>CM075190.1:14789417-17189417 GCA_037577475.1 Chaunax sp. Z400
TTCACACTAAAGACATCTAAAACTAACATTTAGTCGTCACACTGATTTAAAGATATTCCCTGTTATGCTTAGTCTCTCATATATTTTATAAATATTGTAAAAGCCAGTCCAGCTATACTTTTTTCGGAATAATAATACAACCCCGAATCCAAAAAAACGGTGACACTTTTCAGTGAAAGACATGTCTGCCCACCTGTTTTTATCTCAGGTCGTCATGTACCACTACTTTGTCACACGGCCCTCTGCATACAGATACAGCACCTGTCTGCGCCCTCCTGGCAAAAAGCCTTTCTTACACATAAACATGAAACCACAGTTTTGTTAAGTTTAGGCACAAAAACAAGATGATTAGGTTTGGGAAAAGAATGGCGAAATGTGGCTTCATACAGGATGGAAACTGCCTGGAAGTTACATGT
This sequence comes from Chaunax sp. Z400, assembly GCA_037577475.1. Classification (NCBI taxonomy): domain Eukaryota; kingdom Metazoa; phylum Chordata; class Actinopteri; order Lophiiformes; family Chaunacidae; genus Chaunax; species Chaunax sp. Z400. Next base: position 14,789,834 of record CM075190.1, read on the forward strand.
GATGCCTAATCCCAAACTCCACTGCTCTTGGGATTTTTTTGCTTTGACCACTATGTTGCATTCTACTGTTACTCTGATGATGTCACACTAACACAGATGGGTGTACATTGGTGGTCATTCAAAGCCTGATGGTTCTCATACAGACGCTAAAGTGTACCTTCTGAGGCTGAGTAAAATGCAAAGAGACGTGGCATAACATGTATAAAAGTTTTAGAAGGTGAGTCTGCTACTGTATGAGTGTTAAATAATACCACCTTAAAATAGATTCATTCACTGGCATGTTGGTGGCTGTGGCTCAGCAGGTAGGGCAGATCAACCATTCATTGAAGGGTTTAGCCGACTGATCTTCCTGTCCACATATTGAATTGTTCCTGGTCAAGACTGCGTGTGTGTGTGTGTAAGTGTACATGTGGGTGAATGAAAGACAAACTTGGTGAGCACTATTTCAGTCAGGGGATACATGGGAATGAAGTGAAGGTAATTGTTTATTATGGCAGATGATATGTGATCATTAAATCTAAGTAAGACACTCTTTGGACAGACACTGCAGGTAAAGTTATAGGTTAAACTCAAAATCAGTTTAGTCTCGGATTTTGGATACATTGTATTAACTCCAGCAACTTCAGTATTATAGGTTTAGTATCTTGTTTCTTATTGCAAGGACAAAGAATCAGATTTGGACTCTCTGACAGGGGTCACAAAGCATTCCCAACTTAAGGGAAAACATTTAAAACTAATGATATAATATGATATAGTATGGTAGAATTGTGAAAATAACAAGGATGAAGCAAAAATGTGGTTTTTAAAATTTTTGTCTTGAATCAGAAATCGCCAGTATAATGTGAAGCAGTCAGAAGCAGCACAGAAACTAATGGCTTGACTGGGTCCCAGAGGGCTGGCCTTATAGATTGGTGCAGTGTAGGGCTGAGGAATGGTGACCCCAACAAAGACTGCTTGCTAAGCAAATAACCAAAGTAATCTGGCTGGGTGTGTGTGTATGTGTGCAAAATGTGTCTACGCGTACATGCGTGTGTGTGTGTACATATGGCATACGCTTATGTATTTGCATATGTCTGCAATTGTGTGTGTGTGTGTGTGTGTGTGTGTGTTTGCCTGGTTGCTCATGAGGAGCTGAGAACGTGGTCCCGCTGGCATGTTCATTGATAATGCCATGCATTGCCATTCTGCATGCTTTAGCTTGGTAATTGAAAGGCCATCTGTGGTCTACTGGGGAGGATAAGTAAAGGGTAAACTATGAGGCTCATTATTTTAGGAGAATGAAACCCTCAGAGGCCAGAGCATATTAGTTTGTGTCCAGTTTAACCTTCAGAAAACTCAATTAAAATAGGTAAGGTGTATGCATGCACAGTATTTATGCATGTTCTTTGTGGGGTTTATGCAGACTTGCATACAAGCTCTCCAGCGGCAGTAATAAAACATTGTGGAGCTGACCTGTAGTTCTGGCTAGAATAAAACCAGCTACTACTTTGTCAAACAGACGTTTTCTGTCCAAAACTTTATCCAACAACACACTAAACACAGCAACTTGATTACACATAGAGTGTGTATGGGCTTGTCTGCCTTTGTATGTCTGCTGGGTCAGTAAACATGGAAACAGACATGACCTGCATGTCTCAGCAGTTTCCTGTGTAAGCCGAGCTCGGTCTGTGTGTGTCCCTTTGGTTCTCCTGTCACTCTTCAGGCCTCCAGAGCAACGCTCTCCACTCCATTAGTGTGTCTAAATGTCTGTGCACCAGCACACGTGTGTCTTTCTTTACATGTATATGCGGTTCCATCTGTCTCCTGTCACCAGCAGTCCTCTCTGCACCATTAGGACCTGTTAAGATCAAGGGCCATTTCTTCAAAGGTCAAAGTTCACCCTCTGAAAGGTGAAAAGTCACCAGGGTCAGGTCTGGTGTGAGGTGACATTGAACAAGCACCCAGCTGAAGGCTTGACAACTAACATCTTTGGGAACTTAGACAACATCCCAAATGGGCAGTCAACAGTATATTCAATATAAAGACATACGCAATTCTCTTTTATAGGTAAGGTGACATGGCAAAGTGATTACTGTAAAAAAAAAAAACTAAAGAGTGACATAGAAACTAATGAATGACTTACAGTTACCAATAGACGATTAAATTCCTCATGGGTAAGATTTTTATGTTTCTGACCTTGGTGATTCCTTCATCACACAAATATTCAACCCAGGTAAATGGAAGGAAAGGAATAAACACATGAAAGGAAAGAAAATGAATAAAAATGAAAATGAAAGGAATAAAACCAACATAGACGCACAAAATGTTTTTTTTCTACAAACCCAAACTCGTGAATCCAGAATAATTTTGAAGATCCTATCACGCAATTTCTTTCACATATGCAGGCTTTGATTATCTGCCAAATATTTGTTGAATTATGTTTAACTCCAAACCTGAGACCTTTCTATGTGGCATTTGCATGTTCTGTTTTTGTGTGGGTTCTCCGGCTTCCTCCCACACTCCAAAAACATGCAATATGGGCGAGTTGCATACAAGTAAGTTGCCCATAGGTGTGAAACTGCCAATGGTTGTTTGTCTCACAATGTGATGAACTAGCAACCTGTCCAGCATGTACCCCGCAAAGGAGAAGCATAGAAAATGAATGGATGGTGTTGCTGTTAAATATACTCTATACTACAGAGGACTACGATCAGAAGAAAGAGCCTAAGGAGGAATGAGGGAGGACTGTTTGAGAGATGACTCATTGAGTACTGTATTGTGTCTGTGCTGAAAAAAAGACTTGAAAGGAGAGGAAGTCCAAGTTCACCTTGGAATTAAGGATAAGGGTTGTTTGGCTTACACACCTTGACATCCGTTAACATCCACACACAAACACACCCGCACCCTCGCACTAACACGCACACACTCTGGCCAAACAAATGTCTCATCCAAGCACCAAGTAAACTCACCCAGCCCCTGTGGTTAAAAACAAAGTTTTCCCCTCCAGCTAAACTCAGGCCTGACTATAATTGAGTCTGCCCTTTCAAGTGAGTTTATTGAATTCCACTCCGCTGCTGTATTTTTATTGTTTTTATTTTATTTTCTATATTGCTGGATTCTGTTTTATTGTGTGTTATAATGTTTGATACATTGTGAAAACTGGTGAAATAAATGTCAGCGTGTGTTGATGTATTCCTTTCCTTATGATTTATTTTTGTGAACATATTTACTGATTTGCTGCCATCACCGCAGGGATATTTGCAATGATAAGACGTGGCCATGGCAACCACAAGGCTTAGAAGTACTTTCTTCAAATGCCTTTGCAGTAAAAACGTAACGTTAACTAGATTAACCATTTTTAACTCTCTATCCATAACCACAAAATGGAAAGGCACCGTATGGTCTGTACAACAACTTCTGTCTGCATTCTTGCGTCATCATCGGTGGCTATAGCTGCACAGCCAGGGGTCATGGGGTTTGTTACCACACTGGAAAGAATGTAACAAAGAGACAAGAAGTATTTGGACACACAGCATGACAAATTGGATACACAGTATATGAATGCCCCTGCTCTGTACAGATGGATGCATACACAAATACACATAGCTTGGCACAGGCATAATGAGGGCTAATCTATGGGTCTGGGTAGATGTTATCACAAAGAGAGCAACGCAACGTTATTCAGCATAGACAGTGAGTACAAAGCTACTCCAGCTGCTTTCCCTTCTCCTCTGTTTTATTGCCAGGGAAAGAACACTTTGTCATCAAGGTGATACTTTTATTGAATGAGCAAAAGCCCGGTGCATGCAGAAATCAATAAAAAGAAATATCATTGGCAGTAATCTTAAAAAAAAAAACCTTTGCAGTGTACTTCATTCTGTTTCCCAGATTGTCTATGGATCGCTCACTCCTTTCTGTAGTTCTCTCTATCTGGCTCTCAAAGGTGCATCTTTTTTATTACCACAGTACACATTCTGTTCATCAAAAGATATGAACAGATACAGACAGGTATACAGGGGATAAGTGTTTAAATGTGGGCTGTATTAAAGCAGAATGTCGGCTGCCTCTACCTAACGTGTGTGTTAACAGTATCTCAGAGACGTGTTTGATCAATTTTCGCGAACACTCCTTGATAGTCGAGTCATGTTTTCCTACCCCGAACTACTTACATTTGTGAAATCGCTAAACCTCTGAATTTACTCCCGGCCCACACAAACAAAACCCCTTAAATCCCAGGGTGTGAGTCTGTGTGTGTCTGTGTGTGGGGGTGTGTGGGCATGCATATGTATGAATGTGTGTCCATCTTCTCTCCAGTTGAACAGGATGTGGGAGGTCAAAGGTGAAGGGCACAGGTCAAAGCCTGACTAAATAATTACCAGATACTTTTTGCTTCCACACACACACACACACACACACAATCAAAGCACAACTTCACGACTATATGGGGTTGTTATTTTTGAAATGTCTGGACAGTGTCTTCCTCTGTGACCCCCTTGGCTTGTGCACACACCTCCACCTATACGCAAACACACACTTGAACATGCTCTCTTTCCCTCTGTGTCTCTGTGGCGCTCACCCACCCACCCACCCATGCCTCGCACACACAATGCCCCAGCCTGAGAGCTTGTCTCCCTGACAGACTATCAGTCAGGAAACAGAGGGGAGAAAAGGAGACGAGAGCGAGAGAGGGGCCGGGTGGCTCGATTTGGCATGTCAGTCACAAAAGGTTAAGGGTCGCACTGAGAGCCCACTGACATGTATGGACACACACATGCACATATGCATGTGTGCACTCACACACATACAACAGGCTTCATCAAAACAAGGTCAAAAGTGGAGGGCAGACAGCTGGCAAGGTTTACAGAGAGTAAGAGAGAGAGCAGACAGCTGGGTAGTTTTACTAGCGTCTGCCCTTTAAATAGAGACTGGAAGAAAGTTAAAGAGGGCACAAGTGAATGTTTACAGCAGGGCAAAGAGGTGCAAGCACTTATTTCAATTGTTCTGAATGGATTTAATATCAGAAACGTGCCTGCAAGAATTCATGAGCACACTAAAAGAGAATAATGTCATCAGCATAAAACTGGATGGAATAATGTAATTGGATCAGAGTAAATGAATTTTTTTTTTTTTTTTGTCGCGATATTTCACCTTTGCACAGCTTCGCCTCGTTTGGGGCAAACTTTTATAAAGTGTTAAAACAGAGGAGGGAAGCAGGTAAACCAAAAGCGGTCCCTGTACCAAATCCTGTGGTTTTCTCTCTACGTCACTGTGGTGCACTTTCTAATCACACAGCTTAGTGTAGACCAATGCACGCCAATTCACCTCCTGTCTCTGTACTAAAAACCTCATGTCCTTTTCAACAGCACCCAGGTAATTAGTAAATTAATGAGAAGAAATGGACAAAGAGACCTGAGCAGAAAATATACACCGATCAACGACAAATGGGTTTATCTGAGCACTTAATCAAAAACCTGCACATGTTCACAAACACAAGCAACGTTGCGGATTCAGACAGGTAAGGTTACACACACAGACATACACTTCCCCAGACTCTCGCTAACCATACGACCTAGAGGTTGGGTATTTTTGCTCACAAGGTCTGGCAAAGACAAATTACACCTTTATTGTGTCTGACTCCTGGAGATTGTGGCTATGAGGGCAGAGATGAAAGAGCTGAGATCTGGTAGATAGAGAGGATGAAGGATTTTGCAGTAGTTTGTGATGGTAATGAGAATGGCCTTCTGATAACATTAGCATCATATTAACTCTGAGTTAACCCTACATGTTTAAGGTTTAGACTTAGGAGGTGAGTCTGCACTGCTCTTTGTCAGTCAGAATGCACTGCACAGAACTGTTTGCACTGTTTTCCTTTCACTTTCATTAAGTACCTTCTGAGTCTCTGTAGGTGGTGCTCAATGCATTTTTGCTACAGAGACGGTGGATATCCTTGTTCATGCTGTGGCTCTCAGATCTTTATGCGCTGACACAGATGTGCCAGAAAAGACAGAAAAGATTTGACACCAAATAATTAGGTTTAATCATCATTATGGAGTACAAATTAATGTAAAACTAATGGAGAACCACTTACACCTGCAAGGACCCCATGTGGGTACCCAAAACCCAAGAATGGAAAAGTCTGAATAATGTGACCATTCAGGACAAGAAGCCTGCCCAGACAGAACCACATGGGTGGTCAAGGTAGAGCAGAGCAAGGTGAGGTAAAAAAAAAAGAAAAAAAAAGTGGACTGCAGGAAAGGAGAATTGCGGGGGCCATGTGGTCAACACAGTTTGAAAACCTGTGGTAATTTCACCCATCACCACACACACACACACACACACACACACACACACACACACACACACACATACACACACACACCAATTGATAGACTTACTGATAAAATGAAAGATGCATGGTTAGTCAAACATGGAGACAAACAGCCAGGCAGAGCAGAAGCCAGATTAACAGATAGGGATATATGCAAGACTATGGCTGCACACACACACACACACACACACACACACACACACACACACACACACACACACACACACACACACACACACACACACACACACACACAGAACAGTCAACCTGGCTATGCAGGCTGAGTTTTCCTTGTAGGGATGATTAAGAGTAAGCTGGGATACACAGTGATTTGTCTTATTAATGTTACACTGTCTAGGTAATAAAATCTACTTCTTTCTCACAACTCATGCAAGAGTAATGCTTTCTTTGTGAATTTATATTATCATCTCATCTCCTAACCCACCATTGATCATTTGTATGTCTAGGAAAGGTGAATAATAAGTGAAGGTTTGTGTGTTTAAAAATTCAACAAAACATTAAACAGTATTAGAGCCCACATGCTTGATGCGGTATGGATATAGCATAGGTTTTGCAGTGAGTATGGAAGCAATGATAGGGTTACTATTTCATTTGCAAGATCACGTATATCTTTTATAAGGCTGTGTTGAATGTGCTACAAAAACCATCCATCTTACAAGTAATTTCATCTCACATTCAGCCCCTCTAGTCTGTGAGGGACTGTCTCTGATGCTGCACCTGTTTTCAACACAGCTTCTAATAAAACCCAGCCCCGTCCCACCGGACAAATAAGTCACATACTACCCTTATGGATGTTTTTAATCTAAAGAAATGCAAATGCTGTTTTTCAGCCATTTACTGAGGCATCTTTAGAGGACTTACTGGATGCCTTTAAAAGTACAAAAAAACATGTTGTGCTTCAGCTTAAGGCAGTGGGAAATAAAAGTTGATAAAACGATCATGCATCATGCCCTTGTTTCTCTGATACTCATACTGTTGTTTGCAAAGGCAATGAGTACACAAACTAGATATTAGATCATCAGATTTCAGAGCGCCATTGTTAGTGTTGCTGTTATCAGAATGAAACCATCTCTATAGGTAGTTAGATAATCACATTTTATGCACAAAGTTTATAAAAAGTAATGCACGGTTTGGCCCATCACTTATGGCAATACAACAATAGGAATAGAATGACTTCTAAAACACAATATTTGACTATTGCCAAATGACATAAATTAGATTTTGGCACCAAACCTACTTGGTTAAGTTTAGGCAGCAGAGCTGTCTGGTTATGGTTAGGAAAATATCATGTGTCACGTTAAAATAAGACGATTAGCTATCGTTAAGTTATATAGATGAAGTAAGTTACGCGACTTTCGATTTGTTTATCACATGGAACACAAACAGCAGTAACCTGGGTGAAGTCCTGTGTTTGACTGACCCATCCACCCACCTCCTCTTTTCGCGGACACTCTTATACTGCATCACCTGACTTCCTCCTTTGCCACTGTCACTATTACTATGCTGACTAGACAGTATTCTTCAATATGGGTCACACCATGCTGCTTGCACAGATGACAAATAGGGCTATATTTATAGTGAGGATGGACTGCTCTGAACACACCTTTTGAACTTCATAGTCATCTACTAATGCTTACATACATTTACAGTATGTTCATTTTGCCAAGTGTCAAATGTGTCCTATTAAATAACACTTCAGTTAAATTGGCCCTACGCATGTCTGAGTGTATTCATCCAGTGTCTGTACTCATAGCTCTATGTTTACAATTGCAGCCATCATCAAATGCTACTTTTCCCATGCTTTCTGTCTTGTATGTGTGCTAAACTTGTACAATGGTTGCCAGAATACTTGCAACAGTTTACCCATCCTCAAAGTCTTTCTCATTCTGCAACAGAATGGATAGTGACTGATGGCTGCGCAGCCTCCACCAGTCACACCCGTCTTCACGTCTGTTTAGGCCTAATTCTATTCTAAGTTTTGAGATGTTTACCATATTACACATACTTCAAATCTGCACAGCTACACCTAAAAATAATTTAATATTCAAAAAGAAACTGCAGCAATAGTACAAGATAGATATTGGAAAATGAGAACTGAGCAATGGCTACTAGAGCACTGTTATCTGTTCATTTGTGTTCATCTGCCATCTGACTTGAAACAGTGCATTATTTTGATGTGGTGTGACATTCCAATCTCATGATAGTCAGTTGAAAACACAACACCACTGGGAGTGTAAGGTCCAAGCAAATATCTCTCTTGCTAAATAAGGTGAGGTGAAACAACATGTTGCACAATGAGCCTAGTCTGTTGTATTTTTAGCCCGTCAGAGGAAGCTACAATTGTCGAATAAAACTCCAAAACAAAAAGAGTAAAGTCTGGGAAAATATCAGCTTCCTGCCCAGGGCTTCGGGGTTTAGTATGAGTAAGTATCTGCCTTTTCTCACTGCTTCACACACACCTCTGACCTTGTTTCCCCTCTCTCTCTCTCTCTCTCTCTGTCTCACTCCACAATTATTTGGCTGACTCCTTGTTTACTGTGATCAAACTTGTCAGGGAAAGCTAAGTGAGTTAGAACAAACACACACTTGTAGTGAACATACTGATCAGAATTATCTGCACAAGCATATGATTCTCATACAGTACACCACAGATCATTGTTGTGACTTATGCTGACATGAAAAAAATGATTCATATGCCTGTGTGTGTGTGTGTGTGGAGATGAAATGGAGAGGAAGGGAGGGAAGCTGAGTGCAATAAGAAACAGACGGTATTTCATTTATTATTATTATTACTTGCTCTAATGATCTGGTTTGGTTTCCCAGGAGCTTTTCATAGCCTCCAACACTCAGTGGGAGCAATACGCTCTGGAAAATGAAAGAGAGAATGAGAAAAAAGAAAGGGAGATAGACTGAGAGAGAGAAAGAGAGAGAGAGGTAAGACATACCAGGGCATCTCTTTCCAACTTATCTGGTTGGTAGCCAGTCTGTATCACCCCAGGGCAGCACAGACTGTCTGTCTGACCTCAACTGAACCAAACTCAACTCAACAGTAGTCTCACTGAAAGAGATGGGGTTTGAAGAGAGCTGAAAAAGAGAAACGGCCCGGGGTGAAGACAGACTCCTTTTACATGTCAGACGAGGCAAAACCCAAGTCATCATCATCCATTAAAAAGTTTTTAAAGAACTTGGTAACATTGAGTCAGTGTTCAACAAGAGTAAATGTGCAGCAGCTGTAACCATATATGTATGCATCTATGCATTCAGGGCTGGCCCTACACATAAGCAAACTAAGTGGCTTCTTAGGGCCCCCATGGTCACCAGAGGGCCCCAAGAAAGCTTGTTTTTTTATCATTCATTTGGATTTTTAAACACATTTGCCTTCGGAAAAGCCAAGAAACACAGACTGTAAGGAGAAAGTGGAATATTGAATATTAAAAAGAGCAAATGTCTTTATAGTTCTCCATTTTGGAATTTTTCTTTTTGCATATCTTTACATGGTTTTCAAGAATAACTATTCAGCTCAATGTTTTATTCTAGAATCATTGCTCTTATCTTGTTACAGATTATTTGTAGACTCTATTTGCAGATGATAGCTGTTCTGCATTTTCCCACATTGCAACACTGTTTAACAAACGCAATTAAGGAATTAATGCATTATCTACTGGTTTATTTTGTTACATTCCAGTACACCACATTCACTATGCATCGTATACATTTTAGCATTTAAGTGCAAATTAACACCAGACCACTCAAAGATTAAAAACTATAGAAAGGTAAAAACATGTCAGGCTGACTTCGGCATATTGTAAGCAATACAGACACAACAAATAAAATTGATGATAGATGTGTTAGATTTACAGTGTGCGAATGATCAAGCATTGACAATAGTCAATAGTATTGATGATTCCCCCCCAGCCCCTCCCCAAATCAAATCCTGCTTAGGGTCCATTAAAGGCTTGCGCTGGCTCTGCATGCTTTCATGAATCCACACACAAACCTCACAAACATTTGACCTCCAGGTCAACTTTCAGCCTCATAAATATAGATTTGTGGCTGCTTTATGCTGGGCAAAGCTTTGTAGACCAAGGAACTGATGGACCAACAAAGTAAGATCCACTTTTGCCAACTGGCAGGAACACACAATCAGCCGTCCTTTGGCTCATGACCAGTCTTCCCAATTTCCAATTCCAGCCTCTTAAAGTGAAAACTGTAGCTGCCAAAGGGTGGGGATTTTTTTTGTGGACCAACTAATAGAACAATCTGTGGAGCTGCTGGTTGCAGCTAAAAATCAACAACACTATAAATGTTCTGTTTGCTGGAATGCTGGAATTAGGCACCATACGAAACTAAATTCTGTTAAATGCTTAATTGACAATACATTTTACAGTAGCTGAGTCACTATTCAGGGTTGATTTTATGTAATACCAACAAACTTGTAATTTGCTTTTGTCGAAAGGTGACAGAATCCATCTACCAAAACCTCTAAACCTCACCAATAACCACATTGTATCTCATGTGTTTAAACTAGACAATACCTTTCCCTCTGTTTCCAAATACAGAAATACAGTTATTGAGTTAATGATTTACTGTTATCTACTTCTGAGAATTGTTTTTTCTTCTGTAACTGAGCATGTTTGTGTATGTCTACTTCAATCACCACAAGTTTTGTAAAGTGGGCAACAGATTTTTTTACAATAATACCAATAAGCATATTTGAAGTTAAAAAAACTTGAACTTGAAAGAGACAGAGAGACGCTAGGGTGGAAAAGCAATAAGACAGAAATGCATGAGGAAATTAGACGTGAAGGGGAACAGAGAGCTGAGATCCACATTTAGGGAATGAAAGGAGGTGAGAACAGAGTGATGGAAGAGTAGGGAGAGATGGATGGAGGAACAGGAGAAAACAGAGAGAATAAGAAAAGTAAGGGAAGAAAAGGGAGACTGCATGTTCATAAAAGGAAGATATAGAAAGGGAAATGATGGAGAGCAAAGGTAGAGAAGAGGAGTGATGAGTTTGGAAGGAAAGATCATCAGAAAGGCCTTGGATCCAATCAAAACAAGGTTTTGGATTGTGTTTTCATTCCACCTAAAAATAAGGTTTCAATAGTCACTGGCTCATAGCTAAGCACTAACCTTGGTCTTTGAATGGGTACTTGTTATGAGAGAAACACTTTACTGTGGCCCAGCATGAACTGTGTAAGATGACTGCAGCTGTAGCTTGGGGAAACAAGCAGTGTGAGATTAGCTCACCTTGTTTCACTCTTGCAGCTCAAGTATATTCAGACTTCTGGAGACGTGGTTTGGAGCTAGGCCTCTGATTGTTGTTCAACATTACTTGAGATGTTTGACCCCGATGGTGACTGAACCAGTTTTGGTTAGAGAATTTTTAGTTAGTCAACCCTGCATCAGTGAACGTTTACAGTACAATTAGCACCCATATGGAGGTTTTTTTTTAAACATGCATGTAAAAGATAAGTGATTGACTCCTTTGCCAAGTCTACATCTCCTTTTTTTTTTTTTGGTCTGGTACAACACAAATGTCCTGAAAAACAGGCAACAGTGGAAAGTAGAATGTTTTACATCTTTTTACTTCTTTCCTCTTTAAAACTAGCAGACTGAATAATTTTAGAGCACTGTTTGAATGGAGGTGGATGGAAAAGTATTGAGGTGCCTGTCTGGATGTCTGGAACTTAAACCTGTCATAGCTTAGATATACTCATGACTACTGCAGAGTCATTTGATGTGGGAATTAATTAACTGATTCCCACTGAAAACAAAATCTAGAAGTTAGTGTCTTTTTGTCCAGAGTGAAAGGGGGATAAACAGTATTATGTTTACTTTATGTTTAATGAAATACAGTAAATCTAATCAAGAAAAAAACCACCTCAAACCCATATGAAGCCTCTAACAAATACAAAGCAAAACCTGCATTTATCAAGCTCTTTATGAAGCTCTTTGCATATACTGTATTCATCTCATATGCCCACACGTGCAGTGTGGCTATCTGGCCCCCACATGTAGAGCTTGTGACACATAAGAAAAGTCACAGCCCTGTACTTCCTCTCCAAACACAAGAGAAAGACAGTCTTAAACGTAACACACAGGAAATGTGTGGGTGACTGCCTGTATGTGTGTTTGTGAGTGTTTGTGTATGTGTGCACGTGTCGTCTGGTCTGAAGCTCTGTTCCTGGGGCAGGTGACCAATGTGAGTAGACAAGAGCTACAATTACAGTCAATTAAAACTGGTTTAAAACCTAAGAGTTGGCTTCCTCAGCAGACAGAATTGGTCTCGTAGGTTCAGCATTTGTGCAAAACCTCTCCCCCTACAATTTCCCAAATTTAGAATTGACAAATCTTTTTTGATTAATCCTATCATTTTCAAACAAATATTAACTGGAGATTGTAACAACCTGTGTCTGTTTGTGGCTGCTAGTATTAGTGATCATGCCTTTGCAACAACAGCACCAGCAATACTACCACTTGGAAACATGGGGGAGTTGAGAAGTTGTCCGTTTCCACTTTAAACTACACAATGTGTCTACTAGAATTATCTCCACTTTTTTTAAATACTTATTTGCATAAAATAAGATATTCCTTTATTAGTCCCACAATGGGGACATTCTCAATGGAGAATTGAATTAAGGAATTGCTTTAATCATCTTAAAGCAAAGGAAAATGGACTGATTGGTCCAAATCTTGCAAACCTGGCTGGACAAAAAAAATAATTTTCATTTGTGTGCTGAATCATGCTGGATGTGCTTTTCAAACAACGCAGAGCATCTCAACCATATCTGCATTCAACTGTACATGTTTTAGCTTTACAAGTTTCATTTCTCCCTAACCAAAAGGAAATCAGCTACTTCTGCTTTTTTTTTGGGGGGGGGGGGGGGGGGGGGCTTATGTTCTAATTGTGTAACTAATCACTTGACTAACACACTTGTCACACTTTTTATGTGTCTTCCTATAAGGTTTTGCATATCATCCAAAGCAGCACTTCCTCGTGTTTCTGTGTGGGTGCACACTTAGCATCATCCGTATTTTTGCATATGTACTCGGTGTATGTTGTGTGTGTGTGTGTGTGAGAGAGAAAATAAAGGCAAAGAGTCAAGCAGAAGAGAAGGAAACTTCGTAGAGGTCCAAAGGAACTGGTCTTACCTGTTTGCACTAAATCATGCCAGCATACAGTTCACACACACACACACACACACACACACACACACACAAACACAAATGGATTAATTTGGACACTGCGTCTGATCCCTGCCTACCTCTACCATGAACATCTGTCACCTCAGCAGGATCCAAACCCCTTATAAACATACACACACACAAACGATGTCTATTTCTCTCCCCCGTTCTGTCGCACACGCACACCCCCCTCAGTCCAAATAGATGGCTAAATTTGGCTCCATCTCCATGTGTTACTGGTTCAGCATTTATCACTATGTCTACATGCACACCTGCAGCCACAACCAGCACAACAGAGCTAAGACGTCCTTATCACTGGTTTATTTACCTGTTGTTGTTTTTTTTACCTTTGGGAAAGGGAACTATCCATGTTCATATATTCATACTTATGCAATACTAAACTGCACTATAAGACATCTGTTTGCCTTAGGATTCCCTGCGGTATAATGTTTTTCACTACAAACATTAAACAGTCGCTCTGGTGCTGTTTATTGGCATGTGTGAGGAGAAGGTCTTCCACCCAGAATTGGAAATGCTTCCTGTTTAAACTGCATACTCCAGTGGGATATAATGAGGAAAGTTAATTGCAATGCCTTAAGGGCTTAAATTTTTCATTTATTTATTTTTTTTTGGTTGAGGCTCTGAACAACTCTCAAGGTGCTAATGACCTCACAGGATGTTACATAACTGGAACTCCCCTGAAAAAGCCTCTTGGTTGACAGGTGAAATGTCATCAAGACCAAAAAGAAGTCCAGCTGCCTTCTATTTAAGCCATCGGGATTACCATGTACTGGATGAGTGAGAATCTATCAGACATATCTTTATTTCAAAATGTAAAGCGATAAAGAAGATTAACAAAATGCCACCAAAGTACCGTAGTGAAATAATAAAAAGCTTAAAACTTTCAACATTAGCTTAACTTTTCATGTGAAAGAAATCAATCGTTAAGGTTGTGGATGATTGTTTGCAAACCACTTCAGCTGTTCTTAACCTGTGGGAAATGCATCATCCTCTTCACTTCCACAGTCAGAATTAGTCTTGCGGGTTTAATGAACATTAATAGGTCAACATGTCATGTTTCTGACTGTAAACAACAAACACTATAAGAGGTGTGTCTGAACTTTGTCAACAGCAGCAGAAGCATTTGTATGCATCATGAACAGGGAAGATAGATGCAAAATGTGCTGTCTTTCTTCTGTCAGTTTGAATAGATTTATAACTTTGAATCCAGTATATGCAGTAGTTCTCTGCCTTGCAAATTATCTACAAATTTATCTTACTTATTACTCCTCATGTTGGGGTCTGGTAAAAAAAAATAATAATAATAATAATTAAATAAATAAAAAAAACTTTAATTATACTGTGTTATTCATTTTCAGACATTTCTCTTAAACACTGGTTAATTACATGCATGTTGACAACTGTTGTATCTTTTTTTTATGTATTAGATATTACCATCTAATTACATCATAAATACAGGCAGCAGCGTAGCTGTAATTTAAAGGTTATTGGTGTATATTGACAGTAAAACTAAATTAGTTTAGTACCTTACCTTGGCAATTCAGTTCCCCTTGTACATTCCCATTGCAGAGGCATGGAGCCGGTGAGGATTCCTCCAGTGTTAATTAAACCGTCTGTCTTGGAAAGAATTAAGGTCCTGATCTCCCAGACCTCACCACTCACACACTCCCTGAAAAGAAAAGAGAGAAGAAAAGAGACTTAATGAAGGAATAAAGGGATGAAATGACTTAATGAACCACCTAACGAGCCTTGTGGTCATTTAATAAGAGCTTATTAAAGCTTAATTAGAGCAATAATCCAGCTTGTTTGGAGTCATTCAGTGTTGACTTGTGGCTGATTATGTTTTTTATGGCAGCTGGATACAGGAAAGCGCTGTCATTTCGCAGGAAGTGTGTCTGTTTGTGTGGTGCCACAAAGATGATTCCAAAAATGATTGGGTGACTGTCCAAACACATTGAGGCCCTGCAGGCATCGTGTGATCACATGTTGAGGGTTGAATCGCAATCTCCGCCTGAACCTCAAAATGACTGAATTCAAAGCAGGCCTCAATAGAAATATGCATAAGAACCATGTGGCTCCCTGTATGTTATGGTAAACCCTTTGTGGATATTTAAAGTTAGACTTTCATTTGAGCTTGTCACATATGATACCTTCCCAGCCTGATGAGAGCTGGAACTATAAGGGCTCACTAATTTACTTAGGAGTGACATAGCCCTATAAGACCCCTTCAGTGAGATCATGCTTTGGGGCCTGAAGTTTCCTTGTTGACATTGGCAAATGACTCACATGGCTTGCAAATCCAAAATGATTGAACTGGCAGACTCCTTTCCTCCTTGATTCAGACACAATACACAATGGTTGCTCTGTAGACATAAGCAGGATTTACGTGAGTCAGATACCAGGCTGCACGGTGCCTAAGGACACATCTACACAGAGTGTAAGGTATACAGAGAACTTGAGGCTTCTGATTTCCATTATTCACACAGTGATGTCATTACCCCTTGGAGTACTGAGTCAACCTCCCAGCATGCTGTATCCTATACCTGTATTTGGATGCCAAACTGTTCTCATTACTGCAGCTCTCTGCTCTGTCTCCCTAAGTGATTCATTTTATATCAGTGATTCAGATTGTTCGGGCCCTTGTATGGGATGAGCAATATCCAGAGGTCCCAACAATGAAGAGATTTACTCATCCATGACTAGAGAACCCGACTGCAAAACAATACTAAGGCCTGAGCTTCACGCTTTGTTTATGAAAATGTTGATTCAAAAGATGTGCTGTGTGAGCCTGAGAGAGAAGCAGTACATAAGAAGATACAGAAGATCTGGATGGCTGATCATAATTGTCTTTACTGACAGTACAGGTATACTGTCGGATCCTAGGATGGTGCATTAAAAGACAATCCATGAACAAAATTGCCACAATAACAAAGGCATCATCCTATGAAGTGTGAATTGTGATGGAGCTCATTAACTTTATCAGTAAACTCTGAAAATCAAGAAGCAATATCCCGTCGAATATCCCCAGACATAGCAACAAATACAGCTAAAATGCACGATTCAATCTTTGAGCGTAAAAATCAAGTGTAAGTGGCACAAATCTCATAATAACATCTATAAGACTCATTTTCAATCAAGTTTGGAATCAAACGTCTCTAAAAAACTAAAATATCTTTTTCAAATAGCCTTTTTTGTTTTTTCAAATCTCCTCAAAACAACCTGAAAGACTTCAGCTCTGATTTTTATATCAAGGCAGACACAGGGAACCCTCTAAGGCACCTTATTGTCTTCATAGTGAGCATCTGGAAGAACAGCAGTTAGGAAGAGGGTCAAATTAGCCATGAGACTAAGAGTGGATTAAAAAGGCTTGAACACAAATCCATAAACTAAAAGGAATTGCTTGGCATGCAGTATCCTGCAGATATGACTCAGAAAGGAGGCCCGTTTTTTTGTTTTTTTTATTTTGGTGTGATTTATACTTGTACAATATAAAAACAGAGATATGGTAGCATGTGTACACATCCCACACTGACTCATTAACTGACGCATATTGCAGGAGCTACATTTAAGCAAGATGACATCATCCAGCTGGCAGCTGTCTGTGAAAACATTCCACTTCCACTTTGTTCTACTTGAGTGTGTATGTGCCTGTATGAGTGTGTTTGCACTTAGCACAACACACCTGACACCACTGACAGCAAAAAAACGACACCTCTTTTCAGCAGTGTTCCAACCATACTATCAATTTTAGGGTACCAATCTTGCGGATACATACAAATTATTTAAATTATTAACATTACCCCAGCCAGTAAAATTGCATCCATTTTGCCTGTATCATTTTTGGTTTTAGTCTAAGACAGCTGAATGATTCCCTCAAGCACTTAGGGTAGATGAATCCCTGCTTTCAAGTTTTACTAATTCACTTCCTGAGAATCAAAACCATTTGGAAGGTGGAGGAGACTTAGTCTCTGCATTTATATCCAAACATGATGGGTTTTAGGTTTTAGCCTTGAGCACTGTGGTTATGATTTTTTTTTAAAGTCTTCAACCTTCTCATTTCCCCGTTTTCATATCAGTTTCAAGTTTTACACGGCACTCGCAATGTCTGGGAATTATGTCATTTAGCCAGAGGGCAGACTGAAGTCACACTCCAGAGGGTTATTAGCCGATTTTAGACATGACACTATAGATACTCTTGGAGCATCGCACAGTGATGTGTGACAGTATTTCATGAGGAAGGTTTTGAACCTTTACAGTCACAGTTCATGAACCGTGTCTCTGGCAAGTCTGCTGCTCTGCTGAAACACTTCAATAACCTCCATTAATTTCCAGAGCACCAAGCAGCTAACGATACCTGCGACAGGGCCAACAATTTCCATTGCTGTCATACGTTTCCCCTCTTCCAGACGCATGTCGATTTTATGTGAGAGGATTAGAGATGCTAGTTATAGTTCTGCAGCATGAGAATGATGTCATCTTTCCTACGGGGCCTTCACTGTGAGATGTAGACGGCAAAGCAGCTGACAATTTCTGAAAGATGCCAACACATCACACATCATTTAAAAAACTACTTCCCTGCTCTTCAGAGAAGAATGATGTCATCTTTACAACCGGATTTTAAACGTCTGACTTAATATGCTAGTGCGCTTCGCTCTAGTTGATGATGATAATGATGTGATGGTCAGAGTGGTGGTGATGATGATGGTGCTGGTCAGTGCAGTGGTCATGGTGGTTATGATGATGCAATCTTTCCTGAAACCTTTTCACTTTTAGTTTAAAAGCTTGAGCAGTTTGCAGCTTCTCCCTCGGTAGTGCTGCGGAAGAAAACTCAGTGCTCATATCACTTCAGCTGGTTTTGCCTCTTTTAATCAAAACAACTCTTGCTGAGTGGAGGATTCCTGCTCCTAATGCCTTCAGTAATGTCTCTATTAATATTAATTTCATGAATGCGCCATAAACTGCAGGGGAAATTACGTTTACTTTAAATGTAACATGTGTTAGTCTTACAACGTTCAACCAAAAATCATACACCATGATCAAATTTCTGGTATTTCTAAACATAATCAAGGTGTAGTAAAACGATGGTAATCAGGGTGGGTAAAAATAATATTTAGAAAGCAATTATGTCCCATATGATCTACTGACATATTTTACAACATTGAGCTTTTATGTGAGAGAATAGTGGCTAAAACTGTAATAAATGGATTAACCCACTCCTGCAACTATTTTTACATCATCAGTTGAAACATGCCGCATTATAAGTATATATTATGTTATCTATTCATGAAAATAAAGCACACACAGTCACAGCATCAACTCTCTTTAAATCATCAGTTGACATGTTAAAAGAAACTTCTACAACTGAACTTATTGTCTGATGTTGTGTCATTACTGGCGTTTCTTTTCCAAAAAGACTGTTTACTAAACTGTAGATCATCATGAACCCTCGCTTTGGAAAAACCGTAGTCATCATTGTTTTCTTTTTCTTTCTTCATTCCCATTTGCTTTCAAGGATTCCCTGCTATTTTCTAGTTCCACCCCATTGTGTTAGTTCTAAACTATAAATCATGTCACTCTGCCACTGGGCTTCTTGCTCATTATGGTTAAACTGATAACAAATGCAGAAGCTTTAACTGTTCAAACATTTCAGCACTAAACAGCTGACAAGGCCAGCACTTTTAAATGGACAGCACATGCCAAAAAATCAATTTGGAACCAGAAAATCAATTTCTTTGGCCATGTTGTAGTAAAACACCATAATGCAGGCTAGAATGTCAACATTACTTCCATAATGTAAAGGGTGCTGCTGTTACAAGCATGAGAGGTTAAAAGGAAATGGTGGAAATCAAATCTAACACATGAGTCTGATTCAGAGATTGGAGTTATCACCCTGCTTTACTATAATACAGGTGAAACTGTCAAACCCAGAGTAGCTTCACACCCTTCCATATAATGCACATAAAGATCAAAACTACAACTCACAGTTAAACACTCTGTGGACATCTTTATTTTTGTTTGTTTCCATTGGTTTTAGTTGTTTTTCCAAAATCTCTCCCATTTCCGACATTTTCCGAGTTACACCCTTGTGTGTTAAACTATATCTATTTTTGATCAGGGCATGATGTCATCCTGCCTGCGGGGCTTTCCCACATTCATGGCTCAGCTGATAACACATGTGGAGAACTGTTAAAACACAAGGGTGTGTAGCGGTTTTAAAACCCTAACCCATATCAACCTATCCCAGAGAAACAGGGTGAGGAGGGGGTCTGGCAAAGAATACAGGTCCCTTTTTTTTCTGCACCAGCAAATAGCTTTAAATCTCATCTAGGCTGTGATTACCTTGCCTGAAAACAGTTATCGGCCCAGGCTACAGCTGTGCCTCCCTCTATAAAATCTCCAAAAAATCATTTCATAGCTGTTGCCTTTACCTTGCTGATTCACAGCATTATGAGCTCCACTTAAATAAATCAACAGGCGTGCCTGGCATTTCAAACAGTCAGAGTTAAGCTTTTAAATTCCTCATACATTTGTGCCTCAGAGTTGTTTGACATCAGTGTAGGTTGTGGTTGCAGACTTGGCCCGCACTGCTCCAGAAACTAAACCAATCTACCAATGACCCAGCAGAAAAACAGATGCTTACTCTCACTTAATCTGCTCTGTGAGTCAGGGTACCGAAAGTAGACTCATAAATACAGGGATGATGTTTGGACACCATCTGACTCAGCAAACTTGTAATTTTTGGTTCTGCAGCATATTTGTGACCTATTCTTATTCGTTGTCAAGCACTGTTGAACTAAAGAAAGTGTGGTGCAGAACGGACAATACATATAAATTCATGCAGCTGTAAATAACGATAATAACAATATAGTTTGGCTCTAAGGGAGGGACACTCTGAGATGTGAACTCAAGTCCCACTGGATAAGCTCAGCTGATAATGACACTAGAGAGGAAGCTCGACTTGTTTATGAAGGAAATGACATCATCGACAATGACTGGGTCAGACAATGACCTCATGCTGTCAAGAAATGGCGAGAGAGAATGAGAGAGCGAGAAATGTAGAGAGAGGGAAGAGCTGTTTAGGTTGGTCACATGTACAGAGGGAATGGGAATTAGTGCATCTGGTTAATTCAAACCACAAATTCAAGTGCTTAACAGATTAAGTACAGTAAATGGCTGCTAAGCAACCTTGGTTAACTTTAACACTATAATGACAGAATAATGGATTGCCTTTTGTTTGCTTGTCTTAAAGTAATATTCAATGTGAAAGTGAAGGTCACGTTTTCTCACACAGTGAAGACTGAGATTCTCAATAAACGTTCTAGATTTCTGGCCTCACTGCAACAAGTGGTAAAGATTAATTAGTGGGATAGTGTAAAATCTTTGTGTGCCAAAAACTCAGATCTCTAATTTTACTTGTGAATTGATTCAGGATAATAAGCACAAGCACTGGGAAGATGAAAATATATTCTATTCACATTTCAGAGCTTGAATAAGACCGGGAGAAGAATTTTAATGAATCCTTTTGTAGAACATTTAATTTTCTTGGACAACCTCGACTCCTGAGGGATTTGGATAAACAACATTTTCCGGTAAGTAAAAATTATTAAATGATAAGCAATCTATTTCTGTTTCTGTATTGAACAAGCCTGTTTTTTCTTTAAACATTGTTGTTCCAAGCCTATTGACTCGCACAAGGGACCATTACAACTTTCCAAAACAACATTCTGTTGCTCTGCACTTTCTATAAACTGCTCTGTGCTGACCTCTAATTGTCCTGGGGATTGGGACAGCGTGATTGAAAATAAAAATCCTTCACGCCAAAAAAATTACTGGAGGGGGTTTGGAGGAGCTGTTGGACCTCCCAAGAGCAGAGCTGGACTAAAGCCCAAAAACAAAGCTTGCTGCTGGGTTAAGAATCTCAGAATATGCCATGGATTATGAAGCCAGAAAGTCAGTAAATGCCCGAGGACAGTGGTGGAAAGCTAATATTGATTTTGGCTAAACAGGGATCCTTGGTTGTGTGAGAGACAGTTTGCTCAATTTTGTTATGATAATGATAGTATTCAGGGGATAAAAATAATTTTAACAAGGGGAGTTTGTTGTTAGCCAACAGTTAGTTTATAGTGCAAACTGCTGTTCTCCCTCCATTTACCCATAAGTGGTAGGCTAACATAATTAGAAACGATCACTTGTGCAAAAAAGTTTTTAAAAAAAAGAAAGTGTAATAGAGTCCATTCTTGCCAGAATACCCCCAGTGTTTTTGAAATCACAAATTCAAATGTGTGTGGCATAGTATTTCATGATTGAAAGTTAAAATGAAGTGGGCCTACTCTCTCTCTCTCTCTATATATATAGTGTATAATGTCATGTTTTTGTAAGGGGATGAATGCAGACCTGTAATGAGTGTACTTAATAACAGCAAAAAGAAGGTTTTCTTTAAGTGTATGATGATAAAAATTATATAATCAAATATCATGAGAAGGCCAAAAAAATGAACCATACAGTCACCACATGACTGAATAATTCTAGTCTGTATGAACAGACTGCATATCATAGTCATGATTTATTATGAGGCAAAAACAAAACACTACACACTATATATATATACAGTATATATATATATTTATTTTTTTCCTAAATCACACTTACATACATGGGTCATTTTTGATAGCTTGTGCATCAAAGGGTTAAAGCATCAAGATGGAAGAAGTGTACCTGTGTGAAAATGCAGGTACAACCATGTCTCCAAAAAATATGTTACATACAACTATAATTTGCAACAGCTGACTGGTTTTGGGGGAACGTAACACCACCCAGATTATATATTTTTTTACCAACATAATGAAGGAAATGTAGTTAAAAATCTGGCAGTGAGTGTAGTAGCAATATGTTTACTGGAAATGTATTAATCAAAGCATTATCCAACTGTATGTATATGCTTTGACTTAACACTGCATTTGCTTCTTAAACTTAACCACATGCTTCTCTTCTCACCATAATGCTTTTGAAAGAATAACTTTGTATTGTCTCACTGAATTGGTGTGCTATGCTCATTCACATTCACATTCACATTCACAATAACCTTACTGCATTGCTTCTTGACATTGGTCAATATGGGTAAAGTCATCAGCATGTCTGGTATATTTTCATTGTGAGATTTTAAAGCTTCATAATGAGGAAGGCTTCATAATAACACAGCTATAGGTTTCACCAAACACTTCATATTGGATAGTGATTTAGTATTTTTTACATGAAATGGTAGCAAATATTAGGGTTTTGATATTTCATCACAGTAATGGACACTATGAGGACCAGCAATAAACACTATGATCTTAAGGACATGAGCAAGTAACAGATTTGGGGTAGCGGATCCAACAAAAAAATTATTACTGAACATTTACATATGCAGGCTCCTGAAATGCACTGGACATCACAGCATAAGCTAACAGTATAAGCAGAATCTCATGGTGTTTTTTTCTTTAACTTGTATAGTTCTTCAGAAATGGTTCAGCCTTTACAATATAATATAAAATGTATTTCTAATGACAACATTTTCAAATGCCTGTCAAGGATTATTTTTCCAAGTCTCGTGTCAAATATGTAGAGGGAGTTAATTTACACAAACAGAATGCTCCCATCCGGCCGGATAAGCATACTACATTGCTAACTTTTAATGGTGTGATCATACGCTCATTTTCACTGAATTCTTAATGAAATATTTGCATATTAGAACAACATATTGTCTCTCACTACACCAGGGGCGCGATTCAAGGTGGTGTCAGATTTCATTTTTGTCATGAGCTGCAGTCTGAACAGCAAGCAGTAGGGTTCATTTCAGCACATATAAAAAACAATAATGTAAAAGCTCTTGTCCTTAGACAAGTATGTAATTTGATTCTTACTTGATCCTCCTGTCATAGTCAATTAAGCCATATCTACCGCAGTGTTGACTCTTCAGCGTACATTAGAATAAACACAACAGCTGTCATGAATCTGTTTCCGGTTGAGTCAATTTGATTCCCTCTATGTTTTGCAGAATGTGTCCAATATTATCAAAAATGCAATTTTAAGTGAATCAAAAGTGCATCAATTTTGTTCTTTAAAAAAATCTCAACTTTCTTTCTCTCCAAAACCAGAAAACTTTCCAGAAAAAAGTAAGAAGTGAGATTTGAAATCTTGTCATTTAAATGCATGCATGCAGCACAGACTACAGCCTCACTGATCCACCCCTGAAACATCCACCCAGCCCACCCCTCCACACACACCGGAACACTGTCCTACACAGAATGTGGCACACCAATAATTCACAGCGTCTCTTCATGCAAGGAAGAGGAAACTATAAATAAAAATGCAAACGCCGGCAACAGCCTTTTAATGTAGCTGTAAATCAAGAAGGACCATCGATGGTGGCTGTTCAGACGTAGTGGAGTAGCTCCCAATCTCAGCACAACCACATCAGAGAGAGACAGACAGATAGACAGCTAGACAGATAGACAGATAGATAGATAGATAGATAGATAGATAGATAGATAGATAGATGATATGGAAGGCTAAGCCAGGCTTTCTCTCCAACCCTGAGGATGACTTAGAGAGAGAGAGAGAGAGAAATAGGAAAGCAGAGGACAGGTGGCGAGAACGAGAGAGGAGGGGGAGCCAGCATATTTCCCCTCCATTCACCTGCTGACATGGCCTCTCAAAGAAACCTTTCATTAGAGCTTCAAAACAGTCAGCTTAGTCTGTCCAGCGCTGTCAATTTAGTTGAAATATTACACTGGCTCACTTTCTGCTCTTTCATCTAGGGGATTTTTCATCCTCATGATTTTCATAGGGTAGGATTGGCATAAGAGGTCTATGTGCAGAAAGTCTCAGAAGTCGAACCATCTAATACATCAGTTAAGTGATTTAATGTCTTTAGGGTTAACCTGCAGACACCTGAATCCACCCTAGCAGAAGGAGTGCTTGAGGAGGTGACACCTGTAAAAAGAGTCTTTCAGCAATTTGCTGCTCATAAAAGTGTATTTGCATTACTTATGTTTTTATCATTCAGACATATTTGATCTAATATAATCGGATACTCGTGGCATAGCAGCTTTACAACAGCTTTTTTTGGATTTGGGTGGGGCTAGGTTTAATTTTTCTTGGCTAAGTTGCGCTTTGCTACAGATATTGGTGGTTTTCAAATGGGATCTCAATGGGTCCTTTCAGGAGGTGATAATTTAGCCTGCCGGAAGCTCTTCTAAATCATTAACTTTAAGGACAGTCAACCAGCCAGGCCAGTTTACTTTTTCACATAGTTGTGCAGAGAGAGGAATGTTCAATGCATAGACGGACAGTAGAGGGAGAGTAAGAGAGAAATGTACAGAGAAAGAGAGACTCTTAAAGCGACCACCTTTAAATAGAGCACATCAATAACATCCTGATGTTGATGTAAGACCTGAGAGGATTGGCTGGTTTCGTTTTCCACAGAACAAGCTCAAACTACTCTCTCAAAAGTGTTTAAGGCCACCCACAGATCATATAGAGACTCTCTATATACTCAACGGCTAAAAGAGTGGTGTCAGCAACTTCTCATGCCATCCTGCTGCATTTCTATTCCTCTCTCTCCTTCCCACTTTCACTGTCTCTGCTTTAGATGACCTTCGATTTAACTGTTCATTCATATTAAGATTACATTTTTTTTAAATGCACAAAATCATAAAATCCAAACCAAAAAAAGTTTTCCAATGCAACACTCACATTTATTGTTTCAGCTCTTTTTTTTTTCTTTTTTTTTGGACCATAGCCTTTTAGGCAGTTTTCTTTTTTTCTACTTCTTCTTTTTAAACCTGTCCTGCAGCAACCTCAGCATGCAGTATGAAGATCTGGGTGCCTTACAGTACCAGACAGATTTTGCTCTGCAAAGGAGGAGGAGTCTATCATACTCCTCCTGTTGTATAATCTGCATTTTATTTATTATTTAACTAGACGAGGCGACCGGACCGGACAGGGGGGGGTTGGGGGCTGGGGGGGAGACAGTGGAAAGAAAGGGAGAAACAGAAAGAGCAAGGGGTTGGGGAGACAAGGGAGACAACCACAATAACCGCAAAACAGACACCAACAAAAAGAACACCAACAAAAACAATAACAGCAGTGATATACAATAGCATCAACATCATAACCATAACTGTGTAACCTTGTTCACCTTAATGTGTGTGTGTGTGTGTGTATGTGTGTTAGAGAGATTGTCACTGGATGTGGTTTTAAATGGGGGGTCATTACAACACCACGCCGACCCCTAGCAGTAGGCAGAGAAGGACCCAAACCACCACAGCGCCCCAAAGCCCCACAGTGCATGAAGGGCCCCACAGGGGGCCACAGAGGCAGCTCCCACCACCAGGGCCTAACCCACAGGGGGACAGGGGACAACAGGCACCAGGCCCAGCCAGAAGCTGACCTTCCCCAAGTGCGAGCGGGGCCCATGTCCCCGAAAACTTGGAACTGGAACCCGCCCAGACCCCCAACATGGAGCCCGCCACACACTAGAGAGGCCAGGACCCACCCCCACAACCATCACCCCCGAGGGAGCGGGACGATGCCCCCCACGACCCACCGGTGACACCTCCAACACCGCCGACCACCACCCCACTCGAGGAGGGCGACAGCCCCCCCACCTCGGGTCCTCCCGTGTACATGATGTTGTGTTGACTTGAGTGTGTAGGAAGGTGTGTGCATGTGTAGTAAGTTGGATATGTGTATGTGGGTAACTAAGGTGCTGTGATTAAAACTGGGGGCAGTTGGGACATGGACCCCCCACTGCTGGCAGACAGTGGAGCTCCTCATCATGTCCTGCACCGACCCCCAAGCCCTCAGTGTCTACGCTGCCGTTAAAATTTGAGGGCGGTCAGTCACGCGGGGGAGGATGGATGGTGAAGCCACAATGAAGCAGCAGCTTCATCCCACACCAGCCCAGCACTATATCCACCCCCAAGGTCCTAGGGTGCATGTAATTGGACACAACAGGACGGGAAGGGGGCAAAGGTCCCAAAGGTCGAGGCAGAAGCTGCCATGTCCCAGGGTGCCAGCTTCCCAACTGGCACCCACACTCATCCCCACTGTCAGCCCCCCCAGTCAGGGAGGAGCCAGGCCTACTCAGCCCAGGGGGCCACGCCAGAACCCCCCGGAGCATCACTGGAGCACTGAGACCGTACCGCCCCACCCCACAAGGGCTAATTCAGGATAAACAAGGCCTTAGTTGCTGGTAGGAGTCAGATCTTCTCACATGGCATTTTTGCACGATCAAGACGGTATTTCTTTCAGCTGAAGTCCAAGCCAAGTTTCAAGTCTTTGGTCACAAGCCCAAGTAAAGTCTGAAGTCACTTATTAATATGGTGAGCGTTCCATAATCAGCTGCATGCTATCTAGTCTGCTGAGAATATTGCATAACTATTTCTAAGGAATTTCCAAAGAGTTATCATCAATTATCATCAATAGATGAATCATCATATATTATCTTCACTAGCTCATCTATTTGGACCGAACACCAGATGCAAAATGATAATCAGGGAGGGAATTACAATCAACATGTGCTAATCAGACATGACCTTATTGATAATGTGCCCAAAATAGTAATAACAATAATAAAATCTAGATTGTTCACGAGTTCCAAATCTCAAGTCCAAGTCAGGTCTCAAGTCACTGTGTTTTTGAATTCAGTGTGACATCGTAACCTCCCATCTCTGGTTGGGTTAATATTGTGGTGATATAAAATTTAATTTCTCTGAGTGGAGTTTCAACCAAGGATTTTTTTCAGAGTTCATTTTTGTTGCTTTAATATTTTTAATTACTATTTAATCATATGCTTGAATGAATATCAACACCTTGAAAAAGCCTTGCAAAGCCCAAAAGAGAAACCAAAACTCATTCTCAACTAGAAGGGTACTCAGTAGAGCGCATAGCTCTGCCAAGGGCCAACAGTCCATTTTGATTTAATTAAACCCTAATTTAAATTGAAACAAGACATGTATGCCATCAAAATGGCTCCCCTTGGGGTTACTGAAATGCAAAAGAAATTGCATGAATCATCATCATCATCATCATCATGGATCCACCCCTTTATCCAGATCTACTCCGAATTTCATTTATTTGACAGATGCCCCACTCTTCCACAATGTTTCATAACAATCTGTCAAGTATAACTGATGAAACTGCTGGAAATAAATCCTATCTCGCAATGTTCAAAAAGGTAAGAAAGAAATTCCTGAATCTACCCCTTTATCCAGATCCACTCCAATTAGCCATGCAAAGATAATGCTGAACACCGAAAGGCAGTGGAGGCTTATATTATTATTCCCCGCTGCAGTGGTGCTGTTCTGTAGCTACAGTAAGAATGGCCTCTGACCTCAATAAAAACACAATATGACTATAGGGATAAATTAAACATCACATAACAATTATAGACTGATGATCTTCATGTATTTGTCACATTTACAAGTCTTGATTTCACTTGAATTGGTATCAGCAGTATATGATCATACTAGGTGAAATAATCTGGGCCGTGAAAGGTCACAATGTGGCCAAAAACCTGCTAACACTTGCAGACATTCAACCACAGAGACGCAGATAGTCGAACACAAACTGACATAGGGGCAAACACACATGCAGACAGACACAAAAACACACATAGTTTGGCCACCCAGGATGAGAGAGAGAGAGAGAGAGAGAGAGAGAGAGAGAGAGAGAGAGATGGAAATTTTAACTGTGTTTATAACTTAACTCTTGATTACAGGGTACACTGAGAGGAGCTTCAGTTGCTCAGCTGTAAATAATTAAAATGCAGCCCTCCCTTTCTTTCTCTCTCTCTACCACACACATACACACACACACACACCTTTATTATCTTTATTATAAGGTCTCTTCCTGATATATAAGTCGTCGATTTTACAGAGAACAAGCACAGCAGGCTTATCTTGTAAAAAATCAAGGTGTATGTGTGTCTGTGTGGTTACGAAACGATGTCAGATGGAAAGGAATGTCTCTCATTTGAGCTCCCAACACTGCTGATTCACACACAGATGCAGTCACACACATATCTTCCACAACAACAGGTCGTAACGGTTATAAATTCTTTGAATTACAGTCCATTCGCTAAACCTGACTACTACAAGCATGTCTTAATGTATCCATGTGACTAATTTTTAATTTGAATAGCTTTTTGTTATCTAAAACTAAATCAATCCTCGTCCTATTACCTTTCAAAAGTCCTCCTTGTCCAAGACTTACAAGAAGTTTGAAAGACAGTTTTCAGAAAATGCAGAAAAATAGTTGCTTTAATTGCTTAGGTGAATTTTCCATGCAAAGTTACAGGCAGTGAAACAGAAGTAAATCTTGCCCAAGCTGCACAGTCACACACATGGGACAAGGTGGCTGACACACACACCCAGAACTGAGGTCTGTAACCTTATACCCGACAAAATCTGTTTTCGCTGCAGCAAAAATCATTCTGTAGGGTTTGAAAGCCACCGTGCGGAAAAGTCAGCTGCAAACCATTTACTGTGGAGGCTGGAGACTAACTGCCAAGTCTTTAACGCCATGTCTCAGTGGCAGAGCTGAAACACAGCTACAAGCCTTATAGATGAAAGACTCATACTGCACAAGGCCTCATAAAAACATTTACAGTGGGAATAAGGCTAGGCTGGAGAAGACTACTTTCAGAATGTAATCTATTATATATATAACAGATTACATGCTTAAAAACCTTTTTACTCTGATGATGAATGCTGACATATTTTAAAGACACTGCCAGGATAATGGCAACAGAAGCAATGCAGATGTAGTACAGTGATTTCACTTGAAGTGTATTTATTTGCCTGATATCTTATAATAACTTTAAATGTTACATACTGCATATCTCCTCAATGCAGAGTGCAAATTAAGAAACAAGAAGATAATTGCAGAACTGTTTACATGTTGAGATATCATTTTTGAATCTCCTGAAAGACGTCTACTGTTCAAAGGCAAAAATCCAATTCAAATCAAACCAACATAATCTTTACACACATCTCACTCACACCTAGCAATTACACACACACACACACACAAACACACACACCATTGCTGCCAAGCAATGTGGATCCTGAGCCAAGGATTTGCGCTAGTAGGGGTTAAGGGTTCAGTGCATGTCAGATGTACGGTTGACAAGAAGCATTAAAATACACACACGCTGACGCTCGCACGCACACACACACACAAATAAACACAATCCACACGGTGG
This sequence comes from Chaunax sp. Z400, assembly GCA_037577475.1. Classification (NCBI taxonomy): domain Eukaryota; kingdom Metazoa; phylum Chordata; class Actinopteri; order Lophiiformes; family Chaunacidae; genus Chaunax; species Chaunax sp. Z400. The sequence continues at coordinate 14,819,620 of CM075190.1, forward strand.
AAGTCGTTTTGACCCACAAAAGGCCAAAGTACCATGAACTCTAGAAACTTTAAAGACTTGAAAATTGTGGACTCTGAAGTTTTAGTTTTGGATAAAACAGCTATTGTTCATCTTTTTCTCTGTTTTTTTACGTTATTGTTCTTCCTCCTCAACAGTATCCCTGTAAAAGAGATAGAAATAAACTGTGAATGTTAGAGTGTTCTGAAGTTCTCATATCATCCCAGGTGACAAACAGGTATTTCAGGATTAAACTAACTCCCACCATTGTCTTCTTTCTTTTTGCCACCTATTTTTATAACATGTTGTTCTGATGTTACTTTCCTGTGTGCCCTCCTTTGAACGGCAGTTTCCTTATTCACACCACCTTCCCTTAGTTTTTAATTCCGACTCAACCACTTTCTGTCCACCTCATTCCTCCTGCTCCTTTAATACCACGCGGTTCCTTTCTTCTCTTTTCTTGCATTGTGCTAATTCTGTTTATGAGAGCATGATTTTGATGTAGGCACAAGGTGTCGGCACAACAAGAAAGGGGATACATGAATAGATGGGTATAAATTGTGGAAGCCACAAGAAAAGTCTGAAACTGTGGGGCCTACAGTTGTGTTTCAGTTCAGGGGCCGCATCCTTCGAAGGCTGCATTTGAAGACCAGATGTGTCGCGGCGGCGGGACAAGGCAGTCCCATTTCAAAGGGTCCTTCAAATGTGGCCCACAAATGCAGCGTTCTTTTCTGCACCCCGTCCTATCCGAAGATTCATTAAGCACCAGAGATGATTACTTTTCTTTTCTAAAAACAGAGTGCACCGGCATAATAGACGCCCCTCAGCAGCTGTGCAGTTCAGAGGAAGCATCTCAATTTCTTACAAAAATAGGCTATACAAACACAATAAAAATGGAATTAAAATTTCTTGCTCCATTTCTGCCACTGTTACTACTGCTTCCACTACTACAGCAAATTTACTTAAAACTAATTTTACTACTACTATACCACAGCTTTTACTCATACTACTTAAACTACACAGCTTTAACTGCTGCGACTTTAACTACGACTACATGTAGCTGAGTAAACCTGAGCTTAGTCATTTTATTCATGTTTTATCTCTGATTTATTGTACTCTCTTGTTCACAAAACTTAAGATGTTTGGTTGATTTATGTGTCTGTCGAGTTCATTTTTTGTTAAGATTGTGTTGTATTAGTTTAATGTGATAATATTGGAATCTTTTTGGAGTGAGAAAGCTAGTTCCCACCCCTTCGTGGAGCCCTTGCAGTTGTACAGAGCGCAGAGAACATGTGAAAACCCATCTGAAGGAGTCAACTGAGAAGAAATAAATTTAATAAAGAGCAAAAAAAGAACAAACAGTTACACAGAAAAAACTGCTTTACTACCCAGATTACAAAGCTGAAAGAGAACTGAACAATACAAAGAACTGTACTGAACTTAAAGAGAAGGAACAAGAAAAAAAATTGAACTTTGTTACATTTTGGTGCTTTATTTCAAAAGTTCTGATCAGATACTGTCCGAATTAAGTGAACTGAGTTAAGTCACCCATAATTATGGAGTTCTTTTTTGTGCATATATACATATGACAGCTGTTAAGTGTGAAGAGATATATTTTATTTTTGTTTAATATATTTCATCTTCTTCAAAACTCATACTGGCTCCAGCTGTTCATTACTAGTCTTTCACAGATTATACCACTAACACACAAACGTGGTGTTGGTCCACTATTCTGCTTATTTTTACCCTAAGAGCAACTGGTGTGTTAAAGGGGTTACAGAAATACAAATACAGTTGCTACAACCAGCGGCTTACATACTCATCAACTAATCCACAGCGCTTCGTAAAACAAGGGAAAGGACAGGAGGAGGTAGCGAAATTCACTGTATAGCAGACCTCATTTAACAGCACTCAGTGCAGCCTTAGTGGTCTTAGCAGGGGCCACATCCTTCGAAGGATGTGGCCTCTGAATGGAGACACAGCTCTAATCTTGTCACATAGGAAGGCTGCCTACTTCTCACCTCTATAGGCAGCAGCAAGACATAGTTACAAACATGGTCACTGTCTTTTTGTGCTTTCAATTGGGCCCCATGTCCACTCTGTAGGACAATTTCCAGATGTATGACATTAGATACATTCATACTCCAAACATATCCTGACAACACTGAACAATAAAGACACAGTAACAGACTTTTTTCCTCATAACAGACAGATCACTGCAGGAAAAAGAAACGTGTAATTAATAGCATAAATAATGGGTCTATTTCATTTAAGTGTTGCTAGAGCAAACTGTCGGTCCTGGAAGTGGCACACTTACATTTACTGCAGCGATTATTCACGATAGTGGGAACATCTGTGTTTGACAAGTGTCTGTCTGCTGTGAGAAAGGCTGTTTAAGAAAACTTTCCTATAAAAAAAAAGAATCTACTACACTTCAAATACTGGAAGACGACCAAATGCTCCAAATGGAGCATTAGACAACAAGAAGAACAAACTCAGTATCTGTAAACAGCTCAATTTGAGTGCAGCATGCGTACATCCCAGCTCTTTGTGGAATTACTGCAACTCAGTCCAACAAACATCCTCAGAGCCATTTCAAGATGTGGATAAAATGGATTACTTTGTAATTCAAAGATCTATTTGCACCACCTGTAAACGACACTGAGACCGGAGAAAAACTCCTCAATTTCTATTACCACATTAAACAATTATCCAACTCCTTAAAGACTTGAAATGCCAGGAGAAGAGCAACGAGAGGGATCTCCTGTTTTGGGGGCTCGTTGTGATGAAAATAGCATCATGAAATTTTCTTTAATCACGCAGCATGAATGCCAGAATGAGAAAAACTTGATACTGTCAGCAGAAAGAGATCGAACCAGACAGAATCTTCCTCCTTAGAAAGGATGCTCACAAAACAAAATTGCCTTCTGCAAAGCCTTTATTATAAATATGAATATGTAGCATATTCTCCATAAAGTGATCATAAAAAAAAGCTGCCTTAAGCCTTAACCCAGAACCATTACTTCTAACTTAATGGATATGGTGGTTTGCTATTATACCAACAGTATATGCGTGTGTGTGGCCAACACAGACAGGACAACGAGCACAGAAAAACATTATTTGGTGACATTTTATGAGTGTGACTCTGTAAATCACCTCTGACATAAATGAATTCCCTGTCATGAAATATGGGCTCAACATTAGATGACATCTTAATTACACGGGCAAAATGTACGACTAGTTGAGGTAAAAGAAAATATTCACGATGGACTTAGAACAGTCTCATGACAGCCAAATCACATATGACAGCTTAATGTAATTTTAACACATACGGTTTGCTTTAATTGTGATAATTAGGCCTGCTATGGCATGTTTATGACAGGATATGCTGTTTTGGCATTAGAAATTACATATTTGATCAAATGACACCTAATCACAAAAGTCATACACATTCTATGACAGTGTCAGTCTTATGCACACCCCTTTAAATAGTGTTACAAATTCTTCGTCTCCATGTCTTAAACATGTTTGTTTTTTAGGGGCCTATCCCAGCGGACTTGGGGCAGACTTGGGTTCACTCTGGACAAGTTGCCAGTTCATCGCAGGGCAACACATCGAAAGACAAACAACCATTCTCACTCACATTCAAGCCTACGGTCAATTTCAGAGTCACCATTTCACCTCTACTGCATGTTATTGGTGGTGGGAGGAAGTCGGAGAACCCAGAACCCAGACACAGGGGAGAACATGCAAACTCTACACAGTCCCAGGTCCACGGTGGGATTTGAACCCAGGACCTTCTTCCTGTCCGGCGCAAATGCACATATATTTCCAACTTATTTTTCCATGTTTTCTTCTGCTAGAGAGAAGAGATAAAGGTTGTAGTCAGAGGAGAAAATGGAAACACGACATGGGTGAAGAGAGTGTTAGAGGGGGAGAGGAGAGAGATATCTTGCCAGAGCTTCATCTTGAGAGGGAGGGGTGGGGAGACAGAGAGGGAGAGGGAGTCTGACCCAGAGGTCAAGGTTGGCACAGGCTAGCCAACTGTGTCAAATGAATGTCCTTCCTGAAACCTCTCAAATCAACCTGGACAGGTTTGTCTTGCTGCCAGCCAGCTCACTGCTTCTCACAACCTCCAGCTCTCTCATCTACCCTCCAAACCATTTTCCTTTTTCCATCTCTCTATCATCTCCTCTCCCTCCACCTTCATTCATACCGTCCATCAATCTGAATCCACACCCCCTTCCTTTAGTTCCTTCACTCTTGCCATAAGTCTAACCTTTGCAATGTCAAGTCCTTACTTTTTCATTAAGCTCACACAATAGACCCCACACCCGTTTCACTCTTTGTCAGCCACAACAGTAATGATTACAATCTCAATCTTCTAAATGTCCTCATGCAGGAAATACTCAATTTCATTTATAACCTTTAATTTTGCTCTTAATCGCTATAACCTTTCATTTTGTCCACAACAAAAGGACTGTTATGTTCATCCTGCCATGACAAGGATTTATAATAGGCCTTATCACAAATAAAGGGAATGCTTCATTTTGTCCTTTTACTGCATTTCATACCAAGTGATAATAATTATGATTAAAACACTTTTGATAAGGAGGCAATTCACAGTATCATTAAAAAAAAAATACTTGAGGTGGACAACTGGTAGATTTAAGTTTGGATTGGGGCCACAGTTGGTGTCAACCTTGGAACAACAGCTTACCGTACATTATATTCACAGCTGCTATATTCTGCTGTGTTCCTATTCAAAGCAAACCGACCCCAGCTCTGATTCTCTGACCCCAGATCCATCTTGTTTCTTAATAAGCCTTGAAAAGGAATTTGGAAGAGATGAAGCTGGGTGGAATCAGCAAGGATGCAGGACGCTGTTGTCATTACACCACACAATGAAAACGTGACCACACTGGGTGTCTTACATTGTCAGTTAAACCACTATATAAAAGATACCAATAATTCTGTGAAAATAACATCACTTGAGTTTTTATGGGGTTTTTCGCTCTTGGTCAAAAATGCTGACTCTAATGCTTAAGCTCATTGTGATAGCGAGTAAGTGCGTTTTCAGGGTGTATTTCCTCTGTAAGAGGTGTTTAAACTGTGGCCAACTTAATCATTATAACTGTCTGTGACACCTCTCACCACGTCTGGCCAAAACAAAGTCTCTTTCAGCGCCCCCTTTATCTCTGCTGTAGCTGCCCTTATCGCACAAATGGGCCCCATACAGATACACAATCATCATATATATCAATGGCACCTTTGTGGACAGACGCACACAATGCACACATATCACACACGTTAATAGCACTAGACTTAATCTTTTTCCATTTGTGGTGGAAGACACAACACATTAAAAAGGGGGGGGACCTTTTTTTTTTTTTTTTTTTTTTTGCCAAGGAAATGAAAGGCTACCGAAGGAGCGATCTGTCAGAGCAGGCAAAGGTTCAACGCTGGGTCAGACTACTGGGGGATTTTTTCACTGTGTTCCCTCTCAAATTACATGGTCCAAAAGAGGAAAATAAGGAGAGGAAGGCGGTGATACCAGACAGCTGAGGTGAGAATGATGGTCATATTCAGACAGAGAGACAGGTAGAGACAAAGAGAATACAGTTCTAAATGTAGGATACTCAGGGTGCACATTTTGCTGGAAATATGTGGACTTTTGCCAAATCCTAATGAGTCAACAGTAGGCCTACTAAATGCAACCTGGGATTGTAAAAGACTCATCGGTAATGGCTCTTTTTTAATAGAGTTCATATGAGTTCAGTGAGACTGAGAGGCAGAAAGAGATACCAGGCAGATGTAAGGTCAGTAGGGCAATATCAGCATCAAGGCAATATCTAGTTGTACAATTCTCTCTCTCTTTCTCCATTGCATCTTTCTCACTCTCCATGGCTCTCTCATTCCCCTCTCTCATCCTGTTACTCTCTAGTACCTTGTCCTCTTCCCTGCATCTTGCTCTCTTTCCTTTTCCTGTTTCAAACACACACACACACACACACAAGCTGGAGAGTCAGTTCAATCACCAGCTGAAAATGACCGCGGGCACTTTTAGGAGAAAAGAGAGGCATTGTGCAAGTGTCCCTGTGTGTCGCGGGGGGGGGGCAAAGAGCGGTAATGAGATCGAGAAAGAGAGGGAGGGAGGGAGGCTAGCATGTGTGACAGACACAGAGGAGAACGAATGAGAAAAGGAGGCAGAGAGAGAGGATCCAATGAATTTTGGGGTTAAAAAGTCGAAGGCATCATAAGCATCAAAGGCTGACTATGGAGGCCATTCTTTCAGCTGTCTATTCTGTCTTCTGTTTCAAATACAATGCTATAGAGTGACTGAAATATGGCTCATTCCTGTGTATTAGAGCTGTTTCTTTGTATGCATTAAGCAAAGGACGGCTGCCACCGAGATTTAACATTTCTAAAGCTTCTAAAGGAAATTAGAATTCGCTCCTTGTGTGTACTTTTGACTGACTGCTGCGGTATTAAAAATGTACAAACACGGATATAACCACATTTGAAATGAATGTGCCAACTCAAGTTACCACTCACTTGTTGCTTAGCAATCGCCACCTTTTTATCATCGGTTCAATGACTTCGATTAGAGGAAAAGTTACATTCAGTATTAAAAATGTTGGCCTTTGTTTCGCAGAATTCAAAACCAGGCAATGAACCATATATGATGGTGCTTCATATTTGTCAGAGCAACTAAAAACAATCACTATTGTCCAATAACCAGTAAAATGATTATTCAAACCAAGACAAAGCAGTAACAGAAATGTAACCACAGCTTTAAAACTGTACCAGAGGGAAAAGGAAACCATTGCTCATTTTACCTTTCATATCTCAACACACTGTAACATCTGAGAAGGCTGAACTGCCATAAAAGATAATCTAGAGGGAAATAAAAGAACAGTGTGGCGAAGCACCATGAAAATCATCTCTCACGCACTGTTACTTTGGGAAAATGAGTCAAGGTACGGAAGTGGCACATTTAGGAGTTATAAACAACTCACACAGAGATCACAGACATTACACAGTTAAAACCAGCGGAGGGAAGAAATCAAAGAGCACATCTATTAAAAAGAGGAGAAGACAAAAACAAGATCCAGCTCTGAAACAGACAAGTGGATAGAGGCCGAATAATAATATGAGCTAAAACACGAGGATAACTGTGACGCTGAGAGAAGAAAGGAGATGCAATGAATTTTATAGACTGCAGAATATTTGATTGCACACAAGCATTGGCTGTGGAGCCTCACGTACATTCTGCCCACATCCTTTCAAGCTTTAATATCTTGCAGCAAAGAATCCTTCTCATAATTAATTAAAATATATTCTTAAAGCCATTTGGACAAAAAAGCATATCAGTTGCCTTGGATTTTGCCTTATCATTTCCCTGTTACTGCTAAATCATCCTTTGACTCGGGATCTACTGTTATCACAGGATCCACATACACAGTTGGAGAACGTACTGTGGCATCTTGGCATCAATAAACATCTACATTAAAAGGGATATACATTAAAGAAAAACGGTGTTATGATTATCGTGACTAGTATATGAAGAGTGATCATCCAGGGGCCTTGTTGGAGTTGTTAAACACATACAGTATGAGAAATGGTGAGCGAGGAAGAAGAGCATGATGGGGAAGGATTAGGTATTCAGTGGAGGGGAGACTGAGTGAAGGTCAGTCATAGGGGGGGGGTAATTAGACGAAACATTTGGACCCACAGGTACAAGTCACTACCCATGCTTGTATGTTTGTATGTAAAGCTCCAGCGAAACTTCAATTAGGAAGGGTTTTTTTAGCACAGTTAAGCCAGCAGTTTATTTCTCATTCCATCCTGCCATTCGTTCTTCTCATGCATGCTCATTTTTTAATTTCCTGCTGTCATTATCTGTGAGTGTCAATTGAGATGTCAGTCATGCTCATCAGGTGATCACATCTAACTAATAGCACAGTGACACGCCTATCATCTTTCAGCTGTCATTTTAATATGACTCACTCTGTATCTTTAGTTCATTAATGCTGCATGTCCCGCCACCTCCCCATCACCAGACAGTCTTTGCAGATTCACCAACTTCGTCATTTCATCAACCTCATCGGTCTCAGCAGAGTCATCAGCCACCACCACCAGTGCCTGGACACCATGGGGGACTCATGTTGCTGCTGCTCAGGGCAGATGTACTTCAATCACAATCTCCCTTAAGATTCGAAGCATTCAGGATACTAATACAAACTATTTGGTGCAAAGAAATCATGTTTTGGTTCTGTGTTGCCCAGAAACCGGGACACATTTTTTTTTTTTTTTTTCTGTTGATAAAGATTGATTTCATTTTCATCATTTGTCTGCCCAACCATGTTGGCTATCATTGCTCACGCTTACTATCCTGTCCTTGTTTTTAAACATGCTAATGCTGTAAATATAGTGCATGGCTTCCTGTTAACCAGATATTCTATGACTACATTCATTTCTCAGATCTGCACACAACTCTCTTTTTTCAAAATAAGGGTTTCCTTAGCACAAGAACACATAGTGTTATACAGTAACACATATGCGCTTCTGTTAATTTAAAAAGAAAAAAAAACACTCTGTCACCTAAAATAAGCACTTCCTTTGAGGAAAAAAAAAGTAAAAATCTGAAATGAAGAGAGGTGAGAGAGAATCTGGTGAAAGAGAATTTGCAGACTGTTATTTTCACTGAGATTTGGTCTGTTGTGTTTCTCCAGTAGGCTGTTGAGTGCTGTAACAGGGGGATAGTCACGCTAGAGCTGTTTTGTATGAATAACATTTCATGTGCAATAATCTGTGTCTTTCTTGTTACTAAATTACATTCACACACACACACACACACACACAGATAGGGAATGGCCTAAGCCATGGCCACAATCACACATCCTGTCTTTGTATATATCTCCTTGTTTTCTCACACACAAAGGGTAGTATAGAGACTTGCAAGAGAGGCAGAAGTAAATTAAAGAACACACAAGTTCACCAAAGAGACTGGTTGACCAAACCGATGCATAAGATTATAATCTGTGGCAATTCCTATAAATAAATGTCTGCAACTCTGTCTTTGCATTTTTTGTTTTCTACTGTCACGCACATGATTTCTTTGTTCTGACTGTAATTGCATTAAAGTGATATTGTCTGACCTCATTTTTTGATATTCTTTCTGCTTTGTGAAGTAAGCAGATGAACACAGGCCCTCTATGTTAAAGTATGAACTTCTGACATTTGGATATAAATAAATCTCAGTTTGGTAACAGTGTATCACTAAAATATACTAAGCAACTTTAAAAACTTATATTTTTAAGAACCCAATATTTATTGAACATATCTATTGAAACAAACAAACATATGATACATAGAAATGACTTTAAGTACTCAAAACCAAAACATTTTAAATCATGCATAACCATCAATTAGTCATTACATAGCCTAACAGTGCATTTCAGAGAAATGACAGTGGTGGTGTGATTTTTTGTGCATGATTGTACACGCCTGGCCAAGGCAATAAAACCGGTCAAAATTAATGTCCTATTGAAACAACTGATGATGCCATGACTTTCAGAAAGCTTATGTGACCAGGCAGTTGGGATGCTGATGGTCGGAACTCAGCAGACATGTGTAGCACAGATGTTACAGATGTTATGGCACATTGCACAGTGGAGGCAGATCACATTTAGTGACAAGTCCAGATTTAACTTGCAGATTGCAGTGAGCTAAGAAGTGGAGTGGGGACTTGAGTCAGACACATAGATGTTGGCAGAGTTGACAGAATGTCAGTTTTATTCAACCTTCATCTTACTACCAACCTCTTTCAGTAACATTCAGATACAGTCACCTATGAAGCTAACCCAAGGCTATGATAGTAGCCTACAAGCTCTTTATTCTCACTCCATTGCATACATACATCCATAAAAACATATGTGCAAACATACATACATTTTCTTTTAAATTTCCTAGCAATCATTTAGCAAGGCAGCTCTACTGAATTAATGTGCTACAGCCAAACAAAATGGCCTCATTGCAATTCTGTGTCAATGTCAAGTCCTTAATTATAGCTTTAGAGTCGTCACTTTTTCAAGCTGTAAAAGGTTATTATGCCATATCAAATTTTAGTCTTTTTGGCCCAGTGACAAATACTCACAAGCAGTTTTCCACTCTCTATTTAGAAAATAAATTGAATTCCCTAAAATGAATGAAAAACGTCCTCACACGTATTCAGTGCTACCTTGTGTATATCTACATGAACAATAAGGTTTCCCACTTGCTTTTTAATGCACATTCCGTCAACAACAGTACAAACAGCCAGTCAAAGTGTCACCTCCATTTCTCAGGGGCCTCAAATATGCCCAAAGGAAGAGTTTTATCAAGTAAAAAATGCAAAATCACAACAGATGAATACAAATAAATGTCACTGTTGAGCTTTATCTTAATTAAGAACACTTAAGAGTCCTGATCGCTCTCTATGGGACAGTTCATTTGGGTGTATGTGTGTGTGCATGTGTGTGCGCTATACTCCAATTAACCATCATTGCTGAAAAAATGTAATTACAAAGCTAAGTGGGAGACTTGAAGCCATGCTGAGACACACAACATAGACATACATATTTGTGCAAACAAACTCACGTAGACAGCTCCGAATGATACATGAACAGAAGGGCTTGTCAATCCATCGACCCATACGAAGGAGGATCAAAAACGTACACACTGTGACAATTAAATGTCATTTTCTTGAATTATGCAAATAAATTCTGTATGGCCAATTATTGCAGGGTAGTCAGTTAATAGAGTGACACGATAATCATCAGTGGTTGGCATGATTAATAAAAACAGAACAGAGACGCTCAGAAGAACGACATCTTTAATGAAATTTAATTCCAGTGAGATAAAACACTGCTGGAAACAAAGTTTGATGGATGTAAAGTTAAAAGAGAGGAAAAAAGAATTAGAATCTAGAAGATTAGATGTGGCCATTAAGGAGTTGGCGTGGGTGACAGGGACAAAGAAGGCAAAATAAAATGTCTGAGAATATGTAGTAAAAGATTGTTTTGACACGTATCAACTGTAGACTGCATATGAGTAAAGTTATTATGTTATTGGAACATTAAATAGATTGAGAAAAGGGGCAAAGTGATTGTAATTTCTAGCCAGGACTAAACAGACACGTTCTTTTGGTTTGTTAATAAATCATCATCATACCATCAGCTGAGACATGACTAGACCACAAGCAACATACACACACACACACACACACACACAAATGTGCAATGATACCATTGTTGAGTGTACTTAACACGTCATTAAAGTCTACCTGATGAACAGGTTGTTCAGCCTCACAGTCATGTCAGGTCGCAGAGATGTGGTGTGACAACTGTTAACACAAAATCCTGGTCACCCCTGTCAGGGTTTACTTCTGTGTGTGTGTGTGTGTGTGTGTGTGTGGGTATCCTGGAATCTGAATCCTGGAACATGATCAACTGACAAGACAAACTGCATAGCCTTAAAGCATGTCGACATGTCTGGACTTGTCTGGAATGATGCAGAATTACATGGACTAGAACGTAAGAAAGAGCAGAATTTAATGTTAAAACAAAATCATGAAGAAATACTTTATTATTTTCATTTCACTGTAATTAATTACTGTTTTTTTTTTTTTAAAAACACTTATTAGAAGCGATGTCAGCATTTGTAAATGGAATACTGATGACCAATGAGGTGATGGGGTGTCCTGAATGCTTCCTACGAGCCACATGAAGTCTTTTATCGACACATATGGAGTTATTTACATGGAACAGGTGGTGGAAGAGTGAAGATTCAAATGTTTGCTGTACAGAAACATACATGTGCAGTGTATTGTTAGCTCCACACCCTGTTGATTTATGGTCTTAGATCAAACATTAGAAAATGATACACCTGACACTCAAACATATATCATAGAAGAAAAGAATGACTAGGCTAACAGCGCACTTGTAATTCACATTCTGTCATCACTGGAGATGATATAAAACAGTAAGACAGACCCTGTCTAACAACCAGATACCACATGATGTTAAAATATAGTGCAGGTGCAGTCATGAAAAAAGATGAGACTGAGTTTCTCACAGCTGTCGGTTTATGATGTATAATTATTGTTAAAACCATAACACCGCGTTCCATACCACAGAACGTCAATGTGCTTACCTCACCGTCAGGGAGTGTTTCTTTTATGCATTTTGTTTTGTGTTTTGTTTTTAGTTAGCTGGTTTAATTTCCTGGCTCTCATTTGGTGAGTCATGATCCTCCTTTGTCCTGCCACTATGAAAAGAAATGAGCACACCAAAAAAAAATGGTTTGGATGAATGGATTGATGTATGGATAGATGAATAGATAGATAGCTGTTCATCTTTGCCAGTTACTGTATATCACTCTAACACAAAAAATATTCAAGTTTCTCTCTCTCTCTCTCTCTCTCTCTCTCTCTATCTATCTATCTCTCTCTCTGCCTCCTTTTCATTTCAGCACCTTTAAAATCAATACAAATCTAACCAAATGCAAAAACAACCATGCCATGAATGCATATTTCAGCAATGTCATTTCCCTCTTATTTACACCACTCTGAAGCTGCTGCCGCCACAGGAATGACAACCCTAGTTGGGATTCTGTCGCATCAAACCAGCAGATTTGAATGCTAAACCCATTAGCCAAGCATCACTCACAGTCAGAGCTGGCGATGATAAATAACCCAAGCAGAGAAATCTGATTAGGAGAGATGGAGGCAGGGGATCTGAGGGAATGAGTAACAGCAATGTTGCAGTTATCAGGGCTCAGTCAGATTGGAAATCACACACCGAGAAAACATTAAATGTTCATCTGCAACGGGTTGTATCGGCTGTTTTTCTAAAACATGGGTTGGGACACAAAATTGGGTCTTTGTTGGGTTGTAATTAAATGAAAGCTCAACTTTGAATGCGTGTTGCTAAGTTCTAGTAGGCCTATGCCAAAGTCACTAATCTGTACAACGGACAGGCTGGGTATAGGTTATATTTTAACCTACAAGGAACTGGGAGTTTTTAGATGATACGGCTGTCTGGAGGGTACGGCTGTGGTTGAGTGAATCATTCCCACTCATCTGGCAGTAAACCATGTACAGGCAAGCACTGAAATAAATACACTGCTTGTGCACCAACTGTCACTCTGGCTCTGTTAACTATTTACATCTTGTTCTGGAGGTTATTCAATAAAATTGGAGAAAGATCATTGATTAATAATGATATTTTGTTGATATCTGCTTCATGGTAAAGACTTGGGTAACTTTTGAGGTGGAAAGAAGAAGCACAGATGTGTATTTTTTGGGTTTACAAAAGATTTCATAAGTTGTGTCATCATGGCACGGACCCGTCATGTTAAGACAAAATTTGGTGCACATGTAGTCACTCACTCCAGTGACCAACTTTACTTCAACACAGAATGCACTCACACCAGATTTATGGATTTCCATTGAACTTAGGTGCAGTTTTGGCTGGTACTTGCACATTTCACAACTCTTGTTGTCGAGTGACGCACTGTGATCGCTGGTGTTCTTCCACTGATTTTTACACATGATCAACGGATATAGAAGGACTTGCATCAGGTGTAGTTTTGAAGGTGATCAACCTTAAAGGTTTAGTATACATGATTTTCCTACAAACTAATGGACTATGAAACTATAGACTCAGAAAAATAACCCCCCCTCAATCATCACTTTGACCCTCTGGTAGTGTATCACGGTATCTGCCGAGACCCTTCCCTCTTCCTGTGTTTTCTTATTATTTTAGTATTTTGCTGTGTTCAGGACATTTCTGGCTGTCAGTGATTCTGGAGAAAGTTCATTGAATGTTGAATTTCATATCCAGGAGGTCAAATACCTTGGGATGAGAATCAACAATCTATTATCTTTCTTGCTTGCTGTGCCTTTGAATGGTGTGTTCACAGGCAGCATCAGACAAATTCTGCATAGTACCTTTATCTCAAAAAACACATATACCAACACCTCGACACGTCAGGGACCTCATGTAAAAACGGGTAAAAAAGCATAACTGGGCTGTTTTACACAGAACAAGTGCCGTAACTATTGCGGTCCTTTATTTCAGCATCATTACCTTCTCTCTTCTGCACGTTACAAAGCAATTATATCTTAAGCATGACAAGTGCTATTAGTTTGTCTTTGTTCATTTCAGAGCCACATTTCTAAGCAGTATGAAACTAAAAAGGTCAACTTGGACTCAGCATGCAACATCTCAAGGAGTCAATCGATTAAAAGCCCCTCACCTGGTCACTCAGGTCAGATTTATATATATTTCCATTCATTACAATAACCCTTAAGGTCAAACTGAATCCAATTACATAATTTATCACTAAAGGGCAATGGAATCCATGGTCAAGGAGATTCTGTGCAAATGAAGGTGTTGTAATCTTTTCATATTGTAACTGAATTTCAGGCACAAATTTAATGAATAGCCAGTGGCTCAACATGCTGCTTTGTTTTTACATTTCTAATCAAATGGCAGAGCAGGGTTATTTGAATCTACCAGTGACTGGGCAGCATAGAGCAAGGATGCAGATAATGATACATAATGCATTTGATTGCATAACATCATTAGCAAGATTTTCCCCCTGCAGCCCAGGACACACGAGCACAACATTAAACCTTCGGTCCTGGTTAATTATTAAAAGCTAATTCAATTTACCTTTACCACTTCACCGCTGAGTCATGTACCATCTATAGCCAGCCGTATAAGTGGCATAAGCATTCCCTGTGACAAACAATTACACAAACACACACCCATGCACACTTACATCGATTGACCTTTCCAGCTGAGTGTTATTAATATATGCAAGTCTATTAGGAAAGGTTAACGAGTAGTAAGGCCAGCACTGTTTACGTGGAATACAAACAAGGAAAGTAGAAGCCTAAGTTGAGCTCAGCGATAAAATGATCTCGATAGATTATCCAATAAAAGCAGAGCCAACAAGCAAAGATGATAAAACCTACTTTGGGATGAGTGCTCATTATCCGTAAAAAAGAAAAAGAAAAAGAAATGGGTATGATCAATTAATCAAAAACACTCTATTCAGCTTCTCTTAATCTGTATGGCAGCTGACTTTTTGTACCTTTGACACATTTATATTAATGTATTCATAATCACTTCAACAACATAAAGATTTATTGGTTTAGACAAGACATGGGTATTAAAGGGTTAGGGGTGCTGTGGAGACTTCATCATATGTCCACACTGTTTATCCTGTTGTAATTATTTTTTTTTCTCCACACAAATAAGTAGTTTATTATAAGAATTATGTGCACAAATGCAAAACATCCAGATCAGCCTTGAAAACATTTTCCAGCACGCATGTTTCAAACACTTTCTGTTTACCTGTGGCAGAATATTCTACACTTTAAGGTTCATTTTCCTAGCCTGCAGACCTTTCAACCATATCTAATGATCTTCACTCAGCGAATGTAGCTGGCTCACATGTCATCACATGACCTATGTGTGGGACACATGCGAAAATAAGTGAGATTACCACTATATATATAGATCCTCGGTTCAAGGATGGATTTTGCATGAATAATTAAATGAAACGTTCTTTCTTTGGCCTTCCGGTGAAAATTCAAAAACCAAATGATAAGACCTTCGAGTGGAGTTACTTTCGTTAAACTTTCCATGCTAAGATCTGTTTACAGTTTCCTTCCCCCATGTGGTCATATGAATAATGACTTTCAATGTCAGAAGCTGTTTTTGAAGAGTAAGTTCACACCAGGCTTCTCTAACGACACCAACACAATTGATGGCTGTTTTCTGGGTGTGGTTGGAAATGTGCTGTGATGTCACTGGAGATCAGCAAAAACAAGATTTTCAAGGTGTGTTTTGCAAATTAGCCGTTGGCTAGAAATCTTGTATGCAACACATATGTATCTTGTAATTGTTACTTGTTACAATGTTCCTTGCATTTGTCCCTGACAAATAAACGAATAATAATAATAATAATAATAATAATAATAATAATAGTAACTCTTTAAAACACGTTTGGGTGGATGACTTTGCATACAGTCTACTTTTGTTTCTTCCCCTAAATATAACTAAATAGTTTAAGTTACCAAACCTTTACAAAAGCCCTCACATAGAACTGGCAGATCAGAAAACTCTCTTATGATTTGTTTGTTTGTGTATGACCAGTCATGTGGCTTATTTTAACAAAGTCCAAGCCTGACATCATCTAGGAAAGTCTGGATGCAAATAAAATACACAATATGTTCTGCAGCTGCTCTCTTTCTTTCTTGCATATCCATAAAAATGTCCATTCAATCAGTACATATATTCCAAATGAGCTGAAATATATCTCCTCTTTCTTTCCACACCAATAGACCTACCATGGATGGATCAAAGCTTTTATTAGTTTTGGAATGACTTAAAAACATGTGGAGTCACAAAAATAAACGCAAGCCCACCAATGACTTGGATCATCTCTCTGCACCTCCAACCCCCACATCCCCCTCTCTCTCTAAGTGGGTCAGTGTGATGATGGTGTCACTGTCTGGACTCAACAGCAGCATATTTGCATCAGTCATCCCAACTAGACCGTGAAGAGAGGGATTTCCCTGCTCAGCTGTGCCAATGAGTCAGTGAAATATACCCTCATAAAACCCTGCTGGACTGAAAAGAGGCCTGGGGAAAACTTGGATTGTTCAGGGTCTTTGCTTTTGGCATTTCAGATACGTTGACAGTGGAAAGTATCACCCCGGAGGACAAGTAATTGATGTAATGATGCTCATAAGACATGTAGACATTCTCATGGTATTTTATAGATTAATACATGGTTTCAAAACCTGCTTCTTTTTTTTCTTTTTTTTTGGCTCCAAAACATGAAGAAAGTTTGTCTTTCTCTGATGCATTATTTAAAAAAATTAGAGCATGAAACAAGTGAGTGACTTGAGATGGGATGCCTTTAATTCTGCTGAGACTCCATGGCAGGCCTCTGGTTGGAGAAAAAAAAACATGGTGGTGCAGCCAAACTTATGCAACCAAATTCAATCTCTAATTAAGTGTGCTCATCAAAAATTTAGAACACAGTGGTGAAAATAATGTCCATGATATGCTGTAAGCTGCGTCAGGACATCCGAGAACATTTGGTAGTGATGGAAACTTTGCAGCTATAATTAAGTAAGGCCATTCCAAAATAGCTCAGGAATAATATATAATATTGGTTGCTGGCCCACTCCCTAAAATCCGATTTTCACTGAGCTAAAAAAAACAATTTCCACTTTCAGCTGATGAATCTGAAAACATCTTCTAGTGACAAAATCTGCACATGCATCTGCACAGTGAAGCTCAAACATTTACCTGAAGGAACAAGTTTGATTCGGGTTTTTTTGCAGGAAAAATATTTTAAGAAAAAGCATGCAAATAGACAAAACACAAGCAAAGTAAGAAGAGATCTATTCATCATTTGGACATTGCATACACAGTATTAAGGACCAGTAACAATTCTGAAGATCATTTATAGTCAAGACACATTCCCATTCACCAATCAGAGAACCCAGAAACGTTGACGACGCCCAGGAATGTCCCGAACATAACTCAAATTATAAAATAAGAAAATTCAGGTGTGTGTCTGGGGGGGGCTTAGGCTTTGCAGATACAGACACCAGAACACACTTTCAGCAGAGCATACATGATGATTGAGAGGCATTATTTTTGTATGAGTCTCTACATTGGGTTTTTTTTTAAGGAAAACCCTGCAGCTGCAGTGCATTGACCTCTTGCTTCCTCGCTCTCCCTCGCTCACTCGCTCTCTCCCATGTCTTTGATTTTGACTTGCCCAAGTTTGAAATTGATGTGATTTTTATCTTTCTTTCCCTGGTCTTGGATCAGCTGAGAGTCAGCCCGCTGGGCCTTGATCGCAAGCCCAATCTCAGTTAAACTTTCAACTAGAAAAGACTCCTATTGCTACTTTCAACTTCATCTCTCTGCTCTCCTCCTCCTCACTGCTGCAAAACACTTTGTTGATAAACCCACTTTCGAGTTCACCGGTCTGTCAGAAGATTTTGCTCACCTTCTCCTCTTTGAGTAATGGCTATGAGTGTTGGGTGTGTATGAATTTGTGTACTAATTCATGTACATCTGTACCAAGCCGATGAGTTTAAATGGCAAACTGATATTAGATCTCAAAGCAAACTCTCTCTCAAGCCTTTCTAATGTGGGCATGAAGCCACTGTGATCAGCAGGGCACAAAACACGCAGGATAAACTGCATGACTAAGCACACACACACTGGCAATAACACACAAATGGAAGAACACCACAACTATTCTGTCATTATCAGAGCAGGCAGCCGCTCTTCTCTACTCAAGTTGGTGATCAGACCAAATAGGAACTGTGGTCTCTCTCTCACTCACACACACACACACACACACACACACACAAACACACACATTTGATCAGTGGTACCACTAGCTGTGAAAAAGGACAGTTCTTCTGCCAAGGCAACATGCTGTTGGCAAATGCTGTGAGGAGCTGTCATAGAGTCTTCTGCTCACTTAGCACTTCACACACAGTCTGTCACACTCTGTGTTATTCACTCAGCAAAAGCACGAAGTGTGTGAAAGTGTTTTAAGTGAACGCCCAAAAAACACACTCACCTGGAAGCAAAGTAGAAGAAACCAAAGTATTGATTCTATGCTTTGAGGCTTAGTTGGTTTTTGGATGAGCTCAGACCAAAGTCAGCAGAACAGGTATCTCCCATGGAATCATATGTGGATGAAACAGTAGTTAGTGGCAATAGAAAAATAACTGTCTGATCCTGTTTTATGTCAGCCATGATTTACACAAATAACTGTCGATTTAAAACACAATTCTGCAAATCTAAGGAAGAAAAGAAGAGACTTGATAACTGATAAATGACCCTTGCAGGTCACACAACATTTAAGCTGCATGCATTTAATTCTGATCTGCCAAGTAGAATTGAATTGGTACCCTGTTAACCACAAGGGGGCCACTAATACAGTATGAAGGTTCACACTAAACTTCTCTGCAGCACTATGTTAGCACAGTGTTCAGATTTGTTTTTTAAACACTCTGTACACATGTCCACATAGAAAAAACTGACAAACACAACAAAAACACATCCTTTCTCCCCTGCCCCATGTTGATTGTACTGACACAAATGCACCCCTCACTCACTCGCTCTAACACACACAATAAACACACACACACACACACACACAAACATCTGACATCATGAGCACAAAGAGACACAAATACCTTATTTTGGCTAACTAGTGCCAACTACTGAGAGGTGATGGTACCAGGGCCATGTAGTTCAAAGGGCGTCATGCACAATACACACAGGATCACACTGGTTTCACTGACGGCATTTTGATAGCACCTCACATTGTTAGACACTGACCTACCAAAGCCTCAGGTGCATGATGACAGTATGCATTTGTATGTGCAGTCACAAAGGTGCAAATGCTAAATACACTTCATATCTTTAATCAGATCATAACTGAGGAACACAAAACACAAATCCCCCTGAGAACAGCTTGGACGAGAGATTGCATGCTTATGAGCTTTCACGGAAATTTGTGCACTGAAAAGTCAATATATTTGACCAAAAAAGTGGCCGTTCTTAGTATCAGTATCGGTCATCAGTCTATCTGCTGTCCCCTCTTTCTGCCAACGGTCAGTGAAAGTGATCCCGACTCACAGAAGAACTGATTCATCATGAGTCAATAATTGTTTAATTGCTCTCTTCCTGTCACCTTCTACACACAACACAGTGTCAGTCAGGTTAATGCACACACACACACACACAAACAGTAGAAGCAGCGGTCTTCACCCTGACTATCACATTCAGAGCCTTCTGCAACTTTTAATTACTCTGGTGGTGACACCTTCTGCTATTCAACATGCCATGTATGGATGTGCATGCTTGTTTTCATTCCCCCACATGGAAATAGACTCAGTTATGTCCATGTATTGATTGATCCTGCAGCAGCCTTCAAGGGGCTTGCAAGGTGCTGCTCTGTTTCTGAAGCTCTGCCGCCTTGTGAAAATAGGGACTGGGGAAGGTCGGTTTAGTTTGTTAAATCACAGCAAACAATTCCATACAAGAGCCTCACATTAAGTAACAAGAACTAATACGACTCTCTCAATTACATCAGTTCCTAAATCCAATGAAATAATTAAAAGACAGCTTTAGGACCATACGTTACCCTCAAGTCAAAGTTGTATAAAGGGTAAATACATATGGAAACATATATATATAAAAAAGCAGCTCACTTCCCAGATATGATTAATGAAGTGAGAGTCTCAGTCGACCCCTCTGACCTGCACCAAGGCCGTATAGGACTAGAGCTGTGGAGCCCTGAGGCAGTGTGCATGTTTATGTGCTTTAATGGGTGAATGAGAGAAAGAGGTGTGTTTGTCCATGTGTGCTACAGCGTCTGTTTGTATGTGTGTGCACATGCATACATTGTGTGTGTCTGCACGTGTGTCTGTGTGTGCGCTCGAAGCAACATACCCCAAGGCTGTGACAGACGGACTCTAAACCACGTTACCCACACACCCCACTGCCTCGCTTAATAGTGCATGAGATAAGAACATTTGGACTTCAAAAAAAAAAAAAAAAACACCTCCACCCCACCGCCAAGCCCTGCTCCATGGGAAATTGAGTTTTATGGCTCCCCAGTTTAAGACAATAGCTCCAAACATTTGGATCACTGAAAGGAAATTCCATGTGACAATTGTCCTGCATGCATTGACTCTGAAACTTAAAATAAAAGATAAAAAAGTACAGTATGGGTAAAATAGCACACTTTGGGCATACACACACAGAGGCAAGCACATGCTGTGTGTGTGCACACATGCTGAAGGCACAGACGTATACAGTTGTTAATAAACAGACATATACTGTCTTTACAGTACACTGCTCACATGGACATGAACACATGGACATCAAGGGAAAAGAAAAAAGGTGACATGCACACAGGGAATGCAAGCTGCATCGCAATTCACCTTGTGATATTTACTGAGTACAAAATGTCTACATGATTATTTAATCATATTGTCAAACCGAGCTGCTTCATGTTTAAGTAAATTTCAAGTATATTTTACTCCCAAAAAGTGTTGATATAACAGCAGAACAATTTTTGTGTAAAGAGCCAGTGAGACATCATGCTGCAACTTTGCAAATACTATATAAAGTACACAACGATTATGTCTAAACCCTTCCCCGCTTTGAAATCCTTGCCTAATCTTCCTCTGGCATTACTGATGCAGTGTGGTTACCCAAGTAATGAGAAAGGTAATCCAAAACTCACTCAAAATGTGATAAATCATCATCCTTTCAATGAATGTTGGGAGTAATCGGAGGAGTGAAACCCTCTGAGGCAGCAAACTCTCACAGAGATCAGATGAACACATGTGACTGCGAGACAGTGACTCACTCTGGGAGAGATGGAGGCAGTGCACACCTGCAAAAGGCCGATCAACAAACCATTATAAACATGGAAATCAAAGCTGTCTGGCTATGGGAAAGCAGAGAGGGAGAGAAACGGGGAGAATACTTAAGAATATTTATGCTCAAATGCAGTAATGCAGACGGAGAGAGGTGGAGAGTGGGAGGAAGAGGCAGACAGAGAAATTCAGCCAGAAAAGCAAACAGAGGGAGAGAAACAGAAACAGACGAGCAGCCAAGGAGACAGGCAGCCAGAGATCGAGGGAAATGGTGAGGAACAGAGAGAGAGAAAGAGAGAGAGAGGCTTCCCACCTGTGACAGGTGGACTGTACTGGCACAAGGAATCTATAAGTGCAAATACTGGAAGTCAGCAATGCATACCAGCATGAAACAGAGAGAAAAAAAAGAAGACGCAGAAGGGAAGAAAGTCAAAGTGTAACTAGACGGGAGAGAAAGAAAGTGACAGAAGATGGGTGTATGAGTGAGAGCTTGAGATGATGAGACATTAGAGAGAGACAGAGAGAGCCGAACTCAGCAGGGATTCTTACATTCATTTCTAAGGACACAGTCTAGCATAAACACTCCACATGACAAGGACAACTTGCCCCCCTCCCTCCCACTCACACACACACACACACACACACACATTCTCTTTTTAGCTTGCAATCTGGGACTGTGAAACAGGCTGTAAATCAGCCAGTCAGTCAACCAGATTAGCAGCCATCCTCACTATAAAAGATGTCAGCAGCAAACAACTTTGTTGGATTAACGGAGTTTTTTCAAGGACATCATAAAGGGAATGCTGTAACTCCACTGAGACGGTATGTCCCAGAATGCACTCTCTTTTCTTTTCTTTTTTTTTTTTGAATTTCCACAATTTAGTGTGGTATTTTTATCAGCTGAGATGTTTTTCGCTTTCACACGGTCTGATAATATCTTTACTTTCTTTGAAAGCTACTGGGGCAGATGAGTCAGCACAAAATGACAGCATATTATCATTCTACCAGACTGAGGTACTGAGTTCCTCTGAGACAAGAATAACTCAGGCCCTTGTCTTAAAGTCTGGAGTTACCCTTTCAAGTGAATGCAGTGTCAAATTTGCATTTCTGTCTAGCATCATTTCTGTCAGTGTGGAGCCGAGTGAACTGGCGGTGAACTGAAGAGGGGGCTGGCTGGGTGCTCTCACTGTCTACTGTGGCATGACTGCCTCTCACTGTGCATGTGTGTGATAGAGAAAATTAGACAGAAAAAGTAAGTCAGAGAAAGAGATAAAGACGGAGTGGAAGGGCAGGCGAGGGGGAAAGAAAGATGAAATAAATTAAAGGGGGGGCAAACAGTAGGACAGGGAGTGAAATTGGTTGCAGAGAAAGTGTAAACACGTATTTGCAAGCGTCCTAGTGTCTGTGCGATTTCACACTAAATATCTGTGTGCCTGACTGGTCACAGCTGACTGTGTCCGCATTTCTACACACACCTGAGGACATCAGAGGGCTTACTAAGTAGCTGGTAAAGCAGAATCTTTCTATCTGCATACAAACAACAGCAGTAGACTCCAACACGCACAGAACACAACACGGAATCACTGATGCACATTAAACAACTGCACACCATGCAGACTGTCAAGGCAGGAAGTGGATTATCTACCCAACCCAGCTGAAAGGTAGCCTGACTGCTGCACAGGGATTAAACTTTGCATGTGCAAAAATATTCAAATGAATTTAATTTTAGCCAGAACAAGGCCAGTCAGGTCCCTCTAGTTGGCCTGAGGGGGTGATGTGAAGGTAGGTAATTTGGAATGAAAGTATATGAGTCATTTTAAGGGACAATTAGATAGCAGGTGAAAATGATTAATCCCCTCTGGGCTAATTAAGATGTTTGCATGAAGACACTTTAATTTGGAAAGAGAGAAACTTAGCCCTGTAAACAATTTAGAAACCATAATGTAACAGTCTGAGTAAAGCAGTTACATCAGTACGTGAGGAGTGGCCAGGAAAATTGTTTTGATTAGTTATAATAAAACCAACAAACAGTTTTATACATTAGGGACTGTTTCGTTTTTCTATGATTTACTGGCCGTTTTCACGTTACAAGTAAGGATGACATTCTTACAGATTTCAGCAACAGCTATCTGAAAGCTAACACCGCTTGTCTTTCAGAGAGTGCGGGCTAACAGGCTAATGGATAATTGAAAGTATGACTCATTCTTACTCAGCTCATTTCTCGGCTGAGGATGAAGCTGAGTGAAAAGAAATTTGTGTCCGCTGTGATTTGGGCCTGCTTGGTTAGTCTTTATATGTGCAGTGGCTTAATGTTTAGGGGTTGTGAAAAGGCTGTACCAAACAATGTGTGCAGGCATGGCATGCATGTGTGTCATAATTTCACTGCTAAAGTTGTCACACACATACAATACACACGCTTTGAGTCAGAATCTAATTTCATTCAGCAAGGACGTTTCCAAGAACCATGAATTTGACCTTGTGAGCTAACGCTGGCAACACGGCATAGTAAAGAACAGCTAACAGCTGACGCATAGTAATTAGATGCATAATAATCAGAGCAGGGCATGACTTGGCCTTATTCAGCCACATTCCCACCAGAGATTACGCACTGACCTCATATGAAAAAGGCCTGAAAAGAAATATGTCAGCCTTTATTCTCCAGTTGAACTTTAATATTGTCTACAAAAGGCATAGCTGTGAATTGCAGTCTGGATTTCTTTTCACCTGGGACAAAACTCACATTACCGCAGGTGAAAATAATGATTCGGTTAGTTTGCCACAAGCGAAAACATGTATGTTTGAATAAGTGTGACCCTTATTTTAAAGTGCTTTCAACTGAAATTCAAACTGTCCTGTTTTAAAAGAAAGCACTCCTGCTCAGCAGTCACACAGGCTGTATCTAGCATGGAACTACTACATTATTGAGAGAGGAGCATTTATTTGGGCATATTCAACCCATTTCCCAGCACTCAGATTATGCCTCGCACTGGACTGGAAAATCGTGTCAATGCAGATACTCTTACGGGAAGGCTTTCACTGTCTGAGGCATAATCTGCCTCCAGGAAACTCAACTTTTTTTAAATTAATCATCACATGGCTCTAAACGGCACACTCATGCACAAATATTCACGGATATGACTGATGTCTGAAGTAGATTCTTTTTTGATACATTTTGAATCATCGTTTACACTATCATGAAGTATTATAATTGACATCGTATCGGCAAAATGTGTATCTGAGAGGAGAATGGGGTTTTGGTGGATAGACAACTGAAAGGATAAAGTGATAGAAATGCGATTCAGCTGATTTTCTCATATTTGATTTGCCTCTTTAAGGGTTTGTTTTGAAGCCACTTTGATTCGTTTTCTCCAACTCATCATAGCAAAAGAATGGGTTTATAGGTTTGCACTGAGGTATGTGTACCTACAGCTTCTAAACAGCAGCTGCCAGATAAGTTTAAAGACTGTGTAGAGAGCTGAAAAAAATTATTTGAGGCAACACAAAAAAACTGCAATTCTCGACTTACAGACTGTGATCATAAAAGCAATAAGCAAGGAAGGGACGGATCGAGCAATGAGCATGAATGCAGCGTTCTTTGTATGCATACACAAAGGTTTGAGCGAGACAGTTTAAACTCTGATATCTCAGCTGGTGTTACAGGACATAATCTTATTTATCAGACCATATCCAGCAAAGCTCAAAGATATCTCCATCGGCACAGATCTGATTCAGCACTAACCAGTACACAGTCCCGATAAGGTATTACAAAGCAAAAACATTTTTAAAAACGATATAGCGCAAGATAATATTTTGGATTAGCCTGCCCTATCACTATTACTGCCGTATCACTGGGGTAAGCACACAGCATAACACAAATACACACAGATGTTATTCAGGGTATTCAAGTGAAAATGCTTCCTGCTTTAGTACTGTATGTCACCTCACAATAATCTGACAGCTAAATCGGAACAAGATTACAGTTTATCGTAATACCTCCATGAAAATAGCTCTAACCTCTCAAACAGCCACATTGCTGTGGATTAGCATTATACTAGTAGGATAGTGCAATAAACAACTGTTTTATATTTAGTTTTATACCTGAAGTTCTCAAGCTGTTAGAGGCCCTTGATATCATTAAATAGGTAAGGACAACAATTGTATGGTATAGTCTGAAAAAAAACAAAAAGGAGGCAAAGACAGAAACGAATTCTAAAGTGACACTTTCAGGCCATCAGGATTGGAATTTGCTCTCATTTACTGCATTCCCTCATGCTTATTCATCACTGTAGATCCTCAGTCACTTGCCTGTACTTTTATTCCTTTATGAAATTGTTTGTTTGTTTGTTTTTTCAAAGTAAATATTTTTAAATAATTACTGTCAAAATATTTCACATTCTCAGGAAATCGGAGGATGCCAGGTTCAGACAGAACTGGGGGCTTTTATTTTCCTTAAAAGACTATGGCTGCCGGAGGCTTCATTTTATGCTGGGTTGTGACTGGCAGTTAAAGCTCGGTTGTACTGCAATATTATTTCTTGTAGAAATGTCGAAAAGTGTCACAACGTAGATTTTCTTACAAGAAGGGATCGGAGGCAGGCAGTCCCTCCTGTCTTGTCTCATTTCAGCTCTTGCTTTCGCAAAATTATACATAACCTGGTACCGCTTTGAGTTAACAGGAAAAGTCTGGTCGCAAAGGTCAGTTCAAACTACCTGCTGACTAAAGCCATGGACAGTTCCTGCAACTGCACCACTTCCCAAAAGTCAAAAGTCATTGCAAAAGACATCCATATCAGTACTGATCAGAGTATTATGGAAACAGTCCCCAAATGCTATGACGGTCTATTAGCAATGACCTAGCCCCACCCCATAACTAGTTGGTGGGCCTGACGAAACAGAATGAATTTCATCAGTAACAGTCAGTAACAGTTGTCCTGTGTGGTACTAAGGTAAGACAATCAAGGTGCCATCGCCGTCTACACCACTTCCCCTGGACGAGCATCCTGTCATGCTAGAATGGAGAAGAAGGAGTAGAGCCACAGGTTTTAGTGTGGAAAAGGGAGGGTCAACCAGACACAACAAACCAAGAGTCACTCTGGGAGGCTTGACATATCATACATTGTGCTTTAACATTTTGTTTTTTACAGCAAAAAGTCAAACGGCAACCTATGACTGATGACAAACAATGACATAGCCAGGTCATATACTCCCATGAGAGACTGAGCTCTGTATGAGCAGCAGTTGTGGGCCTTCCGATCTCCATCATTTGCAACTTCTCTTCGCCCTCTGTGGTCTGACTCCACTTAAGAACAATTAGCTTGAGACAACTGCCATTTCAGTTAGGTTGTACAATGCAGATCCTAACTGAGAACCTTCTCACACTGGATTTGCTTCTAGTTGCCATACTGGTAAACATGGCAGATGTTCATGAAAAACTATTCCTCCAAAATTATCCAGTGAAGACTAACAAAATAGCTGTTGAAATGCTGTATGTATATGAGCCGGATACTTCTAGACCTTCAATAAAATTCATTAAAAATGGGCTTGTAATATGTCAAAAGGCTGCCAGGAGTGGAGGCACAGGCATGACAATATTCTAAGTTGATGCTATGGACCGCCACACATGGCCAAATTGCAATTTGGCAAAAGGATTTATGGAAATCGTCTACGGCGACTGTTAATAAGGATTCAGAAATCCCTCATGGAAAGTTGTCGTAACTGGTGCTGTGGCGAGTATAGCAGAGAGTTTAGTGCTTACAGTTCTGGCATAAAAAGCACCAGGAGAAGTGACTGAAAGGAGACGTAGTAAAAATTTGTTGCAGAATAAGTGCATACAATAAAAGCTGTGACCAAAATGATTTAGGCCTACTGAGTCTTCGTCATGGTATTAAACCACAGTAAATCACAGTATTATGATACCACACCATGCCTTCAGTATGCAAACTAGTGTTTATCCTGTAACGACACATGTCTGTGTGTGTTAGTGTCTATAAAATCACTGCTTCTTAATCTCCTAACTACCGGACAATAACAGATTTGTCTGTGATAAAATCCTGGTCTTTACACGTATGCCTGTCTGCCTTCATATGTGTGTTTGTGTGCTCTGTGTGACTGTGTGGTCCCATATGGACAGTTCTGATTCTTGTGTGTGAGTGAGTGAGAGATAGAGATAGAGAGAGAGAGAGAGAGAGAGAGAGAGAGGGGCAGATTTAGCTTTGATAAAACCCGTCTTTAGAAGGATTATCAGTCCATCCCCAGACAGCAACATGCTGTGCATTTATGGAGGTAATAAGTTGACAGGCAGACAACTGGCTAAAGTTGTTATTGGACATTGTGTAAAGGTACCTAAAGCTGAAATAGGACAAAGTAAGATTTCGGGCAATATCTTCAGGGACATGTAGACCTGCTGCGGTGTTCATGTGGTGTTCAAATGATTTGTCATGCTATTCATTCATGTGCTTATCATTTTTGACCTCTCTAAAAATCCCAGAGAGCAAATGTGCAGCAGGCAGAAAAGCATAAGCACACAATCTGGTGCAAAACAAGTCATTAACATTTAAACCCAAGCATAATACAACTAAACAGCAATCCACGTCACAAAGCCCAATCCTCAGCTCACCTCAAAGATCTAAGTCATTGCTTTGCTGTAATAGAAGCAATAACAATGTTATTAGTTTGCTTTTAGTCATGGCTCCATTATTTAACATTATCAGGCAGCTATTTCTTATTGCATGATTTAGGTATTCCAAAAGGTCATGCAATGGCAGATGAAGGCTGAACGGGTTTTCAGGTCAGAGCGGTAGAATAAATCTATACAGCTATCATTTGCCAAAGCAAACGTCGTATTGTTCATGAGCTCATAGCTCATTCAAATATCACCTATCAGGGAAAAGCCTTTCATTTACGAGTCTTATTGGCAGGCAGAATAAGGAAGCAGTGGAGGACTATGTTTCCCATAAACTCAGTTAGAGTCAGAAATAAAATGCCTACCCCACGCCGTCATGCTGAGAGAATTACTCAAAAGATATAAAGAGCACTTAAAGCTTACTATCTTTTTAACTCTCTTTCTTGTTTTTCCTTTTTCTCTTGTCATTCCCTCTCTTGCTTTCTCTCCGTCCTCTCTTTCCGGCCCATCATTTACCCCCTCCCCTTCAAAATGCGATGCCTTGTGCACAAGCCACATAGAAATAATTTATTCCTGTCTCCCAGTGCGGATATGTATTAGCATTCCAGCAGAACACGTTAACTTATCTCATGGCTACAGGCACTGGGTGGTAAAACTAAGCTCTGATAGTATGCAACAGGATGACCACAGAATGCCTGTAGCTTGGAGAATTAGGACTGTCGTCACAATTAGTAATGGTGGGCCTAATGTTCTACTGCACTGTAATTTACTGCACTGTACCCACAGTGTAGTGTCCTGTATGACTCATTGATATGCACAAAGGGAACATCGACCCAAATTCAAATGGTAAGGAAAATTAAACATTTTGTTGCAGCTATTTTTTGAGCTTTTTTTTTTTGGTGAAGGTACATAACACATACAAAATCTGTTTGTGCAGCTGTCCCAGTATGAAAATCCAGCTCCAAATGTATTTGTCCATCTGTCAGTGCTTGCATCAGAGCATCAAACATCACATTTCGGAGTGCATAAAATCGTGTGCTTCTAAGTGTATGAGGGTAACAGTGTTTCATGAACAAGTATCCAATCCTGCAGAAGCAGACTGACTTGATAAAACAGAAAAGATATCTAGCATTTACATAAATGCATTATATTTATTCCTATGAGGAAGATGTAATGCCCACAAGCTACATGCGATGCATGTATAAGGTTTAAACTAAACCTGATAGCTTTCCTGAGGCTGACCACAGGATGTCTGAGAGAATTAGGCTTATAGTACTGAATAGTTATTCTGGGCCTAATGATGTATTCTAGTATAATACACTTTGCATAACATCATACCAGCTCACAGACAAGCTAACAGAAGCATAACTGAGATATAACTTAACTATAACTTAACTATAAGTATATCAAAAAAGACTAAAATAAGTGTATGTCTGTATGATTGCTCCAACACACTACTAGGCTTTGTGGTCCTATAATAAAACTTCCCCAGAAACAGAGTGAAGCACTTTATTAGTGTAATGGCAAATACAGATGGATGAGAGATTATGGTGACACAGATTTAGTTGCATATGCTACAGAGAAAGAGATGGTGTGAAAGCACTGCCCGTTTTAATGAGCATTCCAGCTTAGAGGGATATTGAGACTTCAGAGCTGGAAGATGCCACAGATTGCTGTGCTAATGTTGTCCCATGTAACTCAGTGGATTAGGTTTAGAAGCTCAGCTCCCACTGTGACATCTATATAAAAATGTATTCACACATATAATGCTTCAACCAAATGGAGAATGTTATGAAAAGTGCACTGTACTCGATAATAGTATTAAAGATGAGCAATGTAATTAAGCTATACACACAGTGGAACATACTGTATTGTAGCTAAAGCCATGCCCGAGCAATGCCTATTAAGAGCTCAGAGCTGGGCCTGTCACAACGATTAGTTATGCCAGACCTGATGTTTCTGTTTTACTCACAAGTTCATTTACTGGGTACCGGACTGAATCTGCACACATGTAATCCACAGTATCATAGGTAAATAGTAGGTCATGCACAATTACATGTACTACAACCGTGGAGAAAAAGATTGAAAATCGAGAGTTGCTCAAGCAGAAATTGAGGTAAGGATTCGTGTGTCTGCTATAAAGGTCAGGATGAAATACACTGCATGCCCTCTCTCCTCACATTTCAACAGCTGAAAACCACTTTCGCTCTCTCTTACATCCTCTGTCTCTACTTACTGTAGATGCATGACTCAACAGCAGCCATCACTCCACCACTGACCTATATCTGTCCCACCTGTGTGTCACAGTGGTGACTGACCCACATTCCCACTGATCCCGTCACGCTCTGACCTGAGCCTCTTCCATAAGAGCAGCAGGAGGCGGGTAAATGCTGTTCTCACCGAGACTTAAAGCCTGACAGCAAGTGCAGGTAAACTGCTGTGAAGCTGACACAGATATGGTCGGGCAGCCTTATGTTCTTTCCACTGTAAATGGTTTTTTTTTTGCTTAAATAATCATAAAAGCAATCTTAATAGTTATTTTCTATCAGAAAAATATTAATTCACTACCACATAAAAAAGAAGAGCATCTCTATCCGTTGTTTGATCTTACAATATCAATAATTTACCTTCATTAGCCTGGATGTAGTTTCCTCACACTCTCGCTTATATTTGATTTTTCGTTGGGCGGTGTATTTTTAGTTAATCATTGATGTAAATGTTCTCATTCTCAGTGTCAGGTTGGTCCTTGCATATGCTTACAAGCTATTCCCGAGCAGACATGGTAGATTAACATCAGAGCACACAGCCGAGAGCAACATCTCGTCATTCTGCCTCTCTCTGCAGCAGAGTAAGCATGGTGAAAATGTGATGCTGCAGGACCATGTGGGCTGCCATGCACAGAGGCTGGAGGAGGAGCTTGGATGCTGACAAGTGCCAGTGCATGTTTTCATTGGCTGTCAATGACATCATTGATGGAATTGAGCCCTGCTCTCTCTCTCCCTCACACTCACATATAGTATAAGAAAGGGGGGCTGGATGCTTTTCTCATGACTTTGTTTTTCAAGATTTCGCAGGCTCACCTAATGTATAATCATAGGCACAATGCAAATGCACCCTCAGCGTTTTGAAGCTCCTCCTCTCCTGTTCTGTCCCCTCAGTAAATGAAAGGTTTGGAGGAAACCTTTCTCTGGCTGGGGACACAAACAAGAAGTGACTATACAATTGATCGGATAGCAATTATCTTATCTTATAGAACATTTAGAAATGAAACAAAACAACTGATGACGAATGAAAGGGGTCAGACAGACTGCACTGGATGTATCTGGTCTGAAACTTTATAAATGACACCATGAAGTTCCATAGAATATCTGATCAGTCCAGAAAACAAATGCAAACTACAAGATAACAATTTATGAGATTTTGATGTACACCATATCCTATAAAGAAATATATACATGTTCAGTGAAAAGGCTGGGTCTCATGCAATGCCGCAAACTTGGGAATAGAGACTTAATTAGGCAAGTTTGTCTCTAACTGCTTATTAAAGTGCATGGCAAGTGTGAAAAGTCAAACCTGCAAGCATTCTGGTCTGGAAAAAAAAAACCAAAAACTTGGGCTGTAAACCCCAGTTTCTGTTTCTATAAACTCTTGAAAAATCCAAAAAATTGTAATCCAAACTGCTTATATCAACTGTGACTGGCATGACATGATAAACTGATGAATGGCATAATCACTTCATGTTTTTTTTCTCCAGGACATTTTTTTTTTTTAAAGATGTGGCTCAAAATCAACTTTTGTCAGTTCCATCTTCATTTTTCCTTGGACGTGTTACCCATGCACCGTATGGCAAGTGCACCATAAATAGCCACGCTGAAATGTTACAGCACAGGGGCAACACAGCCTCTGCCAATATGGGAGTGGTGTGTTTGTGTTGAGGGATGGGGGGTTGGGGGTGGTCTACTGGACAGCCCTACAAACAAGGGATTGGTGTGCCGCATTCCAGTACAAAGTAATATCACCTACCCATGTGGAGGGCCAAAGACGATCAGAAGTGTAATATCCTGCTATTCCAGTGACTTTGCTCTGGCACGTGTCTTGTGGACGGACATAATACACATCTTTATAATCCTCCAAGTGTCTCCATGAGTTTAAGATTCCCAAATGTGCCTTAAATGCATCCCGCTTGGCACTGCTGCTGCTGAAGTTTAAATCCTCATGAGATGAGTCTTCACCTTCTCCAAAGGAAAACTGCTACGTTTCTTAATCCTTCTCTGCGTCTCAAAAACCGCTTGATAGGTGACTCTGTACATCTTGCATGCGATTTCCACATATTTTATTTCCGTCACCTCCCACAGGAGAAAACGCTTTGCTGGTTAATCCGGTGTTAAAATCCACCTAAGGACAGAGCCAAGAAAAAAATATTAAAAGAAGTGTAGTTAATTGTCAATGTAACAAAGTTGCTCATTGCTTAAAACTGATACAATGAAAGAGGAAAAAACAAAATATATCCAACTAACATGTCAATATATTGTGCTGTGAAAAGTAGTATAAGTTTAAATAGTTGAATGTTTGAGGAAAAACATATTCAAAAACAAATATGTTACCCACACAAAACTCATTTGATCCATATAACAAATCAAATACGTAAAAGTAATATTCTAAATTGCCTAATAAAAAGTTTAAGAGAAGAGCTGCTGTACAATGGAATGCAGCAAATTCAAACAACTTGTTTGGCCACACCTTCACATGATCGAAAAAGTTTTTAAAAATCATGGAAACTACATTTGTTACATTTAAGACACTTGGTATAAATTAGAAAAATCAAGGTGAAACTCTCTGATGAACATCCATTTAGTAACTATTTATCTAGGCAAGAATCCAGTGTGTTTAATATATTTAAAAGGAAAAAGGAAATAAAAGCTTATTTAACACTTATGACGTTACACAACTATATTCAAAATATTTCTTAAATCGTGTGAAACATTTTAAGCGCTCAAAAAGTTGTTCCTTGTGGATTTGCGCTCCTTTCTCATGGTTTTCTTTGTATGGACTGAGAACAAAGGAGCCTGTACTGTAACAAAGAAGCTGCAGCGACTTATACCTGTTGCTCTGCTTCCAATAATCTGTAATAACTTTTTTGGGTGATTTTCGAGACGAATCTATTTTGTGTACATGCTTTTGCCGCTAACAATTAATCCTCATTCGTGCAACAAGTTTAATTCTGTGTCACTGTTTTGTTTCTTAGAGACTTACACCTGATTGCATTGTTCTGAATTCCCACAGTGCACTGGCAACTTCGCAGGAACACACCATCATAAAGCTGCTGCACGAGGACAATAATGTTTACAAACTATTAATAGAATAAAAGCTGTCACTTTGTCCCTTTTCTCATCGTGAATAATAGGGTCCCTTTCTCCGCAAACTTCTGACAAGGAGTTGATTGGTCTTGTGAGTCGCAACATCCCAAAGAGGCAAGAATTCGGCAGCAGTGCAAACTCCATATCTGCACTACAGCTCACTGACATTTAATTCAAAGTATCATATGTTACGTGTTACTCAACGTTATGAAGATGAGCGCCTGAGCATCCCCTTAAGTTCTCTCCTCAAAGCGCCCCGCATCAGACAAAGGAAAGGGGGACCGCTCCTCTCGCTCTCTCTCCTCGCTGCCTCTGTTTCCCTATGTCTCTCTACCTCTCTCTCCTGCTTTGTGCTCAAGTTTGAGCGCTGACGCACCAACTACAACAGCAACTTTTAACTGGAAGGAATGAAAGAAAATCGCTCCAGAGGTCCAAGCGAAAGCCGCAGACAACTCACCTGTGGGTGCTTTGCCTCTCGCGCGTCGCCGTGCGTCGTGGAAAAAGTTTGTGAGGGCACATCTAGCTTTGTGTTGTGGAGTCCCCTTTTGTCTACACGTGTGATAGATGGATGGGGCTCCTTTTTAGCCGCGCCTAGTTCATTTCGCTCTCCAAAGAGTCCCGCCCTCTCAAAGTCAAATAACTGTGCACACAAGATTGTAGATATGGCTGAGCTTTTATACAGAGAACGATCGTTTATTGTTCGCTACAACCTATTAATTTATTTATTTATTCATATTCAACAACTGTTTATTTCGTTTCCCCAATTAATCATTGAATATATGTGTCTCAAAACTTTTTAAAAAAATTTAAATTCACTTTATTTTATTTATTACTTTAAGATTCTATTCATTTTGTCATGTATTTGCTCACTCACTCACATCTCTTTGTTTGCCATCCAAACAAGACTGTCCCACTGAAAACTCTTGACTTCATCGTTTGTTTCTTTTCTCTTTCTTTTATTGCTCAATATTTGTGCCCACATCACTGAAGCAAAGACTGGCTGACAAAAAAACTTTCCTGGATGCACCGCCTGGAGTCTACCATTGTGTCTGGACAGCAGGAGCAAGGGAACAAAGGAAGAGACAAAGAAGGAAAAAAAAAGCTCTCATTGTTTTGAATGCACAGAGTAGCAGTAAACATAAATAATGACAATGAGTGCTGCAATAATGTGAAACCTCCGAAACATCATTTGGCCTTAATGTAACCCTGCGAGGAGTAGAAACATTGTCATATATATATATATATAGTCAAACTTTCATAAGCATCATTGGTTTTGACGACAACTAAGGCATTAGACATACCTTTTCATCCAGCTATAATAGCTATGAAGAAAAGATGTACACAAGAAGGGAAAGTAGCACACAATGCTGTAGGTGTTGGAGTCAGTGGAGGCAGTGTTGGTGGGATTTCACATGTTTGTTGGGAATGAAAGATTAAAGTTCAGTAGACAAAATAGACAAGCAGAGTCACAGCTGTGTCTCCTCTATGCAGTCTTTCATCCACCTTTCGGTCCTGACTATAATAGTTTCATACCCCAGAGAAATAAATTATCCAGACAGACAATGGACATGTAATGACAGGCATGAGGCGGCAGACACACATTAGGAGGATAAAAATGTAGTCTGTGTGGTCCTGCCTGTTATGCTGCACTTGCTTCCAACGGCAAGTCGGGCATTGTGCTTCCTACATCCCTTGGCAGGCAGACACACAGGAAGTATCACTCTCCCTCATAACTACCTGGGTCCTGAAAACAAACCAGACAAACAAACAAGACCTTGTCTGCGTGTTCCAGTGTACGTGATGTTTCTGTTGGCATCAGTGCGAGCCTACGGGACCATGTCAGACAGAGCCAATCAGGCAGAGGCAAGAAAACTAAAGATAACAGACACCAGCACCACTGCGTCGTCCGCTTGTATCCCTGGTAGGTAGAAATAAATAATGATAAAGCAATGCTGCTGCTCACAGGGATACCTGTGGGAACTGAAAACAACAGAAACATAAGGTATGGAAGGAAAAAAAAATTTTTTTTTCACAATACATTTGAACATTGACAAGGGAGAAATACTCATATGCCCACTATCGCCGCCGCCACAACCATACATCCCATCTGAGCTGATCATAGAACAGCAACACATACAGACAGGCAGACATGGAGCCATACCTCTTTCTCACCCCCTACCAGCAGAGCTCTTATCCTCCCAGCTGTGTCTTTACTGGGCCACTAACTACAGCAGTCAGCCTGGTCTGACTCTGCTCTGCTCTGACCTGACTGCTGCCTGCATATCTCACTACATAGGAGTCAGCTGAGCAGACATGAGACGGCACACTGAAGGCTGCATACAGTTTAGCTTAACACACACACACATACAGATGTGCTGAAGCTGTTGGGAAATATGCATTATACCAAATGTGAGGATATCATCTCCTCGTGTGATGCACATTTATCATCAGGATGTTATGAATTAAAGTCATATACACAGTTAGTGTTCGGAAATACATATGACTGACATCTTACCGTTGCGTCAGTAGTTGCACACAACCAATTATACTGTAATGAAATACATATATCTACATGTTGGTTTGAGGCTGTAATGGCTCAGCAGCTTCATAAAGCCAGTTACAGATTATTGCACTACTGCACAGCCACCGTTCCCTGGTACAGCTGTAAACTTAGTAGCAGCCTTGTTTTTTTCCATGCAGCCTGTGAATGTTGAACAAACTGCATAAATTACAGAAAATTATGTGTCATCTGTTTTGCGTCTTGCACATCTGTATCTCTTCTCTTGCCGTCCTAGTACTGTGAATTGGAACTCATGACAGCAAGGCTACTTCCTGTGCATAATAATGTACATGCTGAATAAAGTGACTGATTATTTGATATGAAATGAAACTGCCCATTCAAATGACAATAAAGAGGCATTTGGCATATGCACAAAATATCCCGTACTTGCTTCATATGTAGTAGAAATAAATAAAATCATATACAGTACATGCTTAAAGTCTTGGTGACTTGTGGTAATTTTGCATGTAGTTAAAACATGAAGGAATTGATAGCAAGAGGAAATAACAACTGGTGTTTATTCCATTCATAATGACTCACATAGTCATAGTAATGTCACCAAACTAATAAGGGTATTATGCAATAGAGTAGTGCGCTGTTACTTGAAGGAAGTAACAGACGGTGAAACGCTCTAAGTCATGTTTCATACTGCATGCTGAAGATTCCTTGAATAATGACAAATAAGCATGTGACATGGTTGAAGATGTTGTATTCCTTAGGTAGTTTGTTGATTTATACCACTGAGCCTGATGTAAGACAAGGAGGAGATATATATATAAAGAGATATATTTGATAATGTGTGACACAAACATTCAGTGTCTGGTCTTACTGCAGGGATAACCATGTCAAGTGCTTTAATTTTATGCATGGTATTTCAACCTCATACGCACACACAGATGCATACATGCTGCAGACAGGCAGACATGCTTGTCAGCTATGCTGGAGGGCCCTTGGCTGACTGCTGCAAAACCAGCCCTTCCCCCACAATAAAGGTCCGTCTGGGAGAGGGGGAAGGGAAATCATGACTGTCTGAACGCCAGACAGCCAGCATACAGCATACACAGCAGGCTACAATAGAGTAATATAGAATGAAATAATACATCAGTTTGCCCATGAAGATTTTGAACTAACAATTGTCTATTGTGTATTAAACTGCATTTATTATGATATTGGCAACCTTATCGTCGTTCAGCTAATTACGGTGACCCTAGTATGTGTGCAGCTTTAATTAATGATGTAAATAAGCAACATTTTATTCTTCAGCAGGAATACATTGTAGAGAATTAGACAAGCCCAAGCAGGTAACATAATTGACTACTCAAGAAGCACATTAGTAATGAAACAGTGCTATTAGTTATGGGATGGGAGTATAAAGAGCTGCTCACCTCCATCACTTCATAGTCTGTGTAATAAGGCTTCTAGGTGGATGGATAGACTACTTATACATGTATGTATGGCCGTGTTAACATTAGCCACCTGCTGTGAGGCTTCACCCAGTTGAGGGTCAGCTTTTCATGTTCTTGAATATTATCCAGGGGTGATGCTACTTGTTACAAAGGATGCAGGCCGTACTTATTTATTCCCTCGCCAGACTTTCTCTACTGCATTATCTTGTTAATAGTGATGGTTTTGTCAAATATCAAGGGGGGGAACATTATGTCTATGCATCCATTGTTATTTACTCCGAGGTTTTATACTTACATTCATGTGAACGTAAAAACGAATAATTTGGTCATCTTTAGGGATTGTGGAAATATACATTGTCAAAACAAAGCATTGAGTTAATTAGATTAATTAATGTGTCTCAGTGTTGTTGAGATTTGTACATTCTGTTAACTGCCAGTGATACTTACCTGTTTGCTGTCATGTTTTCACAAAGAGACAGAAAAAGGTTTTATGTATTTGATTCTTAACCTTTTTGGCCACAAATCAATGTTCCATGGCTGATTAAACAGATACACTTATCTACTCATGCTGTTCTCTATTGTGGCAACGTAAACCCTGTCATTCCACACTATTTTATGCCACATTATCGTCAGTGTGAGACAATCAGATCTCGAGACACCTCCCTTCTGCGATAGCCTACATTTCGAATGCATGATGTAGACTCAAGTCTTACGGGGGCTTAACATGAAAACATCAAATATGTGTCAAGAGTTAAAATAATCTTATTTATTTTCTCTGAGTCTATATATATGGATCTACTGCTTGCCCTCACAGTGGAGTTTTAAGCTTCCAAAAGGCTTTACAGAATCAAGACCATCCCAGGGATCCTGCTAGAGTCAGTCCTGTCCATTGTACTGTAACTGGGAATAGAAATGTGCTTTTTCATAGTTCAGTGATGAGCTTTCCAAAAGCTTGTTAACCATCTGTTAGCCATTTACACTCAATGTTGAAGACGTTCGTGTGTGCATAAGTTTTAAGAGGAGTGTGCAGACGTGGACAATACTCAATGTAAAAATAAAGGCTTTATCCATACTGTACTGTAGATGAAAATGTTATTAGTAACTAAAATTTAAAAAAATTAACTACAGAAAATGTAGCCTTTTCATTTTAATGTCATAATCCAGTGCTTATTGTGCTTTGTACAGTACTTCAAGTTTTTATTGGTTGGGATGCAAAATGATGCGACACAGCTGGGGTGGGTGTCACAAAATAAGTCATTTCTCAACCTGTGTTTGTTGGATATTTTGTTTGTAAGTAGCTTTGTTGTCATAAAAAACTGACTTTCTAAAAATCAGGTGTAGTATTGAGCTGAGTAAATAGCTTTTATTGGTCTGCGTGTTCTTGCGTGCTAAATATCAATGGCATACTAGTCAATGAACAAAGTTGGTGATTTGGAGTTAATATTAGTCATTCCTTCTTATGTATAGACTCTAATACAAGTACAAACACTTTTTGCTCACTATAGGCAGTCAAAGAAATTTTAAAAAGTCCAAGAATCAAAGAAAGAGTTGTAGTTTCAGTTCCAGCTGATATTTATTTCCTTCCTTGAAAAAGTTCTGTACACAAGTTTATATCAACAATCTGACAGGCAGTGAATGGACACAATTTAGCTGGCATGAGTTTCCATCCCTTTCTCTGACTCTCAAAAAAAGGGTGGTTTCTTTGTTTATGGCATGATTAGAGACAATAAATGATAATTCTACAAAGCATATTGCACAGGATGGATGAAAAATAAAGTCAATATATTTAAAAATGCTTTTGTATATATATAAAAAAACAAACAGTTGTGAACTGACCACCTTAAATGTAAGTAAGCATGTGTAAAAGATGGCAGTTCTAGACAGTGCCTGTCCTTGATAGCAACAACGTACATAACACACAATCTTTTTGCTTTATGATACAGTCAAATATACAAAGATCGAGTTCACGTTTCATCATTTTTCCTCATTTTTTCATTTTTTTCTGAAAATCACAACAGCTAATAACCTGAATCTGAAATACAAATGCTATTCACCATGCCATAAAGATACTAAAACAATTATTGGCTAATAGTCAGCTGACAAGTAGAAAAGATTATATATTCAAATACAATGAGAAACGCAGTACAAGAAGGTGTTGCGGAACTCAAGTAAGAAATTTGAATATGCTCAATGTTATCATCCTTGTTGTTTAGTTGCTGTATAGATAGACTGTTCAATCCAGTGGTTGACTGGTAAATTTGACATCAGTTAATGAAACCATCAAGAAATAAGTCAAATTTAAAGCTACAATCTCCTCATGTGTTGTCATAGGCAAGATATCTCATGGAAAATGCAAAAAGCAAGTGGCTGTTTGTGATAGTGAAGCTGTCAAACCCATATGGTCAACAAGAATAGCCTCAAGAAATAATGCATTCCTGTGTCTTTAAGGAGCCTGCAGACTGGCACTGTAAACGTAGACGGTAGACTGATACAAAGGCTGGTGCTGCTTTCAAGTGCTGTTGGAAAAATCGTAATTGCATCCTTGTAACTGAGTGCTCAGGTATCATGCCTGTGCTGACAATTGGCAACCAGATGTTTAGTGATTGGACATCAAAGAAGTCTTGTCAGTTTTTGATGGTAAAAGTCAGGTTTGCCAAATTATTGAATTAAAACACCAAATACACACCTGATTCATTTCTCCTCTGCTTTGTGATATAAGTAAAAAAACTAAAAAAAACAGTTTGTTGCTTTTACTTCTACAATTACAGCACCACAGTGACATATGATCTGCTTTGCTGGCTGTCCTTACAAAAGAAAATTAAAGATTCAATAAAAAAAAGAAAATACATATGTACGAGCTTACCATGAGCAATTGAAGGCAGCATAGAAAAACCAGCCTGCCGGGATACTAAAAATTAGGAAATCCAATACAGCTGTATTAGTAGGCTACACAGACCGATTGTTGACTCCCCCATTTCTATATAGATTTGTACAAAAATACACTGAGAAAATAATCAAACTGTTTCCTCTCTTTTAATTGTCCAAAAGGTGTGTACATTTAAATATAAAACAAAATCAAAAGTT
This sequence comes from Chaunax sp. Z400, assembly GCA_037577475.1. Lineage (NCBI taxonomy): Eukaryota > Metazoa > Chordata > Actinopteri > Lophiiformes > Chaunacidae > Chaunax > Chaunax sp. Z400. The sequence continues at coordinate 14,860,135 of CM075190.1, forward strand.
GTGTGTTTTTTAAAACTCTAGCCCTTCGCCTGAGAAGGAAATGTGACAGACACAGACATACTGACGAACAACCGTGTAAGAAAAAAACAGGACTAGGTCGCGTATACAAGAAATAAAAAAAGTGATCAAGTCAAAAATGCTTGGCCCAGTATATAAATACAACATCCCATATAAAATGGCATTTGAATACATGTACAAAACAAAGCTCAAAGGATGAAAAACCAGTGAGGATTTCTCTATAGCTATCATCTGAAATCAAACAATTTTGGTCCTGAATAGAAGAGAACACGTGTATAAAGTTCAGCACAGATTTGAAGTTGCGTTTGAATCCTGAAGTTTGAAGAATTACAACAGCTGGTGATTATTTCAATGTCCTTTTTGAAAGAGAATAACCAAAAGCGAGCGCCACCTATCCATTTAAATAACCCTAATACTAGTTTTTTAAACTGCTCGACAGTCTCACAGAAAATCTCAGCACAAGATAGGAACAAAGTAGGCTATCATGCTTTAACGTGTTTTTGCTTTTGAGAAAATATTCGACTTTGAAAAAACATCAACCCACCTCGGTTTCATTAAAAATCCCTCTCGGTGACATACCACAATAAAATGTCGCACGGCAGTCCTATTTTTGTACCTTTTTAGTGGTGAAGTTCACTTGGTGGTTGGTAAAAAGTTGTGAAATGTCCCTTTTTAAAATCAGCAACAACATTGATTAAGAGAACGGCGGACCGCATAACGTGCAAATCAATCACAGTTAAAGTTGTTCAGTTCAACAACAGTTCAGGACTGAGTGTACCACCAGGAGACTCAGTCAGTCTCTCCTTTTTCTCTCCTCTCGTTGCACTCCCTCCACTTCGGTGGGTGAACCAAGTCCCTCGTCCACGCATCCAGAGAAAAAAAAAGCAAGTTTAGCTTTCCAGGGATTTGCAGCTCTTGCCTATGTGGACGAGAAGGGACGGAGGCTAGTTTCAGTGGGTTTCGGGCTACTAGTCTGGTGTAGTTAAAACACTAACTATCACGCACACTGTATCAGGAACTCCTGATTCGGTTTGTGGTCATATATGTTGCTCAAAAACACCTGCCGTTTTCTTATTTTTCTTCTTTTTTTTTTGTTTGCCTTTTGCTCACTCAGTAAGTGAACACCAGGTTGGAGATGGTGGACTCTAACCAGTCCCCGGAGATCATCTCGCTGACTTCGGGTGTGCAGTAGTCGGGGAACTCGAAGTGGGAGCCCCCGGAGCCGGATTCAAAGTTCAAATCCAAGTCCCTGTCGAGCACCGAAGAGCCAAAACTCCCCAGCGACATGCTATCAAAGCTGGGGCTCGGGTTAATGTCGAGCAAGTCGTCCTCGAACTCTTCATCCTCTGAGGAAGAGGAGGAAGACGAGTGGGACGAGGCGGAGGAGTGCGAGCCGGAGGGAGTTGGGGAGGAAGCCCGCCGACTGCTGTATGTGTGCCCACCGTGGCGCGCAGAGGACCCGCCCAGGCTGCCGCTGCTGCCGGGGGAGTCGGCTCCGTCTTCCTTGCCACTGGCCGCGTCCTCATACAGGCTTAGCGGGTCGCTGGAGTCCGCCGAGCTGCTCAGCGTCGGGCTAGCCGGTACAACAACGGAGGATGCGGGGCTGACGCTCAAGTTGGTGCCGAAGACGTACACCCGCTTGGGCTTCTTGCCATCCGGAATCTGCTTGGCTGCTGAGGAGACAGATTTGGACTTGTAGAGAGAGTTGTGATGGTGCTCTGACGGGTGTTCAGAGGCAAACGGTGTTGCTTTGGTGTTACTGCTGTTGCCCCCGAATAGTGGTTTGTGGGTTTTGCTGCTGCTGGGTGATTTGGATCCATTCTTCCTCGAAGATGAGGATGTCTTGGTGCTGGTGTTGTTAGAGCTGCTATTAAGTTTCTCTCCCTTGTCCCCATTACTGCCAGACTTGGAGGCGCTTGATTTCACCTTCTTCCTCGGCCGGTACTTGTAGTCGGGATAGTCCGCCATGTGCTTGAGCCTGAGCCGCTCCGCCTCTCTGATGAAGGGGATCTTGTCGCTGTCTCTGAGCAGCTTCCATCGCTTCCCCAGCCGTTTAGAGATCTCAGCGTTGTGCATGTCCGGAGACTGCTCCATGATTTTCCTCCTCTCGATCTGTGACCACACCATGAACGCGTTCATGGGTCTCTTGATGTGGCCGCTTGGAGTTTTGCACCATGCCGGGTTGTCTCCCAGCTTGTCTCCGGCGGTGGAGGAAGCAGTGGAGCCCGGGGAGAGAGGCGAGGCGGCCGGGTCCAGATCCATGGACGCACCGGAGTCGGAGCTCGAATCCCCGGCGAAAAAGGACAGCGCCTCGGCGGTGCTGTCTGTGTGGCTCATTTTCTGCACCATGCTGCCTGGCTATACACACAGAGGGAGAGCGGTGTACTTGCTCTTTCTCTCTCCCTCTCTTCTTGGTCCTCCGATTCACTTTAAAGCAAACTCAGCTCTTTACTCCCCAGGCTCTTCGCAGTTGGAGCTGAGTAAAAGAAAAGCGCAATAAGTCACTCCTGAGATGTGTAAAGTTAGTAAACTCTCGACAACAGTTCAGTCCAATGTTGCCTTTAAAAGGGCTGGATGTGTAAAAAAAAAAAAAAAAAAGTTTAATTTCCAGTTTCAGTAGGACAGCACAGACAGTACAACCACTCTCCACTCAGTACCTTGATATCTGCCTCTCAGTCTCTTCCTTTATGATATAAAATCAATTCAGCCGTGTGTTGACTGAACAGAAGACTATGAAGCTGCAGAGCGCAGATTGAGTGCCACACTGTGCACTCGGGCACTTACAAAGGACTCCAAAGTACAGAATGTAACCAAGTGCTTTTCTCTGCATCAGCTCTGTCCCCTCTCCTAGAAACAAAAGCCATGCATGTAGGGGAGGAAAAAGAGACACCTAAAGCGAGTTACAACGTCCGCCTTCCATCTGTAGACCTGCAGTCGAGTTTTAAGCAGCCCTCCAGTCTCGGCCCCCCTTGCTTGCCTTTATCCCTTCTCGAGATACAACGGCGATAAAAATCCACCAATCGGACGCTGTCGCTACCCTGCTTCTGCGCCAGACTTACGCCCCCCTCGGCGCTGATTGGCCGAAAATGGAATCTAATAATAATCAGCGCGTGCAATGAGGAGCCTCGTGTCTGACCTCATTCCAGAATACAACAAGAAACAATTTTTTTTAAAGAGACACTGGCTTATGTTATGGGACCCCTTCTCTACTTACCAACAGCCCATGTGTGTACCATTAACATATAGCTAAATGGGAAACTAAGTATACTTAACTACATGGAAACTTTAACAGTGAGCACAGTTTATACCACTGAAATTACTAGGGTAATACTGAAGAAAAGAAACACACCCTGTAATATTAACCACATATTCTGCCCCTGTTACGGACTGTTGGTGTTATGAATGGCGCTCATTTAAAATAGTGAATAAGGAGAAACCCAGAACACAACACAGCTGCTGTAGGCATTATCTAATATACAAGATAATGTGTACGTGGTGATGTGGTGAAGATGGATGAAGATGTCATGAAGCGTAAAATCTCACAGGTCCACCTTTAAATGCTAGCACAATATGATTATCTAATGTACTGTACATCATAATAATCAATATAAATTCTAAGTCTCGTAATTACTGATTGATTGTCTACAGGTGGTCGCTGACCGAGCTCTTGAATCATCCCGCACACGTTGTTCAACAACACTTTGTTCAACAGTTGAGCCTCTGTTATTGAGCACTTCACAAATAGGGAAACGAGTCTTAGACGCATCATGATCGTTAAACTGGTGTGAGAAAGGGCTCTAAATCAAGCTGTATGCCCCCTTCTCCCGACCCTCCTCTTCTCCCCCCCCTCTCTCCCTCTCCCTCTCTCTCTCTCTCTCTGAGGCGGGTTGGGCGGTCTTTTGTCAGATAACCCACCCTCCAACACAGAGGAAAGCGAGAGGCGAAGGCGGAGGCGGCGATGTGTGTAAACTGCATTTGCGAGCACACCTCCCAAACTGACATCGAGTGCAGTTTTCCGTGGAGTGACACAAACAAGGAAGAAAAACGCATGGCATTGCGCTTTTACGCACACCGCGCACGGAAGAAGTTTCCAAATTAATAGTAAGAAGGCAGAAATTGTACAATTAGAAGAATTTGACAAATTGCTTTATTGTATTTATTTTATTTAAAAAAAAATCGATTCCATTTTAACCAGAAAGGCCAACTTTACACTATCCATGTTTTCAAAACCACTGGCGATATAAATTTTCATTTCCTACTATTTATTTTTGCCAATAAAAAACAGGACCTTATAAAGTACAAACCATTCGTTGGCTGTTTTTTGTTCCCTCTGTGCGCATCTAGTTTCTCCAGCAAAATAGTGAGTAGTTTATTTCACTTTTCAATCAGTAACGAGTTTGGAATGACAGGAGGTATGAGGAGAGATGCATGCAGATGTACAGTATAGTGGGGTATCGGGTGGTCGCTAGATGGCGTCGTAGAGCCGGACAGGATTCAACTTGGCTGTGCTGCAGAGACTGTACAGAGGGTAACAGAGATCCGACCAAGCATTCAGAACAGTTACCCGGGGTGAATTACATAATGTCTCTGTGCGATGGGGAAGCATCCGAGCGATGCTGTTGTGCAGTGTGTGTGTGTGTGTGTGTGTGTGTGTGTGTGTGTGTGTGTTACAGTAAAGCATGAATCCCTGAGATAAGGTAATGCAGGGGGTGACAGGAAGGAAAATGAAAGCACTTTAGAGTTGGTCAAATTCAGCTCAGTTCGGAATCAGTCACCAATGTAATGACTTCAGCTTCCACGAGAGCACGTTTCTGCACATGAAAATGTCATCAAAATATGAAATGAATGGGAAATGAAAATTTAAGTGGGTCTGTCTGCACGTGTGTGTGTGTGTGTGTGTGTGTGTGTGTGTGTGTGTGTGTGTGTGTGTGTGTGTGTAACAGACAAAAAGACAAGAGAGATGACAGAGATGGTCAGATGTCTGTATCTAAATGAAAGGAGAGTCAGAGGTGACTTGGATCACTACTGGGAAATTACTATGAAAGTATCGCCACCAACGTTACTGGATGCATTTCACTGGGTACAATTATATTCAATATGGCCTCATATCTGCAGTGCATCCAAGTAAAGCAATGGGTAATTGGGCTCCAATTTGTGTGTTCATGGAGCAGAACTGCAATGGAAATAAGAATGTTAACTCATAAACTCACACCGCTCCTCAATGCCATTTTAATAAAGAACTGCAGGGAAGGGTTATGACTAGTCTATGCTATAGAAGGCTGTAGATGGAACAGGACTTAACCCTCATGAAGGAGTACTTCAAACCGTGCGCTAAGGTTTAAAATGATGCTGTATAAATTTAAAGCAAAAAGATCCACAAGGTTAAAGTCAGTATGACCACACACACACACTGTAAATCCCCCTTGGTTTGAATCATGTTTAAAGGGTATAATTAATCTTCTAAATATCTTTTTTGCACTTCCAACAAATTCTTGGGAACTCTGTGCACCTGGAGTGACAGGTGGAGGCCCTTTTAAGCAAGTATCTTATTCAGTACCTTGAGCAGGTGTCCTCTATTCTATTCTATTCTATTCTATTCCACTCTATTCTACAACCCAAAGACAAATAAAGCCTTTCACCTAGTCTTGGCTTCATAGTTCACTTGAATACATGTCTTTTTCTTCCCTGCCCACACTCCTCTGTCTCTTTTTCTTTCTCTCTGTCTCTCCCTTCCTCTCTCCTCTCACTCAGCGTACACATTAGCATGCAACACACACACACACACACGCACACACACACACACACATGACCCAAAACGATAAGTAGTGCATTCAAACTTTCCTCTTGCTTTCTCTGCCTCTGTCTTTTACTGCCATTGTTCCAGTGAGGTGCAGCTGCCACGCGAGTTGGAGTGCGTCGCGTGCCAACCCTAATCTCAACAGGTGTTCTTTTGGGTGTCTTTCTCCCCCCCCCCATCTTTGTCTGTCCTCAGTCTCTCTCTCTCTCTCTCTCTCTCTCTCTCTCTCTCTCTCTCTCTCTCTCTCTCTCTCACTCCACCTCCCTGTACTTCACTTTTCCTCCTTTTTTTTCTTTTTACATTTCTGCCAAAGCATTTCAGAATGTAAGAAATTAAGTCAACAAATGGTTTGCACATTACAACACTATGCATTATATTACACTTTACAACCTAATGACTATACTGCATACAAAGAGTTTGTTAAAAAAAAAAGCATAAAGAATAAAATAATGACTCATAGATGACACACAGTAAAAGAAAAGAGATCAAATAAAAAAGAACAGGTAATTTGAAGGAGCTCAGCCCAGTTCCTTGTCTGGTTCCACTGGTTTTCCCTCAGGCTGGGATGTTATGCAACTTTCATGGCAGTGGCAGTTTTTCTTCAGGTAAATATTGAATGTTGTTTTGGTTTGAGAGTGAATCAAACTCTTGGTATGTGCGTTTTATTCAGAAAACAACTTGGTCTCTCTATCTTTATGCAGGCGATACTGTAGCAGTGCATCTCACCGCCTTTCTCTCACTATCTCCCCTATCCTTTCTGTCTGTACTCTCTCTTCTCACCCGTCTTCCAGTCTCTGCACTGTCTCTGCTCTCTGCCTCTTTCCATCTCTGAGCTCTCACTCCCTCTCTCTTCAGTTTAGCTCAGTATGTTTTATTGGCATGAATGTTAGATGTTGCCAAAACACCCCTTCCCCCTCTCTCTCTCTCTTCTCTACCCGTGTCCTTTGCAAGATAAATCTGATCTGAGGTCATTTGTTATTCAGAACACTGACACCATATGGTCAGCCACCCACTCAGAGTACATCCAGTGAGTTTCATGAAAACTTAAAATCTTCCCATATTAAATATTGATATAGCTGTATATTGACCGGCTGTCACAAACTCTGCTTTGAGCCTGCTAGAAGTTGAATCATAACTTGCTCATCCATTACTAAATATGTTGACCTGAACAAGTCAAATCATTAAAAGACATTGCCAGAAACAAAGGATTGTATTCAGATTTCAATATAATAGAAAGGAAGAAAGAAAAGTTCAATTGAGATCAGATCAGATGATCAGATATTAAATGTTTAAAAATCTAACTGATAGTTGCAACAGAAACCGGCTATGACCAATTATGATTCTGCTCTTCCACATCATGTCGTTCATCTCAACCAGAGGTCAAACTCTTTTGCAATTAAAAATGTAATGCTTCAGGCACTAACTTGGTGAGACTGTAAGAAGAAACGGACACACACAGCGGTTTGCCCTGTTAACTCATTTGGTTTTGAGACTTCAGAGAAGGAGCCAGTGGAGGTGTAGAAGCAGCAAAAGTTTGACTCGTTCCAGATTTTTATTTTTTTTTCATGGAAATGAACAAACTCTGTTTCCCCGTGCACTACACAGATGTCACCATCACTAACACTCCTGATTATTTTCATAGCAAAGACCAGCAGATTGTGTAGAATACCAAGAAACACAGTAAATTACCACTTTGATGTCTACATAGACACAGAAATCAGCATGGGTAATTTTAACAGCCTAATATTGGCTCTGCAGGAGTCAAAATAATCAGTGGATTATGTGGATCATCACACTTCAACAATGCATGCCACTGCAGGTGAGACTGCAGTAAGAGAGAGCATACACACACAGTATGTGTGTGAAGGCTGCAGTGGTTCAGAGATGCTGGTGATAATCAAAAGTCTTTAAGTTGTCATTCATGCTTATTATAAATGGATTTTTTTAAAACAAGAATAAAAGGGGCTTGTGTGATTTTTGGAGAGGTGTATGTAGATGCACCTCCATTAATAAAAGAAAAGCTACAGGTGATCTTGTGAAGTGTAGTGTGTACACACTGACAACAAAATTGCAATGGACCATTGACCAACCTCATACTATGCCTCATCTGCAACAGTGTTGCAGTGTGTCTCCACATGACAATATAGCCCACAGCGTGTACCGGTACACTAGTACATACAATGAAGCTCTTTGATTTATTGTATTTTTACTGTCATCAAAGTCAATGTTCACAACACAGTCTTTTACAACCCTATAAAAGACAGATGGTTGGTTACTGTATATATGAAATGTATTGTATTAGACTTATTTCTAAAGCTTTGTTTGAACAGGTGTTTTCAGGCACAGATACAGACAAAGATGCAGACATAAATACACACCAGAGAACACACACACACACACACACACACACACACTCACACTCAGTAGTCAAAGTGTTATCTTATCCAGAAAGAGCAGCTGCAAAGTATGACCAAGCTTAGCTGTTAATGATTGGTGGTGGTGGTGGTGTGTGTGTGTGTGTGCGTCAATCTCTCCTCTTTCTCAACCGACAAGAGCTCATTATTAGTCTAGCTTTGATTTGTGAAGTTCAGCAAGGTGAATTTGAACATCTGTTGCATTTCAAGGTTGTTTCTTGTGGGGAAGAACAAATACAGGCAGGGTCAATCTACCAAGTTAGCGATTAAGTGCAATAAACACACACACACCTTCAGCAGGTAAATGTGTGAAGAAGAAAAAAACCCATGATGTCAGATCACTGCATTTATAAATATTTCTTATATTTACACAGTGTTATAAGTGATTCTTGAGAATATGTGTAAAGGCACCGCACAGTTTTGAACTAATGACTACACTTTTCTAAAAGCTTGGAACACATTTAAGCGTAAATGTGTCTGTACATTACAAAAGGGTTTAAATGAAATTGTTTCATATCAAGTGTCAGCATAGAGGTATTCTATAATTTATAAACATAACTATATTTCTGTCTCTTTTTGAAAAGATGGCACCTTCATGGAATAGTGATGCAGCATGTCAACAGTTATGACACATATTAAGTACAAGTTAAGATTCTCAAATAGTACACTACAAATGCATTAATCATTTTCTCACATAGTTTCATTTAAAACTATTTAGTGATTTATTGCACATTTGTAATATTTTTTGCATTAGATTGCATGAATTGTATTGATTCCAACTCCAGTATATGTGAACCATATTGGATGAGTATCAGTATAATTAACTCGAATTATTTTAACATTTTCTTCCGGTATCATGTAATTTCGGGTATGGGGCGTAACAGTGTGTAAAAGGCTCAGATTACTGGCAAAGGTGTATGTGCTGATATTCTGAGAGATAACAGCACTACACACTTCATGTAGCATATGCATATTAAAGTACTTTCCACATGAAGGTATCTGACCTTCATGTGGACAGTAGTGTGAGATGTTCTGTCATTGCAATAGGTGACTTCCTCAATCAGCCATCCAGGGTGGCAGAGTGTCTTATATCAGAAATGAATGTGTGAGCAGTGGGATTTACATGCTCTATCTCTCTCTCTGTCTCTCTTTATATATATATACACACACACACACACACACACGTGTGTGTGTGTGTGTGTGTGTGTCCAGTCAGAGGTGACCAGTTGTCACCAAGCCATGACAGAAATCAGGTATCAGAGAGACGTGGCGTCACCTTGTCTCCTCCAGCCTTTGCTCCTGTGTGTGTGTGTGTGTGTGTGTGTGTGTGTGTGTGTGTGTGTGTGTGTGTGTGTGTGTGTGTGTGTGTCATACCACTCTTGAGACACCTCCCAACTCACCACAGGTTGCCTGCATGGATGACACATGAAAGTGTCCCAGGAGTGAACCTTGGGTGATGAGGTGGCAGCATATATGTTTTGGTTATTCACTACACACACACACACACACACACACACACACACACACACACACACACACACACACACACACACACACACAAAGAGAAAGAGGGATATGGTTTTGACATAACAAAAGTTGAGCTCTGCTCTTTCAGTGGATTGATGGTGCAGTCAGTCAATATCAGGGTAAGGGTCAAAGGAAGAGACATAGGAGGAAGTCAAGAAAGAAAGAAAGAAACTTTCAAGGATTATAATGACCTGGATGAATGAAATTATTATGATTAATAAAATAATCAACAAAAAAATCACTTTAAATTTAGCATACTTTTTATATTTTATTTTAATTTCATTTTTATTTACGTCAATTTAATGATTATTTTGGTCAAAATCTTGAATGCAGTTTGGTTTTATTTAATATTTATTAAACTTTGGTTTACATTTAAAATGATCTGAATGAATTTAATATTTAATATAATTTTTTTAATTCTTTAGTTTTATTTAATTTCATTCTGTTTTATTTCTTATTTCATTGAATTTTTAATGTAAGTCTTTGAAATGTTGTCTTCTATCTTTATTTTATTTCAAGTTTCAGATAATCCAATGTAATTTCATTTCTTTACACATATATATTATATATTGATGAATGTTTAATTTCTAGACTTTCCAACTGTCAATCAGTGACTGTGGTGTGAGGGATTTTCTTCAGAAACATGTCATTCATGTCAATTAGCTCCTCAGAGAAAACATATTGCTTAGAGCTTTTGTTGTCAGGAGGACTGCCAATGGTAGAATATGACACTTTGTGAATATGTCCACAAGCCTGGATGTATAAGCAAGTTGTGAAAGTGTATCCTTTATGCTTTTATAAAGAGATCATTGCATAGAGAGCGTTAATGTTCGTTGTTCACTTACGGAGTTTGCCTTGGGCTTTTTGTTGCAGGGATTGACATGAATTCTACTCTGTCTTCCAACATATTAGAAGCATATTGGATGCAATCTATCCTCCATCCAGTGAAGTGACAAAGTGCTTTCTCAGCAATTACTAACTGCTATCTTCCTCTTCACACCTGGCAGGCAGAGGATGTGGCTGACAACGTGTCTGTGCGTGTGTGATGAAGGGAAAGGAAGGGACAATGAAAGCCACTTGTCACTTTTGTTTACCTTTTCCCAGTCTTCATCAGGTGACTGACATATCTTTGTCTCTGTGTAAGCATTCTGCTGCAGTTAACCCTCATTTTCTCATAAATGTTGCTTCTCAATACAATAATTGCGTCTCACTACAATACTACATAGTGATTCAGTGGAATTTTAAATTGTACTGTTAAGCAACATTTGTCAAGAAATGGTTTTTTTTGTGATTTGTTACCACCACTTTCAGATTACAATTCACCTTTATATGATTAAAATCAAAAACTAGCAAATCGACAACTTTGCAAACACAGCCAAACAGAGCAATTGCAACAACAGAGGCCATAAAGCCACCTAATATTATGGCATAATCATTACTCCAACAACAAGAAGTCAGCTCGCTTTATGTCTTGCAGCCTTTTATTTTAGGAGGCAGTTGCCAACAACTAAAAGCCAGTCAGACATTTACTCTTATTTCCTCTTGTCTGGTAGCTCTTTCTGTTTTCAGCTTTCTCTATCAACATCCTCCTCAGTCTCTTTTTGTCTGTCATGATGTGCGTAAACCACCACAGAGACCTGAAGCACAGGAGAAGGAGGACCTCAAGAGGGACAGCCAAAAAATATTTTCTCCAGAAAATATCCCGTATCAGATGGTGTAATTAGCGTTGTAAAAAGTCTTAGACACCAGGGAGATCGCACCCGGTCCCCCAGGTCACACAGTGCAGAGCAGGATTCAGGGTGCAGAGTGGAGATGACAAACACACCATTATCCCTGCTGCAAGTCAGTGGAGGCAATATCAAAATGTTTTTAAAGGAGTTATTTTACAGTACAAGTGTTAAATTATGTCGCTTTAAAGGCAGACTCCATATGCATTCTTTTCCTAAATTTTAAAATGTAAACTCCCCTTTCAGCTGTTAGCAAAAAGCAGGGACTTAGGCTAAAGCGCTGATACCCTCCCCACCTACAACCAAAACTTGTGTGTTTTGGTTGTGATTTTGGTTGTAACATTGTAAGAAGAGTGAATAAAATGTTTACTTGGAAGATTTGAACTTTGAGTTGTAAGACGATTTTATTTTAAACCATTTTAGCATTTGTCATTTGCTGGTTGCTGTAGAAATGGTATTCAAAAGGACTCCATGATGCAGAGAGACAGACGCACAGCAGCACAGGTCGAACAAGCCACAGAAAGAATGGAAAGAGTGGCATTAATTCAAGAAAGCATTGAATCAGAGAGCCGTAACTACCTTTTAATTGTTTCACAGCTATTATTTTCTAAAGCACAAAAACAATCGCGTAAGTCGCCAGGTTTTCTGTGAATTCATCTGAACACACACTTTATTCTGTCTGCTGTGTGTGGCTGGTCATGTGTCTCTATGCATATCATGCCCCCAACCATTGGTGTAGCCTACGCAGGTATACACTGTATACTTAGTAAGAAAGCTCCAAGATTTCTGTATACCCACTTAAAACTGTGAGGTCACGGTTTTATGCCTCGGAATAGTTAGGAAAGATAAAAAATGATCGCATCCACCTTAACCTTTCAGTGATTTGATGTACCACTCAGCAGGCATGCTAAGTTACACACATCAAACACACCCACATGTTATGTGACAAACAGATGACAGGCCTTTACTTAATTACAAAAGTTAATACTGTTTTGCCTACATTTGACTGAAACAGGAATGACTGGCCTTCTTCTCTGGAATACAGAAAGCATGTCTGAAGTGATCTCTTTTTTTCCCCCACTTTTTAAATTCTACAACTTTTGCAAAGCCAAGATATCTCATTAGTAACCCGTGACAGTTTCCATTTATTAAATGCAGCACACATAAGTACACTACTCAAAATCATAGTATCCCATCTATCACATTTATTTTTTTACTCTGAACTGTATAGACCAACACATCCATTCATTTAGAACACTGACACTTAAATTCTATTCAAAGCAATGCCATCTTGTTTGTTTGATCTGGCTGTATTGTATTTGTTAAACTTGATTTCAGTAGATTGACCTTAAACAAGAGCGAGAGAGCAGCTATCTGTATTGTCAGTCATCAGTTTGTCTCAGTAGAGAAAGTCTCCGCTCTACCTCCCATCCTGCCTTCATTGCTCTCTCTGTTTTTCTAGTCTCAATAAGAAATGCGTTAGTAGGTATAAACTTAAGTGACTTAATTTTCATCCCAACTGGTCTGTCTGCATTCTTACAGCAGCTACAAGGCTCATTTACTATGATAGACCGTCAAAATGGTGAGGTTGAGAAACCAAAAGTGTTACGAGTTAGGGAAAGACCTCTGGGGGAGTGCCATGGAGTAGATACTAAAGCTGGACCTTTCTCCAGTTGACATCTGCTACTAAACAACCTCTGTACAGTGATGAGCCTGCACAGCTTTGGGCCAACGTAAAATGGGCTGCTGTGATTGGTCCTGACTTCACATATGACAGCAGCCTAAGTAATGTTGGCTTTTACTTGTTGAGAAAGGGAAACAAGTGTTTTAGTCTTTATACTGTGTATAATAAGAAACAATTAATTAATTATAAACAAAATCCTTCTAGTCTTTATTCTACTGTGTAGTTGCAGCAGCTTAACATGAGTGAGTGACAGAGACCATGAGTGTTAAATGATTTAGAACTGCCCTCACATCATGTGACATCTGGTAAATACAATGCAAAAACAGCCTGGCAGTGACTGTACTCACTTATGATGTTGACACTCTTACACAAAACATGAACTGTAGGGAATACAGACAGAGTTCGGTACATTTGCAAACGTTGTTACCCACCTGAATCGTCCTATTCCTTGGATGCAAACATGAACACAAAAGTTTGATTCATTAAAACAAATAGGAGCTGTGTGTCTACAAGCCTGAAGCATTTGCAAACTAAAGTCCTGGAGAATCATGTCCTCACACTGTACTGGTGTGTATATTCTGAAAGCTGAAGACCATTTGTTACCAGTGGGTGGACTGAGCCTTAGTCTGTTGGCAATACAAGCTCAATAACCACCAGCTGTTTAGATCATTGAGGCGTCGTCCATCTGTCTGCTTATCTTCTACTCAGAGAAAACACACATATAACCATACACAGACAGAGACTGAAGCATTATGTATACAATCAGAAAAGCTCACTTTTAATCACACACCAGTTTCTACTAGCCTATAGAAAGATGACTTCTTAACAATAACAGGATTGAAGTTCCTCTTTTACCTGTATGTTTTTTCAGATAATACCATTACTCTCAGTTCAAATGAACACAGTGGTGAGAACTTACATCAGTAAGTTTTCTGTGTGTGGTTTGGAAAGGCTGATATTTTCAGCTTAACACTACATTCATGCACACATTTCGAGGAGTGCAGTCAGGTCATGTCCCACAAACAAACCAAGCAGCAGAGATGCCTCCCAGCTTAGGTGTGCACGCATTGAAACAATGCTACCCTTTCATTATAGAAGACTTAAGGTTGGCCTCAGCAAGACCTGAAGGAGCAGCATGGCGCCTTTAACAGATAAGATCTCAGCACAGTGGTTAATGAGAACAAGTTTACAGAGAAACAAGGATATGAGTAAGTTAGACAAGCGAGAGCAAACAAGTTCCATTTGAAAGTGAGCTTCTGGAACTTTCACAAGGGGAAGACTTATTTAAATTGTTTTAATCATTTGGTGAGGTTTCCATGCAAAGTTATTTGTGTTTAAAATCAATATAAAATGCAGTGCAGTTTATCTATTGTTAGTTTGAGTCGACCTATTCTGCATTCCCAGTCCCTATTATTGACAGATTTTTGTCTGGAACAGGTAATATACACCTTGGTAAGGAAAAATAGTACAACAGCACAACAAATATAACAAACAACTATGATTGTGTCATTAAAGAATCGGGTTATAGCTATAATGTGTTGTATAGCAGGCAAGTATAGACATGACATCATTAATTACTTTTGACTCCATCTTGACCGAACGAAGCTGGATAACCACAGCTGAACGAAGGACGTTACAATGTGCTGCGCTTAGTTTCAAATAGTCACTTGCTTTCGGCTGGTCAGGTTCAAACACTTCTATTACTCACACTACACGTAAATGTGTTCAACTACAAAATGATTAAGTGCTTCTGAGTGAGCAGGAATAAAGGAGCATCTGCTGGAATAAAGCAACATCTGTCCCTGAGATTGCTGTTAAAGCAGGTATACATGGGTCTACGGGATAAGGTGCAGTATAAATATCTTGAGATTAAACACTCCAGGTTGCCCTATAATCAGGCTATTAATTTGAATTTGAACAATAAAGACACAGTAAGGTAATGTGGTCTTGATAGCGGGGAGTTATAATTGTGTCTCTGTTTTTGTATGGCTGAATGTGTCTGCATGCATGTGTGCATTCTTGCTCACTATTGGGGACCTTTTCTGTTATAAACATAGACTTTATTGCACCAGACGTCCTCATAGGGAATTGGTTATTTCTAAGGTAAGGGGTAGGGTTTGGGTCAGGCTGTCCACAATGACAGCTCAAGGCAATGTCATGATAAGGATAGCTGTGCAAATCTCTATGTGTTCTTGTGTGTGTGTGTGTGTGTGTGTGTGTGTGTTGTCTTGATGACAGGCATGTCCACACGCATTCATCCCCACAAATACACGCAGCTATTTGTTATGACAAATGACTGTGGATGACAGTGTGATAGTTGATTGATGGCCTCAGTTGATTGCTGTACTACAACACTGCAGCCAGCCAGCTACACACACACAGACACACAGACACATGCACACAAACACTTTCTGCCAGTCTACCACCACACAGTTAGCAACAGTCTGCGTTTTGCCTCCCTCACTTCTCCAAGCCAGTCGCTCTGCAGTGCGGCAGGCAGGGGAAGCAGACACACACTCGCACTCCTCTCTGCTTCACTCCTATATTTTTTGGGAGGGAAGAGACGAGGAGCAAGCAATAGCAAGAAAACACTGTGTTTTTCGCCTTTTTTGTTTTAGCAGAGACCCGCTGTAAAATCCGACAGACAGGAATTTCTTGCTTGGTGCCGAAAGTTGTTTCAAAGAAATTCGGAGTATCGTCATTACGAGAGGAATATGCACAACCCAACGTGCCAGCCAATAAAGAGACACAAAAAGTGGCAAGAAGAAAAGGGGCTTTGGACCTATGTGATGGATTTTGGAAGCAGGCGAACATGCAGTGTTCCTCTGGTCTTTTTTGGATGGGAGCGAGAGGGCAGAAGTGATGCCAAGGTTTTTTTTCCTTCTCTTCTTCTCTTGCAGCAGCTGACCTCGTGGGCTCTGGCTATGCTGACTCTCCACCTGCGTGCTATTGCTGATAAAGCGATGGACATCTGCTGCTCATATTCCAGGAAATAGATGCAGCCGGGCCTTGTGATTGTGATTGTGCTGATTCCTCACTCTCGAGATGCAATGAAATCATATCCAGTGTAGTGGTATCCAGCCAGGCAAGCTGTCCAGCAACCGGGACCTGGTGTGCAGAAATCACAGCCCCAGTGGAGGAGAAAGAGAGGTGTAATGAGTGAATGGTAAGGGAGAGAGAGAGAGACAGAGAGGGGAGCTTCCAGACAGGGTGACCTACATTCAACACTGTCTGGAGTCAAAGACAGAGTGAGAGGGAGAGAGAGGGGGCGAGAAAAAGAGACGAGGGGATGCAGAGTGCCAACACATACAGAAAGCAAGAGGATGATGTCGCAGAAATTAAAGATGAAACACAGAGGAGGCACAGAAACAAAGAGAAACAGAAAAGAGCAGAGGCAGAAAGCTGATCCTCAGCTGAGATCCCCCATTTTTGATCGTCCATCCTGCTTTTTCCCTCTTGTACATTCACTCATGCTTCTTTTCTCGCTCTGTATCCCCTGTCTTTTTCTACCTGCTGTTCTGCTGCTTTATTTCCACCTCTTACCATTAATCATCCATTGTCTGAGGTGTCAAGAGGAATGCGGCTGTCTGTACTGAAACCCCAAACCTTGGGCACAATTACAGGCACAGAAACAATCAATGCGATAGTCACTCTTCACACTTTTGTTGTTTTTGCTGATGCACCCCATCCGTCTCTAGAAGCTGTTTCCTTTGTCTCTTAATCTCCTATTTCTTCCACTCTCCTAAATTTGCACCCCCCATTCCCCGCAAATCACATTTTGTAACCCTCTTACCTCCATGTATACAACCGCCCCATCCACAAGATTCTCTCTCCTCCTTTTTCTCCTCCTCCTTTGTAAGCATTTATCTATCTCTGGGCAGCTCTAACAGTATTTTATGGTGGATTACTTTGACTAGCTGCCCACTGTAGTGTCACTGGAGGGGAACAACAGTATCAAAACAGCAGCAGCAGCATTAGCAGCAGCAGCTCTATCTGTCTGTCTGTTTATAAGCCTCAATTGTGAACGATATAGGCTTCATATTTATCTGATTGCCTCTTAGATGTAAAGATGTCTATTTGAAAGCTGGCAGCTTACAAGCTGGTTCTCACAGCTTTTGTAGCTGAGTGGTAAGGTGGTAAATACAAGTGTGAATGCCAGCCTGCATTACCATTTGTCCATCTATCAGAGTGGCTTTTTGACTAAGGGATGGCTTTGCTATCTCTCTGAATGCCTTGTTTAAAAGTCTAAATTTGCACAGAAGCCCAAATGTTGAAAAATTCTAGCCAGCTTTCTGCTCCACCTTGTCTTTTTTTGAGTACCAGAAAAACAGACATACATGTTGTTTGTGGAAGCGGTTTAGTACATCAGATTTACACAAGCAAAGGAGGAAGGAATGTGATGAAGTACAATAGAAAGAGAGACAAATTGTGCACAGGGAGGATGACTGGTGGACGGGTAGATCACACAACTGTTTCACCAAAAGTCAGGGTAAGTTATTTAACTTATGGAAAATACATACATACATACATTTATGTCACATATCTATCATTACTAAATTTACATTAGTAATGTACAAGCTTGATTAAAAAAAATTGGGATACATTGTAAAAAAACAATAATAAAAAATGTAATAATTTTTGGGCGTTTTGCCCCTAATTGTATAGGACAGGTGAAGAGTTTTGACAGGAAATGGGGAGAGACATGCGGTAAAGGGCCGTGAGCAGGAATCGAACCCATGGCAGCCGCATGAGGACTGCAGCCTCTACCCATGGGGCTCGCGCTTTAACCACTGCATTATCTGCACCCCCAAATGTAATAATTTCTTATCTTTTTTGAAATTCAGTTCAAATGAAAAAAGAAAATGAAATGAAAATGATTGAAATGAAAAAGTCGTACCTTTTATTTTCATTGATATTTTTAAATATATGCTTATTTTGGATTTTATGCCAGCAACACATCTCAAAAAGGTTGGGACAGCAGCAACAAAAGACTGGGAACATTGTTGAAAGCTCAAAAACATCTGATTCGACCATTCCAGAGGTAAAGAGCAAAATTGGTATCAACGGTATCATGTCTGAGTATAAAAGCAGCATCTTGGAAAGGGCAAGGACAAAAACTAACACTGAATGTTTGTGACCTTCGATCCCTCTGGCGGCACTGCATTAAATGCACCAACATGATTCCATAGAGCATGTTACTACATGGGCTCAGGAACACTTTGGAAACCGTTGTCAGTAAACACAGTTCATCGCTGCATCTACAAATGTCTAAAATGTGAAGCTCAAGCCATATACATCAACAAAATCCAGAAATGTCACTGACTTCTATGGGCTTGAGGTTATCTGAGATGGACTGACGCAAAGTGGTAAAGTGTTCTTTGGTCTGACGAGTTCACATTTTAAATCGTTTGGGGAACTCATAGATGCTCAAAGCTCAAAAACCATCATCTGTGATGGTATGGGGGTGTGTAAGTGCCCATGGCATGGGTAACTTGCACATCAGTGAAGGCACCATTAATGCTGAAAGATACATACATATATGTATGTATGTATGGAACAATGTATGCTTCCATCCAGACAACATCTTTTTCAGAGATGTCCCTGTTTATTCAAGCACAACTATGCTAAGCTACATTCTGCTGCCTTACAACAGCAAGGCTTTGGAGTAAAACAGTCCAGGTACTAGACTGGCCAGCCGGAAGTCCAGATCTGTCCCCTATTGAAAATGTGTGGCACATTACGAAGCACCAAAATAGACAACAGAGACCTTGGACCGTTGAGAAGCTGGAAGTCGTATATCAGGCAAGAATGGTGCGGAATTCCACTTTCAAAGCTTCAACAATTAGTGTCCTTTCCTCCCAAACACTTACTGAGTGTTGTTTAAAGAATAGGTGATGTAACACAATGGTAAACATGACCCTGTCCCATCCTTATTAAATCGTGTTGCAGTGTTGCAAGTTTCCAATGAGCATATATTTACAAAAAACAATAAGGTTTATGAGTTTGAACATGAAATATATTGTCATTGTATTGTATTTAATTGCATTTAGGTTAAAAATGAATTGCAAATCATTGAATTTATTTTTTTATTGACATTCTACATAATGTCCCAACTTTTTTTTGGAATTGGTGTTTTATTTATTTAAACCATGTTCTTTTCCAAAACCTAAACAAACTGCAGCCATTTCAGAGTTTTGACAACATGAACATGATGATGAAAGTCTAATATAATGAAGTTCGAGTAAGCTGAAGGTCTGGTATGTCTGTCACTGGGACTGTTTGACGGTCACATATGTCATTTTTTTCTTTAGATATGAGGGCATTTTGTTTTTTCTACTTTTCACCTCTTATTTTCACAGTTCTTTTCCCTCCCTGCCTCCTTCCCACTCCATCCATTCCACTTGCATGTCAGTCCTCAGGGATCAGTGTTAAGGACATGAGAGAGGATTGCAGTTGAAGGAGAGAAATTGACATGTGTAATGGAAGAGGACACATAGGCACCTGTCATGGAAAATAAGGGTGGAGAGGGAGAGGAAATGAATAATTCATGAGAGAGAATCACACTGATTTCACCTTCTTGAAGCTTAATCAGAATCCCTTGTTTCCTTAAAATCTTAAAAGAGGGGAATTTTGGCCGCTGCGACACTCGTTATTTCTAACCTTTAGCAGCATTCTTTTTTTTTCTTCTTTTTTTTCAAAGCAGTTCAGACATTATGGCTAGTTTTATTTTCAAATTGTGTTTTTCGCTGACAACCCAACATATTTTTTTTCAAAGGGTGACATGAAGTAATAAAAATGATTTAAAATACATCATATCATCAGTACAGCTAATTATTCCTCATTTTGCTCTCTGCAGTCAGGACAGTGCACTCTTTGCCCATACAGCCCAATAATGTATTTTTTTATGGCCTGCTATTTCCTCTTTTTGTAGCATTGTGGCAGACTAAATCATCACTAACTCTTCCACTGTAACCCTGACAGATACTTGCTTGCCTCGGTTGACACGCTTGTTTAGGCCACTGTGCTCTTTCTATATCAACATAATAAGGTTGCCCTTTACATAAACATGCATCTAATGAACAAGTAGCATCCCCCACTTTCCGTATTGCTGTCTTCCCACATCATATGACAGGTCCATTATTTGAAAATGGCAACTACACAGCACATCCCTTTCCTCTTACGGTGAATCTCATCTATTTGTGTATGGTATTTGCTGCATTTTTGTCTATCAAATTTCCCCCCTCTTTTATGTACTTATATTTCTTACCTTTTCCTTCTCACTTTTATCTAGAGTCCTGTTTGAGGCTCGGCTTGTAAATGTCTCTAAAATCATGAGGAAATTGAAGAAAACCTTCATGACTGGAGTCACTGCTACATTATGGAGTGCATTATCTGTGTGTGGGTTTGTTTCAATTTTAAAGAGTACATGGTAGACAATTCCAGCTGTCAATTATGGTCCAAGACTGCAAATTGATGACTCTCCGCGGGACTTTGTAGAAGATGGCGAATGCACTCTGCTATGTGACTCTCAAAGTAAATGTCATCTATTTATGGAATGCTGTGAGTGAGGTATTCTAGCACTGTTTGTTTTTTCCATAATCTCACCTTATAGCTCTCCATGGTTCTTTCTTCAAGTAACTTTCTTTATGACATTTTCTCAGTGAATAGTAGGGCATATGTAGTTGTTGTTTTTTTTAAACCTTCCCTGTAAAGCCTTTTCAAAATCTACTCTAAAATTTCAGTCAATATGCCACATTTCTCTTTTAATACACATTAAACAGGTTCCATATCATCACTGGACACAGTATATCTATATTTATAGGAATAACATGCACTATGGGGAGTTAACTTGGGTAAAATGATGTGAATGAATCAAATCAATGGCAAATTGACTGTTGAACATTATAATAAAGCAACAATTTTCTTCTCATTCATGAGTGACGTCTTTCACATTAAGCTGCATTTCCTCTCTATGTTTGATATGACTCTATTCGTAGTTAATGATCAAGTGCTGTATTAAATCCTCGTCATATTCTTTTCCTTCTCACTCATCTGCTTGTAATATATGAGAGTTGTGTCTTAATTCACTCTTTCTACTCTGACGTGAGAGGAGATGTTTTATTATGTAAAAGGTTAGATCTGACAGGGCTCTACTTACTAAATCAGAGGAGTTATTCTTAAAAAGATGAAAAAGTTCTTCACAGGTGTGCTTCTGCTGCCTACTGATTTTTCTTTATAATAGCTGTAAAAGTAAGTGTCCCTTTGGTCCTTAAGTATGAAGCTGTGTCTGACATTTTACACTGCGGAACAGGAATAATTGTCATTTCAGTTTTGTTACTAAGGTTTTGTCACTTCATTTTCTTCTTTGTTCAATGACTTTATTTTATTATTAACAACCACTGCTTCCAATTACCCGGGGCTTTATCACACCATATCAGGTAAGTTGTTGTTTGCTCTATTTCTGAGAGAACCGAACATATCCAATTGTAATCTTCTCTTTGTTTTTCATTTTGTTCAATTTGTGACATGTTCTGATGATAAATGAGAGAAATTGTGCTGAGTATCTGATTCCAGGTGTGTGAAAAATGTAATCGATTAAAAATAATTTGACAGCATGCTGTTTTGTCAGTGATGTTTCTGTTTATTCTTCTGCTGCAAATGAGAAATAGAAGCAGTATGGAAGCTAAAGCATTTAACTCTTTACAATCATGTATTGTGAATGAATATGAAACCTTTAATAAAAATTAAATAGGCACATTAAAATGTTTGTTGAAGACCCTCTATGCAATATGTAATCAAAACCGTCACTTGAGAGTTTTGATATCCTACAAACATAAAGTCCTCTTTGTCTTTATTTCTGCAGTCGCCTCTTTTTCAGAGGGTTATAGAAATGGGTTTCATGTGACAGACAGGTACAACCAGCTTCAAACCACTGATTCAACTCAATGACTCACACACGTTGTGTTGTGTCAACAGATAAAGAGATAGCACCTTTGAACTCAAGCAGAAAAAAATATGCACGCAGAACAAGACACACACTCATGGTTTCAGTGGCGTGTAAACATCAACTGTGAGACACATTACAGATCTGTTTGTTCACTGAAGTTCAGTTTAACTGATGTAGCTGCTGCAGTCATGTGTAGAGGAATATTTAAACTGCATTCTGCTTTGTAAGATATAAACTGAGGTCAGAGTGTATTTTTTAAATACCATTTGCATGACAATACACAGTAATGTGACCATTCATTGCTTCATTTTGGCTCAATATAGACAATACAATATTAAAAATACATTTATAAGTAATCTAATCTATAAATCATTATTCATTCTCTTTGGAAACACTGGAAGCTTAAAGTCGTACCAGTGTAATAGCTTCATAATACCAACCACAATGAAGCTGCAGTTAAACAGCGCTGGTTAAAAAACTCCATGATTTGATGTTTTTGTAATTGCAAAATTTATGAGTGTAAGCTTGTGTGTGTGTGTGTGTGTGTGTGTGTGTGTGTGTGTGTGTGTGTGTGTGTGTGTGTGTGTGTGTGTGTGTGTGTGTGTGTGTATGCTGGTACTCATTTGAGAGCATGCAGGTAGATAAAAGGATGATGAATCTATTCCTTTTTCTCTGAGGGGATGTGTTTCTGTATTTGGATGTAAACATGCCAAGTCGGAGTCTGTGTTCTTTTAACGCTCCTTATGAGCAGAATGAGTGTGAATAAAGCTACGCGGTGACACGTTGTGTACTGGGGCCACTGGCAAAGAATCAGCAAGCAAACAGCATGCACACATTCAGTATAACATGCCTTAATGATATGGAATATGACTTAAGGAGAGATATGCACAGAGGAAGGGCATACAGTCAAGTAAGCATGCCCATGGCACATTCCTGTGAGAAGGCGGTGTAGTATTTATGTTGACAGGTGTGATGGTATACAAATCTGCATGCCTGTGAGTAAACTGGAGCAAAGCACAAACAGCCTGAGAAACAATATGATCCTGCATACAAGAAGTTGGCAGGTTCAGTGAGTTCAACCTCTGTGGCACGTTTCATGTTACTGCGACTACACTCACAATATTGGCGGTTCTTTCTCACATACAGCAGGGTTTTACCTTTTGAACACACATACCTACAATGAGAACATCAATATGTACAGTACACGCTGACATTCATTGGAAAACACTTAGAGACACACAGACACACACGCACAAGAACACACCTCTCCCAGACAGTCCCATATGGACTCATTAGGGGCCAGTCTATCGCCACCTGTGCACTGAAAGGCCCAACGGATCGGCTTTGACACTGACAACGGACAGGAGCTGTGCAGGGAATACACACACACACAAACGCACAAACACACACACACACACACAGAGACACAAGCGCACGTTCACACATAAAACAGATACACACCCATTCTTGGAGGCAGGCAGACAGAGCTAAGGGACACTATGTGCACTAGCTTGAGAATAACAATAGAGAGTCACGAGACCATGCTGACTTTGAATTTGCATGTTTTATTTGTTACGAAGACACTCCCCCTTACAGATGTAGACTTTTGTGCATGCATTTTCTGAATTGCCCAATTAATTAAGAGAAACATTAAAGTAAAAAAAAAAAAAAGGTATTCATATTTCAACTGTAACTTGAGCACTGTCTTTTTCAGGACATCAGCATTTATTTGTAAATTCCTGATCCCTTAGAATCCAATTCCAAATACACACACCCTGACTGACCTCATTCAAACACTCCGGTTGCAGTTCATCAGGACTATGAGTACTATGAGTTATTTTTTTTGGGCCTTTTTTGCCTTTATTTGTATAGGACAGCTGAAGATGAGACAGGAAATGGGGAGAGAGAGTGAGGGGTAGACATGAGCCAAAGGGCCGTGAGCACGAATTGAACCCACGGCCACCGCGGGAGGACTGCAGCCTCTATACGTGGGCTGCATGCTTAAACCACTGCACTATCTGTGCCCCGGACTATGAGTACTATAGCAAGACAAAAACAAATAGAAAAAATTGTCTCACATAATTTATTCTGACTGCATCTAAACATGCACTGACTCATACAAGAGAGAGAGTGTGTGTGTGTGTGTGTGTGTGTGTGTGTGTGTGTGTGCATGTGCACGTGTGCTCGCATGTATGCATGTACTGTATATAAAAAGAGACATTTGGCAACAGATGGCCTTGTTACCATAGTGTGCTGCATATCAGGCTGATTGCTGAATTACAGCTGAGGTTAAAGAAACTAGTCCTGTACTGGGTTTGGATCAACAACTTTGTCCATATTACTCTAATGTTTCACAAAGTGAGAGAGAGGTGAAAAACACTGAAAAAGTATCGGTTCAATAGGCTATAAGTTCAAGTTTGTTAAGAGCAGCTTACCAGTGGCTCCTGACTAGACCACTGAATAATATGTGTGTGGAGTGAGTGAGAGAGTAAGCAAGCAGCAGAAAATGATACTAATACTTTTGACAACCTTACACTGCAATACAAAATTTTTTTAGACATACATACATACATATATACAGTATATATATGTATATATATATACTGTATATTTTTTTTTCCAATATATAATATATAAAAAATATATTCATAAATACCACCAAGAATCAATAAATTTAGTGCCGAAATATACAGAAATGTATTTATGGACAATTGGGCGGACAAAGTAATGAGCCTGACAGATGACTAAAGTCTGCCATGGATGAACTGTTGACTCTCCAAAGCTGGTGGAATCTAATTAGATTTTAAACTCTCGTTTTTCTGTATTAGTCAGAAATTAATACAACCAAAAAAACAAAACAAAAAAAAACTATTGTAAGATTCACAAATTGCTACATTGTTTACATCCTTACTGGCTGCACCCTTTGGTAAATGGCGAGCTTCTTCTTTAGATTTCATTTCCAGTTTGGTTTCATTTAAGGCTCCCTGATTATCACTTGACATCTAGCGTATAGAGTATTTGTCAGACCTCCACTGCAATATGCAGGCTCTCTGGCACTGCACACCACCAATCAGAACAGTGACCCTTCAAGCAAGTTGCTCACAGCGTTATGTGTTGTTAATGACCAGTCAGGGTCATGTTCTACTTTGAGCTGTTTCTCCATATTTCCTCACTTCTGAGGGGGGGGAAATGGCTTTCATACTTCATCACAATAGGTCACAGCCACACCGCTCCCCTCTGTATTACACAGGGTTACACCTTCCTATTCCTGTCAAGGTAAAAACGTCTGACCGCTCACATGTGCATGTTGATGTATGTACGCACACACACACACCCTGAAAATAGCCTAACCTTTATGTTGGATAAGTTACTGATGTCTTGGGATATTTCATCATGTTGGCAAGGTGAAAGATCTTTTTCCCTCTCTTTCTAACTTTTCTCTCTCTCTTTCTTTTGCTTCATCTCCCCCTCTCTTTCTCCCCTCAAACTGGCCTTTAACTGTGAACTTTGCTTGACCCTCTCCTTAATCTGCCAAACACTAGGGAAGCTGGCGTCAAAATACAGAGCTTTAATAGAGTCTAGAAGCTAAGCACTGAAATAACACAGGGAGTAAGGGGAATAAGAGATGGCTACTCCTAGCATGGCTAATGCCAGGCTCCGTGAAATGCTCTGAAAGGGCTCCTCCATGTTCATTCAGCTTCTCTTAAGGTGAAAGAGACTTTGTCAGTTTTGTCTTTGAAGTGGACTCCTTTCTCTTTATTCCTGCTTCTCTCCTCATGTCTCCTTTTCCGTCACCAGAGCCATGTAGAATGTGTTAAAATAGTAAAATTGCAAAAACCAACACCTTAAATATGGTTGCCCATTTGTCCACGCTCGTGAGATTTTTAGGTTGCACCTGAGCCAATGAAGTCCATTTTAAACAGTGCCAGGTGACTGGAAGCAACTCAGTTCACATCATGTTTGCATTTTCATGCATTCAAATACATTTTAACCCAGTACTTCCACACATGGCCATGTGGCACGTTTCGCAGGTATTGTAGTTGTTGTTTTTAATTAATCTGTAGGGTTGCGCTCAAACACCTTTCTGCCTCAGAGGGAAGCACAAGTGGAAGGATCCAGCTCACAAGTTTCTGTTGGTTGAATTAAAATACGCTGATGTGTTATAAGGTATGAAAATCTTTCAACCCCCTTTTTTTTCATTTGAAAAGCATATTTCACGATAAATATGTCATCATACATTCAGCA
The DNA here is from genome assembly GCA_037577475.1 of Chaunax sp. Z400. NCBI lineage: Eukaryota > Metazoa > Chordata > Actinopteri > Lophiiformes > Chaunacidae > Chaunax > Chaunax sp. Z400. The sequence continues at coordinate 14,886,494 of CM075190.1, forward strand.
CTAAGTCACGCTATTTCAGAGACTTTTCTCCCGCATCTATTGGCATGCTACCTTGAACATCTCATTATATTTATCAAAAGTCAATGACTTAATAAAAAATATTGTAACTGCACATAGAAATTGCACAAGGTCTGAATTGTTGCCTTCTTTTGAGTTCGATTTTATTTCTATGATCAGGAAGCAGAAGTCAGTGAATAGGGAATAAGCAGAATTAATTAAAACCATTTCCTCTTCACAGACTGTTAGATATATTTATTTTTCAACACAACAGAAAAAAATGTTTCTGAGCATCACCTTTTGACCTACAATATAGTTCCATGGAGAGAACAAATTTCTATCTCTTTGAGAGGTCTATGTATGTGAAAAACCCTCATGAAGCCCTTTATTCCTTTTCAGCCCTTTAAGACAGATACTGCTTTTAATTTTTTCCCATTTTCATCCAGTACTGCCATCCACTTTAATGCATTGTTGTGTTGATTTGCACTACTCGTATGTAACCCCAAACATCATTCAGTGACTATCCTTGAACTCAGTCTACCTTCAATGGGCTCAGCTAAAATCATCCTTTTGAAACATGTTCTTGGTTTTCAATGTCTATGTTTTGTTACTGTCTTTTTGCTTTCACTGTATGATTTCCTCCATTGCAGCTTCACGGTCATTAATTGCTATGCTTGTATTGTGTTGCCAAACAGCAACAACATAGTAAGAGCACTGAATGGTCTAAAACACCTATGTATGCAAAACCATCTATGTCAAAGATTAATACATTTTTCAAAGGAAACATATATTTAGAAAAATCTGCATTAATTAAGTTTTGTTAGTATATTTATATCTAGCATTAATAACTGACTTAGAATTAATTAGTAATAGTAAAGAAAATATGTTTTCTTAACCACTCTGTACTAATAATTATAATTGTGTGAGAGGTGTAGCTATAATTGGTGAGTTCAGCCTCCATTACAAAGGTTTCCATGGAGATAGGACGGTATCTTAAAGTAGCTTAAATTTAGGCATGAGACCGGTGTAGACTTGTGTTCTTTGTTCATAAAAATAATCTTTATCTTTGCAAGACTATTTATCAAAAGGAGGCTTGCAGGAGAAAAGGCTGGTGTTATAAAAAATACATGATGACAGATATATATGCAGAAGTACAGACCTTAGATATTACAAGAAGAGGTCATGAATTAATGGTTTACGAGTGATTTTCAAGGGTTGGTTATTATATATATATATTTATATATATATATATATATATATATATATATATATATATATATATATAAATAAATAAAAATATATATATATATATATAAATTAAAAGAATATATATATATACACACACACAAAACATTATACATATATATATATATATATATATATATATATATATATATATATATATATATATATATATATATATATATATATATATATATATATATATATATATATTATAATATATGGATTGCGCAACTGAACATGAGAAAGTCTAATGTTAGTGTAATGTTGGTGCTCCCTTTAAATCATTCATGCATGTACAATCAGGAAAGTCTAATTTGCAGCTGAAAAGCTTTTAATTGTGTGTATCAACAAGGTACTTGTGGTACGTGTGTATGTACATGTGTGTAATGTCCTGGTGCATTGCCAGTGACTCAGTCATTAGCATCCTGTCTACGCACACACACCAACAGCCAGTATCAAACATGCTTCCAAATACATTCACAGACTCACATGCGCCACCAGACAACACACCAACACACACCCCTTATGCCCACTCCACTGAACGCACACATTGTTATTCACGTTTACACACATCGCGCAAATACAGACACACACACACACATATAACATCCCATTCAATTTCACACATGTCAGGGTAGACTCCCAACCAGGCAGTCATATTAAACCAGCTCATTATTTATGCAAGGGGAGAGATTGCCAGTCCCCGATTCACCTCATAAAATGTTAATATATTCATCGGGAAACTGTAGTCTTTTAATCTGCACCACCAGAAAAACACTTATCTGCCACTACAGCACCATGTTTTACAGTTGTACAGCTCTCTCCCTCCTTAAACTCATTCTCTTCTCTATGTGTCTCAGTTTCTCCCTTCTTTCTCTCATTCCCATCTCTCTTTCTCCCTCCATCTAAGGAGTAGCTAGTGGGGATCATGTTTGAGATGCTAATTCCCGTTGTCTTCATTTTTTTAAATCACCAAAATATAAATGCAGTGCAAGATTTGCTTGCTGAAATTTAGGTCATCATAGCTCCTGAATACAATTTATGAGACAAGAGTACTTTAAGGAATATTTTTGTTTCACCAAGGGGAATAAAGGGAGGCTGTTTCATTACAAGGATTATAGGACTGGGAAGGTTGTGTTACTCTTTTGAACTCCAGGGGGAAAATAAAGGCTGCATGTTTAAATAAATAGAGTAAATGTATTATTTATTGATACTACCAGATAAATAAAACCAATTTAAGTCCAGACATTTGTATATCTTAACAAAATCAATCTACGATTGTAAAATTATTCTCCATGTTGTTTCTTTTTCTTTACCCATTTCTTTCTCTCCACGGCTGGCAGACAAAAATATCTCCACTCCTCCAGCCCTCCAGTTTTATTAAAAAAACATTTCTATCACCTAAAATGAAGCAGTGCTAGCTAGCTGAAATTACCTCGGTTGCTATGCAACGGCAGCGACCGTGCAAAGCCCTGTCATTTCCCAACCCAAACTAATATCCCATAATAACCTCAAATAAGCCCTCTACGTGTGTGTGTGTGTGTGTGTGTGTGTGTGTGTGTGTGAGTCTGACCGTGTCTAAAAGAGAGAAAAATGAAAGACAGTGTCAGTCTGTCTTTCTGTATGAATATTGTACTTGTGTGTAGTTTTGTGTGCATGTGGGTGCATTATGCATGTCTGAGGACATGGCTGTGTGCCTGGCTGTGCATCAGTCTTGTGCTTTATGTTGGGGCAGTCATTCCAGAAGGAAATCACAGGAAGCAACTGATGTTTTAAGAATTATTTACTGCTGAGGTACATTTTAAATTTGTTCACGGATTTATCGGAAGTATAAAAAGTATTGATGGGACTATTTTTGACATAATTATACATTTTTAGAGCGTTTTTCCCAGAAAATCTTTTCATTAGGATGTGCTGTTCAAAAAACACTCAAATTAAGCATGGGACCAAAAACTGATCTCATTGATATTGCTAATTGGTAGGATATAATGGAATATTATTCACTGTTACATGTTAGTTTGCAGCATGTTATCTTGTGAGGAAAAGAGCAATACAGGACAGAAATAAACAACTAGACCGATTGACAATGACAATAACAGTTTGGCTTTTGTGTCAACTGGTCTGGGAGAAGTTACTGAGCATGACGACATCCTGACACTAGTGTGGTGGGCCATCAGGAGCTGCAGCCCTGTAGCCTCGCTGGGATTTATCACAAAGTGTTGAGTGTGGTGACAAGTTGTTGCTTTTGAGCCATTTGCAGGATGATAGACTGGTACAAGTGCCATCCACTCTAATAAAAGGCACAGTGAAAAAGATTAGGGATGAAGGTCATTTCAAATTCCCTTGAGTTATTAAAAAACTTGCTTGTGCCCTAGTTTCACTGTAAGTCAATCACTTCTGTAGAAATCCTTAAAGAATGTACAGTATGTGGGAGCCTGGCATTCAAAAGCTTATATGTGTTTTGAAATGCATTAATTGATGAAGACAATTTCCCTGCATGAAAAACATTTGCATCATAATGTGCACTGTTCGTGTTCCACATTGCATGTCCCAGCTGGACTAAATGTATGGATTTTCATGCATTAAATCACATTTAAACACATGGTCATGACAGACAGGCATGTAAACCTGTTCTAGCTTCCCTGTAGAAATCAATGAACCCAAAGAAAAGGTCAGAAATATGTGTAGGTGTTCAAGAAACCTTTATTCCTTCAACCAGCATGCGTTGTGTGGGTTAATGCGAAATTTCCCCACTGCATATTGAAATCCAATGTTTTTTATTCAGTGAAAAAAAGCAAACAGTGTAATGCAATGCATCTGGTATAGCTTCTTAGCTTCTTTCAAAGAAAATGTTTGACCTTAAAAATGTTGTTCTACTTTATCTGCAATATAATAGAAACATCTAAAATGTCTTTATATTGGAGAAAATCCATTCAAAAGATGGCTTTGACAACATCGTTCTCAAGGACAGAGTTCACTCTAACATAAAGGCACGAAGGAGAAGGAACCACTGACCTGTTCGACCTTCACCTAGTTATTTCTGTATTTACATCGCAAGTTTCCTTAAGAGCATATCAAGGCTTGTTTTTCTTTTTGCATTCTGTGTGTGCTACAGGTGCTTGCACTCTACAGGATCTATAAGCATTTTGTTTTTGCATTTTCTGATCATGTGCCCAAAGTGACCAAATTATACTTTACCTTTAAAAACAACAATGTTGCATTATGATGCCTGAGGTTTTTTCCCCTGCAGTAGATGTCACTATCAATATAACTGACTTATTTATCGATGCTGATGAAGGTGCAATTAAAATGAACAACCCAACTTTACGTTTAATGATAAACTGGGCCAACTATTAATTTAACACACAAAAAATCTGGACAAATACAAGCCAGATCTACACGAAAGATCTAGCTCTCTCAACCTATTTTCAATCACGATATCTATTATAAGTATGCAAAATCTTGAGTCACCCCAGTCTAAAATGTATTTAAAAACATAGACTTTGCATCCTTCTGATGGCCAACACAAAGACGCACACATGTGCACACACACAAAGAAAACAAGTGGTTATTGAGAAAGACGGGGGTTAATGTGATTCACTATCAATGGGAAACCTGAGCCTGGGAGGATGCACACAACTGTTATATTATGACAGGGTAATATAGGCACGAAAAGCTCATACTGTAGCAGATTTGCAGTTGCATTATTTGAAACTATTGGGTACAGCTCCAGTGATATCCAAAGCTTGTCGAAAGCCATGTCTTGAAATTTTATTTTCACTGCGTGCGCTGAACAGTTTACAGTTTTTAGCCAGTTTACAGGATTATTTATTTTTGTTGGAGTTCTTTCTGTGGCATTTAGCACGTCCTGTAGCTTCCAGCAAATACACCAGTTTCCAATACAGGACTGCACCAAGGATGCATGAACCAAGCAATACACCCCAATGTGTGTCATAGGTAATAGTGGCCTGAGAGGAGCAAGACACCAGCTCTCCTCTACATGTGGTAGTGGATATAAGACTGTCTATCTGGTCAGTAAATTGCTGATTTTCTGATTATTTTTTCTTTCTCTACCTCTGCTTCAACACAACGTCTTGACTGCTCGGAAGAGATCTGTAAATCAGAGTAATGATGAGCACCGGTGCCTTATAAAGGCTATGTGCTGTGTGCGAGTCAGTGTAGCTGGTGTGTTTTACAGAATTATCCACATCATCTGTCTGCTGGGAATGAATACCCCATACAAATGGAATATGTAGCTGTTTGGAGAGAACAAACCATGTACAATCACATCAAATTCAACTTGAAAAAAATAATTGGTTTTCAAAGTTCTAAGTGATTTGAGGCCAAATTGTACTTTGATTACAAACTTCAGTGTAAACTTTATTCAAAGAAACAACGTTGGCCCTAACAGCATGTAACAGCCTGACCTCCTGTACTTTCCAAATATCAATAGACTCATTTCAACACCCATTCATTCAATTTCACACATTAATGTAACACATTCCCTGGTACAATAGGCCAACATACAAACACACGCAGATGGCCGCCACTGGGACCAATCCAATGAGTATAAGTGTGTGTGTGTGTGTCTGTGTGTGTTTGTCAGTGGCTGTAGGAGGTTGACAGGCAGTGTGTCTGTTATTTTTCGTCCAGTCTATGTCTGCCTGTGTTTGAAGGATTAAAAGGAAGGTAAACTCATAACATGATATGTATGCAGGTTTGGGAGTTCAATTTAATTGCATGTGTTTAAACAGGGCAACAAATGCAAACATGTGTATTTATGTGTTTAAGTGTACATCTGTGTGCAAAGGCAAAGACAGATACAGAAACAGGCTTTGCTCAGTTACTCAGTATTTCTGGCACGCTGATAAAACTCTTGAGGCCATCACAGTGAGTAATATCCAACAGACTGTGGAGGCCTGCTTCGATTCTCCAGCTAGCCCTTTCTGGGTTGATAAGATTGTGTTAGCCACCACCTCGCACTGCCTTAGACTTCAAACAGTTACATATTGCCCTGGAAATCGTCGCAGGGAGTGCGTCAGGCAGATAAATTCATTTCTGATCATACATCTATCTCAATTTATTTATAGCAACCCCAGCCAGCCAGGCAGAAAGTGAGGATGAGGGAGGGTTTGAGGGACATCTGGAGTGAAATAAGAGAGATGGAGACATGGAGGATCAGATGTATGAAGGAAAGAGGAGTAGGTTTATACATGAAAGCTCTCTACTCACCTCTTTTCCTCCTAGTTTTTCTCCACTCTCACTCCTCTTCATCATCTCCAGCTACAGCAACATGCAAAATAAAAGCATATTTAATGCTTATTATTATTATATTTTCTTTACTATTATTTTATTATTATTATTATTATTATTTTGAGTTTGCGTCTGAGCTGTTAACTCCAAATGCTATCTACGGTAAAAAAGCAGATCTATAGTTTTCATCATGGTACCATTTGCTACGGATAATTTATTTGAACTTATTTGATATTATTTTTGTTGTTCTATTTGGCTCATCAGCAACAAGAGTCCAGCAGGTTGATAACACTTCTCAGCATATCTGGCATCAAAAAAGGGCCTATTATATGGGATTATGTGGCTCTTTCTCCTACCAGACTCTGCTAACTCTGTTAGAGGTGAAAAAAGGCACAGAAGGAGAAACTAATACAAATCTGGTGTCTCAATTGGTGACACTCAAGTGAAAAAATTCTAATATGTAAAACAATGTATAACAATCTCATATATATTTGGAAGTTGTCATAGTTGAAACTGAATCTCAGTTGCTCGATGCTTAGTTGCTAATTTCTATGTCAAACTAAATTAAATGAATTTACGTCCCTGCATATGGTAAATAAATTCTCATACTAAGTTAGATGACATTGATAGTTAGCCAACTTTCATGTTACTTGCTGTAATTGATTTTATCATTTAAAGAGCACTGGGCACCAATGCCCCTAAGTGCAATCAGCAGGGTGGACTCATGCACCTTCTCATCGTACAAGCAACAAACAAGTCTTGTCTGGTTTAAAGGATCACCATCTTTCCATATTCCACACGATATTCTACTAATACTTTACTGTAGAAACCTGCGGTATTACTGAGCAGGCATCGACATAAAATGAACACTTTTTAAACACCGGCTTGTCCTGATACTTGAAGGGGGCTTTCAAACCTACTTCATTTGGTCTGGACTTTTCAGTTGGATTATGACCAAAATCGTTTGGTCTGACAAAGAGAGGTGGTCTTGGTCTGGATCAACCTCAACAATGGTTCAGTTCATTTACAATGTTAAAGCACTTTTTAGATGGTTCAGACTTTCAAACCAATTACAGGAAGTTACAGCAGGCTACCATCGGCAATAAACAGAAGAAGAAGAAAGGCAAACATGAGAAGGAAGAAGTTACAAATGAGCCTTGGTAGCACATGGGGAGAGGAAGAGACGAAGAAATCAAAAGTCAACTGGAAAACACATAAAAATGCTTTTGATTTATTATCTGCGATGATGAGAGAGAGAGGATATGGGAGGATGGGAAAGCAATGCCACCTGAAAGTAAAGAAACTGCAGCAGCAGTATACAAAGTTGTTTGATGCCATAAGAAAAAGTTGTGAGTCTACAATTGAGACGGACAATTTTCCTTTTTTGACGACCTGGAAAGCATTCTGGGCAATCAATCATCAAGCAGTGGGAGACTTAGCCCGTGAAGATGAAGACGACAGGACAAAGGTATGTCAAGAAAAGTTTGTGTGCTTGCAAAATTGCAACGTGAAACCAAAAATAACCAGATCAAACAAATACAATCTATCAAAAACCTGAACCTTGGTTTGGGCTTTCAGATGTGAAAGGGCCTCTAGTTTTCACAATGTCTAAAAAGAGAAAAAATATTCTCATCTCCTCTGTTCCACCATGTGTTTTTTAACAAGGTCACAGTATCAGCAAGACAGGAAACAGGCTTCCATTATGAAAAAAACAACAACCCATAATTGACAGCATGTCACACAGCTGTGTATGTGAATGTGTGTGTAGGAGTGAGACAACTCATCAGGTGGTTTCACTTATAGCTGCTGTCTTCTAACAACGCTCTACGCTGATGTCTCTGCCAACTTCCTGCCTCTGGCTATTTTTAGTCTCGCTGCTTCAATCTCATACACACACAAACAACACTGTATACTTTGACAAAACACCTTTTCTCTATTTTCAAGCCTCTCATGCCACTCAATTACGTGGATTACATGGATTTATTGGCTCTGTTTTTCAAATTCTTGGTTTGACCATTGAAAACCTTTAAAAAAATGTAACGCCCTGCACTCTCTCTTTCTGTCTCCCAGCAGTGTGATTATATTTTTATTATGATGATATTATTCTTCCACCTTGAGGCTGACTTCAGAGGTAATCAGCAAGGGAACACTAGTTGAGTTGGAGATTGTGTGTGCTCCGCATGAGTGTAAGTATTGTAAGTGGGAAGAGAGAAACCATAACATGCACTCTTCCTGAGATAAAGTCTAGCTTGTTGAGCTGGTTGTTTCTTAAAACTTGACCTTTACGTCCTGAGACTGTGGGGCCATGTAGGTGAAATGCAGATGTTTTCCTGGATTCATGAATAGCATATAAGTGTGTCTTTAAGATGTGCGGATTTCATCTGACAGTGGTGATTGAATTTTGCACAAGGATCGCAGTTATAATTCAACAAAATGTGCCACTTCATGTGGGTAATGCCTTTAGAAGAATCCCCTCACTGGGAGTTAACACTTAGCCATAGAGGCCAAGCAAGGAAAATGAAAAAAAAAAAACATAAATTCTTAAAAACAAATTTTTCTACATTTATTTAAAAGCTATAACAGCATTTTTTTTAAATATCCTTGCTTCTTGATTTTGCAGAGGTATATCTTTTTCATAAGCCAATTTAAACTACAATGATGAATAGCAAAATATACAGGGACCACACTTCCTTGATTTTCAGAAATGCTTTAGACAAGAACTTTGAATTGCAATCTTGTCTTGTTCTTCGTCAGCAGTCAACAAGAAGCTGCAGCAGTTTATAAAGACCAAATATTGGTACACAAGTGAATAAATAAATACATAAATAAATAAATAAATTACAGGGGCAACAAAAGATCACTGATTTGGTTTCTACGTGTCTGTCAGGTGGAGCATGACGCTAACAACCATTCCTCATATGAATTTAGTGTTTGGTACCCAGGTTCATGACCTAATCATTTATCAATTAGCGTGATGAGCCACTGTCTCTATCAGATCTGCAGGTAACGACAGTGCTTACCGTTACAGAATCACAGAGAAAGAACAAGTGCAGTGTGTGTCACACTGACAGCTTCCAGGGCAGACCCTGACAGTTACGTCGGTGCATTACAATCGCAAACTCCCACTTCTTCAGTGGCGATGGCACTTGACCTTTTCAACACTGGATGTTTTCACAGCAGTGCAGGTGACAGCACACTTGTCAGGAGACAAGTCAGGCAAGCAGAACACTATTAGGAAGAAATTCCTCATAAAGGAAATAATGAATGCTTTATTAAGGTGAGTGCTGGAGGGCTGACAGTAAGAATATATATATAGATATGCAGTATATCTATCTATATATAGATAGATAGATAGAGATAGATATAGATGATAAAAGATGTTAAATATAATTTCAGAAGCTTACTGATTTATATAACTTTGATAAATACATTCATCTCTTTTTCTTTAAAAAACAGGTATATTTATTTTAGATATGCTCGAATGTTTAATAATTTTTTGTTGTTATACGTAGTGAGGGGTTTCAGAAATTCTGCTAACTAACTGATAAAAAGTGACTGAATAAAATGAATTAATTGAATAAATAAAGAGATCAGACAATAATTTAATCCATCCATCTATCTATCTATTTATATACTGTATATATCTATATCTATCTATATATATATATATATATATATATATATATATATATATATAATTTTAATGGTATGCATGGCATTAATAATTAATAATCAATAATTGCCTGTATCACATCTGGCATGTACATATTTTTAGTGTTTACTGATGGAAACAAGCCAAAAAGCCACCAACCGGTGAAACACTTTTCTTGTCTCACTCTGTTTTTTTTTCCTTCTCTCTCACAGTTTGGGGTCACTTGTCTTTTGATTCACAACCCGTAGACTTAGAGATGAAAGTCTTTAAACCTCACATACAAGATCATCTGAAGCCAACTTCCCTTCACCATAGAGCTGTTTCTCGTGTAGTTTATCCCCAGCTTTGAGTTATCACCCATGAAAATAATACATACACACATGCCGTGAGTTTTGCCTCATGTGATCTAGGGTCCCTTAGTCTTGTCCGAGTCACCATCCAGTACATGTTGTCTATTTAAGTGGGATATCTCCACAGATTAGCAACACAATTAATGTGTGAATGCAAAAATGAGATAGGGTTAAAGATTGACAAGCTGGCGAGGGTAGGAGGAGTTAAAGGATGAGGAGGGCCTGCAGAGATTGCTAATCAGTTTGTGTCCGTGGGAGATACGGTTGGTATGTGAGGGATAGAGTTAGTGATGTGGGTGAGTAAGAAAGGCAAAAAGTAAAAAGACATTTTCTGCTAACTTGACTTGTTCATTTCTCCTTTTCTAACTGCACTTTACTTTCACCTCTCTTGCAGAGAATTATGGGGTGCGTAAATAACCTTTAATCCCTTTTTCTGTTCATTCATTCATCCAATCAGAGCTACTTTTATGGTCCCTTATTTCCTTTTCCACTTCCTCCCTCCTTTTCTAGTATACATAAACTCTCTGAACCTCCTTCTCTTCAGTTTTTCTTTTTCAGTTGAGTTTGTTCTCAATTACTACATCTTTTACCTGTCTGAGATTAATTTGTCCACCCTTTTCTCCCCAAGTCTTTTCCTCCATACCTTCTTTCTCACACTCTCTGTTATTTCTCAGTTTTTTTTTCTTTCACTCCCATTTCAGTCTGTTTCTTTCATCCTTGGTTTTTCCTCTGGACCTGACATCCCTCTGACATAATATTTCGCCTGTTGCTTCCTTCATGTTGTCCTCTGCCTCCTGTAATCCAACAACATCCCTTTAAAAACAGGAAAGATGCAGTAGTTATTAAAACATTGCCATTCATTCATTTATTCCTTTCCTTTATCTCACTCTGTATCATCCTTTCCACCTAGTTTTCATCCTGCACCCATTTTATTCAGGAGAGATTTGATAAAAGAGCTACTGGATCAGGGATCTTATGGATATGAGATGCAGCCTTTAATTATACTGATGTTAAAGAGATTATCTACAGAGAGCAGTGCCTATCTATCTCTGTGTTATCTAACACTACCCCACTTAGCATGCTGATACCACGCGAAAGGATTTGATTAATATGGGAACTGACATCCATACACTAAGAAACCTATATGTTGGACCAAACAGAGGCTATTTGCACATATACTTCATGGAGAATGGGGGCAGAAGAAGAGCAAGATAATAAGAAAAGAAGACAGAGAATGAGAGACAGAAGCAACCACTGATTAAAAATATAAGCCTTGAGTGCTATTTTGAGACTATAAACGTTGTGTATGCGGTGTTGTCCAATCTCTGTTTTTACTGCTAAAATGTTGTTGTTTTTCCATCTTTATGTGAAAATTGAGAAGTTTGTGAATCATCAACTTATCTGTTTAAGTGGGGAGCCACGATAGCTGGTTTCATACAGCTTTCTTACTTATAATGTAGCTCTATTCACTTTTGTGAAGGTTTTTTCCATGATTACATAAGGGAAACCATCTTCACATTTTTAAAAAATGCCCCAGCGTATGAAATCTTTGGAAAGTAAGCAAATCATTTGAAATATGGTAAAGCATATTCTCCTCTGTCTTCATTATAATCCCCTCCTACTGCACTGCACTTAAATAAAATGACATAATAAACATACTCTGCAGAAGAGAAGAGAAAAGAGAAGAAGAGAAGAGACATTATTAATAAGAGATCATTATGCCATGCTTATGAATGTAGCATCCATAAAGGGCCTGAGTCATTACTACCTGACTCCAATAAAAAGGACGTAGTGCATTATTAATAACTGTACTGTGCACCTCACATCTCAGGAGGATTGTGTGTAAGTGTATGGCCACCCAGTATAAACCTTATTTAAACCTGAATATATATGGTTCTAACATCGAGTTATATGAGATTAAGATACAGTCGGGTGAGATGGACATCGAAGTTCAGCAGACCTGAAGTCATTATTGGGAATGTCAGTGAAAGACACATACTTGCTCTGTATGTGGTATTATGGTGTAAAGAAGGAGAAAAAAATATGAAAGGAAAGAGACAGAAAGTGGTGCTTTAATCACTCACTTATTCCTCTCTGTCTCATTCCCTCTATCCGTCTCTTTCTGCATGCCTTTGGAGATGCTTTAGTCACTATAATCCACTGAGCGTTGCTTTAATCACATCTTCGTGGGTCTCCACTTTTTAATTAAGGCCCGTGTTTCAGCTCATTTCACTGCGCATATTTAGCGAGCCGGTGGGATGCCGAGGCATTCATCAGAAGGATAGTCTGACAGAACAGCATCATGCCGCTCCTGAGCACAGATTTTAAAGACACTGATTAGGTTTTGAACGAAGGGAAGATGAAGGCGCACACACACATGCATGCACAATTACAGACACAAAAAGATTACTGCATGTCCCCTTTATGAAATATATTTCTGCACAATGCATATTATTTTCTTACTCATTCTCACTGCAGCAGTACATCTGACTCTTGGCTGTTTAAGATAAGCCAATCAAACATTCTCTCCAAATATCGTTCTCTCTTGATAACAACTTTGCCTTTAATGTTCGTCCCTGATTTGAAATAAATGATAAAACATGTCATAAATAATAATATTTGAATAAAATGATATTAGTTTAATTACTGCCTGCCTCTGTACCTTGCATGGGCTCAATTCCAACTGAAATATGGTTCATATAAGTCTATTTCCTTTGCACGCAGAGCAGCATCAAATGTTCAACAAACACAGGGCAGATTGACACACACACTAAAGCACATGGACATGACTCTGCAAGCATATGCATCTGCACAAACACCATCTAAGGCTGTTCCTTCTTTAACTTATATCCAGAATTCCATAATGCTCTTTAATTCCCCCATACTCACACTTCCGTTGCAGTCTCTTCCTCTCTCTCATGCACACACGCACACAGACACACACACACACACACACACTTCCACCCATTGCTCCATCAGTGATCATCACACAGTCTTCCATTAACTTCACAGCAAGCGGTTTTCCATCTACCTCAGATTGCTCTTGTTTGTCATCCTAAGCTCTGCCTTCAATCATGTTTGCCCACGCCTTTACAGCACATTGCCCATTTAATTGGATTGAGAACCCCAATTTGAATATGTAAGAGCAGGAGCTGCATAATAATCAGAAATATTCAAATGAAGGACAGTGCAGTTAATTGACATTTTTGAATGTGTTGGTAAGGACAGAGAGCCATTTTTTTTATGGAGGGTTAACAGTGATTTTTGGCTTTGTAAGAGGTTTGTTACAGAGTGAAATCAGATGGAAAAAAATTTGAATTTTATCTTCATCTTAAATGAATCTGCAGCGCTTGAGTGGTCACATCTCTCATGGAATCTTCAAATTAAAAACAACTGTTGTATAGATACCTCAAATACAGTCGGCAACATGCCTCATACTCAGTCAACCCATTCTCCTCTTAACACATCTTTCACACTTTAAAATGCAACATGAGATTTGATCAAATATTATTGATCAGTAGGAGCAAATCAGATCATTGTTGGGGAAATTGAGAATGGGCCCATGAGGGGCAACACAAACAGACTAATATGTTGTTTTTCATGTCCACACAACATGTTAAAAATAACACCTGTTATTGATCTGAATAAAATGGCACGTCAACTCTTTCCATTTCCTCTAATCTGGGTTTAAATTGCTCTGCTGATGACTGAATGTTGACTATTGGCTGTTTTCAGTGAAGGCTTAAGATTAACTCCCCTTAGATCATGCAACATGCTGGAGCTGGTATAGGTTTAAGGTCAGGTGATGATGTCAGAGTTCACACCTTTGTGGCACGGGACCATGCTTTGCTGAATAGTGAAATAGAACTGTCACTGTTTTCACTGGAGGGGAACTAAACAGTTACACAAAACGACCAAAGGGTAATGAACTGTGGTGAGGAAAACGGTCTTATTATTGGGTGGATGGATGGATGGATAGATGGATGATAGATAGGCGGCTTTTTCTTAAAAGAATCAATGGATGTAAACTTTTTTCCACATTCTTTTGATAATGGAGTCGATTGATTGACAGCACCAAAGGCAGTGTGCGTGTTTTCACCCCCCACCCACAGTCAGGATCACAAGGAGCAGATGCCTGCGAAGAGGAAGGAGCCGTGATGCTTGGATCATCCCCATGTGTTTTGAGATCAAACACACTTTAATGGTAATTAGAACTTCAGGTTGAAATGAGACCGAACGCTTCAGGGAGATGTGTATGTCTGTACAAACACCTGCTGCCTATTGCTGTAATTAAAGAATATTAAATGCACCTTTTGGTGTATTGTTTTATCCGACAAATAGTATTCCTGCACTAGCAGAGGCTTTTAATGTATTGATACGGAACAAAGACAGTCGGAGTGAGGAAACCAGTGAAACAGATAAAGGGGGAATTTGCTGTGAGAAGCAGAGATGGCAAGAGCTCAAATGGAGAGAGAGAATACAGACAGCATGAAGCAGTGACTTATAACAAAGTGACAGAGTTCAAAGCAAGGCCGAGTCCTCTTGTCTCCTCAGTGCTTTCGCCATGCACACACACACACACACACACACACACACACACACACACACACACACGCACACGCACACGCACACACACACACACACACACACACACACACACACACACACACACACACACACACACACAATGGCTGACAGAGAAAAGGGTGATTCCATTTCTTTGAGCTGACATAAAGATCAGTGTTGCGGGACCCAGAGGGCCTACCGAGCACGCTCACTGTCGACTCCAACACTTCCTGACACTGCTGCCTCAGGGACAAGAAGACCCTGTTCCTCGTGCTCTCACAGACAGACATAGAAACCCGCGAAGAATATCGGTATGTATGTGTGCTGCAATTTGTGTGCGCACCTGTGTGTGGGCGTGCACACATGCAAACCGCAGCTTCAATCTGTGTGTCCATCTATACCCGGGTACATGCGTGTATGACGCTGCCCTTCTGCCTCATTGGTAAATGCCAGCAAGGACCAATGTGTCAGTATTATGTGCAAATGCCAGTCATGATAAGGGAGAAGGGCAATTACCATGACAGGGCTTCAGAGTTAAGACAGCTCATGACTTTTCAAAATTAATTACGTGAACACATTAAAAGGAACATTTAGGATTTTTCACTCATCTCAGATCCTTATCAGTTCACAATACAGACTTAAACAAATAAGTTAACCTTAATGGGATATTATTATAATCTGACGGGAAGTGACATCACCTGTTTGATGGAGGAGCAGCATTCAGGCCCCCATAATTGCAAGCTGTCAGCTTTAAGTGTCTTTTTAAACAGGACGCTGGATATTCTACCACTTTCATTGTCTACAAATAAACCTCCTAAATAAATGCCTGAGAGGAGCATCTTTCAACGTTGTCATTCTACCAAAGTTGAAGCTCTAAAAGCCTGATCTGAGTAGACTAGCACAGCAACAATGTGCAGCTGCCACATTGAGAAAGAATGGGAATTGGAGGTGTGATTGTAAAACATGTATATATTATATTTAGATTTAAAAACACAGAAAGCATGGAACTGATTCTAATTTGAGTCCGGTTTTGTGAGATTTCTTTTCACTTGCAAAATATTAAATCAAATTTCCCCAGTAAGAAATGTGATTGCAACTTTGATTTTACTGCGCAATCACCCGTTACAGACCTGCTTCTAGTGGACGCCCTCTGTTAAGTTTATAAAAAGATAAATGTTCAGTTGAAGGTCATGAAAGATGCTTCACTTAAGGAATGAAGCATAATGAAACGTAGAGTTGAAAGGTGATGTTTGCCTTTAAATAGCACTGTTTTCTATAGTTTATTCATGAACATGTGTGCTCTCGTGCTGGTGTATCTGTGTCTGCACACATTTGTATCCACAGGCATGTGTGTAACATTTCTCTCCATGCCTGTATATTTATCTGCGTGTGTATTTGTGTGTGCATGCAGGCCCATAAAATGTAAATACACATATCAAATGGGATTGGGGTCACCAGTGTAATGAGCTTTGTTGTTGTCCCCACATGGTCACTGAGTACACTATCGGCCAAGGGTTGAAAAGACCGGGGGGTACACACACACACACACACACACACACACACACACAGGTCCCCCTGGAGCAGTGTACATATAGGCGACATGTTGGCACTGATGAGGGCAGACAGCTCACCTCTTACACATAGACAGGCCCAGACAGGATGGCATGGTGCCAGCAGCAGATATATGAAGTCTGTGTGTGTGTGTGTGTGTGTGTGTGTGTGTGTGTGTGTGAGAGAGAGAGAGAGAGAGAGAGAGAGAGAGAGAGAGAGAGAGAGAGAGAGAGAGAGAGAGAGAGAGAGAGAGAGAGAGAGAGAGAGAGAGAGAGAGAGAGAGAATTAGGCTTCATGTTATGAGCAAACAGGCTAGAGAAATGGATGTTGGAGGAACGCAAAGAGAATGGGATAGAGAATGAACTAACCAACTAACCAACTAACTAACTAACTAACAAACAAACAAATAAATAAATAAAAACTAACTAACTAACTAACTAACTAAATAAGTAAACTTTCTGATTCAATTATTTCCTATCTATATATCGATTAATCCATGTCTCATTATCCAAATTCCACTGTTTCTTCCTATAAAAAAAGGATAGATGAGAGATAATAAAGGATGAACCTTTTTAATATGACTTGATGCCAGTTCTCGTCACAAGTCAAGCACCTTCTCTAATCCATATGCTTTATGGTAGAGAAAAGGTCTCTTGTGTTCATGTGAGTGCGACAGTCTCCCAGAACCCACACCTCTGTAGGTGTAAATGAGACTGAGGCAGCAGGCGGAGGCCTACTTCTGAGACAGCACGGGGGAGCAAATGAGAGAGAAAACTGACATTTTGTCTCCTTAAAGCTCTTTTCTGTCACGCACATACCACCATCAAAACAACGCACACACACACCTACGTACTGTGTGTGAACCACACACACCCCCTGTTGTGTCTCTCCTCGCTAAGACTGTCAAGGTGTGGAACAGGATTAGCATAAAGTTGATTTCAAAGCACACACACTGACACACACACACACACGCATAGAGGCATCTGGGCTATTTAAAATAATCACTCCTCAGACTGAGTATGAGTAATCAGCGTAGGGTGTCAGGCATTAAAATACAGAACATATATGATGTGTATGTAAAAATCAATGTCTGCAATCATGATGATGATGATTATGAGCTTAATCTGCATAACAACAATCTTAAAGTAAGTTACAATTTTCCGGCAAAATTTCTGAGGCCAGAAATGATTTTTTTTTAAAGTACAGTAATAATAATAATAATAATAATAATAATAATAATCTTTATTCATATAGCACCTTTAAAACCAACTGTTTACAGTCACAGGTAACCAGATTTAAGCTGACAGAAAGATCGTATTCTGCAGAGTTTTACTTTTCATGAACCATAATATTGTTGCAGCAGTCATAAAGTAACCGACCACAGCATCACTATAATCAAAGTAGACAGACTATCCACATACATAAATGTAAAGCATATTTGAGTTTGAGATGAAAACAGAACATGAACTTGATGGATCCTGCTCAATGCAGAATTTATTAAAAAAATGTAATCCTGCTTTAATATTAGATTTTCTATAACTATATACTGATTCCTGGTCATTTTATGAAAAATATTTTAGTAAATTACCAAAAGTTGTATCCCAAAACATATAATTCAAATAGTAATGATCCAAGACTTTCCAATAACTTTCCATATAGTCTATTAAAATGTTATTCACTTAACTTTACAGTTTAATTATGTATTTGCTCTTATAACAAAACCAAAACCTTAGTGTGGAGTTTAAAAAAAAGGAAATGGACAGTTATGAGGCAATGTTAGCATCAACACCAGTTTACTTACCTTGTCAAAATAAACATCTACATCATCAAACTTCATTCCTTTACTCGCCAAGAGTTTTGTCTCCAGCAGTGGGAAGAAATGCCAACGTCAACTCTTGTACTGCTTCTAATTCTTTCCCGCTTTGCTACTAAACACGGCTTCCTGCCTGGAGCAGGTGGCGCCGATAACGGTTACCTTAAGAGGTTCAGCAATTGCTGTCATTGACTACCTGTCATCTATCCGCAGGCAATACCTTCAACATGACTGAGAAGAGGTTAGCACTATGTTCCAAATAACATACTTTTTCTTATCACTTTTAGTATGTAATGCAGCTGCTCTTATAATGTGTGTACTGTTGCATGCAGCATGCATGGCACAAACAACGTCAAAATATTGTGCCTTGAATTTTGACCGTTTTGCTCATACATCCATTACAGTCTGTTATAGCCTGTCTATTTATGTATTAATTATTCACACTGGTCAAAAACTATGTGCGTCTTTTTGAATTTGCTGTCATCTATCAAGCTGAGGTATAAAGCGGTATTACCTGGTTAGGATATCTCCGTAACACAACTGTTATTTACACATTTTGTTGTTTTTTAACGTTGTAACCACATAAGTCCATCCGTGCTTTCTCATACTTGTGTGCGTATACACAGCAACCAGATTCACATCAACAGAAGTGTGCACATACGCACATGTTCTCACAGGCGCAAGGTGGCCACACTGTGAGGCTATCAGCTCCAGCACACCATCGTGGGTTTCATCAGATGCTTCACTTTTTTTTTTTTTATTCTGTCCCTGTTTTCACTTTTGCAGCATCTATTGGAAACGACAGATGGATCGAGAGGAGGGAAGAGCGAGTGATGGGGGGGGGGTAGGTTCCTTCTTTTTTTAATCTAAACTACATCTAGATTCTATGCTGCCATATGCTGACCTGCAGAGGAATATGCCATATGCTCAGAAACTTATCAAGCAATACCAGAGGCACGTATTGAGTGAGACTTCGTATTAAGTTAATGAAAGAGCACTACCAGAGACCTCCGTGCGATAGCACTGTTAGTGAACATGGCTATGGAGATATGATAGTTCTGTAAAGTGCTGCAGAGGGCAGAGGAGGAATAATGGGTGAGATTAGCTTTGAATATGGCCTTCTACACAGGTACATAACTGTCAAGGAGAATATGTTTTAAATAAAGCCGATGACTTAAATAATGGGATGCTTTCAGTGGCTCTAGTAGATGATCTTTCGGAAAAGCACCAATATTTCTACATTTATTCTTGAAAGAAGGCTTTGTGGGCATTTTTTCTTTTTGTGTGTGTGTTAGAATGGAATCACAGGTATTATACAGTGCAGTGATATCATGTAAGGAAAACTGCTTTGATGCAGAAGTAGTTGACGTGAACTAGATGACACAATGGGAGATCCAAGATTAGAGACCAAATTCTGTTTTCAGTGGAAATCATGTATTTCATTTAGAGCAGACCTACAAGAAAATTACAGCAAAATACACATACGGAACACAAAAAAGTGAATTATTTGATCACAGAATCATCAATAGACATACCTAAAACCTAGTTTACTTAATTCAATCTGGTTTAAGATGATCTGAGGCACTGAAAGGACAAACAAATTATGTTGTGTATGTGCAATAGTAATTAAAATCAATCTTAAAATCGTATGGTTTATTGAGGGACTTACAGAAAATGGTCAAATGGTCATTGAAAGTTTTTTTTTGTTTTGTTTATCGGCTTTGGAGCCATCCTTGACTTGCCTTTTATGCCGGAGCCTAAAGCCAAACATTTGGCTGAGAAAAACATTTTAAAGAGACCCTCTTATATTCAATGATGTGTGCCTCCTTCAAACAAATATAAATGCGAGAGTTTTCAAAGCTGTTTCCACATTTGTGGAAATGCAGAAATATTATGAAATGCATACTCTTTGAAAATTTTTGAGGAGGTTTTTCAAATGAAGTGTAGTGAGTAGGGGATGCCCTGAAGGCCTTGCCTTGATCGAGGGTGGAGATATATGCACAGAGTTGGAATTTTGGTCCACACACATACAGTACAGGGATCCTTCCCATAGATGTAATGGGCGATCATTTGTGTGCATGGGGCAAAAGAACCCCCATGCCCCCCACACACATACACACACTTGCCTGTCTGCCATGGGTGTCAGTACATCTAAAAGGTCTCAACATAAATGGGATTAATGCAGTCTCTCTCCCATCGGCAATCATTAAGAATTCTGTTTAAACCACAAATACACTCAAAATACACGCACTTCCCCTTCTCCCCTGCTGCAGTAAATTATTCAAAGAAGAAAAAAATTAAAGGAAAGAGAAAAAGAGAGAGCCACTGAGACGGGGGAGAATACGAGCAACGTCTTTGAGGGGAGGAGGTGCGTTGGATAGGAGAGACAAATAAATAAGAATGCAAGTGGAAAAGGGGGAGCATGAAAAAAATGTTTAAGGTGAGAATCCTAAAATGCAAGCTGGGGTAATGCCCGCTTTCTTTTTCACACCGTGTCTCCGTTTTTCTTCCTTTCCTCCTTTATTTCCTCCTTTATCTTGCTCATTCTCTGCCGACATGTTCCTCCCTCTTTCTTCAGCTATCCCCTCACACCTCCCTCCCAGTTTGAAATCCCTGCTTGCTGCTTGCCATACGTTAATAACTATTTACTTCCCACTGAGAGCAATTACACTAAGAGGGCTTATTTTTTCTCATTTTGTATTCTTGAACTTTTGAAAAGAGGCACATAGTTTGAAGTCGATGAATGGACTCGTTAACTAGATGAAATAGGGTTAGTATAGCGCTCTGTTGGAATTGGAATTGTTGGTATATATATATACACTACCAGTCAAAAATTTGGACACAGTTTCCCATCCACTTGAATGGGAAACTGTGTCCAAATTTTTGACTGGTACTGTGTGTATATATATATATATATATATATATATATATATATATATATATATATATATATATATATATATATATATACAGTACCAGTCAAAAATTTGGACACAGTTTCCCATCCACTTGAATGGGAAACTGTGTCCAAATTTTTGACTGGTACTGTATATATATATATATATATATATATATATATATATATATATATATATATATATATATATATATATATATATATATAATATGTGCAACTATAAATATTTGCAGTATTTGGAATTAGACGTCCTCCAAAAGAGGTTTTATTGCTTTTATTTTTTTTTATTGACTTACATCATAAAACAGCAGGAGCAAGTGTTATATTGAGAGGGTTTTTAATCAGACGAAACTAGTGTAGACAACTCAAGAAGAAATACTCTCAGAGGGACTTAAAATATCCTTAGTGCCAAAAGGAATAAGAATATTTTGTTTGAAGAAAATGTATTGAAAAGAAAGTAAGGTGGCAAGACAGTTAAATCCTTACTGTTACTTGTGACTGGGCCAGAGGTTATGTGTGAATACACAAGCTTTAATCACATTTTTTTCTCACCTTGAATGAAACTGCTCTCAGAGACACAAGTTGATTCATGGCTGTCTGATCTTGTTCTGTTGTGTTTGTGCTTACATGACAACCTCATTTCAGATCGGTGACTTCTGGCAGCAGAAAACACAAAAACTTTGGGATGTGTGGGAACATAAATTCTCATAGAAAGTGATTTCAAACCTGTTGCGGTTTGAGGCTCATAATTATTTCAAACCATGACGTTTAAAAATTATGTACAATACAATATACTGGAATTAATAAATTGAAGGTACTGTATAGTGCAGACTGTGCAGTAATCAGTGTGTACAGTGGAGTATATACATTTGATGTTAAAGTACATTGTTAGAGATTACAATTCATTCCATCATAAAAGTGTGTGTGAAAAATGTCTATCTATCTATCTATAATGAAGACATATTGTCTGCTACAAACTTGTTTGACTAATAATTAATGACACAAGGCTATCGGTTAAAAAAAGCAACATGTGTACAAAACTTTTTTTTCTCATGTTGTTCACATATACTGTATATATGTCCCCCTCTTTCTTTTTATTGCCTCCTGCCTCTGGTCCTACTCTATTTTTTTCCCCTCCTTTACTGGGCTATCTTGTCCATGTACTGTACTGCATCTCCCCCCCTCCTCCTTTCATCAAAGTGAATTAACAAGCAGCCGTTCTGATTAACTTCACATGTAATGCACAGCTGCACTGACATGAAATACATAAAAAATAATTCCTACTTTTTTCCAATTAGCTGTGACTTTGCTGTGGTTAATTACATTTCTCTTGGTTCAAAAGCTTGATAGAAGAAGACTCCGAAGTGAAGATATATATTCCACTTATCTATCGAACAGTGATTTATGAAACCTCAAGATCAAACAGCAGAAGTGTTGAGCATTTTCTCTACTGTTTTGAATCATATTTTAAATGCACACATCTTGTACCACCACTTGGGAATCCCAAAAGGTTAATGATTTTTTTTTTTTTTTACATGTTTGTCAATCTCTTCCATAAAAAAAGTATTTTAAAAATTGTTGATCCAGTTCAAATGTTTTCCACTCTCCTCTCCTGTTTGAGCTTTCTGGTCTCTCCCCACTATAGAGTTAAGACAGCTCTGTGAGCCCTGTACTGTATATGACAACCAGAGACTCCAACCAAGATCTTTGATGAAATATAGTTCAAGGGATGAGAACATAACATCCATACCTTCCTCTCATCTTTATTTCTCTCTCTTCCTTCTTCTTATTCATAAGTAATGGTACACAACCTACAGCACATCTGTAGGTTATTGATGTAAAAAAAAAGCAAGAAAAAAAAAAAGCATCATGCTCATAAATGTTATCATTACCCCCGATGTACAGCACTACACAGTGCCATATATCAGTGGTATCTGGGTGCAGACATGTCTGTTTGTGTTTGTGTGTAAGAGAGCCAGAGGAAGAGAGAGGCAGTCAATGAGCCATGAATGAAGTCATTCTTCTATATGCTTTACTGTGAATGTAGATTCTAAAGGGTCAATCTGGTGACTGCATTCTTTGTTAATGTGAATGGAAAATGATACTCACAGTGGCCCGCGGCTTTTTGACCACATATTCAGTGTAACATTGTCTCAAGTTTGCTCCTGCGCATCTTTTGATTCATTAAATCAGAGCAGCATATGGACTAAAACACCTAAGCTCACAGGTTTGGTGTAGCTTTAAGTGTTGGTTATATTTTGCTGTTACTAATTAGCTATTATTATGCATTTTTCCTTAATAACTTTGAGATGATGGCACACAATGGGAACAGTCTTGGCACATTTTATCCTATTCACAATGTTCACACAAATGGACACTAATGATATAAACAGAGTTTCCAGCATTGATTTGTTGTAGTTAAAATAATCTGACTTGCATTAACTGATCTTTGAAACCACTTCAGGGTTAAATACATTTAAGAGAGATTCTATATAGTTCCAAATGTGATCAATTCCTCGAAGAGAAATGTTACAAAGCAGTTTGTTAGCGTAAACTTAATCAAACCATAGACATTCATGGATTTCTATAACTGCTCATGAACAGGAACCGTAAAACATACAAATGTTAAATCAGAAAACAACAATATAATATTTGTGGGAGTCCTTTGTAACAAAACACCAGAGCTGCTTGTGAAAGTTCCAGTTCAAAAATATGTCATTTTCAGGAAAATACAAAAAATAAATAAAGATGTCTAAGTTGCAACTTAACCCACACCAGTAAATGTAGCCCACAGTTAGATAAAACTCCGCTATTTGTTTTGCTGGGCTCTTTGTGTAATTTCTTCCCAGTCTCCTAAATTTTGGCAACATATTTTGGGATCAAGATCATTATCATCTCTAAACAGACAATAAAATTCATAAACCCTGATTCTTGTTGATGTGTCCTTGAGCAAGACACTGAATGGCCTACCTTTGGAATGGCACCATTAGGTTAATTAAATTTCCATCACCCTGTTATAACATGCACATGTATGCACATCCCAGAAACATACTTCTAATTACATGGCCACTTAACATGGACAGTGAGCACTCTAAATAGCTAAAAAAAAAAAGAAAGAAAAAAAGAAAGAAAGAAAGAAAAGAAAAGAGAGATATAAATATCACAATTTCCCTTTCATCACTCGCTGTCTTTCATGACCATTAGAGAATAGAATTTCACAGGGTTCACATTAGCCATAGTGGGAGTCGAGGGGCCAGAATCATAGAGAGTACTTTGAACATTAATTAATAATCCATGGATGGGTTATTAGTGTATGAGGGATTTCAGGCCCCTATTTCTGTAGATGAGTAAAACCAGAAGGCATCATGGGTAGGGGTGAAGGAAGAGGACACACTGCTTCTTAACTCTGAACACATTACAACACATGGCTACATTAAGTAAGAGTCCAGGATCAAACTTTTTCTTATGGGCTCATGGACTTTTGGCTAAAACTATTCTCTGAATTTGTTGGCTTATTTGAAGCAGACGGTGACAATTTAAATGCCGTTCTGCTTCACCTTGTGCACCAAAAGGTATTTCATGTGTGGTCAAACATAAAACTGGATCCTCAGTTCTTCCTGGCTTTTTATCTTAGCTATCAATTTGCTATTCCCATACCTGCATTTTAATCAATAAAGAATGTTATTCAATGGCATTATCAGATTTGCAAGCACTTTTAAGTTTGTGCGATCTAAAATGATCTCGGTCTTGCACCACGCAAGACGAATACAAACCTTGTTGGAAATCATCAAATGTAGCCCATTACTCACAGTTCACATGGAAAAACACCTTGAAGCCACCACACCACTATAGCCAATTTAATTTCCATACGCTTATGCTAATTACCCTGAAATAATCAAGCTAATTTAGAAAGATGCAAATGTGTTTGAGGTTGGTTCATTAGTGAAGGGGGCCAGCGCACGAGTGTGTATATGTGTGTGTGTGTGTGTCCGTGTGTGAGTCAGTGTGTGTGTGAGAGAGAGAGAGAGAGAGAGAGAGAGAGAGAGAGAGAGAGAGAGAGAGAGAGAGAGAGAGAGAGAGAGAGAAGTGTGTTTCATTAGTGAGGGGCACTAATGTGTGTGGAAAGGAAAGCTGTGCAATAAAGGTGAGAAGAATAGTGAATACGGTGAGTACTCTTGGTCAAAAATGTATAATTTACACACATATTTACACACATTTCTTCCAGTTTTCACAAAAAAAATTATAATAACCAAATTCAACTTATTTGTTTTCTCAGCCTACTTACTGTAAGTTGCATACATGCTTCTATATACTGTCAAATCCTGCGACTTCTCATGTTATACAAGGCTTGAGCCTGCAACAATACCCTGTGTTGCAGTTCCTATCACAGACCTGTGAGATGAGACCTAATATCCCTTTACCATTTTTCCCCTAGATTTTGGAGACTCATATTACATGCAAACACCTCTTCTGCATTTATCCCGATTGCAGTAAAGCCACTGCGCACTGGAACCCGTACGTGCATGTACACATACACATGCATACAGTACAAATTCTCACATACGCACAAATACAGACATACTCTGCCTCAAGGTCCCTCAGGGCCAGGCTTCAGTGCCACTGAAGGTTGTAGCAATTAAAAACATCATCCTCCACTAGTCACAAACATGATGAATTTGTACCACCAGAGCAGTAAGGCTTAACTCTTACAACCAACAATATGTCACTTTTTCTCCTCTTCTCAAGGTTTTCTGTGACCTGATATCATCACGAAATTACAAATTCAACTTTGTTTTATTTCAACAAGGCTATTTTTTCCTTTCTGGACAGAGGGAAGGACATCAAGTTGTGACAGCTCCAACTGCCCGTTGGTTATTAAATAAAGAGAAATACAATCATATTACATTACAATCTCTTGCCGTTGGAAAGTGGAGAACATTTGTTATTTTTTTTTTTTCAAACGTTTTCTCTGGGAGTGGTGCAGCAGTGCAGAAGCAGTGTAGAAAACATATATGATTGTCATTTTAGTGCCAGTTACATGTTCAGATGAGCAGATTGAAAAAGACAGGGCACTTTGAAGACAGAAGGAACTGGAGAGTTGTCTGAATATGACAGCATCTGGTCAGTGGCACAATAACTCGAGCAACACTCAACTTGTCAACTCAAAGCCATGTTGAGATTAAATCAGCTAAAAGCAGCATTCTTACGTGGAATTCATTTTTTAATTAGAAATAAATTTTGCTGCATCAAGAGTGGAGTAAATTGAGACTTCTAAACACAAAGCACCATCTAAGACATGCTCCACATTTTGAAATCAGAATTTGGTGGAACAATTGGTTAACATACGCCTGTGTCATCTTCATCATCACAATCATCGCATACAGCCGTTTGTCTTGGCTACATGTCAAAATGACTGACATTCAGGGTGGGAGTGGTTCAAACGCCTTAAGGCATCCTTTTCTGCCTCTCTCTCATCTCAGTGGTCTCCTATATGGTCACTGGTCTGTCTCATCGTAAATAACAGAACAAGAGAAGAAGAAGAGGAGCTTCAAAAGCCACACTTCAGAACAAGCTTCTCCAGTGATCGGCGTCTGTACGTTCGATTTGTGTGAGTTGCAGTGCTTTGTTTCGTGTAAAGAGTGCACTGTATGATGATCAGAGTGTATGTCTGTGTGTGTGTGAATGCAGGTATGTTCCCTACATGCTGCTTTACCTTTACTACACCACACCATAACGTGTGTACCTGTGTCTCTTTGATATGCAGCATATCCAAAGATCCAACGTGGATTTAAAGGGAAGAGAAAATCCAGATTGTGTACTAAGTGTTCCACCAAAGTATCTACTGGACAAACACAGCTCAAAGAGACAGTTATGAGTGTTTAATATATTGGAATTTATGGTCATCCTCCACATTTTTTAACCTATAGCAAAACCCAGATAACCGAGATTAATATTCACATACAGAATATGACTGAAAGGGTTTCCTTACTACATGGAAAATGAGAATTTTGTGCTTGCATTGTGGGGCTATTATACTCCCTATAAAAATGAACATGACCAATGCATAGTGGGAGCATGCATTGATCAAATCTTAACAGCATTTTCAAACATGAATAACTTTGCTGTTATTAAGTGCTCTGCCAAAGTTTTAAAATTGTAGGGAAAACCCTGGTGAAACATTAACATTATCAAAAAATATACTTACTAGCATCGGTGATCCATTCAGATTGTCACCTTCAGTTCGGAATAAATCACCATTTTAAAAAACCAGCCCTTTAATGCAACCCATCGTTAAACAATCAGAGCTTGTTAAGCCACTTGTTTGTTAATCAAGCACTTGCTTGTTAACTGGGAGCTGAGATAATAGATCTCTAGTGTGCGTCTAATTTTGGGGGCTGTCTATCTGCCTGATTGTTTATTGCTTTAAAATTTTCCGACTCTGCTGCAAAGTCTTCTCTAATTGGTTTGTTTGAATTGCTTCATCACACAGACAAAGTTTGACTCAGAGTTTTTCCAATCAATCGGGTTTATATATATACAGTACCAGTCAAAAGTTTGGACACAGTTTTCAAGTGGATGGGAAACTGTGTCCAAACATTTGACTGGTAGTGTGTGTGTGTGTGTGTGTGTGTGTGTGTGTGTGTGTGTGTGTGTGTGTATATATATATATATATATATATGTTTTTTGTCCGTTTCCTAAAAAAACATTGACAAGTGCTTTCTGTGGAATCACAATGCTTGTTATAATTGACTCTTAAATCAGCTGCAATGTTCTCATAGTACAGTGAGACAATTCCAGTCTTGAATTTCATCTCTTCTGCTCGCTCTCTTTCCTTAATCTCTTGTTTATTCCTTTCATGTTTCCATCGACGTATACATTTTTATTCTGATGCCCTGTATTTTATTGTGAAGTGGCTTTAGATATTAAGTGCAAAATGTGTTGATGAGTCACATCATGGCATAAACTGGCTATTCATCTTTTTAATACAAAAAGATACCTCTTGTATTTGGTAAGGGGATCGAGTGTGCCATGTGTGCACACTATTACCAAAGTAATCCACATAGATTATCAACCTCCACAACACTGACATCAAAGGTTGAAAAAAAGCCTCCACTATATGCATCAGCATATATAACCAAGTCATAAATCCTAAAACAAGGAAGGGTTTAGGGGGAGAGGAGTTTCTATTCTGTTATGGATTTTTAAGTCCTTTTCAGACAGAGGACAGTGCTGACAAATCCTTGTCATTGAATACATCGAATCTGATCAGCCTGGATTTGATGAGCATTATCTCATATGCCATTAAAGACAGGGAGAGAAAGACGAACGGAGAGAGGGAAATAGAATACTTTGAACAATTAAAATCATTTCAGCATGATTTGTTGCTTCTGATGCTTTGAGGCCTCAAAAGGCTGCATAGTTACATGAGAGTGTTTTGATGTTGCAGCAGGTAATTCATGGCGGTTTGGCCTAAAGCCGGCCACAGAGCTGCCAGATGATAAATAACATGGATTTAGTCAATGATGTCTGTTCTTGTCAGTAAAGCCTTTCTCTCTCCCAGGATTTTTATTTTTCTGAGAGGCTCTTAGAGGGAAATCGTCATGTTTTTATGTCAAAGGCGTGCTTTTATCTGTTTGTTTTCCAGGGTGCTTAAAGTTGTTTACTGTGCCAGGGGGCTTTCAGTCTGTATGTGTATCTGTGCGCATTTGTGAGAATGTGTGAGAGGAACACCTAACCATGGATGATGCAAGACGGTAGAAATTTGACATTAAGCTTTAATGTATCACTGTATCAAGTACAGAAGTAGGCTGCACCCAGCACAGGACAAAATTAAGCGGTGTCCTACTTATCTTTGATCACGAAAATCTGCCATTGATTCTCACCAAATTGTTGACATAAAGATGAGTCAAACGTGCAGATGACCTTTTTGATTCTCTCAGGGCAGAGCCGGGGCAAGGTGCAGAAACTGGCAGAGGATGTGGTGGAAATTATTCCTCCTTGACATTTCAGGGACCTCAGCCCCTTAGGTTTTAGCATTCCAGTGTAGGCACCAGGAGAAAATGTCACCTTTTTTATTTACTTGGGGGAATACACCAATTAAACATGACTTTAGGGTCAGGCCGTGATACCTCTTCTCTACCACTGCCATGGTTGTTCTTGAGCCAGCACACACAGACACCCGAGAAATGTATCCCCATCATATCAGTGACATTCTAAATGAGACTGATGTGTGACCTTGTTGAAGTAACCTTTCACACACAGGCAATTTAGAATTAGTCTCTACAGCTTTCTGAACCAACTGTGCAGACCTGCGACACCAACCTTTGTATGTTGGTAGGAATGGTCACTATCGCCCTGGAAGGAGGCCTGGTCCCAGTTTTCAGTCCCAGGAAGAAGGGATTGTTCCATTACCATCCACAGACCTGTGTATCATATGCAGTTTCAACAGGTAAATGAAATCCAGTTTGTTTCAATTTACTTGACTGACCATTAAAACTATTTCACATCGTGACAGCCTGAACAGCGGCCATACACCTCCAAGTACGATGTTTCAACCACCTGCCAAATAAACACATTTCTAGCATTCCTCGAGCATATTTGTATAAAGATGTTACATGTACAGTATATGTATATATATGTATATATATGCATAACCTGATCTTTACACGAACATAAAGTAATTTTGGCACCCAAAACTAATTAACCTAGTAACAGTGAAAAACTCAAAAAAATGTGAAATGTTTGTCAGCAAGCGTAATTGTGAACGTCTAAAAGTCAAATGCAAAACTGATGAAAGAGGAATTAGTTCATCATAGTTTGAAGTTTAAGGCCACTGACCAAGCATACTGGCCGAGTGAGTTGGAACAGGACATCCTGCAGCTGACCACCTTAAACCACAAACTTATTACAACAAGCCTTTTAAGCTTCTGTAAAGGAAACTAACTATCTTTACTCTAGAAGTCATTTTCTAACCACAGCAAATAACCATTGTCCAGAGACCACAAAGTGCTGTCGTCCATGGGCCCTGTCACATAATAACCCTCACTGGTAATCTTTTGCCTTTATACCATAAACATACCACAGCAGAGGCTGCTTGGCAGCAGAGACCCAACTTTTAAGGCAGTTTTAGTTCATTTCAGTTATTTGCGGTCTTACCATCTGAAACGAACCAGACAGAAAGGGAAATCCCACCAGATATCATAAAATATATGTTTTTTTTAAGCGTTTCCCGTGGTACCCTGATCAGTCTGTCCCATCTCGTTTTTCTCAAAGAGGAAAAGATCAGTTCATGACACAAAATTATCCGCTAATGTTTTATTTCTGGAGCTAAAAAAATAAATGATTAATAACAGGAGACGTGGCACTCATGGCCACTATCTCAGTGGCAATGAGACATTTGAAAACAGCCTACACAGTCATAGCCTTGACAATCTCCTGTTTCATCGCACTTTACTTGACTTGGAATGGGTTCCATCAGCACGCCCTATGGAATCATGACTTGATGTAAAAGTGTACAATTTTATGCAAGAAACGGCAGATCAAAACTAACTGATGCAACATATTAAATTGGACAGGAAATGTCTCTGAAGCACAGGGGATCTTCATCTCTGTTCTCTCCTTCCCTCTCCCGTAAACCCCCCTCTGTAATTAGTGTTTTTTTTCAGTATTCCCAGCAATGTTTTCATCAGTGTATAGCTTTGCTAGCCTTGGCTGAGAGAGAGGTGGAGAGAGAGAGCGAGAGAGAGAGAGGAATAGTGAAATGAGAGAAAGCCCTCTGTGGCTGTTAATAGTTCTCATCTCTCCCCTGGACTCTCCTTTAATTGCTCTGCTCTGCCTGCAGGGTCATCATTACTCTGATCAAGTGCAACTCTGTTTTTCAACGCTTTTCATGAATCTCATTTTCAAAACAACTGCTTTGAGGTTTCTTGCGCTGGAGATCAAATTTGATCACCTACTCCACTGTAAATGTATATCTTTTCTTGGCATTAGCAGGACACAATATCTCTCAAACGCAGGGCTTTTAAGTCTTCAACCAATTTGACATCCAAAGCACTTTGAAGTATTTTTTTTTCTTGTTTACTTGCTTTAATCAAGCAAAATGGCTTTTGAGACTTTGACAGTCAGAGAGCAAAGATTATTTCTGATTGTGGATGTTTCTCATAATCCTTGTATTTGTATCTTCCTGGCAAAATGGAGCTCAGTTCCCCTGGTCCTCATTCTAATTGCTCAGCTCTGCCTCTTGGGTTATTATTGCTCTGATCAAGTGCAACTATGTTTTTTTGTCATTTGGCACATTGAATAGGCCTGCTTTTACAACACAAATTACATTTAGAGAACAAAAGCTTGGCGCAGAAAGGGAAAAGAAACATGTTACTCAGTGAGGTTAAAAGTGTTGAATCTCATCATCTGAAAAGGATCAACTGAATGTATACATTGATTTTGGGCATTAAAATGTCCTTAAATGTGGCATCAAAAAGCAAACGCTGTGTAATTTGTTTTTTGTTTTTTTTTATCTTGAATAAAGCTGGTTATTAAAAGAAATTGAACACATTAAAGAAAGACAGGTACAAAAGAAAGAATTCTGTACAGAATCCACCATCATGGTGATTTATCCAGAGAAAAGCTCATGCTGTACACTTGCTCTTGTCATTCAAAGATGTGCATTTAGACTAACGTCACCTATTGATTCATTCCTGCTGAAAAATGTCAACTCTTGACATTTAAGATCACATCAAGATTCTATATATTGGCAGAAAGGTTGTTACAGTTACGGTAGAGGTGCTGTAGTTGAAGCACCGAACAGATGGCATTTGACGCTTTATGAAATATGTTAACTTGATAATTATCTGTGATTTCACCGAGGAGGGAGCAAATAGATGGACAGGATTATCTCCACAGCAGTTGTACAGTAAGACCGCATGAAAAATGTCATTAAGATTAGAAGAAGTGTAAAATATTATTATATCTTCCAAGACATACAGTATTTACTGTACCTTATATGCAGCACAAGCAGCAATGTGCCTGAAAGCAAAGTTCACTGCATCACTGCTGCTATAAAGAATTATATGACAAAGACTGCCAAGTTGTTTGCCAAGTGGTAGTCAATCACATAAACTCTGTGTACTGTGCAGTCCACCGTGCAGGAGCTGTCAAATAAACAAGTGGCTCTCCAAATATGGAGAGGCTTATCTCTCCCTTCCATTCCTTTGTTGCTTTCTAATTCGAATGGGTTTACCAGTGTGCTTCTGAATACAGATTTTAGAGAGTAAACACTTTTAAACTTCATAACATCTCCAGAACCCAAAATCTCCCCGGCCAGCATTTGCCTTTGGATTAGAGTCATGTGTGATGCACATTATATCTGAAAAACAGTAGGGAAAAAAAAAAAAAAAAAAAAGTAAAGTTCATTTGGTTTCAACTAAGGCTGCCACAAACAAATTGTTTTTATTATCGATTAATCTGCCGATCATTTTCACAATGAATTGATTAGTCTGTAGAATGTCAAAAATTGTGAAAAAATATTTCTCATTATAATTTCCCAGGGTCAAAAGTGACGTCTTCAAATTGCTTCTTATGTCCAACCAACTCTAAAACTCAGACTCTTCTATTACATCATGAATACACTGACAAATAGCAAATCCTTACATTCAAGAAGATGAAACAAGCAAATGTTTGACATCTTTGTTTGAAAAATGACTGGAATTATCAATTCATTATCATATTGGTTGGCGAAACAGATCTATTAATCAGCTAATCAGCAGCTCTAGCGCAACCACAGCAGAAATTTTACAATTATATGACAATAGTTCTTAAAAAGGTCTCTCAAATTCAAATTGGCACACTTTTCAACTAAACAAAGCAGGATGTGAAGCAAGGATCAGGAGTGATGTTTACAAGAGCATTTTACTATAATTAATGGGGTTAAATGTTAAATGCTTTGTACTTTCTAATACTGTATGTTCAAGGATTGTGTCACTTGTGACTGCCCTTGTTGCTTGTTCAGGCAAAATGATGCCCCTTTCAATGCATAATGTAATATGTGTATCATGAAATCAAAAGACAGCGTTCTGGTCGGCTGCCAGCGGTGCAATAATGAATACCCTCCTCTGCAAAAGATGAAACTGCTTTAGTTTTAAAATGCCTGTGTACCCAAAAGCAGCTCTATTATTCACTTGGCTAAATAATGAGCCTTGTAAAAACATTGTCAAATAAACTTCTTTTGAATATCAGACACAGTCTCTAGCCTGAGATTCAGCTCAGTAATTTGGTTAGAGGGTAAAAAAACACGTTTTACATCCAATTTTCTTGGACTGTGTAGTCTGGCAGCCTGCGGGCAGGACACTCAAGGATTCAGTAATAATTGCAAGGCAGTTGAAAAAAAGAAATTTGTTATGCAACTTCTGAAATACAGAAGAGAAATACAAGGCGTGGTTGCCTTTCTCTTGTCAAAATAACAAAGAGAGAAAAAACATCATGTTTAGATTTTTACATATGCAACAGTCACATTTAGAGGAAGGATAAACGTCTACATATCTGCATTTTTACCACATGCTAACTGTCTTATATTTAAGTTAACTTTTTCCTTAAATGCTACTGTGCAATTTCCATGTTTTTTTTTTTGGGTTTGTTTTTGTCATATGGAGCGAAGCCTGCGAGCTACGTAGTTCAGGCACACAAGTCAAACTGCGCTGCTGCAAACACACATATGCACATGACATGCCTCATTCTCCTCAAACGTCATCAATACTCCCTCCCAATTTGGTGGTCTATTTAAGGTGCAACAATTTCCCATCTCTCACTCTGCTTGTCAATGCTGCTGCTGCTCCACATGCATTTGTTGCTGCACTTTCAGCCCCACCACCACCCCAGCATCCTCCTGTAGGCTCTGATTAGGGGGTTCAAGAAGTTTTCTTATCACTCCCCAATATATTCAGGGTTCCCCCTACCATTATACAGGCTGCCAGGCCAATGAGACCCCCCGACAGGCCAACAACAGGCCAAAAAGTTTTTTTTTCTATGTCAAATATCGTCAAATAATCATCGTCATCGAGTAAGTTTATGATATTTAATATTTTCTCATGTGACGGCGATGCAGCTGTACTTGGCTCTCGTTTTCACTGTTGATGGGTTAGCTGTAGATGTACCAGCTTTTTAGGAAATTACCCAAACATCTCTTGTATCTTAAGATAAACACAAACAAATCAAAGTAAACACTGAATAAAGAAGTGGGGGACGAGTGAACAATGGGTCAGTCTAGTCGGCCGATATGATGCATAAAAAAAAGAATACAACACAACAGCCCATGCAAGACCTCATGTTTGAGAGACAAATCAAACTGTTTGTAAAATATGCCACACTTAAAACATTATGACCTGCATGTGCTTTACCTAAAAACAGAGATTTGAATCCTTACATTTAAAAAAACTGCGCCAATGTAGGTTTTTAAATGTAAGTAAAACTTGCTTTACACATACTTTGCAGCGTCGATCCCTTTGTAGTATGACTTGTGCATCTGGTCAAAACATTTTACATGTAATATGAGTGATTTACCACAAGGTATATGAAATCAATGGAACAGTTCATGTATTGAAGCAAGCTCCATCACAGCAGGGCTCATAAAATGGTTATAGTCTGGAAAGCTACAAATAAAATATTAATTTAATCTGAGGGAAGCAGTGGGTTTATTATCTGAATCTCTCTGACCACATATGCAGTTCACATATACTGTAATGATAACATTATACACACAGAGGGATCCCAAAGGGAGAGTGTCAATAAATCAAAATTCAAATTGAATCTGCCAATCAGATCACTCCCCCCCCAGGTCAATCTTCCAGTCATATTGGTTTTCAGGAGGTCAAGGTTCATTCAGCAGAATCCTATCTTGTCAATATATCACAGAGAAGTTTCCAGTCAGCATCTGGTGTGTATGTGTGTGTGTGTGTGTTCCCGTCAGACCTGCCACCGGCCCTGTTTCGACAACAGATCAGTGTACAATCCAACAGGGAAGAAAGTCAGTCTATTGATCCAAGGCACCGGAGACTTCAAAAGATCTATAGGAGATCTCCTCTTAGCTTTCAGGAGCAGAGACGGCTCAGAGTATGTGAGAGAGAGGGTGTGTGTGTGTGTGTGTGTGTGTGTGTGTGTGTGTGTGTGTGTGAGGGGGAGAGAGAGAGAGAGAGAGAGAGAGAAGAAAGAGAGAAAGATCACAGTTTTCATTAAATTTCTATTAAGTAACATTTTTGTTGGACTTCTTTAGATTGGACCACATAAAGAAATTGAAAGAAAAAAAATCCCTTTCTTCCTAAATGATTGACAGATTTTATATTTTGTTTACAAAAATCTAATTTTCTTTGCTTTCCATTATATCCTTCATGTGTTATAGGGCTACTGGAAAAAACAACTAGAGCAACATACATTAATGTGATTTGGTTGGCTGAGGGAATCAGAGATGTTGTAATGCCCTGGCAACACACACAGACACACACACACACACACAAATACACATAGATTCAGAGATGAGTGACTTGCCAAATCTCTGAGTAGCAACATGGGCTCTATGCCTAAAAGTTTGTGTGTGTCTGTGTGTGTGTGTGTGTGTGTGTGTGTGTGTGTGTGTGTGTGTGTGTGTGTATATTCTTCTGTTTCATCAGCGAGTAAGGTTTCAATCTCCCCTGAACCAATGCCACAGACAGCACTATTGCAATTTATCCTCTGTTTGGGACACAAGGAACAAAAAAAAAAAAAGAAAAAGAAAAAAAAATTCAACATTATGCTCACAGCCAGACATAAATGGAACATTGAAAGACAGGCAAGCAGGCAAGTACAGAGAGCTGTTCAAGCTTCCGTTATTTTGTTGGGCAAGCAGCTCTTTACAGTGCATTTATAAAGCAGTGCATCACTGAATCATCAAACTGAATGTCCTTTGTTTATTAAGAACAAGAGAAGCACCAGAATTTGCCTCATTCACAAGTCAGGTAGTGGTAAAACAGACCTTGATTTTCCCACAAGAGTACAGAAGCAAAATGAAGGTTTTGCAGTGCAACCGTATTTCTGTGGTAAATGTTTCACTAAGGCTATAGAGCTGGAGTGTGAACCCGAATATATAGACATTATCACTGTATGGCATTAAGGCTCTTCAGAAAGACAGCCCAAAACTGCTCTCTGGCATATACCGTTCTGATTGTAAATTGTATTTCAAAAAGTCTTTTGTGTGAATCACAAAGCAACACACAACAACAACAACGTCAAACCCAGAGTGACAGAAGTGCATCAGAGTGATGGACAGAGTCCATGCTGACAGAACAGTATGAAGGACGACACAGAGAACAACAGTCCCTAGATAGACGCTGAAATGAATTGTCTATTCTGGGACTTGACACCGTGATTGCTTGGAGGGCGATATGATGGATCTCCATTTTTCATGCTTCTACACCATCTTATATAATTACTGATGCCTACATTGTTACCACAGTAGCCCCGAAATATGCAATCTGATCACTTGCAAATAACAGCGTGGACTGCCTATCTTAAAGATCTGATTTGAGAAGCAAATCTGATTTGCTTGCAGTCTGAGCAAAGCCTGAGCCAGTATGGTATGCAGTAGTTTGTAACCTGCGAGCCTCCAATTGTGTCTGGACTGAACATATCTTTTATTTAATTAAGAGCTACAAAAGAGGAAAACTGTGTAAGGGCAATTGACTGATAAAAATATGGAATTTCAGATGCTCTTTCTGTTCATTACCAGTTTGGTCCACAATAACATTTCTGTACTGGTCGAAGTCTCAAGAAGTGAAGTTCTAATGTTCTAATGCACACTTAGGCCATAGTGTAATTGTCATACAGTCTTCCTGCTGTCGTTGATTGATTGATTGATTGATTGATTGACACCTTCATCGTTAGCCTATCATCATGCTGCTGTCTTTTATATTCTTTTAAATATGATGCTGTCTGTACCTCTAGTTCATTCATGCTGCTGTTATGCATGCCCTCCACCTCCCCATCACTGGACAGTCTTCACAGATTCACCAACTTCATCAATCTCATCAGACTTTTTAGTCTCAGCAGAGTCATCAGCCACCACCACCACCACCAGTGTCTGGACTGGAGGGATTTATATTGCTGCTGCTTAGGGCAGTTGCCCTTCAGTGACAATCTCCCTGAAGAGTCCAAGTGTCAAAGACGTTCTGATTGACTAAGTATCACACATCATCTGCTGTGATAAACAATTATCTTTACTTCATCCACTTGTCTCTCCTGTTTTAAATGAAGTTAAAATATTTATGGTCATTTTTTTTGCTGCGACACCCTAACCTATCTTCTAGGTTAGGTGACAGATGAGAACTTTGACAGATGAGACTTTTCTTTTCATCAGCATGTGCTTTAAAGTGTACTTCTAAAAATGAAAACTAATGAGTGATAAAACATGATTTATTTAAGTGGCAACACATGGCATGTAATATGGATGGGTAGATATAAATTCCCTTAAAATGTTGTTTTTTTTAGCATCCTGTAAAAGTCCATGTTGTGTCGGTTTAAGTTATTAGATGACTCCGTATATTGACTGTCAACTGATGCAATATGGCTCAACTGCAAAGATTGCCTGTAGCCCTCACAACGTCAACATTTATACACAGCCTCTCCCTGTCTCTGCATACTGTATCTGAAACACAAACACGCACACATGCACACACACATACAGGAACCTGTTGTAATGATAATGTATAACTATCTGTATTCTAAGTTAGCGATCATGTAGGCACTTCCCAGTTCCTGGAAAGAACGTGTCGTATAACCTTCTGTCAATCTGTGTATATTTGCGTGTGATTCCCTTTGTCTTTCTATCGGCTTTGAAGAATGATGTCACCACACCACTTATGACAATTTATAGCTTTTAACCTATTTAAAGAACTGGATGTGTGGACATCCTTCTCCCTCCTGCCTACTAATTCATGTCCCATACGGGTGACACTAACAGTTCTGGGTACAATATGGATTAAAAGTGGCACATGGCGAGGGCACACTGGGGGGAAACAGGACGAACTTACACAGCACACTCACACATACAAAACGGGATGGCAGACGGGACAGGGTAGTACATCTGCTCTTTAATTAAAATGAGGGGGGGGGGGGGGGGGCCCACAGACCAGGCCTGTATCAGGATGAGGCCCATATGCAAAAACATACACAGACACACACAGACACACGAGGGAGGCAGATGCTCCCTGCTGCAGAGACAGATAGGTGGAAAGGAAACAAAAATATAGGAAGTAATACATTAAAAGGAAAGAAAAACATTTTGTCAGAATGAGAGAAACAAAAATCAATAGGACGGTAGATGGATATTCTATATATAATGGAAAAAATGTAAATGCAGAAAACAGAGCATAACACTTTGTAGCCTCTGAAAGCCTGGATTATATCTAAATTACCATGAAGACTGAACTTTTCTTGTGAACACTTAAAATAATGATACAATACATGGCCTGAGGTCATAGGTCAGCAGCATCTACTAAGCATTGCTTCCAGAGCTGGATGTTTTCCACAGGCATACTTGAACAGTTTGTTAATGACCTGCTGATTGCAAGACGATCTGCCTCCATCCCTTCCCTTCTTGTATATAAAGGGCAGGAACTGCAATGGCATTTACTGTACATCCTCATATTGGAAACATCCCGTAGCCGAGCGCACGCACACACACTAGAGGAATCTAAGTGTAATGATCTGGTATGGTGCAGTAATCTCAAGGAGTAGGGGAATAATCTTAACGCTTCAGCGCACTGACATGAAATCCACTGTGGGATCTCTTCTGCAGTATCAGTGTTTGAATCTTAACTCACATTCCACCCCATCTTCCCCTTGGTTTAAATTGTTTCCGACATAAAGAGGAGCACATATTAACTGTGCAATGTCAATCACTACACTCAAAGAATCACAGAGGAGACAATTAATGCAAATTAATGCTGTAAAAATAATGAAAATGTATGTGAACTTTACATGTGAGGAGAAAAAAAAACAATAATATTTTAAGAGAAACTAGAACGGCTCTCAGAAAGGCATATACCTCCACCCAGGCTGCCTAGCTTGCCTGACCCATGCCCAACCCCTCCATTAAGTTTTATGGAGGTTCGGTAGGTTATGCATAACCTGGAAAAATGTTGGAAAATATCCTATCACACAATTTTAAAGACAGTGGAAAATATTCTTTTATCAGCCCCTTAATCCAGATCTGCCCCAGATCTGGGTTCTCTCCTGGCTCATGCAGCACACTGTAATTCCAAATTTTGTGGAAATCCATCCAGTAGTTTTGTGTAAACAAAAACAAAACTAAAAAACTGACACAGACGAGAACATAACCTCACTGGCAGAGGTAATGATTGAAAAGAAATAGGTGTGCTGAAAAGGATTTTGCCACTATGCAAGATTGTGGTGGCATTAATGGTTACTGGGTACGTGTTTCATTTCATTCATTAAAGCTATTGTTTCAGTATATGGATATGTTGTTTAAAGGCAGCACACATACTGCGTAATGTACTGTATAATGCAATTTAAATGGAGCCACCACTTTCTTCCATAGCTCATAAAATCCTCATTATTCAAACTTATTTGGATGTAGACAATCACAGAGGTGAAAGTGGGTATAGCCGATGCATGCATATGTTCATTTGTGTTAACACGTATTTCCCTGCAGAAGTGTGTGCTTATGTGAGTTGTGTGTTTGTGTGCAACTGAATCCATAGGGTCTCTCTGGGGAATGTCTCTCTGGAAGAGAGTCAAACAGTGTGAGCAGGACCCCATATATCTACCGTGACTAACAGGATTAAACCTGACTGGGTAGGGAGACAGATAAAAAAAAAATGGGAAGGGGGGGGGGGCTTAGAGTGGGAGAAATCAACTTCTCCTCTTTCATACCAATGAAAGGAAGAGAGGGAAGAAGAAGAAGAATGAAGTTATGATTATCAAAAAGAGGTGGACAAGAGGAGGAGGAGGGCAAAAGGGGGAGGATGATCAGAGGAGGATGATCGGTCTGGCCGAGACAAGGGGGAAAGCAGTGCATCCGTGTTTGCCTTCTCATTGGTGCATAAAGAATATATTTTGTGTCCCTGTGAATACAGTCTCATCTTCTACATGAGGAGTGATGTTCCTTCAATTTGCCCTGCAGGGCATATATCCACCTAGCCCCTCCCCAGAGCAATTTAAGAGCAATTTAGAAACGTTTTCACACTTTAATGCCCTCAACGCTACTGAGCATACGCAGAAACACACTTATAGACACGTACTGCTGGGAGCATAAAAGCACAGGTCAGCAAAATGTGCTATTACTAATCATACAGCAGCTAACATTAGATTAATTTTTTAAAATATTACTAAACTACAGAGAAAGAGGGGGGGGGGGGGGGAGAGAGAGAGATACCGTCTGTTTTCTTTTTATTTTACATCATTTCATGCTGGGTAAAATATGTTTTCCATAAGCCTGTCCTCTGCAAAGCGTGAGCCCTGCTCAGCTGGGTTTATACATTTACACGCTGCAAAAACTCATTTACCGCAAGCACTGTGATCTCACTTAACAAAATATTTACTGTAGATGTTACATGACTTGATAAGGTCTGGCTGTAAAATACCAAATCATCTGGGAGAGTTTAGACATTTTTCTGCAAGGATTTTAGGTTAAAAAAAAAAAAAAAAAACTCTTGCAAAAAAAAAATGATCACATTTGCTTACCTTTGCATTTAGTGGTGCTACTGTAGCTACATTACAGATCCCATGGGTGACACTGGTGTAGCAGATGGCAAAAATCTAAATACATGACTAGACAGGCTGGCATGATCCCCCAAAGTGCTGCTCACTTACATTAGATCAGGACTCAAAGCGAGGCCTGTACATCCCATCGTCACTGCCAGGTATGAGTTTATCTAAAAGACAGCAATTGGAAGACTAACACAAGTACCAATTTTACACAATATAAGTTTTCTCAAGGCTTTCTGTAGCATCCACTGGCCTCTATATGGAACTAATCATCTTTCCATAGCGTCACACGGTAGACAGGCGGAGAGGCAGAGGATGTCCTTCAACAAGACAAGGCTGACTCCAGCTGTGTGACAATCACTCTGCTAAAGAGCCCTACAGCTTCGAGGGCTTAAACTACCTTCTGAGGACAGGTTAGAAAATGTAGATGCGTGTCAACGAGTAGAGCCCTTCCAGTATGTGACCTAATCAACCTTACTCAAGTCTCAAGTCAGTAGTACCAGAGAAAACGTAAGACTGAGGGGAAATGGGAATACTTTCCGCTCCCTGCCCAAAGGATTCTGTGATCACTTTGCTCCCACTTGATGTAGAATTTCTTTCTGCTGCTCCCCACTCTGTTTTTTTTTTTTTTCTGTTCAAGCTGTTTGCTCTGTAGCAGGGCTTGAAACAGGTTCAGTATATCTTATCACCATAACGGTAACAAAGTGTAAAAGCTCCCCTACAGTTGCACCACGGGCTATTAAGTGTATTGTTTAAATTCAGATGTAATGGGACATGAAATTCAGACGTGACACGAATGTTTACAAAGTCGAGCAGAAATCTAAATGAACCTTAGGCAGTGGAGACACGTGCTCAAGTTGGAAATGTTTCAACTTTAGTGAAAAACACACTTTTTAATTTGCACATCTCCACTCCTGCAATGTGCAAAGACAGAGGCAAAAAAGGTTTGAGGCCAGGGGAGGGGGGGGAAATGGTAATAAAATTTAGGCTCCTGGTAAGCCTGATCTGTCTCACATACGCAGACACACTCCACACTCATGGAGGAGGACAAGTTGTTTGGATAATGTCTACGCTGTCAGTTAGAGAACACATATGGTCTGTTTATGGCTGTGGGTGTGTCAGACACAGACTAAAAAAAGCAAACCAAGGATTTAAGGGGTCAAAACAATCAGTGGTGCAACTATATGCCTAAAACGTGAGCGCACAAATGCAGAAATCGAAGTCAAAGTCATGTCATTATTCTTAATTCAAGCCTTTACTATAAATGCTGCACGTCAGAACAAAGGTGACCAAATCTAATTTACTTTCTGAATCAGAAATGATCTTGGGAAAAGGAAAGCGTGACCGACACGGGGTTGCTGCAGTAGCTTTGATATGCTCACTGTTTTAACAAGCAAGAAACACAACATGGGGCTTTGCTATGCTGACAAATTAAAAATCACATTCACATCAAGATGCACTGACTCACAAACACACGGGGCATGCTTACTTTCAGCATATCTAAATGAGTTTCAACCCCATGCCAGAGGTTTTCTCTGATTAAAAAACACCCACAGGCAGCAGAGTGGTCTTGGTCTGCCTCTTTCAAGTCACCACAATCAAAGTTATTTCTCTTAATGCATCATGGTATGTCTCAAATAAATCAAGTTATCTCTTAAAATATGGGTTTCTGCTTCATATCTGTGCTTTGAAAAAAATTACACCAGGTTTTTCTTCAGACTTGAGGAAGAGCATGAGCTTGAAGCTTAAATAAACCTTCTAGTGAACTGCGGTTAAAGGAGCTGTGGGATGTGGACCCTTTTTTTTTTCATGTTTTTTATTGGTCCTGCCTTACACAGGTTCTGGATAAGTGTGACAACTATGCATTGTGTCACCTCTTTGCTGCGGTGAAGCAGCTCAGTGATCTAAAGCAAGTGTTGCAGTAATAAAAGCGTGCCTGTTGACTTTCTTCATGATTAAAGGTTGATATCCTCTAAACGCTGATGACTGATACAGACGCTCAGAGAGGATATAAGTAGATCGCTTGAAGCCCATACAGTATGCTTCAAGGAATCTGAGAGAGGAACTGGAAAGTGGAGATACTATTATAATGGGAATAAATCAAGCTACACTCTGGGGCTTGAAAATGAAACCTGACATGGGCCATAAATCTTCAGGGATGTAAATAAAGCAGGACCAGATTTAGTATTAGAATTTCGTTACTAGATGACACGGCTACACTGACTCAAAGATGGCCCCCTTTTCTTTCTTTTTTTTTTTAACCAAAGAAAACATCTTTAAATGACTAACATGCTCCAAGAAAGAGAGAGAAAAAGACTTGAAGCGAGCAAAGGAAAGAGGCAGAAAGAGAGATTAATGCAAGCAGTAGGCAGCATCAGAGAGAGAGAGAGAGAGAGCGAGAGAGAGCGAGAGAGAGAGAGAGAGATGGGGATTATGGGTACTTTTCTTTTGCAGCCTCATCACAAACAAATAAGCCGATCGTCAAGCCAGGCAATTAATATTCAAAGAATTAGTTTTCTTTAAAAAAAAAAAAAAGAGGAGGGGGGGATTTAGATTCTTTTCCCTCTTTTGCTGCATGAGGATCCATTTTGTGAGCTTAGGCTATAAACAGCTTGAAATCACTTTGACAGCCAGCTCTAGTACACACACTGAAATACATACACACACTCATACCACGGGGGATTTTAATTTCAACCTGTGAAATTGTAATTGCCTGTTCTGTAAGAGGCAAAGGATTGTGGGAAAACTGTGAAGCAGGTTCTGCGCCCGTATCCTCTTCTGTTCCGTCGCTCTCTCTCAGACTCTCCTGTGCTCAGGCCTGTTTCTCTCACAGTGATGAGGCAGGGCTGACGTTAAATTAACTGGAGCTGTCAAGACATAAAGAAGGGCGACTTGGTAGAGGAAGGGAAACAAGAAAGAGCAGAGGAAGAGAGGAAGAGAGCAAAGAGGAAATGAACAAGGAGGAGAGGTAGTGAGAGAGAGTGATGAAGGATAGAAAAAATATACCAGAGGTTAGAACTCCCTAGACACAAAAATGTGATAAAAATGCCTAAAGGGCATTTTGATGTTATTATTATTTTTCTTCTTTTGTTCTTTTCTATTTCTGACTCCTCTTGCTGTGAGGCTGACCTGTGAATGACTCCTCAACTCTGTGTGTGTGATTGTTGCTTTGCATGTCACGTCAAAGAGACTGCCTGCAAAACTCAAACTGTCGGCAAACAGAAACAAGAAATCAAGAAACAGAAATAAAATTATCGGAAACAAACAAAG
The DNA here is from genome assembly GCA_037577475.1 of Chaunax sp. Z400. Classification (NCBI taxonomy): domain Eukaryota; kingdom Metazoa; phylum Chordata; class Actinopteri; order Lophiiformes; family Chaunacidae; genus Chaunax; species Chaunax sp. Z400. The sequence goes on from CM075190.1 coordinate 14,930,855, forward strand.
AGAAATCTCCCAAAGCAGACGGTAAAACAGGAATGTGCGGCTTGCATATTTGTGCAATTATGTGTGGTATTAAGATTGTCTAACCTGTCACAGGTCTTCTCTCACACCCACCCACTCTGAGGTGAAGAGGTAACGATTAAGTAACAGCTACGTCTTACCTGGGCTTTACAGTAAAGCACTTAAGGCATATTATGTGTGTGTGTGAAACATGTGTGCATGGGAAATCTGTGTTATAAGTGTACAAGCATGCTCAACACTTGGGGAAAAGGGTAAGGTATAAGCTCCCCCATTGCTTTTAGTACAGTTTATCCAAATCAGTTACATTTTGAAAAGCATAATTTTCAGTCTGCGTCAGCCCTTTGTATAGAGTAAAACTGTGTTTTTTTTTCCAAACCAGTGTTTAAACTTTAGATGGCTTAATGTATATGTAGTGAGACATACTGGCATAAATTGATAACATATGAGGAATGAAGAGATGAAAGAGAGAGGAAGGAGGAAGAAAAAATGGGGCAAAGCAGAAGACGGATGATGTGCTAGCAGAGGAACAGGAACACAGGAAGAAATGTTGACCTGCTGCTGGAGAGCTGTTACGCAACATGCCGTGTTTCGCTCAGTAACCTACAGGCTACACACTTTGGTACATCAGTCAACGACTTTTTGTCATCGAGACATTGTCACGGGACACATCTTGTGAGCTTTGCATGTCTCACATATGATGAACAAGGAAGAGGCCATCATCAGGTTGGAGTTGTGCGTCTGAGTGAGTGTGGCGTTCTGCAGGGAACAGTTTTGTTTTACACGGCTAAAGCAATAAATGTGTCAATTTACTGAGATACATTGAGGGGATGTTGACTTTACCTGAGCTGTCCGTATTAGTGAAGGCTTATTTCTTACTCTACAGGGGTCTGGTGGAAATGTTCATACCTTGATGGAGATACCAGCCCCGGGTGTGTCTTTAGGCCTCTACAGTATATTGCTTTTTACTAAGTAAATTTACTATATATGGTGTATATACTCACTCTCTCTCGCTCTCTCACCCTTCAATGGGCAAGTGTGCATCAGAACCGGGCCACGAAGCAGTGGAATGGAATGGTTTGAGGAACACAATGAGTTCAAGGTGTTGACTTGGCCGACAAATTCCCCAGATCTCAATCCAATCTAGCATCTGTGGGATATGCTGGACAAACAAGTCCAATCCATGGAGGCCCCACTTCGCAATTTACAGGACTTAAAGGATGTGCTGCTAACGTCTTGGTGCCAGATACCATAGTACACCTTCAGAGGTCTTGTAGAGTCAACGCCTCGACGGGTCAGGGGTGTTTTTAGCGGCAAAAACGGACCCACACAATATTAAGCTGTTATGTTATTAATGTACTGTATTGTCTCCATCTGTTGCTCTGACATAAAAATGCAATGATCACTCTAGTGGAAAATAATAGCTTGGACTAGAGCTTAAAAAAATATTTTCTATGTTCACTTAGTCCAGTAAAGCCAACTCATAATTTCATTTCACTCATTGTGGTCTGGCAGCATCAGAGGGATTTACTTGAGGGGAGACTTCATTTCAAGAAGGCTCCATAGTAAGTGAAAAGTGACTGACAGCTCTCTCTTTTATCCAGATAAAAACATAAACCTCTCCCAGATAAACACATTACAAACTGGAAAAGGCAAGGCTCGTGTTACGGACATGTCAGGGTTTTCCTCAACTCGAAAACTGACATAAATCTGAAAAAAAAAGGCATACACTTGCAATTATGGTGCTCTTCAACACTGATTTGCACAGCAAGTACAGAACTTGCAAGATCTAGTTTCTCTCTGCAAGAAGAATATCCTCAAGAAAGAACAATCCTATGCAAGGGTCTCATGAATATACCGTTCATACAGATTGCACAGTTTGGTAAAGTGGGTCTGGAGAAGGAAACAATGCATTCACTATATGTTGGGTAGAATGTCATATGAACACAAACATCAAATAAGTTCTACTGGAACATTTTCAAATGATGCTTCTGAAGTCAAAATTTGAGACATGATGCCAGCTATCATATGACTCCTCTTACCCTGAAAAAGCCCATTCAGTCCATAAGGTTTGACTATGATATAGTTCACACAGCGTGAAATGTCTTCCATTAGCGCCGCTGGTTAATATTTGTCAGTCTTTGCAGGAAACTGTTGGAAGTCCCAGTCCTTGTGACTCCTACTCTCTCTCTCTCTTGTACTTTTGTGTCTCTTTAATGTCTCTTTCTCACGCAATAATTCCCTCCCCCCTAACACACACACACTCTTCCTTCCCTACTGCTCATTTCTAATTAGCATTAATAGATTAGTTCTACCATCATTTACGGGATCTGCTTATTCTGAGTATGCGAGTGTGTGAGACTTGTAATTACATCAAACATCAGTTGACAGCCTCCTCCCTGAGTCCAAACACGACTTTTCATTGATTTCCTCCTTCATTCTAAAGATTTTATGACAAGGTTATATCTCAGTGTTAGAGGGCAGAGGGAGATGCATTAACGATCAAGCAAAAGAGTGAATGAATGGTGTATGTAATTAGAAGCAGGGTGTGTCAAAGTATTAGGACACAATTAGACATGTGGAAGGGGGAAAAGATGTGATGTTTATTGCTATGGTTGTTTTAGGGGGATTTTATGGGGTTTAACCATGTTAGCACCTGCGTGCAGCAATAGAGAGCATCGACTAGCATGCTCACAGTGACAATGCTAACATGCTGTTCAGCAGGTATAATTGTTTTCCATGCTCACTCGCTATGCTTAGCATGTGAGCAAGGTAACATTTGCTAATCAGTGACCTCATCGTCTGGGGTCAACAGGGTCACAAAGGCTACGACATACTTGAACTGCATGTTGTTGACTTTATTTTTTGGGCAGTTTGATTGGATCCCTTTCAGACACTTTGTCAGTCCAACTTGATTTGCAGTGTCTTGTGTTGCAGGAGATGTGATAATCCATAATGATAAATTCTTCGTTAATATTCCATCCATTTATCGATGTTGTTACTGTTGTTCTTAGCATTTTGTTAAACATCTACCTCCCATCATGTTTTGAGTCTGTTGACCATTCAGAGGCTGTGTTTCTGACTGATAGCCATCATATCAATGTAAAACGTTACACACCTCTGGATTTGTGATGAATGGCAATAAACTTGAGCTCCGGTGCTTTGATCGGCTGTTTTGAAACATTACCCTGTTTCATTTTCTAATGTCTTGTCATATTTCTATGCAGTTTTTGGCAGCCGTGACACTACACATAGTAATACTACTTAAATCTCTCAGAAGCGTACTGGGGTCTCTGTTTTCTAAAGGAATACAAACATGTGACCCCGTGGGGGGCCACCTAAAGTTTCCCATCTGGCCCACAGAACTGCATTGATTTTTTGTTTTGTTTTTTGTTTTATTGATCACTTTGCACTGACTTGAAATGAAGTTGGTTCAATGTAAAAAAAACAACAACATGCTTTTCACCCATGCTGCAGCCATAAAAAACATCATTTCACACACACGATATACAAAACATAAATATATACAAAGGTACAAAGGACCTGCAACCATTCTGTGAGGAGTTTTCATGTTCTCCTCTTGTCTGCGTGGGTTCCCTCTGGGTTCTCCTGCTTCCTCCCACCACCAAAAACATGCAATATAGGTGAATTGGTGACTCTAAATCCACCATAGGCGTGAATGTGACTGAGAATGGTTGCCTCATTTGTAAGAGAGATAAAGAGTGTGCTTTAACAATTTTAAATAAGTTTACCACATTGCTACTTCATTGTGATAGATAAGCTGTTAGGCTAAAAAAAACTACACTAGATCTGACAGGACACAGATTTGTGCAGCAAGATGGGAGGAGGGAGGTTCACTGGTTACCTCTAGCTGCCAACATGCATATACATTATTTCTGTCTTGAAAAAAATATTAAAAGCACTTTTGAAACCCAAGAACCTAACCCAGCCTGAGATAATAATACTCTCAAACATCTGAGAAGGTTACCATTAAACATTAATAATGTGGTTATGTAAATGAGCATTGTCTCATGTGTGGACAACACCACAGTAACAATTCACCATGGCAACAAACCAGCCCTCTGGAGACTCATGCAATGTACAGTTATTTCCACGAAAACATCATTAAAAGTTCCGATGCTGCCATCTGAAGTCGGCTCCTCTCATCAATGATTAGCAGGAGGATAGCCGCCATGACTTTAAGATGACTTCTCACTTTTTCAGAATTCTTGTTTACATTAAGGACGCAATTCACGCTCTTGCTGTGAGTTGAAAAATATTGAGATTACGCTTCTCAGACGGCTCATTATACCTGCAAAATGTCTTAAATGGGTGCAATGAGCAAAGTCCCCTTTCACTTGATTGACTATTGTTAAATGTGCCTTGTATGCCTGCCAACAACATCACTATCTGCTGTGTGAGTGAATGACTGAAAAGAAAAGGGAAACTTTTCAAGAGTTTCATTAAAAGCTCTTCATGAAGCGTCCATAAATCCTGACAGTTCCTCTATGAACTTATAGACACCTTTCAGGAGTGTGTTTTCAGTCCTTTTTGGGAAGATTCTGGAAGAAAGATGTCAGGGCCGCAGAGATGTGCAACAAATCACATCTTTTTAGAATTACTAAACAAATGCACCATATTTGAATCCGTGAATGCAACAATTTATTTCATTCTATGTTATGCAAACAATTCACAAAGGACGTAAAGGGCATGTCAAGAGACATTATGGCAAATATTTTTTTCAAAGCTAAACAGATCGTGATGTCCTCAAAACGGTCTTCAACCTAATAACAACTTTTAACACCCAGTAATAATGCAGAGCTGCCATGTCTCTGTGTGGTTATTAAAGAGCTTTCAAGAACAATGCTGCTGTCGAGCTAAAATATTGACTTTGGTCCCTCGTCCCACTGGTGAATACAAACACCCTTAACTGCTCAAAGTCAAAGATGTTTAAGCCCATCAAACACACACATGCACATAACCACAGACACACAAAGACATACACAGTAAAACTGAACTGGCAAGCCACCAAGACACTCAATAGAGCCAATCTCTCCCTCACACAGCAGGTTGTGAATTCCCAGTTTGCTTTACAGTGACAATAGGGTGTACGTCTGGCTGTATTTGTGTGTGTGTGTAGATAAAACACAGCAATGACTGGATTCAGGCACAAGGGCCACCGAACTAAATGCTTGAACGAAGCTGGCATGGAGACTCACACACACACGATTAGGAATGGATATGCTTGCCAAGTCGTTTCCCCTCTGTTCCAGAAGGCGCTGGAGTGCTTAGCCCACAGACAACAGTCCTCGGCCTATAGAAAGGGAAAGGGAGAGTGAGGCAGAAAAAAAAGGGGAAAGGTGGGAGGTGGAGACAGAAAGCAACAAAGCGTGTTGGTCACCAAAATTGCAAAAATTAATTGGTCATGCCCATGTGGGCTTGCATTTGCATTAACCAATTGTACTGTACATGAGTGTCGTTGCAGGAAATTAGAAGCTGTTGTGTTTTTCTCAACTATTAGATTAACACAAAGGCCCAAATATTTCAACTCTCGGTCGCTATGTATTCTGCTGCCTCGGCAATTTACAGTATGAATTTATTTGTGTTTATTGTGCTGTGTGTTCACTCGGAGTTAAATTTACTGTTTGAGTATAAAGATGGGCGGTTCTGCTGTCATTACATTAAAGTCATTACAAATTCATATTTAGTATATACAATGCCTCACCACAAAAACGTATTTGCAAGATGAACAAAACTGGGCTAGAACAAAGCAGATTTATTTCTGATAAATGTTTGACACTAGCTAACAAAATAATTGTTGAGGATTGTCAATATTTCAACATATGAGAGGTTTAAATACAAATGAAGCAGAACAAAGATGAGAAAATTCACCAAAAACGTTGATTCATAATCACTTATCTATTCCTCATTTTACCCCATGTTCAATACATAAGGTCAAAGCAGCATGTGGAACATATATACTGTATATACTGTACTCTGTACAGACAAATGAAATGTGCACATATTTGTTATTCTTTCCTTGTTTCTAAGTTTCTTCAAGACAAAGAGGGGTCAGGGTGGTGGCTGCTAATTAGGGCAGCGCGCGCACACACACACACACACACACACACACACACACACACACACACACACACACACACACACACACACACATATTACATTATGACATTTTTAGCCATGATTCTGTTATAAGCTAGTGTCAATCACCGCTGCTACCGTGTGTCTGGCCTGCGGCTAGGAAGACCTCCTCCCCTCCAGCCACAGCAACACACACACACACACACACACACACACACACACACACACACACACACACACACACACACACACACACACACACACACACACACACACACATATACATATGACTGTGTGTGATTGTCAGTGACCTCATCCTATATGTCAGTTAACGTCAGTGCTAAAATAAATGTGATGAGAATGCTTTGATGATATAAATATTTTTAAATTCACCCTCATAATTATCGCTGCTGCTTTCACTAATATGTAGAAAGCATTTGGTAAACGTTTAAGCCAAAAATGAGAAAAGAGGAAAAATGGTTGATATTTTTAAGGGAACAGTTTCAGAGCCTGCTGAAAGACAGCATAGTCAATTGAATGAGCTAAATTGGGCTTCACCTGGCAAACATCATGGTAATCATGTCAGGTCTCTGCCTCCACACTGTACTGATTGCTTGCATGAAAATAAGTGTAACACCCGAGTAACAAACCTCAGCAGGAGAGGTATCAGCAGAGCCTACTGTATACATTTGTCTGCATTTCATTTATCCTGTTTTCTTGAATTCTTTCCTTTTTTTTTTTGGCTTCCACACATCAAAAATAAACAGTTGTCTGTGACCAAGCCAGCCGCTGTAAAGATCCTGTCTATACAATATAGTCCATCTCCTGCCTACCTACTTCATTTAAATGAATGTTTTACTGTATAGGTGTTCTTCAATGTAAAAGACATCAAGACAAATGCAGAAGGAGCTTCATCCAAATAACCAAAGTGTTTCAGAAGTTAGTGAGGAATTTACTTTGTTAGGCAGAAATGAAAAGGTCACTGCCTGAGATGTTGGTTAATGAGAAGCTCCGTCAGCCAGTAGCTAATGTCAAGGCCATCTGGATTAGCTCATCTTACAAGTTGTTGGTATTAATTCAATGTTTGCATTTATTTGACCAATTTCAAATGAAATTCATCTTCTCTGAAACTTAAGTTGTATTTAATGTTTGTTTCATTGCTAAAATTTCTGAGCCAGAAGACAAGACCAGCTAGTTTTGTACAGTTCTAGATGTCATATGTTTAGCAGTTCACAACACTGGTGCTGCAAGTATTGGGTCCTCAGTGCTCAGATCTGATAGTTCTGTTTTATATAACTCATGGCTTGCAGCATATATTCTGTATATGAAGGCAGGGATTGAGGTCATCTGCTCTTCTGTCGGCAACAGCTGGGTAGAGAAGTACCGCTCTGAAGAGAGCACTCCTCTGCAACAGAGAACTGCAGGCTCAAACGTCACAAATTGAAAAAAGAAAAACTATTTTATGGGTTCATACTTCCCCTTGCCTTAATGTCAGAGAGAACAATTTGGTGTAAAGGGATGACATTTAACCGCATGAACGCATTCCTGCCACATCTTCTACATCTTCAACTTCTACATTTATAAATGTGGGCGATATCTTTGTTCTTCTGTCTCCTATAAGCCGCAGACTGATTGATAACCTTTGACATCATCAGATTACTGTTCTGCAGGACCGTGGCTGTATCTGCCACTGACATCAGATCAAAGATAACAATAATGATGCATCTCATTCTAATATGATGCTGTGATATAAAATATGCATTGTCTAAACACAAAAAAGTCCTTCTTTGTGTAACAACGTTGGCCTCATTCTCATTCAAGTCAAACCACTTGGAATATAAAAAAACAACACTTAAATCAATGAAATTAAATGACATGAAAGATGAAAGATGACAGACAGGCACATTAATGTTCAAACTTACTTGTCTTGTCTTGCGCCCCAAAGTTGCTCAGTTTCGCATCAAAAGAACGTCACGGTGTAGATGACAAATTGACACCAGCTGCAACTAAGACAAGAATTCAGAAACTCTTGCTTTTATTAGAAACAACTGAAGTGAATGATGCAAAGTGAATAATGATCCCCTTTCCATGGTTCCCACCTCAATATTTCATAGTAAGTGATGATTTCCCAAACATAAAGGGTGTCGTTGCATCCATATTTCATTGGAGAACAATGTAGTCTAACTGACATACACACTGAGGAAATGTGCTTACAAAGCATCAAAAGAACTGTCACACATTATGGATGGCTGCAGAATAATATAGGGCACTGCTGGATGGATGTAACAAGCTTCATAGCTACACGCATCATTTGATCACATAACACAAAGCTAGTGTGTGTGTGTCTGTGTGTGAGACACGCATCATTTGATCGGGTAATATAAAGCTTTGGTGCAACTGTTTGTGTGCAAGTTCGCTTGACATGCGTCATTTGCTCACATACAACAACATTGCAGTGTGCATGTGACACCAGCTATATGAATAAGCCAGGGCACATGCATGTGTCTGTGTGTGAATGTGTGACATGCACCACATATATAGATAATACAATGCTAATGTGTGTGTGTGTGTGTGTAGGCTACAATAGGCTGTATATCTAATAACAGGCCCTTCTGACTGAGAGAGCTATGGCTCCTGTCATGCCTGAACCACACGCACATGTGCGAATGCAGGCTTTCTGCTAAATTAAGCATTGGAGGAAACTACAGACACTACATCAGACAGCGCAAGCATGTACACACACACACACACACACACCTTTTGACACACGAACAAGCTCACAAACAAGCAGGAGGAGACACTTGTGACTAGGACTATATGGAGGGCATGTGTGCGCACACAGATGGAAATGCAGACATGCAGACAGAGACACATGTGCCTGTGCAATGCGACACACAAATTGGGGCATGCATTATTAACTGTCGGAAATTTCAGAGCACATGTTGGGACTGTTGTACCTCAAAACAAAAAGACGTGAGAGAGAAAGAAAGGCAGACTCTATACATGTAAACAACTGAGGGATACAGAGCACTGTAAAGAGATATATATATATATAGAGAGAGAGAGAGAGAGAGAGAGAGAGAGAGAGAGAGAGAGAGAGCAACTTATTTAATAGTAAAAACTTTATCAGTTTAAATACTTGGTTTATTTCACTCATGACAAATAGATTTTGCCCTTTATTAAATAATGGATGTTCCGACAATGCAAATCAAGAAAAAGAAAAACTTCATAAAATTATTTTGTCTCAATAATGACTCAGACACCCCATGTGATGGCCCACATATTGCCAGAGTAGTTGTGGAACAGGGTCAGTTCACTTAAATTACACAAAAAAGAAAGGAAAACATTTCTTTGTAATGACTCACAATGCTAACAGTTTGATTCTATTTGCCAACATCTGGGATTTCTGCTCCCACCCCAATCTAAGGTTTTCAGTTTTGTTGGTGCTGGTTTGGACAATCCACAGATCTATGAACAGTTGTCACTGGAACATTTCTACTGAAGTCATAGATGGAAAAAAACACAGAATAATAGGGGTACTGTTGTTCCAATACTATGAGCTCCAAAAATAGAATATAGAGGAGACAGAAATATAAAAAAAGAACAAACACCATCAGAACAGGACATTACATACATGTAAAATCAATCATGTTGGATGTGAGACTGTAAGCCAAATGATGTCTGGTCAGTTATGTTTTAACTAATCGCTTAAGACATATTTTAAAAATTAACTCCACTTGACTTTCATGCATGGAGCAAAAATCATGAAATACAACAACAAAAAAAACTTTTCAAACTACTTTTATGGAAAAATAACAACTTGTGTTAAAGATCTAAATATATTGTCCTTGCTTCTTCTTCAAATGAAATCCTCTGTAATTCAGGTAAGATATAAATATCAACCACATCATTACTCCCCTCTGCTGAATAAAATAACACTTACCGTGTGTAAGCATAATTTAATCCAACAAATGGAGGATGGAGAAATCTTAAATACAAAGTACGTGCTCAGTAACTGTATGAAGGATGACTAATTAACATCTGAGAATCACTCTGCGACTCAGCACGATGAGAAGTGACTGACGGTTTCATCATCCTCAGACTTTGTACTGGTGGAGATGAATAGTAAGTCATTTATCTGTGAGATAGATGCATAACCCAAAAACATGATTCAAAACATTTCAGTCTATGGACGACGCCAGGCTGCAGTGAACAAATCACGTGAAACAGCTTGTACTTTAGAAAATATTCAGCTCTCTTAATAAAACAAAACTGTAACCCAGAATCTGTGTTTGAAATAGATTCTAATTCAAATCTGGCACAACAACCAAAAAGGCTTGAAAAAAAAAAAAAGAGTTCACTGAGGTCTGTGAAGACTTCATTCATACCGCACTGACAGAAAAACTAATTAAAAAGTAAAAATCTAACTCGACTACATTCCAAGAGAAATCTCACACAGAGCATTGAAATAATCCCTGACTGCGTAGGTGTCTTTTTCTTTCTTTGGGTTCAATTAAAACAGAATGAGAGCATGTGGCGTGTGTCCCTGGAATCCAAGGAGAATGTTTTATCGCTGTGTTCACCTGCTTCCAACATACAGCTCAGCCTTCCATGTTGTCACTGTCCTCGCTCTTCTTCTGCTGGGTTGTAGTTGCTCTGTCAGTACAGTTTCTCTAAGATGAAGGCCAAGATGGCTGCTGCCAGAGCGAGCCCAATTCCCAGTGTCTTCAGTCCTTCCCTGTCCAAACTGTAAGAGCCCATCGACAGAAGAGATAAAGAAGGCGTAGGAGCAGGACCATAGACACCATTGGCTATCTGTTCCTGTCAAACATATAGAAAGACAACCATGTTAGAATAACCTTTATTTATTGTCATCTTAAAATAATAGCAATACGACACATTACTGGCATCTTTAAGGGAGACTTTGCTAGAACAAGCTACTCGAACGACATGGCGGATGTTTACTGATCTCAGCCTCGTCTCCCTGCTCGTTAGGAAAAGACGAATTAGTTGGAGAAACAAATATTTATTTATTTTTCAAATGAAGTGCTTTTACGGTAGATTACGACTGAACTTTAAGTGCTAAAAAATGTAGCTGTCTGAATTAACACAGTACAGATTCTTCTGTCATAAAAACCGTCGTAAGACACCTCCTGCTGGGCATGGAGGTGTCTTACGATGTAGAGGAACTTTTCACTCATTGACTGAATATGTTGGTGTAACAGGATTAAGTTGAGCCTCCCTTCCAGGAGTCAATAGGGGACTAAATAGTTTAGTTTAGCTGACAGTGTTTCAAAAAATTTAATATAACACTTCTTAAGACCTTTTCAAGACTAGTATAAATGAGATTTAAGACCTATTTCATATCCATACTGACAGAAAAGCATGCCGGATATGAAAGACAATCAGAGCCCCAGTTATTTGCAAAGTAAATTAATTTATTCACAGAACTGTGTGCACATAATAGTGTATACTGAGTACAATTGTGTGTGTTTTTAATATGCGACAGGGACATTTAAATGAGCAAAGTCCAAGTGGCATTAACTGAAATTTAATTTAAGAGCTACCTAAAACTAAAATGATCAAATTTGATACTTTTTAAGACCTCACAGGAACCCTGGTTTTAATATTCCTCATGACATTATGTGAATATCACTTTGGTTGCATGCAAACACACAAAGGCTTGTGTCTTATTTTCTTCGACACATTAATGGAAACTGTTGCAGCTCATTGCATAAGTCACCCCCACGATTCATAATTAGGCAATCATCTTCGCTTCAAATCAACTGGCCACACTCACAAATCAAACAGCAAAGCTTGACATCACAGTGGCCACTGATCCAATGCATCAAGTGTCTGTAATCTGAGAGTTCTGCTCAGTCTTAATGTGTTGGACCATTAAGAAGACATCCACCACTGAAGGCATGTGACAGTGAAAGATGGCCAAGAGCAAGGGTGGGATGAGTGGAGCAGGATAAAAAACAACTCTCAAGATAGCAGGACGAAGACGACCACCTTCTGTTTCTCTTTAATATCTTAAGTTTGTTTTGCTATGTAGCCAAATCAGAATTCTATCTGCCCTTGGTGCTTCATAAAATAGCCATTCAAGTGAGAGGGTATATTACTAAATTTCATGGATCATTGCTGCTGATTATTATGTACATTTAGAAATGCATCCATTGATGCCACTTCATATTAAGACCCATAGATACTATCATTTAGTAGAGCAGAGTGGAATAACAGGGCTTTATCACCATGTCTTCTCAGTGTAATTTGGAAATTACAGAGAATTACCAGAGACAGATTTTTAAATTCACTGATTATAATCGATGTTTTGTGGATGAAAGCAGTCATAAAAACATGCATTTACTTATACAAACAAGGACATTTAAATTATAATGCCATTGTCTCACAGAAAATCTGATCCGATCTTAAATGGAAACCTAAAGCAAAAGTTAGTCACACTGAATACTGATTACCACTCTGCTTTCTCCCTGAACACCACCATTCCCCCCATCGATCGTCATTCCTTTCATTACACATGTATTTAGTTTAATCTCGGCGTCTGTGAAAGGAGACCTGAGGTGTGATTTCAAACTGATTGCACCTCAAGATGTGGCTCTGTTAATTTGACCATTAAATAAATTGGATGATAGTCCAGTCAGCATATCTGAAAAGAGTGAACATGGATCTGGACTAGTCTTGTGGTAGTTCTATATGTCTGCTTTTGTATGACAGTTGGAAAAATGCTTTATCACCATGAAGGTAAATTATGCAGGACGATATTGAGTGATTGGTCAGCAGCCTTCAAGAATAACCTTTGATGAATTTGACTAAGGATTCCTGTAAGAGGTTTGGTTTTGATATTTACAATAATGACATAAACTCTTCTCTCTGTGGTTCTTCATCCTCACAATGTCAAGAATCCCCATTAAGTCTTGGTCAACGATCCTCTGTCTCACCAAGGGTTACAACCACCGATGTCACTTCCGTTACTTTTGACACCCATTAACTGTAACTAAACAGTTCCTTTTTTAATAAAACAGAGTTTTCCTCTGAGTGCAGTGCCTGGTGAGGCTGTGTGCTGGATGGAGAGGCCCTGCAGAGCAGAGTCAGCTGATGAGTCAGCTGATGAAGTGACAGCTAGTTGTGATGTAGCTTTCATTTTTGAGAGCCCTCCAGCAGTTAGTGATTTGAGCTGGCTTGTCTAGATCGGCCTTTGGCTCCAAAGTCTTTTTTCAATGCGTTTAGTCACAGTAGCTCTCGATGGCATGACAAAAGCCCCAATTCCACTCCGTGGTAACTCCTCTATTCTACTCGACTCAACTCGCCTTTTTTGGTTTTCCAAAAAAGTACCTGGTACTGGTGCTCTGATTTAGGTAGAAACTTCCTATACAAGTAGTTCCTATACTTTTGACCAATGAACAAATAGTAAAGGAACGGCAGATTTTGTGGAGTACAAACACCTGGATACATGTGAGGTATGTATTCATACTGTATGTAATTGAGAGTCAGTGCACGCCTACATGTGTTGCATGTACATGGCTGTGTGTATGAGCAGCTGCATAGCGTCTGTTCTCTTCCTCTCTATCCTCCACGTTACTGCCGCTCCCTGTCCTCTGATGGTTGTGAACGCCACCTTACCACCCACTCTTCTCCTCAACGGTGTCGCTGAATGGTTTCCTCTGTTACCGCACACAATGGAGGATGGATACTATGACCAACAACGCCTACATGACACATTCATAAGTCACTTACAGTAACTTCAGATGATAGGTGGAGGCAGAGCCAGTAACAGAGTTCTGGCTGACGTGTTCACATTTGGTTACTGTTAGGATCATCGCTGGGCTCCCTAATGGTGACATTGATACGGTGTTTTGTTGCTGTAAAACAATAAGGCTGTTTTGTTGCTTGGGTGGTAGCCATGTCGAATCCCTGTCATAGTGCATGTGCTACTCGTCACTGAGCCTCTTAACTCTAAAAATGTGATCATAACAAGTACAGCTGCTGTTAGGGATTCCAGTCACTAATTCAATCACACAAGCAGTCTCTTCACATGTCTCTTCGCGGACTTTAAACATCGGTTCAGTTGTGGAAGAGGGAATGAACAGACAGAGAGAGGAAGGAGACAAAAGTTGGTTTTCTATCATTCAGAACTTTTTACAAACATGAATTACTGAATGGCAAAAGCTGTCTGTAAGCAGAAAGACTTCAATAAAATGGACTAAATTACACATTCATTTCCTGCTCACTTGAATACTGATGAGCACTTAATCAACACTGAGAGAAAAGGAAAAAACTGACTCAATGCAAAGGACTAATGGAAACCAAACTATTAGGCCAAGTATGCTGACTTCTTTTTTTATCCACCTATTAATCAGTCTCTCTGTAGGTGTCTCCTAACAACAGGTTGTCAGAGGAGAGACTGAATAATACAGTCTAAAACGTATTACTAGTACAGTAGGGAGGATAAGTGAAAAATCCAAGAGCCAGTTGGGGCATGTTAGCACAGTGGGAGAGAGGGAGAGGAGATGAGTGTAAAACTGAAAAGAAACGAGGTAAGGAAGAAAGGGCCAGGAATAGAAGATGATGAGTTCGCCGCCTGCTAAGTGGCTTGCAGAGTTTGTGCTTATGACAGTGAGAAAGAGAGAGTGAAGGCCTACATGTAGGCCTACACGGTGGATAATGTTCGTCTGTCTGCTCACAGTGGTAGAACAGAGCAAAAGAATCTTACTTTAAAATCCTCTGACCAGAAGAGAACACTGCTGTGTTCCAAATCGCATACTTCCGTTAGTATACTCACATGAAGTATACTGCATATTCTCCGCCTTAATGGTCGCTTCCTCTGTTGAGAAGTCTCTTAAGCCCCTCCCCTTTCCACTATGTAGCCGAGATGGCGACCATTGAAGGTGAGAAGTGGCCATCGTTTAACACTCAACTTTTGGGCCATATTGAGTATGCCATTCGGGTACTTATGGTACTTATAGTAAACTGCCTTTTGGCATACTTAGTAGTGTGAACACACTCAAACTGGCCAGGTTGAGTATGGAAGTATGTGATTTGGCAAACAGCATGAGCCTTCAAGGAATTCAAAGTATTGTTTTTATTCACTGTAATAATTGCAATACAACATCTACATCTACATCTGCTGTTAGAACTCACTTGTCTTGGCAAACAGTGGGTTAAGAAATTGGAACAGGAATGGACCAATCACAATTTTTCTTATTTTGGTATCTGGATAAATTAATGTCTGCTAAATAAATTTGATATTGACTGTTGGCACAATCAATTATTATTCTATTATTTTTTTAGTTGTGGGAGGGATTATTTCCCACCTTCTTCCAGGCATTTGCAAATAGTGAATAAATGACCCACAAAAGTTCACAGTTGTCAGTGAGTGAGTGAATTCAGGGAAGAAAAAAAAAAGGACGAAAATGACGAGAAAAAATTTACAATGTAAGAAATGGTGGACTTCAACAAAGATGACTGTGTAGTTGGGTTAATTGAAACTGTCATCATGGTTGGCTTTTTTTGGAAAAACTTAGTGACTTATTAGAACAAAAAGTCTGACTCGGCAAGTGCACAATTTGTTAAAAGGGATCGCAGGATATACTTAATTTTTTCAAGTGTTTGAATGGCCTCTGTCTGTTATGAAGCCATCGGGCCAAAGAAACCTTGAATCAAACTTAATAAACTTCCATATAACATGGGATTTGGCTATAAGTAATATTTTTGTTTGTTTATTGCTACATTTGGTCCCATGGTCCAACTGAAGGCCTAGAGTCCAGGACCATGGTTCGCCACATCTAACACCACACCGGGGGTACCAGAGTGGCTAACATGACTATGAATCTCAAATATATCTCTGTGTATTAAAAACCCCTTTCTTCCAAATCCACAGATGCACCTTTTTTGAATAAGTCTGCCTGCGTGTCTGGTGTAGCCTCTGCCAACACACACACACACACACACAAAGACACACATGGTGACACTCACACCAAGTCACGAGAGCCAGAAAGCACAATACACAGTGGTCACATTTCTCGCATGATCCTAACCAGCTGTCAGTGTCACTCTAGACACACAGAGACCATGGAAGTGGTGTGTGTGTGTGTGTGAGTGAGTGTATGAGAGAGAGAGAGAGAGAGAGAGAGAGAGAGGAACCAGATACTGTAACAGGCTCCTTAGTCACGGGTGAACTGACAAAGCCACATTGACAGTCATAATGAGTTGCATCTATTTACAACTGGACAGAGGGACGGGAGAGGAATTAAGACTAATTACAAGAAATATTTCTGATACAAATACATGTCTTTGTCTGAGCTGATACGAAGTGTAAATGGTGACATTTGTTTGGTTTGTTAGTGAAACGTTATGTTGTACTATTAAAAGGGCCACATGACAAGAACAGTCATGTCGTCAAGAGGATGGTAAAATTAGGAATACAATAAGCCATGGGTGCTCAAGAACTTGACTCAGGAGTTCTACAAGGCACATACTGAGGAAAGCTTTTTGTTTTTACAATGACATGGAAAAAGACAACACAACATGACTACTTAATAACTACACTTTTTTTTTACTCCAACAGTTCTTAAGTGCTTTGTTATTTGCATCTTCCATCTGTGGTACTTGAAACTCTGTGACATTTTAAATAAACTAAACGGAACCAGGCCACATCATGCCATTTAATACACATACGTATTGGGTGAAAATACGGAAAATAGAAGTCACTGATACTTCAATGGCTTAACTTGTATTCCTTTATTACTCTGACTCAGGCTCTTCAAGTAAACACAAAGAGCAGGCAACGCAACACAACTTGACATGCTAAATGAAATGTTTAAAATAGCTACGCCTGCTGTTTTGAAGGCAAAACAAATTATTTGCCACTAGAGTAAACAATGTCATGCAAAGGCCACGCAAAAACCTTTTGACATGTGAAATAAAAAGTTTAAAAATAGATTTGAGAAGATTAACTGTATCCAGGCCAGAGAAGACAGGCTTATCTTTGATTTTTATTATTTTCCTGACAATACAGATGGCAACATGTGTGCATAACGCAACATCAAAGCAACAATCCATAACAGTTGCATGTCAACACAGAGCACTTGAAATACAGATTTTTGTGTTATGCTTGTGTGAGTATGTTTGTGTCAGGCGAGTGTGTGTACAGCCAGTGTCTCATGTAGCCTGCGGCTTGCAGGAGTCTGTCACTAACACTGAGGGGGTGCATCGGTGCATATGTGGATTTCATTTTGTGTACAAGGATGTTGAGTGTGCATAGGCTTTGTTTTACCAATGAATCTGTGCAGTGTGTTAAGAGTGTGTGTCTGTTAATGTACTGTAAGCATCATGATGCAAAGTACAGGCAATGCCTCCTTCTCAGTCTGTACTAGAATATTATAGATAACACAGTGTTTCATTACAAACAAGTAATAAAAGACGGTCAAGATGAAACAGGACGCTAATAAAAAGAAAAACAATGAGAGAAAAAAAAAAGAATAGAAATAATAAGGAAGAGACAAAAAGACAGACATCAGAGAAATCAGCTGCAGAGAATTAAAAAGACAAAGGCCAGGAAATGTAATACTCTACTAGAGAATCTCAATTTACCTCCATTTTCTTGTTACTTGTCAATTTGTGGTTTTGGAGGGACATTGTTTACAACTCGTATTCCTCCATCTTTATATCTCTCCCAGCTCTCTCCTCTTTCAATTCTGTCTTTCATACCAACCATGAATTTGCTATCTTGTGGAGGGAGCAGAGCTGTTTTTTTCTCTCGGTCTCCTTGAAAACGTGTGCTGTGAAAAGACCTGATTATTGGATGGCACTCAAGCAGCTTTTCTGTCTCCTGATCCCTAAGTCGACCTTGCTCTCGCTTTTTTGTTCTTGCCTTATTTTTTGGCCCCTCTCTTACGCACCCCTTTCCTCTTCTACAATTTCATCTGAGAATAAGGACTGGTGAAGCTACTCTCTATTTTTCTGTCCCTTACCATGCTGTTGAGTACCTTCTCTGCTTTTGTGTTCCACTAAAAGACTCATTACTGTCCTTCCCTTTCTGTGGATAGTGCTGCATCTGTGAATGAGGACCCGGCGGACGAGAAACGGAGAGAGAGAAAGAGTCAGAGAAAGAGAGATCGAACAGAGGAAGAGATATTATCCATGTCAACAAAATCAAATTTATCTCTCACTAAAACGTTGGTCTTGTTTCATGGAATGAAATGCTGTGAAAGGATTTGCCCCAGTTGTTGGTTACTTTCACCAACAACAAGAAAATACTTGAGTTAAAATAAATATAATAAAAGTAATAGAACTGATTGACATCAATTCAGACAACTGCATGTTGGATTTGGTTCTTTTGCTTCATAAATTTGGCCTGAAGGACACATCCTCTGCAAACTGCACACCTCAGGATAGCATTCTTGGGCTGCACACGAACAAAGTGCCATTAGATCACTACTCATCCATCCATCCATAATTCTCTTATCTGTCTATATATTCACACATCCATGCATCTATTCATCTGCCCATATGTCAGTTGTGTGCATCTAAGCCATCATGTCTCACATTCATGCATCCATATCTATCTGTCCATTTTCAGGTCGATCCATCCACGGCCTTTCACATGCCACTGCTCTATAAATTCATCCATCTATCCTGCCATATTCATTCATTCCCACACACATCAGTATGGATGCTGTCTGGTGTGCAATCAGTTCTCTCGCTCCATCTCTGAAATGAGAGGTCTCTCACTATGTTCGTCTTTCGACAAATGCACATTTACAGACCTCAGTGGGTTCCTCTGCCTATCCAATCAGTCACTTATCTACCACTCGGTCTTCTTCTCACTGTCTTTTTCATTGCTCCTCTGCATCTTGGATAAAACAAAAAAAAGCTCAGGCTCCATCCATCTATCAATGACCCAACTATCATGGACCTCATCACACAATCACTCTCCTCCCAGTCCTTTATTCCTCTGCTATTCCCTCGCTCTCTGGTAAAAGTCTGTAATTACAGACTCCTCTGCAAGACATGGGTGTGAGTATCTACCTACCTTTCTCTAATCACTCACTCATCCTACACACAGACATGCAGCTCAGTGTGAGGTGGGCTCACACAGAGACTCATAGAAAATAGATGGTCTTCAAATATGTGTAGCGCAGCCACCATGTGTGTATGCATGGGTATGCTAGTGTCAGATTGTGTTGACTGATTATATGTGCATACATATGTTCCAAGACCTAAATACAAGACCTGTTCACTTACTACAATATAAAAATAATACAAGGGACCCTATATGTATGTGATGCCAATGACATCACATATATCAGAGGGTTGTACTGGGTTTCAGATACTGCTGAGCCATTATGTCACTTGTCTATTAGCAATGTGATCAAGTGCCACTCTGCTGTCATTAAGAGCAGACAATATAGGTCATGAGGACTATGGATTACATATCACCAGCAGCATCTCTGGAGATCACTTAATGTCACAATATGTTAATTACCAGAGACAAGCATTAATGAATGCTTGCAAATCCAGATAGAAAACTGAATTACAACATACACTGATCTGCCACTAAACCCCTATGTCTAGCTGTCTGTATGTTGGCTTAAATGTGTTTGCTAAATCCGTCTTTCTGCCTCTACTTGTTTCTCCCTCTTATGCACATTTTAAAATGAGAAAACGCACATTTAATTGGACTGTCCTTTGTTGCTGTTGGTGAGACTTCTTTTAGCCAAGGTTGTTTATCCTGCAGCAGTCTCAACCCAGCATATCACTGACTTTACCTGTATACACAAATAGCCTCAGTACATTTCATACACCTGCCAAAGCACCACGTGTTCATACAGACAAGCAGATATTGTGTCATATGGAGCTATTGTCAGTCTCCCTCTTTCTCAAGTTCTAGATCCCTGCTTAAATTCTCTTCTAGAACAAGGTGAGAGTGGAGATTTTAGCTCCATTTTCCTCCAGAAAAAAACCCTCCTCAGACTCATAAACGGTAGACCATATAGGGACCGGTAAAAATCAGGACGAATCTGGACAAAGGCATTTATAGTGTTAGGACCAAACAAAGTATATGCCGTTGTGTGACAGACAAGTGGGCCAAACAGCATGAAGGGGTGTGACATGTTGTGTGTTTGAATCTCTGTGCATGTGTTGTTAAAAGAAACAATAGAAACTGGATGTGCAATAAAAAAAAAAGACCTGGTTGTGTTGGAGAAGAGAATCAAAGAATGTTGAAAGAATGGTGTGAAAAGTAAGTTGGGGGAAACACAAGCCTGTGAGTTGGTTGGGCTGCTGACTTTATGAGGCAACGAGTTTGACAAGGTCTAGTCCTCACTGCTGAACTTTTCATTGCTAAGTGACGTGTCGCTTGGCTTGCTGTGAAACCTTGCTCTTTACTTTAGTTTTATCTCGTTCTCTGCCATCCATTTCTCTCTCGTTCTCTCTGTACTTGCTTTCCTCTTCATCAGTGTCCCCTCTTTCCCATGTCTCTTGTCTGTTACTTCCATCCCCTCCCTCTCTGTCTGGCAGTAAAGGCTGATGGAGTGTGAAATTAGAAAGTGTATCATATTCTGCTCTGTGACTCCATGTCCTGAGCTATAAGCTACAGCTAGTCAGAGTGAAAAATAACATGCAGTGAAACAGATACATTAACATGGTGTTAGTGTGTGCGTGTACATCTGTGTGTGTTTGTGTGTGTGCATGTGATGAAAGGGAACACAGAGGACAGTTTAGCCAGCCACGGCTTATCTTAAATTACTTATCTCATGCCTGATACACTGATGCTTTTCTGGAAACTGCAGAAGCGAGAATGGATTGAAAATGTGGAAAGACAGACAAACACACATGCACACACACATACACACCTTATTCATTTACTGACTGAACAAAATTTGAATAGCCTGCTGTAAACATAACACAAACACAACAACAAGACACAGTGAGAGCTCTAAAGATATAGAACAGGCTCTCTTTTTAGCTGAAAAAGCAAAATGCACTTAGATTCATAGACGGATGTACATGTAGACAATTGATTCAAAGTTGCTAAATATAGCATAGACTGAAATTGTCAATGATTTTATCACAACAATATTGCTTTATATTAGAGGTCTACCAAATTGATAGAGTCAGATAGTATGGCTACATCGATACACAACCACCAACTATTTGCAAAAAATAATGTTCAACCAAGGTGAATAATACTGGGACTAGCAGGTTAAACTACTTATAAAGTCTTCTGGCCCTATAGACAATAGCTAAAATCATATTCTGTAACAACAAGACGAAAACAATATACATACATATAATACAGTATGACTAATAACACCTAATGTAGATGGATTGAGCTGCCTTGGGAACCAAGGCAAACAATTTACAATTGATATCGCAGTGAACCTCTGTACTTATATTGCTGCCCCTGCTAATTCTTGTTAAGGTGACAGTATTGTTTGGGCATTTCTTATTCTATGCATCAATAAATACAAATCAAACCCTCTAAATATAATTATTACTTCTGTTGTATTCTTTTAAAGTAGAGCCATGGTGTTATTAATGTTTCACTCATTCATCTCTGTGTCACTTTGCTTATGGTACAAGTCACTTTGATATAGAGTGTTGTAGAAATCAATTGGGGAAAAAACACTATCATTTGTACTTTTATCTATGTACAGGTGTGCATGAGTCTGAGTGTTTACCGGTATCAGTCCAGACACCTCTCCTTTCTGAAGTGGCGCAGCGATGGAGGGAGTAAACGGCTTACTGTCCTCTACTGGGCGGCCTTTCAGGAAGTGTTTTCCTGCTTCGTAGATGTCCACCTCAATCATCTTTCCTTTGAACTCCGCCCTCTTAGGTACCAGCACCTGCAAGCAACATATTGCAAATGACATAACAGCAAATTAAAATTAAAAAAATCGTAAAAAAGGGCTACTGATTAAAGTTCTAAGGTTCATGTGGAACACATGTAATGTGCCATTAAAAAGTAATTTCCACCAAGCAGTTCAATTCAGTTTGTTACACATTAGAAAGGTTACTTTACAAAAGCTGTAGATGGTACCAATAGAACCACTCCACTCCTCGTCCCACTTTTCATTCATCACCCCCTCTGTTGAGGTACCTTGCTCACTGATCTGATATTAAAAAGGAGAGTTAAAATGCTGCAGACCATTGATTGGTCAGTTGGGGCAAGCAGCAGCATCTTCCCATCTCATTATTGGATACACACAGTTTACAAGCGTAGTATACTAAAAACACTTTGGTGGAAATGTGACATTAGTGACCAGTGAGATCCAGAAACTTAATGTAATTCACCTCATCACCTAACTAGGCCTTTGCATGTTTCTGCCAATTACATTAAAAGCAATTCAAATCTGTCAAATTCAAATTCAAACCCAATAACCCAACATTGTTAGTTAGTCTCTGTTGCCAATAAATAAATAGTAGGACTGAGTATTTTCAGTTCCATTTATGGAAGCCCTCAAGGTCAAAAACTATGGCAACAGCTTTGAGATATACCATTGGGATATGCTGGTTTGTCCTATTATTTCTCCATGGCAACTGTAAATCTCGGCAGATCACAGCAAGAGGGAAGAGCAAACAAAGAATTATAACTACAGCTTAGTGTGAAATGGAATTTGTTCTTATGAGCCTTCCCCTGTAAATAAAGATCATTTGCAAACGCTTTTAATTTGAAATAATTTTGTTGGGTGGAGTCCTCATTTACTTCTTTTCTTCAGCTCGTCGTTCCGGATTCATTCTCTGGTAAACAATAATAGTCTGAGTGGTGTTGTGATTATTGGCTGGATTTAAAACTGTAATCATTAGAGCTTGTGTAAATTGTAATGTTCGCTAAACATCCTATGATATATATTATATTACCCAAGTAATAGAAAGAGAGGAGGACAAATTGAGTGATCACTTTAGGATTGGAAAAGTGATATCCTCCTAAAGAAACAGACAAGAACATGGCTATCTGACACCGTACTGACATTCTCCTTAGGAAACAATCACTGAAATGCTCAAAATACAATGTATACTCATTTGATAATAATTAATACTATAATCTATTGATCCTTGAGGAGATGTCTTTTTTTTGTGCCAATTTCCACCAGCAAATTCGAGGCTATAGGATCTGCAGCAGAACAGCAATCTTGGACCTGCCGGGGATTCAATGTCTTGGCCAAGTACACTTAAACAGTGCTGTGTGCTGACTCAGATTACGTGGTGGTCCGTCTAACCATTACACAACTCTGTGGGGCTAAGCCTATGACCAGGCAGAAAAAAATAGTATGTGAACTGGTGGAGGGAGAGTCACTGCTGTGATGGCAGGAGTAAGCCTGTCTCAGTGTTAATCTGTCAGTCTTTATCCAGGTGGTGTTACATGAAAGGAGATGGAGAACACCTGCCTAATCAACACACCTGCTGCTCAACACTCTGACCACTGTGTGTGTGTGTGTGTGTGTGTGTGTGTGTGTGTGTGTGTGTGTGTGTGTGTGTGTGTGTGTGTGTGTGTGTGTGTGTGTGTGTGTGTGTGTGTGTGTGTGTGTGGAGCAAACTAGGATGGGAGTAGGGAGTTAATGCAGCAGAGCTGTGGGTAGTGTAAGGGTGTGTACATGTGTGTGGGTGTGTGTAGGTGAAGGTCATTGGAGGCCCATTACAGGGTGATTACATGATGAAAGAGCTTGTCCGATTTCATTGGAAACCCCACCCCCTGTTTCCTCACACAGCCTCACACCCACAGGTGGGTTGGGAGCCTATTATACCCGTCAGGATGGATATCCATCTGATGTGTAAAAGTGGAACTAGGCCATTTGTTCACACTCACACCTCTCTCTACCTTATTCCCCACTCTCCATCTCCATCTGTCCTTTTCTTCCTCCCACTACTCTTTTCACTTCTTTCATGACCCTTGACTTCTCCATATTTTTCGCCATCCAATTTTCACCCATTTGTCAACCACCAATTCCCTCTCACTGAACTGCTGTCTGCTTTGTTTCTCACTTTCTCTACTTTCTCTAAATTCCTTTATTTTATTTTTTGGGTTATTATTGTTGTTTAACTAAATATTAAGGAAGCGACTAACCAGAGTTTTTTTTTTTTTTAATTCAAGTTTTCATTTTCATCATTATAGAACCAACACTATATTAGATTCTTAGAATAATCATATACTACATACAATTGAGGAAGACACAGATTTCACCATAAGTCTGAACTCTGCAATGTATATACAACTTCTTGCACATTTACTGTATGTGGCTATGTTTCATGTAGAAGTACTGAAGATGTACAGGATAGATGATAAGGAGATATATGTCTTAAGGGAACAAATTAAAGACGTATTGGTACAAAGTGTTTTCAGGTTCTTTTTTCAAATCAGAGGGTGATTTAGGAGTACATGCCAAATACTTATTGTGAAAAAAAGGGGACAGAGAACACATCAGACATCTCAACCTTCTCTCACCTTGAGTGCAGAGGACTGACACACATGACACATATTCCTGCAAATGCAAAAATGTATGAAGGCGCATGCACTTATACAACACGCACATGAACCGAGTGACACTTGTAACTTAAGCCTATAGCCTGCAGAAGGAGGTGCGGAGGAGGAAGAAGGGAGGGGAGGGGAGGAAAGGAAAGGAAGGGAAAGTGGAAGGGAGGAAAAATTATTACCATTCCCTGCCCTCCCTGCTAATAAAAAGCATAACTTCAAACATGTTTCTGATGATGGTTAAAGCAGGAGGAAATTGATTTATTTGAAGATGTTTTAAAGTGAATTTTTCACAGGTTGAGAGAGGGTCTTTGAAGCCATGCGGATGTGTGTGGGATGGAATGTTCATGTCTTTAGGGCTGACCTTAATGTTAGTACAGTAAAAAAGTAAAAGTACTGCCGCTATCAGCCACCAAATGCTCTCATGACCACCGCAGGGTGTGTGTGTCTATTTGTGAGTATGTGTGATATTATAGCTAACCTACTTTAGTCAATGCAAGCTTAAGCCTCTGACACCTGCTGTGAGTACTCTGGTGGCATGCAAAGTAAGGCTTCTGATCTTATTAACTAAGTGTGAAAATGAGAAAGGGTTGGATCACCTCAACATATGGAAGACATTTCATCAAATGCAGATTATGTTTTTATTGTATGCTTTTGACAGTGGATAGAGCGACAGCAGAAACTGATCTAGATGAGGCAGCTTGATTTGGTTTGATTATTAAATGTAAGAGAAGAAATAAAAATAGTATTTTAAGATATATGCAGTAGATATGCAAATTACATAATCAGAAAAGCATTTAAAAATGCACCACTCACTTTTTAGCCCAAATTGAGAGAACCTTTCTCTATTTTAAAATCAGTGGTGTATCTATCTCTATGTAGGGAAGGTTTTGTGATGATTCTCAGCAAACTAGGTTTGGTCACACTGGACTGATTTTTGTCAGTAATCTTGAGCCTGAAAACAATTTTTTAGATAAATAGCCCTGAGAGCTTCATCCAACTAGTCCCAAATGACAACTCCTTTGTTAAACGTACCCACCTCATTATTAAGGCATGGATATTGGGGAGAAAATTATGTCTGCAGCAATGCCATGGCCAGGGCAAAATGACCATGATCGTGCCATTGGCATGTTGGATGCATGGCGGTCCACCAGACAAGTGAATACTCACTATCCCACAATAACGTGTCTACACCAGCATCAAGTGGCTAGAGGTACAATGACAGATCACCCATGTCCACCCTAGTCAACCATGTTTAATGAACTAGAATCAGGATATCCCCCTGTTGGACCTGAGAAACAGGCTCTGACTGGTCACCGTTACAGCAGCGGAGACCACTGGCATGCATAATAGAACTGTACATGCCAAATTTGTTTGTGTTCTGCCTCTTTGTTTCTGTTACTGATTAAATTAAGGTAATGACTAAAGTTAATAAGATATAATATGTACATATAATATAAAATATGCTGTTATTTTCATTCCACACAAACTACAGAAGTAAATTTGCAAATAAACACTGTAGTGCATTTCTAAATCCCTTTAATGTATATTAAATATACACTAACAATAATAACAAAATTTTTTAACATTAGTACCATGAGTTTAAAGTTTAAATATTAGTAGTTTAAATAGTAGTTTAAATATTTTGAATAGATTCTGAGGATACTGTAAATTGCTGTGAACACAAATTATGTAAATCAAAACATACTATTAACCCACAAAGTAAAAATGCAGTGATGAGAGCCATATGTATGCCTTGTGGAGTATGCACCTGAGTCCCTTATTAATGCATTCTAACAATTGTCTTACCTGTTCGTAAAACTTGTTGTGAGCCACATAGTATTGAGCATCAAATGACTCTTCCGTCACCAACACATGTTGCCTCTCCCCAACCTAAAAAGAGAGAGAGACAGGACATATGAAAGATATCAACCACACACATGTTTATTAGCTAACATCAGGATTCCATGTGGCATTTGTGCAAATGTCTTTTCAGACTAGAAAAGAGAAACCGTCGTGTTAATATGCCAATCCTGCTTCTCAATCTCTTCTTCTTTTACATATCTGCAGCTTTTTGTGGTTGGTTCAGTCTGATTACAAAGGTCTAAGGTTCCTTGCTAATTATAATGATGATGATAATTGTATTTTTTTTTTGTGTCATTTGCAGGACTTCAAATTTTTGAGTGGGATCTTCTTGCCAGCAAAAAGAAGGAAAAATTCTGTTTTACACACACACACACACACACACACACACACACACACACACACACACACACACACACACACACACACACACACACACATAAATATTTAAAAAACGCCTGTTAGAACTAAATCCCTATGCTCCTATCATTCTGTCAACCCAAGGCAGTTTTTATTGATATAGCACCAAATCACAACTGAAGTTGTCTCAAGGCACTTTCCAAAAGAGCAGGTGTACTCAGTACTCTTTATTCCAGTGAGACTGAAAATTCCCCCATGTGCTAGCACTTGGTGACAAAAAACCTCAAGCAGACTCTAAGGCAGACCCTCTGCCTTAACCAGTTGGGTTGAGAGAGAGAGAGAGAGAGAGAGAGAGAGCGAGAGAGAGAGAGAGAGAGATGGGGAAAATGTAATTATAAGCTAGGAAATTGTTATAAATCAGGGTAATTTGCTTCAAGTCAGCTGACAGAATTACACTATTTTGTGCCTCATGTTATTGCATATCAAAGCATCCATCCATTTACTAACACATATTTACTGATTCAACAATATAAAATCACTTATAAAATACTTATCTTAGTTTATTTACAGTAAATATCCATAGATGTCAAATATCAACTGTACATATGTAAGCATGTGTTTACTACTTTTGTTACACAAGTTGTGTATGAGTGTATCTTCGTAAAGTTTTATTCAACAAAAGTCAGCTAGTTCAGTCATACAACATGATTATATTCATCAAGATCCCAACTCAATCAAAGTTTTGGGCTTTCATGTTTTTTCATGTTTTCTGTTACTGCTGTTCACAATTTAATTACAATCTCAAGGTTTCCCAAACCACTTCAGCTTTAGCACCTTGGCAGAGAGGATAGTAAGTACTATTCATCTGAGGTCCTACAAAAAGATAAAACTGAATAAAAGAAAAAAAGAAGAAAAAAAAGCACAAGGATTTACAGGATACAATTAAAATGCTAACAGAAAAACGTCTATTCAGGACATCAGAAAATTAAATACTACAACAAGGCCTCCAGATAAAGAAATGCAGTATGGGACATAATGACAGAAAATAAAGCCTTTTTGAAAAATGTTGTGGAGTCAACCTCACCTCATGACTAACTTGAATACCTTTTCTCACTTGTCTCCAATGGACAAAAACCTTCATAATTAATTTTCTGACAAATATTTGACTGTGTTTTATGGTTGGATCCACACACTTCAACTTCGACCTAAAGGATTTCCTGAAGCATCCTGATTGATGCACGGTTCATCTGGAGTGCATTTAGTCCATTATTGACAGCTCAAAACAGTGCCCTTGATAAGGTACATCCCATCTACAGTACCATGGCGTCCTGTCTTACAAGACATGTCAATGATCATGTCAGTTATTCCTAGGACTGGATGATTCAATCCCTTGGTGGTTACACCATCCTGATGGCAGAAAGTTTAGATCACAGCCAGCAATTCAGGAAACAGTGCTGCAGAAGCGTAAACTGCCTGTGTTTTAACGATCAGCAACATATAGTTGCAAATGTTGGGAACAGAGCGTCCTGTAGGCTCAGTGGGCACTACTTGCGTTTCAACTCTGTCAGTGATAAGCCCTGTACTGTAAAACTGTGCTGACGGATCATTTCCTGAGTAATGTGTCAGAGCCTTAGAAGTCGTGGCTCTGACATATTGCTCAAGGTGTTTCCATTTTTTTGCAGACAGCCATCTTCTGTGCTCTTCTCTTCCCTCTTTCCATCATTATTTTTTTTAGCATCCATCCCTCTCTCTTATCTCTGGGCACTTTCTTTGTTCTTCAAACTTTTCCTTCCATTTACTTCCTCTCGTCCTTTTCTCATTTCTGTTTTTTGACTGTTTTAAAGTGCCTGTGCACGCACAATGTGTGCTCTTACCCAGACAGCACCTGCATAGGCACGCTGACAGACTTAAAAAGAGACTGAAATAAATCACAGTTTCCTGCCAACAGAGCAATTTTCAGAAAGAGAGGGTGCAAAAATATGCTTTTAACATTATTACTGGATGCTGACCATTTGATTTTGGCCTTTTGTTTGATAATTAATGACAACAGGTGACTTTTTGAACAGTGTTGTGAAAATGTTGTTTGGCTTTTAAAAACACTTACAGAGAACTTTTCCACTGACATTTTATCATTTTCTTCATCATCAACCATTGATCATTAAACATAATGACTAAATTACAGGTATTACTTTATTTTTTAAATTACTCCCATTCTCCCTGGGTGACAGCACCACTTCTGGGAGGTCAGGTCTATGCAGAGCAGAGCTTCCTTAAAGAATTTGGGAACAGTGTGAGTCAGCCTGAGTCATTTAGCTCTGTCACAGACTGACTTTATCAAAGCCTGTTGGGGTTTTCATGTAGCTTTCAGCATTACACTGTGGACCAGAGGAAAGATGTACTGAAAGAAGTGAAAGCTCGATATATATGGTGTGGATTTTTATGAATCTGACTCTGCAATCCACACCTAAACCACCAGTGAGGATCGATGATCTGGAATTGAGGTAGCTCGTATATCTAATGATTATTG
Organism: Chaunax sp. Z400; assembly: GCA_037577475.1. NCBI lineage: Eukaryota > Metazoa > Chordata > Actinopteri > Lophiiformes > Chaunacidae > Chaunax > Chaunax sp. Z400. The sequence continues at coordinate 14,960,212 of CM075190.1, forward strand.
AACTATGGATGACAGGATGATCGTGCATGAACACACCCCTGCACACACAAAGACACATTTAAGAAGGCAGAGAATTCAGTAAAAGAAAAGTTGATGAGCTGCACAGACCTCTGTGATGTTTCTTTGTATTTGTATGCTGTACATGGTTTGGTCTTTGCTAAAATGACTTTGCTTGCATATGCGAGAGTCTGGATTTAGAACGTCAGAGAATCCCAGGAATCCCAGGAATAGCATCCCATGATGCAAAGCAGATCCGTTAGAGATTTGTGGGATCATAAGTTTAACCTATTATTAATCCACATCTTAACAAAGGTAATGAAAGAAATATGACTTTGAATTGTAATCAACATTTTCATCTGGATATAAACAAAGGAGCAATTCACAGCATCATCCAAATGTCTGTGACACAATCTGTGACCTTTTTACAATGAAACTGGATGAAGTTTCTAACCTGACAGAAAAAGCAACCAGACTGTTGCATGTGATTAATTATACGGAGCTAAAGGTCAGTGTCAAAGACAAACAAAAACTAAAGAAAGGCTGTTTTGCAGTATTGCCAATGTGACAATACTGAACAAGAGCATCGGTAAAAGTAGTGTATAATTTAGAGAAGTAGCATTCACTTTGATTGTCCTTCAGCACAACTGTGGTCTTAATACAAGGGCAGCCATATTTAAACCCACTTAGTGTCAAACACGCAGCATGTGCCTAAAGCAAAGACACACAAGACTCTCTTAACCTATTTTCAATCAAACAGCAATGAGAGCAAACAGCCAGATGCCTCTCATCTACGTCTGCATCACCTCTTAATGGTTATTGACATTCTCAACTCTTGTTGTAAAGATGTAACCACCACACTGATATATTCCGTGTCTACATAACAATAATCAGCAGTAACACTAAGTATACTTCTTTAGCATTTTTAAGAGAGAAACATTACATTTTCACATTGTATGCTCCTCTCCTTTAAAAAAGAAAAACGTTGCCCCCAACCCAATTTTTATTATTAATAATATTATATTTTGAAATATATTAATATATATATTATTATTGAAACAGTAAAGACTTCACACAACAACTACCATGAAGTCAACATGCAAGGGGAAACATTTATTTCTAGTTTTCTACTTTATGGAATTTTGAAGCAATCGGAGTTTAGCAATAAATCAATGACTCAGCTTTAATCTGTGTGAAATATTAATATGCCAATAGTCATTAATCGTGTGTGTGCATATATGTGTGTGAAGGAGAGAGAGAGAGAGAGAGAGAGAGAGAGAGAGAGAGAGAGAGAGAGAGCACTGGAGACAGAGATGGAGAGAGTAAAAGAAATGGGAAGACAGAGTGAGAAAGAGTGCAGCTGAGTGGAGGGAAAGACGTCATGCATTGGGCAAGGCAGCCAAAATTTTTTATTTTGATAGCATGGGAGAAAAGATTCTTGCACATACAGACCCAACAAAGCTAACCAAATCCCACACACAAACTGGGAAACAGAGCAACATCATAACAAACAAAAACAGACACAAACACGTACAGACAAAGACCTGACACACCTCTATACCCAACCTCTCTTTAAACTAGCTCAATAGCAATTACCCTTATATACCTGCCCTCAGTACACACTGGGCTGAGGCCTCACTAGCTGTGTGTGTGTATCTTGAGGCTACATAGTGTACTACTCTCATATGGTAACACCTCCTCAGTGAAACATGAGAGTTTTGCCACAACAGAATGCTCTGCACCTGCATCAAATCTACTACCCCCCCTCCTCTCCAGGCCCTCTGTAGCCTCCCCAAGGTTCACCACAGCATTCATCACACACACAAAAACATAAATGGGTGCACTTAAATGAGGGCGTGCAAAAATAGTGCGACGTTAAACAGAAGAAGTTGAAGTACAAGAGGGAGAAAGACAAGACAAGCAAGCAATTAAAAGACCTACAGTTTAGGAGAAGAGGAACGTGAAGAAAAATATGTACCTGTTCACTTCATTTGTGATCTAGTAAACAAGCACTGGCTGAAAAGAACTCTATGACATCTTTGTAAAGCTCGTTGCTACAATACAGAGATTCTTTCAGAGAATGAGGAATAGAACTCTATCAACAAAATTAACGATTAACTGTGTTTGGTTTTCACGAATACAGAGGTGGAAGATGAGTGGAAGAAAGAACGAGGGACACGTGAGGCTTTATTTATTTTATTTTTTTCCTATTTTGGTGGAGGTTCTGTCTTCAGTGCCAGCTCTGAAAACCAATTCTAAAACTCATTGTCACGTTCATAAACTGATTGTTTCATTTTCGATCTGAAGTGCTGGAGAACAGAGCCAAATCAAACACAAATACTGTATGTGTACAAATACGAAAGTGTATATCTCAATGCAGACAATAGTAAACTTATAACACTTTTTAACATATGTATATGATTGTTGATAAGTTACATGTGTAACAAAGAAACGAAGTTTAACATAGAGAATACAAAGAGGAAGGCAAGTCAGAGAAAGGGGTTGCAATTAGAGTGAAGCAAAGGCTGAAGCACAAGATGATGAGTTGTTAAATAAAACTGATTCGTGGACAGTATTTCCAGTTTTGCAACATGAACCTTAACATCCTAATACTAAATGTCAATGTGTTCTGCTCCTCCTTGACAATAAACACGAGCTGTATCTATGTACATGAAACATACTGTACTCTGGCACAAATATACTGTATATACAGTACCAGTCAAACATTTGGACACAGTTTCAAACTATTGACTGGTACTGTATATATATATATATATATATATATATATATATATATATATATATATATATATATATATATATATATATAAAATAATAAAACACAATGCACTGTCAGACATGTACACACTTGATCGCCTCATCTATTTCAACCAACCAACAGAAAAGACAGTCCAGTCTGCCACTAGGGTGACAGATGTAGTTTGTCAGAGGGGACAGATAGACGTCTCCCTCACAAACAAACAAAAAACACACACACACACACACACACACACACACACACACACACACACACACACACACACACACACACACACACACACACACACACACACACACACACACACACACAGGCATGTGACAGTAGCCTGTGGGCTGTTTAGTGTCTCAGATGCTGGAATGAATCACATCAAAACATAGACATGGCAGAAAACACAGAATGAAAGCCTCAGAAAAATCTGTTACTAAAATACATGATATCTCTCTCACACACACACACACGCAAACGTAATCCCACAAACGAAAAAGCCATTTCTCTAACATCAGTTACTAAAATGACTAAACATAAAATGTATCTATTTTTTATTTCTATTGACCCTGAATTAAAAATCATCCTACGGACGCCTGCCTGCACAAAAAAAGAATCAAACTATAAAGAAGTTTACCTATATATGTCACCTGTCACTACAGGGGATTTTGCACATGTGGCCTAAACCAGTTGTGACTCTAACACCAGGTTCTATACTGCTAACCATTGATAATATTTCTTTCCTCTGCAGTGATGGTTACAACTGTAATGATATCACATGTAGTCACGGTCATTGGAAATTAATCAACATCCATACTCCTTTATATATATATATTTGTCTACTTGGGGGCCTGTTTGACAGAGTGTGTGTGTGTGTATCTGTGTGTGTGTGTGTGTGTATGTGTGCGTGTGTGTCTGTCTAAGGTGGGTGTGTGGGTCCAAGCCCTTACCATTATAGTGAGTGTGTCTGAAAATGTATGTGTTGGCAACTGCAGCATCAATCAGAGCTCAGCTGTGATTGTCAGGCTGATTGTCCGTTATGTCCCTGTGGGCCTAGAAGCCTTAGTGTGTGTCTCTCTCTCTCTCTCTCTGTGTGTGTGTGTGTGTGTGTGTGTGTGTGTGTGTGTGTGTGTGTGTGTGTGTGTGTGTGTGTGTGAGTGAGAGAGAGGAAGAGCGAAAGAGACAGAGGGAGTGAATGTGTAATGCTCCCATCTATACATCCACATTAATCTATAATTGCGGCTGAAACTAATGCCTTGGCAATAGCAGTATGATTATGATTATCACTGGAGGCCACACCTGAAAACACAACAAATCACACATGCATAGGCAGCCCTATCTAGCAAACATGTCTGATTGGTGTTCAAGGCAAGCCCTCCAGTCGTCCATTTAGAATGAGAGAAATGTATGTATGCGCTTTGATAAGGGAGGAAAAACATGAGCTTCAAGGCCATCCTGGTGGCTCTGTGGTATAAGACGAGGATCATGTACCCCTAATGCCTGATTGGGTTAAAAGCTGGCTATGACCTTTGATGTTCTATTTCTGTCTCTACGCTTCATTTTTTTCTGAAATGTGAGCAATCATGCCAATCCAAATAAAAAAGGTGATTGGAAACCGATAAAAACCCAGAGAACCGTATGCACTGCCAAGAAGAGAACGCAAAGAACAGGAAGTCTGCAGAGGCAAGAGACTCCAACTGTCTTTCCAATGTGAACAGAGATAGTGGTGGATTTGCAAACAAATGTAAAGAAGAGAGTGAGTGTAAATATACAGGTCCCCTCATTAAAATGCAAAAAACAAACAAAAAAAACTTGTGCTCCAAATGAGTTTAGCTGTTGGTGTTAAACTCTTCTGCGTGTTTTCTGTTTTGCTTGGTACGGTGCACTATAATATGTCAAGTGTAAACCACTGGAGACAGTGAGTGAATTGTGTCACATATGAATGTATAATCTATAAATATATATTAAGGCCAGAATTCAAAGACAGGTCCAAAAATAGAGGAGGTGGGTTATCACCTGAGTAGCCAACAAATGCTGCTCATTATATTGCTTGCTGTAGTAATCTTTGGCTGTAGCTGTTAGCTCAGTTAGCCGTAAAGCTGATGGCCAAATAGCTGACTGGAGTTAGCCTGGATCATGACCTTGGATCGTAGGATGAGTCACCATGGGCAAAGGGGCACAGCTCAATTGGGCTCTGAAGCCTCCCAGTGAAGACGACTGGGGCCAGACTTAGACTGGACACAGCCTCCAGGACTGGCAGAGGCCAGTTTGACATAAGGAGATACAATACAGATGTGATTTACAGCTCCGATGAAGACGATGATTCCGGGGATGGATAGACATGACAAACACGGGTTGTTTTTTCATATTCTGCTGCTTATGCTACTACATTAAACATTTGAAACTGAAATTCTGGCCACAGTTTAGACAGTATGCCTTTAACTTCAATGTGCATCGCATCATCGTGCTGGAAAACGGACAAAAGTTAGTGCATCCACCCAGATGCCCTGTTTCCATCGTTTGTTTTTTGTGTTGTTGGTTGTATCACTGAAGCATTATTCTCAACTAAACAAGAAATAAAACAGCTACAGTGCATGTCAAACAATGTCAAGGAAGGCTCAATAACTATCATTGTATGGTACACAGTTTCATCTACAATTACGATGTAGCCCTTTATCTCTCTTGTTCATACTGAGGGGGGGTTGAATGTTCTGCGCTATACTGTTCGCTCTTGGACACTCAATATTTTCATTTTCTACATGGACTAATGATTCTTTGTCAGTGTGTGTTTGTGTGAGTGTGTGCGTGTGCATGGCTCAGCAGGCTTGTGTCCTCTTCATCTGTTCCACTGATGGTACATTCTGAAGTGTTGCAATGATGGACTGTCAAGTACTCTGCTGTTCTTTCTCTATCTGACTCAGTCAGGTACCCAAGGACGAGAAAACATCAGATAACCAAGGGCATATATAAAGGAAGAAAACTAGAGAGGGAAATGTGATTTTTTTTATGCATTTGATTTAATCTTGCAGTCTAATAATCATCCATTTTTGTTTCTGTACTTTTACTTTATTAGACAGTAACCACAGATGAGTGACGGCAAGGTCTATAGTGAGGATGGGGGCAGACATGATGAATGGGTTGTAACCTGGATTCATACATAGAACACAACAAGGAAATGGCTAACATACAAGTCAATGGATTCAATGGATGCCGTCATTCGTAGTACTGTGAATATGAGGTAATTATGATTTGCTTTAAAAAGATCTGAAAAGTTTCTTTCTTCAACAATGAATTCATTTTTCATTGTTTGAATTTGAGTGTGGATGTTACTAAAAACCCTTGTTTTGACAGTGAACACTGGTACATGACTACTACGTATCCAGTGATCTGAAACATGCACAAAAATATCCTTATCCTTGTAACAAAGACGGCGTAACAGTTTATTGTGGCACCAGGCAAAATGTCATGACAAGTGAAAGTGACATTTAAAGAAGTAAACATCAGAGAAGATTAGAAGGAATTCAGACAAGCCAACATGGGACACGACCACTCTGTGGTTGGTCCAGCTGTATGAAACAAAAAGAGAAGGCAGAATGAGAAAATGCTGACAGGACCTCTTGATGCGAGGAAGGGAACACCAATGAAATGGCTCCTCATAGGGAGAAGTGAGCAGAGAAAGTCTGTAAAACCTTGGGCTATTACTGGTGGAGACAGTCTAGCATGGAGAGAACATTGGGTTGGAAAGCGCTGACAGTACAGATCATATGTATATATACAAAGTCAACAGAAAGGGAAGCATGAAACCCACAGAATATAGTTCCCTCGAGGGAGAAAGCTAACGTGAGATGACAAAAGTACGGTATGCTGAAAGGCATTTTGTTCAATCTGGAATGTTCAGCAAGAAAAGACATTGCATCACATGGATGCCAGTACCATAAACCAAATGGACAAGTAGGGCCACTGAAGAAGATGCTCCACTCAATTTCATATCTCAACCAATCTCCCATGATACCTCTGAGCTAACCCTACATCTTTACCACATTAGACCCTCTTCAATTTCCGCTTTGACAGTGGAAATTAAACTCCCACTCACATTTTACTGGTTTGTGCCACTTTGTCTTAAAAATTCATGCATCCCAAAAATAACCTTTATTGTAATGTAGTCAGCCAGGATATATCACATGAAAATCAAAATTAGTTACCAAATTTGAGCCATATTTTCAAATGTATATGATTATTAATCCTACGGTACTTATGAGTTGCAACGAACTTCACTGAAAGTGCCGCATGCACAGGATTCATCTTTCTAATATAAAAATAATCTTCAAGCTCGTTTTTTGATTAGAGAATCACATCCATCAATTAAACAGATGCCAACAGCGTGTAAATTCAATCGTCAAGACATCCACTCTCAAGGTTGGACAAAACTTTACTTGAACCTTTGCACACTCTCACAGCAACATAAATACATGTTAGCAGACATGAATGGTGTATGCCTGATAATAGGCTACAGGGTCATAAAGAGCACTGATCACAAACCAGCACTGATGTGTGTATGCTTATGAGACATTGTATTGACAATGTGCAAGTATAGCATGAATTCAAGGCTGTGGTATTCCATGTATGTGTCAGAGACAAACAATGCGACTGGAAGGCGCAAAAAAATTTGTGCTGACGCAGACTATAGCATGACTATAGTCACACTACAGTTTTCAACATGCTCAGTCTAGATACTTCTGATTTTAATCAATGGCTTTTTCTTTAACAATCAAACAGTTGGCCTTACTGTTTCATGTATATTTAGCATGCATATGTTGCAGATATGACAATGCCTAAATGGTTTGAATTTATTTGAATAAATCTATCATATAAAATCAGTGGTAAAAGTGAGGTGTGAGGCAGAACGTGAAGAAATCTCAAATGAAGAAATTTCAAATCTAAGTAAATAGTGTAAATTATCTCCTTTCCTGGAAAAAAAATTATATTTACAAACGCAGTTTAAATCACTTGAATAGTCATCCAATTCCAACACATTATCTCCTTCAGTATGATTCAGGAAAACTGCAGTAACCAGCCAAGCAGGAGAAAGCAATCAACAGTATTATTTCAGTGAATCATTTCTTTTAACATTTCATTTCGGCTGATCCATCTTTCCCTCCATTAATGAAAACACTAGAACAAGAACATTTAGATATTGAAAAAAGTAAAAGATAAAATCTAAACAGACAAGTCAAAACCCTCATCAGTAAAAGTCAAATTGGCTTCAGCAAGATGAGACTTGAATGCGCAAATGTCTCACAAAGTGGGCAATATTTGCACTTCAATGGTGTTGATTGATTTATGGCAGGGGCAATTGACTCCAGGATCAGACACACACACCCCAACACACACACACACACACACACACACACACAGAGACTAAGACATAATGAACATTAATCAGAGAGAGCAGGTAGTAATCAGACAGAGCATTAAGAGGCTAGCCTGCTAGCGCACAGCTGTGCAATTCAAAGCAACAATCACCAGAAGCAGACAGACACACAAAAGCACAAACCCTCTGCTCTCATGCAAGACTTGTAAAGCTCACATGTAGCTAAAATCAAGAACAATATTGCTTAGTGCTCCTATTAAATCACTTCAAACAAGCATGCTAAGTATGTTGCAATATGTGTCTATTGATGGTTACGGTGAAAGCATTATTCAAGGGTGGATATTAAATTTCACCACTGGTGGGGGGCGCAGCAATTCCTGAGCAATGGTGGACTATCTCTGTGTTTCCACTGGTAACATTAAGCATATCAAAATCTCTGTCGCCATGACAAAGAATAAACATAACAATAAAAGAAAACATAGTTCTACAATCGTCTAATCCCGACTACTGCATAATGATGTTCATTCAGCTAATGGCACTACTTACAAGAAATACCTTTACTTCGAGTATTTTCCAAAGAAAAGCAAACAATGTAGGTAAATAGAGCAGACATGTATTTAAGGTTTAGGGAATGGGCCCATTATGTCAAATTGCCAACAAATTGCACCAGTAGTCACCAGTAGCCAGTTCGGGCCATCGTTTTCTTCTCTACCCCCCTACCAGGTTCTCTCTCCTCCAGTGTTGTGCATCTGTTTTCCTCCTATGTTGTCTGTCTGTTCTCCTCCTGTCTTGTATGTCTTTTCTTCTCCAATGTCAAAAGACAGTTTTAGAAAGACAGAGACACACATTCTTACAACCACTGTAAGCTTTCTCACTCCTGCCTACATGCACATTGTGCAGGAGGAGGGGGGAAATTGAATGAGATTACTCTGAGCAGCATGCATGGGAATAAATAACAATGAGGTTGTGCATGTTTTCTACTTTCCCCCAGATGGTCTGGTTAACTCACTAAATTTCTTGCAAGCCTCTACATAGAAATGAAGTTGCTGAGAGGGTTTGACAAGTCTCTAAGTTGGCAATACCATATGTGTGAGTGCGTGTGTTCTGTGGAATAGCTGGCAATGCAAATCTTCCTGCAAGTACAGTATATACCAAATACACATGTGAATGGAAGTGGCGTGTGTTGATGATACAGGAGGTAAGTTGGCATGCGGTCAATTGGCACAAATGCCAGTGGATTTACCTTCATTTTGGTATGAATTGACACACTTTGTGTGTACAAAATTGTGAATGTGACTGCATGTGTTCATAAATGTTTGCAAGTCCGTGCTGTTTGAATTTATGTTCATTGCCTTCCTGAATACGTTTTTGAATTTGATTTGCATATAAATGCTCTGATCTGCTGTCTAAATAAACTGGGATACAGGGACCAATAGGCCAGGTCTTCATGTGTGTTGTTCCAAAGCTGCTGTTTAAATACTGTGAACGAAGTATTCTATTGGTACGTAAAGAGGGAGTGGTTCATAGACGGTTTTTTTCTGCCTACCGTATGTCTCCGTATGCAAATGTATGTGTGCAACACAGAAAATGTGATCACTTTAACTTGCGTCTCTTAGTATGTTTGTGTTGCAGCAAATGCCCTTGGGTGGCATGGCATATGGCTGAGAGGGAGGGATGTCAAACGGCCAGTGCTGTGTTTGCATGTGTGTGTATGAGTGTCTGTGTGTGACAAACCACACAGGTGGAGCTTGAGTGGGATTTAGATGTTCATTCAAAATTGTTCATCACCTCTGTTAAACACACACACACACACACACACACACACAAAGACACACACACACACAAAGACACACACACACACAAACAAGAATAAAAAACAACAACACTTTTCCGAATATAAACATGCAAACAGTACAAAAAACACACAAAACATATCACAAAAGGTATGGCAAAAGAATAAAAACAAATAAATTTGAATCCACTGTGACCTTTCCATAGACACAGACACACCATGGCATGAGGAATATTGTAGGCCAAGCTATATATGTGCAGTGATTAGGAAGGAAAAGTTAACACATGAAATAGACTGTATGTGTATCTATGTATGTTTCACTGAGTGTAAGATTCAAACAATACAAACGACCCTTGAATGCCTTAAGAGGCTGTGGCTGTGACCTTATCTGTCTGAACAAATCCATGTTTGCCTCTACTCACATCTATTAAGGGGCACTAGATAAAAAAAACATATCAATGTGCATACTGGCCCGTGGTGAACTTGATACATAAACAAACCTCGTGTATGTACCCAATTAAAGCCTACAGCAGTTTTGTCAACACCATATACTTTTCTGTTAAGGGGCACACACTGTCATGCTATAATGTCAATGGGCATTTACCCATAAACAGGCTAAAGGAAGTGAAAATTACTCCATAATACATTAGATTAATTAACCAGGCAATATCCTCCATAAGTCCTTTACACAGTTATCAATTTGATCCATATTGTCAGCAAAGGTTATTCACTCATGTATGGTACATTAGATACATAAACAACTTGTGTCCTCAATAAAGGCCTAAGGCATCCCATGCTCTCATATGATATCACTTTTTAGAAAGCAGTGCAGCCCCTGGATGTCTTTTGACTTTTACCAAGGCCTGATCACAAGCAAGAAAAACATGCCAACAAACATACAATGCACTATGTGCTCTGTAAAAGTGTATAACACAGCTGACTGAGGCCTATCAAGAACAATTTGTTTATACAGGCAACATTATTGCGAATAAAAAAAATAACATATACCTGTTGTATAATAATACTTGCACACGAGAAAAACAAATCCACAGTTTGTTCAGAATTTAAGTAAAGCCATGGGTTACAAAAAATATAATAGATCAGAAAACACACAATTACTATTGTAGCGAACCCACCATAGAGATGTCGTAAATAATTTATAAGTAAGCTGTACAGACAAAAAGGCAGGCATGTCACTATAATTAGAATATGCCTGTAAATAGATCTATAACGTTACACAGGGGAACCTATTATGTACATTGTAAAGTTCAGCAGTATACAAACAGTACTAGTTAAGCAACGATGAACTGTGAAATTCCACACACCGCCATCCCTTCATACATGATACATTAAAGAGCTGAGCCACACATTCATTACAAAAGCTGTAAGCACTGGTTGTCAGTGAACTCCAAGCACACTAAGGCTATTCTCATTTTATATACGCAACATTGAATAGATTAATGTAAACGTAAAGCTAGCTAAACAATTTGCCTGACAGGAAATAACTAGCATGTGCCTTTAATACTTCTCTGTGTAAAAACTACACACTTATCAGAGGACATGACGTTACCTAATAGTCTATACTGTCACCAATGGGAAAATAAATACACTGGTTTAGCTTGAGTCCTTTTTTCTTTTGGTTACCACATGTGTTGTCCCGTTGAAAAAAAACCAACTCTCCAATGTGATAACAATACAGTGACTTGTAAACACAATGCCTCAGAGCCTTGCTGTCAAAAACCACCAAAGACACACACATGTGCATTGAAAGGCATGCCTTTGTGTCAAAGGCTCATCAAATTTACACACAGTGACACACAAAACCGCATATACACACAATGACTCACTCACATGGAGGGGCATGAAGAGCTGGGGCAAATGCATGAAGAGCTGTAGGGATACTTTGGTTGATTTAATTTTGCTGATACTAGAGTTCCTGGAAAGGACTGCTCAAGACAGCACATCACCTCTGCATGAGAGGAGATGATTGGAACTGGTCCGCCTCGCTCTTTATTTCCGTCTCTTGTCTCTTTCATCTGTGGTCATTCTCCATCTATGAGATCTCCATCTATCCATTCTCCATATCTAACATGAACTGTAGCCTGTTTATCTTTCTTGATTTATTTTTTTTACATGTTTCTGGCTCTCTTGTTAAACGGGTCTTTAAGTCACTGAAGAGTAGCAAGGTCTACGAGAGACTAATTATTCATGGGAACCCGGGGCAAAAGTTATTGTAATCCTCAGCATACAGACGGATTCAGCAATGTTTCAGCTAAATCTCAGGTTGGGTCAAGAATAGGTTACAGCAGCACTACAACGACACACCATTACCAACAGGACTGGGGGTTTAAGAAAAACTGTTAATGCAAGAATGCATTTAAAGTACTGCGTCTATGGGAGTTAAAAATGCTTACGAGTTCAGAAAAGGGAAGCAGGAAAGTCTTCATCTGACTCGATTTTCTTTTATATACGGTATAGTCATTTTCAGCCTCCACCTCTAAAACTTTACTTTTCTGGGTTGCGCATCTGGTGTGATATTTTTTTCGATTTCAAATTTTATTTCTAGGTTTTATTCTTCTGCAAAGTACACTTTAAATATACTGTAGATAAAGTGTCCTTAAAAAAATATGGAAATATAAAGTTCAAACCACAATTTGAAAAGACATCAACTTAGAGAGTGGGCTCAAGAAAATGAAACGCACATATACTCAGATAGACAGATTGAAGCATTTGATCCTCTCCACTTTCTTTCAACAGAAGCATCATGTCATTGAGTTGTCTGACAAGCCCTCAGGTTGCTACTTCTTTCCTTTCAAAGCTGGACTGAAGAATATGACAGCAGGACTGTACATGTGACTGATAGAGAAAGAGATTAAAGAGAGAGACAGAGGAAAAACACGAGTCCAGGTCATTTTAATTTAAAATGAGTGCCTGGGTCTGCCACACTTCTAATAGATGATTTATGCACATTATGTAAATGTATGTTAAATGACTAGGCTAATAGGGAAAAGAGAGAGTAAACTGAAAAAAGAAAATATTGAGTTAAGAAACTACAGTCCTGGTCTGATGGCCTCAGGGATGATACTAAAAGTCTACTTGCACACAAAAGCTGAAAATGGTGCAAGCAAAAATATAATCACAATTATAAAACTGTGCGTACGCACAAGTGGACATATTGTCGCCTTGGATTGACCTCAGATCCTGACCTCTACACGCACACATTCAACCATAAATGGTCAATGTACAGCACCTTAGGAATAGTGACGTATGGAAATGATCCTGTAGATCAACGGTTCTTTATGATGAATCCTGGATTCAACCGAGAAGAAGATACAGAAACATTTTTTTTCAAATGACGAAATCACAACCCTGTCAGCCAGAAATTACAACTAATTTGCAAGAGGAAATGCATTTATAAAAGAAACATAATCTGTGCCTGTATTATGTTTATTTCACTGACGGAAACTACATTTTTTTCCACGCTGTAAGACACTGAGAAGGATAGTGAGCATACAAAGTGCAGGATTCTCACAGGAGAGGTCACGGTTTGAGCCTAGGCTTTGGTCTGTGGTTAGGTTCAGGCAACAGAACTACATTAATTAAGGGTGGGGACAGATTATGTGTTTGGTTAAATGCGCTGGAAAACAGGTGCATTATCATTTTTGTCAACACGTTTACAACTTGTAAGTTAATTAATACATTACATTATGTATCAATACATTAACACATGAGAGGACAGAGAAAGTCCATTGTATAACTCTTGTGTTGTGATCTATTGTTTTTATAAGTCACAGTGTTTGTGTGGAAAATGACCTGCATCACAATCAGGCTCAATTTTGTGCGTATGCAACGGTTATAAATGAGAACCCTGGGAACTCATTAATTTACTGGTAATGACAGTCTGTTTCTTCCCCATGAAGTGACTGCCGAAGTTTAGGGACGATAAGTCAATAATCAAAATACATGATACCCATTTCTTTTTTAACAAGCCTTTGATTAACAGCTCCCTACAATTATCGGCCACTCGGGAATAATTGTATGGCTTGACAGTTTGGCTTAAATGATGGTAATAATTCACGTCCGTGAGTAGATGCTCTGTTTGTAAGGAAGAATACCAATGTGAACAATAGTGTTATTAAGTAATGAGAAAAAATGAAATGTGACGGGTAAAATCCTTTACCAGAACACAGCCACAGACAAACAGAGAGCAAAGAGATCAAGCAAGAGTGTTAAAACCTTTTGATATACATTGTACAGGGTTCCCACACATTCCTAAAAAGACATTTTCTCTTAAACTTTTTTATGTTTTTTTCCATTTTACTAATTGCCATTAATACAATTAAGTAGTAGGGTGCCATAATGAGGCTCTTAGAAAAAGCCAACATAAGTTTTCACCAGCCATACTGGATGTGCAGGTCCATCTGTTTGTGCTGTCGAGCTTTGTTCAGGTTATACATAAAATTAGGTAACCAGCCTGCCTGGACAACTATCTGACAAGAAGTCATTTGAGACAAGGTGCAATTACAAGTGGGGATAGGTATGCACACATTTCCACACAGCTAAATTTTACTGCTAACAGTAATGTTTTCTGGCTGAGCGATGACAGTCATGAAATACGTGCTGACTCGACTGTGCAGTATCCGTATCTTAAATGATAGCCCTAACAATGAATGTGAAAAAGAAAATCCAAAACATGTTAATTCCAAACCATTTCCAAGCCTGGGAACACTAATTGTAACCAGCAAGCACTTAATGACAATATTAGTAATAGTTAGAGTATTCATATAATTTGCTGTGACCAATCACTCCAGTATCCTGTTTTTATGCGATTTGTTCAGCGATGAAATACTTACAATAAAAAAATTCCTTATTATTCCACAACATAAATGCGTTGATAAATTTAAACCCTCTCCCAACAACCCTACCCAAGCCACTGTGAGATTTTTATATGATTTTTGACACATTTCTTTATTGCAATAAAATTACACTAATAACATAATTTCCTTATTCTGTTACAGTAGCACTATGGCCCTGAGAACACATCAAATAAGGTAAATATTTGAACGTCACTGGTACACATTCACCTTTTCATTTGCTTTTTATGGATGAAACAAGCTGATGAAGGCAAAAGGAGAAAAAAAAGTCTTTTTGCTGTTTGATGGAGTTGAAGTCCACTTTTTCATTGGCAAAACTTCAAACAACTATAACTCGCTTTAACAAGTCTGGGCTCATATATCAACACTCAAAGAGATCAGCAGCGGAGAAGGAGAAAGAAGGAAAGGCAAGAAGGAAGAAAAAAAGAGGAGCAAAGTGAGGACAAGATGCCGCTGAAATAAATGGTAGACTGACAAAGACATGAGACATACTGTAAATGGAGAGTGCAAGTTTAGGTTTGCAATAAGCTGAGACAGCAGACACAGTCTTTTCATCAATCACAGAACATGTGCAGACATCTGAATTTGGAAAAAAAGACAAATGTAAGACTGTAGTGCTAAAGAATAAAAAAAATAGCACAAGGATCATTAGCAGCACTCAATGGGTTAAATTTAGAAAAAGATCCTGAAAAACTTCAGTGGGGAAAACATTTGAATGCTCTTTGGGATTCATGCGTGTATCTGCTTTACACAACACATATCCTATTTCTCTTTTCACCTCACCATGCCTTATTGTAACACACTGTCCATACATCATCAACACAAGCAGTATTGCATGTAGTTTGTAATCACAGTACAGCAATTTAATTGTACAATTTAACTGTGAGGTAATTATACAGGTAACTTAAAGAGATATAAACAAGTCATATAACATGAACCCAATCAATAGGCCTCGCAAAAAAGCAACGTGTCGTTTTTTAACAGCTGTATGAAATGGACACCAGTTTGACCTGATGTTTAATGATTAATCAAAATGGAGTTTATGTTAGCATATAAAAGGCAGAATGTGTTTTAGTGTATTTTGCACTTCTCCCTTCAGTTATACAGTATGTGAAAACACGCCAGGTTAACGGATTGGAACCGGAAAAATAGCAAACATTTAAATCCAGCATTATAAACCTAAATATATTACATTTCAGATTTAAGACATTTTGATTGGGTTACTCCTTATGTCAGCACCAAGCAGCTTTGAACAGGAAACCCTTACTAGTCCCATTAAGACTTACCTTGATAATCTAAATGTCCCAATGAACAAAAGCTCCATGTTGTACTTCATCGTCTTCCTATACCTGGTTTGCTGGAGCTTTTTCATCCATGCAACACCTAACGATGCCTGTTAATTACAGCTATTTATAAGGCCCCAACAGCCAATTAACAGGCCTTCAGCACAACAAGCAAACACACTAATCTATACACAACACATTGAGAGATGACTCCATGAACTGTCTTTAAAAAATGAAAACGAGGGCCACAAATGTCAAATTTGAAAAGGTTTTTGTCATGTTTAATACCATAAATCAGTTCATTCTTTATCCCTGATATGTTTGTTTTGGTTCTTTTGTCACACTTTATCCTTTTCACTATGTGTAAGTTCCAGGTGTTTTTCCCTTTATCTCTCAGTAATTTTTTTTTTTAATTGTCCAAATCTGTCCAGGTTGTTTTGAGAGAGGAGTGAATAATGATGCCGGTGTGTTCATGTCTGTCTTACAGCAGTGTTACGGCAGGAAAATGAAAACAAAACAGCAGACATGCTTATCTAGAAAACAAGCTATTTCAATAAAAATACTGAATCAGCAATTAAAGGGCTGTTGAGGAATTGTTCCACAAAACATAGAAAAAAAATCCATTATACTTCTTGAGTCTAGAGACCAATAACCAACCACTGCTTAATATTTTAATCAAGGAAAATCTTTCAAAATCAAAAATTACACAATGAAATAACAATCAAGCTTAATATGTAGTTAATATTTTGTACAGTAGTTACGATCATTATAATTGCACCCTTAGACTAATGACCTAATTGCTTTCTCTCTTTTCCTTTCACTATTTATGGAATGAAATCTTAAGAAGATAACTTTGTCAGGATGAGACAAGTGGTGAATAAACATTGTCACAGTAACACATACAAAGAATATACGGCTAATAAGCACAATAAAAGCACTGTTTTACTGCCTTTATTTTAAGTCTAAACTCTTTATTCCTCTCCCTCTCTCTCACACACACACACACACACACACATTTAGGACAAACACATTTTAAGCGGCACCCACCCACACACACAATACCTGCGTTAAGTTAGTGACACATCCACCCCTGCTATGCCCCAGTTTTTGTAAGCCAGCTAAAATCTTTACAATATTAAACCCACATTTGGCCGTGTGTGTATGTGTGTGTGTATGTGTGTGTGTGTGTATGTGTATGTGTGTGTGTGTGTGTGTGTGTGTATGTGTATGTGTATGTGTGTGTGTGTGTGTGTGTGTGTGTATGTGTGTGTGTGTGTGTATGTGTGTGTGTGTATGTGTGTGTGTGTGTGTATGTGTGTGTGTGTGTGTGTGTATGTGTGTGTGTGTGTGTGTGTATGTGTATGTGTGTGTGTGTGTGTGTGTATGTGTGTGTGTGTGTGTGTGTGTATGTGTGTGTGTGTGTGTATGTGTGTGGGTGCGTTTGCCGCTTAAAATGTGTGCGTCCTAAATGTCTCTAGCTTCCAAGTCTTGCGCTGTGTTTAAACACACCCAAAAAACCAGATGATAACATAACATATTTATATCAACATATTTACATCAAATGTTACTGTGAAACTCTTGTTTACATGCAGCTGGTCAGTAATTTTTTCACCAAACATAGTTTTGTTTTCTTTTGCCAAGTCCTTTGTACAGATATTTAACATTTCCGACTCTGATTCTGCTTATTTGTGTTACTGCAATGTATGTCCTTACATTTGGAAAATTGTCATAAATGATCATTCTTTTAAGATTAAAAACAGCAAATAATATGTGCAACCCTTTCAGGCATCAATAGATGGAAACAGAAAAATTCTAAACAGATCCCAAGCACTCATAAATTTGTTAAGCAGGCTCCAAATTTTTCTGAACATCTTATCCTAATGTAAACATACTACATTCACATAGTTACTATGTGATTCTGTCTGACCTCAGCCTATGGTGTTTGCGACATGGATGAAGAGACAGATGGGTCCAACAAACTCTGACACTAAAGGTCTTTATCTTGGGAAGAAAAATGGTGCCGGGTTTAACGACTCACACAGTATCAGTGGCATTGAGGAAAGACTGCCTCTGTAAGGAGTATGCTTTTCAGGAAAAAAGAAAACGGTTAATCCGCAACAACAAACACACCAGGTATGTCAGAATTTTTTACATTGGCTTGATCGTAAGACAAATTTAACAATAACACTGACTTCTGTTTAGAAATACAGGAAAAAATGATCATTTTAAGACAAGCTTCAAATAACTAAGGGATATAAAAGAAAATAGCACATTTAGAATATTGTACTATGGTCCATTTAACATTTTAAGACCTCTAAGGTCTTCATTTGAAATAGTGTGATTGATAAGATAATGGAGGATAGTTTTGTTTTCTTTTAAGTTCCTTTGGACAAGGGGATAACCTGTAAACATACAATGCTCAAGATAAGAGCTCTGCAACTACCGAGGAAAATCAATGAGTAAAGACAAGATTTCAAGCAGTGTTAACATGTAATTTACAATGGACGATAAGCTCTCCACAGATTGTTAAAAAAGAAGCCAAAGTAGGTAACAAAGGAACTGGTGTAGCTTCCATCTATCAAGGCAAAGTGAATTAATCCCACAGAGATTGGCTGAGTTAGTTTTTGTCTGAACAGAGTGTGTGAGACTGTCAATGTGTGATACTGTGATAAGCTGAGATTTAAACGGAAAAGGTAAATGCAGCAGTTCTTGAAACATAAATGTTATTCACACATGTAATAGCTCTTTCCTGTACATACCTCTTTTTTCCTCTTTCCCTCACATCGTTTGCACATCCAATTAGTCCTGTATATTGACAAGGTTTCTATGCTTAGATTTATGTTGAATTTCATGTATGCACCAGGATACCAAGCCAAATTCCTTGTAGGTGTAAATGTACTTGGCAATAAAAACGTTTCTGATTCTGATGTGTTTGTCTGTGTGCTAAATAAAGGCTTGTTTTAGTAAGCTTGGCTGTGTGAACATGGAACGAAACATACAGTAGATGAAGCTGAGATCTATAAAGACCATGTGAGAGAAAGAAAGAAAAGTCCGACAACTGTTTTCGGCTGAATCCTGAAATCATGTATCTGAATTTCCATATAGATTGTAGTGAGTTTTTTGTTGAATGAGGCTTCTAATATCTCAAATGGCAGGCTGTGTTAAGCAATCAGGCACAGAAAAACAATTACTAGGGCCGATAAGCCAGCCTCCATGCATATAAAAAAACACGTACATTCCAAAAATGTGCACACTCAAAACAGGTTGAATGATAGCTGAAAACACTGAGACACACAATCATGCTAAACACAGTTTGACTGCAACCGCAGTCAAATGCAAATACAAAAAGACAAACGTATATAGAGACGCACAGCAGATACATTCCGTATAATCAACTTTGATGATGTTGTGTGTGATGGTGAAGTTAGACTATTCGCTACAGAGTGCCCCTCATTAATGATGACCCCCTGTTAATGGCCCAATCAAGCATAAGTGGGACTTCTACTCTGAAGCAATACTGAGTGCTCTTAAGGTCGTGAAAGTTCCAATTGGCCCCGATATATGTTCACAAGTCAAACAGAAAGTAACAAATAAACTACAAAGCACTCAGAAAGCGCATACCTCCACCAACACCTTTTCCACAAAAACCGGAACAAATCTGGAAATCATTTCCAGGCTATGTCAAAACAAAAATCCTGGAACAATTATCAGAGGTGCATCAACAATTTTTGTGAACATTCAGGCCCCTTAAAGAAGAAATGGGGCACTTATGGGTGTGCAGGATATGTTAATTGCAGTGAAGTCTGGATTATGCCATATGGGTATTTGTGTGGTAGGTGATAATGTCGTGTTTTTATTTTTTATTTTAATGACTTTCCACAAATCTGTCGGAATTGTTGCAATGTTTTTGAAACAGTCGCGGTGTCTGATTGTGTCACTAGTGAAGGGTATGTCTTGGCATTCCATTTGTTTTACATCAAGCCATGGGTGGTGGTGATGGGTTGCGTGGATCCATTTGATAAGGTATTGTGGTTTATTTGCTAAGTAGCAATGTTGGAAATGTGGTGCTTCTAGGCCTTGATGTTTTGATTGTTGTGCTGTTGCTTGTTTTATCCCGGGTGTTTTTGTTATTCCAATAAAATGTTATGTTAGTGTATCCAGTATGTTAAACCATTTGGCTGTGGGTTGGGTTGGGATCATTGTGAATAAGTAATTGATTCTTGGTAGTACCAGTGGCAATCTGTCCTATAACGGAGAATGGCGGTGTCATCCATTGGTTTAAATCATCTTGTATTGTTTTTAGTAACAGCTTGGGGAAGAATTTTATACCTAAATATATGATGTCGCCAGAAGTGAGTGGTAAGTAGTGGATTTGTGATGTAGTATGGGAGCTGCCTCCATTTATCGGTAAGATGGTGGATTTATTCCAGTTAATTGTACAACAGGAGATATTGGAGTATGTATAGATGGTTTTGAAAAGTTCTTTGATTTATTTGAAATGTTTAGGAATAGGAGTACATCGTCTGCATATAAGCTGATTTTACATATTATCTTTTTGGAGCAGATACCTGTGATATTGTTGACATGACTGTTGCCCTTGGTTTGTTGTACAATGTTAATCTATCATATAAATCATAAAACAAATCTGTATAGAGCCTTTATGAGAAATGTTACTTTGTTAAATGCTTTCTCAGTATCTACTGAAAGGATAATGGTTGTTTTGATGAGATACATTTATCAGGTTTGTAGTGTAGACTCACCAACCTTTCCTGTAAATACAAGTAGCAAAGTGAGAAAAGCCCCAATTTAAGTCAACTTTAAAAAAAATAAATAAAAAAAGTGTATCTCACTGACAAATGCTTGTCAGGCAAATAATAAGATTATATTTAATGATATCATATATATAGTTGATTTGTTCTAAAGATGAGAGAGAATCCATTTGGCCAACCAAGCAGCTGCAGATTCACTCATACAAACAAACACACATATCTTTCCAAATTAGCCTGGTTGAATGAAAGCCCTATTGAACGAATCAGAAAGCATTCACACTCCCACTCCACACACTGTCTTGGAAACCATTTAGCCAGACAAGCCCTGATACCTCTTCTCTCTCTCTTCCTCCTCACACACAGTCCTCCATTTAGATGTCACATAACATACTGTTGAAAAGAGATGTGTGTGTGTGTGTGTGAGAGAGAGAGAGAGAGAGAGAGAGAAGCTGTCTGCATTGAGGTGCATGAATTACACACAGACTGTCTTTGGCGCAACAAATGATAGCAATCAACAAGCCATTAAAGCACACATTGCGCCACTTTGAGAAAGATGGAGTGTGAGTGAAAGAAATTGAGTGAAGAGCAGATATTTCCTTTAGATTAGATTATAAAAGGGGTAAAAACTATTTCAGCACAAGTCAACTGAGGTATTCAGATTAGAACCGAAACTCCAAAAAAGTTGGGACATTTCGTAAAAGGTCAATAAAAATAGAAAGCAATGATTTGCAAACCTTTTTAACCTAAATGCAATTGAATACAGTGAAATGACAATATATTTAATGTTCAAATTGATCAAATTTATTACTGCCTGAAGAATGTAAGGTCACAGGAATTCAGTGTTGGTTTTCATCCTGGCCCCTTAGGTGTAGAGAATTCTACAGATTCTCTTACTCTTTTACCAATATTATGGACTGTAGATGGTGGCACCCTCCAATTCCCTGTAGATGTGAATTGAGAAACATTGTTCTTACACTGTTGAACAATTTGCCCATGCAGATTTCCACAAAGCGGTGAATCTCTCCCCATTTTCTTTTTTGTTTTTGTGAATGACTGAGCCTTTCAAGGATGCCCCTGTCACACTCGATCATGACACTATCACCTGTTATCTATTAACATCTTTCCCTGTGGAATTTTCCAATCAGGCAATACTCAAAGGTTGAATCAACTCCATTTCTTTTTAAGGTCTGAAGACGGCTCACCTCTTCCTCAGTTCTAACTGACTGATTAGGAGGTATTTTCAGGTATTTGACTCCTGTAATGTCATTAACACTTTCCGAGGCGTTGTTTACAGGTAGTGTCATAAAGTAATTGTATTACAAATAGTAGCTCATTAATTTATGAAACTCGCCAACTCCCCAGAAACTACTGGCTCCACACCCTGCTGGTACAGAGAGATATGACTGTTAGAAATTAAATGACAACATTTTAATCGGAATCATATTGTGATCCACACTTAAGCCACTCTCACAGTATGCAGAAATGTTGTGACATATACACAAGTGGTTCAGGATATTAATTCCCAATGCAGCCTTTTCTTAAGCCTTCAGCATTGTTTTGCTACAAAATGTGTGCTGAAGGCTTAAGTTCTACATCCACATTCATATACACTACAAAGTCGCAGTCAGATTATCTGGGTAGTCTAATGGCTTAATTTTAGTGACTGTGCATTATGTAAACCGTGACACATATATCTTCAACTGTGCTGTATGTGTACAATGTGTACATAAGCTGTATAGAGTAAAACAAATGATGATAGCCAACATTTAAAATGTCTGGATTTAAAAGAAATACATGAATGTTAAAAAAAACAAACACAAACAAAAAAAAACACCTTAGGAAAAGAATGTTATAGGTCGCCATGCTTGGCAGAGTTGTATGCTGTTTGTGTGTGCAACATGTCTCCAAAACAAATGCAAAATAGTTTAATGTGCATGAATTAGAAATACTAAAGAACATGGGAATATTTCAAAGGTAAATGTTTTGTTGGCTCTAAATGGACTATGTAATTATGGACAGTCACATGTGTTTTTGTACTTTTATAGAACCATACATGTGTATATGTTTTATAAGTCCCTGATACGTAACCTTGACAAATTGATAGCATGACTATCTGGTTCTTGAGCTTTACTGTAGCAGAAAAGAAATTATGTTTTTTGGCAAGCAGCATTGCTATGTGGGCGGAATATCAGTGTTGACACACATATCGTAAGTACACTCACAGAGGTCCCATTCTACTTGTTCTGTTGGAGTTACCTTTGATCAAATAGAAAGTGCAATATTACCTCGCATTCAAGGATAATACAAGTAACGTAGCCAACCAAAAGACGCAATGGAGTCTCTCAGTTGTACAACTTATTTCTTTGGTCAGTAAAATGTTATCTGTATGGTTTGTGCAGACAAACAAGACGACATCATGAAATAAACATAAGTAGTCTTTATGAGGATTTGACGATTTTCATTAAGTGTCATTTGGTCAAATTTTTTTTTTTTTGTCAAAGTTTGACATTGTTTGAAATGTGTTTGTTGTGACAACTTGACAAAGTTAGAACAACTCGCATACAATATGTGGGTGATAATTTGTTAACATCCCCCGTGGTGGAATCCTTTAGCTCATTCACTGAGAGACTCAGCCCCCTGTTAGCGCTAGATTAAACCAACAGAGAATAGGGAAGCAGGAGAAACTGCAGAGCTAAAAACTGGTTGATAAATATGAAAGTACAGGGACAAAAACAAGTTAGAAAGCTCCAATAACTATCGGTTTCTGTAAAGTTTAGCGCTGTTTTGTCACATATGGCAAATTAATTGGATTGTTTTCTTTTTTCTTTCTCTGAAGGCTCTGATTGATTTCGTGATGACCATGGATTTGTAGCTTGGACTTAACTCCTAATGATAAGCCAATTGCATTGGTGGACTCACAGGTGGTGTGTCCAGCTGCTTTGATTCCTTCTCTACAATATTAAGATTGTAGATTTGCAGAAAATTGCTGGATAAGGAATAATCATCAGTTACAAATGTATCCTACGAAGTAGAGAGACATTAAACCAAACAAAGCAACAAACCATCTCGATACTATTAGTGCCTTTTATCAAACTGGCCTCTGCTAGGAGGCTGTGCTAAACTTGGCCCAGCTTTGTTTACTGGGTGCTCCCATTAAACGGACAGCAAAGAGGTATTTGATGCAGTAAAGCAATCAGAAGAGATGACTGTTGAAATCACCCCTAACTTCTTCATAGTCTCTAGATTCTAACTCCTTTATTATCATGTCTACTACAGAGAGTTAAAATACAGACCCCTGCAGGGATAGACTGTATTGCACAAAGTATATTTTGAGTTAGGTTTTCCATTCAGGAAGCGTACATGAGCCACACAATATAACAGACTCGAACATGAAGGCACTGAAAGAGCAAAAGCTTAAAAAGCCAAAAACTTAAATTATATAAATTTAAGACATCTCAAGACATTTTCATAAAAAAATGGGTTTCATAGAATTGATGGAGAGAAAAGTACAGATAAATAGTCAATCTTGCTGTGTCTTTTTTCCTCCTTCCACTCCCTCCTTGTCTAACACTGAATAGTCAGTTGATAAACAAAAAAGAGAGAGAAAAAAAAAGAGTGGCGTGTAAATGTCAAGTGGGGTTAGCTTCTTACAACGCTACAATATAGCTGTATAGCAGGGCTTCAAAAACCCGCTGTACAAAGTAAAAGTAATTAACATCAGCAAAAGGGAAAATAACAGAATACTCCTTGTTGTTTAGCAACATGCTGGAAATATGAAAAAGTGATCCGTTGGGAAGAGAGAATTGTAATAAACTAATTAACTTTTTTATTTCTTCATTAATGATTTAAACTTGTATGAAGTAAACTGGGATTTCAGAATGGCTGAAAGGGAACGTGTGAGACTTCTAACGTCAGGTTCTCTGTCTCTCTCTGGCTGTTTTGTGTGGCTGGGCAGGTGCAGCAGGCCATGTTGACAGGTTGTCCCTCTCCTCTTGCCACAGGGAAAACTGTCACCCCTGTCATTCAGGCTTATGAGCACAGCATGGAGAATGCATGTATGTGTCTGTCTGTTCTCAGGAGACTGGGGGGGCTGTATTTGCTCTGGCAGCTTTTGCATACACACACACACACATACACTTTAGGTTTGATCAAAATGACTAAAGCATGATGGGAGTTCCACAACCTCAACCTGGAAGGGCAAACACTTCAGGGAGCAAACTTTACACCAGATGACAGGGTGATGCAGCAAAAGGAGAGACATCTATACGTGTGTATTGTGTTTTTAAGCTTTATCCAACTACACAAACGCACAGGGGAATACACTGTGGTCACTGTAGACTGACAAAAGCATGACAAGCATGCTGGTATCGCCGTGCATCATTGAACCACACAAATAAATAGAAAGGAATAATTAGTTGAAATGTGGCACAGCAGAGGCCTATACTGTAGATGAGAGGAAAAATGGCTTTAGATTGTAGAGTTGCTATGTTAAAAAAAAAAAAAAAAAAACTCTCACTAGTAACAGGGACCAATTAAAACTCAGCTGTGATCAAAGTTTGAAAATCTTGGCTGTACTGAATGATAACATACATAAATGTGTGTATGTGTGTGTGTTAGTGTGTGTGCAAGGCAGAGCTGGAAAGCAGCAAGCACTATATGTTCCTAATGTTTACGTCACCTTGATTAGTTTTCTAGTTACTGGCTGATACTGGTTACCAATACAATTCATGTTGAGTCTCAAACACTCATATGAAAAGAAATCATGCGCTATAATAGTAGGCAATAAAACTGTTTGACCCATAAACTCTGCCTTGGGAACAGAATAGATTGCAGACCTGTGCATGTCAAAACTACACCATGTGGGACTCGGGCAGTGACTAAACAAACCAGAACCTGTACTCTGAATCAAAAACACACAAAAAAAACACAAAAAAGCCTCAGGGAGTCTATGTGTGTGCTGTGTCTGAGTGTGTGTTTGTCCAGTGTGGGGCACTGGCCCCAGACAAAGTGCTCCACCAGGTTTCTGCCCACTGGTCTTTTCATTGCTGATGGATGGGCCTTGTTCAGCACCATCTGGCTATAGGATATATCACATTAATCATCACAAACACACACACATACCTCTGTCTCTTATACACACATACACACACCAGATGAGTACAATTGTCTACATGTAAATTAACATCCAAGAAGACATCTATAACGCTGTTTAATATGCATGGGACAAGTGAAAAAAGAAAAAGAAAAAGGAAGCCAGCGAAAGAACAAAAATAACAAAGACACACTAAAAAAAATGCAAAAGAGAAAGGAAAAGAAAATATTTATTCTTAGTGGTAGGCCTTTTCTTTTCTTTTCTTGCTTTATGTAAAAAGCGATTTTCCACATTTGTGATTCAGCACTGTCCAAGGGAGATTAAGAAACAAGGTTGGTACAAAAAAATAATAATAATTAGTTCATTTAAAAACATTGTTTCATTTGCTTTGTAGCCTAAAGCTATGAAACAATAATTGACGACCTTTTCATACCTACAGGAGGATGCGTATTAACAATAATTTCTGCCTTCCCTCCAAATCTGTGCACTCTCTCTCTCCGTCTCTCTCCCCTGCTCCCCCCTCTCACAGAGTCAATCACACACACACACAGATGTGTTGGTAAACACAATATCCTTACATAAACCATAAGCTTAAAGGCCAGACACCCAAGGGAATTTCATGTAAAATGAGGGACATTATCAGACTTCATTTATTTCTATCTAAAGGCTACATGGGCTTAATACAAGCTGATTTGCCTCAATATCTCCATGGTGTATGGACATGGGCAAGGACAGGAAGAACTGTGGATGATCTGGGAGGAAGCAAGCTTGACATTAGATTTATTATCATTAAATCATATCTCACGGCTATCTGGGTTTGTAATGCAAGGGGATTTATGTGCACATCTACACAATCTATGGAAAAGGAAGAGGACCTATAGGAGCATGGTTGAGCTATATGGAAGATTTACAAGAAACATGCTTGACATATTAAAAATGTTTATGTATGGGGCAATCAGATAGCCTATAATGGAACGGGATTACTTTTGACACACTATATCCACAATAAATAGTGAAATAGGCAAGGTTATCACTAAGTCAGCTGAAATTTTACTCTGCTGGGGATTAAAAACATAAAGCAGGAATAAATGTAGTATATCAGAGCAGAATAATCCTTTTTTATCTGTGCAATTTTACTAGCCACTTAATATCTAATTTATATTTCAAAAAAAGTTGACACGTTTTTTATACTATGAATAAAAGTTTTATGTATTGTGCAATTTACACATGAAAAAAGGAGGATAAATATTTTTTTGTCAGTCATTTTTATGATGGATTTCTCATATTGTCTTTCAGAGAGGGGAATTTCATACCGCCTGTAGCTCTGTCTCCGGCCATGTTTTGGTTTAACTTTGAAATGGACATTGGCTTCTTCCCTGAGGATCACAAGCTGCACACTGGCTGAGAGTGAATTAAGAGTTCTCGGATCTGGTGAGACAATACAGTGTCTTTAAAGAGATACTTGGCACAAAGTCTATCTTTTCAGAGTGAAACACTCACCCTGCTCTGATTTTCACAAATTTAACAACATACATACAGTTGGATGCTGAATGGGTGGACTTTGCAGCAGGATTAATTTCAGACTCTGAACCTGTAGACCATGACAGCTTTTTATAAATGTTCTTTTTAAGGTGTGTGTTCAGGGTTTCAGAAGTGGGTTGAATTGTGCAGCACATTCAAACGTCTTCTTTTTTGGCCTTACCTAAAAACCTGAACTATCTGTTGGGAATTGTGGGACATTCCAGGTAGACCGTAGGAACATAATTTAACTTGAGCGATCTAAAACTTCATGGATGAGCATTCCCAAAAAAATACACACAAACAAAACATCACAAAAATTTGTAAAACAACTTAGGTAAAATAACATATGGTAAGACGGAGATGCTCAACACAGCAGGATGAGTACAGTACATTGCCACACAGTTGGTTTCTAAGTTCCTCTGGGTATTGGATTTGACAGGAAAGCATGTTCGCAAATACTAAAGATCTCATTTGGATGGAAACATGTTAATGTATTATGAATATGTTCTCTTCAAACCTCCCTGAATTCCCGGCTTGTGTTAAGTGTGTTTTTATACACTCACTTTCATGCGTGTGTGTCCCACTTGTACTATTATTAGTGTGGCTCTGTGTGTGTATGTGTGAGAAAAAGATCCATGCCAGCTACAGTGAAAACGTGATCTTTCTTGCATCCTGTTAATTAGTATATAACATATAAAAACAGCACAACAAACTCCTCTAGAGTGAAAAAAAACCTGGCCAAGCTTAAGTTTAGGTAAATGACATCTTTGTCGGATGTCATCTTGCCAAAGGTCCAGCTGCAGTCTCAAAGGCTACTACACGTTACTGCCCCTAAAATCTTTCCCCAGCCTATATGCCTTACCATGTTGAGGGCATTTCATGAGGTAGCCGTCTGTTGTTGCTGCTGTTAGTCTGCAGATAGACCTACTGGAGATGACGTCCAAACACTTTCTTGAAAATCTTTCTAATAACGTAGATTACAATCTACTTTGTTTTAAATACACTTGAACGATTTAAATCAAAGTCGCCAGAATCACATGAGTTTCCAATGGCGGTTAGAAAACAAATGAAATCACTTAATTTCATAGCTTCTATTCATTTCACATTGAAACTGAAGGAACCTAGAAAACAGTGTACAGTAGGCAAGACGGGAGGTGGAGCTGAAAACTCCTGCCTCACCGCTCCTTATTGTCTTGCTAAAGCTAAAGCTAATAAATTGGCAGCACAGTGCGCTGCTCTCCCTCTTCTTCAATCTATCGTCATTCTAGTTCACCCTGCAGTCGATCTCTCTCTCTCCCTTCAAATCAATTCAATAAAATTGGTCCACACAATCCACAGTACAAAATAAAGACAGGATACTATGTATCATTTTCACATGGATGTGTGCTGCTTGTAATACATGCAAACTGTTCCAGGTAAATGATAAGATAACTCTGCATTAGAAATGTTTCAGAATAAGATTGTAAATTTGTCAAGACGTGCAGGTTGCCATTCACAGAACGATATCTGTCATTTCTGCACAACCGTGACTGCTAGAAAACTGTCAGGGAGGCAAACAATATTAACTTTAGTAACTGACAGGCCCAGCCACCCAAAGATGAAATCCTGGTGTCACACCTGTGGTAATATGTTTTGGACAGAATGTCCACTGATTGCTTGTATTATTTATATGATCACGGCATAAAATCCGAGCAAGACACATATCTGGATGTATGTAGCCATACACAAAAATTCCAGTCAAATATGTCAAAATAGGAAGCCATTTTCATGATGGGGACACATGTGGTGACAACTGTAGTCATGAGGTCACTTAGCAACAACATCTTTAAGAATCCTATTCAAAAATGCGCGCACACATATGCACACATACATGGACACATGCACACATCGTTGCTGAAAGGGTCTCATCTTCACAAGCATGCCTTAAGAGAGACAACTTGAGTCTGCTGTCAGACGTTAACCTGATAATGTATGAGCCAATACACACAAAACCATAGGAATATACAAATACACAGCTGAGGAGATTTATCTTTGACATTAGAATTCAATTTTTTGCACACATATGCACACTCTCACAATGTAATCAGGAGCAAACACTTGAGCTGTCCTTATCCACTAGATTGCTGACAAGAGGCATCCGTCTTGAGGAGACGGCCAACTCAAAAGAGTCATAAAGCCAATATTGTGACGGTGACCTACAACTACTTTTGATGTCAAGTGAGGACGTCTGCTCTACACGTGGATGAGGCAGAAGACTGAGGGCTCTCTCCATCAAGACATAAAAGATAAATACATATGTTCATTGTGTTGCAAAGACTAAATTCGAGGTCAGGACATCTTAAGGGCAAAACTGAAACAGAAATGTAAATCAGGGACATGATCCAGGACCACAAACACTGAACAATGTCTTACCTTATGGTCATAGGCATTGTAAGAGTGGAAGAGTTGTGACAGCTCTTTAGTCCTCTGCTTCTTCTGTAGACAAAAATAGAAAAGAATTCAAAGTTTAAAATTCATTTACATGATACACGTATAATATATATATATATATATATATATAATATACACTGAAGATTTAATTGGCGAGTATACTATATAAACTTGGGTTGAGTAGTTTTTCATCAGTACCAAGATTATGAAACATAATGAAATGTTCCCGGTCAGTCCTTGGAAAGTGAATCATATAATGTAAGCATTCCCTCAGTGTGTCTACGCTGTCGTCTTTTAGGCAAATGATTCCATGTATTGTGAATAGGATAAATTGATTTTGTGTCACTGAAACAGGATTTTATATATTTATATCCTATTCTCAAACATTGCCCAAGAAACTTACACATGGTATAATTAAGGACACTTATTAGGTCACTTATACAGACAGGAGGGGGGGGGATCACCATGGCTGAGAACAACACCCCAAGTAATTCATTAAATCTATAAAAATATGGAATGAACACAGCGAAAAATTACATTTATTTGCCCACCAGCTGTGGCAGAAAATACTTTCTTTTTCTCATTCCCACTCAAAGTCTGGCCATAACCTTGCATGTCCTTAATGTGTAATGAGATGCACGAGCATGAGACTTGACTGTTTGATGTGTGGCAGTTGTTAATGCAATCAGTTACATGAGGCCAAAGCAGTTACAAAGAGTGCTAATTAGCACGCTGATTAGACCATGTCTGGCTAAGGGGGAAGGAGATATGCTATTGTAGCTAACGGGAGTAAGCATTCATTGCCATCCTCTCTCCTCTTCCCTCCCTCTGTCTTTTTCAGTGTATGTAAATGGATAGATTCAATGTCCCTAGGCCAGATCTGTGCATATGGAGCAGCAGCCTACAAGTTGCTCTGCTATCACACACAGGCATCATTATAGCATTACAGACAAATGCTGCTTCGGGATAGGCAGAGGTAGCTTGATGATATAGAGAAGGACAGATGCAGAGAAGGAAGAAAAATCTATTAATATGCACGGCATATGCGGTCAAGTTGACAGAGATAATGGAAGTAGTTTCAATATGAAATTGCATGACCGGCTAATGTCCTGAGGAAGGGTGAAAAGGCCAAGGTACGAAACAAAAGTGCCAAGTGATCAGAGAAATGGAAAAGAGAAGATGTGGCAAATCAAAGCAGCAAAGTGAGGGAAGGAAGGTGACATAAAAGTACGGAGGTTGAAGTGTGTAAAGGTGGCGATTATACTCCTCGCCCTTGGCCAACTACTGTTTCGACTATGTCATTCTCTGCCTCAAATGAGGCCAATTCTTTCATCATTCCACCTCTCATCAGTCCTTGTCCTGCTCTCTATTCCTTCCATCTGTGTATACCTACCTTCACTTTTTCTCTGTTCACCCACGGCTCTTGTGATCCACAGACCTGTAATCACTGGCCTTGTCCTTCTACCATCCTCTCATGCTTGCTTTCACCTGATTCCCTCTCACTTCTTTGCCAAAGGGCTCTCCAGAATCTCCAAATCCTCCTTTCCCTTGTTTTCTCTGCCTTTCCATGCATCCCTTGGTGCCCAACCTCTCCCTCGCCCCCGATGTTTTCTCCAGTGAAGGAATACTCATACTAATCAGTCTGTCTGCGCTCTTCTCACCCATCCTCCCCTTTTACGTCTGTCCCTCCACAATCTCTCTCTCTCTCTCTGCCTGGAGCAACTTAGGTGAGAGCAAGGCTCTAATCATTTCTCCTCAACACCATTCTCTTTCTTCACTTCCATCCCTTCATCACTTTCACCATCACTCTGAATTAGGTGAAGCTCAACTGTGTGTGTGTGTGAGTGTGTATGTGGAACTGTAAGACAGATGTAACCGCAGGTAAGGATTTCTCAACCACCGAGGAGCTCCCAGCAGAATTTATCCAGTTCAATAGCGTGCACACAGACACACACACACACACACACGTGCACACACACACACGCGCGCGCACGCACACACACACACACACGCGCACACACACGCGCGCGCGCACACACACACACACCCCTACAAAAAACACCACAGGCACACACAGTCATGGGCTCACACACTGACACACAAACGCATGTTGTACACTCAAAATAGACAATGGTGTGAAAACATGGTAAATACAAAATAGCACGACCATGAAAATAGAAAGAACTCAAGTGATGAGAAAGAGAGAAAGAAAAAGGTTGAAGAATAGATTGATCACAGTGAGAGAAAGGGAGAACCTTCTACCATAACAGGAATGAATGAAAAGGAAACATCTCATTACTAGTAATCCTAGAGTCTTAAGATTTCTAAAGTAATGTTCCTACTTACATGGGCCTTCAGAGGTAGATATTTGTGAGATCCTAAGTTCAAATGCCTATAATAGTGTGGAAAAGTTGGCTGAGGCAGAGTAAATGAGAAATGTTCTTATTATCCCAGAAAAGCTGGTGCCATGTTGTCCTTGAGAAAAAAAACTCTGGCTAAAGTTGCATTTGTAGAACTAATCAGCAGCCAATAACAGAGATGTGTAAACTTTGTTAATGTGAAGCACAGTGAGATTGAAATGGGCCACACACCCTTACTTTCCAATACCTCTCTGACAAGACAAACCATAGAAGTTGTCAGTATACCAGTTTTTCTATGTAATACATAAAAAAAATAGTGATTAAAACTGGACGAACTGTGAGATTGTGAAAAAACAACCATTACCTGCATCTAATACAAACCTGAAATCTGTACGAAAACCAGTGCAGCATTTACATAATGTGTCACCTTGTTAATGGTCAATGTTTGAGACAGCCATGCGTCTATAGTAAAGTCATCTTAACCTTTTGTTTCGTTGTATCTTTACTTGTGAGAGCTTTATTAGTGCTCTGTATACTAATGTGTCTGTGTACAGGTATGCGTTTGTGTGCATCTAATCCATCAATAAGACAACTTAATCTTACATGTCATTAGGGTTACTGTGTGTTTGTAGGAACTCAGAAATGCAAAGCCACTACGTGTGTGTGTGTGTGTGTGTGTGTGTGTGTGTGTGTGTGTGTGTGTGTGTGTGTGTGTGTGTGTGTGTGTGTGTGTGTGCGCGCGCGCATGTGTGTATGTGTATATCTGCATGTGTGGACCTGCCAATGTGGTGATGATGAACGATGGTTGTTGTCATTATGTCCAGCTGTTATTGCCTCCAGAGACGGCTGCCGCATCTAACAGGAAGTGACTTTACATGGATGTATACACTTGTACCAGTATAATGGCTCCAAACATATGCAGGAACGGTGTAACACACACCTTGCTGCCAATAACACACAAAAACTTTATGTAAAATAGTAATACCTGGCTAAGGCTGTAGCTCAGCGGCAAGATATGCAATTCTTGACTGCAATTACTCTGACCAAGGCATTTTTGTTTTGAGTTAATGATGAAGAAATAATTGTCTTCAGACTAGCAGCTTCGTAAAAGTAATATTTTAGTCAAAAAGCAAAGCTGAATCTAAGTTCAACTGTGCCTAAAAATGTGAAAATAAGTCAATTGAAGGAACCAGTTATGAGTAGGTGTGGATTGACCTCGTTACGTACAGACAGGCAGATGGACAGGGTTAACCCTTTATGTCCCCTTTGGCATAAAGAGACTAAAACAAAATCCAAAACTATGCACTGATCAAGTGACTTACGTTTGTGAGTATATGTGCAGCATACACAATTAGTAAGGTCTTGCAGTTGGTTTAATGTTCTTAAATTTCAGAGAAAATGCTCATATGTGACTCTTTGAAAACTAGAAATGTATGTGTGTGTGTGTGTGTGTGTGTGTGTGTGTGTGTGTGTGTGTGTGTGTGTGTGTGTGTGTGTGTGTGTGTTCTTCAGTGCCTATAAGAGGAAGTCCATGTGTGTCAATATATTGAGTGTGTTGTGGGGCAAGGTAATCGTGATCTTGCCTGTACCGGATGTGCTTCTGGCTCACCAGTATGTGCCTGTTTGTCTTCCCCTAATAACAGGCAGATGTTGATGCTATAGAACCTACACCTACGGCATGTGCGTGTGTGTGTGTGTGTTTTGTATCACTCCAAGAAAAACCTTAGGCATTATTGGTGCCTGGTTGCGTCTGTGTGTGAAGGATTAACACTTCCTGAAGCATGACAACAAGAGCAGTTAGAAGAGTGAGTGAGGCCATTTCTACAGAGGTCACTACACATAACATGTTCCAGCGATGTCGACCTGTGTCTGCTGCATGTTCCGTTAACGGGATAAACAACACATGCCGTAAACTGTTACACAGAGAAACACTGACATGACATTTTATTTTGCTTTATCTAATCAAGCTGAAACAATGTGACATGCAAATGGTCAAAGGATGATGATCATACTGTATGTGTGTGAGCCATTATCACAGTTAACAACGGTGAAATGCCTGACAGCTGCTCTTCACTTTGCTTCAGAAGAGATTAGAAAATGACTTGATTTTATCATGTCAATAAGACACATATTCTGCTTAGTAAACTAGTTAATAGAAACAAGAAACTCAACCACAAAGAAAAGGCGTAATGTCAATGCTGCTCTATCCAGTTGGTTTTTCTCTATTTGTGTTCTACATAATGGTCATTCATGCTGAATCCATTTGTTGGTTGTGAATGGCAGAAACAGAAATTGAAGGAAAGTAACTAATCCCTAACAGTAATAATTTATTAATATGTCATATAATAACAGCAAATAGGAATGTCTGCCAAAGGGCAACTTTTGACTTTTATACTCTGAGCACATTTCAGAGCCTGCTCATTATGAAACTTGTTTCAGTCGAGAGGCCTTCAGAAAAACTTATTCAAAAACATGTTTTTTCTTTAGGGCACGTACCTGATAAGAGTTAAGGTATACTATTGAGATTATAACATGATTTACACTTTCTATGAAGACCATGTCTATAGTGTGTTATGAGGGCGATCATGATTCTTTATGACTACACTCATACACAGACAGGGTTTCTATCAATACTCATAAAACATTATAGTTGTGACTTATGAATTACAAGTTCAAGGGTTCTTAATCCGGACATTGTGGATCTACAGCAATGTGGATATATATTGTATGTGGATGTGTATTTTTTTTTTTGTTTAAAACCGTAATTTAACATTTCTATTTTAAAAAAACAAACCAAAAAAACATTTTTGTATATGCTTTGTTCCTTTATGCAGTTTTAAATAAATCCCCTCTTAGGAATCACTACAGTTCCTTTTTTGTAAAACATACACTTGTGTGTTTGCTGTGTGTTTTTATGCGGAGACCTACTGGAATTCTTTATATTTTCTGCAGAACATTTGCTACTCTCAATCCTTGGAGCTACTTAAAACTGCAGGATGACCAGCATACTGATGACCTATCCAGGTAAAAAAAAAAAAAAATTTTTAAAAAAGCATTTAATTGTGGGAGCAAAATCTGGCATCATTAAAATGCAATGTGTTATCCATTCCATTATTAGTAAACTAGGTCCTCATTAATCAAGTTCAGGCCTACCTGGCCCCAAACAGCAACTTAACCATTAACTCAACCTTAATACATGTTAGGCTGCCTTTAGTCAAATGTTATTATCTCCCTTGATACGTGTGTGGGTCTGCATTTAAGACACAGATGCAATGAGTGTGTGTGTGTCTATGCAAGTGTTTGTGTGTTTGTCCAGGCATAGATAAATGATAGTGAATGTAGGATAAGGAGCTACTAGTGGCTGGCCAGCTGTTTCCCTTTGACAGCTGTCACACTGATGCCTTGTGGGTAATGGAGTTCTTAAACAATTACAACCTGGGGAAATTAAGAACACTACCCCACTAGAATAGATAATCCCCTTCTCAATCACATTCTCTCTCTTTTTCTCCAGCAGCTGCTCATTCTCAACATTCCCATACTAATAGACATCCAAACACACACACACACACCCTCCACTCACCAAGTCCATTTATCAAGGCTAAGTTCTAGTCACCTGGGGATGATTATGGAGATCCAAGCTAATAGCATTCACATCCCTTTATTCTCAACACGTTCCCTTCTCTCCCTCCATCCCTGTGGTCTCCTATTCTTACCATCTGCCACTTTACGCTTCATCATGCATTCTCTAATATATCATCTATTACAATAGGTAACAAGTCAGACCTAACGATACCTCAAAAGTCCTGGACGACATCACAACATATTTCTTAACGTAATATTATAAATCCAAAATTGCCAATAATAGATATGATCAAGTGTTAATACTGACATGGTAGGTTTTTATGTCTCACCTTTACACACCTTTAGGAAGAACTAACAGCCACACTTGGATCTCAAATAACCCGGGACCAAATGTGGGAAAAATAACCTAAAACACTGACAAATGTGAAGTTTGCTTTTTTTCCTCACTTTTACAAGACAATTACTTTTTCAAGCATCCTCATCCTTTCTATATTTGCATAAGTACTTTTATGCATTTTTGTAAATCAGTGAATTAGTCGTGTCCATTGGCTTTAGTTCTGGCTATCTTTCTCAAATTAGAATAAATGTTAATTTAAATGCAGGGAAAAGAGTACAGTGGGGGGAAAGCTCTGTCCTGCAAAACAAAGAAGAGAAAAGATTGATTTACTTATTCTCTATACATGTTTTTCAGGATATCCAAAGCATATGGGAACATTTCCCACTCAAACTTCAAAAATCATAATCTATTCCTGCCTATTACTCTAACTACACACACACACACTCACTCACTCTCTCACACGCAGAAGTAACTGACTGTGACTGCTTGTATTCCAAAGAACGGAAAATAATGACAGTTCAATTTACAAGCTTATGTCTACAGAATGTCTACTGCTGTCAAAAAACTAGATCCTGTGGACAAGCCTAATCACTTCCTACTACATCCATAGCCGCCTCTCAATGTGTGCCAATGGAAGAATGACCTACAAGTCCAAACCCACCTCAGAATGATCTGTCCTGTAAGGTACAGAAAATTTACATAAACTAAAGTCACTGAAAAAAGTGTGCCGGCACTACAATCACCCTGAGTGTGATCTGTTTCCCCTCCTGTTGATAGTGTTTGTGGAAAAGGTTATGTATGTGTGGCATACCGATAAGGAAGGCAAATATTTACACTTGCCTTTAAAGGGCAGAGTGCACTACACCTGTGAGGTTAATATAAACCAAAGACAGACCACAAGCTTCACCACAGCCAAACAGTGAGACTGACTTCCTCTTTATCAGCTCCAAAATTTATGGGGTGAGCCCTCACAGTGGCCAATTTAATTTGGTTGGTGCGCCTTCATTTCCCACAATGGACATGGCCCTGCCGCTGTTCCTTTTTGTCTCTCTTGCTTTGCTCCATCCATCTACCTTTCCCTTTAAGCTATCTTTCCCACCGTCCCCTTCTTCCTTACCTTCTCTCAGGCCTCCCTCCGTCTCCTCTTCCTACTCTATCTAGTTCTCCATCCATCCCTCCTGTGGCTATGCAACACAGTTGTGTTCCAGACAAACCATCTGGTGCACTTTATTAATGACTGACCCTACATGGCCTAAACGTCGCCTAGCTGCCACCACATACTGTGTGTGTGTCTGTTTGTATGTGTGTGTATGTGTGGAAGAACAGGTGCATAGTGACTGATGATGTGTTGTTGTGTGCAGCTTTAACCACCGAAGCAGGTGTACTAGTTACAGGGACCCCGACATATTATTCTGACTTTGTCGCTCACCTTTTACTTCTCTAAGTCCAGCACAAAATATACTAACAATTCACTTAAATTTCAACATCCAGACAATGTGAACACAGAGATCTTATACAAGACCGTTTCAAAAATATTTACAGCTGTCCCCCTTTGTTGCCTGTAGAATTCAGACAATTTACAAAGCATTAGTGTTGATTTCGTTCATGCAAACTATGATGAAAAATGCTCATTGACAACCTTTTTTCCTACACTAAGATGAGACTATGACAAGACAACACCAACGTCATTAAAGATTAAATGTGACAACATCAACAATGATTGTCATTGACGAAAAACACGAGACTAAGATGTAGTTTAAAAAATAAAAACGTTACCAAAATCTCTTTATTTTTGTCGATTTTGTCTTTATTTTTGTTACGTGTGCAACATTTTCATTTTGTGTGCTACACCAGCAAGGTGGGATCACCACCACCTTCTGCTATGTTGGGAAGGAAGGGCGTGAGCGTGTTAGGACTTGAAAGATGGTGAACTATGCCGGGGCAGAGTAAAGCCAGAGGAAACTCTGGTAGAGGCCTTCAGCGGTCCTGAAGTGCGAATCGGAGCGTCTGACCTTGGTGCAGAGGCAAAAGACTAATTGAACCATCTCGTAGCTGGTTTCCCTAATAATTCCTCTCAGGATAGCTGGCACTCAGAGTCTCGTAGTTTTATCTGGTAAAGCCAATGATTAGAGGCAGGGGTGATTCTAGGATCAGATGTTTATGGGGACTGAGCCTTTAATTAGACTGCGACATGCATTCAATGCCCTGCAAAAGTGTTCAATCCCAGGTGAATTTACTAATTTTACTAGTTAACAGTTAAAAATTGATATTTTTCAACATAATGATACTACAATGTACAACAATAACAGTTTTAATGAATTATTAGTAAGTGACATGAGTTTTATCCCACAAATTATTTTTTAAGGAAACAAGAAATGGAACATGCTGTTTGCAGAAGTATTCAACCCTTTTCACTTTGGCAATTGATTCAATTAGCTACACAGTGTTACCTTCAGACGCAAACTGATTAGTTTAGTGGTCTAGTAGCCTATAATAATAATAATAGATCAGAGTGGTCACAGAATTTAATATAATACACCTGTTTTAGAGAGGACCCTCAGTTAGTTTAAAAACCATGAGGCAAAGACTCAATCATTATAACCAGGACTTTCTAAAGTAAAAGTATTACTTAAGTATAATTATTTCAACGATAATAATAATTATTACTGTCACTATCTGAAATCATTTATGCCTTCTACTGTTAGATTTTGTGAACTTCTCTGTTAGTGTCAAGACAAATAATTAGAGGGCTAAAATAATTTCAGAAAATGATAAAAAATAATAATGATAATAATTTATTAGCATTATCATTATTTTTAGGGATGCTGAGATGAGATGTAGGTACCCATAAAAAAGGCCAATGATTACACTTCTTGGGGCCGAAATGATCTCAAACTTGAAATGAGCACAAAATTGACTCGCTGGCTTCAGCATGGTTCAAAAATAAATATGCAAATCAGAACATGTTCCATGTCTGGATTTATTCCCTAAACTGACATTATCAGACCAGACCCTTTCTGTAAAGCTGGATTTTTAATAATTCAAGCTGACTTTCATAATATAATGATCAGCTAAATCTTATGTGAAATTAGTAAAGTAAGGGAATTAAGAATAAAATGACAATAAATATTGGTTTTGGCTAGACTAGATTGATGGATAATTAAATGATGTCTCCGAAACAACTAAAATATCAACACTTTTCAGAGACTAAAACTAGACTAAAATGCTGTTTAATGGACTAAACTGTGACTAAAATCAGTAAACTGTTGAATAAATATGATATGAACACTAAGGACATTTGACACAGGATCAACACTAATACTAGATTAACATTTCTTTAAATATTTAATGTGCGATTGAGCACATACATCATCGTCATTAAATAAACAATACAGCTAGTAATCAAAATGATTTTGTATGTAAAAAACCTTGATTTGACAGTAAAAGGCTCCAGCACTATGCCACAGTCTGACAATCAAAGAGATGCCTGTGGGATGAAATCTTGGATAGATGCTTGCGGACATCCAATCGCTGACAATAAAAGTCGGATGAGACAGATGGAGGAGAAGGAAAGGAGAGGGGGGGGGAAAGATAAGAAGAGGTTGAAGCAGTGATGTGGTTGTGTGGGGATTGATCCCTCTAAGACACACTCAGCTTCTCCACAGAGAATGAAGGGAGATAGGAGGGAGGAGAGAAAAAGAGAATGGCTTATGAAGAAGCTCTACTTGAAAGAGGTTTTTGATGGTTAAGAGTGAGAGAAAAATGTAAGGAGAGATAGAACATATAATATAGGGTATAACACAATGTAGAAGGTCAAACTAAAGAAAAAAGTCAATGAAAAACATATCATGCAAAAGAACACGTAGCATGCATGTCATTGTTGAGACTGAATAATCTGATAACTGCTGCAAAATACTAACCTGTTGAATAAGCAGTTATTCTTTTTGCTCAATACTAAATAAACATGGCACCGAAATAATTGTGCATCAATCCATGATTTAAGCATAACATAATGAAAATAAGAAAAAAACAAGCTTAAAGTAAGCTACTGCTAAGTTAAACGGCAGGGACTGAAATGAGGATGAACGGTTATAAGCAACATTGTTGTTGATTAACATTAACATTAAAATTTTACAATTATACTGGAGATGACTGTCGCTTTGCCTCACAATGCTACAACTACATGTATCAGGCAAAAAGTCACTGATAGTGATATGCTCAATCAGTGCTTACTCTCTCCCTCTCTTACACACACCTTTCCTCACAATTATGGCTTCATTAGCCCCTAATTGTTTAATTTGGCAGCAGATTGAGAGAGAGGAAGACAGAGAGTACCTGTCAGGAGTCGTGTAGGTATACAGAGAACAATAAGAGGCTCAAATGAAGCAGCAATCACCATGAGACAATGTGCTGCAATTACTCTACTAAAGGCCATTAGATGATGGCTCCAACAAAGGTTGAGGTCGTGAGAAAAACATATTAAAAATACAGTCCTGAAACATCTTTAAGTAACATTATTATTTTATCTTAAAATAAACCCTTGAAAATTATTTTGTGATACAATCCCTTGTAATAGGGAGGGTGGGTGCCTCTTGCATTTCTACTCTGCACTCTTAATATTCTATGTAATTTTTGGTTAGCAGATACACACACCACCAACAACGAGTAATCAGCTAGTGGGAAGCTAGCTTGATATTCTAAACCGGGGACTATTGTCTTTTCCAACCTATCAGCACTCACAACAATAAACATGATGGCTACAGTAGCTTGGAAAAATTCAACGGCGCACTTAATTGGATGAATTTAGTGTTTATCAGACCACAAATGACTTCTGTTGGAAAAAGATAGAAGACAGGACACAGTGTCTGTTGGGGCTTTACTTCACTGATTACTGTGCAAAAACACAAAGGTAGAATTTTATTCACTGCTTTTGGTGAAACTATAGAATATTTTATGGAGCAAATAACTAATTTATGGAGTCTCCTAATGGGCAGATAACTTTTCATTCTTTAAAGTAACCGCTAAATGCTGAGGCCTATTATTTTTTTCAACTTATACCAATAAGCAAGTATTGCCCATTCATAATCTCTTATTCATGTACAACTGAGGGTAGAAAAAGGCAAAGAGGAAAGTCTCACTTTCACTCTTCATCAGTTATTTTGAGCCCAAATCAGATATGTCAGATCAACAGTTGTAAATCTCCTTGACAACACTCACTATATGTGCTGGTACTTGCTCCATCTTGGCGGCAGGTGTGCCAGGTCTGGGGTAGAATTGGTTGATGAAGAGACTTGGGAATCGGTAGAGTTTCACCAAGTCCATGGTCTCTTGGAAGTCTTCCTCCGTCTCACCAGGAAAACCGCAGATTATATCTGTAGCAATGGTTATACCTGGGACCCTGAGAGAGAGACAGAGTAAGCCTTTTAGGTCATATATCAAAAATTCATGTCACTTCCTCATTGTAAAAAGAGGTGGTGCTGAGATTGCCCTGAGAGAGGCACTGAACTTATGCTTAACCTCTGGTGTTTGCAGGAACATAGCAAGGAAGATCCTTCACAATGTGACAAAAATAATTGCATCAGAGACAATAGCTGTGAAGCCAATCTACTACATTTGTTTCTGTACAAGCTTGACCTGTCTGTGCCAACAGCTGGTGTTGTAACCCCACATAAAATATTTTCACTTTGTTTATTCAATGAGGGGAAATTATCAACAGCAACATATTTTATTCCATTGGAATGCCTATGGGGCAACAAATAAGGAAAATGATGAAGTAAAAAAAAATTCGGTCAAATATTAATTAATCGTCCAATTATCTAAACTTACTCTGGAGTTCGTGACTGCCCACTGTTGATACGTCTCTTTGAAAAGCTCTCTGTGGAACCATAGTTTTGTTTTGGGAAGGCAGTTTTCCCCATGGACTCATTCAGCCAATCAAAGTCTGATTAGCTGCCTCTGATGCCAATCAATAGTTATTGATTATTGGCCAGATGGCTCATTGGATTAATTGTTGTCAGTAGGGTGTGGGAATAGATGCATTGATTAGTTCTACATATTTTGTTTGCATTGACAGCAGTCAGACGGTTTGTAAAATAATTCCGAGGCTAAGACAGAAAGCTATGTACATACTTGACATTCCCATACAGTTACATTGATTAGTCTTGATCCCATCGTCTCTGATGGGTAAAGTAATTGTATCTTACCATAAAGGGCTATATTAGCAAAATCAGCAATATGACAATTCTGCTGGAAACATTATTTCAGTATCAGTGTCAAAGTCTAAAGTATTAGTCACAGGATGGCTTTCCAACTGTCTATTTTCAAGGATGCAATTATTTTTAGGCAACTAAGACTGGGAACGGTATCCAATATGAAAATAATTGGAAATAATTTGCAATACAAACAAGCCAACCCATTGATTGAAAGCTTTCTGACATCGAACATCTATATGCAGTGGAACAAGCAGTACACTAGCTCCTCTTAATCTGTTATACTGCAAGCACTCTGTGGCAAGAACCCAAGATATTGCACGTGAAACTCAACAGATCTCCTTTGAACATTTTTGGATGTGTGAGGGAAATCATTGTAATAGTGAAGTGTTTCTTTCCTCCATGCTGCTGATATAACAATGAGTTGCTTTTGCTTTTATGGATAGAAGTGTTCTAGTTGTGTAGCTGATGATGGCTCTTGTTTGCAAACAATGTTTAGTTTAACTAAATAACTAGACTACTGTGGTGAATTGTATTTTGGACTCTTTCTCACTGATCCTAGACAGTACTGGTTTGACAATATATGGTGTGGAAAAGGAAGACCATTGTGAACGAGTTAACTCTCAATCACTCATAATGTGAGCTTGCTCATTTTAATTCACTCCTTTATTTTCTATTTGATCTTTTTTTTTTATCTATCTTCCCTTTAACACCATTATTCTGTCTTGACATTCTGTATTACAGATGCCAAGACAGAATAACTTGAATTGCCACTCTGCCTCTGAGCAGGCAGCAGGTAGATACAGAGTGGAATTGATCTTTGTGTGTAGAGTGAGCTTGTGAGATGATAGGACACGATAGGGTGAGACATGTTGATAACATGTTATGTGTGCAATCCACCTCCAGTGGATTTAAAGGGAAGCTAACAACAGTTACCAGATAACTAATAGATGAAGAATAGCAAATTTGAGAGACAAGGAGATCTAGGAGCTCCATATATAACAGGAACAGTTAATGATATGGTAATGCTATTGCCCTGTTATGCCTTTGTTTGTATGCCTTTGCCTATTGTTTAGAAAAGGGTGTGGTATAGATCTACATAGACGTCGGTGTGTTACACGTCATGTCTTTTTTCTTCCAAAATATTAGCATGCTGTCAAAATCACACATCGGTGTAGCATTATAACATTTGGTTAAGTGTGAAAAAACAAAGGGTCTCCATTCTTGTAAGATTGCACAATCTTTGTGAAAAAGGGCTTTATTCTTGCCATACTTTCTCTCCTTCTTTCTTCACTGATTTTCAAATAATCATCGTACCTCTGATGTTGTAATTACCAAATAATACAGTATATGTTCCATTCTCTAGGGATAACCACTTGGCCGAAAAAGTGCTTAAAAAAACGACAATAAACAAATAAAAAAGTAAGAATGAAAATAATACTTGTCTTTTTATTTGTTGAGATATTATCTTTTGTTGAAAAACTGAAAACTGTACAGTGTTGAATCAAGAAACAAACACACATAACCAAACAGGACACACTGACAAAGACGGCTCAAAGAAGGTATTAAGAAAAGAATGAAAATGGAATTTTCCTTGCAATCGACAACATGATGCATCTTTAATTACATTAACTTCCTGCATCTGCAACCCCATGATAACCTCTGACCTATTGATGAGTCACAATTGGCTGATGGGTCATTAATATTAACCAATGGCCTGCAGGCACAGGCATCCTTGACCTCTCAGATTTGCCGACAACTCCCCAATGAAAAAATTTAACTAAATAAAGTTATAAACAAAATCTGAGGATTGAATGGTTAAACAGTTGAATGGGGGGGCGGGGAATGTGATTAACATTTACTTGAATCCCTGGAAGCAATGGAAGCAATGCTTCAAAACCCTGAGTTTTCAACACAAAATACAGTTTTAATCCTTTATTTTGTTAGGTAAACAAAGGACTATTTAGACCCTCTAGGCTTCATCAAATAATTAAGTAAAGCTGAAAATGGGAAGATAAAGCAGTTCATTTGTTGGTGGAACCAAGGTTCCCATCTGTATTGGTGTACC
Source organism: Chaunax sp. Z400 (assembly GCA_037577475.1). Lineage (NCBI taxonomy): Eukaryota > Metazoa > Chordata > Actinopteri > Lophiiformes > Chaunacidae > Chaunax > Chaunax sp. Z400. The sequence goes on from CM075190.1 coordinate 15,004,664, forward strand.
CACATTATAGTTATCAGTAAGTAACATTTTTGTAGGTGTGCGGGTTGAGTCCAGAAGCCAAATTCATAGGCCGTACAAAGACATCTATCAAATGTAATCTAAAAAAAACAACATTCTTCTCCTGCAGGGATTATAAAAAACATTTGAATAAACTGATATTAATTATTGCTAATCAATGCTCTTGTCACAAGCATAAAGAATATATGTAATATATTCCCCAAAGGTATTTCATTAATAATGTTGAGAGAGAAGGTAAATAAAATTAACAAGGCAAACAAGTAGATTTTTTGCCTGGTCTCAATAGATAACCGTCTTAAGCATCTCCCCAAGGTTTGTATATTTCCTATGAACCTTTAATGGTAGTGTTGGTGAGGAGGTATATACCGTAGGTAGCAGCAGCACGAAGAAAATCTACCATACTGGATGAAGAAAAAAGTACAATTCATGCCAGGGGTGCAAAGTAACACATGGCGATAAAATGCAGCGAGAAAGAGCATGAGTGAGACTGGTGTAAATTGGCTTTTGTGGATTTTCGAAAGATGGAGGCTGAGAGGGAACAAAAACAAGCGCACACACACTGTCATTTTGACACCTCCGTCTCTCCCAGTTCTTAGGGTGATGGAGGTGTGATGTGTGATACTAATGAACAAGAACCACACTGATACTCTGCTTTTTAGAGATATATTTTGTTGTTATTCACCTTTCAAGAAACTGTGTGTAAGAAACAGAGAGGCAAAAATAGAGACTATTGGTTGTCAGCTCAACTTCCTTTGAATTAAACTGATGCAAAAAGAAGGTAATTTTACATTAAATTGGTTTTATCTCTAAGTTGGAATGAACTTTTGTCACAAGCACCTGGCATTATTTTAACAGTGGAGGAGATTCGTGTGGAATATTGTTTTTCCATCAGTTTTATTGCCATAAAATGAAAAAGACATATGCAAATTTGATTTAAATACAACAGACTAACTGAATGTGGGGGAATGTCATATTAAACCAGCACATAAATGACTTGTTTAAAAAAAAAAGAAGATACATGAGTTATCAAACTAATAACCTGTGAAGAATGGATGCAGAATAACAAAAACGCTGTCAAAGCAAGATGAGTCTTGATGGTGTGTGCAAAGGAGATAAACAGGGAGAGCATAACAGGATATGTAAAATGAGACATTATTTACTATATCAGGCCTGGAGAAAGAGTGAATGACTGGCATTAATTAAACAATGACATGTGAGAGCAAATAGAAAGGGGGAATAAAAGTGTTGTTCCACACTGAAATAGAGTTGACAAAGAAAAACACTACAAGCAGGAATTCATGCATACAATAATGTTGGATATTAAGTACAAAGAAAAACAGAGGGACGACACTATTTCATCAAAACACAACAAATTACTACAGACACTGTAATAAACAAGAATATGTTATTTCTGATTTCTTGAAAATTAAGTAATAGACCTGCTATGTACATCGTATGGTGAGAGAATGGAGGAAATATTCATTTTTATCAACAACTAATATTCCCTATTATTTCACTTCCTGTAGGTACTTGAGTACAAACACTCTACAGCCCGTAAAGCCCCTAAATCCAGAGACAATAGTGCAGGAAAAAAAGGTGTGAGGTTGTGTTTGCTGTGTTCCTGTCATTTCTCCTCCTGCCCCATGGAGGCAAAGAGACCATATCCCTACAGGAGCCCCCATTAGCTATGATGTGCCACCACTATGAGTTAGCATTTACATAGGGAGAACGTTTTCATAGGAGACTGGTGTCTCTTAATTAAAACTCAGAATAAGCAGACAGCCTTCCATCTGCCTCAACGTGCTGAATTAAGCTTTATAAAATACACCATTGTCTTCAGCACAGTTATCATCAACTCTTTGTTTGCAGAAGATTGTGCATGCATGATTGTGTGTGTGAGTTCACATATACATACAGCCGTGTTTGTCATCATATATTCAAAATATGTGCACAAGTGTGAAGTTTGTTTGCACAACAGATGCCTGTGAGTGGCCTCTGTGATAAGATAGATGAGATGTAGGCGAGACCATAGGAACACAGGAGCCCCCAAAAAACGGCAGCAAGAAAACGTGTGAGGAGTGTGGCTTTTAGAGGGAGGAGATAGGAATGGAAGGATGAGGATGGAAGAATGACAATCTGGGAATGTAAATATTTATTCATCTGCCAGAAAGAGGCTGTGCTACCCATCTGTGCTGCACTGTGTGTTCTCTGAAATGGTAATGTGTGGCACACTGGGGCCGCTGTAGCACAGAGGATGGACAGTAAAAGAGAAGAGATGGGGAAAGGGATGGGCTGATGAGATTTAGTTGTCCAATGTATGAAGTTTTGAAAGCAGCTGTCTCGAGTCAAACTCAGCTACTAAATAAAAATCAAATTAACATGCGATCTAACAGCTTTATTATAATGTGTGAGTGTGTGCAGCAGAGAAAGAACAGCAGCAGCTGGGGTTGTGAGTGAAAACTGATTCTACAAGGACTTGAAATTGACAAATACAGAACCCACAACATATTGTGTGAAGATTTTGTCAAGTCAGTCATAATCAGTGCTTCTGTGAGGAAGAGCAGTGGGGTTTTCACCATGGAAGGTAACTTCTCATCGGAGCCATCTGTCCACTCAAAGATTCACAGCAATATCCTGATACCACAAAAGGTTGAAACAAGCTGCGACACCTCTTCGATTCAAACTGTAGATGTTTTATCTGACAGTGCCTTAAAACTGCCTTAAGTGTATTAAATGATCTTAAGGTTAACAAGTATCCATGTCGGAAAATTGTAAAATAAAAAACTAATATTTGACCGTTATTTTTGCTAGACTGTTACATTACTGAACAAAAGGTACCTTTTGAATTATCGAGACAATTCACTCTTTTAATTAAGAAGTACCATAAAGTAGTTTTTACAATGGCTAATAGGGGTGTGTGGTATTGACAAACAATGACACCTTGATATTTTCTGGGATTGTGTCAATAATTAATTAATTAAAAACAATTTTTTAAAAACAGTCTCTTATATATCGAACTGAAAAAGGATTTCCTCCCAAAGCGGAGAGAGAAGGAACCTCAGAAAGGGGGAGAAATAAGGACACTTATGACCAGTGTGAGCGATCACTCAGACACTTAAGTGTTTGATTTAGCCGTGGCAGCTGGAGGTAATGGCACTGTCATGTAGCAGCTCAATTTACAGGGACAGAGAGAGAAGAGAAGAGGTGTGCTTGGTTATCACTCACTTTACTCAACCACTTCCAGCATCGATGATGAAGGAAAGGACCGTAAGAATTGGCTGAGGAGGCACAGGTGATTGGGCAGATAACAGGAGGATTTCAGAAGTTGCACAGCCAAACAATGGTTCTCTTTGTGGCTCAAATCAAACTCTGTAAAATGACTTTTTGATACATAAATGGACATTTCTTAGACCTAAAAAAGTGATTACATCTGACGATAGAGCTGAATGGAGGTCAGGTTTTTGTCTAATTCAGTTTGTTTGTGTGCAGAATACTGTGTCTGAAAAGTTTCAAGAATTCAAGAAAAACACTTTGGAGAAAAACTGATGGATCAAGGAATTTCAAGCTCAATTTCAGAACAGGAATGACCAGCACAGGTGTACGTCTACATTTCAGAAAGCTTACTATTCATTAACACTGATGTACTAATTAAGTTGAGAGTTTGCAGCTATTAATGCTGCTGGGATAACTGTGGTACTGTGTGAGACAGGCTGGCAGTTTGCATTCTGGTATCTTGTGGTAAAGTGATTCAATGACTGAAAGTAAAATGAAAGAAAAATTTAAAAAAGACAAACAATAAAAAAAAACTGTGACTTTTATATGTTTGGGAGTGAAGAAGTGACAGACAAATGACTGGTTAGGAGACACACTGAGACAGGTGATGGCTTCAGTTGGTCCTGAGAGGTACTGTCAAACTGTCAGGAAGACTTTCTCAACCTGCTTTTCTCGCTCAATCCTTCCTGCAATCCTTGCTTGCTCTGACTTTAGAGTGGAATGATTTTTGTTATACTTCTGTAAAAAGCCCACACATGCATAAGTACATGAGCTGGCAGTGCTATACATTAAATGCACAAAGCTGTGACAGTATTCCTGACTTAAAGTTCTTATTTTCAGTCTTAAAACCTCCTCAAACTTCTTTCTGTCTTAACTATTGTTTCTCATTAGAGTTATTATTTATTGGTAATGGAGATATATGGAATTCAGCTTTGAATATTATAAAAACAGAGATCAAAATGTGTATGTTTGGTCTGTGGATAATGATTTTTTTTTTTTTTAAGTGTGCTTCTTCAGCCAAAGTCCATCTTTTTCATTCGATAGGTAAATAACTGAGATTGGATAGTCCAAAGAGGGTGTGTAAACACATTGTATATGCTGTTAGTCCACTTCGTGAAAAGCAAGTCATTTGTCTTTAAACCTGCGGTGCAAAATAACCTCTGTCTGTCTATGCAGCAGGTCATTTGTAAAGATCAAGGTGGCTGCTGCAGAGCGAACGGAGAGCCAAATAAATAATGATCCCACTGGAGTCATCAGTAAACTTTATCATTTAATGAAACAGCCTGAACACAGCAGAGCAGAACCGCAGTTCCATTTAACACACACACACTTACACATGCAGACACACACATAGTTCATTAGCTATGGAGAAGGGTAATGAGAACGCACACATGCACATTTCATTAGTCTGAGGGAGGAGTAATAAGAGCGCATAGACACCATAAATCCATGGACTCACACTCTAACAAACACACACACACAGAGAGTTATCTATACACACACATACATATTCTGTATATATACTGTGTGTGTGTGTGTGTGTGTGTGTGTGTTTATATATATATATATATGCCTAAGAGGGCTGCCTCGTGACTGTCTAGTCGCGCGATAAATGGACTGTCCCTTTGCACTTTATTTCAATTTAATCCAACCTTCATTGACATACCCTATGTATGTTATTCATCATTTCATCCCACTGTGTTATTCATGTCAGTGACCTGCACAGATATAACATCAAGGCATCAGCTAAATGCTCGATGTAAGAGCCTTACCTGAATCAAATGAACAGTGGGCTGCTCACCCACAAGCAAGCAAGACATATTATGAACCAGATAAACTGCTTGAACAAGAAATTACACGCATCCATCTTGTCTTTTTTGTGCAAAGACAATAGTGGATTTATGAAATGCTAAAAGAAATCCATCAAAATAGATTCATGTAAGTTAAAATGGATGTTTACTATTGCTTGATGTTTACTATTGTTTCTTGCCTGTGTTTTTTATGTTATTTAAAAAAAAATAATTTTAGGTTGCCAATCAAAATCTGGCAGAGGGACAGCCGATAAAAATTAGCCTTCTAGCTAACACGGGTACATTTATACTTGTTTGAGTGGTGATTAATGTACATTGTCCCTTGTCAAATAAATAAATAATACATAAGAAGCCCACTAAGGTAATTGCTAGGACAGAAATGATCAACACTGACAATGTCTTAAGGGGTGTTTGTTCACAAGACCAGTTTCTCACAACACAGGAAAATATTGTTTCAGTTCACATACTGGGGCTCTACATCTGAAAGGGTTGCTACGTCTGCTTGCAAGTTACTGTAGCTTGATAAAAGGTCAATATTAGGAAATCTTATGCAGCCACAGCCTATCTCAATGCAAACACAGGCATAAATAGAGAAAAATGAAATCAAAGGAATGGAACTAGAGAAAAGTAACCGATAACAATGTAATATACAGACAAGGCTTCAGGACTCGTATTCTGATTTCCGAAGCTGGTTGTTTTCTGTTAGACAGGTAATTAACTGACTAATTACTTTTAACTTACTAATCATTTTATGAATCATTAAGCTGATAGTCATTAGAGCCCTAGAGTAGCATCATATGGGCTTTTCCTGAGAATGAGGAAGAACCTGTCAGGGAAAATCAATTAGTGTCCCTTTAATGTACGATTTCTGCAGCAAAATGAGCTACATCAGAAGGACTTTGATAGGGTCGACTGGACAGTCTGAATAGGGCTTAGAATAATGGCGACATAATCTTTCTCTTTAACTGTACAATAAATCTAATGATAAGGTAGACAACTATATGTAAACAATGAAATACAGAGTTGAAGGATAAATGAAAAGGACAGCCATTATCAGTGCATCCATTCCTGTATGTTCTCTACCACCTCGCTGATGCTTTTAACTGTCACTAATATTCTTTGATCAGAATATCTTAATTTTGGTATAACATATAACACAACAAGTTACAGATCTTTTCCAGTTCTTGTATAACCCCAACTCCAAGGAAGAAGACACTGTGGAAAACGTAAATGAGCTGAAATGGTATGGTGCAAGATTCTGCTTGCACATTTCCCTCCCTGTGTACAGGACTTGTAAAAACAGTGTAAAAACAGCAGAGCTTGCTGGCAGGAAATATTTGCTACAAAAATGCCAATCACACTCTCTTTTGCTCCCTGTCACATACACATACATACACAGACACACACACACAGATACCGAACATCAACTGTGAGTGAAACTGTGTGGTTGAAAAAAGGCTTTGAAAGGCAGGGTGACTAGACAACTGAGCATCAGAAATATGGTATGACGAGAGAGAGACTGAGAGGTGAGTCAGAGTGAAACATGACTGGTTAGTATCAGCTACCCTTGCATGTGTGCGCAACAGGAGAGTGCAAACACATGGAGTGCCAACACTCTGTTACCTGACTTTCCATTATGTTTTCAAGAGGCTGTTTACACATTCACATACAGCAGTACCTCCATGCTACCTTACTCCCAATCATGTGTACCTGTGAAGAACTGTATGTTTTTATCAAGTCAAGCAGAAGTTATGAACCTTAACAATTAAAACAAAACGAAACATTTCTTGACGTCTGATGGAAGCTTTGAAATCACAGGTAGAACAGTCTGAGTCTAAAGGTAGCTGTGACCTCCTGCAGTTTAAATGTTTTCTTGGCACATTTTGTGTGTGGGAAAGTAGTTGATGTGCTTTCCCATAGCAGTATACAAATACAATTGATTTGAGGGACAAAGAAAAGCAAATACGAATGCATCTTTTCAGCAAATACAGAAAATGAGTAACACATGAGGCAACTATGGTAACACAAACATTACCTCGGTCTTTCGGGAACAAAGATAACCTTGAGGCTTATGAGTCAGACCCACATTAAAGCATTTAATTGATAAAAATGACAATGATAAACTACACTCAGTTATCAGCAATATTGACAGATCGGTGGCCAACTTCAAATTTGTCGCGGAAAAGAAAAGCAAGTGATGAACGAGAAAGCAGAGTGAAAACATCATGTTTACAAAAGTACTGAGAGTGTTTCTGACTGTAAATTAATTGAGGTCAAGAATATGGTGCAGTGCAATTCAAGGAAAAAACACCTTGTTCTCTCTAAATTAACATGGTGTGTATAAGGTACATTTATATGGGTTGGCCTTGTGTTGCCACCTGCTCTATATGACCACTGGGAAGAGAGTTTCACTGCTCCTCCAACATATTTTGAAGACAAGTATTCGCACACTTGTAAAGTGTCTTTTGTATTTCCCTACGTCGTGTACACACTCACCATGTGCTCCTGCATTTCTGTAGGTGTGTGTGTTCTCTAAAGACAGGAAGGATGGGTAATGTGGTCTGAGAAGCCTAATATTACATTAACACTACTTAAGGAAGGAATACTATAAATCCTATAATTATAGCGAAGCTGTATGTATCCTGTTTGTGTATGTGTGTGTGTATGTGTGTGTGTGTGTGTGTGTGTAGGTGTGTGTGTATGTGTGTGTGTGTGTGTAGGTGTGTGTGTAGGTTTGTGTGTGTGTGGTTTGTTGGAAGGAAATATGGTATAATCCAGAGGAAGTGTCAATAAGACAAGGATGTGTTCGGAACTGCCAAGAGTCATTATATACAAGCTGTTTCTCTCTCAGCTGCACACACAGACAGACATACATACACACACACATACACACACACATACACACACACATACACACACACATACACACACACACACATACACACACACACACACATACACACACACATACACACACACATACACACACACACACACACACACACACACATACACACACACATACACACACACATACACACACACATACACACACACATACACACACACATACACACACACATACACACACACACACACCTCAGTTTCAGCTTGTTGTGAAGTTAATGACTCGTTCTCTGCTTGTTTCCTGTTGTGTATATAGACCCAATTCACAACGCTAGACTTATTGACACACATAGAGGTATGGAGGCAGGAAGTCTCTGAACCTCTGTCACTCCTTACTGCATTAAATCACTTCTACTCATGAACTAATGAATTCAACAGGCAGCATAAGCAAGGAGACACACTAATGAATTGTATTCCAATACTACTTGTTACTGTAAAAATAAGGAAGCTAATGTTGGCTCCAGTGCAAGCCTCAGTTTTATGTGTGCATGAGAGGATGCTGGGTACTCAAACATGAGATACAAGGAAGAAAAAAAGTGTGGTTTGGCCAGATTTATATTAAATCGTGTAATAAGGATGCAACTCAGCTGTCGAAACACATTGGCTGATAACTTTTGGGTTGGGGTTGGTATACTATTTCATAGATATCATACTATATTTACCAGTATGAACCCTTGATTTTTCAGAACTGGCAGACACAACGAACGTGTTACCAAAGACTGTGGGAGTCAACAAGTAAACAGACTTTAGTTTAGCGGAAAAAGTGGGAGGAAGTGACATGTTGAGTCACAACTAATTAAAAGGTTGTAAAGTTGTCAACAGTTGTGTTTTCCTTTTTGAGGAGGAGATGGCATGCACTGCTGTTTCTCACAATTTTAATAGTGAGAAGTACTGTATATGTACATGGTTGCTTTGTTGTTCTGATGTATAATTAGTATATTGTTCTAAAACAACAATGAGCTGTATCAGTGTGACTTTTTCATGTGCACAAAAAAACAGAGCATCTGTGATGTCACATACTTATTCTGTTTCTTTAAAAAAAAAAAAAAGAAGAAATTTGGATCAGGGATCTGTTTACTGCTGGTGGCCATCTTGGCACTTGGCCACGAAATCCAAATTAGGGCAACTAACTCACCTCCAATACTTTTCTAAAGGTACGGTTGGTCCCAAAAATATACATGTCTCTCTTTCTTTAGGTAAGTTAAATAAATTTAACATTTACCAAGAACAAACACATGAAGAGAAGTGAAATTGTTTAAATCTTGTAGAAAGAAACTGATAGTTTTATACTTCAGCAGATATGTTGGGCCTTTTGTCAATGCCTTAACTTCAAATCAAAGGCAAAGATTCCAAACACATAGAAACTCTCGCAAATTCATTTGATTTATCTGCTGAATCATCAACGGGAAGGACAGAAGAAGAGAAAGGAGGGTGAAATGTTGTCCCATCAGTACGGCGGGTAATCGTGGCAAATTTGACTCAAAACTACTCTCTCTTCCCGCCTCGTGTCAACTATTCTTTCCCTCTCTTTTTTCCCTCGCTTGAGTTCTCTTTTTTGTGTGTGTTTTTTCCAGTGCCTTACGGGAGCCACTGCCCTTCCCACCAACTATTCTAGTGAAACATTAGACCTGGCTGATACCTTAAACCTTTTAAGTGTGTGAGTGTGTGTGTGTGTGTGTTAACTATTGAGGGCATGTCTTCAACAACAAACAGAGCGAGAAACTGCCTCCGCAATACACACACGCACAATGTAGTCACGCTACTGAAGCATGTGTCCTGCTGTAACTCCGAGAGGTTTGATATAACCCGGTTACTCCTTGTGACTAACAGCGATGACTAACACGTGCACATGCACAACCCACACACAAAGACAGACAGACAGACACACCACACAAAACACAACTGTCTTGGAGCCGTTTGTTTGGAGAGAAACTGTCGCTAGGCTTAAGAGACACACACAGACAGAAAGTGTATCTTGAACTCATTATTATATCAACAGTCACAGCATCGCTCTGCCAACAAACTGGACATTGCAACACAATACCACCCTGTTAAGCCTCTTTTCTGTATCAGAAACGGAATAAATTCTCCTTCAATCACTATTTCAGGGCTGAGTCTGTATAAAATATTTACTATTCATTTTTAAACTCTATCCAAGGGAGTTACAGTAAAGTTACAATTACTTAGAGGGATTTTCTTCAGTAGCTGTCAACCACAAACACACTATGACAGGCTTTTCACATAGACCTAAAGGATGCATGAGTCTGATTCTAATGGTCACAACAAAATTATTAGTAATGCAAGGCAAGTCATGCAATGGGAATCATTAATTATTTAATAATGATATTTTTAAATGTAAATAATAATAATAAATAATAAACATACATTATAGAGACATGCAGGTCTTCAGAGTTATGTATACGAGTCTTAAAATATGCAACTGACTTAGTTTGCTCTGAATACAATATGTACTGTCTTTCCTTCTATTACTTTGTCATGTTATATGCATTTCAAGGCTCTCATCTCAAAAGACATATGGCTATCTGCCACCTCACAGCACAGGACTAATGAGAGGAGGGACAAGTTATTACTTTGTTCATTCCATGTTGAATTTTAGAACATAAACATAATTTTGGTTGCAACCTTTTGATGAAAACGTGCTATCCTGAAACAGTGTTGATGTACTGGTCAGATCCCAGTCAGGCCAAGGGCACAATGGTTTGGGCTTCTAACTCACCAAAGGTTACACAATTGGGCAAAAGCTTTAACATCTCATTAACAACACAAAACTGTATTTGGCATTTTGACTCGTAAAAATAACAATAGCATAAAAGAACCACATTTGAAACTACTGCTTTGTGAATCTATGAGTATTAGTTCCATGAATCACCAGGGTGTTCTGACCAGCTGCACATTTAAAAACGTGTGAAGTGATAAAATGATCTTTTAAAAGATAAAAAGATACCCCATTAACAGTAGTCCAACTCTCCTGGGGTGCCAGCTGGTGCAGGGTAAATCACAAAAGAAAAAAAAACAAATCCAGCACACATCAGGATACGAGTGCCACTATTTCATTGCAAATTGATAACAAAACACTGCCAATTGTATACTGGTGTGCACAGGAATATTAATCAAATGTTTTCTTTACTTCATAGACAACAGCAGATGCCTTCAAAGCTAGACTAATAATGAGCTGAAAAATCCAGAGACCACCCAGAGACACGCATGTGTCTGTTGCTGTTTGTGTGTAGACTGATCATTTCAGAATAAAGTTCCATCTGGGCAGTACTCATGTAAAAGCTGTTTCTCTGACGTGTTTGTAACAAGACTACTTAGAGCAAAACCAGTGACATGATTCTAGACCATTAAATGAAATAAGATGCAACTATGTTTTCGAATATTAATTAACAAAACAGACATAATTCTGTATTGCTTTGGTGCCTTAGAGGAAACAGCTGAGTTATGTTTAGGGTCAGAGTGATTTAATTTATGCAAGGTGAGCACAATCAGTGAAAGCATATCAAAACCTTTCACATCTTCATGCCTTAAACCAGTAAAGCAATGGAATAAAACAGGGCAGACTGGTAAGCATATGTTTAAATGGAGATTAAACGTGAGTGCTGGGTTCCCAGAGGTACCGCTGTAGGTAGCAGGGTCATTGTACCACTCAGCTATGGGGATCGCAGATTAATCCTCTGCTGGACATGCTTCCAACATTAAGTAACCCTCAGTAACAAAAGCGAGTTTGGACCTGACAGTATTATTGTTGCTTTCCCTCTTTAATACGGCTGAATGTGTTTCCTTTGGGAGGAGGATCTCTATGGCCTGAGATTGAAAATGTTTCCAGAGCATATAACCTCTGGGGATACCAAACAGCTACCTTGAGGGATATCACTTTCTGGTAACATGTTCACGCATGCTTACAGCCACTCATTTCTGCTCAACCCAACTAACCCAAAAGTTCACAACACTGGCATATTCTGCTCCACTGCACACATTCACAACCAAGCCCCAACCCACAGAGGCGTAACTATGCTTTTCCAGGCGTTTCATCTTTGGCCCCTGTGAATCAGAGGCACTTAAGCCTCCAGGGTAGCTATGAGAAAATCAGGCCAGAGATTATGGCAAACTATCAAACAACTGCGGAAAGGATTCTCTGACCACATTAACTCACTCTGTAACAGCCTTATTCCACCATAACAGGATTTTCTCCATACACCATCACATAAAGACTGTACTTCATTATGTCATTTTAATTGATCGAGGCAGAGTGAAGAGGATGTAAAAATGTGGTCTGTGTTGGCAGACGAGGACAAATGAACCATTTTAATGAAATAATTATTCCACTGATTGTTCAAATTATGCATGGCAGAAAACAATTCACTTAGAACTTGGAAAAATTAGTAATGTCATTCAAACAGAGTCTATTCAATGCATCCGTCTGATTTTATGGATGAATTTAGCGGAAAAGCTCTGCGTGCCAACACCTGCAGTGGAAATTGTGCTGAATATCAAAGCAGAAAATAATGGAATTATGTATAAATTTAAACCCAGAAATGATTATCTCCAACCAATTCTTCTACACGTTTCGCTAAGTGTCAGATAATTAGATTTGCCATTACATTTGATAAATGTGAATGAATTTCTGTGACAGTTGATTTGGGCATTCGGCCATCAAGAGAACTTTAAACTCAAAACATTACATACAAGTGTGGAGCAAATCAATCATCAGGGTGAAAATTTTACTTTTTACCCCTTTTCTTCCAAGATTGCTGGATTTCTTGGTAAATTGTGAAGATAGTTAATAGGCAAAATTTAGATTTATTTCACTTTGCACTGTTGGAAATTTGCAGCATTCATTCAATTTTTATGCTGTGATCTTTCCCAGTTATTGAAAGGAGGCATTTGTAACTTTGATTTTTGTGATGGTAATAATTAATGCTTCATGATTATTAGTTGGTGCGACATTTTCCACAGAAAGACTGCAGGGTAAAGTATAAACCCTATGAGGTCACCCATTGAGGACCAGCAGGGGCTGCAGTCTAACTGTGCAAAAAGACAAGAACTTTAAAACCTCGTGCAGAAAAGAACCAATTACACCCAATATCTGCCTGCTGAAAAAGAAAGAAAGAAAGGCTCAAATTTTCCGAGTAATGCTGCCTAAAGTTCAAAACAGAGCTCGACATCCCTAGTCGTCAAGGATTTCAAGGAGGGAGGTCTGATGTGTGTCTGCATGTATGTGTGGGTGCTGGTTTTCTATGATAAGAAAGGCCAGAGGTGTTTGACTCCCTATGACCTGTGCAGTGCTGGCGGTATTAAGCTGTTTGTAAAGAGAAATGCATTTGTCTTCTGCCAGTCAGATAAGCTTTGACCTCACACAATCCTGCACAAGGTCCAGTGTCACATTCTTTAAGGAGAACTTTATGTGGCTCAACAAAGGGCTAATGTGAGAATCTGCCTTAAAGTCTCACTCACACACACACACACACACACACACACACACACACACACACACACACACACACACACACACACACACACACACACACACACACACACACACACACACACACACAGCTTTGCCTTTCACCTTGAGTTGTTCTGGTTTGCCTGAGTGCAGCAGTATGAAAAGAAGATTGAATCAGTGAAAACACTTGAACACTTGAGGACCCTCTCACATAAATGGCTAAAATGTTGGAAAGAGTACAAGAAAAATAAATGGAAAAATTCCACAAAAAAAGTCAAGGAATACCTCCCCAATGAAGGCTCTTCCCTACGCAATTTTTCTTTATATACACTGAATAAAATGGCAGCATTTTAGCGCTTTCTAAAGATTGGAATATTTAGTATAGTTAGAATAGTTAGTGCATTTGCTCATATAGAGTCAAATGGATTTGTTGATGGGACAGAGCATTGGGAGACGTAGAGGCGTAGAGGGTTCACCACCACTTGCCTTACTTTGCATCAAGATTATGTGCAGTTTAACACAGAAAAGAGGTGTTGAACAGGGCCTAAATGAATCAATGCAATGGACTTCAGATCATGCACTTTCGATAGGGCATAAAGCGTGTGTGAGTACAAACTTTTTCTCCCACCATTTCAGGCTGCATAGTTGAATACAGAAAGCTTCAAATATAAAATAGATGCTCAGTGACCCGAATAAAGGATTAAGTTTATGGCTGGATTGCTGACCTACAGTGCATGGTTCTCTTCTGCTTAGAATAAACTCTATGTTAGACAAATTACTTTAATCTGCAATATCAAAAGACATGTATGTGAACCTATAGATATTAATATGCAAGATTTACAGATGGGAGTCTAACTCTCCTGTGATGAATAAGATGCACTCTCATGATTATCATGGATGGGATTGAATCTATGCCGATCCACGTGATTTGAATTTAATTTTAAAGCAAATACTTACTGTACTCCTTCTCCCTCAATGTTTTCAGAAATCCATGGAATATATCATCAAATTAAGCAAAACTACCTTACACTGTGGTAATCTTAAAACATGCATGTAATTCCAGGAAAAAAAGCACTCTTAAGAGGTCATCTTGCAAACACAATAACATGCTTAAATACATTGTATATACTAAAGCCATTCTGCTACAGCACATATTAATACATATTTGAACCTCATCTTTATATGAATCCCCTCATAGCGTATTATTGTAGCATTGATTGTGTAATACAGTATATTCCCCACCTGATATGGATTGCCATAATTACTCATACTCAAATTCCATGAGAGATTATCTTTCATACAGTAAAAGATTAAGTTTGCATTATTTCTTATCTTTTGTGCTACGTTAAAGGTCACATCCAAGCATTATGAGCATGTTTCAGAATTGTGGATTTTTTTTATGAGGGCAGTAATCCACATCAGTAATGCACTCGTTTAGCTTTAAATCCATGTGTGTGTCAGTGGTTATATTTTGGAAAAACATAGCTAGAGTATGAAGGGTGTGCAGCACCAGTGCAGCAGTCAGCTCTCCGAAAAATGTCATTTGATTCCATGTTTGAAATGTTTAACCTGGTTAGCGAAGGACTGCAGCTAAAGTGAGAGATTTAGGAATGAAATATATCACTGCTCTTCTTGAATAACATGTATTTTTTGTGCAGATAGAAGGGAAGCTTGTTTTCATAGATTTGCAATACATGATATTCACCTGATAGGATCAAGAAATCATACTTTCTAATATCTCTGCTGACAATGACATTATAAGAAGCAGTATATTTAAAAATAGTCTAGCTAATGAAATTAATTTCATTCATCATTATTACTTTGTTTGACATTTGACATTTCCAAGATGTCAGTGACATCCCCAGATGACAGTGGCCTATAAAAGTGTTAAGTATCTAAAAGTCAGGGATAATGCTCAAGGAGGTGTCCATCAACAGGTATTAATGCATTAGGACACCTTGAAGGGCATTAAGTGTTCAAAAGCCATAACTTAGCCACCCTGGTAAAACCTGAGGGTTTGACGAATACCTGGAACAATCATTACCATCCCCATTAGATTCCTATGTAATGGCAATAGGGTTAGGACAAGCCTTAGGTAAGACTTACAAACTGCAGAAATTTCAAGTCCACTCAGTCCACCCATATTGATTTAGAAAACTGAACAAGACAGTTTCACTGTAACTACCAAGTAGATGCTCAATATAAGGAATTAATGGACACCCTGCAGCCATTAGAATTGAGTATTCACCCAGACCATGGTATAAAAAAAGAAGAAGGAACCCCTAAACATGGTCACTGATCTCCATGCTCCTCTTAATGTTTGAATGTGATACACAAGAACAAAATACAAAACGGCAGACTTGTGCACTGGCAGTGATAAAGGCGTGGATGATCTATGTTAGCAGGTCAAAAACAAACTTATATACACACCAGTTTTGGTGAAAAAAAGGTGTAAGTCTCAAAGTGAGCCAGGAAAAGAAAAGGGGAGAGAGTAAAAGACAGGAAACTTAGTCAGACACAAAGACATAGAAAGACACATACAGTGCGCAGTTGACACAAGAGTGGCCGTATGTAGGTGAAGTTCAGGCAATTTCAAAGTAGTTGCAAATGTTGTCAGACAAATATGAATGCACAGTGATAGAGACAGTCAAAGCCTTGAAATATGCGCTAAATGAAAGAAGTGAGATAAGAAAAACACAACTGCAACATTGATGTCATTAGTGCACAACTCCACCTTGGAGCATCATGAGTCAATTAGGACCCCACAATCTGCCTTACCTCTCTTTGAGGAAGTCCACCACTCTTTTGAAGTCATCAATGCAATACTCTCTTTTCATGTCCATCAGGACGCTGTCTGAGGCCGACTGCACGGGAACATGAAGGAAAGCATAGACACGCCGATGATTCAGTATCTTAGCCATCTCCTGATGAGGGGCAGAGGAGAAAGAGGGGAACAAAGAGAAATGAACAGATGAGAAAATCAGAAATAAATGCTTAGTTTTTTTCACATAAAATGCGTGAGTTTGAATGTTACATACCGTATGTCAGTCTGACTCTGGCCTGCTGTTGTAAATCTGCTTGCTTAGAGCGGTAACTGACTAATTGTTAGGTTTTGGTTTTGAATAGAACCCAAAGCGGTATTTGTGAAAAAGGCCGTGACACCCTGCCACTTTAAAAAATTAAATAACATATTGAACTCTTCCAGCATTATATTGATAAAATGATTTCATGAAAACATTCAGATAGTAATCTTGTTTTGTCCATTTCAAATATTATTTACTATACAGTATATGTGAAAAACACTATTAAAAAGAGAAAATTACAAAAACCTCACTATGTGAAGGTTAGTATCGGTATTGTCAGTTGACATTAAAATTGTTAAGCAAAGCAAACTTTCATGGATGGCTCTGGTCAATGATGATGGCTAGTATGAATACATTAAGGTCCCATTAGCATTCATGCCACTTCCTGCACTCTGTTCACTCCAGACCTTCAACAATAGACATCCTCTTTCTTTTATTTTCTATATCTCTTTTTAGAGTGGGAGAATAAAAGAAACGCAGCTCGGAAAATTAATCGTGTACCAACTAGATCCAAAGTCAAAGAGTCAAGGCTGTGCCAGTAGCTTTTCTTTATGTCTGAAAAGTCAAGAGTTTTAACTGAAACATCCACATCTCAAGACAAAATTTTGTGAGGGGAAAAGGAAACATTTATAATTAACCAGCATTGTATTTTTTCTGTTTTCACTAAAGTAGTTAAATAACTATAATAATGCCTGCAGTCTCAATAATACAGAACACAAGGGAATGTGTTTTAAGATCAAGTTAAAAGGTGAAGGAAACACTCGTGATCTGCTAATCATCACACAATTCATATTGAGAAAACACTGACAAAAGTATATATTTTATGATAATATAGATCTATTATTTCAGTTTATGGATTTAAGATGAAATAAAACAGAATTTCCCAGTAGAAACACAGAACTATGAGTCATGTATCAGCTGTTTTAGATTTTCTCAGTCACAGAAATGGAGAGACGACAGATGTCACATTTTTTGATGGACATAATAAGATTGCACCATTTTCCATGTTGATCACCACAAGAAGGAGAAGCAGAAAAAAGAGGAGTGGAAGAAATGATTTAATGATTTCCTACAAGAATATACTGATTGCAGTCCGTCTTCTCAATTAAGATCTATTGTACAATGTGCCCCCCTTCATACAAAGACAAAAAAAGCATGTGTGTGCACGCATACACTTGCACTGCACATGCACACACACACACACACACAGAGTTCATTTGCAGTGCGACACAGGGGTCTGACCACTGGAAGCTCCAAATTAGAAAGAATTAATTTAGCTAGAAAATGGATCCTGATTGGCGACAGAAATCAGCTTTCTGCTCGGGTGTGTGTGTCTGTTTGTATAAGACAGGGGTTAAAAAAAGCACATGTATTATTTCATTATGAGATTGATTTTCTGCATATTATTTTTATTTTGAAGTTATTACAAAACAATTGAGAGCCATATCTAAATGGCATCATGCCAAGGAATTACATGTCTATTGGAGTACATTGGAAAATGTACTTCAAAAGGTAATGCTCTGTGTGGACTTAACCATACTTGTGGAAAACATTGGACTTTCTCTATGTATGTCCCTTCTCAAAATACATTTGAAGTGCCACCTTTTCTACCTCCGGTGCTTTGTGCTATAAAACCTTAAGTGAGTACTTCAAGTCTTGAAGTGTGTACTTGTTATTAGGGACGGGGCAGCTTTGGAGCCCGGCGCTTCTGGAATTGCCAGTGTTATTATTTCTTTTTCTTCTTCCTTTGCACAGAAGGCCAGTCCTATATCAGACTTCCTACACTGGAATTGTGGACTAAGAGTCATGATGGTGGTACCACATCAGCCATCTAACGTTGGAAACTTTGAAAATTCACAACAAATACATCGTACATGTTATAACTTCAGGTTCGGGTTCAGGTTACTTTACGTATACCCGTGGGTAGATTTGGTTTGCAGTTTAAAAGTCCAAGGCATCCATTGACACACTGACACAGACAACAGACCATACAGGATAAAACATGACAAAGGGGAAGAATTCTCTGCTCCAGTCCTAACCAAAATGCTAATAAATAACCTATAAAAATGCTCAAGCTTACACAACCAGACACTAAAATAAAAGCTATCAAAAAACTATGAATCAATTAATAAGAAAAAATAAGAAGAAAATAAATGCCATGTCCAAAGTGATGTTGTGCAATGTTTGTACAATTTACTACAGCTTGTTTACCATTGTAATGTTACAAACTGTTTTTGTAACACTTGGATTTACACCTCGGGACTAAAAACCTCCATCCAGATAGGAGAAGCTGAAACTCATTGTGCAAAGGGTGCAAGTTGTTGTATAAAATAGTATTGCCAATCCGCTGTAACTGTGTAGTGTACAGATGCAGCATGATAAAATAAGGTCATCACGGTTCTATCTATATGGAAGGAGAACAGTTTCCTCAGACAATGTAGTCGCTAGTGCTACTTTCCACACACACACTACTTTTTGCAACTTTCAGCAAAATGTAGGCCAAGTTGAACAGAAGGGTTCAGGTGCTTGGAGCTGGCGTGAATTATGAAGTCCATCACTGTTTTTCTCTCTGGTCTCTGAGAGTGACCTGGCAGAGTTGGTGCAACAGCAGAGAAAGCCAAATGCCTCATCAATATCTGTAAGGGCAACCAAACCTGGGAAGCCCCAGACGACTCCTCGTCTAGTCCCATGTAAGTCCATGGGAGTTGTGGTGCACTGACAATTATATACACACTTATAGACACACACACACAAAATGCACAAATTTTTAAAAAGAAACAGAAGCATGAAGTAGAGATTTTAATTGCATGCTTAAAGCGAACACATGGTAATGCCCATGCGCCACAAACCTCGTCAGAAAGCCAAATGTCACTTGCGTGCCTCGTTGTATAGGGGTGCGGTTAACTGCCATCTTGCGGTTATATATTGCTTTTCCACCGTGGTAAGACAAAATCTGTACTGCCACAGCCCCACCTGGTATTTCATATTTCCTCCTTCTCTTCATCCTCTAAATGCCCACTCCCTTCTCAATGCTGTGCATGTAAATATTTACATGTTATCCTGGAACACAGAATAGGACACATTTGGTAATATTGCACCCTATTCTTTAGATGTGTATTATCTACAAGTAAGGTCTGATAATTGCATGTCACAATGGCTACATTGAGATAAGGCAACATCCATCCTCATGTGTTGCGTTATGCATTTTGAAGCAAAGCACGCTGGGTTTACTTAACATGAAATATGCTATTTAAAGAATATTGTTTTTAATTATACATCCTAATGACAACTTCCTAATGACCATGACAGACCATGGGTGTTGTGTGTGTGTGTGTGTGTGTGTGTGTGTGTGTGTGTGTGTGTGTGTGTGTGTGTGTGTGTGTGTGTGTGTGTGTATGCATACATGAATGCGTTGAATGGGGTCTCAACAGATGGCATACTAGTTTGAGTAGCAGGGCACTGCTGACGGTAACCCAGGATTAATCTAAAAGGGGAGGACTTTTCGTTCACACAAGCCATTTATCATGCATGTGCGTCTGTCTGACAGCACACATCCCATCCTCCACTGATTATATAAACTGATATCAATCTCTTTTGTAACTGAACCCTCTGGAGTTGAGGCCTCTCCAATGTGTGACTGCTCTTAACAGACAGTTTAGTGAGTCTGAAATGAAAATGATGCTGTGATGAGGAAGCTATCGCTCAGCAGTGTCAGCTGGCACAAATTAAAGTGCTACTTTAACACTTTCACTCCGTGGTACAAGTAGGCTCTATTGGGTTTTTTTGAATTATTATTAGTCTTGACAGTGTTCAAAAGGATTATAATATTGTTTCTCGCTTTCTGTGTCACCCCCCCCCGCCTCATGCCCCTCACAGGCCTATCTCTGATTGACACAAACAGACACATAATCCTTTCAACGTTGGTTGATCAGCTCAGAATGACATATAAAGAAGAAATAATCTAACTTAATCTTAACAAGATTAGCTCAAAGGATCTAAGATCTAACCCCCTCACATCAGATATGACATAAAAGAACATGTATAGAAAAAGGAGAGAGGGTGCAGGATAAAAGACGCTCACCCTGAACTTGGTACTCTAATTTTCATTGGAATATTGAAAAAAAAGACTGAGATTATACTATAAATCTGGTCTCACAGGTTCTGTTCTAAACAGAAATATATCAGGGCGCAGGATCTGTTCAATGTAACCTAGTTTGTCTAAACCTGTTACATACTGTATGTATTCATCGCTATTTATTACAAAACTATAAAACTCTTATGAAGTAAACAAGAGACAAAAAGTAACACTGCTGTCAGTAATTTAATTTTGTGTATATTTAAGAATAATAATACCTTGCATTAATTCATGCTTTCATTCATGTAAATCTTCACATACTGATGACTATATCTGTCATTTTTACATCAGGGTACAGAAAGCATAAAATGCTAAAAAAATATAAATGACCAATTTGCCAACAATGGAGACTATTGTCTCAGAATGCAACAACAATCGTGATGTGGAAGAGAGACTCACAGCAAGAATATAGTTGTGGGGACGATGTTTTACTTATGTCTTCAAATTTGAATTTAGTGGCAACGTTTTGAAGTCTATGCAGTCCTAATACCTGTGTGAAATATACATTCTTACCCAGTGCACTGTCAATATTAGTATATGGTGCATACTTTAATCTTATTCAGTATAGCATGGATTAAATAAACATCACTGATTACATTATAACAACAAACCTACAAACACAGCTGGAATCCCCAGAGTGCTAATACGTAGACAGATAGGATTACTGTACAGTCAGGTTCAACTGAACGTTCTGAAGCAAACCCATAATGAGTAGCGCCTAACTGCATTCACACACACTGACATACAGTGTATATACAGAAACCCACACACAACAGAGTATTAACAGAGTTCACCCAGGGGAAGCTGTAGAAAAAAGCAGTTCCCAAGATAATAAGTCTGAAAAGAATAAGTCTGATCCCCGTGTGTGTGCAGTGACACACACACAAATACACAGTCAATGGGATCCATATGAAGCAACAAAAAGAGGAGCTGAGCTCCCAATGGTATTAAACATTTCAAACACTTCCAAGATGCACTTGATTTTCCCTGGAGGTTATACCGAGCCTGTAGCACCTCAAACAGTGATGATAAAATCTATGTGTTGCACAGCAAAAGGGAAATTAAGTGCACATGTAGAATCTGAATGTCACTGTACTGAAGTACAGTATGTGTATATGGCTGTTGTGAGTTGGAAAAAATTACCATACCATATTATGAAGCAATTTGGCATTTTCTAAATTGTTTCTTCATTATAATGACTTCGTCAAAGTTGGTTTTCAATGATTCAAATAGTGAAACAAGCCAACCGAATAAACACTAAACCCAAAATGCATGACACAACTACATAGACGGTTCACTTCAGCTGTGGATTCCATTCATAAAAATATATATATATATATATATATATATATACACTACCGTACACACACACACACACACACACACACACACACACACACACACACACACACACACACACACACACACACACACACACACACACACACACACACAATGTAATTCACTTTACTCCCTGCTATTATTATTGTATTCATTCATTTCGGCCTCGAAAATAAGAAATTTAAGCCACAACAAATGGCGAAATTAAGATTCGTTTTAAATCGAAAGCCAACATTTTAATCTCCATCTTTCAGAACTGATAATTCACCACAGCAATTCAGGACACATAATTCAATGCAGTAAGTCAGGACTCATAATTCAGAGGCACAGTGGAATAGCTTTACTGTGAGCATTCATTCGGTGCTGGGTCCCTCACACAATGCTACATTAGGCCGCTAATGTGAAGAGGCTCCCAAAGGTTTCATTGAAATGAAAATGTTCAAAAGTGTGTCTAAGTGTGTCCATACAGATGTGCTCGTGCGTGTGATGGTGACAAATATGTGAGTATATTTCAGTAACTTGTATTCATGGGTATTCTTGGGTATGAAAAATATCAGTCAACACAGAGGATGGAGTTTTCACTTTCTTATTTGGTAGCTTGTCAACCTTCCCAAGTTCCATCACACTCACAAATCTCTCGATAATAAATTTCTAAAATGAAAGCATAAAAAATAAATAAATACATATTATGTGAAGCCCAATGTCACTCACTCAAAGACTACTTCACTTGTATTCAAGATTCTTCATGGTCAAAAACATAACATCTGTCCCCAGAGAAAAATAATTGACCTTCTACCACTTTCTAATCATTATTTTCTTATGGATTGATTTTCTTGATATTGAAGAAATCCATTCAGGAGATTCAAAACACAAAGTAACACTTTATGTTTTTGCGAAATTGCATTTCAAGTTTGCTTTGAATTTTATTTGCAGCATGGTTGAAAATCTAATTACAAGAACCAAGGAGAGATGGATGCTTTTCTTTCTCTGACTGTCTTTCTAAAATGTCTAAAAGTTAATTTGTATTATTATATCCTTTATTTAACAAGGTAAACCACTCTTTGCTTGCAAACTTATCGAGTACCGCTCTACAGTTTCTCAGAACTAACTTTGAGTTACGTTTGAACTGCATTCTATCGCACCTCTATTCAAACTGAAACAACCTGTGTGGAGGATGGTTAAGGAGCAACTGCTATTTAGCCTAACTGACTTCTTTCAAGGAGGTTGCTTTATTTTACTCTCTGTTATGGCAATGGCATTTTTTATATATAGCACATTTCATTACAGGTAAACTTGTGCTTTTCATTGAAAAATAGCATATATGACATATCCTCCTTTCCATTGAAGAGTCTAGATAGATTAGATAGATAGATAGATAGATAGATAGATAGAGCATCAGATATCCTCCAGACAAGATTACCACCTTTCAGATTTGCCTTAAAAATCATGTTTCCATGGAAACCAGAAAAAACAAAACTTGTAAAAAAAAAAAGTAAAAATGTCAAAAAGCAATCCTAGACTCCAAATGAAGTGACCAATCATCGGCCTCGGAGAATAGGTAAGCTTTGAGTTTGTTTTTGAAGGTGGACACAGGTGTGATGGACGCAAGATCGGCAGGCAGTTTGTTCCACAGAGCACGACCAGAGAAACACAAGACATCCTCACCAGCCACACTGATGCTTACACTAAGAGATGCACAGGTATCTGCACACATGGGCGCACACACACACACATACACATGCACAAACACACACACTCGCAAGCACACAGCTGCATAGCAATTATTTAACAAGTGAATGGAAGGATAGAGAGATAGATGGACATATGGAAAAACAATACGTTTCAAAATATATTCTAGAATATAATATAGTATACGATAAACACGGTTAAACTAAAACTAACTAAACTTTTAAAGAGAGAGAGGAAAAAAAAGGAGTGGCATCACTTAAATGATTTTTACTTCCAACTACTCAAGTAAAAATGCCGACTGATGGCATGATGCAATCAACTAAAATGTCAGATACAAGTGGCCCATGAGAGGCGATTGGGCCTTTAACTGCTCCAATCAGCAAATGGTGCTATGAGGCTGTCTACATCTGTCAGAAAAAACTGGCTGCACATAAGAAGAAATTGTGCATTCTTGTGTGCCCAAGGGAGACAGTGAAAAGGTGTTGATCTGAGGGAGTGTCTGTGAGAGAGAGTGATCTTTTAGGGGAAGTGGAGATGTATCTTGGCCTTTTCAGCTTCAATCACAGCCTTTCAGTATGTTGTTGTTATATAAGTGCTGGTGTTCTTCAAAAGAAAAGACCAGGGATTATATTTTGGCCTTTACTTAAGATGAATCTACTTTCGAGATTTGGTCTTGGTCATTATCATCACACTCTTGTTATTGCTGTGATTACTACCATCACGTGAGAAATTGAAGAAAAAAAATACAGAAGAGGTGAAAGAAGAGTAATTAGGAAGAAGGCAAAGCAGGGCAAGTCCAATCACTTGGCCCAATTCATACACACTGCATTGAAGCTTCAGAGTGCAAAGATGAGGAGATACAAGCACTAAAAATAGAATAAAGGAAAAAAAAACATTGGGTTCGTTTAATTACCGTCACAATAAAACTAAATATTTTTTCTAAATCCAGAAATGTCCAGCTGACTTTCACCTGGCTTAACATATCCTATGAATTTGTCCATTTACATTATTAGAACATAACATTTCATCCAAAATAGTTTTTATTATTATTTTTGGTACATGAACCTCATCTGCCATGCCTCTAGCTACATATTGTTTTAGGAAACATTGCATTGTCTGGGTCAACCCGAAAGCATGACTTTTTCTCAATCATGCTTAGACATAAGTTGACTGACAACTCTAAACTTCTCCTCATTTTTACACAACATAATTACATTTTTGTCTTTACTTAGTAGCAGTGTAGTGTCCGTTCTAAACGGGCTGTTTGCTTGGCCTGTGGTATTGCTGCCAGCAATTTTCTTGTTCTAATGTTAGTAGTGTTATATCCAGCAACAAAATTGACCTGCAGGCAATAAGCTGCAGCCGGACCTGCCAGACTGTATTGTATGTCAGTATTTTTACTTTAGCCTTTCTCTCAAAATTTATACCAGAATTATGGCCTAACTGCAGTATGCATTTAAAATAATGACAAATGTATTTCTGCATAAATGTGGGGCAAAGAAAGAAAATGACACAGTTAGTATACAGTTTAAGCCATTTCCTCACACACACACACACACACACACACACACACACACACACACACACACACACACACACACACACACACACACACACACACACACACACACACACACACACACACACACACACACACACACACAGCCATTAAACAAAACAGAAAATATAAAACAATATCCTGATACACATTACTGTCAAACTAAATAGAAACTAGAAAATGGTATCCACAGAT
Organism: Chaunax sp. Z400; assembly: GCA_037577475.1. Lineage (NCBI taxonomy): Eukaryota > Metazoa > Chordata > Actinopteri > Lophiiformes > Chaunacidae > Chaunax > Chaunax sp. Z400. Next base: position 15,030,141 of record CM075190.1, read on the forward strand.
ATCAGAGCTTACACTAAACAACAATGTTGGGTCTCTGTTTAAAATAGGTCTTTTAGAGAACAGCAGCAGTGCAAAGATTACTGGCAATGAACAAACGTTTAGAACATTCTTATTTATAAGTAACTACTAGTATCAGAAACAGGTTCCACGAATTAAAAAAGTAAGCAGGACTTATTGTGCTTTGCGGTCTGTCTGCTGTCTTGACAAAGTGCCCTGGTGTTTTCGCTTCCAGTGCTCGGGCAAAGCAGTTGCACTGCTGTGATAAGACATGTCCAGTATGCAGAGTTTACAGAGCACCGCATGGTTCAGTCTCCGTCTGAAATACTCCCTCGCTTTGATCAAGGGCAAGGATTTTTAGTGGCAGCCTGTCCTCCGGAGGAATCGTGATTTAACCCATGGATGTACTGTTCTGGACTGGGCGCAGCCATTTTGGCGAGCCGCTGTTGTCGTGATCGATGATGTCACTCATATAGATACGTCCCAGCCCCGCCTCTGCACAGAGCACTGTTTATCTGTTTATGTTAAATGTATTCATATTGAGCGTGTCGCATATCCAAACTGCACCAAAGTCAACACTGCATTTCCTCCCCAAGCAACTCACATGTCAAGTACATACAGACAGACAGGGTGTCATCAGCCTAGCTATCAAGAATGTGGTTGCTACGAAATAAATTCATGAGCCACTTGATAACCAAACCTTAAAATCTAACCCGATGTTCCTGTTTGTGTAATAAAATGTTATGATCAATGGCGTAAAAAGGCTGTGTTGAAGTCCAAAAACTTTTAGACATATATGTTTTTCCTGTATTTGATTAAGAAATATGTCATTGAAAACCTTAACGCAAGATGTTTCAGTGCTGTGATTTGAATGACTGACTGAAAGTCAAAATACTCAAAGTCACAGTGTTTTTATCCAGGAGAAAAACACAAGAGTTCAAAGACAATATAAAAAATTTGTGACAAGAAAGAAAGAAAATAGTGACAAGGAAAAATATGAAGGATGACAGAACAGGAAGAACTGGATAGAGAAATGGGAGTAAAAACTAGGATCCATGGGGGGGAACAGCTAAAAACAGTAAAGAAGAAACAAGGTGTTATAGTCAAAGACTAAGACAGAAACTCAAAGATTTTCAGAATAATTAACAATAGGGTATAAATGAAGAAGGAAATAAATTGTGGGGTGTTCCCTGGCAGATGTGAGGAGAAAATAGAGGAGAGGATAAAGGGTAAATGGGGGACAGGAGATACAAAAGACAATGGCAAGTTAAAGATGAGTACTCTTATCTTTCCTTATGTAGGTTAATTGACTGAGGAATTAAAGCAAAAAAGATATAATTCAATTCAATGCATGGACGTTAACAATAAAAGGCCCAATAGCATATGAAATGATTCTTAACATACACACACACAGACCAAGCTAGTGTGCCGTCCTAGTATATTTCTAATTATCAGTTAATTGTTATTCCCTATCATTAGGAGGGTGGTTTTTTAATTGTAATGTAGCCAAGCAGAAAGCCTACCTATACATGTGGGGGACAATTAGCCACCTCCATTAACCCCTGGTTAATTACAACCTCCATTGCTGCTTCCCACAGCACTTTCGCACTCCTCTCACCCCTCATATCTTTCCCTGGGCCTTCATCCCCATTTTCTTTCTTTTCTGCCCTCATTTCAGTCATCTATCATCTCCAATTTTCCTTGATTGTTTGATTCAAAAGTGTATCTGTTGTGAACTTCACTAGCCATTTTTACTAAAACTGTTTTTATTAGTTTTATAGGTTATCCTCACCCTATTTTATCCGTCCATGTCCTTCATTATTCCATTATTATTTATCTCCTCTACACTTCCTGACAATTTTCCTCGGGGCTGTGACTGGGAATGCTAAAGAAAGCAAAAGAAAGCACACAACAAAACACGTACACAGCACTATGAGCCGTAACAGTCCGGTTTCATACGCAGCTCCACTCAACAGGTGTACCGCAATGTTTTACTTCTGTCCTACTTTTCCAAAGCAGTTTTGAAGCAGCAGTCTCTGTAGAGTTTCTGTGTGATCGGAGGCTAACTCTCTCAAAGGCTGTCGAAGTCTTTGCTGTGGAGAAACAGAGTCTGACAGTAGGTGCTCACTGCTGCTGGGAGATAGGGTTTCTGGTTTAATTGAGGGTGTAGTAACCCTTTAAGCGCAGCTTGGACTGAAAATCTACAGAAAATCACTAAAATAGCAACATTACCAGTTACACCTGCCAAAAAGCAGGGTATTGCCTTGGGAGCAACATCTTGCACAACCCTGGATAACAAAGAGATGAGAAATGGATTACTGGCTGGTGCATTTTGTCACCATGAATTCCATTTCCATGTACATCTGTTCATCCTACAGTAATCAATATTGAGTTGTAAGCAATATGGGATGAAAGATGATTATTTTATTTGCCATCAATTTAACATTTTAGTTTTTAATGGGGTGGAGTACGAGTGGAGAATTGATTTTTTTGTTGTTGTTGTTGTTGTTCTTCCTACTTAAAATATGTACATGAACATACACGGGTTACGTACATGTGAATCTTAAAATCTTGTAGACACACAGAACATATACACACCTCCTACTTAGAAGGACACTGAACGAGCGCATACCTCTGCCAAGAATGCAAAGATATTTCCTGGATCCACAACTTGATTCAAATCTGCATAAAAAATCTAATCACGTCTTCCCCATTCCAAGGGCCACTTCTTTACAAAATGTGTATGAAACTGGTTAAGATATTCTGTTAGCTATCAAACAGACAAACAGGGATGTAAATAGGTAAATAAGGAAAATCCAACAGTTTTGGCAGCCTTCACAGAAACAAACAGTGTAACATGGAGCTTGTTTCATCCTGCTGTCTGGGTTTTATTGAATTTGACAGACTGACCACGAAACAGAAACATGTCCATGTTTCTTAGGCTTCATACTTCATTTATTCAAACTATTTGGACAAATTAACTCAAATCTCTGAGTTGATTTGTTGTCTGAGAGCAGAGGCTGGATATGGTGGAAAATGATGATAACATGTCATATTATGCAGACACAAAAACACACAGAGAGAGAGGGTTGGAAAGCGCACAAGAGAAAGAAGGGTTAACAATGTCCATTGTTCCATTAGGGAAGACAATAATGACCGATAAAATGAGGTTGCTAAAGAGGACACAATGGTCCTTAATTGACTCATTAGGGAGAGAGGAGAATGAACTGCAGTAATGAATGGAGTATGAGCTCTGCAGCTAAACTGCTTGGTAAGCAAAACAGACAGGCATTTAGTTTATTAAATCTAGACAAAGTAATATTATTTGTTCTATTATTTGTTCACAGAAAAGGATGGAACAAAGAAAATTTTTAGTTTTATTTATTAGTGATGTATTATTTTATCCGATGATAATTCCGGGTTAAATGGGTGGTTTGCATACCTCTAGGTGTTCCAGGATATACGGTGGGTTGGTCATACCCAGTCTCAGCATGGCTCCTTCTGGAATCTCATCCACCAATCTCCATAGCAGTGTAGGCAGGTCTGTTCCTATGTCTCTACCATAAGCCCCCGTGTCCTCACTGGTCAACCAGATCTCACATACTCCCTCTAGAAAGAGACAAACACACAAAGATGAAAAATACTGAGCAACTTTCTTTGTTTTTTTCCCCCCCAAAAATTTCAACTTAGCAGTGTGATGATCTTTAGCATTCTCGCATCAATGCACTGCAGCTTTACAAATCCTGCTTGTCTGTTAATATGAGACACTGCTGCGCACAGTAAGCTTAGATTTTCTCTGCAATATGCTTTTCAAAGGAAATAACATGCAGTATATGAATGGGTAAAGGTTCTCATGCGCATACATTACAGCAGCTAAGTAATTTGTTTAGAAGAAACTATACTGGGTAGTTATTATATTATTATACGGGAATAAAAACATTTAAAATTGCTTTTGAGTGTCTGCAAAATGTGTAGCTTCATAAAATGTTTAAAAAAAAAAAAGGGAAAAGGGCTTCCACACTCATACATATATAGTACATACATTTACATCTTATTATGGTAACCACTATATAGACTACAACATCTACTTTATACCAAGACTTGTATAATTAAAAGACGATTTCAATTAACTCAACTATACGGGATCATGTCACGAATGTTCCAAGCTCTTTTTTTTAAACTGTGTTTTTCTAGGCTTCAGCTATTCTCAGAACACTTTTAAAACACATTCCAAGTCTTACGCCTGAGGATGAATTGATCAATATGGGTGTAGTTCTAAGCACCAGCCCGACCAACAAGGCTCATCCTCCATCATGGCAGCTTTTCAAGTATTTATTACCTTTAGGATTGTAGCTGTTATCGCCCAAATGCTCCAAGACTTTGGCAGAACCCGGTTTCCTGACAGTGACTGACAAGCTTTGAAAATACCTATCGTATTAACAGGGTTTTCAAGGGTCACAATCTAATGGCATCATGGCAAATTAAAGGAACCCTAACTGCAAGAACTTGATCTAATGGTCATTTGGCTTTAGGTCTGGAAACTGAGTGTATGCATAACTTATTTGTTAAGACACATCATACCAAACAGGCACAGACAAATACTTTTACACTTGCAAAGGCACAAGCATAGGTACACAAGCACACACAAGCACACAGAAAACACTACACAACAATCATTATCATTAGCTGTGCAGAGACTGACAGAAAGATGCGATATGTGGTCATTCAGAGTGTAGAGATGGTGATTGACTAATTGGCCAGTTTGTGTTTCAGTGTGTGTGTGTGTGTGTGTGTGTGTGTGTGTGTGTGTGTGTGTGTGTGTGTGTGTGTGTGTGTGTGTAAGAGAGAGAGAAACTGGGTGTTTAAAGACATGCATAGGCCAGATAGATTTAGGATGATGGCAGTATAATTGTCCATTGTTAAAGAGTTTCCAAAGCTCATCATCATCAATGCACCAACAATTTCTGGAGCCAGCCTCATCTGAAAACACCATCAGAAACATCCATCTCACACACATGATAGGCTCCAAAGGCTAACAGACACAACACAAGATTTCCTCCAGAATGGGATGTTCCTGTGCTTCACTATACAATTAAATAAAAGCACTATTCACATTGGTCCAACACTCAGCAGTAGCTTGGTACAATAAATGTTCTTTATAGTCAGGAAGTCCATAAAAAAGAGTCTGACCTGCTCTCATTGGAGCACTTTGTGTAAGTATCGGTTGATTGAAACAGACTTAATGCTAATATCACCTTGTTTGGGCTGAATTATACAGATACTACTGCTAAGGTATGCCACTTGACTGTTTTATCTACATACAAGACGTGGATGTTTTCCTTCACCCATGAAACCAACAGCATCATTTGTTTACGCCACAGGTCCTCTCATAATAATAGTGGCCTACTGATCTCTCAATAGATGGCCAGACCTACAGTATATTAAAATTGGCCGAGGAGCTAAATTGGTTCCTTCCAAAACAACATTCCTTTGATTCCCCACACATAATGGCACCAAGCTAATAAGCCTCCGTGTTGTCTGCAATTTAGTATCTCTTGTGATTCTTGTGTTAATTATGTTACGAACTGGATGACGGTTTGGAAAAATATTGTGTTTCTTGGCCAGAGTCATACATAGATCACCAGATAAACTCTGCCCAGTAATTTGTCCCGTTGGCCTCCTTTTCTATCCCTTTTGCATTTGATGTGCCAATAGTGTTATCGTTGGCCAAAAACATAGAGAAGGTGGCCCTTTCATCAGGAAATGTCCGCTTGCACTCTCTTCTCTATCTGGTCTGATACACAATAGACAGCTGCTTCCTCTGGTTTCTGGTATGTGTGCAGTGGAGAGAGGGGTCGCAGTGGCTTAAATGTGTCTCAGGAATGTCAATATCAACACAAAAATGCCATCAACACAGGAGCATTGGGCAGAAAGAAATTTGTAAATCTATCAACATACAGCGTGACTAATTACCTTTGCTTTTGACATTTTCCTTTCAATCTGCAATAAGGTTGTATCTCTTGAAATAAATCCATTAAGTTTCCACTCTGCTCTGACCTTTGTGCTCATGTCACAAACCCTTGATAAGAGCCCTTTTTTCCACATCACCTTATGATGCAGTTTGATGTCAGAGCAGTTATAAACAAGGGTGGGGAGCATGACACTTTTCCTGAAAGCAATTGACATTGACTGAACTCTAACGCAGCAATGCAAACACAGCACAGACAGGAGTGAACAAAATACCAAACAGACAGAGGAAGATATTAAAGATGAAAATAAAGAGTGGACCTGCGGTTTGGAGTTCAGCTTTCATGGGTGGGGCTACAGTTAGGCATATAACAGTGGTGTAGTCTAGCTTACTGCACACTTACACATACAGTGCATCTACTCACACATAAGTGATGGCATTTCAAAAGACTGGGTATATGCATGAAATCTCATCAAACAATGTACCTGTTTATACTGCTTATGATGTTATATATTCAGACATGCTGCGTATCTTTAATGTTTTCATATAAACCTCCTGTATAGGGTTATGAATAGATAGATAGCTTAAGTTCTTGTGAGGATTATATATATATATATATATATATATATATATATATATATATATATATATATATATATACACACACACACACACACCTGCATTGACGTATACCTGTGTATCACACAGACAACATTACTGGTAGAGAAACGCAGGGAGGGAGGGAGCACGCACTAGAGGAAACAGCTGTGTCTATGTCTAAGCTGCATTCGTCTCTGTCCAAGAATAACACCATCAGCATGTCTGACAAATGCCATACGCCTATCAAACAATCATCACTGCAACTCTTTGCCAAATACTTGTTTGCTGTCTGTGTGTGTGGCTGAGTGCAAATGTGTTTTACTAACCGAGCCACCTAAACTGAACTGAAAATAAAGGTGTGTGTGGATCTGCTGCTTGTTTCTATTCCAGGTCAATGTTTGCGTTTGTGCATATTTTCCCATACCATAATAACCATCTTTGTGCTCGATTTTCTTTTAAATGTTCATAAATCAATAAATAAAAAAGTAAAACTCTATGTTGATCTGCAGTTTTGGTAAAGAAAAATAATTTTAGTTTCCATACATTCATTATTACCAAGTGATACCGTTTCCAGGTTACCAACATATTAAAGCTGCAGCATTTAGTATAGAAAAACAAGCATACACTGCAGCAGACCTCTATATGTCATTACATGCATAATTTCTTATAGGCCCGTGTCCCTGCTTCGCCTTTGGATAAAAGAATGGGAAGAGTGCCGGAGGAGAGAAGAGATGAGGTCTTTGAAGTGTGTGAAGAAATATGACAGAACCAAAACAGTAAAAGGGGTCTTAAATCATAAATGAGACACACAAATGGCACCATGACCTCACATCTTCATGTCATGCATGTCTCTATTAGATGGTACACTGTAGCTCTGATTCCTTAAGTAGCACATGCATACAGACAAACTCAATGCCTATTTTCCAGGATGTTTGTGCAGTAGTTGGAAACAATGTACAATGACTTCTTCTCACAGCAGTAATTAATGCAACAAGTTATTAGATCAATAAGCTTATTTTGTCATTATCATCATTGTTATTTTGTCTCCACTAAATATGAAACTGGGAATGAAAATTGAAACTGATTTTATATCCACTTTCTTCGTTTTTTATTCTCTACTCTAAATTATAATTTTGGATATTTGCTAACAAAAACAAATGTACTTAAACAAATACATTTTCTTTATACATTTCTTTCTTTTCAGCGATCTTCTTAGCCTAACAGGCACTGCATCAATGGCTATGACATAAAGATGGGACAACTATGGGAGATGTGTGTAATACTTGTCAGCTCATCAACTAAATTACTGCCATTACATCCTTTACAAGCAATTTTAATCACCTCTGTGGCAAGAATGCAAACCGTGATACATTTTCATCATTTTGGTGTCTCGGCCAAGTGTTTGTTTTGGCAGCTGCTTGTTCTCACTGTGTGACCAAGGTTTTGACATTTTACAGACTGGAGCAGTAGTTCCACCATGTGTTTATGCATGTTTAGCAACAACTTCACAATATTCCATCATATATACATTGTATAAACAAAATATACACTTCCAATATGTCCCTTAGTGCATATTTACAATGCTGTGTTGGTCCTCCATGTGTACTGTATGTGGATTGTGTACATGAAAACAAAAAAAACAAAAAAACATTGCAAGTTATCCTTCTATCCCTAACTACACATATGGGTTGAGTATTCCTACTTATCTTAATCTCTTTGGTGTGATATACATTTTGATTGGCTGCCACAGGCTATAATGTTTAACAGATTATAGATTAGATGATCCTATTAAACTGTATTAAATCCCTATTTCCATAACATAAGTAAACAGATGGCTAAACATGTTAGAGCACATATATGGAGAAAGAGTGTGAAAGAGAGGGAAACACTCATCAAGTTCATCCAATCTCAGAATCCATCACCTATTTTATGATGATAATTTAGACTCTAGGGCAGAGACAAAAGTCTCCTAGGTTCCGTTGTGGCCAGTGGATATCTAGAAAACAGATAACCAGACTGGGCTTAACCAATATGGATTTTTCTTTTCTTTTTTTTTTCAAGCAAATAAGCAATATTTGCCTGCTTCTCTGATACAGACACGATAACCAATAATTTCATATTTTTTTGTATTTTAAGTCCATACCTGTAGTTAATACACAACTGAGGGTGGGAAACGCTAAAGAAATAGTGGGCCCAATGATATAATATTCCATGCCTCTAATAAAATTTGTTGGGTTGACTCTCAAGACTTATTCCCTCCTCGCTGAACATTTGTAGAACATGTACTTCAAACTGAAATTGTGCTGTCTTCTTTGAAACTGTTAAAAAAAAGAAGGGAAAAAAAACTATTACGCAGGATGATAATATGTTTGACTCTTTACACTTTATACTGTGTGGCTCTCTTCAGGTGCAGCAGCTTTACAAAATCAGCGTGACAACGTTGTGCGGCGCTTGCTCGTATCCTTCTTCTTCTCTGCGTGAATCAGTGGATGTTCGACTTTAAAGGTGAATACCGCCACCTACTGTGTTCCGCCTGTTTTGCCCTTCACATGTACTGTTTATCTGCGTCAGTTTATACTCATCTGCAAATATCTGTTTGTCTAGATTAAGCTCATCTAAATGAGAAAAAAAATGTATTTCAAGTTCCAATAAATTATTATAAATATTGGATTAGATTTTGGGTACAATTTAATCTGACAACCTAATTTGGGATAGACGTCTACTGCCCTTGGACTCATATGCCTAAAAAAACCCATATAAGCATACAAACACCCTCTCATGCTTCATGGCATCTTAATATACCAACAATACACTCAAAATTAAGATTGTATTATTTCAATTTATTATTTTATTGTATTAATTTAAACCGGAGCTTTCTCAAGAAAGGATTTATTTCTTCAGCACACAGAGACAACACACAAAGACAAACACACCACTCAACTACATATCACCATGTATAACCATGCAACACTTTTGGACAGTGACATTGACTGGAAGGCCTGTCTGACCTTCAATCATAATTCTCCCTGCCTTGTCCCCCCCCCCCCCCCCCCCCCCCCATTAGCAAATCCCTTCTAGCAATCTGCATCCAGAGCAAACGTCCAAGTCCCCATTACATAGCTGGACATTCTAGAGCAGAAGTACTGTAAACGACAGCAACTTCAAAATGATGTGAAAAATCAAGCAAGAGTCTGTGTGTGGTGAGGTTGGATTAAGAAGAGGAAAGGTTTGTGGGGGAGAAGAGGAGGGATCCAGAAATACTGCATGGTATCAGGGAAATGTCTCCAATAACTGTACTACTTTTATTAGCATAATAATCAAATGCCATTGTCTACATCACACGACTCTTGTAGGTTGAATCTCAAGCAACTGGACTTGTGTTTCGGGTTTGAAGACGTTTCACCTCAAGAGGCTTCATCAGTTCAGAACTGAAGGTTTTGAATTCTGAACTTTTACTTGCACTGTAGTATTTCCACAATGTGGTATTAATACTCAAATAATGTGAATACGTCTTCGACTGCTGTCCAACACAAAACTAATTTTGCTTCATTTCCAAAAATTATAATAAACGTGTTTACCGAAATCATGGAGTTTAACTAGAGCATATTTCATCCTGATGTACATTCACAGTGTAACTGTCACTTATGACTGACATTAGTTCACACATAAGGTTCTACCATCTTACTTTCTTCTCAAATTAGTTCCTAATCTTTGATTCACAGGCATACAAGAAATAAACATTTTCACAGGCATCAGCAGCAGTATGCTAATACATATATACACAAAAAGACACAAGCCCCCCTTCAATCCCTGCCACACAAATTCTCAGACGTTTGCACATTATAGCTCATGCACAAACAACACACACAGAGTTTAATTGCAGTAATTAAACAGATTAATTTAGATCAACAACTGTTGATGCGGTGTGTGGGCGTCTTGGCAGGTAGCATCATCATCACACGGATTAAACCAACACACACTTGCATATGCAAATATTGTCTCTGAGGCATGTTTACACTAAATACATGCATGTGTGCATGCACACTGATGTGTACATGTTGCACAAGCTCGTGTCTGGGTGTATGCACACATGTGGATGTACATGCATATGCATGACTTTAATGAACAGCCTACACAATCCTTTACACAACATGTCAGCTTTAACCTACTTTCACATAGTTTCTGAACTACAGTCATGACCTTCTGTGCACGCCTGTGCATGAGCTAGAATGTCTGGATACATCAAAGCTGTATGTGTAATGTATGTGGTATATAAAGAAAAACATGCCATAGCATATATGGGTCAGACCAATTGTATGGATATATCAAAAGTAATTGGCAGGAGGCCTCAAAGTACTTGGTGTATATGCGTGTGTGTGTGTGTGTGTGTGTGCGTGTGTGTGTGTGTGTGTGCGTGTGTGTGTGTGTGTGTATGTGAAAGGGGGATTGCGTGTGTGTGCTGTATATATATGCGTGTGCGTGTTTGTGGGTTTGTAAGTAAGTGAATTAAGAGGGAATAATTGAGAGAGAAGTTACATTCCTTCCTTCATCTTTTTTGGTCTGTGTGTGTGTTTGTGTGTGTGTGGGTGGGTGTAGGTGTGTTGGTGTGTGTGTGTGTATGTGTGTAAAGAGGAAGCATTTTGTTTTTCAAGCTGGACTGAAAGAGAAAAGGGAATCTGTTGGGACCAAAACTGTCCACAGTGGATGCATGCCAGTGGTGCTTCCTGTGAACTAGTGGAAAGGAAGATGTCAAAAGCTGACAATAAATTACTAATGATGTATAACTTATTTTCGTAGACTGAGTCTGAATGACTTTATGTAAAACGGATAGAAAGAGGATATTTTAATGTGTATGCAAAAATCCATTCTCATTGAATAATTCCTATTCTTGGTAAAGAAATGGCCTCTGTGGCTTAAGTACAGTTTCAGATTCCACTTGCGCTAGCTTGAGACATTTTACAAATATTTCAATTAGCCCTCACTTGATGGTAAAATTGTTTAAACATATTTTCCTTTCCCGCATTTGCTGAAGTCCAACATAACACAGGGAAATCAGAGAGTGGGCACCCTTGTCTCTGTTTTCAGGAGTTAAGAATCAAAACATTAAAATGAGAACCAATTATCTGTTTAGGCATGAAATACTGTACAACACAGCAGCGTCAGCATTTAGTTATAATAAGTAATTTTACATATGTCTCAGGTTGCACAACAAAATAACATGGCAAAAACTTTTATGTTCATTTACCTTTCCTATTTTATGGGGTTGAGCTTGTCGTCTGGTCAGATGGTAAAGAACTCCCAGACCTCGATATTTCCCCAATTTAAAGCCATGTTCAGTTGATATTTTTCTTCACTGGGGTAGCTGCTAACTGCTAGTAGCTGCTTTTTAAATCTCCCGGATGTGGGTCACAAACATAATGTGGCATCAATACGTCACTCCCGGGTCCTGATGTATCGCCTCACAGGCTCACTCCGTTTATTCAAACACTTACTATACCACAGCAGGCTTACAGGGGGAACAAAAGCCCCCAATATATGCCCCTGTAATTTATATATTTACACAGAAAGGTGTAACAAAGGCACAACAGTCCTGCCATGAACAGGTTATGTAAAAGAGACTCATGTTTCATGTTAAACTATTGGTATGTTCCTTCAGGCTTCAGTCTTTATAGTATATTCTTATAATTGGTAGCATTATCAAATTATATATAGTGATAAATAATGATGTTGAGCATCCTGAACAGGACGAGCAGAACTGTAAATTGGATGAGAGGATAAATGGTAGAAATACGGCCTGGATATATGCTGGTATAAGAAATACAGTGTGATTCAGTCAGTCGTAGGTAGTTGTCCTTAATTATCTTTGCAGAGATATTACAAAACATCCACACACACAAAAAAAGAGATGAAAATATAAGGAAACGGGATAGATAAGAAATAACAAACGGGAGACTAGAAGTGTGAGCGATTGTGTAAGAGAGGAGTGAGAGTAATAATAAAAAATGATTCTCTTAATAATCAACAGGCCTTGTAATCTGCTCTCATTAAGAAATGCTTGTATTAGTGTCACTTAACAAGCAATGAGTGCAACTACACAGGACGATTCAGTAAAAGATGAGGTTTCCACACAGAGGGCAAAATTCATTTGTCCATAAATTCTATGTTAAGGTGATCAAACGACGACTCCAAGACTTTAAAGAAATATTTTAGAAAATCATCACATTTGAAAGTTTGTCGGCTGCAAATGGGAGCATTTGAATTGATGGAATTAAAATTCAAATGTAACATCACAAATGTCACCTGTCAATCTACTGATTAATCTATAAATCGTTTTAGCACTAATTGAAATGTCTGAAAGAAGAATAATGTCTTCCTGTGTGTTACTCAAATCATACAATTGCAAAAACCAGGGTTTATCGGGTTTATCTCTCAAACAGGGATTATCTACAGTGTCTGGAGATTTGACCCCATGTCTGTCTATCAAGATAATGAACTTGTACTGTATGTCATTAGAAATATGAGTAGAAGCTGAGGGAAGGATGACGATGTGGTGCCTGGATTAGAAGACTAGGAGGCTGAGACACAGTGTGTGAGGGCGAAAAGAGTCAAAGGAAGCTATAGGGGGCAGATCCCATTTCTTTATGCTTCAGAGACCCCAAGAACTGTAAGACACCAGGGCCAGACACACACAGACACGCACACACATACACACTCACACACTTCTTAACATTGGAATTACATATGGAAATGAGTTCCTATTAAAAAGTCATTGAGGTGGTAACGGTTAATATCAGCTGTCAAAAAAGTCAAGGCAGTGGACACACACACACACACACACACACAATACTGCAGTTGTGTTAATCAGACATAATAAGCTTTAACTCTTTCTAATTCAAGGCTGTTGACCTAATTTCTTTGGGTGCCGTGTGTGAATGTGTGTGTGTGTTGGTTGGGTGTGTGTGTGTGTGTGTGTGTGTGTGTGTGTGTGTGTGTGTGTGTGTGTGTGTGTGTGTGTGTGCGCGCGCGCGCATGTGATTGTGTGTGTACGTGCACTAATTTGATAAATAATAATAATAATATGTCTGGTCAGTATTTATGCTAATATATTCATGACCCACCAGCAGGCATCATGTTTATGTTTGTTAATTCACTTAGTCTGTGTGCATGTGTGTGTGTTTGTGTGTGTGCGCGCACGCGTGCATGTGTGTGTGTTTGTGTGCGTGTGTGTAGTTTGGTCTATGGAACGAGTTACAGTAATAAGCCCAGACAAATTTTAAAAACACCCTGCGTCTGTCTGTTAATAAGCTTCTATAACATATATTGTATGTGTTAATAAGTGTATTTGTAAATGCAAATGTAACCCCACTGAACTTGACTGCATGTGTGTGAGTTAATTTAGTCAGTGTTTATGCAACATTATTCTATTAGGTAAATGTTTATATTTTTATGTAAATATATGGGATATTTTCTGTACTAAAGCTTTTAAATGAGGGCTGCTTTGTGTAAGGAGTTAACAAGCTAAGGAAAAGATAGGCCATATGCAGGACTACTCATCTACTTATCCTAATCAGCCCATCCTCTCTCTCACTACCTCTTTAATCCTCTACCACTCCGCATAGCACCACCTCTTTAAAATACAAACACAGTAAAACTGGGGATTCTGTACGTGTTAAAAAACATTTGATCTTTCAATAGCAAAGATCTGATCGATGTCATTCACTTGAGTTATGCCAAATCTTTTATTATTGAATGTACTTAACTATTGCATAGCTGCCTTTAAAGCAAATCCATATAAGAGGAAAAGCACTGCATGGCTCAGAAATGGACCAGAGACTAAATCAAGCAGCAAAATACATGAAAAACACGGGCACATGTGCTGCCATCAAGACAAAGTATGTTTATATAGTGCGTTTAATACAACCAACAGCTGACCAAACTGCTGAACAGGCTTAGAATGACAAATTACAGATGCCAAATAACAATATAGAAGTAAACAACAAATAAGAATACAGAAAAATTCAATAAACACAATAATAATAATAAAGAATTGCGGCACAAAGAAGATAAAGTTGAGGTGTCAAGCTCAGCTCGAATTAAAGGCCTATTTTCAGCAGTGATTTTAACATTTCTAGGGTCTGACCAGATCTGATATGAACAGCTGGTCCAGAGATTTTCAAACTTTTTTGTCGCTCAATATGTATTGCAGAAAATTTTTAAAAAACAAAGGAAGAACTTCAGCATTTTCAGCAAAAACCATTTCCGTTGAATATGGCCTAAAAGTACTACTGCAAGGAGTAAGAAGTTGATGCGAAGAGAGAAGCTGACGCCCAGGGCTGAAAGATGGCCCAACTGACTTGGATGTATTTCCAGCTCTTGGAGCAAAATACTGTACTGTATTTAATACTGTATATTTCATAACATTTTTTTGAAATAGTTCCTTATCTGCACTAGGTCTTGGGGTAGAATAGATGTTAAAAAAAAATTTGAAAAAAGGTTTGGAAAAAAAGTGCTATAAAGCCTGTTTCTCTCATTCTCTGTTCATTCCCAAATTACGCTACATGGCACACACACGCACGCACGCACGCACACACACACACACACACACACACACACACACACACACACACACACACACACACACACACACACACACACACACACACACACACACACACACACACACACACACACACACACACACACACACACACACACACACACACACACACACACACACACACACACACACACACACACACATACACACACACACACACACAGTAAGTCACAAAAAGAATGTTTGTCACTTTCAGATACCTTCACATAAAAACACACAATCACCCTCTCAAACACATCCTCATGGCCACTTTAGGGTAGAGTGGGTACAGAAATGTGTGCTGATTAACAAACACCTTTTCACGAGTGCCGAACAAGATTATCCTCTCCCTCCGTCTCAAGGAGGAGCAATGAAGAGCTTTTGGCCTGCGTGACTACAGGTACGTAATGTGTGCTTCAGATTAATATCTCATGACAGTTAAGGCTTACTGCAGAAACTAAAAGCTGAACAGAAAAGTAATGCACACACACAAACACACACACACACAGGGGTGGGGGTTGATGGGAATCAAGCATAGGGTTTTCTGCAAAGTGACAGATGTGGCAACAGGCCATCCAGTCAGGCAGAAACACTCAACAGCTTCTCAGCTGCAGACCTGGAGTGACATTCACTGAGGCTAGAAAGCAAATTGTCAGCACAGTCACCAAACACAAAAACAACAAAATATACAAAGAGGTCACAAAATTATGAGGACAAAAAACACACTGATTTCACAAAAAAACCCTGTATTTTGGTGGCACTTTTTCAAGAAATTATCGTTGTTGTAAATCAATATTTGATGAAATGAAAAAAGAGAAAGAAAACCATGCAGGACGCAGTGAAGTTGAAGCAAAAGGCAGACAGAGAGAGGCAGGCAGAGAGGCACATATTGAAGACATGTCCTGACATGTACCAAACATGTAGTGACATGTATGCAGATTAAAAGTGTTTCAAAAGAAGCTCATTGGTAAAAACTTTATCCAGCTCCTATGTTTTCTTGCATCAAAATGTGTTTTCACTTCCCGTGGCACTTGGGTTTCATTGAGCTTCATGTAAATAATATACTTAGAATGTTTATATAAAAATTCAAACAGAGAAATCAGAGTTACCGCTACAGATGCGCTGTGGATTAGCAAAAAAACAAAAAAAGAGAGTTTGAAAGTTTGCCTTGAAAAATGCTTTTGCTTAATTTTCATTTTAGTGTTGAATATTCAAATCCAAGACTTTTTTTTACTAAAAATATAAAGAGCTCTTGATCCTCAGCTTGGTGAGATATGTTAATTCTTTCCATCAATAGAAAATCCAGGCTGCAGAATAGCATAGTAACCCTACACCTGCTTAGTTTGTTTGACAATGCCAGCTCCCCACCCACTTACTTCATTTGCATATTGTGCATGAACATGCCATCTGATAACACTGCAGACAGAATACACACAATGAATAGGCCTGGACTCCGTTGTTTGAATAACATATTGGATGCAGAACTGATTCTAAAGTTAAATTTGAATATTACATTCATTAACAAAAACTATAAAACAAAGATATTAAAACTAGTTTGACAATTTAAAACTGCATGAATGAATGCAATCAAAATAAGGCTTCCAGCTATGTTAACTTCCAAACTGCTGTAGAATGCAAGATTTAAAAAAACATGATTCAAGTAATAATGAATTGATCAAGCATGAAGCAATATTCTTGGTAATGTGTTTTAGGCTTGCTATTTATTTATTTGTTTGTTTGTTTGAAAAAAATATTTAACTATAATGTTGCAAAATGAATATGATAAACTTGATAGATTAAGCACATTCATTTCATTGTTTGGAGGGAGAAAATAAAATATTGACAGTCTGTAAAATAATTCTGTGACCACAAGGAAAGTGGTAATTTTTATTTTTTTTAGAATAGTCGCATGTCCTTTCAAAACAGATCATATATCTTCAACAAAAAGCCCATATTCCACTTTTTTTCTATGTACTTTGCACACATATCAACAAAGAAACACATGAAGGAGATTAAAGTGCATGTTTAGTTGTAGATGGTATGGACAATAATTATTTTTAGCTTATTTGTCAAGGGGCAATGCCAAGTACTACCTGAAGCACATGAAGAGTCTGAGTTAAGATTTACAAGGAGCATTTACTACAGGACATATTCAGTAGTTTGTAGCATTTGCAGAACATTACTTTGAGAAAGTGTCTGTGTAAATATGTGTGTGTGCATCAGCTGTCCCCCCTGTAGCCCTTTCATGTCACCCAACACCAGGAGCTCTTGGCTGTGGCCACAGGAGGTCCACTATGTGAGAACGGCTTCCTGCAGGGGGTGTGAAGAGACCCCCTAATAGCATCAAAATATATGCCACAGGGGTAAAACATACAAACACAACCAAGAATGCATGAACAAACGCAAAACAGTGCTGTCAAATAATACTCAGAGGACGTGGCTGTTTTTGTTTTTTGTTTGTTTCGGTTGTTTCTTGAAATGCATATTAATATTTTTTTGAAAAATTAGGGCAGTTTCTTTTTTAATAGGTTCAGTCACTCCTATAGGTTCCCAAGACAAGAAGGATAAGGATGGACACAAGAGGATAGGTAAGTTATTGAAAGTAGGAAAAAAATAATATTGTAGGAGTGGGACTTGGTGTCACAGTTTAATTAAGATTGGCACAATATTCAGGCTTTTACTTAAGTTTACCGTGTAATACACTGTTCATTCATATTGTTAGTCCACTGAATTACAATTCTAAACAGAGCTGCTATTAAGCTAACTGCTCTACACAAAGGTCACAGTCTGACAAACAAGAAAAAGTATATCAGTGTGTGTGAGTACACAGTTTCTTATTTGAAAAAAAGCAACAGTGATTATTTGGAAACGAATGTTACAGTCATTTAGTGACCATCGACAATCACCAGGGATGGGCACCAAGAACCGCTAATAAATCAGTTCCAATTCCAAACTCGTCATTACCAAAGCATCAATAAGATCATGCAGAAAGAGTGCTGTCATCAGGTAAGCATGGCAAAGCGTCTACTGCACCTAGCATTACGCCCTCGGTGCAGCCTCAGATATGGATGGGACCTCGTCAAACTCAAGTCAAGTGAACACTCACACACTAACTAAATCTGTGGTCTGTAAATCTATAAAATAAGTCAGGACATCAGTTTCCTAAACACTAACGTTGACTGCTTGGTATCCTCCTTAGAGCCTTCGGTACAGAGTTTGGCCAGATATGCATGTCAAAGTAAAGAGTTTGTTTTTGCCACTGAAAGGCTCATAAAGTGTAAATTATTTGATAGGATCCATCAGCACAAAGATATACCTGCTTATTTACCTTAATGACTGTACAGAGACTGATTTCTTTATTATCTCAAGAGGGACTTGTGGTAGTGGGGTTTGGTCAAAGCTCAGAGACAGGAGAGTAGCAGCGGTTCTGGGAACGTTGTCAGGGAGAGAGTTCATTATAACAGGTGATTTGTGTTGTCATTTAATTAAAAGACTTCTTAAAAAGCCTAGTCTGGATTCAGAGGTACTAGGTTAACTATAGAACTATATCTTATCTTCCCTTCCTCTCTAAAATTCTTGAGAAAGCAATCGTTATGTGATTTTCTACATAGCCATAGTTTATTTGAGGATTTCCAGTCAGGCTTTAGACTGCATCATAGCTCAGAAACAGAACTGGTAAAAGTTCAGACAAGGGACCTTTCTCAGTACTCATCTTTTTGGATTTCAGTGCTGCATTTGACACCATTGACCTTCAGATATACTATTAAAATTAAATTTAACTGGCATTAAAGGAACTGCATTAAGATGGGTTAAGTCCTAATTATTAGCTTGATCTCAGTTTGTACATGTTAATGATGAATCCTCCATTCACAGCAAGGTTAATCACGGAGCTCCTCAGGGTTCTGTGCTTGGACCAATATTGTTCACCCTATATATGCTCCCTCTAGGTAACTCCATAAATTTTCATTGTTATGCAGACAACACACAATTATACTTACCAATGAAAACAGGTGAAATTAATCAACTAACTAAACTTTAGGCATGTCTTAAGGACATTAAAAAGTGGATGACATCAAAATTTCTGCTACTTAATTCAGACAAAACTGAGGTTGTTGTTCTGGGCCCTAAACATCTTAGAAACACATTATCTAGTGACATAACCACTATGGATGGCACTACCTTGGCCTCCGGTTCCACCGTGAGGAACCTGGGAGTTATGCTTGATCAGGATATGGCCTTTAATTGTCATATAAAACACATTTCGAGGACAGCCTTCTTTCACTAGCGTAATATCTCAAAAATCAGGCACATTCTGTCTCTGATGCAGAAAAATGTACCCACCTATTTGTTACTTCCAGGCTGGATTACTGTAATTCCCTATTATCAGGCTGTCCCCAATAAGTCTCTAAAGACTCTCCAGCTGATCCAGAATGATGCTGCACATGTACTGACCAGAGCTAGTATAAGAGATCATATCTCTCCTGTATTAGCCTCTCTGCACTGGATCCCTGTAAAATCCAGAATAGAATTTAAAATCCTTCTCCTCACGTACAGAGCCATTAACAGTCAGGCACCAACATACCTTCAAGAGCTCATAGTACCCTATTACCCATCTAGAACATTCTGCTCCCAGGATGCAGGGTTACTTGTGATCCCTAGAGTCTTCAAAAGAAAAACGGGAGCGAGAGCCTTCAGTTATCAGGATCCTCTCCTGTGGAACAATCTTTGAGTCCCGATCCAGGAGGCAGACACCCTCTCTACATTTAAGAGTAGGCTTAAGTGTAAGTGTAAGTTAGTGTGTAAAAGTGTAAAGACTCAGGGAAACACTTGTAGCTGTGGTTGGGATCTGCTTGACAGGGTTGTACTGACCATAAAATTCACACCGTCCTGATGTCCAACAATCCAACCAAAGGAGCTGATGCAAACGACAATTTACTGTAACACACTGTCAGCCCGTTCATCTACCACCACCACAGGACAACACATTGCTTGGCAAAAAGTAGAGATATTTGTTTATTTTAGTGTGCCTAAAGCTTTCAATAATAAGACTGTCAGTGTAATAACATGAAACAACTAAAATCACAGTTAATGAATTTCTATATCATGAAATAACTGCAGGGCTTACACTGTGCTGCAGGTTTCCATACTCATTCAACTGCATAGGAGATAAATGAGTCATTGATGTGCCTTGAGGAATGAACTGAGGTTTAGCCCTTTCATAAGCAATGTTTTAACTATTCATCTGAACGCATACAAACCAACAGTGGCTCAACATCAGACAATAATTTAAGCAAGAAAAAGATAAAGAAAAAATAAAATACGGAGGTTGATAGAGGACAAATGGTTCCAGGAAAAGAAATCACATGAGAAAAGGTTAGTGGAAGACTAAAAGGAGACCGATAAGACGAAAGGGTGATTAAATTAGAGAGATGTACACAAAAGGAGACGGGCACAGGAAAATTGATTTGTACCAAAATAGAAGGATGAGAATGAGAGGGAAATAAAAATGTTTGAAAATGAAAAGAAGATCAAAGAAGGAGTAAAGGAGAGAGAGAGCAGAGTGGGGAAAGGAAAAGCAAAAGACAGAAGGATAGAAACATCATGGGGAATGAAGTGGGAGTGAAGTAATGGAATGTATTCAAACAGGAAAACAGACAAACACCAGAGCAAAAGTGGGACAGTTGTGTAATGATTTAGAGTGTGACTTTTGATTTCTCTCTGTCTTTATGTCTTCCCAAGGGAGTATCGATATGAAAAACTAAGGAAATAGTTTGCTGCAAGCGTCTTACATTTTTAAAGACTGTACAATAAAGATTGGCCACATACAGGTACTAAATCACGATATAGTTAAACAAATAGACAACAGCTTTACAACCTTGTCGTTCACTTTCTGGCACTTTTTTATCTCACTTGTCAGACTTTCATTAGTCTGCCTCTTTAGATCCTTCTCTGTTTAATAGGTAACGAGTTGTGTTGATCACAACATTGATGTGAAGTTCAAGTTAATTACAGGTAGAATAACCAATTAATTGTGATAGATGGGTGTGTGTGTGTGTGTGTGTGTGTGTGTGTGTGTGTGTGTGTGTGTGTGTGTGTGTGTGCGTGTGTGTGTGTGCGTATGATAAAATTATAAAAGATAGGAGGCCAGTGCCTTAGCAAACTGAGAACAGAGAGAATGAATTCACCTTTTGCTTCCATGTCAGTATATTCAATTTAAATAATCTTTTAATCAAACGTACGTGTGATTATAAAGACAATACCTATGCTGACATTTTGTAGTGGTTAAAGACTCGATAATAATTACATTATACTAAACTAAATGGGCAAAAAATGGTGGATGAGTAAACAGGCAATCGTCTGTTATCACATTTGGCATTACTTGTTTTTAAGGTGATGATCTCCTAATATTCTGTTTACCATCTGTTCTGCTGCCCACAAGGAGCCAAATGCTGCTTTATTTTTCATTTTTTTTAAGTTAACTGCCATACATGTTTGTCACATAATCCTGATAAGAGTTTACTGTCATAAAAAGATGGACATGTAGGTTGCTATTAGATTGGATGGTGATAAACGAACGCATGCTTCTGGCCACCTGAAAACGGTGCTAATGAAACATAGGGATGGATGGAGGGAGATCTGTACAGATACAAGTGCATTGAAGTGTGGATGTGTGCGGTGCGTTAAGCTCAGTTGGTAGAGCGTGTGCCTCATACACTGAGGCTGAAAGTCCTCTCACAGCAGCCACATGTTCGATTCTGCATGTGGCCTTTTGACACATGACTTCCCCCTCGCTCTCTCCCAGATTTCCTATCACCTCTTAAAAGCAGTCCAATAAAACATAAAGGCTGAAAACACCCCAAAAGAAAAACTTTTTTTAAAATGTGGACGTGTTTATTTCCATGAAAAACATGCTCTATAAGTCATTATACTGTGCTACTTAAGCTAATGAGTGCCCTACCTTTATATATCTTTTACTGATCTGAAGCAGTCATTGCAGAAATCCATGAGACACAAATATGCCACATGGAAGACACTATAATCGCTGCAGGTATCTAAAGGGCTTATGTTTTGTGACACTGCCAAAAAGCTGAAAAGGTTTTACAATAGTGTGTGAATCATGACTCATTAGGGGTTCTACAATCCATGTTGTTGTCAGGTAGCTTTCTTCAATAGTAGAGCCTGGCGATGAGTTTGGCCATATAGATGTGAAAAGGCAAAGAAATTAAAATTTAACTAAAAAAAAAAAACAGACCTGGTGCAAAGGCAGATTTTGTAAAAAAAAAAAACAGTACAAGAAGCAGTGCAGGAAGATTGTGTCGGATAGGAAAAGGATACAACAATAGATAAACAGCAATTCAGAGAGGAGAAGAATGTTTAGGGCAGAAGGAAGGGGGTAGAAAATCAATGTTTGCTGAATACCACAAACAGCAGATTAATCTATCCAGTGTAACTCTCATTTGTCTCGTACGTCATCCAGCCCTCACTCTTCACAGATTATAAAATAGCAGTAACCAAAATGAAAACTTAAATGAGGTTGGAGCACAAACAGTGCCAAAGGAATAAGGGAAAGGAGAGGTGCTGAAATAATTGTTTCTTTAAGGAGGCGATCATTTTTAATATTTACAAAACTACAATAACAATGAAGAGTTGACCGGCTTGGGAGAGGAAACACACAAACACACAGACACACACTCTGTGGTGTTTTGGAATAAAGTACCACAAGCCAAATGTGAGTCAGAGGACTTGCAGTAGTTAAGCATTTTAACAGGCATTAGCCTTCTACTGGTGTGTCTATGAGAAAGTGTGTTTACAGCCATACAGCCATACAGACAACAAGGCCAGTGAGCCCAACACATGGTCCAGGTGTGAATGTAGGTGTCCTACTGCCACCTACTGATTGAATGTGAAACTGCCATCCCCTCCCCCACACAGGGCTGTGCAGCAGGAACATACAGGAGAACATGCAGCCTTTATGTGAGAGAAGAGGAAAAAACCAGATGGAGAACAGGGGGCACAAAAAGAAGACCCGATCATTACAAGGAAAGAGAAGTGAGAAAAGGGAAACAGATGTTTAACAGAGAAGGAAACCAAAATTAATACATTGGACTTTCTTTTAATACCCTGAAATTCAGCTTTGAAATCTAATATAATTGCATATGTTGCTCAGAGGTCCATTTTTTTCTGGCCTTGAGCCGTTTGAGTTCTTTTATCAAATGCCTTTGTGCTATTATTTTCTCACAATGCATTTGTTGCCTTTGCTTAACTCTTCAATGTGCTAAAATGTGCTGAAAGTACATAGACAACTGTCCTATAGTGAGAACAAAATCAATATAACAATACTATTAAGGTAAATGTTAGGGGCACCACTATATGATTCAGAGACAAATATAGTGTTTAATTTATAGAGGGATTATTGAGTGCATAGCCACAGCTCCTAGACTGTAGTGAGGACTTTATATTTAGTATAAGACTATTATGTTCTAATGTGGAGACAGCACAGTAAAGACAGTAAAATTGTGTATTGCAGCCATAGCACAAGGGTGAAGAGTAAGGATTTTAGTTGTTATAGTAACAAACAACAGTAAAGTATGTACAGAGATAGAGGCATATTATAATTTTGGCAGGATAAAAGAATATAGAACATTAAGCAGCACTGTGATATATAAAGAAATATAGGGGAAATACAATA
This sequence comes from Chaunax sp. Z400, assembly GCA_037577475.1. Lineage (NCBI taxonomy): Eukaryota > Metazoa > Chordata > Actinopteri > Lophiiformes > Chaunacidae > Chaunax > Chaunax sp. Z400. The sequence continues at coordinate 15,053,991 of CM075190.1, forward strand.
GTACTACAAAGTATGGTATAAAGGATGACAATATAGTGAAGTGGAGTAAGAGGAGAAAAGAGGTGTGGACACAAGTTCACAGAGGACAGGGCAGATGGTGTCTGCTGGACTTACACAATCTCTCACACACACACACCCCCAAAAGCACACAAATGCACACACTGGTGACATAATAACAGCATGCCAGGTGTGCAGTTGGTGGCCTGCAGTCTGGCATTGACTGTGAGTTTGTGTGTGTGTGTGTGTGTGTGTGTGTGTGAGTGTGTGTGTGTATCCCCTGCTCTCTTTGTGTGAAAGGGGCCCCCTATTCACTAGTCTCTGCTGCCAGCTTGGCACTAAATCACAGGACAAGACAGTGCATGCACCCACACACCCACACACACACACACACACTTGCATGCACACACACCACTCTCTGTTGTCTTCTGGCCTATGAAGGGAATGAAAAGAGGTCAAACAAGCAGACAGAGGGAGAGAAGCAAATGTCAACGGCAGTTTAGTTCTAGTATTTTAGTAATACTTGTCCCAACAGTGAGCTCACTCAAACTGAGAATACACACACACACACACACACAAACACACAATCATGGTCATGCATAATAAGTGGTGGGAGAGGTGAGACTACAGCTGGGGTTGGCCAAACCTTGCAAGAGGAAAGACTGTGTGTGTGTGTGTGTGTGTGTGTGTGTGTGTGTGTGTGTGTGTGTGTGTGTGTGTGTGTGTGTGTGTGTGTGTGTGTGCGTGTGCGTGCGTGCGTGCGTGCGTGCATACCTTATTTTTGTGCATAGCGTGACAGATTGTGTGTTTAAAATCAGATGAGTAGCAGCTACTAGCTGCTCTGTATCAAACTAGTGAGATTAGACAATGTATTTACATCGAGACAACAGCTATTACTATTAGCAGTATTAACCACAGCTGTGTTTGACAAAACAAAAGGTATACTGTAAAAAAAAAAAAAAAAAACTCTTCTGACTACTGCAGTAACACAAAGACTGTGGCAGTTTGTGCCATTTATTTATATAAATTGTATAAACAACGTGTTTTGACAAATGCCATAATCACAAAAATATTTAGACATATTAATGAGATTCACATTGTTCATGCATTTCAAAATAGAATTACTACTTCTTGAAAAAGTAAAATAGTCAAGACAAGACAAGACCAATCCACATCTACTAGCTGAACTATTTTTCTGATACAAGTTAGAGATTTAAAGATATAATATGTAGAATTTTCACACTGACACTAGGGATAAGGGAGACACCATTATCTGTTCCACCAACTAAATTATCTGTATCCATATCAGTACTGGGAAGGGGTGTGGTTTAAACCTGAAGTTGTTATTTTAGGCCTGATACCGATGGATGAAAAGTTGCTATAGTTATATGTTTTAGAAAACTACAGAACAGCCTCATACAGTAAGTGGGCTTCAGATCTATGTTTTTGATCTCTAGAAGAAGTTTATTGAGAGGACAATTAAGGGAGGCAGCCTCCTCTGAATGGGAGGGGTTTTGGAGGCAATGCTGGAGCCCAGCGTGGAGACGGGGAGGGACGTGGAAGCTGTACTCATTCAAATTTTCAAACTAAGCCTTCAAACTCTCTTCTCAGTCTTATCGAATGTCTTTTCTGCAGGTAGTTGATTAGGTGACCTGGAACACTTGTGGCTCCCAGTAGTTCCTGGCTCACTTAAGGTCTGCAGTCTAATCAGTCTCTCTCATTCCCCATAGGCACCCCACATTCTGGTTTGCTTATGCTGTTTTAGGGTTATATTATGTTCTGCGCTTTACAACAACCGCCACCGTTAATGGCTCTTATCTTGTTTAATAAATTATTTTGTTCTGTGCTCCTCATGGTGTGTTTCTTTTTTGTTGTTGTGGCCATCTGAGCCAGGTCATAGCAACAGTAAACATAACTTTTTTTCCACACTTTTTTTTTTACAATTACGGTGCAGTTTGGTGCTTCTTGGTTCCTTCCAGAATGTAATATTTGTTATCACTTCCTTAATGCTTCAACAGTGGTTACATGTGTTTGAATTATGATGCGTGAGTATGACTGTCTGTTTTGTGTTTATTGGGTACAAAACAGTCGGATTCTGAAAAAAACTATTGCAATGTTGTTGAAATCTAAAATTATTTCTCAGTGTAGACCAGCACGCATGGAGAGACTTTAGCTTGTGTAAAAAATATACAGCACAATTTATCAATTCAGATATACAGAAAACCCATTTTTAGATTCTCCATGAGGGCTTTCCCAGAGGATACGAAATGTGGCTATTTACACACACACACAAACACAAAGGAAATTTGTGTTAGTGCATGCTCAGCAATTTTCTACACCGTCTTTCCGCAGCACTTTGATAGTAATTGACTCATCTATGATCAATGTGGTCCTATCAATACTTCAGTCTCTCTGCTTTACTGGCTGGGTCTCTGTCTCAACTCCAGCTCATCTCTGAATCAATAAGAGACATATTAGAGGCCAGCTCTCTTTAAATCCTCTTACTTCCATCACTTTTACTTGAAATTATGCCAAATGTAGATTCACTTTAGCATGTATGTATACAGACCTGTACCTATGTGTGTTCTCCCATCCGCAAAAAAAAAAAAAAAGTAGCTGATAACATTAACAGCTCCTGAACATGCACACTCTCACATCTGGTTTAACACGTTAAGCCTGTGAAATGACACCATTCTTTATACTTCCAGTATTGCTCTACTCGCAATAACCCACAAGTTTTTCCTGCGGCTATGCTGACAGACAGGGTTCATCTACCTTTTTTGTAATCAAACCTAATGTACCCTGTAAATGAAATCCAGCCACCAACTTTTAACACCTAACCTGTAGAAATGACTGTTTCATAGAGGGTCATTTCTGGCTAACTTTGGCAGCTGCATCTGTCCATGTGTCACAAAGCAAATAAGCAGCAGAGGTTAACAGGACCTGACACCTGTAACAGATGTGTTGAGCTAGCCAACCAGCTAGCCCCCATATCTGTCTATATGTGACTAGTTGTAACAAGGAAACTCATTTCTGCTACTATTTATGTCAACAGCCATGTGGAAATAATAATAAATATTGGTGAATTTCAGTGGTAAGCTTTCATAGTAAAATTAACTAATACATTAAAAAATTACTTATATTGTCAGATTAATGGTTCATGTTGACATCCAGGCATTACATTGTATTGTTAGTGCTTTGCTTTGAATCTAGTTCATGAAGCATTTGTACATACCGTAAAAGAGGAAAGAACCGGCTGTCAGGTCGAGAGAAAAACAACACTGGTGATACAAGGCTTCAGTGGTCATTATGTCAACAATTGCTGGAGCTCAAAATTCAAGCTGTGTTGTGATTGCTATGACGCATGTTGCACACCAATGTCATGTGTCATGTGGGAGTGATAGCAGTGTGTCTGTATGTATGAAGCATCACATCCTATTTTAGACAGGGCCATTTCAAAGACAAACAACTGACAGATGAAAATGATGAGGTAACAGCCATAGAAGGTGTTTCAATACCACAACAAAAATAGATTTGTCTTTGTACACCTCACTCTGCCTGGCCGGCTCCATGTGTCTTTCCACATGTCTAGGGAAGCAACCACCAAACTCACAGGACAGGGCAAACGCAGCTTCCTCAACGTGAAAAGAGAAACTGGCCAAGCTCCACATAATCAGATATAAAAAATGTATTTTAGTACACATTTGCAATACAGAAAGCACCATTTTATTTAATGTTGTATTAAAATTTGTCCCTCGACAAACACGCCCAAGCTTAATTATTGGTCTGGTCATACATGCATCATCAATCATGTGGCGGCTGTGGCTCAGTGGTGGAGCGGTCGTCCACTTATCAGAAGGTCGGTGGGTGTGTGAGGGTTTGCGTGAATGGTTACTGCTCCTAATGAGCAGGTGGCGCCTCGCATGGTACGAATGCCACAACTGTGTGAATGGGTGAATGCTGGCTTGTGTGGTAAAGCGCTTTAACTGGTCAGTCAGCCTAGAACAGCGCTATGTAAGTGCGGTCCATTTACCATCGATCGTCACATGACCACTGAGAACAGCTCGAATTTATTTTATCAACTGTTAAGATCACAATTGAAAAGGACCCCCTTGGCTGTGACAAGCATGTTTGCTCAAAATGATGTGCTGCCTTTTGTTGCTCTACAGGTTTAGAACGGAGTCATATCAGATAGTCAACTTTGTCAGTTCAGTTAATATTATGACAAGGGGATTGATTTACAGGTTTTAAAAACACAATGTCAAGAAAAGACCTTCCCTGAAATAGAAAAAAAACTTGAATGAAGACAAAATTATTCAAGTCAGAATAAGTCTAGATTTTGTGCACAATTTCTGTGTAAGGGAAATAAGCCCATATATTTTGCTTGTGAAGCTTTCAAGAGGTCTTGCATAAGTTGGAGATTCCAGTGGCTAACTAGAGGGGCACTCTGAGAGTAAGTATTTCCTGGATCCGCACCTTGATAAAATCTGCTTCAAAATGTAATGGTTTCTTCCTTGACCCATGCCGCCATATTCCTTTAAAACCAGTTGAGTAGTTTTTATATACTCCTGTCATACAGGCAAACAACATGAACACAGATGGAAACAGAACCTCCTTGGCAGAAGTTATAATGTATTTGTTATGTTTTATGAGCTAATTGTCATTAAACAGTTAAATATATATAGTATATACAAGTCTTAAAATTCAACACATAATGGCTCCTGATTACTACTGCTGATCTTCAAGAATGGGAGGGACAGGCAAAAAGAGGACCGAGGAGGAGAATGATGATGAAGTGAAGGCTGAACAGGCCATGAGAAAGAGACAATGCTGCATGTGTGAAGACAGAAGAGCAATAAGGAGAAGAAAGAAATGACCGATGAAATAAGAAGAAGAGAGGGATCATGGCAGATGCTTAAGAGCTTGAAGAAAGCAAAGAATAAAGGAAGAATAAAGAATAAAAAGAGCGTTAGTTTCGTGGCTGTTCACATCTAATGTGTTCACTTCATGGAGAACACTGCTGTCTCCAGAATTGCTCATCCACAGGAATATGGTTAAATAATTCTCTACTTGTGGATGTTTCACACATGCTTAAAAATACACAGTTCTGTGTGTTTTCGTCACCCCAATTTCGATCACTTTTTCCCTTTCCTCTCTATGTCACACACAAAACTACGCCTATGAACTCCGACACACGCTCCCCACCCATACACTCGAACCCAGCAACCTTGTCATTTGCTCCGACTTCCCAAGCTTCCATTACCTGCATACATTAACGTTCGTCTCTGGTGTTAAGAATTATATATTCATACATTTGAATAATTCAGATAATTTTAAAAGCTGTGCACTCACTCACTATATTTTCTTTCAGAGAGAAAGAGAGCTATTTACCTCAAATCACATTTGAATAAATCCCATAAATCCGTTCAAAGTTCCCTGGGATAAACCAATCAAGTACCGCCAACACTGGCTGACTGGCCCAATTAAAATTAGCATTCATACTTGCAGCCTTTTTTTTTATTCAAAAGACGTCAAATAGCTAATCGAAATGCAGCCTATTTGTAAGGCAAAATTTGTTTTAGATACGCAAAGATAGCTAATAGAGTGAGAGAGAAAAGGCAGCAATGCTACAGAGCCATAATGTAATTCCAAACCTAACAAAAACATTTGATGGAGTAAACAGTGTGCCTTTGGTTCATAAATGTGGTGGAGGATTCTATTTGTTCAACAAAAGAGAATATATTATATGTAACATACAAAATATACATTATATGGCCAAAGGTTGTGGACAGAAAATTATTCCTGAGATGAAACCTGCTTATCACAATAGTCAGTGTGACTGTTTGTGTGTCTGTGTTTGAGAAACAATTAAAACAAGGCCAACAAAAAATCAGGAAACTAAGGCGGCAAACTGTGTGTCAATTGTCATTGGGCACTTTTATGCAATGTGTTTGTGTGTGGGAATGAGCTTATGTTTGATGGTAGAGTTATAATAAATAAGAAACTAAAGAAAATAAAGATAAATAATAATGTTTGTGTCCATTAGTGAGAGGAAAATATTTTAAAGACTTACTAAATGAAACATCTGAGTTCAACTGTGTCCAGCACAGAGAACAGTGGACAGATAGTAAGGATTCATTTCTATTCTCTCTCTTTACCTATTTCTGTCTTACTCCAACTGTCTGTCAATCATGACAGGCAGTAACGTCCAGCTTCCTCTTTCAGTGTTTTCAAAACAACAAATAACGGTCTCTGACAGCCATGTTTCCTGCATTTTACCAGATTACACACACACACAAGGACCTATCATATCTGACCTTCAAACTGAACTTCCTGCTTTGTGTCTACAGCTGTGGTTAACCAAATATTTAGTCGTTTACACCTTTGCATGAATGTACAATTAGTTTGAGTACTTGTTGGTTTTGAAACTTAGTTGAATGGATGTGTTCATGTATGGTTGTCAATAAGACCTTAAAATGTGTCATTTTCATTATTAAAGAGACTAAAGACTCAGGACAAATGTTTAAATAACAGGGCAGTAATACAGGTATTGTGAGTCATTTTTTCTTTTATCTTTATTCCCGAAATATAACTTTACCGTGGATACTTTTTTAAAATAACAGTTCAGGGTAGGTGTATCTTCACCATGCATTGTCACCCACAACTCACATGTGCACATATGCACACAAAGGTTGAAGCAGCTGATGAGTTTGTCCTTGACTGCCCACCCCCCGGGCACTGCAGTGGCATGGATGCCGCTATTTGAAAGAGTTCTTGATGGGATGTTGAAAGCCACGTCCTTGTCAGGGGTATAATCTATTTATTTTTTTTATTATCCAGAGATAAACTGAGGCTGTGTTCAGACCGTCAATAATACTGCTTCAAAAATGACAGGCTCCTTATTCATGTAAATGAGACCACCGCCTTGGCAGTCCAGAGGCTTTTAGCATATGGCTCCAGATTGGAGGTTTTCTGGGCCCATCCAACTGGGAGGAGTCCCTGTGGTATGCCCAGAACTCACTGGAGGAATTACATATCTCATCTAGCCAGGTGATGTCTCGGGATCCCCAAGGACGAGCTGGATAGTTTTGTTGGGGTGAGGGAAATCTGGAATACTCTGGTGCCACCACAACCCAAGCCCGGATAAGCGAAAGACAATTGATGAATGGATGAATAGCAAAAGTTTTGTTCTATTGGAAGTTCAAAATATGCTAAAATGTCTTGCCAAATACACTTCGGCTGTAGTTAATATATCTTGGTTGGCCCAAGCAAGAGCTGTGCGAAAACACATTATATGTTCTTGAGAGAGAGAGAGAGAGAGAGAGAGAGAGAGAGAGAGAGAGAGAGAGAGAGAGAGAGAGAGAGAGCTGAATGTATGGAAAGCACTGCAATACTCGACCACAATCACAGCATTTGATATGAATGAAGCAAAGAGGTTATAAATCCGCTGTGGGAACCCCTTATTGCGGCAGGAAGAAGAAGAAGGAGAAGAGGAAGACAAAGAAGGGGGAGAAGGAGGAGACTAAGACGTTCATAATACAGTGGAGAAAGGATTGAGTTGCAAACAAAATGAAAAATGATACCCTAATTTAAATACATATGGTTATTGGTGTTTTAGTTTCACTGTGTGCTTAAACAGATGTTGAATCTAAAATTTGTTTACAACAGATAAATAACTTTCAAAGATTCAAAGAATACTACACTATATATTGTAAATACCATGGAAGTGATATTTGTTTATCAATGTGTAGGACTTGCCCTTGACTGATCTGCCTGGGGCTCTAATAGAGACACTGCCTGCTGTGCAGTTGGGAATCTACTCTTTAAGAAACAGATGCCAGGGCAAGACAGCTGTTCATCTGGCATCAAACCAAAGAAGAACCTAAATATCCAATATCAGCACCTCCAGTTATCCAGTTACAGCGCTTCCATTCCCAAAGACTATAAATGTAGCATATCAATAGTTATATTTCTGGCAAATATACATGGTTTATATTGATGATGATGCATATAAACTAATTCAAAGTCGTGATGTGATTGTGTATTTGTGCATACGTGAGCAAAGCAGTGTACTCACCCTGGAAAGACTGCCTGGTTCTCTCCACTAGCTCCTCAATGGGATAGCTGGCCAGGTCTCCTCTGGCATGCTTTGTCTTACAATAGGTGCACGCATTCAGACACCTAGATGCACAGACAGAGATTGCGAGTGAAACAGAAAGGGATTAGTGATCAATGCATGCTGAGATCAACATACTACAATCAACACTGTATAAAATTCAGTATAAAAATATGAAAACATTTTTGTTTATCTATATGAATTTCATTTCTTATTAATATTTCATACGTTTGCATATTGTGTTCCACTTGGCTGACATGAAACTGAGCAACACAATTCATTTGCTTTTGATGATTCATTTGTGTAAATACAGAGGAAATACATCAAAAATCAGTCCAACCAAATTCACCAATCCAGCCATTAACTAGTGTGATCCCATTGTGTGATCACAAGATCACCACAAGATGGGATCACACCAGCCATTACGCCGAATTGATGTGCATAGTGCAATGAAACGCATGACAGGAGAGAAGTGAGTTCGTTGAAACTGGTGAATTGTTACAGGTTGATTTTCACCTCGACATTCATACATGGTAAGCTTTTAACCTTAGTTAGTGCTGATATATAGAGTATATGTGCCTTGCTGAAATATTCCTTCATTTGATACAAGGAATGCACAACATTAAACATGGTGCAGTCCTCTTCTCTAATATCATGTGTGCCATTGCGTCATACACAGCAATTTGGAGTTGTGGTCTTGTCAGTTACAAGATGGTCTGTAGATTTACCCAAAGGATGAAAATGACTGAAATGCATGAGTGCTTTCTGCATGATTATGATGCTCTCTTATTGACAGAATGTGTCCACAGACAGAGACAAACAGACATCAACACCTGGCCAAGTACTCAAAATGTATTATGTAGTAGTTCCTGCTACAATAAAGTCTCCAGGATCACATTTTGCCATAATGACACACACACAAACACACACAGCTGTTGACATTTTCATTTAAATCAACTGATCAAAACTAATAAACAGGAGAGATTGAGGAGAACATATGAGAGTTTGGATAAAAACACAAGATTTTTTTAATGCATAAATGAAATCTATTCATACACACTTTCCCAATAGAGAAGAGGGAGTTTAAAAAATGCGGGGAGTCAAATCTGTCCTTTCTCACCAAAAAGATCCAAAACAGCCAAAGACCAAAGCAGGCAGCGGAAAGATTTGACTCAACACTGTGTTTTGTTTTACAAAAAGTAGAAACGTTTAACTCAAATTGACCGTGGAAGGGAGAGACAAGGACTAGAAAGCAGACAAGTTTAAATAAGACAAAATACACAGAGCAAAAAATAGGATGGCATTGTAGAAACTCTAAGAGAGTCTTTGTTTGGGATGAAGGGGACTTTTATTCCAGTCGCCTGCAAATCAGTACTGAATAGAAGAGGGAAGGTCACTGTTAATAGTACTTTTTGTATTTAATGCATTTCTGACTTCCAATTTCTCATACAGACTTAAAAATATACACTGTAGCGTCAACATCTGGCAAAACTGGGAGTGTGCTGTTGGGTAAACACGAGTAAGACACTATAATTAAAGTGCAATGTGCAAATTAATTTCTATCCATTATCTGAAAATAATCAATTTTCATCCTTTGTGGGAGCTTGGCACTGATAACTGTAACGTTTGAGAGAGTTTAGTTTCCTGCAGTTAGTTGAATCTTACGCTGCCATATTTAGAGTTCAACTCTCAATGCCGCCACACTTGTCAAGAGTATAGTAACAGTGAAGGAAATCCTAAAAAAAAAACACCCCGTGTAGAGAAAGTGTTGTTTTCACTAAAAGACATCAGAAAAAAAGACCATATAAATGCCGCATTTGACACAAAATAAAGATCAAAAGCTCCAGTTCCTCTTTAATAAATGCGTCATAATGTTAAAATTGGCTTTGTGGGATTCGTACACTCCACTGTGAAGGCGAAATATTTTACTAATGATTAATAACCATGAAATGCTGTGATGTATGGAATTAGACTGTTGTAGATAACAAGCATAAACCCTGAATCTGTCCATGACAAACATAACAGGGAATCCCCAGAGGCTCTAGTCAAACAAGTCAACAACACACAACTCCTGCTGGACCAAAATTGTCATGATGCGTTTAATACCTTGGGCCATATATATTCCATATCATTGTAGAGGAGCATTTTGCCACATTGTAACACTTTCGTTTACTACTCATAGTATGATGTCATCTACATTGACAGATCTTGTGCCGGCTACCTTGAAGTATATCTTCACAGTTTCCACTACATGCTCTGGCAAGAATAAGGAGACTGCATACTCTTTTAGTGTTGGTTCACATTCAGACACTTCTATGCATTAAGACCAGGGCTAAGTTTAAATTATGAGCATTAAAAAGAAACCAATGCAAAATGTTATCAGTGAATAAAAAAATAGGGTAAATAATGAAATGAACCTACTGAATAAGTAGGTTTTGAACACTCTTTTTACTGCATTTTCTAGAATGTGAAAGATCTTCATAAGTGCCAACTGAAACACCTACATTATCTTTGGAATCGTTTTGAAATATAACCAAAACACCGGAAGCATTTTTTAATGTCGCCATGGAAAAGAACAGAAGAACAAAAGAGAATATAGTTATCTATCCACAGATTCATCCATCTCTCCCTTGCAGGGTATTTCTTATCCTAGATAAGGGCACTGAGGATGGCAGCTAGGTCACAGGACCTAGCTGTGGAGAAAACACAGACAGATGGGGCCTTCTGTGCTCATGCAAACACACACACACCACCAGGGGGTCCATCCATCTTAATGTGATCAGGCCAAGCTGAGTGGATCGCACCAACATTAATCTCAAGAGACAGCCAGTGGCTTGCTATGAGTCTGTGTGTGTCTGTGTACATGTGCTTGCATCAATTGTGTGCATGTGTGTTCACGGGCTGCTGCTGAACATTTGTCCAGTATCACAACAACACATTAGCAGATTCGACCTCTCCATCAGCCTAAACAGACTGCGACGACTAGTCAGCACCCTTAGAACGACAGTGACTGAAAGAGAGGGGCAGTGTCACTCTCTCTGACTCTCTCTCTCTCTCACACACACACACACACAAAATTACATTTCCTGTGCATTTAAGTTTTCAAGTCGGGTCGAGAAGAGAAGAGAGTTATTTCACCCAGGAAGAGGTAGAACTTTGAAAGACTGACTTTTACACAATGATTTCCCATTACTGTTACAGTTCATGAAAACATAAACTACACTCCAGTGGTCTAAGGGAGAAGTATCTATTTCGTTTGAATAGAATTAAAACAAAGTATTTCTCCTCCTCATCAAGCCTCCATCGTTTTCCTCCTTTGTTTCTGCCACCCCCCCCCCCCCCCCCACCCCCACTTCTGGTTCGTCCCAGTTAATTAAACCACAAAGGTAGCTGTTGTACCTGACATCAGTGTAGTTCATCAATGTGTTACAATAAGAGAGGCTACCTCCCATGTGTGTGTGTGCATGTGTGTGTGTGTGTGTGTACTTGTGTAAGAGACGGAGACTATTGTATGGTTGCAGCCTTGAAAAAGTAACAAAGGAAAGCCCTGAGGCTCCTCTATACATTTGTAAACCTCCCTCAATAGATGCACACACACAAATATTGTACCAATCACTTTGAATTTGCTCCCATGAGCAGCATATTAACGATACAGACTAGAGGGGAATTGCGCTGGATAAGGTCTTTTCAATGATACGCATTTAGGTTCATAGATTAAATAAACAATGCATAAGTTGTGTTGTGTGTATTTATGTGAATGTGTGTCCTGTGTGTGTGTGTTTTCATTGGGGGTGGCATTTTTCTTGAAGATACAATTATGACAACAAAGTTTAAATTGTGAGGGGATGTCTGAGCACAAATTCTGAAGCAAGATTATTCATTGAACTTGTTTATTGTTAAGACTGGGTGAGGGGTGGGGGGGGGGGGTATGTGAGCAAACAAAAACTTGAAACTGCTATTATGTGAGTGAACAAAGCTTCAAGTCTGTAAGTTTACTGTGAGTGTCATCTCAAAGTCAAAGTGGAGGTTTTAAAATAATGTGGAGTCAAGAAACAAAGACTGTGACACAATGGGATAAAGACCTATTAGGGGCACTGAATAGAGGATAATTAGTTATTCAGAGAAAGGTTGGCAGCTGAACCTCATTTATCTTTGATACACTGTCATGAGACATGGCTTCATTCAATTTATAAGGAAACTTTGCATGGCTCTGATAAAAACAATGTTCCTTATTCCACGAATCTTAGACGGGGTCCAACTTTAAATATAAAAATATAATAATGTTAATGATTGTGATATACAGTAGGACATCACCCTGTATAAAAATTTGCACAAGCATGTCTGTGTGCAGATCATTGCTTAAAGGTAGACTCCCACTCCGTATTTTTCTGCTCAAGACGTGTGAAGAATTTTTAAAGTAACCACGATACTGTTATTCAGTAGGACGAATGCTATTCTACATCTGATATAACGGTCATATCTTTAGTACAGCGGAACACAGAGAACAATTCAGATTTTAAGGCAGTTAAGGGCGAAAAATATGAAGTAAACAAAGGGCCATTTTGAAATTCGGTGACGTCACGAATTTCCCCAAGGGCTTCCCCAGATTTCCAGGCCATGCAAGGCCCCATGCGCCTGCGCAGCAGTTTTAAATCTGCGATCAAATGGAGAACATGGAGAAGAGAAAGCGTGGACCACCTAAAATAACAGATAGTGCGAGGAAAAGGCGTCGAGTATCCGAACAGAAGAAACGGAGAGCAAAACTGGTATGCTATGTTGTGCTGGGTGTAAGATATGGACCCCTGCCTTTATTGGTTTATGTTAAAAGTTACTTGTGAGAGGATCTGTTTAATCGTAGATCTAAGCATCCTCACATAAAATTCAAGAGGTTTTTTGATTTGATTGCCAGTGTTTTCTGTTAAAATACAATGCACTTGCATCAAAATGCTAAAAATGTGTCATTGTCCAAACAATCTGACTCCACTGCATATGTACATGGAAACAAAATGTCATGCTGGATGGTAGCGTGAGAGAAAGAAAGCATCATTTCTGGGTTGATTTCTCTTGATGACTGTGAACCATTTACCTCTTGGAAGAAAACATCTAGGAAACTGGTTTGTGCAAATAGTCTGTAAGACAATCTGTGTGTGTGTTTGCCTGTAAACTGTGTTTGGCGTGACATACAGGGCTAATTCAGTTACTCAGGGGTTCTGTAGTGTAATGCCTTGTAATGACACACAATCTCATTTTGTCCAAGGAGACACATCAATCTTTTGGATTTACTGTGGGGAGCAGAGTCTCTCCTGGTGAGTGAGTAGGAAGAACAGTGGATGGTGTGTGTCTGTGTGTGTGTGCATTTGTGTGTTAAACAGTGGGGAAGAGGGAAATGGAATAATATGTTCAGACCAGTAGAGCTGAAAACTACCTATACATTGGTTTGATAAACAGCAGGGAAGGCCACCATGGTACAGAGGTAGAAGAGTAGGTTTAGGTGAATGACTAGGATCGTGTCTGCATACGATCTGTTGTGTGTCCAGAATGAAATATAAAAAGAAAATGGGAATTCCTTTGTGGTGGGGTGTTTGTGTCAACATGCGAAATCAAAAGAGATGGTGTGTTTATGGTGCATCGATGCGTTTCAACAATAATGCACGTATATGTACGTGATCAGAAACCCTCGTGTAAACACCCTTCACTGCTCTGTTACTCCACTTTTCCGAAGCACATCAGCACATTTTATCCCTCTTTTGTTGCGGCTTCACGCCATGCATTTTCACTTCTGCTCCTCGGGGAGAAAAACAACACAGAGGAGAAAAGATGGGATCATTGACCAACGAACAACAAAATGAAAATGCAGTCATGTAGAGCAGCGAATGGAAGCTTTTGTATTAGCTTTTAAGATGAGGGAAAGATATGGACAAATAATCTGCAGTGAATATCACAGGGACCCCAGAGGTGGTGATATTGCAGTCTGAATGAGACTCAAGCTGGAGCAAAAAAATATCTGCTTAGATTGTTGGGTAGAGTGTGTATTGGGGAGGGAGAGAGAGAGAGAGAGAGAGAGAGAGAGAGAGAAACTCCCTCTGCATTTCTCTGTGGCATCTCAGCCTCTGTGAGGCCTTATTCACTTTCCCCATGTACTTGACAGCAAAATTCAAATTACAAAAGAGCACATAGGCCTTATTCAATTTGCTTTAACTCAGCTAATCATTTCCCATCTTGCCCCATTTCTCCCTGTCTCTCTATGTACCACACTCCACTTTCTCTTCCAAATGGAGATTTTTATCTGCAAAACGGCAACTCTATTCTTCTATTGATTCCACTATCCTTAAGTGATGGTGTTTATTTTACAGTGTGTCAACAATGATCTATGCTGTGTCCTTTTTGCATTGCCACGTCAAGGCCTCTGGCATAAAAAAAACAATGTGGTGAGTTTGACTGATCCCAAAACAGACAAGGTTGCAAGGAGGGATCAGAAAAGACTCCAGCACCAGATGAAGCTCTGAGCTGTGCTGATTGGAATAGAGAAAGTAGAGTTGGACTGTCAGCAGGGAGGTGGACTCAGGTTTGCGATTTGAACTCAAGTGACACTAAAGTCAGACACACAATAAGTTGAGACTTGTTCTCAAAAGACTTGAGATTTGATTTGGACTCAAGATTTGGAATGCAAGCAAGCTATATTTGGCGCATAAACATTAAGGAAACCTCTGATGAGCATGAGGTGAAGGTAATTTCCTCCCTGGTTATTGTTATGCATCTTGTGTGCGTGGCCACAGATGACAATACAATAACAACACCATGACAACCAGACCTGCAGCTGCTTTGCCATTAATCATCACACAACCTTTGGCTGCAATAACTTCATATACAAGCCCCAAAACAAACAATCCCTGATGCAACATATGCAGCATCCAAATTAAAGATGCTGGATGTATCACCAACATTTATCACGCACCTAAAAACACACCAGGTTAACCTGCCTGTGGTTTGCTTATTGGTCTTCTCCATGCTATCTCCCTGTTTCTCCATGATTCATTCTGCACTGAGTGCTTTGCCAGAGTGATTGATAGCAGGTGATTAGGTTATGCACTCTTCCTCTTGCCTGTCACCACATGTATAGCTTCCTTTTGCCCTATTGTACTCCTCACTGGACTCTTACCCTTCATACCTTCATAGCCCATTTAAAAACATCATACACAAAACAACTAATCAGTGCTGATACTGTCTAATCAATAAAGGAGTCACAATAACACGGTATGTGTTTTGCATTTCTGTTAATAATTTGCCGCTATTACTTTCTTCCAACTGTCTGCGACTCATATACGGTCTATGAGAAGATGCTGTGCAACTCCTATGCATCGATGTAACGGTGATGGCATCTGTATTCATGAGGGGAAAGAACTGTTTCACAAAATATGAGTGTTTTCTTGCTTCTCCATCATTATGGGTTGCATGGAAGTCTCTGTTAGCTTAAGACGTCAGTTACCTGTTCTGTCGTGATGTTTCCAAATTATTTCAGGAAATAATATATTGGAGTTCTTTGCGTCGATGAATGAGATGTGGCAACCACCCACTCAATAACACTAAATAAGCTACGTCATTTCTGATGTACTGCGTTCTAGTATCAGTACAGTAAACACATTGAGTTTTTAACTCAAGTTGGCACAAATAGTTGTAACTTAAAATCCAAAATATTCAATATAAATATGTTCAATCATAATCAAGAGATGTTGACTGTAATCAAGCCCAAATTGTCTTTAGGGCAGCAGATGTACTCCAAGAGCTGCTTTATATATTTTACTACTCTTGTACGACCATGATTAGTGTACTACTTTAGTGTTAAGTATAATACTTTTTGGAACTGTTTAGGAAAATTAACATTAAATCTTTTAATATTCCCCCTGAAATGTTGTGCAAGCACATATAAACTACAGACTAAATAAAGCAAACGTAATAATCGTGTAATAATAGATTGTGTTGGCTCTACTGCATGTTTACCGGCTCATCTGTAGATCAGTTCCCTGCCAAAAAAAAAATTGTTTAAGTACAGCTTAATGTGGGAGATGAGAATAAATAAAGAGTATCGTGTGATTCCTCATGGCTCTGCCATGTTATTTAGGGACATGTCAGGTCAGGAGCAGGAGTGATAACGTTTAGTCTCAACCTCTTCTTCAGGATAGAGCTGCTGGGATTGTGGCTCTGCAGCCGAGTCCTAACCTTGCATCTATAACCACACATTTACTGAATGTTACACTTTTGTTAAAATGTTTACCACTGCTCTTTGTATAAGTCAGGGAGAAGGTTGTTAAGACCTATTTTTCCACTGCGTCTGCCTTGGGAGTGGATGACAACTTGTGGCGGCCACACACAAATCCCAGGAAACAAGCAGCTGACTCACTGGGGGTCTGTTAGCCAATACAAACATATTTACAGTGTACAAACAAAAGAAGGGAGACACTTTTCACTAATCGTATCTGTTGGCTTTGTTTACATGATGTGTGTGCATGTGTCATTGTTGCGTTTGTATTTTGTTGTGGTGACTATCATTAGAAATCAAGCCTTTGGAAGGAATAAAGGTGTCTAAGAAATTAGTGAATAGCCTGCCCAAATCCTTCATGAATTTACCAACCAGAAAAATGAGCAGAATAATGAAACAACACTGAAAAAAAAAGATTAGAGATTTATACCATACAGCTTGATTCACGGGCATTCCTTTTTAAAAAGGTATTAAATATCCATTCAAAGCACGAACACAGCATCCCGCAATATTCAACATGGCTTAATGGCTATATTAAATTAGCTTTACATTAGAAGATAAATATGTTACTGGCATCAGAGGGTGAACAAAAACGAAAAAAGGGCGAAATAATTAAAAGCATCCTTTAATGTTTGCTCCTATTTAACAAATTTCAGCATTTCCATTTGTTGACCTGTACTGTAAACTTAACCAGTATTAAGAAGAATTGAAAACTACAACAATGTACAGGAGGTGGCTGAGGAAAAAGAAGCAAAGTAGTTCTATAGTATGATTTAACTAGGAAAACTGTTATTTTAAAGGAATAGGAATCTGTTTGGGATCATAAGTACTGGTGCTACGCATGACCTCAGATGCTAAACATAGCTTTGGTTGTGGTGTGATATTTACACAGGTTTGTAACTGTGCTTCAGACCTCCGAATCAGCATTAATTCAGCTTCTCAATGCATATGGGGATGTATGAACTGCCAGCAAGGCGATCAAACGTCAAGGCAGCAGTCTGCCTTCCAGCAGTTCTTCACTCTTGTTTGAGAGAGCTCTCAAACCACAAAGTCTATAGGCCTAGTCCCTGTGTGACATTCTGTCTACCTTCCTTCCTCCCTGCCTGGAGGATACGAATGATCAAGTTCGTTATAAGTTTTAGCACATTGCGATAACAATGACAGACATTATGACTGCCAAGAAATGTGACTAATAAGAGAGCAGGGAGGAGACAGATAATGAAATGAAATGGGCTGTAACTGTGGAGCAAAGGGCTTTTTTTTTTTTTAAATGGCTGGAGGCAAATAGCAATGGTTCACACAAACAGCAACAAATCCACATGCAAGTTTAATGACCCATTCTGACTGAGCGATTGTAAGTTCCTTGTTTATGACACTGAGCATCACCATCCAACTTGTTCACAAAAGGGCTTTCACTGTCACTGACAAACACATACACACACATACAGATATGCAAAGCGCAGGAAGGGACCGTTACCGTAGCCTAGGGCAAAGCACACACACGCGCGCACACATATAAACGCAGCAGCTTCTTAATAGTATCAAGTGTGCTAAAACTGGAGCACAAAACAGAGCATTAGAAAGACATAGAGAAGACTTTTTCCAGTCTGAGGCTGTATGAAAAATGAACTCTGCCCTCAGGCTTATCTGTTTGCATAAAGAAGCTATGGAAGAAATAACAAGGACCAATTCAAAACTAAATGCTGGCATCTGGAAAGTTAGCCAATTAAAGAGCAGAAGCACAACATTAGCTGTTGGGAGTCCAAAACTGCAGCATGAGGCCGGAGTTCAAAGATATTATGTCTCATTCAATACCATGTTGAAAAACATCAACTGTGTGTGTATTTCAAGTAAGGCTTTTATTTTGTGTCACTACTATTACTATTGTGAATAGATTTCTGTAAACCCAAACCTTGAAGGGTCACAGGTTTACTTGTATTAAAAGCTCTTTCAAATAAAAGCAGATAATGTCCTAAAAACCTTGATGCAGCCACCTTTTGTGTTGCTTCTTCATCAGAAGCCTGCTAACATTCCAGATATCCAAGGTCCCTGCCAGTATGGAGTGATTATTCTGTTTAGATGTCTATTCATGGTTTTGTGGAGAAAAAAAAAGAAAAAAAAAGTCTGTTGAACAAAAAAACATTTCGGGTTGGATTAGTTTAACAATTTTATCAGGCAACGATTTTCAACAATGAACTTCTTAGAGAAACTAATCATCTTACTTAAAGATCATCTTACTAATCATCTTTCTTTGAACAAGATTCAAATTGTGCTCTATTCAAAAATAACTGCATGGAAGGGAACACAAACCTGCAGTTCAGCTTTACTCTAAAACTTGGAATACCTCCAGCTTCTGAGAATACAAAATACATTTCTTTTTCTTTCAATTTAATGAGTTTTACCATTTACACAAGAGGAAATGTGGGGGGCACAGCAATCTAAATAATCAGGATATATTGTGCCACATGTCCAGTATTGTCCAAAGACAATCACAGGAAGGTAACACCATCTCCCACTTTAACGTAGGCAATCCATTTCTCCCGCTTCCTGGAGGTCACTCCTCTAGATCTCAGGGAGAAAGTCCTGGATTCCATTTCAAAGATTTTCATTGTGACCATCAACTACTTGAGACTTGGAGGGTCAATTCTTTGCAATGACTTTTTTTTTAACCAACAACTGAAAGTAATTTACACGGATACTCTGCATTATTGGAGCTATCTAAAATATAAGGAAATGATTGGCATCACTGAAACTGGGATTGTCAACTTTTAATGTAAGGCATTTCCAAATTTTCCACTCACCTGAAGCTTGTTGAAGAGTGGTGTGTTACACATTGAACGCCAATCCACCATCTCTAGTTTTTCCCATTTTGCATTAAAATATCCAACATTATTCCCTTTCTGCCTCTGAAGGCCCTGGTATAGTTTACAAATAATTTGAAAACTGCTCCGTTTGTATTCCTCAGCAAGGATGTCTATCACTGTTTTGTCCTCCTCAAATATTTCTGATTTTCATAGTCATAACTGATTTGTATGTATCTGAGGAAATCTTCGTTTTCTATTAGACGTTCAGAACATTTCACTTTATTTCCTCTGAGTTAAGAGTGCTGTTGTATCTTTATTCTTCCATTGTCTGAATCCAACATCACTTATTCCCAGTATGAATGTGGGTTCTAAAGCAGTCAAAATTATATTTTCATGTCTCCTTCCATATTATAGTTTTTATTTTAAATTTTACCTTAGATACACTGTGTGTTCTGTGATATCATTATTGTGTTCTTGACACAGTTTGTGCTCTCTATCTCCCAAGATTGCTTAGATCTGGAATTTTATGCCAAGAACGTAACTATTTTTCTGGAATCATAAGTTGTGGAATGCATTAAAACTGATATAACAGCCTTGGCAATTCATTCAATTTAATCACCTCAATTTGTGTTCCAAAATACCGAGTACATTTTTTTCAATTTTGAAAACAAAAATTTGCAAATAAACATCATAACCTCGTCCAAGGAAGTTGCGTTTTCACCCTTGTCTATTTGTAAGTTTAATAGCAGGATTTTGCTACAAACTGATTTCCACGAGATTCTTGTTTGTGTGTTGCCGACTTGGCTGAGGAGGCAGATCCAGTACATTATTTGTACTGATTTTTTAACACAGTGAGATTTCAGATGTGCAGGATTGGTTGGCCTCGGTGAAGGTATGTGCTCTACTGAGTGCCATTCTAGTTTGTTTGATTGTCTCTTTGTCAGCAGGATTACAGGATCAACTGGACAGATTTTCTTGAAACTTGGTGGAAGAGTGTAGCATAGAAAAGAAAAACCCCTTTTTTTGGAGAGAGTCCGAATCCCGTGGCAGAAGCACAAATTATCTTTCACTTTCAATCAGAATAGAATAGAATTCTCCAATTCATGAGAGCAGCGGCGGGCAACCAAACTAGAATGGGAATGGGAATGGAGAGACGGAGTGACGTTATCAACAAGCAAATCAGAATGGGTTATTTTCTGATGTTTCACCTTTTCAAACACAAATAAATACACCCACACCTCTGCAAAACCCTGCAGGCCGGTGCCACATTGCTGAACTGTGTGTGAATTCAAACACCTGCAGCTCTTTATGCATCAATGATACAGACAGAGCAGAGGAAGAGACAGGAGTCAGAGATGTAACCAGGTCCCCACATTTTAGCCAAGAGTCTCACACCTTGTGTGCTGTTATTGGCTGGGGGCGACAAACCCACTACCCAAAGACAGACACCCAAAAAGCATGTGCATGAGTGCACAGATCAGCATATCATAGAAGAGGGGAACATTGAGCGGATCTTACCGGATGTATGCCCCAAACAATGAATCAAACAAAAAGCAAACAAAATGTAAGTGTATTGAAACGAAATTGTTGATAATTGATATTATCAAGTGATAACAACAACATGCTGCTTTCAGGGCTTTTGCTCATTAATGTCTCAAGTAAATATGGCTCAAAATAAATCTGCCCACGGAGCAGGAGAAACCTGACAATGTACCTTTTAATACAAAGCCAGAGGGCATTTGAGGACTAGCTGGACTAAGTTGAATTTATTTTCTGATGGGGATCAAATTTACTTCCTGGGGAAAAAAGCCAATCTAAATTCGGATTTAATGGGTGCAAATGCATTAATATGCAACATAATGAAAGTAATATTGTGAATCAATTTGAAAAGGGAATTAAATGTTCGTATGTAGTCCCAGGTGAAACTCCACATCAGGATGTGGTCAGGATTTGCACTAATAAAGTGAAGGGGGGCAGGGTAGGCTTGGTTCATCTTTCAAACCCAGACTAAAATGACTCTGTGCAGTAATCTGAAGTCAGTAAATGGGTTATATGAATATTTATAATCAAAAAGTCAAAGTGGGTTTTAGGGTTTTATCGGTATAAAAAGTCACTTTGGGGCATCTCACCACTGAGAGCATGATCCCTGACCGACTTCTCTTAAACTCATAACCTTTGAAAATTTATGACTAATTTTTACTTTCTCTACTTTTTAGTGTGGCTCTACTGGACTAAAAACAACGGAAATCAGCAAAATGATTGGTGACACTAAACTTCATTTGAAAAAAAATAAATAAATCAAGCTAAATGCTCACATCAGAATGCTAACATGCTTACAGTGACAAGGCCATACACCCATATTGTGTTTACCAGCATTTCTGAAATAGGAACAAAGAAACACAAGTATGCTTAAACTACATTTTTGAAGTGTTAATATTTGTATACCATGAAATGATACAAGATTCAAGACTTCCCAAGGACCTGTAGATAGCCTGTGCAAGCACTCCACCCTTCATTCAGTGTGACTAATTCGTCATGTGGTGGGACCAGAATTACCATAAATTTCATGGTTGTATGCCTCTGTGCACCAGTCAAGTTGCATTTTACATCCATGTCTATCCAGATTCATGTCATATATGTAGTGACTAATATTCAGCTTTGTCACATGGTGCAACAATAATCACCTGAAGCTCAAAATCAGCAAAATCAATGAGCTTGTGGTGGACTACGATGCTTTCAATAAGAATGTTGCTGCAAAGAAGCTAAAAAATTCTACACAATGGATGCATCCCACTCATCTTGAACATGGCACCACAGACAATCAATACAATGCATTACAGTTTACGGTTAACACCCAAGATTAGGATGGACGGATGGACAACCTGAAAATGAAATGCCTCCAGGCTGAAGGGGGCGAAAAAGAAACGCCATAAATTAATGCATCACACAAACTAAAGGCCAGACACACACACACACACACACATACACACATACAGACACACACTTATGACAAAATAATAGTTTCAAATGTTCTCCTCTGATACAGAGGAAGTTTGTTGAACAACTGCAGCTGATGTTCTGCAGATGTGTGTCAGACAAAGATGTCTCTGTTTCATCAGCTGACAAATGTCACCAATGATGTCACTGCTGCTTCACAGCAATATTTTAAATGGCTCATCTAAAAACAGAACACATAAAACATTCTCTCTCTTTTTTTCTCAAGGCACACGCACGCACACACACACACAAAGAAAACAATGACAACAATGGCTGACCAACTCACTCGGAAGCAAACATTTAGCTGGGATTTTCCGTAACACCAGTGTTATTTAGGAGAGATTTGTCAACAGCTGAATTACCCTGAAAACATATTCTGGTAATCCACAAGCTTCCAGATGAAAAAAATCTAAAAAAGTAAAAACAACAGGATTTATTTGTAACCAGCCTAACCCTTCATCTGGATAAAAACAGACCCACTGCTGAAAACACACACACACACACACACACACACACACACACACACACACACACACACACACACACACACACACACACACACACACACACACACACACACACACACACACACACACACACACACACACACACACACACACACACACACACACACACACACACAAATAGGGACATGTTAAAAAAACACACAAAGCAGGCTGGAAGTAAAAAAAAAATTTTTTTAAAATACACATATGTAGAAATGGTCATAGAGGCAGGTACACGGTTATAAATCAAAATTTGGACATTCACAATGTACTTGTGACTTGACAGTGACCTGGACAGAGTGAGAGGAGGCACTGACAGAAATGAAACAACAAGTACTTCAGACAAAATGATATGATTGGTCAACTTGACATTTGGAATGTGATCAAATCAGCCTGAGGGGGTTTTTCTGAAATGTTTTTATTCAACAAAACAGTGGGCCTATATAGACATCAACTCTTTTAAGCATATTTTTTTTAGAGCTGTTAAATTAACATTTATAGAATAATCATTAATTTTAATCAAACAATTTTGGAACATAAACTTATCTTTCCCACATTTATATAAAGTGATTCATCAGATCAAAGTAGTCTAATGTTTTATTGAATGACGTCTCTTTAACAAACTTATTTTATAGTGCTGTTAAACTGCTGCTCTGCCGCCCCATTAATACGGGCACTCCATTTTTAGGTGGGAGTCATGAGAGCAAACTATTTTGTGACTTAAGTGGAAACGTTTTTGCTAAAAGTTAAAATACAAATAAAGATTAAGGCAACTCTAGAGTTGTTTGAAATGACAACTTGATGTTATTCTGGCACATATATTAGATGAACTGCAGTCTGAGAAGCTTATAAGGAATAAAGACGACTGAGCTTTGCAGACTACAAACAGACACACAGCCAACTCTTTAGGAAAACTTTGTATTTTCTATTAAAGAGTGTTTGAATGCAAACAGAGAGTATCATGATTTTAGAAAATAATCATGACATGATATTGTAAGCATGTAAGGTAGTAAGGTAAAAAATACAAAATGGGAGGTACATGTTTTGCTTATGATGATCTTTCCGCTGGTTTGCAATCAATGTTTTTGCAGACAGAGGCTCCCCAATAAGAAATGCACAAATGACCCTTATTGCAACAATGCTGAAATACGGTTATGGTGTGAAATCATAAAATGTAAGTATTTCTTTTAATCATAGGCATTTTAAAATAAGGAAAAATGTCCACTCTGGTAATATGACAGTAATATCTAATAGGTCAGAACTTTTTGTTTGGTGACTGACTGTGTTATGGACAATAATGCTGCTGAATTAACCCAAGGACACTGTTGTAAATTCCAGTAAAATATTGAAACCTCCTTTCTGACAGTCACACACATGTAGAAGACAGGCTCAAACAAAGAGACGATGCATTGCTGTTCTTGTAATGTCTATAAACTGTAAAGACTGTTTACAAAAAATATCTACTTAAACAGAGAAAGCTCTAGTCTCATAGAACACTAGTGCTGTGTCTACAAGCTATTTATTTCCTCACATTTCAAGTCAAGCTTTTAGTGTACAGGCATTGACGATGTGCAGGAGGATGATTGATGGATTATCATCAGTGGAGGCTAAGCATAGTGGAATTATTCTGTCGTAACCTTTTTTAACTAGCCCACGGAGAATACTGCACATGGGTTAGTGGAGACACACAAATCTGTAAACAACATGAAATTAGCCCATAAAAATGTGGGTGCAGGTGTCTGTGCTTGTGCATCCACGCGGTAAGTACTCGAGTCTATCCACCTGGACATCTATCCCAATATGGTATTTATCTACAATATGTGCATTTATAAGAAATCTAACAGTAGGAAATCTTTACTGGCATTGTTGTTTATTGTCAAATATATATATCACACACACACACACACTATAAGGAATCTGAACCACACTGACTGCCAGTGGTATAACAGGCAAAATAGCATTTAGAGGGGTTTTTTTCTTCTATTTTTCTATATTTTTTTCATGATATGAGGACTAGACACCTGTTAGGTTTTTATAATACTTACATTTAAAAACAAGTAGGACGTCATACACATGCGCATACAAACATCCTTTTACACACATAGCCCAAGGAAACCATGTGAAATTGATAAAATTAGAAGCACAGAGGGGCTTTGTTTAACTGGCTGTGCAAAGAGAGGAGGAGCACCAAACACACATGCACACGCACATACATGTGCACATACCATGAATCAAATAGCAGGGAAGCAGTGAAATGAGATCGAACTCACGGTTAAAGCTGAATATTTTATGGGTTGTCTTTTCTGTTAGTGTGTCTGTTCCTTACCCAGTGTTAATGGAGATGATTTCAATGAGAGGGTTTTTCCTGATCTTGGGCAGGTCCAATCGCGCTCCTCCAAGTCTCCGGCGTCCATCTTTCTTCTGACCCAACAGACGAACAGAGTGGCCTAGTGAGAGAGACAAAACACCTCACTACTTAACTTTTTGCACGTGACACATTACCATGCAGACAGGTGTAGAGCAGATGTAGGAATTTCCATAGAAAAAAAAAAAATAAAATACATTCAACTTTATTATATCAGTTGTGCTGTAAATATTGCAAAATTTGATTCGCAATGTTCATGGGTGTACATTTTCATAGAGGAAAGAGAAAAAAGAGACAAGCAAGTTCATTTTTTGCATATTTGGATCACTTCAATCTGCTTCCTGACATAGACTCAAACATACAGAACAAACACACACTCCTATAGAAAACAATTTCCACACAACCACTTGCAAAGCCAACACCAAATAGAACGCTTTCTGAAGGTTTCTTCACTTCTAGGTAGCAAAATAAAAGCCTAAATTAAACCTACACTCAATTTAGTGTGATGTTAGTGTGAACCGGACAGAGGAAGGGGCAGAACAGAATATCAGAGCAGCCAAAATGTGGTGAAAATGGCAAAACCGGCCAAATTCTGGCATAGGTTTGATTTTAAATCAATTAAGAATGAATATAAATACACAAAGAGGGGATACAGGGCAAGAGCATCTTCTTGCTGAAGTAAAGTACACTGGTAGTTAATATAGGAGGAAGCAATGAAGGAGACGCAGGAAAGGGAGAATCATGAAAATAAAGGTTATTTCATTTAGATCATCCACCACGTGCAGAATATAGCAACTCTAAAATTAGTATCACTTAGTAAATGTCACACTGCGTAGCATAGCTTAGTTTCACAGCTAATACAAGTGATGTTTAGCCTTTGGTGTGCAGAGATGGAATGCAGTGCTCTCAAATCATGTAATAGTCTATCATTTAGAAGGTGTGCAAGATGGAGGCACTGAGGAATGGAATTGTCTTCCTGTTTTCATCTGCTATACACGGGTCTCCTGGGAGGGTGGGCCCAGGACAGGAAGCATGGCTATCAATTGGTAGATAAAAATGACAATCTGCCCATTAAGTGGACAAAGAGCCTATCATTGAGGCGTGACCAGTCGTAATATCCCAGTACAAGCAAGGAAATTAGAAAACTTCCCTCGTGGAAAACAGCTGTGACTTAGAGCACATTCAACCAGACCGTCTTCTAGTTTGCCGTCTGTGTGGCTGCTTTTGGTCATTAAACATGACTTTAAAATTCATGCATGCTCAAGTATTCTTGCCTCTGTAAGTATCGCTCAAAGCCATCTGCTGACTGACGAATCGATTCATCTATGTATACATTGATAAGTCCACCTGTGTTTCCACTCTTGCCTTAAACAATCGGCTCATTAAACAAATCTAATATGAGAGAGAAAGTTAATGATGACGACTAAAAGATGTAGAGTCGATTAAAAAGTCTCCCGAGGTCAGAATTTAAAATGCAATCCTTTTTTAAAAGTAGTAGAAATTAGTTGGGTGTTATGTTGGGTATTAAATTTCTTAACTAAACGAAACCCACCGCATGTGAACCTAATATATCTGCTGTGAATAAACACAATCATAGTATTTACCACAGTAATCGCAATGGATGTTGAAAAAGAAGGACAGACAGAGGGAGAGAGAGAGAGAGAGAGAGAGAGAGAGAGAGAGAGAGAGAGAGAGAGAGAGAGAGAGAGAGAGAGAGAGAGAGAGAGAGAGAGAGAGAGAGAGAGAGAGAGAGAGAGAGAGAGAGAGAGAGAGAGAGAGAGAGAGAGAGAGAGAGAGAGAGAGAGAGAGACCAGTAGGCTGAAATTACAAGTATGATGCTGGATTTCCAGATGCTTTTTGTCCTTTTTTAGCATAAAACTTGCAAAGACTTATTCCTCACAGTCTTTTTTACCTGTAAAACTGTACAGGGTCCCTGTCAAATGGAACTACCAACAACAACTCAAGAAATAATATCACTATTAGGTTGGAATTACTTTGGTACAGGGCTCGTAGCCAAATTCAATCTCAGGGCCAGGAGGGCCATGAATGGGGAGCAGGAGATAAAACAGTTAACTTGACTTTCTGAAAAAAAACTGAAGAATGCTGCCCTATTTGTCATCTCAATTACAGAGTTTAGAGCGGCCAACTGCTGTGATAGGCAACCCTGCAAAGACACAGCACACAAAAAACACACATCACCCTATACCACATTTTCTAGTTACTGACTGCCCTTTACCCCCTGAAATTTTTTCAATCCCTTTCTCCTTTGTTCTTTTCTCTCCTTCATAAATACAAACCAACATAAATCCTTCTATCCACTCGTAGCGGCCCATTATAACATTCTAGGAAAAAGGAGGGCGGGACGGCAAGGGGTAGATGGATGGATGGATGATGATAGAAAAAAATACATCACAGATGAAAGATGTACAGGATAGCGAGATGGATGTTTGGATCAGAGAGGTGGGGAGCTAAAAGATTGACCTGTTGACCTGTGCCTGATATCTCATAAGTGGTCGGTCTTGTTGTGCTGCCTGGTTGGATTGTAAAGCAGCCGGATAAGGGGGGGGGATGGGGACGAATTGAAACAGAGGGACAAAGGTGGCAGATAAGGAGGACAGGAGTGGTGCTTGTCATCTATCCTCTCGATATAACAGGTTATTAGATATGTACAACTGTCATGTAAAAAGCGGTTTATTTTCATGCCAAATGTTGATTCAGTTTTGATGGTAGACGTCTACGATGCACATCAAATATATTACTTAGCAATTCTATCCTTTGCCTTAAGGCAAACAACGGAAGAGAAACTCATTTAAAATCCATGGATGAAGCTTTGATGGTTGACGATGACAAGCTTCTCCACAGAGCTTGCTTTTGTCACTTCCAGACGGGAGGTCACTGAGTATTAACAAACATCACAATGCCTTCAGATGACTTAAAATATATACTAATGCATCAACTTGTCTCTTTAACCTGCTCATTTAGAAATCATCCAACCTAACTGCCTCTTCCTATTCAACCAGGTCTTTATATTGTCCAGCTTTATTTTTCCAGCACTGATTCAAGCACAGTTTGTTTACACTGGTGAAATAAGGATCAAGAGGTTGAATAGATGTCACATAGCCTCTGATCTGTAGCTAAGTAGATACATTAGCCTGTCTAACCTTTGCTGCCCCCCCGTTTCTATGTCACACACATGCACTAAATCTAAACCTTTTCTAAAAGATAAAAGAACATGGTATCATTCAAGGCTATCATCTCTTTGAGAGGAGATCAATAGTAGGACAGCGATAAAGAAATGAAGACAACAGCCCTATAAAGAAAGAGGTATAGCAGTTATTTATTTATGGTGGAAAGATCAGACCTCAGTGGCATTCGGTGTCCCTTTTAGGAGTGAAAACATTAATAAAATCTATTTTCAAGCCTTTGTGTGGGTTTCAGAATACATTTTATTTATATCTTCAAATAACCAACTGTTCTTGTGATTTGTTTGTTCATCAACACTGAGAGACAAAATATGGCGACATGCTCTTACAAAATGTATATGGTGCCATTCATTTTTTATGCCAGTGGAATAGATAAAAAAAAGATAAAAATATTCTGGCATTTATAACAGGTAGTCACTTCAGCTTTATATTAGGTAGATGCACTATGATTAAAAGCAGTTTTACAGCAGCAAAGTGTCCTTACAGACTACCTGTTAACCACAAAGTTCTTTTTGAGCCTGGATTCAAACTGAATACACAGTCTCAAACCTCAAGAACCAAACCTGTCATGTGGAAAACAGACCTGCAAGCAATTTGGGTGCAGCATTTTGGTGTCTATTGTGAGCTCATTGAAGTAAGTATTTTAGTAGCCATTACCAAAGGTAAATCCCCTAGCTTAAGGGTTTATGCCCAGGTCTCAAGGCTGAAATAATAGCTCTCTCTCAGTTTATACGAGGTCATAAAGAACAGTAATGATACTGGGGAAATTAGTTTCTATGAAGAGGGTGAAGAAGGTAGGAAAAATGGGAAGGCAAGAAGTCAGAAGGGATGGAACAGGGTAGTGAGAAGAAAGGTTGAGGTGAAAGAAAGGAGGGAAAAAGATCAAAAGAGAGTGAGGAACAGGAGACAAAAGGAAAGAAACGTGAAGGACTGAGCCAATAATATAGAGAAGGAAGGGGGAATGAAAGTCAGTGTGTGAATGGAGTGTGTATGTGTAGACAGACGATTTAGGGCTGATCACACATTGTAAAATTAAGCCTCAGTTCAGCCGTCCTTCATTAGAGTGAAGCCTGCAGTGCAAACTAGTCACTCATAACACACACACACACACACACACACACACACACACACACACACACACACACACACACACACACACACACACACACACACACACACACACACACACACACACACACACACACACACACACACACACACACACAGTAAACTCAATCTGCTCTTTATTAGAGAACAGCTGGAGGTGTATGACAGCTTGACTGGACACTCTTACACTATAAACTCTGCCTGACCTTCATTAAACAGTTAAGTGCAGTGGTTCACTAACAGCTTAAATGGATGATCTAATCACTGCCATGTGAGTCTGTCTCTCTGCCACTGAGCTTCTCAGACAAACAAGACCATTTAAGAAGCTACTTAGTAAGATCGGATGTAAAAGCAACACTGGTAGCTTTGTTTTTATGTAAAAAAAAAACATCAATCTAAAGCATTATTAACTCTTTTCCAGAAAATTTTTATCTTTTGAGCCATAAAAAGGATTGAATCAAGTCTCTCTGCTCTTAAATATCTAAATTTGACACAAAGAACAAACTCTTGTAGATCGGAACAATAATAATTATTTTTGCTGTAACAGAACCAGCCATAGAGCTGCAAGTCAGATGGTCGGTCGGTCAGCCCACAAATAAATTCCTCACCATTTGACAGCTGCACTTTTTGCCCCATGATGATAAAATGCAGCATTGAGTTGAAGTACAGTATATGTATTGTAGGGTTGGGTATCGAGAACCGGTTCCAAAACTCTGATTCCAGCGGAATCTTTAAGACATTTTAATTTTGCTTCTGTAGTTTCCACCTCACAGCTTCGATGGGTACTTCGAGCGGGGCTCCACTATGGACCACAGTAAGCGGTGCTCAAAAGTGTGGCTTTATTGTCCTGAAAATTGCCGGGTCGGCACGGTGCAACACCGTGCCAAACTTATTTCGTGCAAGAGAGGATGCACAGCTAACATGACTGAACACCTTCGCCTGCACGGTGTACAAATCATGGAGTGTACCATGTTTCTACGTCCACAGATTGCTAACGATAGGAGCCAGTTTACTGCTGCTAAGCCGGTGGCAGAGATTCCACAATGTGACACTCCATTCACCTTGGCAAAAAAGGGAAGAATGTTAGCAGAGCAAGTTGAAGAGTGCCACAGAAAAGTGACAGCTTATGTAGTGGAAAGGCTGCATCCCTTCTCAGACGTTGAAGCACTGATATTTAGGTAAGCAAATATAAGAATATAGCTAAGCTAGCTAGCTAGCGTGCTGCTGCTACCAAAAAGCAGAATTGGAATTGGAATCAGATTTGTTAAATCCAAACGATACCCAACCCTAATGTGTTGTGAAGGTGTGTCTTTGTGTTCATTCCAATTTGATAAAATAGGTAGTCGCAGTGGCGTATTGCAAGTAAGTGAATAACTTCTAAATAGATTAACAGACTTGGATATGATTTTGTGGAAAGAGTGATGATCCATAGACAGCTGATTTACTGTTTGTACCAACAGGTAAAAAAAAAGGGTCTTAGAGTAGAAGTAGCCTACAAACAAAAAAAATCTGATAGCAGCAAATGACACGTGCGCACAAGGTGAAGCTATTGCAAATTTGCACTTGTTCAATACCAAAACACTCTAACTAGTACCTTACAATCAATAATTTCTAAAAGTGTCAATTATGAGAGCAAACAGAATGATTCAAAGCCATTATTATTTGATTGTGTGCTCATCAAGAAGGAAGTGATAAATTGTTACTCTTGACAGACAAGTCATTCTTTGTCTTTGTATTCTGTCAATACGTGGAGAGACTACTTTACTGAAAATCATTCATACGTGCAGCTGAAGCTCAACAGCTTCATTTCCTATTCCAACAATGAAAGGACTCTCATTCATTCATTCATTCATTAGCTGTGTGTTAAAATACCTTTAACGGCCTCATCCACTACTTCCACCACTCGATCAATCTGTTGGACCTGAAATACAGAGAGACACACAAGGGAAAAGTTTATTGATGCTGACAAACACAAGTCCACACAGTCAAACAAACGCCTGATATTGACATCACATAAACACACATATACTGATATACATTAAACAAGAAGGGCACGTAAATGTGCACAAAGGCAATATGCAGTATGTACAGAGAACAATTACAATTACAGCAAGTTTTCCTCAGACAGGATTAATTGATATACTGTAGATTTCCTAAATGCCAGTAGGTGTCTATGTAGATGTATAACCAATTACACTATGTATTGACCGGGACACAGTCTGGTGGTAGGATTTCTTGAAAGAGAACCAACCATGATGGCACTATACTGTACAGTGCACCACCAGCACCCCATCCCTACTGAGTGGAGCCCATTCTAGCTAACATATGACTGCTGGATATCATTAGTTTGGACACCTCCTTAGGAGAAGTTGCTGAGATGGATTGTCATGAAGTTTCCTTAGAAGAGAACAAGAAAAAAAAACATAAGGCAGTTTGTATATGAGGGCTGAGAATAAACATAGTTCACACCAGATAAACTCTTCATTGTGGATTTTTTTTTTTCTTTGACTGGTGAACCCAGCCATCAGCAGCATCACCAGGTTCTTAAAGATGGAGGATAATCACAAACTATGGTTTGATTTTCTGAAAGGCTTGAGAAGCAGTGCCTAAATGTTGAAAAGACTAGGAATGACAGAGAGGAGAACAAAAACTGTGGGCTGTACCCAGTATTTAGAATCTATGAAACCAAAGGAATCACTGTGACTGAGGTGATTTTCATATTTAAAATAAGAACATTAAAAAAAGAACTGGCCTCCACCAATGTGGCCCATCCAAGACATACAAACATACTCTGCTGAGAGGACTGATGTGCGTTCTTCTCATGTTTACAACATTGCTTATCCACTACAAACCTCTGATTACCTTGCTATTACATGAGTGGATATGTGTGATGTGTCTCTGATACAGAATGTGACATATCTAGTTTAGAGATGGGAAACAGTGTAGGCTTGCGTGACTGTCTGTGTACCTTACACACAATACGCTGTCATTCACTTCACAGGAAAGCACGACAGAAATATGCATAAAAGCTGACACACAGGTCGGTTAAACTAAATTAACCCAACACAAAGCTCTTCTTTTTTTTTTTAAACGCCCCTTATCTAGCCGTTAGCGCAATCACTACATACAAATTAAGGACTGGGTATTTGCATCTCATTTGCATAACCCACCAACTGTCATTGTCATTGTGTGGTTGATTGTAACTACCTAGGATGTACAAGCAGAGTGTGTTCATACTCATACTTCTGTCTGGGTTTGTGTGACTACTTGTGCACGCATCCAACAATTTGTGTGTGTGTGTGTGTGTGAGAGAGTGTGTGTTTGTTATCGATGCATAATCCAATCTCCTCATGAAAATGAGAGGACCAACGGTGGTAAACTTCCCAGATGTTTCCCACTGAAGGCTATTACATGTACAAACTTGTTTGTCTGAATGTAATTGTATTAT
This sequence comes from Chaunax sp. Z400, assembly GCA_037577475.1. Classification (NCBI taxonomy): domain Eukaryota; kingdom Metazoa; phylum Chordata; class Actinopteri; order Lophiiformes; family Chaunacidae; genus Chaunax; species Chaunax sp. Z400. The sequence goes on from CM075190.1 coordinate 15,086,791, forward strand.
ACACACATGTCACTTGATTTGAAAGTAATTGTGTTACACATGGCATGCATGGAATTACATTATTTATGGTAAAGGATATTTTACATAACATTTGGGACACCCCCTACACATTATTTTAAGATAGTGGCAGTAAGTGACCGTTTCTTTTATCCTCATAAAAAGGCAGGGTGTATTTATGTAAGAAAATTAATTCAGCATTATGTGAAATCAGATTATGGTTTCCTGTGGTGAGAAGGTTTAGAGGGCAAAGCTTAGTTTTTCAGTGAGCATAGCGTGAACAAAAGAATGCAGGCATATATGAAGCACGTTCATTTCCCAGCCTGTTTATAACCCTCTGCTCTCTCACTTCCCTACCAGAAGACAAAACAACTAAAGGGACAGACTGTTCAAGGCCACGTTCTAAGACAAGGAAAATAGTCAATATTGCTTTTTTAAATATCACTGATCTCACTCTGAAACTGAAGGAAAAATGTGAACAGGATGATCAAAGAGCAAGGAAATAAAAGTTATAGTAAATATGCACAAATTTAGAAAAGGTTATAAAATAATCTCCAAGTGATACCTTGATGAGTAATATTTGATTAATAGTAGGGAAATGGAGGCTACATCATACCATTGAGTGACTGTGTAGACAATGCCATGCCTCAAAACTCAAAACAAGTACATGTACAATCAGGTCAGGAGCAAGAAGACAAATGACGGAAGAAACAGAGTGTCAAAAAATCACTTTGAAGATGCAACAGATCTCAGGGACCAAGAGTGGAATCCACCAGTCAACCATATCAAGAGGTTTGCATAAAAATGGCCTGTATGGGTAGGTGGTTAGAAAGACGCCATTGCTGCAGAAAAAAATCACATTAAATTATATCAGTTTGCCAGAAAGCAAGAGTTCTGGAATAAGGTGTTGTGAACATCAAAAAAAACCATCAGCCCCACAGTGAAGAGTGCTGATGGCAGCATGCTGTCGAGATGTTTTCCTTCACCAGGGACTGGGCATCATGTTAAATCTGAAGGAAGAGATCAGGGAGCAAAATACAGGGAGATACTACAAGAGAACCTCAAGCTTAAGAAATGGTTCACTTTTCAGCAGCACGATAATTAAGGAAGTGAATACACACATATACAGTACATACCCCAATGATGCTGAGTCCTTTGAGGTAGTCCATCCGTGGTTGTGCCTGGGGAACGCAGCCTGCTACTACCACCTTTTTCTGCTGGTCCTGGGCTTTTCTGTACAAACAAATGCAACGAAAGAAATAGAAAAGGAAATAACATTAGAAGATATTATTTGCACCGTTTACACAATTCCTGCCAAAAGTTGTTCATTTAAGTTGGTATCACAACAGTAAACTTTACATCAACCTAAAATTGTAATGGTTCTCAACTGGTCACTTTATGACCATTTTTAATGACTCCCCCCATGCAACCATGTGAGTAAAATGTAAAATGGGAATTTAACAATAAAATTTTAAAACTGACATATTCCAATTGTAATATTAAAAAAAAAACTTTTTATTCTGGGATTTACACTTTTAAGGTACTTGAAAATATATTTTCCTCAGCCATTGATGAGGACATACTGTCCTAACTGAAAAGCACACATTCATGTATGCATGTACACAAACATTTTCAGCCAGTAGCCTTCAATGACAAACCCTGTGTTCATCCTGTATCAAATATAAAAACTGTAAAGAAGCAAATGCATCAGGAGAGCCTGAATGGATTTGCTATTATCTGTATTAAGAGGAAAAACGGTGAATGAAGTGTGCTGTTTACAGTTTTAAAAGGGACACAGCCAGTTGATTGCACATCAAGTAGCAGGTATTTCTATGTCAGTAATGGTATGAGTGACAAAACCATGTTACCTTTCTATCAAAGATTCCAATTACAAGCTTTTTTAAATCCATAGTGACATATAAGCTATTGCCTCCTAAAATGTCCATGAGAGAGAAGAATTTATTTAAAGGTAATCCCCATGGTGTGCATTTGGTTTGTTATGTCAGACATCTCAAACAGATATGGCAGGATTTATTCAAATGCTGGATTGAGAAAAAAACGTTAAGTCTATTATGGTGTACAACAGAGATTATTTTATTTGGTGATCCACAACCTTAATTATTTAAATGGTTGTCTTTCTCCTCACAGTGTTTCATAAATTATTTGTGGTAGCTTTATCAACAAATGATGTAATCAACTATTCCATTTCTTCCGCTTATCCGGGTCCGGGTCGCGGGGGCAGCAGTCTCAGCAGAGTGGCCCAAACGTTCCTCTCCCCAGCCACCTCCTCCAGCTCTTCAGAGGGTACATCGAGGCGTTCCCAAGCCAGCTGAGAGATATAATCACTCCAGCGCATGTTGGATCTACCCAGTGGGGAAACGCCCGGAATACCTCCCCAGGGAGGCGTCCGGGGGGCATCCTGACCAAATGCCCAAACCACCTCAGCTGACTCCTCTCAATGCCTCGGTTTACATGGACACTTTTCTTCATTCTGACTGAAATCATTCTGATTGAAGGTTTCATCTCAGCTGTTTACATGAGTTGTGATCTAATACGATCGGAACAGCTGTGTGACATGCACAGAAGTGATGGAAGTGATGTATGTTTCGTGCGTTTTACCAGAAGATGGATGTCAATCGTGTGGTCGGTGCAATTTTTGCCGTTACCGTGGTGCTTTTAATAAAGCTGCAGCATGATAATAACGTAGGCTTATTCATACTGGAAGCAACCAAAGAGAGACGGCGAGCACAAGAAAAGAAACTCTCTGCTGTTGTCTACTTCTGCTTCAAGGCCGCCATCTTGCAAATGCGTCACGACTCTGAGCAGCGCAGACAGAACTCTACCAGTAGGTATTCCGTTCCACCATTTACATGGAACAGTTGCTCTTCCAATCGGTTTAAGAAAAGGTTTATACTACCCCTCTGAAAACGGAATGAAACTTCATTCAGTTTGGGCGTTTTTATTCCGCGATCCTATTCTTTCTGTCATTACCCCAGAGCTCATGACCATAGGTGAGGGTAGGAACGTAGATGGACCGGTAAATCAAGAGCTTTGCCTCGTAGCTTAGCAAAAGGAACCGCTTCAGTACTTGGTTGTTGTGTATAGAAGGTTTTTGAGTTATGCTCTGGAAACAAACCATGACAGACAGAAGTATAAATCAAATATGGACGTATTGGTATGTATGTGGAAGGGCTAGAGAGGATGACAATAAAGTGTCATACTGTGAAAATTCGATGGTGAAACACTGCAGCCCTTGTCTGGCAAATGAATACAAAAAAAACAAAACAATAGAAGTCATGAAATATAAAATTCATGGCATTGTTGATCAGATAAAACAGGTCACCAACATATGATATGATATCTGATGAGGAAAAGATATAATCAAACCAAAACTGGGGCTTTATAATTATTAAATAGAGTTTCAAATAAAGTAAATATTTTGAACACTCAGAGTTAAAGGCACAGCATGAAACAGTCACTACCAAGAGAGTGTGATGAGGTTTACAATAACATTTTTTCATCGATGAAAAATAGCACCAAAAACTACATTATCAAAGATTATTTTAAATAAAATGGTAGGTAACTGAGAGATAGTAAAATAAAGTAGAAAACCAACTGCAGAGAGAGAATGTGTGCGTGTGTGTGTGTGTATGCGTGTGTGTGTGTGTGTGTGTGTGTGTGTGTGTGTGTGTGTGTGTGTGTGTGTGTCTTTGAGTCTTTATGTCACCTCCAGTTAGTGACAGTGAGATTTGAGACACTCGGTCTGTCTGACAAAAGCTTTTGGAAGAGCTGTCCAGACTCCGGCATGAATCTTTAATAATGAAGCCTCCTGACAGCTGGAGCAAGAGAGGGAGGGAGGGATGGAGAGGGGGGGTATGTAAGTGAGGGAGGGATGGTGGGTGGAGGACACAGGAGGAGCAATGAAAATGGATGCAAACTGTCAGTTGACTATGTTTGTATTCTTCAGCAAAACAAAGGGAGAGATGGAGGTGGAGGGGGTTTGAGAGTGAGCAGAGTGACGGAGAGAGAAAGGTGAAGGTAAGACGACTCAATCCAAAGCCAGTTTGCATTGACATGTTAATGAGAAAGGGAGAGACGGATGAAAGCTCAAGTTTGTGAGACACAAGTGGAGGAATGAAAGGAAGGGCGATGAAGGCAAACATGTTTTTACAGCTATGATGATTATTCAGCGCTGTTTGTATAATTCAGGGTTATTTTAGTGACTTTTCTCATTCTCACTTTTCAATCTGACTCTTAATTGTCATTCAAGTGTCGAGGAGGTAACACACAATTACTTAAGATGCTTTAAAGATAAAAAGAAAGTTTGATGGGTATGATGCCTCTCCACAGACAAAACATTCAGAGAAGCTGCACTTCTATTGATTTTTATGAATGCACTTTGTACTGTGCGAGTAAATTTATTGGACTTATCCACTGACCTTGAACCTTTATTGTAGAGGGTAAAAAGGAATGGTGGAAACAAACCTTGAAAGAGGCTAGGAGAGATGTAGCAGTAGTATATCATGATAAAAGGTATATAGTCTAAACTTTAAAGACTGAAAAGAGGAAAGAAAAAAAAAAGGGGGGGGGGGGGGATATTGTCTGCTCAGAGCTTGGTCTACCCACTTGGTTCCTCATGAAGGATTTACACTGCTAATACTGTACACACTGACTCACACACACCCACAGTAGGGGTGCGTCTGCATAATTCACACCGTCTCCTGCCAAAATGCACCAAACGTTCCTTTAATGCGCTACTTGCTCCACGCCCACATACTCAGAGCCATAGCTGACACAGAGAGTAAGCAGACAGCGCCTGAGCCGTCGTCTCGGCGCCCCAGGGGGAACAGGCCAATCACGTCGCACACAGTACGAGGATGGGATGGGATGGGATTATGTGATGCAGTTTCTGTGGAGATGCTTTTGAGCCCAACTGAGCGCTCGCTTCCAGTGACCCGGACCAGAGCAGATGCCCCCTGAGATCAGAGGATGGATGATGTGTGTGTGTGTGTGTGTGTGTGTGTGTGTGTGTGTGTGTGTGTGTGTGCGCGCGCGTGTGCGCGCGTGTGTGTGTGTGTGCGCGCGCGTGTGTGTGTGTGCGCGCGTGTGTGTGTGCGCGTGTGTGTGTGTGTGCGCGCGTGTGTGTGTGCGCGTGTGCCCACATGCGTTTCCTTGGCACCTCGCCCTAAATCTCTACGGCCTCTTGTCAGCTCTGTTACTGCTCTCCATAGCCTCAAGACCACACGCACCCCCACACAGGGTCTGAACACCCACATGCTCTGCACATACTATGTAGATGCATAGCAATGGTCTTGGACATCAGTAGCAAAAGCCGACAGTAGTCTATGCATACATGTATGACCTGTGTGCTATGTATGTATGGTAGGAGGGCTGTGCTGTACATACTGGTTTTTAACAGCTCAGTGGACACAGTGAATCAGTCAAATTAGACCAGACTAAATGTCCAACTGAATTGATCAGGTTGACTTGGAGAAGCCCCTTGCTGCAAATATGACATTGAAATAACTGTAGGCATTAAGATGTACCGTACAGCGTGACCTATATAAAGCACCTCTTCAACTTTTTCACCACAAAACTTGGAGGTGAAAGAGAGGCCTTTCCATTGTGGATTGCCGCAGTCTTCTTTAGCAACCGAAATTTAGTGACATCATCGTATAAGTGAGCTGCAGTGATTTTTTTTTCTTCTTCTGATTTTGCCACAAATGTCTCATATTGAACAAAAAACTATCATTATTATAAAATATAACCAGTTTCATCCTTTTTCTTTAACTGTTGTCATTAAATGGAGCGTTTTATCAATAACTTTACTTCTTTATTATTCACTAGTATTGATGACTTTTGCCAACGTGTTCATGGTGCCTGTTGTTTCCAGGAAAGTTAACTATGTTAGCAAAAATGATTACCACCAACTCCTAAAGAAACATCTAATGTCCTTTAAAGAAAACCAGGATAGATCACATCTAATGAAGCAGCAGCTGTAAACTGTGCGTGTATGTGTGTCCTCTCAATGACTCTTCCTGCTGCTAAACACGCTCAGCCCTATACAGATAGCTACATGGGGGGGGAAGAAAGAGGATGAGCTCACACACACACACAGATACTGTAGCCACATGCTCCTTTCTAAACATGTTGCTTGAAGGATGATGTCATACTGGTAAGAGTAGTGAGGAATGGTTGTATAAATGAGATGTACACATCATTAGCTCTGTGTGCTTTTTGACACAATGACCTGTTTCTATGACCTATGTCAAGAAAATGTGTTTGAATACAAAGTATTATAGCATTTGCTCAGCTTAATTCAATTGGATATGTTTTTTGTCCTACAGCAAAAAGAGTAAATTCAAATTCAATCTAGTATAACCGATTTATTTTTTTTATTAAATCACCATTTCTTTTTCTTTTCCCTTCCCCATACTCCACCCTGTCCTTGCTCCGTAGTCTCCTCTCCTCCCTCATCCTCTCATTTGCACTCAAACATTTTTATGGCTGAGTTGACAACGGGCCAGCCAATCCGCACGCTCCTGACCTCACTGCATTAGCATAAGCAGCGGGGGGCAAGGTTAAGTACCCATCAAGTCTCAGTAATTAAGATGTGAGCTGGTGTGTGCATCAGTGTGTGAGAGCGTGATCAAGCGAGTTAGAGAGTTTATATTTAATCTTCTTCTTCTAATATTCATCACTTCCACAAAATTATCTTAGGTATACCAGAATATAGTCTCTGGGTCAGTCATTGTCCCAATTGTAATTCCAAAATGGCTATTGCTAGCCATCATAATACTTTAACTTACAAACATACTTTTAATCTTCTGAGGAGACTGTCATGTATGTTTATTTGTTAAATATTTATTAATTTTTTTTCCACATTTATTTCCCTGTGTCTCTTAACAGCAGGAGATTTATCTCGAGCACTGATTGACAGTCCAGACTGAATGAATGTGGGGGGGAAAAAACACTTTGTATCTCTGATGGAGAATGCAGCTTCCCCTCTGTGAATTAGTGTACTGACAAAGTTTACTAAAATAACTGTCAAAATACGACTAGTATAAATAAAACATCAGCTAGCTCTGGGCCGATGGGATCTGACTGCAGACAAACTAAACTAAATGAAAGCTGTTCATTTATTAGACCAGGGGCCTTTAGGACATGGTGCTGCACGAGAGGAGGAAGAGGGAGAAATGTGTAAGAAAGACTGACAGGAGAATGTTAAAAAGAACATCTATATAAAATATTTCACATAAAAATGAAAAAAAGAACTGTAGAAAATATTTACTGATGGTTTCTCTGTAAATATTAATATTCCTACCATTATAATCACATTGTTTTATAGGATTGTGACCAATCTCAATGTCGCTGCTAACTTTACTGATTCAATGATGAAATATTCCCCAAGACAAAATCACTCTGACATCATTCTAACAAGAAAGGGTAAACAACTGGCAGTTGATTTGCATTGCAGATACATGTGAAATTGGCACACTTGTTTATTTCTGCTGTCATTTTCAGCAATAATTGTAATGTTTAAAGATTTAAACACAGTGGTCCAACGAATCGGACATGTCTGCTGTAGTGCGTTGCTTCACTAGCGTCTGTGATAACCCAAAGTTTTAGGTAAGCTAAGACTTTCCTTTAGTCTGTGGCCAAAAAGATGATGAGGGCTCCAACCTAATGTTTGTAATACATTACGCATTTTAGTTGAATGAGTTGTAAACACTTTGAACTAGCATAATAAAATTCAGCAGTTTGTGAGCTGCGTGACACTAGGTTTTTCTACTCAGAAGTTATTGTGAACAAAAGTGACTGGTTCTATTTTAAATTTCAAATGAAATGGATGATGTGATAATTAGCTTAGAGTGTGATGGGAAAATAATGCAATTAGAATAACAAATGCTCTCACTGTGCAACATAAAACACAATCAAGTGGATCATTGTTAATGATTAATATTTTACCTTTGTTGCTATACAAATCCAACGCTGTGGGGTGCAAATATACAAAAATTCCCAAATGGTGAAAATGCAGCCACATATCAAGTCTGCAGAATATAATTTTTTTTAAATTTGTTTACCAATATGAGACAGTGGACATTAATCGACATTCATATTTTGCTTATAACTAAAACCTAATTTGCACCTCTGTAAATAAAGGTTTGTCTAGAAATGAACAAAAAAAAAGTCAAAATGTGAAGCATGCAATTTAAAATCTAAATTGGAGGGGAGGGGGTTAAAATGTCAGCAAGGAAAGAGAAACAAGGGAATGAATGGTGGAGATGAGAAGAAGTTAGAAACAAAAAAAAACTGCCAAAGAGAACATCTTCATCACCAAGTGGGTATCAGGAGAGGAAAGATGACAACAGGGCTCAAAAGGAAATGAAGGGGGAGGACGAGAGCTCTGAGGCTGTGAAGGAGGATTGTGATTGAGGGATGAGAGTGGGGTTTGAGAGGTAAAGCTGCAGAATCCCCTGGGATCTCTCTTTCTCTCAAACACTCACACACACACACACACTTCAATTGCTGTTAGGTTTCATAGGAAAGCAGGGTTTATTATCCATTTAGAGACACTGACTGGGAGAAAAACTGAAATTACAGAAAAGGACGAAAGGTAAGAAAAAAAGGAAAAAAGGCAAGAAAATGGATATCTAATTTAATCAATACAAGATGATTACATGAAAGCAGGTCTATAAAAGTGAGTTATGGTAAGCAATTTCAAAGACAGTATAGACTTGGGCAGGCTAGGCACTTAAGACTAGTTACAAAGGCCAGATTGCCTCTCTTGAAACCTGGTTTTCAATCTACATTTTAAAGGCTTTGATAATTACAGAAAGGTCGAGATTATTCTGGGTTACCACAGCTATAATCATGCCTCAAACACAACCATAAAAAAAAGAAAGGGGGGGGGGGGCTTGACTTGCTTTCAGTTTTCCATTTATTTCCATTTATTACCAATGTGGTTAATAAAGGCATTCATGTTAGAGCTGCATTTTACAGGATATAGGCAATCTGTTGACCAATCAATACACCTATAACATAGTTTAGTTTATGGCTAACTCACGGCCAGCTCAAATGGCCTTTGGGTATATCAGCGATAGGATGAAGTCCAATCGTCAACATGGGCCTAGTAAAGGCACTAAGAGGAAATGCAAGGCTTTCAGATTATAGCCCTTTAAAAAAAAAAAGCCTGCCACACACCTGCCAGTGCTGTAAAATGGATGACATCTGTCTTGTAAAAATGAGCTGAATGTGTGATAAATATTGCATTACTGAAAATGACTTGTATTCACTGCTTGAATGGTTCATAATACAGATAATGCCATTCAAAAAAGCAGAAAGGCAGGAGCGATGGCAAAGGCCCACAGAACCACTCAAACACAGATTGACTTTACTGAACCACAAAGTAGGGCTGCCACTAAAGATTGTTTTCATTATTGATTAGTCAGCTGATTATTTTCATGCTGAATCATTTCATCTAAAAATGTTTAAAAAGTGAAAAAATTCTCATCACAATTTCCTACACAGGCAAAGTGGCACTGTCACATTATTTCTTTTGAATCGAAGAGAGAGTCCCAAAAGTCTCATTTCTAATGACAAGTCTTAATTTCAATAGGAGAGTCTGTTATGGTACAGACCCTACAGCCTGAGGCTGATGCAGAGAGACAACAGCTGAATTAAGAATTGAGGATGGGAAAACAAGTAAACACAAACAAATGGAATTAAATGTTCACCATCAGGCTTCAACAAAAGTGTTAGTAACGTTAAGGAACCAAGAATTATTTTCCAAACCAGAAACATGCTCATTAGAATGTCAGTATTGAGTGACTATGTACAGATTAAGATTAGCAAATTTAAAGAGAAATGAACAAATTCACTCACACTTTCAGTCTTATGTACTGATTATAGATTGTAGCATTTGTTCAGCAAACAAAAACACCTAAATGTTGATATTTGAGTTCTCTATTTAATGGAAATGGATAACTAACAGACATAAATGGTGTCTGGAACAAAGACAGTTTTGTGTTAGGGGGGCAGCTTTAGCGGCCTCACACTAAACAAGCCAGGTTACAGGGCACACACTCGCATTTCTCATTCAGACCCACAGCCACTTCCCCGTGAGGCTTTTTGTTTCTGTGTGAATCAATCTGGAAACGTAAGTGCATTTTTCTGCCAGCGTATATACATGGTTCCAAGTTTAAGTGTAGCTGTGTGTGCATGTGCACTGTGTTTGTGTGCATCTGTACACTTATTCTGATCAAGAAGATGACACAACAGGGAAAACCATGCTAGGTTGACAGGGGTGAAAGGACATTCTTGGCTGAATGATTCCGCACAAAATTAGTCCAAGCATAAACAATCATGATTGGTTTCAAGGTCATAAATTATTACAAGCAAGGGTTTGGAAAAGTGGAACGGCACATGCTCAGTGACCTGAAATGCTTCAACAACCTTAGCAAATCAACATTGTTTAATGCGAGCCAACAAACAGATGAAATGATCATACCGCTCTAACAAGTAGGGATTATAAAGCAGTATCCAATCATAACAAAATTATTAATTTATTCCAAACACTGCCCAAAACCAGGCTTTAGTAATCCTAAATGATTATCCACTGTTTTGTTGTGAAATAAGTACAATTTAAATGTTGAAACAAGGATAACTTCTATTCATGGGGTAATAAACTCTATTCAAGATCCATTGTCTGCTTTAGCTGTGGTGTAATGGTAACATTCATTTCCAGTGTGCACTCCGCTCTGGCCTGTGATACTGTGGCTCAATTTCAGAGCAGTACCAAACCATGATACCCCACGCTTTGAACCAAGGTGGCTTTTTATGCTGAATACACTAGCCTAAAATGTGTGAGACATAGCATTATTTCTTCATGATTTGCTGCAGCTCTAACATGACAAATTAAGAATTAAGACAGTTTGGAGTTAAGCTTCACTCCAGTCTTTCTGTTAACAGATTACAACCTGATTATTATCTAGTCCAGTCATACTTATTAACTGGCTATTTAAGTTAGTATCAAAAATATAAAATAAATTAAAGCTGCAAGCAGTGCTGAAGGGGCCCTCGCACCCTGGGGCCCATCAGTGCGTGTGCCAGCAGGGGCCTCGGTACTGGAAACCTGCAGGTAAACATGGCTCTGAATTTGTGTGTATTCAGGACACCGCACAAAGGATTACGAATCCACATTCTTTATCCACTATGTGGCGCTAGAGAACACCCAGTAATTGTACATCCTCTTCCAGTGAATGATGTGAAGACCACTCCATAAAAATTTGGAGTAATTATGGTGAGCCAAGTGCTATAGAGCCAATTTGCTACGCCCAATCCTGTAACCCAAATCAGATCGGAACTATTGCCACCTCTGATGAGTGAGCCAGTAGGTTGTACTATAACTATTACTGACATTATCTACGTGGATGTCTTCAGGGCAGAACTCTTATCAAATTGCAACAACTTCCTGCTTCATGACGAAACATCGAGCCACTGCTCAATCGTTGGACAAAAGTTCACCATCTTCTCAATGCTGCATCATAAAGGCGTTATGGCTTTTCTGACCCAATTTAAGGTCAAAATGGTCAACAGACTAGCAGTAGTGCATCAAACTATTAAGTATGTGATTTCTTGCAGTTAGTACATGACACTATGACTACAGCTGAATTTTGTCAAGTAGATATCTCCAGGGTGGGACTCTTATCCAAGATGTGAAGATCAGGGTAGAGAGAGCCATGGACAGTGGAGCTACGACAACTTCCTGTTTCATGACGAAACATCAAAATTCACTGCACCGTCAAGGCTACACCACTGAGCAAAAACTCAGGATTTTAATAACTTATGGTGTTAAGATACATTCAAAATTCAAATTATTCAACTTCCTGTTGGGGTTAGGTCATGGGCCCAAGAGACTTTTTTGTAGAACTAGGTTTGATACTAACTAACTAATTTCATGCATGTATATTAAAGTACACCAAACCAAAACTTTGGTTAACATTTGCCCAGAATAATAATAAATCTGAGCAATTTCAACAGGACTTTTGCACGGTTTTGTGGTCAGGTCCTAATATACTGAGCAACAGTAGTCCCACAAGTCCAGATTAACCGTTTTATCAGTTCCATGCAGAGGAGATGTGACGCTGTGATAAATGCAGGAGGTGATCACACGCGTTTCTGACTGTTGTTGCTGTTTTCTGGCTCACCATCCACACTTTTGGACTTGTAAACACTAAGGCAACAACCACTAATTTTTTCAGTATGGCTAAAGGGTGAATAAAACTGTTTAAAGCTGATATTTATATGTGTTTCTACTGTTGCTCAGTATATAAAGGACATAGTTGTGAGATACTTGTATATTATAATGTAAAATCAATTGAAAAGGAAACGTTAGTGCACATTTTGTGGAATTAAGTTTGTACTTCCTAAATGTGTCTGTGTTTGTGCCATTGTACTTGTACTTATTTATGGCATACATTTATTTTAAACATCTGTTTATGGGATTGCACTGCAAGTTATTTATGATATGTGAGCATTCATGTGAAAGCAGATATGGAAGTGCATGTACAGTACACTCCAGGGGACTATGCAGACTACGGGAGTCTCATTATAGAGCTAAAAAAGTCTCAGCATCTATTCAGCCTGTTAATTTCCCTGGCTGGTATCTTCTCTCCTGAATAGCCTGATGTGGCTCCACGGTGGCTCATCAGTCCCTCTAAAAGGCCTCCTCATTTAACCAAAGTACATTATTTATTCTAAGTAACATTGCTTTAAGAGGCAAGGATGCATCATGCACAAAGCCAACTGACTTAACAAATTGCTATGCAGGACCCCTTATTTGGTCAAAATTAATTTATGGAATGTTTCAAAAAAGGATTTTTTTTCCCTCCCTTCCAAACACTCGTCTGAGTCGAGGCCAATTAAAAGGAGGGTTCAAGGCAAGTTTCATTACCACAAGACGGGGGGGATGAATAGAGTCGTCTCTACTGCTGAACCACATTGGTTACATCTCTCCTTCTCTCTTTTACACACTTCTAATCAGTAAAGGTCATATTCAAGAATGATCCAGCTTCGCTGATCTACAACACTGAAAACATCTTGGACTACATTGAAGTCTCAAGGCAACAAACAGAGTTCTTTTTACGTCCCGCTGCCATAGTAAGATGCATATTAAAATGTACGAATGACAAAACAGATGAACAGATTATATCAGATTTCAGGGCTGAAATACATTTTGAAATCCTTTCTTTAATAGCATGTGCAGTGCATGCAATGTTCAATTAATGCTATTCATTCCTTCAGAGCCACATGAGTAAGTGATTTAATATCATATGCATCTGAAAATGCCAATTCAAATCCATGGTATACAATTTAGGGAGATTTATAGCAAGAAATGGTATAAAATAATCATAATTGCTTTTTTATTTCTGTATGTACCTGAAGCTAGAAATTATTGTGTTTGTTTTAGTAGAATGAGCCATTTATATCAACAGAGAGAATAGTTCTCTTCCACCTGTTTCCATCAATGTTTCTATAGGGGACAACATTTCAACCACAAGTCACTGCTAAACCACAGTGATATTCATACAGCCAGGGAAGGGCTTACATGCCACATGTGGCCTGATTCCCCCCCAGCAATATTCCTTCCTTTCCTTCATATGCAGCTATCTGTCTGTTTGTTTACAACATCTAAGAGGTTAAAGACTGCCCCGGGTATATTAAGGCACGGACCTACCAACCTCATGCCTTACAGAGGTTGGCATCTTGCTGTGCACATTTTTGTGCATCCATCATTCTTTGCGTGTACCTATGGCCAAGTTGTAAGCCTTGGGCTTGTGTCACTTCAAATACAGTTTGGTGAAATTCCTTCTTGGCTTGTTTGCAGCACCCTGTTCAGCTGCTGATTAAGTAGAATTAGATACAAGCCCTCCTAAATAAAGTGCAAGATTGCTTGATGACAACATCCTCAAGGCAAATGTATACAGCCCCACAGAGATAAGACAGATGCATGTAAATACCATACACAAAGATAACCACACACATTACCACACAAATGGGTGTACAAACTCAAATATGTATTATGTATCATTTACATTCGCTCTCAACTGTGACCTTTCTGATTTCTCCTTCATCCTCAAACCAATTATTGTAGTTTCTCTCTTTCTGCTACATCTTTCTCTTCAAGTTGATCAACCCTTCATGTTATCACTTGTTTTCTGTCTATCCTTTCTCATCCGGTGTATGCATCACTTCTAACATTTTGCCTCGGGGTTCAAGCACAAGGCATGCAAAGGTCAAAACTTCTGACTGTCATCTTGCATGACTTAATGTATATCAAGCCCGTCTGTACACTTTAACATATGGAATCTGGATGTGACATTTGTTGACAGACTTTGAGGAAGTGTTTGTATCATCAGTGTGTATGTGTTACTGCAAACTTACTCGAATAATTCTGCTGTCACTTGTCACCCTGAAGGTCGGTGGACAATGAACACTCACTCAGAAGGAGAAAATTTCATCTTTTATAACTTGTAGCCAAGTATCTCGGTAGCTCAGTAATTTCCAGGTCAGTGCCTGTTTAGCTAACACCCACTGAAAAGGCCTCTGGGGACTTCAGCTCGAAAAACAAGACCACAGCTCAAAAGGGAAAATGGCTAAAGTTTACAGGTGCACGACAGGAGAACACACAAACATCTCTTTCCTGGTGTTGACCTCTTCTCTCTTGCAAATAAGTACTATCAATAAATGATTTGGCTTATAAATACAGCATATTTAAACAGACAGTAAAGGAATTCTTCTGTGTGTGGGTCAAGCTGTGTGTGCGTGAGTACATGGTGAATATGCATTAATGTAGTTTGTGTGTATACCCAAGTTTGTGGTGTCCACAATGTATTTGACTGTCAGTGAGAAGACCAAGACTGATCATATTGCATAGGGCTTGGTTCAGTGTCAAATCACTAAAGATAAGTGATAGAAAACACAGCAGCTGGTATGCAGGCTGTCTCACACACACACACACACACACACACACACACACACACACACACACACACACACAACACACAACACACACACACACACACACACACACACACACACACCTGCCGCCTGAGTCAGGCATTTTCTCAAGCTTTGCCTCTGTTGCACACACAGAATCAGTACATTATGACCTTCCTTATTTCCTAAAAAAAAAAAAAAGGGAATCAAACTAGTCCAAATACAAAACTGCCGAAAAACAGCCGAAACCGAGAGATACAGGGACAGAGGGATGGAGCAGCATGTATTGTGTGTGTGTGTGTGTGTGTGTGTGTCTGTGTGTACTTCTGTCAGCACAGGTGAACAGAGGGTCAGTGAGGTAGTCTACATATGCCATCTGTCGCATCAGCTAACACCTCACACTGACATTTCCCCCACATTCAACTTCATACCAACAATACCCCAATCCTATGCATCGCCAGTACAGTTGTACATACAGTACATTACCTACATGGAGACAAGACAAGACGGCTCGCAGGCTTCTATATTGAAATATATCATTTTAGGACTCTAACCAACAATTACTTTCATTAAAAAATGATTTCAAATTACATTTAATGTCAAAAATGGTTAAAAGTCCAGAAAGTCAAAGGTGGCATCTTTAGATGTCTTGTATGGTTCAATCGACAAGCAAAAACTATTATAAATGATCTGAACCAGAGAAAATCAGCAAATCCTCACATGTGAGAAGCTGGAACAAGAAAATATATGGCAGTGTCCAAATACTTGGACTAGTTCAGAAATGCCCCCAATACACAGACATGAATCCAACTTCACACATTAACAGCTTCACAGCTTACCCTGTGGAACAACTATTTTCACCTATTCTCTTAAAAAGAGAGACGTGACCACAAGCGATTAATTGTGCAGTATTTTGACTACAAGGGTGTTTACTACGAAGGTTTCCATCAAGATTTTGAAAATATTGGCATAATCAAAGAGCTGTGCCTTGATTAATCAAAATATGCATCAAAGTTTTGTTCTATAGGCTGAAATCTGAACTCAAAAATCACACCACCAATAGACATCACCTTCACTCTACCTACAGTACATTAGTTAATTTAAATAGCTCAATAGCTGAGTTAATTTCAGCCCTGAAATGAGCTCGTCTCTCAGTCTTTTTCTTGCCCTCTTATGAATAGCCTCTTTTACTGTTCAAGGCGTGAATATTATGAATGCCATTATACAGTAAAGCCTTGCCATTCTGTCTAGAAGGTATCAACATTGAGTGGAAGGAATTGTTCCACGTTCAACCTGGCAGTGGCAGAAGTAACAGAGTTGATTCAATGTGTGAATAAGGACAGCAGGACATCACACCTCGTTTGCTTGTGTGACTGACGACACACTATCTAAAAATCACACAGTTGGGTAAATTTATATCGCCCTTGCTTGGTTTATTGGCGGATGCAGGCATGGAAAGGGCTATTCTCTCGTCAATTGCAATGCAAGTCCTAATGAGGTGCTAATGAGATTCACAGTCCTGTTTCTGAAGATTACAGTGAGTTACGCATAAATATTAATCACACCTTTAAAATTACACACGTGGCCTATGTAGCAACATAATACCCTTGTGCTTTTACAAAATGACAGCACTGACACTGCTGATGTTGTTTTACAGGCATCAATGTATACTTTCACATAATACGGCGGTCATTATTTTTGAAAACAACAGGAGATGCAATGGAATGAAGGTACAATCTAAAATATTAGACTGTTGATGTGAAACGTTTCTGTTTGTTTGCATGTAATACTAATAATAATCGTAAGATTAAAAGTTGGACACAATCTTAATTTTGTGTTTGGACTAAATAAAGTGGCGAAACTTTTGGAAAATTACAGCCACCAAGCCGAAAGTGGGGCTTGAGTGAGGCTGCAAAAGTGGAGAAAAGATTAGTGAGTGAGGGAATGATAGAGGGAGGTAATGGTGTGACCTTGTGAAAGTCTGTCATCACCTGCTGGGAGAAAAATCACCAGCAGGAGACAGCCAGAGCACCTGAAAACACATCAACATCCACTTCTCTCTCCCCTCTTGCTCCTTCACTACCGCTTTGACTGCTCCCCAATGAGGAATGTGTTACTTTCTTGAAATAACGAAACTCAATTAAACTAGAGAAGAGAAGACTCCAGAGGGTGCTCTGCTTTCATTAATTGGGAGTAAAATAACCTCACTCTTGTTTACTGCTACGTTTCATCCATATTTTTGTCTCCCTTTTTACTCGCTTCATCCTTCCTCTCCTTCGTTGTAATTTGTCTTCATCCATCCCACCTTATCTCTTTAGCTGCTAATTCAGCTGCTAATTTTGTTTTATTGCTGCAAAATTTGACAACAGAGTTGCTAAGGCATCAAGGTCATCAGTGTAGGATTGAATTAGTTTCAAACTATGGGCACTAAAGTCTTAATTGAAGAAAAAAAAAGATTTAAAATTTCTAAAAACACATGCAGTCAATCATTCAGTCATTGTAATGAAATTATTTTATTTCCCTGTTTAGCATTGCTCAACATCAGTTACTGCTCTGATGTAAGTGAAACTAAGCCTATATGACTACAGAAATGCAAAGATAATTATAAAATGCAAAAAGAAAAGAAAAAACAACTGGTTGGGTTAGGCTGGTCAAGTCTTACCAGAAGAGGAAGAGAAAACATACAAGTAACTGAAAATCTTTCAGTGCAAGACTGGAAAACCAAATAGCATCACAATTATCTGTGATTAATAATGCAGGCCTGACAATGACTGACACTTCATGTATTGCTTCATGGTCCCTTCATCGTTATGTATTTCCGTCTCCGAGCGTATTTTTCTCGATTCTATCTCCCACTCATATCCTGTTTGTCCTTTCTTCTTGAAGTGTTGATTTTTTTTCTCTTCTTCTATTCCATACCATTAATAAGGCAGGATTTTTGATGTCTAATCCATAGCAGGAAATTAACTCCTTTGTTCACTGGCCACCACACTGACACTGCTCCACTTACTCTCACTTGCCAAGGGGCTAAAAAGAAGCTGGATACTCCAACAATGGTTGGTTACCTAAAAATCTGGCAAGGCTGGAAGAACTTAACCACCAGAGAAAAATAGTAGCCGCGCTTTGCCTGACAGCTGGTTTAATTTCTCTCCCAGAGCACAACACCCACACAAATACGATGGGCAGGTTGGAGATACTCAAGGAATGAGTACGGTAACGAAAGATAAAATGTTAATGGTGAAAAGAGTGAGTGAAAGGAAAGAATGAAGCAGGTGGGAAGCCGTGAGGTGGGAATTTCTGAATTTAATTCAAGTCTGTGTGTGTGTGTGTGTCTGTCTTTATTTCTCTCATGTCACTATAGTGGCAGAGGGGTCCTGGGAGGCTAAGATCTGGCCTCCAACATGCCTGAAGGGGAAAACACACATTCACACAGGCGCAAAGGCACAGATGCAGGGGGTTATCATGGGAAATAACTTCATACCAAATAAAGCCTTTTGTGTTATTGATCAGGAAAACCCACTTACTTCAGCTCATATTACTTGAGCACAATGCACCTCACCTCAAACTTCACAATTTTAACCAGCAAAATGTGTCTTTTATGTATTCGTGTATCCCAAAAAACACATGGAACAGACACAAATAAATTACAAATTTATGAGGAAATATTAGCATGTATTCTCTAGAACACATATAACAATATGCCAAAATTGCATTACACACACACACAGACACACACAAACAAACACACACACACACACACACACACACACACACACACACACACACACACACACACACCCCCATGTGCAAAGTCGCACAGACACAGGTGATTCATCACTAGCTGAGGAGAGCATGGCCCCTAAAACCTTTCAAGTGACCTCTGACCTCCAAAGGGTCATTGTAGATTTATCAAAGGACATGATGAGCATTACAGCCTCCATCACTCACTAATGTTCAGTTCTCTCCCAGGGAAAAAACATAATACATAATCCAAATAAAAACACCATCACCATGTCAGCTTCCTGCAGAGACCTCCCATCTCAATACATTTCACCATTTCCCCATTACAACTGACAGCTGACATTGTCTCTCTATCTTTCACTCCTGCCCTGCTGCTTCACACTTCATCTTTTCTTTGTATCTCCGTCTTCAATTCCCCGTCCTCATCCATGTGACATATTGTACCACACACACACACACACACACACATTCAAACCAAGTCAGTCGCTGATGCCTAATAAGTGATTGGTTGTGTGATCTAGCTACCCATGGGTATAATGCATTGCTTTGAATTGAATTATCTTGATGGAGAAAACATGCATCTTTGCAGCACAGCATTATTGACAGAGAGACAGAGCTGTGACCGGATTATTGACATCTGTTCAAATTAACAGTCATGATTTCAAATGTTTCTAATTCAACTTTCATGCCTGTACTGGGAGGCTGTGTAGCTGTATTCCCGTGGCAACGGCTCTGAGGGAACAAACTACCACCTAACGCAACTGTGCGCTATGCAGGCAGGGTCCTTCATTTTGTGAAGTAACTCAGATAGTAGCGCACAGCATGTCGTGTCAAGGCGTCTCCACTTTCACACATACATGTACTATCGTGGCATGTCCCTTTTATGCAAAACAAAAATGTTATTGGTGAGTTTAAGTCTTGAATCATTATCCCACAGTTACTGTCTTTTGACATGTAAAGCCTCTTTTCTTCCTTTTCCAGCTGTTCAATTCGAGTGTCAACGGCATCCTCATCTCTCAAGACATCCTGAGAAGTATAGGAATCCTGTGACAAGTCAATCAACCCCCCCCCTCCTGTGGGATTTGGCACCCCTTCATTTCTTTAAAGCTCATACAACATGGAGAGAGATTCACTGGAAGGAGAGACGAGAGAAAGTAGTTCACATGAAACAGCAGTAATCCTACGGGACATATCATCGTGGGCTGTTTATTTCTGTCAGTCTCAACTATATAGAGTCTCCTATAAGAAAAGTGGCATTTTAACAATAATAGCTCATAAATATGACATCAGTTCAGTTATTTATTTCATGGTGCATTATACCAGATCTTAAACAGATTCCATTATCATTTTCTCATTGGGAAGAAAATCTCAAATTCCAATCATTAACTCCTTCATTAGTAACAAGCGACTGAAAAATACAGATAAGAATGTATGTTTTTGAGTTGCTCTGGTCAAAGCATTACTTTCATTTAAAAAACTGTTTCAGTAAGGACAATCAGGTATATGACCAGTATTTGCTCAAACTCTTTCACAGTTTCTCTTCCAAAGTTAATCGTGGCAGATTCCATTTCCAGACTCATCGTTTCACAAATGTTTAACGCCCTAATCTCAAACTGCGTGACCACAGAAAACTCATGGCCCTACTAGCTGTCTTTAATTTTAATCAGACTGACATTTCCCTCATTTTCTTCAGTCTTAAAATGACTACAGCAGACACACCACATAATTTGAAAGGTGATGACTGCATTTTCCTTTTTAGACCTGACTTTCCTACTTTTCATATCCATATATGTATCGTCCTTCAAATTCCCGTGGACACTGAAATGGCCAATACTCATTTATTCTTTCAATATGGATAACCAAACTCTAATCCAATTCAGCGATGGAAACCTCATTGCTTGCAACACACCAAGGTAAAAGGCTCCCCCTTCATCTTCAGTCGTACATTAATTTGGACTTTAATGACTTAAATCCACAATCGGGGATCAGCTGAGCGACTGGAGCCCAGTGGGGTGCCTCAAAAACCCAGCAGACAGGAGTTGTTCGTGACTGTGGTAAGTTCTTACAGACAGCAACAATGTGACAATGCAGTTATTTATCTGAGGCACCAGATAAATGGTTTTTCCTGCTTCAGATGTTTCAAATATCAGTTTTAAATGTAAACAGTGTATTTTAGAAACAACAGCTAAACCCTCATTACAGACATAAACTATTATTTCATTAGATTCATGTGTCATACAAATTCAGCATTACAAGTAAATTACAAGCCTTTTCGTTACACTAGGCTGACTTCATGGGGAAAAGGTACCACTCTGCCATGTTTACACACACAAGCATATACACATACATACAAAAATGCAGGAATGCAATTATGGCCGAGGCACGAGTCAAGGTATGTAACAAGATCCGGGTGGATGGTGTGAGAGGTTGTTGGCTAACAATTTTAGTTCCATAGTTTGTGCAGCCCTGCTTGGATACCAAACCCTGACACGGTTGTAGGTCCTCTATTCAAATCCACTTTGTAGAGCAGATGTGACAGGATGTTTGTGAAGGGAATACAGCAACAGACACGAAAACACAAAATGAACATGCAAATGTGTTTTAGAATGGAATATATCACTAAATATATGAACCAAAGAAGCCTGGAGATGTGCAGACTTTGGTCTGTCTGGAATAATCACAACAACTAATCCTATGCTGGTCTAGAATCTAATGGTCCTCTAATAATCCTCATCACTGGCACCCTCTCACTATGACTAAAGGCAACAAATGTCCCCTTTGCATGAGTACGCATGTGCGTGTATTCCTTCAAGGCATATTTAAAAACAGTGCGGAGTCAGGCAGTTAACAGCATCTTTATAGTATCCAAAGTTTGCAGATGTGAGTGTGTGTGAAAAATATGTACACACTAATGTAAGCTAATGTAAGGCCATCTCTTGTCCTGGCACTGAGCTCTTCAAGTAACAATCAAAAACCATGTAGGGGCTGAAACTAACGTGCTTATTGGACAGTTCTTTTTCACAGAATGGCAAAAGGACAACAAAATATTAAGATACAGACAACATTTCATCATATTGTCAACTTATGCATATTAATTGTACTCACTATAAATAATTGTTGCCTTCCAACAGTGTTGCCCAAAAACCTGTATGGCATGTAATGTTCATATTAATGTTTTGTTCCAATGGTGACAGATAATGGCATAACAACCTCTGACTTCACATTCTCCTACTAGAACCATTCAAATATGTTTCACCTGCTGTGAAAATGAGATGTCATAATGCATTGTCTTTTAAAGCAGATGGAAGCAGATAGAATTGAAGCCCTTTAGAAACAGGGATTTAAACATTAGCCTTTCATCACATTACATTCATCCCCTGTAATGCCTGCTCTGCCTATCACCTTTCCTGATAAACAAGCTTAAAACAAGTAAGACCATTACTTCACTTTTCCCACAAAATTGGGTCTGACTGTTTGTTGTTGCACTTGAATGTCTTAGGATAAGCAGAGACAAAAGCACAAAAATGCAGTCTGACAGCAGGTCAACGATGTTAAAAGGATACGTGTTGGGTCTGGAATGCTAGAGACTTGACTATTACTAAAAGTCCGGCTTACAGGTTCATGGTAATGTTAGATTAAAGCTATTCTACTTCCATAGAAAATGTGGTTCAAACAAAAGTTCATTTTATGCAACCTGGTCAAGGAAGGACTCGCTTTGCCACTACGTATTAAATTTACAAAAGTGGGATGGAGGGGTTAACGTTGTTTTGCCTCTGCTGGCAGCAGAGCCGGTCACAACACCGAATCTACATCTGTATAAAAGAAATGAACTGGCAAGGCGGCAGGAGAAGACCACTGGACATTTTGATGCTATTTGTACATCAGCTAGGAGATTTAAAAAGCAACTAGTAGCAGTTAGCAGCTAGTTAGTTAGGTAGTTAGTTAGTCAGCCTTTAATGTTTGACTTTTGTGTATGATATGATCTGTGATGTGATTTGTTACTTGTTATTTTAGCGGTTTTAATTCATATTTAATATGTGATTTGATACCTGTTGGGTTTTTTTTCTTTTTTGTCTGTAAAGCGTCTTTGAGAACCTTGAAAAGCACTTTATAAATAAAATATATTATTACTATTATTATTGTATTATCGTGCTCTGTTATACGTAACGCCTCTTTTGCTTGTGGAATGCCAGCATGCATCTAAAATCACACAAAGGGGTGGTATTATGGTGCTATTGTTTTATAAAGAGTAAATAAACAACGGCGTAATAGAGAAGGGTCTTTTTGTAGCAGTATTATGCAATCTCTGCTTAGAAAGGACCACAGAGCCCTTTAATACTGTGGTAATGTGAATTATCCAGGTTATTGTTCTTGTCAGGCATCTACATTGTGAGCAGCTAATTTAACAAACACATTCAAATGTTGTTAAAAGCTGATGAATAGATAGATCATTTACACAGATAATGTTCAACACAACACTGGCAGCAACTCAAAAATGTCAGACAAACTTCTGTAGATTGAGACCGGAAACGGCAGTTTGTATATAGTACACAAGAGCATACTTCCATAATAGCTTCTGTAGATTTGTAAGGAGCACAGAGCCAAGCCCTCGAGGTCTAAGGGTATTTATTAAGAATAAATCACAGATCTGACATAGCAGTACTGGTAACAACAACCGAAAGAAGGCTTGTTTTGACCATTCACTTTATACTCCATCACTGGCGACCTGAAGGCATACCTCCTTTCTCTCACAGAAACATAATAAAACAATGCAGAGTATAATACAGTATAACACAGGGGATTGCTGCAGAAAGTCTGTTTTGCCTCTCTATGTACAGTTTAATCCACACAGACGTGATATCAGTAAGCATGCTCAGTTGTTAAATCTACATTTCACTGAAGTTTGATGTGTGACCATGAAGATATGTTAACATTAAAGTCATGTCAGAGGCCAGCCCCAGCCTTGTTGTGGTTATCATACAGCAGTGGGCTCACTGTGGCCAACATGTCAGGATAGGTGAATTCAGCCACACTCTTTACCTCCCCTCTCTGTCTATGTGTTTACTTTTTCTCTGTCCGTCAGTCTGTCATTCCATCTCTGTCTATTTTCATCTGCATGTGTCCCAAAATGTAGGCTAATGCGCTACAGAATTGAGAGATTAAATGCCAATCCCTGGGCTGTACCAAAACCAGCCCTAGGCAGCAAGCTTTGTGTGTGTGTGTGTGTGTGTGTGTGTGTGTGTGTGTGTGTGTGTGTGTGTGTGTGTGTGTGTGTGTGTGTGTGTGTGTGTGTGTGTGTGTGTGTGTGTGTGTGTGTGTTCAAGCAGTTACAAAACTCATGCATGTGTGTCTGCTGGACTATGTGAACACAAGAAAAGAAAAAAAAACAACTGCCCTTGGTAAACAACTCGAAAGGTCACTGCAGATTTCAGATTGTTTATACCTCACTGTCATGTCCTGATGAAAAGGAAACATTACTGGCCTTAATGTCAGTCACATTCAGTGTCAGTCCATTTAAAACAACATGGTGTAGGGCCAAGATCAAAAGCTCCATGCATTATACGTTGTGCAAAAAGAGAACACTCACTTGGCCACAAAGCAATGTCGGACCTCTGATTGATTCTTGTAAGACCAAACTGGACTAATATATATTTATATATTTATGTGCTTTTGTGGGTGAGCAGTGTTCATGGTTTTCTGAGGCCAGTTTCTAATCTATTATTAATGGAGCAGTTCAGATTTTGTTAGTTGAAAGATTTGTGCCGTGACAGATTGCAGGCTCAACCTGGTGAATTCTGAGTTCTGAGTAGAGTTGCCAATGCTCCCAGTCACAGGTTGAAAAATTAGGGCTGAGAAATGACATGTAAATTTTGTTCCAGGGTGGATTTTCACCTGAATGATTTTATTTGCAGAGCATGACCTTTGCCTCTGGTAAATGCAAGGTCAGAAATCAATGACATAAAATCACTTGCCTAATGTCAAAGGACATCTTTGTTATCAATAGATGCAGCCATGGGCTATAATGTATATTCACCTCCTGTAATTCCACTAAAAATACATGGCATTAAATTAGACCTTAAAATCTGGGCCAGTGTGATCAACATCTGCTAATGATCAACTTAAACTATCTAAATATATAATTATCGACACAGGTGTCATCAATTAGCAGCCCACTGGCTAAGTCCGGACTCCACACGCTTCTATCCGGACCGTGAAGCCTTTTGCCATAATGGAAAAAAGATAGAAAGCCTAATTTTAATATTTGTCGACAAAGCAGGCTCAGTGGAGTCCTAGGATTACCCATTCCTACCATAGACTGCTATGTATGCAAGATGCATGTTGACGCAGTGGCTCAGCATTGAAACAAAATCAGGGTAACAGACCATACCATGACCTGGATGACTGAGAATCTACATAAACACAGGATAACAGATGTTTCCTCTCATTGCGAGTTC
Organism: Chaunax sp. Z400; assembly: GCA_037577475.1. NCBI lineage: Eukaryota > Metazoa > Chordata > Actinopteri > Lophiiformes > Chaunacidae > Chaunax > Chaunax sp. Z400. The sequence continues at coordinate 15,111,984 of CM075190.1, forward strand.
AGACAAAAACTGAATGTTTGGAAGGAGAGGCAGTGTATGTAAATTACATATGCACATGATTTGTGATATGTCTTTTTTTTTTTTATAAGAAGCAAATATCTATCGTAAACAAAATGACTGACAAATTTGCTGTAGCAATCGTCAGACTTTACAGGGAGAAAACAAGAAAACGGAAGAAATGAGAGCGGATGAGGAAGAAGTGGTAAACATAGGCTGTCTATCCTTCATCAAGAACAAGTGAGATTTTATCTGTCGGTACAATATTTGTCAACAGTCGCACGCTAGTTAACGTTAGCCTAAAAGGCTAAAATGTTTATTGTCGCTTGGCAGCACTGTCAAATCCTCAGGGATGCCTCTCTAATTGGCTTCCGTGATCTTGCTTGCAAAGTACTGACATCATCATCCAGATTTTAACTTCAAATAAACAAACATGTTTAAAACTCATTGGGGGAGCTCTGACTGTCCACAAGCAGATCAGGAGGTGTAAGACTGGATCTGTAAACACCTCACACTACCAGACAATCTAGGCCAAAAATCAAAATCCATCACGATAAACAAAAAACTGAATGTCTTCTGTGAATATACAGTATATCAATTTCTCCTTGCTGAACTGTTGATGCTTCCCTCTTTTTAAAACTTGGTTAACAACACAGTATTTAGATGACAAGCCACAATCCCACAGTGCCCCACAATGGTGGGACATATTTGACAAAGACTTGAATAACAGGATCACTATCATTACAAACTAGATTAATGTTGCAGTTGTACGATGGTGATATGTAGCCCTATGGCCTCTGAGTGCAGTTTTGGCTACATGTGGTTTAAAATCAACAGCCTTGCATTTGTAAAGCCACTTCTGCAAAGACAATACTGGGCCAACAATAGACTGTCTTGGAGCCAGGGGCCATAATATATATTCACTACCCAGCCTACACGTCTGTTGTAAATACACAGTATAAGCACAGCACATACACTTTGGACCTCATCCAAGAGTTCATTCAGTGTGCTGTGTGTTCCTTTTCAATTAACATGAGAGGATTTTCTTTCTTATGGTTGGTTTATGAATACTAAATTATATTAAAATGAATGTAAATATAATGTGGGAATTGGTGTATTTTGAAAATAGAAGTACAGAACTCCTAGTTGGATTCTAATGCATTAAGCATAAGCACACATTCCCTTGATCATACAAATTACCAGAGACAGCCAAGCATAGAACACACACACACACACACACACACACGCACACATAAATATACAAAAACACAGCAGTTTAATTACATGCGGTTGGGCAACTGCTTCTTTAATGCATTCTGCATTCATTGATTTGAGAGGCCTCTGACATTGAATTACGCTATGGATTTTGGCATTTCAAATGCAAGCATTGACATGCCCAAATATTCAGACTAATTGACTTTTTAGCAGTCAGAAGCTTCTCTATTAGCGGTTTATGCTACTGAATGTGTTCCTGATCTAGAGTTCCTGCTGAAGTAGAGAACATCAGGGCAGAGTGTGTCCATCGCTCAAAAAGAGAAACTGGAGGGAATCATAACTGTCACACAAATCAACTCACCCCTGCATACTGAAGAACATTATAAAATCTAGATTTTGTTTTTTCAAAATGCTGAGGGCAATGCAACACCATAGAAAGGAATTATTCAGTAAACTAATTAATGTCCTGGGCTTTGATGTCATTTTTGTTAATCTCAGATTACATTAAAAATATGGAACGTAGCCTCTTTTAACCTACCTTACCTATCCTGCTTAGCTGTTTGTACTCACATTAAGAAAACCAGCACAGACGAACACACACACACACATATATGCACACAAACACAGTGAAGACTCAAAAGTAGAGCATCAGTTTTTTGCTTCAGGACTAATCAATAGCGTTAGGTGATGTTTTCAGCGCACATGCAGGGCATATACACTCCGTGGTTTCTCAAGGTGTTCCTCTCCACACCACACACATAAACACACCACTCTCCCACAAGCTGTCTGGGTATCCATCAACCTGAGAAGCCCCGTACACACACAAGCATACAAATGCAACTCCTTATCCCACACACTTGGCATGGATGCCAGCTAAGCCCCAGTTCTCCTGAAGTAATAAACCGTCTTTTCACTACATCTCTCCAAACAATGATAGAAGACTGCTGAAAGCCCCTGTGCTTCCATTTTAAACCCCTCAACTCATTTACTTGGACACTGATTGTTACTTCTGTGACCATGTGTATGTGTCTGTGTCTGTTGCTCATACTTTATGTCCCACAAGCCATAGCAATGGGGGACAATTTGTTTAACACACTTATGTATGCACACACACACACACACACACACACACACACACACACACACACACACACACACACACACACACACACACACACACACACACACACACACACACACACACACACACACACACACACACACACACACACACCAGGAGTAGACTCTACAATACAAACTACAAATTGTTTTAAACATACACAGGTGAGAGCTAAGCCAGGCAAACACTTGTGCATTCACCAATCAGTGTCCAAAGTCAGACATTAAAAAGATTTAATCTATAAAGCCAACATGCACCAGTAGATTTAACACAAAGAGTTATTTCAGAGACATCTTTTCTTTCCTTAAGAGTGATGTGGATAGTCTAATTAAGCACTGGCTTGGAGCCGTGACAGTTCATACCAGCATGGCTACTGAAAAGTGCTCTAAGAACAACAAGCTGAGCACCATAACGTAGCACAGCTTGTTAGGTAGCATACAGTGCTAGGCCTCCAACTACCTCTCAAAATAGGGGGGTGTTTGTGGGACCAGAAGGTGCAGGCATATTGGCATTATGGCCAGTGTGTGGCTGAGTGCAAGGCAGTCGTGTGCCTCCCTTCACTAGTGTTTTCCTCTTTGTCAAAGAGAAGTCAAACAAAAATGACAGTATGAGAAAAAAGGAATTAAGTGTGCATTTGAATTCTGTCCAATCCTGAACCCCTCAATTTGTTTCTTATGTGTGTTGAAAGCCAAAAAACTTTTTTTCATTCTCATGTGTGTGTGTGTGTGTGTGTGTGTGTGTGTGTGTGTGTGTGTGTGTGTGTGTGTGTGTGTGTGTGTGTGTGTGTGTGTGTGCGCATGTGTGTCCCTCACAGTGAATAGAACATTAATTGCATTACCATTACAGATGGGTGCCTTCCATTCAAAGAAAAACTGGCATCAACAAGGAATGCATTCTCAAAGTCTAAAAATTGGCTTGACAGAAAAAGTGGAAAAAAGAAAGTGAATATGTGGAGACAGCTGTCGCAGAAAGAGAGTAAGATTGAAGATTGTACGAATCAAGTTGGCTAATTGAAATTGTTCACCATTAAATGTGTAATATGTCACTCCATTTCTTATGTTATTCCATTCTGATAATTCAGCATAAATGCAAATCACCTCGGTGGGAAAAAGAAAATGGGTGATTTGGGATGTAAAATATCATGCAATGCTTCTAAAAATGAGATAGAAATTGAAATTTTTTGTTTAAGAAGTCAGGAAATTCATCCAGTATCATGTTTTTAATAACTATGCTTTGTTTTCTTTCAATATCTTATGATACATATATCTTTGTATATTCAACTAAAAATAGGTTATGCCGTGTCTGATATGATTCTCCTTCACAAGGCAGTGTTGGACTCTAGTGGTAGAAGCCTATGCAGAAGAGTGTTCACATGAAGTTCCTCTCATGCCAACTAGAGAGAGGCTCAAATAAATTATATGGATTTTGCGTAGCTTTAACGCAAGTCATTAATTATCGATTAAAATTTTACAGGAAAATGATTGCTGACTTTTGCACTACATACAGGAACTAAACATTTAAAAATGTATCTTTTAACAGTCAATATGGTCGTTCAAAACGATCACTGAAAAGTTTTATTTATTGGTATCTGATTTCTACCCACAGTCCATAAAGACTCAAAGAGTTTTGAGCTGAAGTCAATCTTGCAAACTATTTCCCATGGCACAATTCAGATTTTTTCATACCGTCACCCAGTGATTCAGACCTTGTTCTCTCCCACTACCACAAAAGCACACACCTAAGGTGTGTGTGTGTGTACCCCATATTGATGGAAATTCATCAAAATGCAAAGCAGTTTTTAACTTAATGTCTGTTTATGCAATTGTATCACTGTCTTTGTGAGTAGGTGTAAAAGGACATGTTAAAACAAGTTGAAAATATGTAACGTAGTTACAACCCTGAGGTCGTTTGAACATTTCCTATACATGTATGTTTAAATATTCTCGATGCTTTCATTGCATCTCTCTGCTGCTGATGTCGTTGTGAGAGTGTGTGAAGGGTTTGGAGGTGAGCTTGGCTGATTTAGTGTGGATGTGTAGGTTGTAGACGGAGCTGATATATCAAACCCTCCCAAGCTTCTCCCACGTCCTGGGGACTTTTCCTCTCTTCACTTCCAGTCAGACAGCCAGAAAAGGTCTATTTGAATTGTATTATAAACAAATCTTTCAATGGCTGCAAGTTCTCTGTTACTGGTAGTTATTGGGAGCTGAGATTTTTTTCTCTCTTTTTTTAGGATTGCAAGATAGAGTTTTTTTTCGCACCATTTTTGTTAATTACATTTAAACTACTTACGAGATTACCAAGAAACTTGGTAGGAGGGTGGGGAATATGCTGTGGAAGAAATCATCAAATTTTGAAGTGGATCTAATAAATCAGCATTTTCATCAATAAACCTAGGGAATAGGGCATGTTCCAAATAAGAAACGCTTGAATTTTGGATAAATCCAAATAAAGAGATGACTTTCTGATCACTAGTGTGACAGAATTATTCCTCCACAGCATATGCTGAAATGTTTCAATTAGCTACTATATTTTCATTGTATTCCAAAAACTAACCAAAACATCCATAAGACACAAAGTGTTTTTCAGTACTTGATTGAGTTTCTGAAGTGGTCCTCCGCAGGGTTTTTCACAGTGCAGCTGTTGAGCAACCACAGGTCTGCTTCTGTTGGGTCATCTATAGAAAGAAAGAAAGTCTGTTTATTTTTGCAGACTATAATCTCAAGCATGATAAAACAAAACCAATCAACAATAACCATAATATGGATAGGGAAGCATAGGGAATCCTATGAGGAAGACTAGGAATGCATAAGTTGTTGATGACCCCATCCTGCACTCTGGTGTAGCTATATTCATTTTTCATCCAGTGAAATGATTTACTGCTGGATCGGATCGGAGGATCAGTCTGGCCTTTTTTTCCCTCCAGCAGCACTGCCTGAACACTCTTTTATTTATGAAATACAGTGATAAACAAATAGTTTAATTTGTTTGCAAAAGTAACTGCAAACTGTAGCTGCTGTTTGCTAGTTGATCATGCAGCTTGCCATATTATTAGCTGACTCTGTACTTTATTCCATGTATTCCAATTGGCCTCTTTCAGTCTTGGAGACTGTGTTCATTCCCAGTAGGACCATGTTCATAGAGAGCTCCCAGTCCCAGGCAGAGTCATTTGAGCTCATTTGGTGGTCAGGGTGATGGTAGCAGGCTTTCCATGGCATTGCCAGGTGAACTGTCACAAAAACACGACACACATACTCAGAGATATTGCATGGCAGTAGTGGGGAGCAAGAAACTGGCTCCTTTACACGTTAAACCAGATATTTCACGTAGAATCCACTTCCCTGCTGCACTGAAGCATACGTACACCACACTCACAATGCATTCCCCACTTTAATTTGTTTTCTTTTTGTAACACACATCTCAGGCCAAGGATGCAGATAATGAGGGGATTTACCAGCTACACCTTGCCTTAGGTAAACTCTCCTTCACAATCCCTCATTCTCAACAACACACACATACACACACAAACACACACAAAAAGTCATTTATAGGTGGAAATTGGTTCTTTTGTCCAACCAGCAGTCCAAATAACAGAAATTGTATTTATTATTAAGAACTAATGCTATCACCTGGAAATTTTGAATTTTTCCTTGAAAAATGAAAGTATTAAACAATTATCAAAATAATTGTCAACTAATTTTCTTTTGACGGACGAATCAAATTATTGACTAACTGTGACAGTTCTATATATGAGGCTTTGATGATACACTGTATATTGCATGTTCTAATATTTTAGGACATTTCACCACCTGTGAATAGCATGGAAAACCACAAAATGAATAACATAACAGTGTGAGCCTTGGCATGCTTACACTATCAGGCAGCAAGTCAGACACAGTGGTACAGCTGCCTGTCTTATAAAAAGCAGTAAAATAGAGTCAGTCAGACTGGTAGGACATGAAGCATGTTGGATTTGGATTTGTTTGTTTGTTTGGGTCACTGAGTGTTGTGGGAAATAATTTCTTTCAGGACACAACTATAAATAGCAAAAAAATAAAAGAGTAATCTTTAAGCTATGAACACAAAATTATTAAATGTAAGCGCATGTATCAGTAAATTAACCCTCGAGATTTAATTGATACTTAAGAGAGACAGAGAAAAATAGAGACGGAGAAAGAATAAGTTCAGCTGGTGAGGGGTGCCCATTATGCCTACCTCTATTTGGGCAACCACCACGCACGCACGCACAGACACACAGACACACACACAGACACACACACACACACAGACACACACACACACACACACACACACACACACACACACACACATGTACGCACGCGCACACACACACATGTACGCACGCGCACACACACGCGCACACACACGCGCGCACACGTGCACACACACACAGAGAAATAGGACTAGTGGGAGTGGTCTCAGCTGTGTGGTTGCCGTCTCCTCTTGGTCTCGAGGGAGGCTTTCCAGACTAACAAAAACAAGCTCTCCATCAATTTAACACTCACACACACACACAGGACAGATACAAACATCTGCAAAACAACCCTACCTACAGTCACTACTACTTACCAGTACACAGATGTACAATGTACAGGAAGAAGACCTAACATAGACCGTTTATTATTCATTTATACCGTTTTTTTTTTTATATTTTATGTTATTTTATCATTTTCATGTGTAAATAAAATTAACACTTAATTAAAAGGTATTTCAAATAGAGTTGCAACTTACATAACTGATGAATAATTTCAGCAAAACAATAAACACTAATTTGGGGCAGTATCCACTGTTGCTATGCCTGTCTAGCTCTTGTTCACATGATTTCCAAATCCTTGTTTTTCCATGGCATTCATGGACTATGTCCAAATGCTAAGCACTTATTTTCTGGTATCTGAGGCTTTAAACCTCTATGGACTTTTTAGTTCAGCAAAATGACAACAGCTGCAGCTGTTGTTGATCCAGTATTGCATCAACATAACCGACACTTTAAAGCAAGTGCAACAGTCCATCCCCATCCAGTGGCAGAAGGTTGACAGTCAGAATTCAGCAGCAGAAAATGAGAAGATCTGTCACAGTTCACAATGATCACACGGCAATCACATAACCCCCTGTGGTGTCACTATAGTTACCAGAGCACTGGAGTCAAAGCCATCACATGGCATTGAAATGAACCAAAACATCAGCTTATCAGTCAGAAAGGCTCTTATGTGGAGAAATCACATAGCAGAAAACCTGAGCAATGTACAGATGACAGATGATATGGCCAGCAACTCAAAACCTTCTACTAGTTTGGAGTATGGGAATCACTGCTTTGTCATTTCTATGTAAACCTATCCCTTGTCAATTTTTTTTTAAGTTATATTTCAAGCAACCCCTGACAAAGTGGTGCTCTTTTCAAAGGGTCACATGTACAGCAGTGTTTAAGTCAGGAAACTGGGGCTACAGCTGTGTTGCAAGGCCTTCTTCAGTGGACTGCGTTTGTTTTAAATTCCTACAACCACCTACAGAAGTTTTGGGTTGAAAATGGTAAGAGAATAGGGAGATGAGGACACTCTTAAAATCACCAACTTCATTTACATGTACACAGGATCTGTTTAAAATAATACAATGATCTAAACCTACCAACACCAAAAATAGCCCTTGAGGAAATTATTGTGACAGTGAATATTTAACACAATGTCCCATTAACAACTCTCCCTTTTCATAATTCTTGAATTAAATGGTGTTATGAGAGACCGTTAACGTGACTTATTTCACTATGACTAGCCATTCGATGAAAATGCATAAATCTTACCAAGATAAAGGTATGATAAAGATTAGATAAAGTTTAAGATAAAAATCTGTTGCCGTGCAGCTCTAGAAATGTCTCCAGCATTAACATGTGCATGTTCACCCACAAGAATAGCATAACTCAGATTTAAAATTCAGAAAAAAACACTAAAAGCATTACAGGCAAACTAAACAAGGTCTTCATATTAATGAATAAAAGAATTCAACCAATTACATGATGCAGCGCTTGGAAAAGAAACAGTAATGTTAGAGGGAACATGGCTTAAGGTCTGGAAAATGCAGTCTGATTTCACAAACTTCATGTTTTGGAATGATTTCTGGTGGAAAAGTTGATTATAGTTTCTTCATTATTCCCAAAACAGAAAACCAAATTAAGTATGTCTCAGCACTCCTGTTGGAGGGAGTGTAAATCAGTTTTCTAAGGACCGTGGGACAAAGTTTTTGAAATGGAGTGGGCCATTTATTGTTAGAGATTCTGGACATGTGATCTAATTTCTCTTTCAGCTTTACCTTGGAATCATTTCTTATGGCCTAAGTGAGAACAACATGCAGTACCTTTAGAAGAGTTTTATGGCTGCAAGTAGGCTAGCATTGATTTCGGATCGGATCACATATCAATGACTGAAGGAATTTTATATTTGCTAAGCTGATATTAAGGCATTTTTAATTATTTTCATATTAAAACTAAGAAGTTATTAAGTATAATCTCTATAACCTGTGCCATTCTGTGAGTTTAGAGATGTTTCTGATTGAGTGGCATGTTTGCCCACTAAGCCTTATAAATACAAGAGAAGCACCAATCCACTTTTTATTAGTTATGATCCAATTCTGATACTTTAATTTGGATATATTGATTCGGTTATCAGAGATCTTTCTTCTTGGTTGTTGTTGTGGTGAAAAGTTTTGTGTTAGTTGATGCTGACAGATTTGTTTGGGTTCACATATGGTTAAAAGAAATAATAAAAAAGCTTTACTCTTCTCTTTTAGGCTTCTTTTCATTTCAGGAGTGATCCGCTTGGAGTTGGGATATTACTGTTTTTACTGGTATAGTGGTATTTGTGCTGAATATAGTCTACGATGACAATGACCCTGTTATTCAAGTCTCCATCAAAGATATCCGACACCGGGAGCCTTGGCAGTGTTTCCCCTACCAATCATCTGGAGGGGTGGCCCGCACCCCAACACAACCTCCCACCCCCACAAAAAGATAGGCACAAAATATTCTTTTTATAGAATTTACATAAGTGCACTTGTTTCATTTCAGCAGAGTGTGAGCATCTTTTATGGGTTTCACTGTCCTTATCAATGATTCAACTCTCCTCCAAAGTGGAGTGAGTGACAGTAACCCGAGTTGAAGACAAAGTCGGTCTGTTACTTGCAAAGAAAACTTCCCCAAACCAAAAGATGGACAAATGTCGACCATAAAGTGCCAACCAGGCCAAAATATCTGCGTTTTTCAAATGCATTGCTAGGCCACCTGCTGCTACCCAACCTGAACCTGGTACCACTGCTAATAGCTCCTCAGCTGCTATGGGGAGGGAAGCTAGCCCTGCCCCGAGCACTGACACGGCTGCACCCACCGACAAGCACAGGAAGACAGGCTTTGACTCATCTTGGACACTCTCCTCCTGGCTCTATATCCTCACAGATATAGGTGAGGTTTGGTGTCACAGTAAATAAAAATGTTCATGAATTACACTATACATCTTGAAACACTCACCACAATTAAAGTCAATGCAATGGCTACACCATGTGGCCAGGATGATGAAGAGAACTTATGGAATATAATAAATGTACAATAGCCTACATAGTCACTGAAAATATTTATTGGCATTAACACAGAATGATATTTCAAAATTATATCATTCATTATATTATTATGGATTGATTTCACAAAGTCTCTAAAAAGACAACGCATTTCGAGGTTGGATTACAAAGTTTCTGCAAGGGATATGATCTCACCAGTGGCCTTGTTTGAATAGCACAATGGTTGACCAATCAAAGGCTGTGTCCCTGTTCCTATGTCCCCACCCCCACTGTTCCCAGCTGGCTACTGTTTTCACGCTGCTCAAAACTGTATGTATGCAGTAGTGGACAACAATGTTAAAGAAGAAAACATTAAACCGTGCAAAACACTGTACTCTATATTGACGGTCTGGAATTGATTTACTTTTGGTGAACACGTTAGTAATTTATGAGCCCCATGAATTGTGTGTTTTCTGTATCTGTGTGAGGAGGTAGCCTGGGGTATAAGTCAGCTTTTAAGTGCACAAACTCCTAACACACAAATGCTGCTATTGGGAAATCTCTGGAAAGTTAAATTTGCTCAAGATTTGCATAGCTATGGTGGTGCCGCCAATGGCAGGGGAGTGATTTGGTTATTTTTGCATATCATGGCCATCAGGCATTGTGTGAGAAGTTGTTAGTACAGAATGTGCATAAAAAAAAAGTGTTGAGTAATCTTATCCGTTTGAAGCAAAGGCCCAGAGGGTAAGTCAAGAATCCTGGTATGTGTGTGAGAGTGGGTGTATGTATCCGTTTCTGTGTGAGAAGGCAATGTGTGTGTGTTTGTGTGTGAGTGAGTGAGTGAGCGTGTGTGTGAGTGCGTGCGTGCGTGCGTGTGTGTGCGTGTGTGCGTGTGTGTGTGTGTGATGGAAAATTAGTTTACATTAGCCTTGTTAAACTGTCTGGAATTAGAATGGTCTGTGAAGAGAACATTTTGAAATCAGTTTTTATTCAGCAAAATAGGACCTAAGATAGTGTACTTATTTCCATATACTGTATATATGCAAAGAGTCAACATGAATTACATTAAAAAAATGCATGAAATGTAAGAATAAAGCACATTTATGAATAAAACAAAAGCAAATATGCAAAGTAATTACTCATAACAGATCCCCTTCATCCGCCTCCGTTTGACCAATAAATTTCATTAAAAGAAACATATGAATAAGAATCATTTTTATTTTATTTTATTTGATATTGAGAGATGTTGTTGTTTGGGCTGGGTGATATGACCTAAAATCCTTAGCATGTATCTTATAAACTCTTACCTCAATTAAAAAATAAAGGATTATTTATTTTATATGTATTTTTTTTACACTTCCCAAATGTGCCCAAACGACAGACACGCATTCTTTTTAGTAAAACGCTCCTTTTACTATTACCTCTAGGATCCCCCACTTCTACAATCAACCCAAACAATCTCAGATTTCAGATATTACTATTAATTAAATGGTTTACCCTAACGCTACGTTAGCCCCATTCACAGTGTTTTCAATGCAAGCCTGGTGCACCTTTATATCAAATCATAGAAGAGAGACCACAATATTGGAAAGGCAGCATCTGAAGTCAGTGTTTGTGTATACATATTCAATTGCTAAGACTACATCAGATGATTTTGCTTTTGATTTTGATTCTGTTGAATATGATTTTAAAAAATAAAATTTAAAAAAAAGCTAAGAGAGCATGTTGAATGTAGCAAACTCGCAACTTGCACACATCCACCAGCTGAAAAACAGTTAGACAAGAAAAGCGGACTCCCCCACACCTTGCATGTGCCTGACACATCCCTGTGCAAATACAGGAGCAAACCCAGGTTGTTGGTTGAATGGTGGCTGTTTAGAAAATCTTAACCTATTGACCTAATCTAATGATAAACCATGTGAGCAAACATAAGTACAAGATAAAAGATGTGGAATTTAGTTCTGTTGACTGATTCATTCACAGGTGTGTGCAGCACCCCACAGAGAAACAGACATGAGGCTCAGCTGCAGGGTCAGAAAGCAGATAAATACACAAACAATAACAGGCAAATGGGAATAAGATATTTCCCTGAACATCTCTTGTTTTACTGTGTGCAGATGTGCCAATTCAAAAACTGTGAAGTGTAAGCTGTACAAACAACTCAGTTGTTTACTACTGTTACTACTACTACTACTAAATTAAAACTGTGGTATTTACTTGTATGCCACCACACAACAATAGGATATTGGGCAACTTCTACTGTTAATATGCTGTTGCTGCAGCTGAAGAGCACACTAGCATATTATTTTACACCCATTGCACACATGGAAGCATCGTGCAGGCTGTCAACAGGATTACAAACAGGTGCACATAAAATGTTTGGTCTGGTTCCCAAAAGAGTACCTGAAGATGTCGCTTGGTGCTCACCTTTTGCACTGCATGAAGCAGACATGTTTTAGGTCAGTGTCATCACTTGTAGCCACTAAAATTGGAATGGCAGGTAATAGCCTTCATATTTTCAACAGTCTCTCTTGCCTCCATGCAGACCATCTCATTGTCTGCCTTGTTTGACGCACTTTTCAATGATGTGGGCGGTACAGAGAATATACACAATGAAATCCCCAATCGCCAATTTGTGAACGACGTCATTGTAAACTCCAACGTTGACTAGTGCTCTGTGCGCAGACCGAAACCAACTTCGTCTTCCACTCATCCCACAAACCACAAACATGGAAGAGTTGCAGAAGCCCCTTTATTATTTCCTTTGCCGTTCAATTCACCTTAATTAATTTATCTCTCCCTTGTTAGACACAGTCTCAATGTACACAGTGGTGGTACGAAAAAGTGCTTCATGTTCTAATACATGCCGCATATTGTTTATTTCTACCACGCATGCCCACCTGCATACCATTTATGTGCACCCCTAGTTATAAAGCATACTAAACATAACAGGAGTCTTTATGTCATTTGACGTTATCCTTCACTTTAAAAGACTCATCCTCTAACTATAGCTTGACAGCATGTTTTCATTTATTTTTTATTTTTTCATAATTGCTTTACCAAGAATGTTGGTCTCAAAATCAACAATGTAGAAGGTTTTACATTCTTGACATTCTTCATGTTTATCAAGAAGTGGTACCAGCTGTGCATTGCAAAGGCAATGGTAACATACAAGGAACTGCTTTTATACCTGTGGAAATATTGGGTACCTCCTTGTGCATTGCGACGCTCACAAGAAAACAGAAGAACAGGTGCAATAGCTTAACAAGAAGATGTTCATGTGCAGTATCTGAAGAGCATTGGGAAAAGGGACAAAAGTGTATTTTCTACTTTGTCTCCAGTGGCCTGTCTGGATTTACACAGAAAATAGCTGTGGTGGCACAGTGTTGCACTGGTTATGACGGTCACCTCACCAGAAGTTTAGCCTCGACTGACTAGCTGGGGCCTTTCTGTGTTTGTATGTTCACCATGTGTTTGCAAGTTTCCTCCTCAAGTCCAAAGATGTGCAGGTTAGGGGATACTCACAACCTTTTAATCTCTCTGTAGTGGGACAAGGAAAGTAGGAGAGGGAAACTCACTGAAGAGTAAATCAGAACATACACCACTACACAGTATACAGTATAGGCTGCTCAACACAAAATACAGTATAGGCTGCTCAACACAAAATTAGATCAAGCCATGATGTATCAATATCAAATCAAAGGCATAAAGCAAGGCTATTGTTTTTCTGTAAGGCAAGATACAGCCCATGAATGAACAGCATAAAAATGGAAACTTGCTATAGCCTTTTTAAGCCAACAAATGAAGCGAAGCCTGCGAGCTAATTCAAGCTGTACTGTTGTGTACACATGTGACATGTCTCATTCTCCTCAATCATGACCAAACACACCCTCCCAATTTGGCAGTTTATTTAAGCTGGAAAAATGTCCCATCTCTCCCTCTGCTTGTCAATGCGGCTGCCCTACATATGTATTGCTGCCTGCTCGTTCAGCCACCATCACCATCGCAACATCCACCTACTGGCTCCAGTTACGGGGGTTAAAGATGTTTGCTCATCACTCCCCAATATTTTTCGATGTAAAGATATCAGGGAGTGATGGGGTCAGAGCCTAAATGCCTAACTCTAATAGGGTTCTGCTTCTGTCATCAACATTGCAATTGTGAGTTGTCTGACAGACATGTCTATTGCAGAAATTAATTAAAATTCTAGATTTCTGATGGAAGGATGGTAAAATCCACAGTATTTAGAGGTAAGAGGTGGATTCACCAAGTCAATCAAGGACAGAAAAGCAGTTTTACTAAAAAAAAAAAAAAAAGATGATACCGCAAATGAGTAAGTCTTTCCTAAAGCAATCAAATCCTTTTTAATTTGTCCTTCAGATTTTGTACAAAGGGACAAACTGGTTTACCAACAACAATGAATTAAAGACCTCAAAATTGAAGCACGGATAATTGATAATTGTTTTACTGTCGTTCAAATCCACAATAATTACTTGCTATCAAGTTTAAAAATCAGTTATGAGTAGCACAAATACAGTATATGTCATACATCCACTCTGACTTTGGTAGTGCAATCAGGCCGAATGTACAAAAAATGATTCTCTTCATTGTAGATTAAGCAGCACATTCCTGTCAGTGACTGGTGCCATGATGTAAATAATTCAAGACGTTTGTGTTGATATACCTGCAATCAAAATAGAGAGAGAGCATTGTTGCTTTCCAGTACTATGGAGCTCTGATGGTGATTACTCTGGAAACAGATTTGTTTTCTCATTGCCAGGATAGAACTTTACATTTTTAGTTCTGATTATAAAGCATCCTGCTTGTGATTTCAGGCAGTTCAGGGGAGTTCACTGCAGACAGATCTTGTATATCTATATAGGAAAAAGAGCTCTGGAGACTGTCTGCTTTCCGAGCACTATAAACCTTTCATACAGGCTATTTTATTTCTCTCTTAATGATGTATATATATCACATATAGCCCCACTTTTAGTGCTAACACTGAGGTTACATTGTTATATGTTCCATTTCAGACAGACTTACTTAACAAGTCTCTAAACTTTCTCTGGAATTCCCTTGTTAGCAACTGTGTAAGTCATATCTACTTCGAATGGAAACTCCCGGATAAATTTAAGCTATAAACACATTCAAATATAGAGAAGCACGTGGCAGCAAGCTAATTCGGAAATGGTTGTGCTTGCTGTCTTTGCAGTACACTGGTTCTCAGTCAAATTTGAAGTAAGGTTCCCATACTGTGGGACTCCACTCACTCCGAGTCCATTCAGTCATGTCCCCAGACTACATAAACTAAAACAAAATATTTGACTGATTGAGATGTGCAGATTTTCCAGACCAAAGAAACACATCTATGCCGGCTCTGATTTCCCTCTGGTCCTCAGCCCTGGTAGATGATATATGAGGGCAAATGCAGAGACGTCTGGGTGTGTACATGTACTTGTCTGTGTGTGCATGCGAGTGTGTGTGAGTGAGACAGAGAAGAAGCAGACAGCAGCCCTAGGGGTCAATATGATGCTCCTGGTGCTTCACACACAGACCACACCATGACCCACTTTCCATTGCATCTCACACACTCCGGTGTGCACAAATGCATGCATGCACATACACACTTCTGTCCCTTGTTATTTCTGTCTTCTGCCCTCCATCCATTCCACCCTCCATCTCAAACCCATCATCTTTCCTCCTCCACTGCCGGCCCATCTCTCATCTTACACACACACACACACACACACACACACAAAACACAGAGGACATGCTGACCTTGGGATACAGTGCAGTGGTAGCTTATAGGGGTAAGTCTGCTCGGGCAAAGGGGTGGCTTCGGGGTGAATGGATACACTTGACTGAGCTAACAAGGCCTGTCTGGCCATACTGGCTGACTGGCTGACCGGACAGCTGGATACCAGGTTGACTATCTGGGAGGACAGGAGGGCAGAGTAGGGCAGTGGTCCATTCAACAGTGTTGTATATCACAATCAAGTAATATACTAAGGTAACTTGACTGTTAAGAATGCGAGGAAAGGATGTGAGGACATAACATGATCCAAGACAAAAAAATGATCTCTGTCTTAACCTGAGTGACAAAACTGACTATATGCATGCAGCAGCAGTATCACAAACAAATAAGTAACAAGTGTCAATCTTCAGTACAGATGGGAGTTTCTCATAACTTTATGATCCAATATCAATATGCATGTATAATATGTTTTTACTAGACTGGGATTATGTCTATAATGAGAACTCTCTATGTAGTGGGCAGTTTGTTTTCCATCTATATAGGTACAAAAATAACATGGACGATAGTACTAGATAAACTGGAACATAAACAATAATTGTTTATGTTTTCATCCATACAACACTATTATAGTCTTTTTGTGCTCTATTATAATGTACAGTATCATATAAAAAACTGTCAACAGAAAAGTCCAGGGCACAACCTTCTTGTTAGTAGGAATTTAAAATAAAATTGTGAACTCTACATTACTTTTCGTACCATTGTTTGTCAACAAAACGTATTGTCTCAAAGAACGTGTGCATCAACGTTTCTGATTGATCGATCTGTGTGGATGCTTCAATACATTAAATGAAGAAATGACAGCATCATAGGAATAAGTGTGTTTCAGAATTAATTAGCTCCAACAAAGTCTCCATTATGATAAGTCACATTGGGGAACTGATAAAAAATAATGGCTACACTCAAACACACACATGTACGCACACTCACACACATATTCCCAAAGCAAGTGTGTGAGAGGAGCGACAAGTTGGGAATGACTGATTGGGATTGGGACAGAGATTCCTAGCTGACAACATTTCAGTCTAAAAAGTGCCCTGTGTGAGTGTGTGTGTGTGTGTGTGTGTGTGTGTGTGTGTGTGTGTGTGTGTGTGTGTGTGTGTGTGTGTGTGTGTGTGTGTGTGTGTGTGTGTTTGTGTAAATCTAATCCATACACGTATGTGTGTGTGTGTGTATGTTTGCTTCACCGATGTGGTAAATTGTGAATGGGCCTTAGAGGACTTACAAGTTTCACATCCAATCACATTTTACAAGTGAGCACCAGCACAGGCGCACAGTCACACACTCAGGAACACTATGACATACACACACTAAACACATACAAAGAGGGGCCTTGGGGTTTTGGCGAGTTGTCTCGAGTTGTCTATCCGTCTAGCAGGTTGAGCAACCACTCAGCCTTGGATGATAATGCAATCAACTGTCATTACAGAGAATGGCTGGCCCCCACACACACCCACACACACCCACACACACACACCCACACACACACACCCACACCCACACCCACACACCAGTACAGCATCTTACAATAACTAATGGCATTGCAGTCTAATTAAACCAGACATTTCAAGAGTAATTATCAGACTAGTCGATAATGAAAATAACCATTATTTGCGGGCCGCGTTACAAAAAACAGAGAAGCAAAAAAACAAAAACCCACCAGCCCAACCACATCTCCCACTTTCATTGACAATTAATCTTCTGATGCAACTACAGAGCAATACCAGTACAGAAGTGGATGCCTCTGCCCTGTTAGTGCTCTTCCTGCTGTTTCTAGTTATTCATTTATTTTTTCTATTTCTTGCTGGTGACATACTGGTAGAATTGGGTGGGTTATCAGACCTGATGTCATGCACCTGAGCTGGCTGAATGCAGGATGTTTTGTCCTTTTTTGTTGTTTTCACAGAACTACAACAAACTCATTCATGGTAACATCTATGTCATAGGTTAAAAAAAGAAAGAAAAAAAGCAGGAACTCATTACAAAGTACAACCTGTATTTCATTGTCCACATTGCTTCAGTTCACTGGATATGTCATTAGATTGGTTGAAGTTGTCATGCTGCCATACCGATCCTTGTCATGTCGGCTGGTAGAGGGAGTAATATTTTGTGCCTTGGCAACAGCAGGCATGGAACATGTGTCAAAAGTGTTGGTCTGTTGCGCTGCCTCTTGGTTGTCTTTAGGATTTTTCCCTTTAGCATAGCTGACCAGAATGGCCTCCCCGTTACCAATGATAAAGTTTGGTGTAGGTCCTTAAAGGGTAGGGCCTTCCTCTTCCGCAATGTACCATATTTGTCATTTGAAAGACAGATATTAAATTAGTAACAGAATAAATGTATTTTGTGTAATGCTAGTTAAGCAAAATACAGGCTTTTTAAATTTCAATGAAAACTTTGGAATTTTAATTAATTAAAATATTTTAAACAACAGCCAAATTATATTTATTCAGAACTATACCAAAATATTCAGTTAATTCCAAACCATTCCCAGGACTGAAGCAGAGTTTTCCATTACTTTTCCATTAATTTAATAACCAAGGTGGCAAGGTAATCTGGAAACAAATATTTTTCCATACTTCCGTTCTTTTATCCAGCCATGAAATTTACTAGAATCAAATTCACTACTTTTCCATGTCATATAGGAACTCTGTGACATCAAAACGAGTTGTCAGAAAGAGCTACTAGAAGTGCCAGCTTTACACAGATATAGCCAATGAAGAGAAGAGGATGTATTTTTAATTCATCGCATTAGTGAGGACTTCATCTCAGCTGTCATTTTTTCAGCTCTTTTGAGGGGGTTCTCTCCATCTTTCTCTCACACAAAGCTTCACATACACCATACTATAGCCCTCTCAGACTCACTTAGGGCTTTGACAGGAACTTTCCCATATACCAGCTTAGTTAAGTAGGAAATATTCACAGCAACGTTTCTCGTAATATGTGCATAGTTTACCGTCTCTTCTCAGAGACAGATTCATCAGCGATTGTGTCGCTGTGTGTCAGTGTGTTCTCAGAAGTGGGGAGGGTATGCCAAGTTAGGCGCAGCAGGAGCCCACAACAGCACTCATGCCAACAGCTGACAATATCATAAAAACATCTTTTCACTTGAGATTTCTCTCCTATCCGTAACAGTCCATTGCTGAGTGGGAGAGTCAGCCTGACACACAGAAGCAGAGAGAGAGACAG
The DNA here is from genome assembly GCA_037577475.1 of Chaunax sp. Z400. Classification (NCBI taxonomy): domain Eukaryota; kingdom Metazoa; phylum Chordata; class Actinopteri; order Lophiiformes; family Chaunacidae; genus Chaunax; species Chaunax sp. Z400. The sequence continues at coordinate 15,130,871 of CM075190.1, forward strand.
GATAGAGGTGCATGGGGGGCTGAGAGGCACGGAAAGAATCAAGAGAAACAAATTAAGAAAGAAGAGAAAATGAGGAAGAAAGTTGTGGGCAGAGGCTGAATTTGAGGAAAGAAAAGGAAAGGTGGAGCATAGGAGAAAAGGATAAAAAATGGAGAGAAATGGACAGGAAGACAGAAAAAATAATGAGGGTGACCAAAGGAGATATCGGGCATTACAGGAACAAGTGGGGATATCTCAGTGAAAAATAGCAGGAAAGCTCTGCTGAAAGTGGAGCAGGAATGATTAATGCTGTGAAGCAAGCCAAATGCTAATTTGGATGGAAGTGTTTTGCTTCTGCAGGAGAAGAGGCTGAAGTCAATCTGACCATGGAGAAACAGTGGATGCACCTGGGCTCAGACAAGGGCTCCTCTCTTAAAATGAGTGGCAATAACTACTGGACTGTCAATGCAGTCAATTGCATATCTGCAAAAACTAAGATTCATAAAGGAATATATTTTTATTGGACCACTGCTTATAATCAAGTGCAATTGCACATACATACACAAAGTGAAAAGTTGTAATTAAAGGGGGTAGGACATGTGGAATATGGGGGTGTGGGCTGGAGAAATGTACACATTTGAATGTTTAGGTTTCAAGGGAAGCACTGCTGAAGAGGGCTTGTAAGGCACATATGGACAGTATATGGAAAAATACATACAGGAAAGTAATGATAAACATCTGGCAAAGGCTTCCCCATGATTTTAAATGTGCATTAAGTGTGATTTATCGAGGTGCATATGGTCTGGGGATGGAAACCAGGCTTAAATAGATTTTTGCCATTACATGTCTCACCTTGCATGGAGATGATGATTTGAAGCCTTAGGTTCATGCAGTAATTGGGGCCAATCACTAGGCTGCGGCTCAGACAGAAACCCATTATGATCATCAGTGCAGGCATGAAAAGATATTTCACACAGCAAGAGAGGGATTATTAGAGTCAAGGGCACAAAAGTCAGTGTGTCTGAGAGAACGAAGGGCCTGGAAGGTTACTGACTGACAGAGTAATATACCAATGATTTTACTTTCACCATACACCTTTGAGTGAAACATGGCAGACTTATTCACTTTCTAGTTGGAGGCCAGTATAATTGCCTTCACATTACCAACACAATTTGAACCCATATGAAGTTAGCATTAAATCAGGCTAGGTATTGTTCACATGAACAATGAATACAGCAACGTTGAGCACGGTGCTAAATCTTTTATGTCCATCCTGTAAGTCCTGTGGACTGCTGCTGAACGTCTCGACCCTTGCCCACATATTTCCAGTCCTCAGAGCTGGTAGTTTTCTCACATAGCCAGACTGAACATGGAGCGTCAGGAGCAAGGGAAATATGGAGCTGAGCATATTGTTGACTCAATGTATGCCCGCATGTCATCCATGCCACTTTGCATGCACGTTTGTTTTGAACTAATGTTAATCAAATAGGGCGGAGTCACATGACTGAGCAGTCTTTTTTTAAAGACAGTTAATGAGTCCACCTATTGGGGATAGTATTTAACAAATTAATGGATATGAGAAGATTAAGTCGATGAAGGGTTCTAAATGTCGTTTAATTGCCCAGCTAGACGGGACTATTGTATTGAAATGTATTCGGTTGTACAGGCGTTATATCATGATGATTTCACTTTGTAGTTTATATTCTGCACTTATCCACACACACAAGTAACTATCTTGAAAGTGGTCTGTTTTTGTGTTAATCTTAAATTTCCTTTTTTTAAGGGAAACTTTTTGCTGAAGTTGTTAAAAACCTCTAACCCACTTTCATTCAAACAAAATATTTTAACATTGTCTTGCTTCTCATGTAAACTGGCCATGATAAAATGCTTTCCTACCTGTTTCCCTCTCTCTCCCTACTTCCGAAATCAGAGCTATACTATGTGAAATGATATACTTACATATTAAACCGTTTGCATGTTTAAAAGAGAAAAATTACAAATTTGTAATTTCAAAGTCATCACACATAACTGCATTACATAAACTATGACAGGGGCAAACTAAAAATGATTCATCTTTACTGAAAGAAAATAATTAAAATATAAAAATTTAATTTCACAAACCTCACATTTTACACTGCGTGAGTGTGTCTGTGTTTGAGAGAGTGTCTTTTTGTGCTTCAAAGCCAACCGTCAAAACCATGCACACCATGGTAACCAAAGTCAGTTCCCCATTTCACAACACTAACAGACTAAGCAAATATTGACGCTCTATTTCTCCGACATTACAAATGTGATTATATGTGTTGTTTGCCCTAGGAGATGGCAGTTTATATTCAATGAGGTGCGTGGCCCTCTGTGTGTGTGTGTGTGTGTCTCTGTGTGTGTCTGTGTGTGTGCGTACATGTCGTTAAAAGTTTGAAAAAAATAGGCCATGGGACACGCACCAATTTGCTGTGTGTACAAAAGAAAGTGTGAGTGCACTGTGAGTGATCCAAAAACGTGTGTGTCTGTGGGTGTGGGTGCGTGTGTTTTCATTCTACTTCACCCGTCTGTCACCTGGAAGAGAGACAAAGAGAGACAGAGACAGAGAGAAAAGTAGGAGCCACCTGTATGTAAAAGCTCACCTGTCAGGGGACCAAAAACAACACAATGAATGTGAACTCCGGCAGATGGAGGTTTAACCTTAATTACACTGGAGGTGGTAGCTGAGAGGGGGGCTGGGATCTGTGGGAATTAAAGAGACAATGCCCAAGCAGCAGAACTGGTGATATATATATATATTTTTGCACTGCTGCTCTCTCAATGCGCTGATTTTTGTGTTTTGCAGATATAATAGGATGCACACAATAATCTTCACCAACCCTGTTCTATCTGCTATCTATTGTTCCACACTTCAGGTATAGATATGTAATTTATGTATGCAAAGGAATGAACAAAAGCACCTGGGAGGATAAATACAGTTTTGAGTACTGCTGTTGGCTAATGTTGTAAGCTGATTCCCCTCTGGCTGCTTGGAGGTGTTTGAGGGTCTCTTCTTACATTTTGGAGCAGTTCAGCTCACTTACGCAATCATGAAAAAAAAAACTTAGAGTAATTTTAAAACATTAAGTAAAGTTGCCAGGGATGGCAGTTTGTCAATCAGGTATAGGTGAGATTTACATTAATGTAGCTTAACGTTTATTCAGACATATGACAGCACAATTACAAAATGAGCTGCATACTTGCGCAGGAGGGGGAACGCGAAGCAGAGAGAGGAGAGAGTGACAGGAAGAGAGAGACCGAGAGGAGTGGTGTGTTGACGACATAATAAAAGAGAGGACGAAGGGTGCTTTCTGCTCTCTTTCAGGCTGCATCTTTCAAGGATTTTAAAACTTCTGCCACTGGAGCCTTACCTAATGACCACCATTTGAGTGAGGGATGCTCAACATAGCTTCAAACAGTGAAACTACAGATACACTTCAGTTTACCATTTCACATCAGTATAGCTACATACAAAGTGTTTTGTAAGTAGCCTAACCCTAACCCTGGACTACCCTGGACTGGTTGTGGACTCAGTTTAAATAAGTTGATATCCAAACTTATTCATAAACACAACTGGATTGAATGACACAGATATCATTGTAAGAGGCTTATTTTAACGCAACTACTTATGACGGTCGCACCACAAGGGAAGAAACGATTTTATAGACTGATCTGATATGAGAATATTGTCACTGCCTTAAAGCTGGCTTTCAAAAGTGTTTCCTATAGTTGATTAAACTGATTTTGTGCATAGGAGACAATGACTAATTATATATTTATTACGATGATCTTAGAAGGCAGTACCAAGAGGAGAATGTAATCTCTCTCTACAAGTTATTTTCTCTCTCTGTTTGTTTTATCTTGTGCAACTTTAAGTAAATCTAATGGCATTTAAATCATTTATGCCATGTTATTAGGTGTGAATTGGTAAAACTGGTGTTATAACTTTTACATAAATGTGACTAGGGTGCTTATTCAGACATGAAACCGGCACATTAAATTGCCATCAGATTAATGTGAAGGGGTGCATGTCTGAAACGGGCTTAAGCTTCTCTCAAATCCCCTGTTTATCGTCAGTTTGAGCAGCTTTATGTTGATATACTGAAGGAAAGAATGACCAGTGTCTGTGCAGTGGGGAGCATCGATCTGAGTGTTAAGTTGAAGATATGTAATTCTCAGATGTACTGCATGTGCACATGATGTCAGTGTAGTGAGCAATAATTTTGCAACCAAAGTTAGCTTGTCCAACTCCGTATGAACTGTTAATAGTCCAATGTCATGCTGATAAGCTTTTGTGAGTCTGTTTAAATGTTATCTCTTATAGAGGCTGAATATAAAACAGCTGTTCACCTGAAAACAAAGAACCTACAAAATGAAAGGAGTCTTTTGAGCAATACGATTGGAAGGAGAAGTGATGATGTAATGTGGGAAATCTAGCCTACTGTTAAGACTCAAGATACAAGACCACACACACACACACACACACACACACACACACACACACACACACACACACACACACACACACACACACACACACACACACACACACACACACACACACACACACACACACACACACACACACAAATATTATCTCCTTGCTCAAGCAGTATGCATTAAGAGCAAGGTGCCTCAGCTAGTAAACCCATTTGCATATTTACACTCTATATGTAAAGCATCCTAATTCAATTAATAGTAATAATTAGATTTTACACAGCTTTTTTATTTCTGGGAGGAATTGAAACAATTTAGGTCATCTGGCTCCTAATTCCCAGATCCAAGCTGTGGGACACAAAAATCAGATGCAAATGCCACAGAAAAGTGAAAACTAGTTATGGGCTCGGGTAATAAATACTGAATTTAGCCTCTTGGCATTCAAAGAAACAGCCAGTTGAGGTTCATATGCAAATAGTATGCAAATTGCCCAGATGTGGAAAGCTTTTATTTCCTGTTACAGAGAACACACAGGGGTTTTCCTGGTGGCTTAGTAGGCAGAGGCACATAGCATGTCCTTATGATGTTGTGGGTTTGAAGCCAGCTCATGCCATCCCCAGACTATCATACGTTTATATTCACTCTCCAACTATCACACAAAGGGAAGGTAGACAAGAGGAAAGAAGACAGACAAAAACATGTTCAGGACATTAATTGAGAGCAGGAGACAAAGAGAGAGGGGAGGCATGGCATGTAATTTCAAAAGGCTTCTACTGATTTGAGGATCAGCGCCGAGATGAAGGCAGAGAGAGAAAGACAAAGACTCTAAGAGTAAGAAATGTAATTTGAATGTATGAAGGAGGCAAGTCAAACAAAGAGTGAGAAAGTTGGATATGAGGCCAAAAAAAAGAGAAAGATGAAAATACCAAGGAGAATAAAGAAAGGAGCTGACAGCAGACTGACTCAAGACAGGACAGAGAGTTTCCAGGTGAAAGTGCTTTAATCGTTACACATATTTTTAGATTAAATTAAATTTTTTATTAAATTTTTTTTTTATCCAGAACATCCCAAAAAATGCTCGATTGGGTTAAGATCTGGTGAATATACTGGCCAAGAAGGACAGCGACATTGTTCTGGTCCAGGTGGGCTACTCCTCATCATGCATGAAGGTGATGCCTGATTGCTATATCCTGGGACATGACATGTGAACCTAGGACCGTATCTCGGTAACGGATAACTGTCAGTGTACCGTGGATGTGGACCAGGTCTGACCGCCATCCATTAGCAATGGCTCCCCACATCATGACAACAGCACCAAATCAGTCCTCTTCCTTCGATTGTTTATTTCAGTAGATTAGAGCTAGTGAAAGGAAAATTTTGGGTTTTTTAAATTATGCGTTTCTACTGTTGCTCAGTATACAATACAACATTATAATACAATATAACTTGTTTTTGAAAAGTGCTGTTTACACACACACACACACACACACACACACACACACACACACACACACACACACACACACACACACACACACACACACACACACACACACACACACACACACACACACACACACACACACACACACACACACACACACACACACAGGTACTGGTGATCACGGAGTCTATCCTCCTGAAGATATGTTGACCTAAACGCTTAACACACATGTACACCCATACAAATGGAAAGTTTACAGCGTGAATGAACTAAATGCACTTACATACTATCAAATCTATTAAGGGGCTTTTTTAGAGCTATTATCATGCTGTTTTATCTATTAAGTCTATTCTAGAGCTTTTTTGTTTTTGCATTTTAAACATCTCAAATTTTCTTTACGATAACACCCGAACCCCTGAATCGAACATCTGTTAACAAAAATCATATATTCCGAGAGATAGAAATAAGGATATAACCCACAAGGACATCAATTGTCACAAAAAAGTGCAGAGGCGTTATGACCGTAATAACGGAGGGAATTAATGTTATCCATACCCTCTCACTCTTTTTCCTGTCACTCTCCTATGATTATAGCATAGCAGTTCCACATCGTTTCTTAATTGCTAAATCTCATTAAAAATGTATATTTGTAATCTTGCTACTCACAAGCCAGCTTTCTATTTGACCAACCAAAATGCAGTATTTATTAAAATCTTCATGCGAAATTACAAAGGGCATCTCAATGGATAATCCAGCTCACAGTGTTTTAATTACACAAAGCTGCCTACCACATTTGTGTGTGTTTGTGCATGCATATAAGTTTGACTGTGTGCCTCCATGCATCTGTACATGAATACATTAGCTAGGTGAGGCGGACATGAAGCCAAATCCCAGAGAATTTGACTCCTAATTAATAAATCATTACAAAATAGAACAATTTAATGTGTTTTCCATCATAAATAATTAATTACTTTGTTCATAGTCAGTGTTAATAATGGGTCTGCTTTTCTCTTGGATAGCAATAACATTATAAAAACTAAGATGGAAATAATACCACAAAAGACAGGAAAATCTGCCATACAAATACAAATAATCGGCCTAAAATAAGCAGCAAGGAAAATGATAGAAAACAGGGGTGTGTGGCTTCACATACAAACCACACACACAATCCTTCTTCCTCTAACAAATTCAAGCAAACAGATGGCATCAGAATTATGATGTCTGATGTCTTACACTGGTATATATGCTGATTTAGCTCCGACGCACAATCAAGTACTCAGATATCAGGGTCAGAGAAGTGAAATCAGGCTAAGACAATCATGCTGCTAACATTTTACAATACATTGAGACAAGTAGACAGACAGCAATATATCAATGCACTTAACGCTATGAAACTGAGGCAACATCGGGAGTTAACATAGCAAGGCTGATTTTACTTTGAGTACTTAAGAGACTGCAATACTGGACCACACCTTAATCTTTGGCACCGTGTCAAATTTTCTTTTGAGTGTTACTCAAACAGACCTTAAACCCTGTTATTTTCTATTCTGTGAATTAATTTATTACATAAAGCAAATATTTGTACTTGAAGTTACGGTTTGAGTAAATTTTATACCTATTGCATGTGCTTCACACTAGGTCTACTGTAAAGTGAAGGCACTGAGAAGTGTGGTGGCTTTTACTTGAAAGCCACTCAAGACACTGCCTGGAAAAGAACATGATCAAATGTTAATCGAAAGGCAGACTTTTTAATTTTTCTTACTTTTGTTGGTTTGACAATTTACAATGGACAAGAGAGATAATATGACATCACTGATAAAGCATAAAAAATGTTAAACATATCTGAAAAACTACTTTGTAGGAATTGTTTGTAGCAATCAATTTTGATTTGCAAGCAACAAGATGAATTGGTGAACTCATAAGATCAGGTTGGGTTTTTTTAAGACTCAAATTTTCAAGGTGTGGAATTCCAACAAATGAAGACCTTGTTCCGCTAAAGGACATTCAGAAGGCATCATTGGCTCTGATCATACTGTTTTATCTGTGCACAATGTTAAGTAGGAACATAGTGTGAAGTGAGCTAACACACTTTTGCTCATCTTATTTTCAAATGCGAGAATGGCTGATTACTAACAAATCAAAACAAAATAAAAAAAAATGTATGTAACTCCTTAGGCTCAAGATCAAAAAGACCTGTTTTCAATGCCATATATTCCAGTCCTTCCTTTTCATTTTTTCCCATGTATACAGTCCAAGAAAAGTACAAAACAAATTCAAAACAATAAGCCCGTCAAAATGAAGATCAGAAATATAGGCTTATTATATATACTGTATATATTTCAACCAATGATCAACTATCAATCACAGTCTTAGAGCGTCAAAAGTACAGACACATTCAAACCATAATTGTAAAGTAAGAATGATACACATAAAAACATGCAGGAATGAGCAGGGAGCTTCTGAGGACTTTTATTGAGTTCATGCTTGCATCTGATCAGATCAGATATCAAAAGGCCGTGTCTCTCTGGAAGATTAGAAGAGTCTGTCTACTATGTGGATAGCCTCTGATATCAATAAACTTCACACCTCTGTATGAGCATGCATCTGTGGGCCTGTGTGTGAGATTCAGCCACTGAATACAGGATGCAAATGAGACATAAACGGGAGTAAACAGAAGATGAACTAACATGTCACTCAATGGAGCACATATCTTTGCCAAGGCCAAACATTTGGTCATAAATATAGTGGGTCGTAAATGGTAGACATGAAAGACAATGTAACCTTTACATATCTGTGATATTACAGTTAAAAAGGCTAAAATTGAAAACCAAGATTTTATTTATTTTTTCTGATCTGGATTATTATCTCACAATGCTAAGAAAAGGAAAATTCCATGATCTGCCCCTCTATCCGATCACCAAATTTAATGCGTTTTAAAGCTAAATTTCATCACTTTTTACATAATATTGCTACCAGTCAAAGAAACAAACACAACAAAACAACAAACAGACCAGAGTATACAAAAACGCCTTGCAGGGGTCCAGACTAACTTTGCAAAAAGAGTTTTTCATTTTTGATGCCCCAGCACATAATTTAGGTGCGCTCAATAATACATACAAGCATTAGTTCCTCCACACATTAGTAATTTATCTTATGTAAATGATTCCAAACAGGGAAAAGGGTGCAGATAAATGTCTTGCTTCATTTAAATCACAGGACACTGCACAAGGAATCGTGATAACCTCCACTGTTTAAAAAATGAAGACAACTGATTAAAAAAAAAAAAACTTAAAGTTTTAAAAGCATGTGTTTTTCTCTTTATTACAGGGATATGTGATATGTATGCAAGTATTTGTGGATTGGTTTTCTCTGTTCCAACCCACTTTATTCTCAGGGAGAGAAAGGGAGAAAAGTCTTTCAAAGTCATTCAAAATGACAATGACCTTTACAAACCCAGTTTTCACATCATTTATATCAGTGTATATTAAAAGGTACTGTGGACTGGATTCTCTACTAACAGAGAGGCAACTGACTCAAATGAATGGGTCCAAGCCTGATTAAATACATATTGGCAGGTCAATGTTTTAAATCTTGTTACCTCTACCAAGGAGGTAATGTTTTCACAGAAATACAGTTTTCATAGAAATGTGGGAGGAGGGTTGGGCATGTAAGAGGGAAGAACCAGTTAAATTTTGAGGTTGACCAACACGATTCAGTGCAGGGAGACAAGAGCAGATGGAGGTTTTAAAACCTCATCAATAAGTATCGGTTTTGACAAGCTATACTGGCATCTGTATCAGTATCAATGAAATCCTAACAATACCCATTCCTAGTGGACGCCCTACCACACACACACACACACAGTTACTTATATTCATTGACAAGTTCTCTCTGGGAAAGCAGGGCCTGTCCGATGCTTTCGGTCAAGTCATCTTTTCTGCTTGGTGATCAAGGTTACTTTGTCTGATGATGATTCAAATTAAACCCACTGTCCAAATCATCCTCAGCTTTTTAAAACCACTCCATCTAATATCTGTGCTCTCACATGGAAATCTACCACATAGCTGATTCATTTATATGTATGAAGGACAGACGTTGAATTAATTTATCACAAAGGACAGAAGTGCACAGTCTTCTATTGAAATACTGCATTTTCTTCTGTTATTACTTTAACTTTCTGACTGATTTTCACAAACTGTATAAATTCATACAAGTACAAAACATGACAAACCCTTCTCTCTTTAAACACAGGTAGTCAGCGGTTCAATTTCTGCAGGTATCCTTATATAAAAGCACATATATACACACACACAGGGTGCAGTCATCACGCCTGCTGAGCATTTCACTGAGTGGTCGGCCAACAATGTGACTGATGGCTCAACATTTGAGACTTGGACAGAAAGCAGGCGCTAGCTTCCAAAATAACAACTAAAGGGGCTGAAAGGAAGAGAGGGAGAAAAAAATTCAAAAGAGAGCTTGAAAAGTCATTTACTTCATGTCCTTGAATGCCTAATTCTTTCTTTGCTTTTTATTCATATGTCAACCACACATTTTCTCCACCCACACTAACACCCTGGCATGCCACATTAATTACTAATGTCTTTCAAGCTTTCATTTCCTCTTCATGACAGAAATTACATTTGTTTTCCTAGTTGAGTCAAGATGACAGGGAAAACAAAGAGATGAGGACAAATTAGAAAGGAGAAGGACTAAAAAAGTCTTTTCAGTTTGTAAAATAAAAGAGAAGCTAATTATTCAAAAACAGAGAAAGTGACAATGAGTTGTCAAATGTCAGAGAAAATAGATCATCTTACTTTGATCTATTTAGATCTAGTACCAAGGAATTTGAACCACTTGTCCTCTAAGAGAGGAAAGTCAACTGAGTCCCTGAGATCACCCACTGAGCAAATTAAGACAATAACTGTATTAAAACATTTTGCACATTAGGACAGATTGCATTGTCAAATTATGTGAACCAAACTCCCTTTTTCCAGTGGTGGCCCTAATTAACATGTTTAGCTCTGTCTGGTATTTGTGGGGACTCTCAACTTCATACCTCCAGGTTTACAAACAGACAGACACATGTAAAAATTACCTGTATAGGTGTGCTGTGGGTGTGTGTGTGTGTGTGTGTATATATATATATATATATATATATATATATATATATATATACACACACACACACACACACACACTTGTACTGCCAAAAAAAGCTTGATGATTTGATAAAAGAATTTGGTACAGCAGTTTTTAGCAAACATTAGTCAAGCAGGAAAAAAAAGTGCAGGGAAATCATTAAGGACTAACTACAGCCACAGAGATGCATGGAACCGACTCAAGATAAACTACAGTGTTCATGTTCATCATGAAGGAAAAGGTCTAGATCTATAGCAGAAAAAAAAATGAGCTACATAAACCTTTGGACAAGCAGATTTGACTTAATTCATTGATTGTTTTGGATTTTTCAGGCAGTCATTGGTTCATATTCTGTTTAGTATATCACAAAAGCCCAGTGAAATGCTCAAAGTGATGGCTGAAGGCTATTATTATATAAGGCTATTATTATTATTTTTGTCGACAGATTACATGCAGTATTTAAATTCATGACATAAACTGGCAATACATGGGCAATGGAGGGTGGGTTGAATACAAATGACTGGGAGCTGCCCATCATATCCACAGACATGTTGTGTAACCAAAGAGCAGTTCAAGTTGAGACACTGGGGGTTAAATGCCTTGTTAAATGACAACTGATGCAACATGTTGAAGAAGGAGTGCACAACTCCTTGAATCTCCTATGCTGTGTGAACAATTCAGTCTGGGACTTAGGCTTTTAAGGGGCCCTTCGCTTTTATTTTTGCCATTAGACCAGCTCTTCTGCCAGAAAACATCATTTGCCTGCTTTGATTTAACTTTCAACACTTTGGATGGGAGTAAAAGGCTTCAACCCTCATCCCCTTTCCAGGCATCCTCCTTGTTTACTAGTCCCTCCCTTACACAATCCCCTACACCCCCAAGCTATTCCCTCGGTTCTTGCCTTATTCCATTACTCATACCCCCTCCATGATATGCCCATTATATCCCTTCAGGGTATTCCCAATCCCTATGGATTGCAGACGGTATTCCTGGGATAACGGGGTTGACTGGCTGGCTGGCTGGCTGGCTTCTGCTGGGAATAGGGAATATGCGTCCTTCCGTTCTTCATCATAGAAATGAAAGCACAAGTGAACAATTACTTCCACTATTCTTCCTGCTACCTTTCCTGCTTTTTCTGTTTTCGAGAAACAAGGGTGAGATTTCACCACCCTTTAGGGAATCAATTTGTTCTGTTTTTTTTATTTCTCAGGAAAATGAAGAGTGGTTTCTCTTTCAGTGGACTGTAATTCTCTTTCCTTTGCTCCTAAACCTCACATATGGGAAGTGTTACAGGGGATAAAGGAGATTCTTCTATCCTTGGAAAAACTATTGCCAGGGAAGAATAATCCTTGTTTCCTTTATGCAGTCCCTTAAAACCATTAGTGGGCATCCAGTGTGTTGTTGGTGTTGTTGTTTAAACAATATACTTATTTATGAATGATAAAATTAGTTAAGTGATGCCAACAAGCATGACGCCAACAAATCCCCAACACTGAATTTGTGGTTTGTAGCTACGATGGCAATTTTATGCTTGAAATGTTTGTTCTCATTAGGTCAGTTTGCTCTCAAAATTAATTTCCTTAAAGTAATCAGTGGATCAGATTGTTCCAATATAAAACTCAGCGAAAGAAAAATCAACAATGTCTGAAATTAAGAAGTGTTAGGCTTGCATTAATAGTTAATTTAGATTAGGAACTACAGTACATATCACATACACCTTACCTGTAATATGTATGGTAACAGCATTACAAATGGTGGCAGTGAGTTATTTCAATACATTTTTCTTTTTCTCTCTTCAATTTGGACTGCATCTGTTACTTGCTAATGCTGAGCTAGTGACTGAGTTGGTGTACCGGTGGAATAAATAAGACTCTGATGGACATTTAGTTTGTGATAATGATAATTTGTAAAACATCCTATCAGTGCTGATTAATATGCCAAACAAATTAATCGGCCAACCTCCATACCTCCTTTCCTCGTGCTGCCCTATTTTCCTTCTTCACCTTTATTCATAGTTCCCTCAAGGGAATCTTGAGGCAGAAATGGCTGGGGTTCCTAATCCTACAGGCTCTAAATGGTTACTGGGTGCCACCTACATATGGGTCACCTTGTAGGATCACCAAAACACACACACACACACACACACGTGCATACACACATTCATACACACACGCACGGGGCTTGGGATCACTTTAATCTCCAGGTCTCTAAAAGGTTACACTTGAGTGCCTAGACTCATGGGTCTATTTGTAGGACTTTGGATGAATTCAAAGCCTTGTGTGTGTGTGTGTGTGTGTGTGTGTGTGTGTGTGTGTGTGTGTGTGTGTGTGTGTGTGTGTGTGTGTGTGTGTGTGTGTGTGTGTGCGCGCGCGCATGTGTTTGCCCTACCCAGAACAATATTTACATATCCATATTTACAAATGAACAGTCTAACTGTCAAATGTCTGAACTCGAGGTAGTTATATCAAACATTTTCTAAATCTGTTATACGTCTTCGTGTATATCTAGTTTCAAGTTTAGTTTTCCATTTCTATATCATTTGATTTATTTACATATCTCATTTTGCCATTTCCTCTACCTCCTTCTGCAATGCAATGATTTCATCTTTCCTAAAGTCTCTCCTGTTATCATGCCTTTCTCCACTTTGTTATTCCTACTTCTATGATCTCTGTATTTCCCATATCGAGAACATTTGCCAGAGTACAGTTCATTTTCCCCAGCAGCATATTTCCCTCCTTGTTCACCTCCCTTTATCCAACCGTCATTTTGGCTGATTTTGGCTTTAAGTGCATCTGTCTCTGTTGGCTGTACCCTTCATCCCAGCACCCTCCTCCCATTCCTGTTGAATCCTCTCCTCATCTTTCCTTGCATCGCTTTCCTCTTCACTCTTTTCATCCTTTTCCATATCTCAATTAGCGAAGAAGAAATGTCTTAAACACACAGAAGCGAGACTGTTGAAAGACAGAGTGAGCATATATATGGTCTTTTCTAACACGCATATGCACACCAGATGATACGTCTAATCTTGCAGAGTGACAGCTCTCAAAAACTGAACAGTCTCTCATGCAGTTTCCCTGTACTATAGCAATTCCCACCACATCTGCAACTGTGTTTGCGAGCTGGCTGTGTGTGCGAACGTACGTCTATGTGTGTGTAGGTGTGCGTGTGTAAGAGAGGTGGAGTCAGAGAGAACATTGTAAGTTTTCATTGGCTATAACACTGCGGCATGTCATGTTGCGTCGCACTCAGTCAACCTATCAGACGATCCTCGCACACTCTGTTTTATGAATGAGAAAGCATGTATGCGAGGTCCACACACACACTCGGAGTGAGAATACCATACAATGATGTAATACTATCACACAGAACAGCACTGCTTGTAACACAAATGCAGTATGAGAGGCATCAGAACAGTGTGTGACAGTGACAGATCACATTTCTAAATAGAAATACGATCAAAAATACATATCATTGGAAAAAGTAAGGAAATATATTTTTATTAAATCTATCAATGCCAATATAACTACATTAAATTCACAAGCACGCCATATGTCTTTCTTCCTGCTATGCAATTTGCATATCATGTTTGATATGCGTGTCTGTGTGTATATGTTCGTCGTCCTTTCAAAGCAGTCAAGTATCTAAAACCAACAGGGAAATTACATTGTATGTGACACTGCTGGCATTATCTATTCAATACAACACCTATAATAATTGATGATCAAGTTCTTGTATTATTTTATCAGAACAGATCACACCCTCTCTCTCTCTCTCTCTGAAACTCATATCCTCCAACCGTCTGTATCCAAAGCAGGAACTGAGAACACATGATTTGGCTGACATTGTGTACAAGGGTAATTTTGCCTAACCGGTATGTAAAATCATAACTGAAGTGCTGTGTGTGTGTGTGGCTGGCTGACAGGGACAGAGGAGACTGGGAGGGGAGGAGAGCAGCCAAAAACAATCAAAATATACTGGTGTGACTTTACATGAAGGGAGTATGTGTGCGCCCCCATGCGTGAGCACACACGCCTTTCTATGAAGTCACTGTTTGGCATGTTGCTCTGCTTCTCAAATGTGGTTCATTTAATCAGTGAATCACCATCATCATGGGTAAACAGTGCCCTCTTTGGTTGTACAGAGCAACAGCAACTCAAAGAGAGTCGTGGAACAAACAGGCAGCATGTGGAGTGTGGAGACAAGACATGCAGAGACACAGGTTGCCGTTTCAGAAATAGTGAAGTAAAACATAACACCACAAAAACCCGAGGGAGAAAAGGGAAATGTTTCTCATCAGATTGTTTAGAATCACAAAATATTTTATATTTTTATGACTGAACAAATTAACAGGTCACTGATTTATCAACCCAGCTGGCCAGCACCATAAGCTTGAACTACATTCCATATGAAGAATGAGGAGTGTGACCTCTCAGCAACTTTATTTTAGACCTTAATCAAAAAGGCTTTTGTTATGAATGGTCTCCATGATGTCTTATAGTATTACATTATATTGATTTCTGTAAAATGGCAGTGCTTCTTTCACATATAACATTTATTAATACTCGCATAAGATCATTTGTGGCCTTAAATGACTCAAACATTACAACTTTTGAAACTATGAATAAGGATACAGAGGGATGACCTCATCCTGGTATTGGATTGAGTGCATTCTTTAAACAAAAAGCGCTTCCCATGAGCCAACGCTGCCACCTAGAGGCTAAGAAAAGAACTGCTACTACATCTCACACTAGGTGATGTCATAGTTTTAGAAAGTAAGAGTTGGAGAGAGGATGAAAGAAGGACAGGGGAGAGCAGGGGGTGTGAAAGAGAAAACAGGCAGGAAAAGATGAGTGGGAGGGAGAGAGGATGATGTCATGCTTCCTGAGCAGTGGAAGCTCTTTCATTAAACTCTGCAGATTGACACTGAGGATTACACACTACAGAGGAATCAGTCTGATATTCACATGATGTCATCGTTTTCAACAGCTGTTTTGGATAAAGGCACAACATACTGGCTCAAAAATGATCAAACTACTCGAAATCCTCCTAATCAATCCGACCAAAGACTAGACACTACATCCTCGAGCTCAATTCAGTCCTTGTCATTCCACACAATTACACTCTCTCCAATGCACTCCCAACATTTTCAAGCCACTCACAACAACCACATACTATACACTATACTAATACTTCAAAACAATCACTTCCTCTTCTGAGTGTAATCTCCCCTGATTCTAGCCATGACAGGCAATTTCTCCTTCCAACATTCCCCCAGTGAAAAACAATAAGTTAAGATACTCGCACCCAAAGAGAGGGGGGTGGGGGTGGGGGTGGAAAGAGAAACCAAAAAAAGTGATGCAGCAGGGTAGAGACAAAAGAGGGAACCAGGCAGCAAACAAAGAGTAAAACAATGGTAAAAAAAAGCAAATAAAACAGACAGAAACTAAACTAATGTTTTAGCTTTAGAAAGGAGATAGTGACCTCTAAACTACTTTGTTTGAGATGTTTGTGAGAGATAGAAAGAGATAAGAGTGTTTTAGAGCTTTATCAGTGTAGGATCAATGCATCTCTAAGCAACCGAGTGATGTAAACAACAATATTAATTGAAGTTGTTTTCACTCTTTTACCTGTAAGACACATGCAGACAAAAAAAACAAATGCAACTAATAAAACCCGCCATATAATTTGCCAGCAGTGGTCATGTTGTCAAAAAAGATAGACGCACACATATAGGCAGACTGAAGAGAACCGTGTGAGTAAGCTAAATACACAAACACACACCCACTGTATAAGCAAAGGCAAACACAAAGTAGCAAGCACATGAAACACAATCAGGTCTACTTGCAAATGCATTTAGTCATGCAAATTACATGTAAAGGTGATGTGAAAGCCATTAAAACAACTATGGTAGTACAACTATGACCCAAGATCGCTCTGCAGCCACTGCCTGGTCCTACTCTAAGGAAAAATGGAAACAGAAGAGACTGGAAAAATTCAATATCTATAGCAAGTTTTAAAGAGACAGTTGACCTGTCTCCTTGTGTAAATTGTGTGGTGTGTGTGTGTCTGTGTGTGTGTGTGTCTGCATGTATGTACACATCTGCATTTTTGAATACTGCGATTAATGGTCCATCTGAGGCTGTGGAGGCCCACGGTGAGAGAAATGCCTGAGGGTAGAAATGCCTGAGGGTTTAATATTAACTTAAGTCTTCTGTCTCTGTCTCTCTCTTTCTCTCGGTCTTACAGTCACATTTACACACACACACACACACACAGTTTAACTATCATACTCAAAGGATTATTTTCAAATACAATCCTACAAACGCAAAAAAACATGTAGCTCATAAATCTTTGTCTCACTCTGCTTTGTCTGTATCAGTTTGGCTAACCTGTGCATGCACACGCTACAAACACACACACAATGACAGACCAGTTACAAACGCTATAACGTTTGAGAACATATTTAAATTATCATCATTATGCCTTCAATGAAAACAAAGTTACAACACGACAACGACAGGGCATGAATTTCAGTGCGAGAATGCGGGTACTGCGCATATATTGTAATAATGTTCAGCCAACATACACACTGGTGCGCAACAGGGAACGACTGGCTGCAAGCGCCGTATCAGACGAACCGACTTCAGGAATTCACTGATATGACTGAGGAGCGTGTAATCATGACAATAAGGTAAATCTTCTACATGTGTAAAGAAAGAAAACACGAAAATCTAAAAGAACTAACCCAAACAGCAGCGCCCCTGATGTCAACGTTAAAAACGCTTAATATTCAGGATGCTCCTCACACAGGTAACGAGAACGCATGGTCACACAGGTGTCACAAACCCTTGAAGTGTTATGGAAGGTCCATTTTACAGCTTTATCCTTGATTTTTAACTCATGAAGTCCCTACATGACATCTACTGAACTGCCTGGTGCAGTCATGTGACAAAGTGTGAATGGATGCATCTATGACATGATTTCCAAAATAGCCATTTACCTGCTTGGCATATGTGACAGAACTATCTCATTTTCTAAGGCTTGTTTTTTAATTATTATTTTAGATATATTTATTTGACTTTGTCAAGCACGTTCAACATCAGTGCTTTTTAACTCAACTGTTTAAACAGCTGACATTATTGTGATTTCTTGTTGAGCGTGCTGTGAAATGATGATAAACATATATCTGCACCTTTATTCCTGTTTGCAATTGTTTAGGCCGACAAAAGCTGTAATGCTTATTAGTTACACCTAAATTACATGCTTGTGCATCTAAATGAAAAAGTCAGCTGTATCAGTGCAACTTCTTAAGCTTACGTTGAGACATACTTGCAGACTTTACTCTAAAGTTAGGGAGAAATTATTGATCCAAACCCTCAGATGAAACATTTTTAACCACATACATTTGCTTGGTCAGGTTTGTTGACAACAAAACACAGGCAGAGAAGCCCAATTCAGAGTAAAACAGGTAAAAAAGGTTTTACCACAGACCTCCGAGACCTTCCACCAGTAGTTTTTTTTCATAATTCTTTCTACAAAAGGAAACAAACCAAGACACTGGACCAACAACATGCTCTCATCTGCAAATGTAATTAATTAATTACACATATTTACAATTTCAGCTGTTCATTAATTTACATATCTTCCATACCATCAGTATGAAATCCATCCATCCTTCTACTTTAGGATTATCCCATTAACATCTATTCGTGATGGCAAATCCCGATACAAATCACCACAATTAAACAATCTCTTACCAGTAATCTTATATCCACTGGCAGCTAGCTGTCCGGCCATGTACTCTCCATCTGAGTTGTTATGACTGCAACCCCACGTTTTCATCCAGATCTTTTGGGTGCCAGGGATCAAGCTATAAATTAATAACGATACATGTTTTTGTTATATGATATGTAGTAATGATAGAATCAATATCCTAATGTGTTTTGATAATTCAACCATAAACCTAAGTCAAAAAGGACTGTCAACTTTAGCCTCTGCTTAGTGTCCAAGTGTAATGGGACAGGCTGTGAGGGGGCCTTCACACCTAACCTGCTTTGTTGTGTGAAAAAGTTGTCAAACTCTGACAAAGCATACAAATCACAGGATTTTAAGATAGTAGATATGATGTGATTAATTTCCCTTTATACATGAGAATTAAAAGAATATCAGAGTTGTGTTAAACTTGTGTCAAAATTGTGTATTTTAACATTTCACCAATAAAAAGTGAGTGACAGAATAATTAAATTACCGTTGTAATGTCACTGTGAGTAACCTCTTTTTGAACTGTCTTTACCTGTCCATCAGTATTCATGGTTTTACAACAGTTATCTTTTTTCCAGCAAACTTAAAGTCCCACTTTTCCAATTTAAAAAAAAAACAAGCTGCACATGCGGACGATTATGTCAATACTTATATGAAGTGGGGTTTTTTAATTAAATTGATCGAATGTTAATCATAACCATCTCATTTACCCAGCCTTTTGTATACAGCATTAAAAAGGACATACTGATATATTAAATATTGCCCCCACAGTATCACAATCAATTTGATTGATGGTAAAGTTTGAAATGAGGACAAGACTAGTTACAAAACCAGCAGATATCTGAACTCAGTGGGGCTCATCTACTGTTAGTTGTCCAACTTCTAAGTGATTTACTGGGAATGTGGAATTTACTTGTTCATGATCAGCCTAAGATATGTTGTGTAAAAAATGCAATATCACAATAAACTTGCATCCTCTATTGCAACACCACTATATCAATCATTTGACGTACTGTACCTGTCGGCTTGGAGCTCCTCATGGATCAGATCCTTTTTCTTCCTGGACCTTGGTATGATACTCTTTCTAGCAAACTGTCTCTCGTGAGGTGTGGGATCACTCGAAGACACCATGTCCTCAATGTCTTCAATCAGAGAGTCACAGGCAGATGGCATGATGGTCTGAAAATCAGAGAGAGCCTGGGTCAGCAAATCATTTTTATTCAGACTGTCTCTCAAATAGTTGAGACCTGTGAGCAGTCAAGTAGACTTGACTAAATTACATTGATTGTTACTTCCTGTCAAAACTCTGTGCAATAGAATGGTGTATGATGGGACCTTTGAATTGCTGAAGGCGAACATTAACAAGCTTGGTTTACTTCATAATTTCGCAAGTCTCATTTCGCAAGTCTTTCCTTCCTGCAGCTGTTAGACTGTACAATCAGCACTGCTCCCAGTAGACCAAACAATTAGTAGTACTTGTGTGAATTACTGAGACACTTTTTCAAATAGTACTGTGAAATATTTTTGAGACACTTTACCCCCCTCCTTTATTGTATTGTATTTTTAAAAATGTTATTTCCCCTCCTCCTGCTGTGTTTTTTGTACACTGTGCTGCTGCAATATTGTAAATTTCCCCACTGTGGGACTAATAAAGGGATATCTTATCTTATCTTATCTTATAACATCAAAACTAATTCTGATCATTTTACCTTTAGTTTGTGAGTTTAACAGATATTGTATTGGTCAAAACAAGATGTGAGGTGGCATAGTACAGCAGGGCTTCAAACAATGATTTTTACTAATCTGCTAATATTTTCTGAATTGATCGATTAGCTGTTTGACCTGTAAAGCCCATCAAAATGCCAATCACAGCTTTCTCAAGACCAAGTCAATGTAATCATATGCATTGTTTTGTATGACCAGCAGTCAAAGACCCAGAAGATATCAGAGTACACTGGAACTATAAAATAAATTATATTAATAAGAAAAACAGGTATTAATAAACTACGGTTGCTCCAAGTAGGTTATCTACAATTTTGAATTCTATTGTTTTCAATAAAAATGGAATCATTTTAGACAGATACATACCTTGAGTACTTGACACTGGTAATTAAAACCAAGATGTAATGGTATTCTTATTGTTTTAACGTTTGTTGTATGCTGCCACCTTACTGTAGGTTTATGTTAATTTTATTTTGTGTATTATATAGCTCAATATCATGAATAGCAATTTCCCTCAAGAGACTTTATGTGGAATACCTCTTGTCTCCCTGCTTGGTGAGAGTCATGCTGATAATGTATCTGTAAAAGCCAGATACCTCCAGATAAATGTAATGCAATGTTTCTACTTATGTATGGATTGAAATTTCTTTAAATTATGTTTATTCAGATGACAGGGAAAAAAATTGTCATGAAAGACCTGTGAAATTCTTTGTGTTCCATTTTAAAATTCTGCCTAATCTGTAGAGAATAAATTACATACACAATGAATATGACATTGTCATTCTGATTAGAGTTGAACAACTGTATCTACCAACACACCTGAGATAATTATGAATATCCCATGCTCACATAAAGAGAACGCCAAGTACACTATCCAACTGCTAAGACGCACTGTTTTTCTTGGTAAAACCTAGGTTGTACACTAAAGTTGACGACTGTCAGTCCAAACATGCTTATCCCGACTGGTCCCTTGGCTCAAACGCTGCTGTGGACAATAACCTTACATTTAAAGAGCTACATTACGGGTTAAACCCTGTGTAATTACCTAGCTTAGCTAATCATCAATTATACAACTGTAAAGGTACGTTTAAGTTATCTAGCCGGTGTAATATTTTCTTCTCACATATAACATAACCATAAAACGCTCGGTGATAAAACATTAACGCAAACCGATGCAAATGAAAAAACACCTGCGAAAATGCTTAATTTTAAGTTCACTGACTGACATCTCAACCTATACTTACATGTTTTTGTACTATGAGAAAGCCAACTATCACCTTGGCTAGCCTCATTAGCTTGCTACTACCCACGTGCCCTTTATTTTGGACAGTCAGATACCCTAAAATAAAGTATAAACTCTTACCTGAGTCAAAATGTGACTATTAGTTCCGATAAATACGACTTCTGAAGAAAGAATGTTTTAGAAATTGAAAAAAAGTATTCTTTGCATCATCAAACATCAAGTCAGGACTGTCAGGCCGCCATACTTGTGCGCAGTTACGGTAGGTAACTAGGGACAAACTAGTCACGTGTATTTTGCATTTTTAAGGCAGTGAATACAGTGCTCATTATCTAGACCTGCGCCACCGAGAGTTGGAGGAGGTTATGTTATCATTTCGTTTGTGTGGCTGTGTGATTGTAGGCAGGATACCTAGAAAAACCTTTGAACAAGTATTGCAAGATATCAAGAGCGAAAAAGGCAACTATCTTACAACCTAAAACAGGCAACCTTAGCTAACACAATGTGTGAGAGAGGCCACTCGATCAATTTAAATATGTGAATTTAATTTGCATTTCATTAATAACCATTATAAAAACACTAACTTGTGATAGATCGGCTATTTAAATGTCCAAGTGTAACCCCTGTCTCCTTCATTTAATTTGATATTTCTTGTTTTGCTGCCCCTTGGTGGCTTTTGTAACACAGCAAGATTCAGATGTCATGTTTTTAATCTTTTGGTAACTCATGTACAAGGACAAATGCTCCAGATGTCATTTATGCAAAACCTAAATTTGAAATAGTTGATAATGGAGTAATAATGAACACATATTTTACATACACTTCCTGACTACACACAATATTAATAATGCACAGGCAAAAACAGTTTTTACCTCTGCAAGAGGTAAAATGATTGGTCTGGTTTGTTTTGCTTGCAGGATTACACAAAATCTACTTGAGGAATTTTCAGGAAACTTGGTCTGATTTATAGGCATTTGACAAAGAGGAATCCATTAAATGGGATCTGGATACAGGGGCAGATCCAGGAATTTTTTATCTATGCTCTTTTAACAGTGCCAGTTAGGGTTTTTACACCATTTCCGTCTATTAAGCATAAACTACCCAGACTTTGATTAAACTTTGTGGGATGGGTGGTGTTGTTGCAAAGAAGAACCCATTGAGGTGAATCCAGATAAAGGATAAAGGGTTAATTAAAAAAAAGGTTTGATAAACTCAAAAAAGTATTTTGAGTTTGTCAATTAAGCTTAAACTTGTTATAGATTACCATAACACTTTGATGTCCTAAAGGAAAAATTGAATTTGAGTAGATCCAGATAAAAGGGGTAGATCCATGATTTTGTTTTTACTTCAACATTGTGAGAAACCAGAGGGCAGCCATTTTAATGGTGCACATGTCTTGTTAGAATTTCATTTAATCAAAAGGGACTTTGGGCCCTGGTGGAGGTATACGCTCTACTGAGTGGCCTATAGTTTGCTATGTGATGGACGGTATGTTATTAGGATGATAAATAAGGACATGCCAACTTTCCATAGTTACATAGTTCCTTTATTCAAATTTTCAATTACAAACACCCAAAGTACAAAAACAAATTCAGTTATCCCTCCCCCCCCCCAAACAAATACATTTCAGATTCCTCTTTTACAGATGTTAAACTTAGTATGACTGAACGCACATCAGAAATCATCACATTAGTTTACATTCAACAGCACACCAATCCTTTCACCCATGCATTCAAATTGCAAAAAAGTGATATGATGTTACAGTTTGTTTTTTTACCAGAAATTAGTAGAAGCAGTCAGCAATATCATCATCTTACAGTCCAGTCTTTGCTATCACATAGTTAACTTTTCACACAATCGTCACAGAATTCTTACGGATCCAATATATTGTATTTGGTAACAGCTTGAGAATAAGGGAAATAACTGGAAAAACGGTGCTGTTCAATGGTCATTATACTTGTCACACCATTTAGCCAATTGAATTATGTAAGATCTAATCACATAAGAACAAATTAGAAATGATGCTGTAATGTAAGTCATCCAAAGTACATTAGAACGGTGCATTAAAATCTTTCTCACTCCATCAGAAATCCATGGAAAGGTACAATCTATCCAAAATTATCATGTTTCCATCATGTTAAAGTGAATAAAATATTGATAATAGATTCTGGTTTCTTGAAATAGATGGAATAGAATAATATAATTACCTATGTAAATGGTCATAGAAAATAGCACAACTATGGTTAATAAACCAAAAGAGGAAAAATTTGAGCTTGTCTTTTTCATAAATACATATAAAATACACCAATATATATATTCCTATAGGGAAAACGTGTTCTGGGAATCAGACAATTTCTGTGCATTTAAGTCAAATTTTGTTCATTTATGATAGCAGCACCAATTAAGCAAAATTATGCTGACTAAGAAGCTATTTTTGAATTAATAAAGATCAGGTCAGCAACTGGCTTTTGCAATGTCAAAATGAATTTCCAATACTCTCCAGTCAAAAAAACTGGGGCACACTCTCTCATCATTAAAAAAAAAAAGAAAGTAAGACAGACACATAAACAATGCTCCCTACATAATTCAGGAGAGGACACAAGTCACCGAGCCTGATCCAGTGACGTACATAAGACGTAGCACATAGCAATTAGCAATATCTACTCATGACCAGTAAGGGACAGACAGGCTAACTGTGTTTGGTTGACTGCATGCATGCATTTGCAAATGTGTACCAGATGTTGGGTTTCAGAGATGCTCTGCATTAAAAAAAACAAAAAACTGACAGAACTAAATAATTTATGGAAAAATATATCAAAAACAAGATACTGCAATTATTTGTCTGCTTTCCCGTCCATAAAATTTGCACCGTTAGATTCAAATTTAAGATGCATGAGATGGGTTTAATAACAAAGCCATACTCATATCAGGGAGAAACTAGCATTCATTGAAATTGAAAGGTGCGATGTAATATCAAACATCACATCGAACTAAAACAAGGGTGATTTCTATGGAAAAAGTCAACTGCAAAGACTCATACACACTATGGCATTTACTTCTATGCCCTATTACTATTGTCCAAGTAGGAGGTAGCCTACAGTACCTTGTGCACTGAAAAGTTTAGAAAACTGTACATCAATTTACACATGGCAGGCTTACTCTTTAGCAAGCTTGATCATTGACAAAACTCACACAAACTGCACACACAATAATTCAAGCGCACATCAATCAGGTCGTGGAAAGTAATCTTACAGCAGCAAAATTACCGGCAGCCGCAGGTTCATCTAGTTTAAAAGTCAGGGTTTCAGACAAGATGTTTGTGTTTTGTTCTTATCAGGGATGTGATCCAACATAAGCAGCTATTAGAATTCAAGAGCAATAGTGCTCAAAATACCTAGAGAAAAAAAAGTAAATTGCATTCCTATAGCTCTCAGTTCACAAAGTCCTCTAGCTGGGGTTTCTAAATTAACCGTCATTTGAAGATCCAGAGGCCCGAGACAACTCATGGCAGTATAAGCAGAGCTAGTATGAAACTTGGCTTGGTTGCATTGAATTTGCTCAAATTACAAAAAAGTCTTTCCCCCATATCCTGGAGGAAAAAAGCTATTAATTACATGCTGAAGACTAAATTAATGGCCATCTGACCCATTGTTGCTTAGGTGGCCATGTCATTAGTTATTTCTACAGTACTAAAACCGTTAAAATTCAACACTTATTACCTAAAAAGACTACCATACACCTATCCTCTTCTTCTATGCTGCTGTCAGTACATACTGACCGGCGGTGTGCACCAATAAGTGGTTCAAAGTCAAATCAGTATAATTTCACAGCACACAATCTAAGTGAGGAAGCATTTGGTGATTATGGCAGCCTCTGCTGATGAAAATGAAGGGGACCTGCAAAATGCAGCGAGAAAGTGGCCGTTTGGATCCATTTTCAAGGCATGGATACATTGCACAGGTGTGATGCTTTTCAGTGCTGTTAGCACACTGGTCATTTAAGGTTAACAAAATATATTTAAGGTTAATATCTGTTCCCATGTTGAACATGTCTGTATTCTTTAAACTGTAAATTTCCATTACGTATGCAAAATAAGAGGGTGTCTGCTTAATGAGCAGATAACAAGCTGCTCAGTGCACAGGTAACACAGGTCCCTTATTAATTGTACCCATTTAATTTAACGTTGAAAAGGATCTAGAACACGAGAAAAATGATATAGCACTGAATATTTTGTACATTTAAACCACTACACACACTCCTATTACATTCATTGCCATTGTAGTTTCTTTTAAAACTGGATAATTATGTCATTGGCAGTCCAAACCAGTATACTGATTTGCATGCAGCATTGAATTTAATGGAATAGTGTTGTAAATGTACAAAATACTGGTAATTTTATGATTATACGACTAAATAGATCATCTGTATCTGCGAAGAAAAACAATTGTAGTCATGAATGCTGTGCACCAAAATTGCCCTGTTTTTTTTCATATTAATTTTCTATTCGTAAAACTTTGTACATTTCAATACACAAAATGCAGCATCACCCTTCAATCACAGATCATTGTGTGATAGAATGTAATCACTGAGAATCTCCTCGGCCCCCACAGCCCTTGGCATTAAGATATCTTAAACTCTACCTGGATGAATTTGGATATTTGACAAGACAATAAATCGCCGAGAATACACAGCACAACCTTATCCTTCCTTTGACGACAACACAGATTTACTGGCCCAGGAAAATCCTCAGATTTTCAGGATCGGTGAAATTCTGAGCAGTTTTCTTTTTCCCTACTCTTGAGCGTTCTACTGATGGCTTTGGGTGTTCATACCTGTGCATCTCGGGTGCATTTCACACTTTGATTTTATGCTTAACTCAACCCAACTACTCATAATGCTCGCTAGTGTAGTGGTGCTACACTTTGACATGTTGTCTTTGTTGGTTTCTCTGCACAGCAATATGAACCTTGAATCTTACAGAGGGGTGGATATCCTTCCCCCTCACCATTTATACTGAATCAACAGAGAGCAAAGGCTTTCAGACATCCCATAAAGACCAGCTACACTGGAAGCCTTACATATATAGCCTGAGACAAAGAGCAATGGATACATCCTCACACTGATCAGCCATGTTGATCTCTCACACCATGACGGAACATGACATTTAGAGCCATGGGACTTAAAAATCCCTCAAAGTTAGATTTCCATCTATTTAGAATTGACTTCCACTAACTGCGCAGTCAGTCACAGGTATCAAACCCCTCATTGATTCTCCATCTCTCTCCCATGCACTTTATTTGAATTTCTATTACCTAATGCTAGCTGCACAGCAGATCATCCAGGCCGAGAGAGGGCATTTTATCAAAGTCACAGGCGTCAAACAAGTCGCTGATTCCCTGGTCATCTCCCAAACCTAAAAGGTAGTCATCTTGGTCCAGAAGAGGAGGCCCAAGGTTTAAGAAAGGCCCCAGAGATGAGGGGATCTGGTCTTCTGTCTGCTGGAGAAGACTGGTGTAAGGGGACGAGATGGGGGACAGAGTAGTGACGGAAACAGCCGAGGAGGAGGCAGGTGGAGCCAGGGAGGGGCCGTGAGATGTGTTCATGTAGCTCGGATCTGTGAAGGAAAATTGAATCAAATGCTTATCATATCTACAAAACCTAAGAACTCTAACCAGACCTTTCGGGCCAAAAGAGCAGCCATGTTGACCAGTTTCTGATGCTCTGGAAACCTAATTTCGAATCAAATCAAAAAAGGTGGTTTGTTTTCTTTGATTTTTACCTCAGCCGAGTTTAAGCTTTCATCACCATTGTTTGTAGTTGGCAGAATGTCTCAAAAGGTTCTTAAAAGATTTCAATGAAATTTTGTTGCCGACCCTTGGAATGGGGAATAGGTGATTTGATTTTGAGGCGGATCCAAATCAAGGTGCAATCAAGGAAAATCTTTGTAGGTGTTTGTCACTGAGTGCCACGTTATTCTGAAAAGATGCCAGAGTACCACAGAATCAGGGCTTGTTCATCAAAAAGATCTTTGATTAACTATTGAGTTGTTTTTGTCAGTTTTTTTTAACCAATACCACAGTTTAGCCAAGCACTACAAGCTTAAATGATATACTTTCCTTATAGTCCATTCTAAAAAAAACAAATGCAAATCAACAATAATGTCTTTTTCATGTCTGCTTTTTCATCCCAACCTTTCCAAGCCTGTAGATCTGTTAGAGAATCATACAAGTCGTTATTTTAAAGCAACATTAAAGGCAATGTCATTAATTTGGTACTAAAAAAGAATATGAAGCCTCGTCTATCAATCCTCAGACTTTTCATCATGCATATTTTCAACATCTAAACTGTTCTGTCAGTCACAAATGTACTTAAAGCTTCATGACTACTAGCATACCAATTATTCATGTGTTATCACTGTATGCCTCAGAGGACACCAAGCAAAACATAGAAAAAAACCTTTAACATCAAAATTTCCTGTTCTTGTTGAAGGAAAGTCAATAAAGCTGGTTTATGCTTAAACCAGCATAAAATAGTCAGGATCCCCTCCACTGGTGCATTTCGTTGAAGAAAAACAGAAGTTATTCAAAGTGTCCCTGTTAATTGCCAATCTTGTTGTTTGCATATTTGCCAAAATATGAAAAGTTATATACCAAAAGTTAATTATTCAAAATTAAAATAAATGAACAAAATGTTTAAATTTCCCAAATTATCAAAAGGACTCAAGTCTTGCTGACCTATGTTGGCATGGTTGTGGACAAGTAGGGACATTGTTAATGCACTGCCCTGCAGTAAATTGTTTTTGGACTGAAGTGTTTCACTGCATTTCAAGATTACTTGAAACTAATCTCTCTGCTTGTCCGGTGGTCAGCCTATTGGGGAAGAAGGTTGCACAGATAAGGTCAAAAGAAGACAGAAAAATATTTAATTTGGCTTTCATGGCCGCAAAGAGAATGATTCTGTTAAACTGGAAGATTCGTAAACCCAAATGTTTTTCAATAGAATCACGGTTAGAGGAATGTCTTGACCTCCTCAGTATGGAACGTGTGGCCTATTTGATAAGTGAAAATAAACACAATTTTGAAAGACATTTGGAACAGATGTGCTAACAAATTTATGTTCAACAAATATCAATCAACAAATAAGAGACTAAATAGGACAACTCTGTCTTCCCTTATACATGCGGACCACAGGATACATGGATGTTGAAATGAATGTTTGAGGAGCTATACTGCATTCCCCCATCCTTCCACCCCGTAAGGTTTTTGTGTAATAGAATTTATTTTTAGTTTATATGGAATTCTGTATTTTTGGATGTTGTTTATTTCCTTTGTATTGTAAGTCTAATTTATGTATTAAAAAAAAAGACACCTCCCTAGTTCATTCCTATATCCCAATCCTCATTTCATTCATGGCGGGAGATGAAATGCTGCTTGCACACCTCTGTCCTCTGTCTATCCAAAACAAACCTTGAAGGACTTTGACGAAAGGAGAGTTCCCATTGATGTCCATGCTGCCATTTTTCACTGGACTCCTGGGGTCGTTCTCTTCATCTGGACACAGCAGGACTTCTATAGGGCCCTTACTGCTGGTCAGATGGATGGACAAACTCTGTGAAGGGGAAAACAAGTTATGAAAGAAAATGAAAGGAAAAAAATGTCATGACTGTGCTTTGGGAAAATGATGGAGTCCATGTAAGGATTTTAAAACTACAAGTCACCTTTCCATCTGTCCCGAACTTTTAAATACTATACCAACGTATTTACACCAAAAACGTTGAGTCTGTACATGTAACAGTGTGCAAAATAAACTGATAATGCAGAACAAAAATTCTTACTATATATTTCGCGATGTAAAATGAAACTGCTTAAGCAACAGAGATTTCATCCCCAAAAGCCTGATGACACAAATCAGCAGAACCAACTCTAGAGAGGTCACCTCAGCTACATGCAGCCTCCACAGCTGGTGCATTACTGTCGGAAGAAATGTTGTCTGACCAATGAGGGATGTTCCTGGTGCCTCACTGCCTCTCAGTTTTTCATTTAGAACCAATCGTATAGCACCTTGTGCAAAGTTATCAAAGAATTTGATATCAATACGTGCCTCCAGCACAGGGTTGTGTCTGGAATACGTTCACTTGAAGAAATGGGTCTCAGTTTGTTATTATAAACCCAGTTCAGAAAGAATCATTATTCCAGACTAGCATATCCCATGACATCACATAAAAGTCCACAAGTTCCTTTAAGGGACACATAAGTTGATGACAGGTGAGCTAGAAGCTGAAGTTTCATCAGAAAACAATGACAGAACCAGTGCGTTTTTGATCTGGTACACGTACCTCATCAGGGTCTGGTACTTCTAGTTTGGTGTCTGTCGGCGCTTTGACGACAATAACAGTCTGGTCTCTGAGGTTTCCCGCCTGTTTGATGTCTTGGTACGTCACATAGGCATATGTGGAGATGATGGGGTTAAGGAAAGAACACCGCATCGGTTTGTTTTTACTCAACAAACATGTCACACAAGCCTGTAAAATCCTCGTGATGACAAAGCTCCAAACTACTGAAGTGATTGCAGTAAAATGCATCTACACGTGCTGATGTCGCAGGCTGGATGAGTGACTTGACTTTTTAGGTATCATAAATGTCTGCTTCATGTGGCGTATATAACGGATTTAACCCGTTTCTCCATGTTAAATGAGGGGTTGAAAAATCGCGTTGAGGTATCATAATGGCCTCAATACGAGTCAGTGATCACCCTGGGCATGCCAACAAATCTTATACTGCAATCACAATTTTTAGTGTTTACCTGCAGGATTATGAGAACATAGAAGTTTTACCACTGATATAATGTAGCTAATGATGAGGATGGCATGTTAACAAACAGCAAAAGGATATTTCTGGTTGCTTGGTAAGTCGCTCATGTGTCTCATGTCCAGGCTGCATCTCTGGATGAGTTGCTCGAGCCTCTGCTCCTCTTCTCCCAGCGCAGAAACTTCCTCCGTCAGTCTTTGTCTCTGACTCAGGGCTCCCTCTACCTCCAGTAGACTGCAGCCCCTGAGAGAAAGAGGAGAGTGAACTTAAAACTGATTTAGTACTTTAGTATTTATTACTCTTACTCATGGTTTCAAATGGCTTTAATTGCTGCTGTTGGTAAAGTTGGTTAACCACTGTGCTGTTTCATCACAGGGGATGTCTTGCATGTGAGCAGGTATTGCCAAGGACAATGTGATTAACAAATTGTGCAATTGTACTTGAAAACGGTTTGAAACAGGCACAAACATCCCTTGGTTTCCCTTGGAAGCATAATAATCCATTGGGAGGCTCAGTAAGACAAATCTAAAATATTTAGAGTGTTGGATGCATCTTCAGATTGACACAATAATTCATGGCTGGACATTTCTAGTTTAGGTGACTGACATGGACTGACTTTTTAAAGGAATATTCTCTGAACAGAAAAAAATGTTCAGAGCTCATCAGTTTCACTGAACGCATTTACAGTCCTCCAAGTGCTGAGCAAAGGTAGTTAAGGCCTCTTCCTCAAATGCATCTGCTCAAATTAGTGATTAAACACACAAGGCAATGATTAAAATCACTGACAGGAGGGTAGCACAGTCACATATCTTCATATTTCATATAACAGCTTGCATGACGGCGCCTGCCCTCCTGTGCTGCAGGGCAAGGAACACAGTGTAAATGGCCAAACCAATCCTAACATTTCTGCCACATCAACCCAAGAGAAACGTCGGTTCTAAAGCTGCTCAGTTAATGCTTTTGTGACATAAACTAATCACATACTTAACTATTTGTACAGCAATTTGATCAAACTATATTTATTTTACAACCGTGTCTGGGATCCAGCCAGAAGAAATAGAAAGAACGAAGCTGGGCAAGAAAGGAGGAGAAAGAGACTGAGCAGATTGAAAAGGTGCAAACATGGACGGACCATGAAATGAAAGAATGCCACTGTTCCCAGATTTCTACATGATGGGATGGATTACACGACTAGTATACATTTTAGTGGGTGTTTGAGTTCAAGGTGAGACAAAATAAACTCTTAAAAAAAAATGAAAAATCATTTGAATGAGAAAGAAGCAGCCACTTACATCCACTGAATGTTATTCTTTGATTTCTTCTTGATGAGGTGGATGCCCTCTAGTACATTGGTGATGTCATAGAGCCGCCTTTTCTGTACCTAAATGTGGAGGAAACAGGTCTCACCAATTACCCATCAAGTGACTGATTTAAATCTAAATTACCAACATAGCTTAAAACCAATCCCAAACACTAACATCCAAAACTTTTTCTATGCATTGGTCAGATTTGTTTGGGATCAATTTCAAATTTATTTTTGCAGAATTAAATGAGAAACGCAATAACGACAGTACAATATAAGATCATGTTTTCTCTCTTATTCTCAGTTCTGAGGAGCCTTTTCCGGTTTGGATTTGAAAATACCTGCAAGGTTTCAGCAGCAAGGTTGAGGTCCAAAACGCCATCAGAAGACTGAGCAAGAAGGTCCACGAACTTCTTTGTTAACAAGCCCAAGGAGGTGTCATAGCGGGTCTTTTCTGTTGGGGACTTTGGCGCTATGGTGTAAAAGAAAGCGGACCACGTGAATAAAATGGAAGGACACTGTCTGTCAGCATTACACTTAATAGGAGTTTTTTGCAAAGACAGTTTAAGACAAAACTTCCGAGTACATGTTTTACTTGGAAGCTGTAGGCCAAAGTAAACTGTAGGTTTATCAATAATGTTTTTTTTAAAAAGTCAACCAATCACAGGATTTGTCTAATCACTGACTTCAACCAGTAGCAGCAGATCAGTAGAAGAACAGCAGCTGAGGTGTCAAACAAAAGTTAAATTTGATCAAATCCAAGCAGCCATCCTGCAATAAATCCTACCTCCATGAAGCAAGTCATTCGGTTTGTGTCATGAATGTGTAACAATGACAGACATTCAACTTTGTGGTCATTTTAGGAATGTGGTGTGACATTTTTGTGCTGGGCTGCATTTATAGGTTTAACATCTGAAGCATGAATCATGCTGGAAAATTCTTTTTCCAGTCCGGACATGTGGGACACGAGATACTGTAATAATCAGCTGGGAATGTGTGATTTACATTCAGAGAGGATCACAAACTACACACCACAGGTCAGACAATGAGTTGAAGTTAAAGTGACCTTTGATCGTCACTACAACATGTCACCTGTCTCACCCTCAAACACATCCTGTGGCTGGAATCAACAATATATCTGGTGCTTACTTCTGGGTGTCTTTAGCCTTGCCCCGTTGGCCGCCGCTGCCCCACCTCTGCCTCTTGGGGTCCTAACTGGTTCCGACTGGTACTGGTGGTCGGAATCGTCAAGCGCTAATCGTCTTTTTGCCTAGTGGGACAAAAAGATCATGTTCACAGCAAATATGGTCGTTCTGGTCGCTATGCAGGCATCTTTGAAACCACAACACAAGAAATGTGATGCCAAATGTGCATCTATAGTGCAAGTCACCTCTAGTGTTCTCTAATGAGAGTTTGGAAATTTATAGTACAAATTCTTGTTTATTTCCTTTTGATCACTGAATCTGACATCTTCTGAGGTGGAGCAGTCAAAAAAATGCTGTCATAAAAGAGTTAAACAAATGTTTTAACCAAAATACCAATGTCTTTTACCTTACTCACCCATTAACTGAAACCAAATCAAATTGCTCCTTCTAAAACAGCTGCATGGGAGCTCATTATGTTTGAATCTGAACAAAATGACCACTTGTGCACATTCATCTCAGCTTCAATATTACAGGTTGTCAATGTTGTATTTTGTGTGTGTGTGTAGTCTGACAATGGTATGCTCATTAAATGTGGCTTTAGCAACAGCAGACATTGTCAGTGTCTGCCTCATGTGTTCGACAACACTTTCTCCATTACCTGCCTAAATTGGCAATCTAGTAATAACGATTACACAACATTGTGATTTAGTGATCAACCTGTTCAACCAGGGAACTACTGAAACATGTTGGCAAAAAATCCATCCTGTTTTAGTGTCTTTGAGCAACTAACAATAGGGTGATGTTCTTCTGCATTCCCCTTTAAACACTTCACAGTGGATAAGTCAATTACCTCCCAGGAAATGGAATGCAAGTATTTTGACAATGGTAAACCTCATCCTCAAAACCCTTATTTAATCTAGGTCAAATCAGAGAATATTATGTCCTTGTTGACAGTCAAAATGTCAGCCATTTTATATCAGCATGCAGCTTCCCCCACCCCCTGCCTGGTCATGGCTCCAGCCTGAGATACAGAGGCTGGTTCAGTTCATGAAAGATGAATAGCCAGGAACAAACCAACACCCTGAATGTTGCTAAAACTATTTTGTGCTGTTTGTGCAGGTTGAGAACACAGGAAACGTGCAGTTAACACTTAAACTCGAGTTTCACTTTACTTTGATATGAAATACACCATAACGTTACACTTTATTTAGAAAGAGGGACATGTAACAAATGTGCAAAATAAAGGTCAATGCCGACAACGATGTTGTCCTCTAATAATCAACTGCTCGAACTGAGAGCTAATTCATCTTCAAGCTTCATCCAAGTTGGTTCGCATAATCAGGAACGACAATGAGAAATGCCTATCGAGTAGTTTCCCACTTAAGTGAATCTTTAGCTAAGTGTGAGCCAGTCTTTGCAACTTTAGCTGCTCGTGTCTAGTTACAAAGCTAAAAACTATCGAACTAAAAACCAAGAAGCCAAAGAATCCCCCAACCCCCCAAATTAAGACACAAACAGCAGCCATTAGGCCACCGCTAACATTACTCATCCCTTACCAATCTCTCCATCTGGCTGGAAGGGTTAAGCGGACTCAAAAGCACCATGAAGTTAGCATAGCGCGCTATAAGATGACAGGTATGCGTTTCTGTAAATGCAAAATTAATAAAAATACATCGTTTGCTTCCCTAAAGTCAAGAACATTTAACCAAACCACTTGAGTAACTTAGCTAGTTACTTAGCCACCTCGCTAGGTTTAGTCGTGGGAATGTCCTGGCTAAGAAGCTAACGTTAGCTGCCCGAACAACAAGCTCGGCTAGCCTAGCAAGCTAACATTTTGTCGTGTTTTGGGCTAGTTGTAGCAATCAAAACACGTTCAAATGAGCAGTGTAGATGATTACCGGCGGTCTCCCCAGCGCGGGTCGTTGTCCTGATCCGTTTGATGCAGCTTGTTGTGGAGTTGTGTAAATGTTGTTTATCTGAGGTTCGGATAAACACACATTTGATGTATGTGTAACGTTGCAAGGCGGTGGGGTGGTTATTATTTGGATAAACGTAGCGTTGGATTGACCAGGGTTTAAACGATCCGACAGAGTTGTTAAAATTATGTTATTGTCCAGAGAAGAGCCCCCAACACCCGTTAAAATCACTTTGTCCGGAGCCGAGGAGATCCCTCTTCTCATCTTGCGTATTCGGGGTAACCCCTTTCTTGTCTCTGTACTTTCAAGCCCGTATGGCTGCTAATCCTGTGCAATGGTTACAAAAATAATCAGACCGAAGTAAAGATTACAGTCTGATTCATCGACATTTGTGAAGTATTTTCTCTTAAGAAGGTGCATTTAGGCAGATGCAACGGATTAAAAAGTAGCGCAACTCTCGTTTCCCCCGTCTAGAAATGGCTTCAGGAAACGGCCTGATGAATGAAGGGATACGGTTTACGCGCTCAAGAGCCCTCCCGCGAAACTCAGATTTCCCGGGAAACTTTCAAACGGAATTTACATGTCAGACGCTATTGGTCCCTGAGAGAAGAGTTCCCACCCATATCACTGCTGTGCTGACCAATAACACCTCAAGATTTGGTGCGCCACGTGTTCATTGGCAGTTGTAAACAGGCAACGTCACCTGTCACGCCTTGCATGTTCGCTGACTGGACGCTGAGTGGCGCAAGTGTCTAATTCTACTAAGAGACGTAGTGAAGATGTAAATAGTTACTTTACAGGACCTCTATTTATAGTATAACACCACTATTAATCATAATTTCCCCATACACTTCACATATTACCTATTTGTTATTCATATACTATACATCTAATTGATTTTTTATGTACTTGTACAGTAATTTGTGACATAAGATTTTTGTCTGTTCTTATGTTTGCTGCAAGAGCAGAACTGTAACTTTGAGCCCTGTCATAGTGTTATGGCCCCTTTTTAAACTTTTGTTTGTGGGCCATTGTATGTCAGAATGAAAAAATAATCTTTGGGTATTAAATACTCACCTTCTCCAAATTCTTTGGTTGGGTGCAGGTAGTTGGGATTGCAGATCAATGTTACCTTTGGCTTTTGGTCACCCAGCCGTAGTGGGATGGTTATTCTGCAAATAAATGTTAATTTTATTACACTTAAATTGTTTCAGCAGATTATTGATTTTGCCCCATTTTTGCAAAGTGTTTGATTAAACTTCTTATGTTACTCCCTGTGTTCCTGTAATTAAAAGTTGTAACAAAATAATTTGAACAGTCCTTCCACCACAGCTTTCATCAAAGAACTTTTTTCTCAGGCCATGTTACATTTTGCCGACTGCTGTCACAGTAACCAACATATTTAATAGTGATCATTATGTTAGGATTGTATAGCCTATTCTGTAAATCTGCCTAGATTGTAAACTGTGATGGTATTGTGATGTACAGGATGAAACTTCAACCCTTCATCATGAGGATGCTGAAGCTCTAACATGGATGTTTTGAAGGTGATTCTGACCTCTTATCTCATCATTTAGTTGTATCAGAGGAGAAAATTCACTCATTGGAATCTGTTAAATGCCACGTTACTCGATAAACACTATTATTATAAACTGAATTCACAGCTGGTGCCTCGGTGTAAATGTCACCCTTGGACTCATCCTGTGTGAAGAGAAAGCCTGACATTTAATTATGACACCCAATTAACTGCACAATAATTGATTCCTGTTTGAGTCTCAGTCATGCAGTCCCTACCATGGTCTCAGCAGAAAGAGCATTCTCTTCTTTCACAGATGACCTTTCTCCAAACCGTCGACAACACACATACTAATTTTTCAGTTTCAAAAATGAGATTTGAATTACCTCATATTTAAAAGCAGGAGATGTGTTCTCATCCGTTTTTAATTCAAAAAGTGGTGATTTCTTACTATAACTTTGTTGTACACACAAGTTACCCCAGATGATTACTACAGTCGTTCACTATTTTTTGTCACCAAGAATTCCCAACAAAACACTCATTTTAAACCAAGGTGGGGGAGAGAAAATAGCCGCTGGTCTTACCATGTCATACAACTCATTGCTCCAAATTTGAATGGCGGCCTGAATAATACCAGATGTAAGGTGAAATAACTTTCATACATTTTTCATATACACACAAAGGATTTAGAAATGGAAAAAAAAACTCTTTCTTGGAATGATTTGAGAGAAAAAATTCTCTATTTCATAAGTTTGCACAGGGCAGGTTTTGTGATAATGCCCAGTATACCATGAATCAAGAATGGTGTCATTAGCATTTTGCATATCAGCCATCTGGAGATCTGGCGTGGCCAGTGATGAGCCCCACCCTACACCCTACATCCATCTTACTGATTTACTTAATCATTAAAAGTTGGTAATGAACAAAATCCAGGTTGTTATTTTTTTATGATACAAACTACGGAAGCAAATCTATATAAAACAGTGGTGCGTTTTTAAAGAACTTGAGTACATATTCAAACGTCCTCAAGCACACATTCAAGCTTTCCTTTAAATGTAGCCTGACTTCCTGCGTGTCAGTTTGTTTAATTTTTTTAAAGAAAAAAAGATTAACTATCATGTTTAAAAAGAGTAACAGAAAATCCAATTTTAAGTGCGAACTACTGCTATTAAATCTAGCGACTGGTCTGCGAGTAGGCTGCACTGTGGGAGAGAAGATAACTTTATTTTGCTCGTGCGTCTTTCTTGCTCTTATTTTGGAAGCGATGAACGGAAGAGCAATTCGTCTGTCGTGCCTGACAGACTTGACTGGTACCAGGGAGGAGGAGGAGAGGAGGGGAGTGAGTAGCTCTGTCTGGTCTATCACATAGTGGACTGGTTTGACTTGTCACGGAGCCTCCCTGGCAAACAATGAATGTATGTCTGTGACAGAAACTTTTAGACGTCGCTTCTGAAAAAGTACGCAGGATGCACGCGGACACTGTGTTTAATACCACTGGATCCAGGTGGCTACAGCCTGTCAGTGAATGTTTGGGCTTTCCCCTCGATCAGGTATGTGGAACTGCATACAAATCTCAGGTAGTACTGGAGCATTTCCAAGCTCGTTCCGTGTTATTGCAGACTACAGTGATATGTGAATTAACGCGGTGTCACTGATGAGAGAAGCGTGAGTGGTTCACTGTCATCGACGCCCACTTTGCAGTTCTGTTACAGTTCCTAATTTTGTGGGTTTAAAATCACATGAGAGGTTTTTGTCTCTCTTCTGTCCAACATGTTACCATAAACTAAATAATCGCATGCCAAAAATTACAATTCGACGACATAAGAGGTACTGCTGTTTAAGTCAACTCCTTAACAAAACCACATCTTTACATGAGCAGATGTCCTAAAAGATGATGAAAAAGTTGTCGTTTGTTTGTATAAAAAAAAATCAGATATTTTGTTGAGTAACTAAGCATCATACAGTTGGAAGCCAAATTATTCAACCCGCATTGTATATCAGGTTTATTGGCAAAATATGATATTTATTAGCTGTTTGTAATAATCAAATCACCCAAGAACAGTTTAAATAGCTCAATGCAACAGATGTTTGAAGTGTTTTTCCCAAACATAACAAAAAATGCTACTTTCACTGACTACTGCAGTCTCAAAATGATTCAACCCCTTATCGACAAGCATCTCCAATATTTTTAGAACACCCTTATGTCTGCTATGACCTGCTGCATAGCCAGACATCAGCTTCTTGGCAGAATATTCTGAGGAATCTTAGCCCATTCCTCATGGGCATAGGCCCCCAGTTCTGTAATGTCCCTAAGTTTATATCCTGCAACGTCTTTTTTTTGAGATACACGGGGGGGGGGAATTCTTTCCCTGCATTTGACCCATCCCTGAGGAGCAGTGGGCTGCCATTACATTACGGCGCCCGGGGAGCAAATTGGGGTGAGTCACAGCCGCCCCTCCACCGCCATGCTTCACTGTTGGTAGGGTGTTTCTTTTCTGCATATGCTTCATTCTTCCTCCTCCACACATACCGCTGATCTATAGGCCCGAAAAGTTCTAGTTCTGTTTCATCGCTCCACAGAACAGCATCCCAAAATGTCTGTGGCTTATTTTGAACGTTCTGCAGCAGTCATTTAAAGTAGCATTGTATGTTGAATGTGGACAGGAAATGCAATCTTTGGTACTGAACCGGTCTTGTTTGATTTGGTTATTGCAGACTTTGCCAATAAACATAATTTACAATGGGGGTTGAATAACTTTGCTTCCAACTGTAATCCCTATCTCTTCCCATAGGTGAATTTTATGGCGTGCCAGCTGGTTGCCCTGGCTACTGCCTTCTGGTTTCGTCTCTACCTCAGTCCAACCCATGCCAGTCCCCTGATCAGGCATGCTGTCGCCACGCTCCTGGGCATTGCTTTTCTCATCTTCTGCTTTGGATGGTACTGGAGTATGATACTGTCAGACACGCTCACTCAGGAGTCCATTTACTTTCTCTCATGATGTTGCACCTCATCACTAAACCCGCATGTTTAGAGTGAAAATATTTGATACT
Source organism: Chaunax sp. Z400 (assembly GCA_037577475.1). Classification (NCBI taxonomy): domain Eukaryota; kingdom Metazoa; phylum Chordata; class Actinopteri; order Lophiiformes; family Chaunacidae; genus Chaunax; species Chaunax sp. Z400. The sequence goes on from CM075190.1 coordinate 15,170,352, forward strand.
TAACTGTCTTTATTCATTGATCACTGAGTTCTCAACTATCCCTCATCCCACCTCAGCACACCGCTAAGGGCCTTGGCCGTCCACCCACCAGTGAACCTTTATGCAACTGCTTATTATTTATTACATTGTGTACATTTACATATGGATGTAAATAGCACATCGAGTTTTGTACTATTTTATTCTGCCTATGCTTCCGCTGCGTGTCACCTGAATTTCCCCTCGAGGATGTTATCTTAAAAAACGGTCTTGCCTTCTGACAAGTTGACAGGGCAGATGTCTAGTGTGCATCATACAGAGCTGAATGTTATTATTATTATATAACAGGAAAGGAGGTTGACAGGAGAAATATTTGTGATGCTATCTGATCCGTGAATAATAGGTTTCAGATGAAACATGGTGTGGCTGCAATTAAACACATACTGTACCTTATCACTGACATACAACCCACTTCAGTTTTAATTTAAGGACAGTGTATTATTCAAAAGTAGTAATGGTGCACATTTTCTGTTAATCCTTCTGTGCAGGTACTCCGCTCACATCCTGACAGTGGTGGTTTCAAGCTACTTGATCATTGTCCAAGCTGACATTAACAATGTACACAAGTAAGTGTTGGTCTTCATACTTTGAAACCAATGTAAATATAGAGACTAAATGTGGATTACAAAATGGTTTAGAAACCATCACACCACTGATGTGTGTTGGTATTGGTACATTTTAACAGATCAATTCTACAAATAGTAGCAACTTTTTCCTTTGTAAACAGCTGGTAGCCTGTTTGTTTTTGTTTTTTTGGGTGATTAACAGACAATTCTTCTCTGTTCCACGATGAATCAGTTGCTAAAGTGTTTGTGGACAAGATTAACTCGTCTGTCTGTCATCATGTAAACAAACCGCCGCAACAGGAACATCTGATTTTCATGGTACTGGTGAAATCCTTGTTACAGTTGTCTTCCGGTAAAACATGTCTGACAACATCTGCCCCGGATCTTTTCATGTGATAAGTGCTCATTTGGTGGAGAGACCAGATTTTGCTCTGTTGAGATAATGGCGCCTGTATTGATAACTTATTTGTTTTTGTTTGGCAACTCTTGGCATTTAAATCTGGAAAAACAACATTTCTTGTGGCTCATATCTTAAAACTATTCATTTACTCCCTCCCTCATGTTTCAGCACAGACCGCTGTGCAATGCACCCTGCCCCATTATCTGTGGGCTGAACTAAACTCTTGTTGAAAGAGAAAAAAAAAAACATGTCAAGTAAAAGGTAACCTGACGTGACAGTCGAACCAGCCTGTTAGATCAGTGCAGAAACAGCACAATGTAATATGTGTCCCAGCTTTAAGATGCACATCGCATTACACACCTCTTTCTTCGCTGGCACAGGGTGAGATGAGGTTACCATTAATTAATTTATGAATCAAGACACAACACTAGTGCATGGACGCACAAAATGAGTGTCCTACTGCGATACAATGTCAATATGACTTTTATGCATTTGTTGCGGTGATCCTGATCTTAAACAGTTGTCTGACCTGCTGTATGTACAGCCGTTTATTTGATAAACATCTTGATGTTTAATAATAATTTAGGAGTCGTCTTATCCAAAATTAAGTAATTTCATTCAAGTTCAAGGTTTCAACTAGCAGTTACCCAACCTTTTTAAATATTTAATGACCAGTTATTAATTCAATTAATCTGCATGTTGTCACATATTTTTTCAAGCCACCAATTACAATGTAAATGAAATTATAAGTTCAGGCCAATTTACAATTTCCAAGTGCACACTAACAAGGTTACCATAAATGATAAATACAATCTTTTGATGACGGAAATTCCAAGGACACTGAATGAACAATATGAACAATTTGTTAACTACATACAGTTAGACATCCATGAACTGAGCTAAGCACTGCATCCGTACAAGAAAGGCATCCATCAATCATGAGTGTGCAGGGAAAATCTCAATTTCAACACAACCAAAGTATCACTTGAGTTATTTTTAGACATTCCATTTTGCAAAACTAAACACCCAAACCTCCACCAAGGCACCAACATCCTGCAGTGGTAAAGAACCTGGATCCATATGGTGATCTAGATCACGGCTAAAATCTAAGGGACTGTTCACGGGGCCATCCCTTTCTCTCCAAAACATTTCATTAAAATCTGTTCATAAGTTTTTGACAGACAGACCAATGCCTGCAAAGCGATTTCCTCCTTGGTGAAGTCAAATATATATTTCTTAATCAACCATTAACAACTGATTAGTAATTGACTAAGAGGTGGCAGACCTTCTCAGTGATATGTGCAGGTTTTATATCACCGGAACATTGTGTCTAATTTAGTTTGGTTCATTCCTCAACACACAGGTATTCCATGGTGACGGCTATGGGCTATTTGACTGTGTGCCAAGTGAGCAGAGTCTTCATCTTTAACTATGGGATACTGTCCACTGACTTCTCTGGGTAAGGAAAATGCAACAGCTCAGTTATCTCCCCTCTGTTCTTCTCTTTTTGCCTCACCGTCTTTGGGACAGCATATCAATCATTTCAGTTGTAGAGCAGCTCTTTTGTTATCAGTTAACGTTTCTAAACTGTGCTCTACCTGCTCGCAGAGTCACCTGTGTCACGCCTTGTGCAAATGGAACACCACTGATTAAAAAGCAGAAGTGTGGATTGTTCACAGTTGACAGTGCCCAACCAGGTCGAGTTGCAAGGTGCTTGTTGCCTCCTGGCAACTGTGACTTTGTTGTGTTGGAAACTTTTGAAGGACTTTTATTTGAGGTTACATGCTCTCTGTCAGACCCTGAGGGTCATAAAGAAGTTAGAAAAGTACAACTTAGTGAAGCAGGTGGAGAGGATGGGTCGCGTGAACGATTTGTAAGATTGTCATTAAAAAGGACTGTTTTGAAATCAAAACTTTTCCCACTGGCATTCGCTACAGCTTCACTCCATAGCTACTTTTGCATTAATGGCATGTGGTTGGGTTATATTTTGTTAAAATTCAGGGTAAGAGCACTGGGTCACTGTGGAACAGACAAATATTTAACTTAACATGAAGCTCCAAGTGCATGTATTTTGTCAGGGTAAGGCCTCAGGGATTAACAGTGGTTTTACTGGAAAAGAAAAAAGTCACATAAAGTGGGTGCTGGGGATCTGTGTGTGCACTTGTTTTCAAAGGTAACAGCTGACCTTGGTGGTTCCTGTATTCAGCAACTTCTTTGCTCAGTTCTGGTGGGGATGAATTTGTTGGCAGTGTCACTTGTGCTCCGCGTGATGAGCAGCCAGGAGCCATGAGTCAGCAATTGGCAGGGTCGTATATTGAATTAGAGATCCAGCTTCATTTAGCTCTCATTCTGGGCCGATTCATGGTTGTGAACAAAAAACAGAGATGGTTCATATGTATGATAACTTTTGTTTCGATAAAGTAATCCACTACCAAAATACTTTTTTTTTAAACCGCTTAAGACACTTCCTGTCTTTTTAATTGGATAGAATTCAGTGGACTTCTTACCTCCGCGAAGGAGGTTATGTGTTCACAAATGTCCGTTTGTTGGTTGGTTTGTGAGCAAGATTACGCAAGAAATACTGAATGGCTTTCCTTGAAATGGGTCCTGGGCCAGAATAGACCCTATTAAATTATGCCCCCATCAAAGGTGGCATATATTATTATATTCTCCTTGTACATATGTCTGTACGTAACTGGGTGTGGTCTGTCTATATCTCCCCAAACATGCTCAACAGAATTCAATAGAATTTCACACCTGCTTTGTAGGGGTCCTGAAGGTGTGCGTCTCATAATTAGCTTCTTCAGTTGGCTTATTTTTTTTAGATTTTTGGCCACATTTGAACTGAGGTGATTTTTGCTTAGATTGGCCTGTGATAGAGGTGATGTTCTAGCCACATCAGCAAAAAAAAGTATTATACTATAGCATAATATATACTATAGTAGTGGGGGCATCTGTCTCCTAGGACTCAAATTTTCATTCATCATTCATCTCTTCATTGTGAGATAGGGCTTTTTCATCATCATCATTTTCTTTAATTTCCCAGGGAATAATGCATGAACCCTGATGGGGGGAAAAAATCAGGCATATTTAAGGGTTTGATATCCATGAGTCTGTGCATTTTGTTGCAGATCTAAGTAAAACTCCAGATCTATTAGATTTAAATATGTTTTCATAGGGAGTAGTCTTCTATGTAAATTATGAGTGCAGGCCTGTGAGTTTGATTTTGAACGAGGCTTCATTGAATTAAAGGGGGCTGTTGGGCCTTGGCGGAGGTCTGCGCTCTACTGAGTGCTTTTCTAGTTTTTAACACTATTCATTTGTTGGTAATTAGCTGTATTCCGATTTGTTGTTCTCATTTTTACTTTGACATGTTGTGTTGCTCTCCCATTGGAGGATGCCAAACACATTTAATCTAACGCTTTTCCCTAAAGCCGGTTTTCCATTCTCCCGTTTTTCAATGAGCATTTCTTTAAGATGGTGTGTTTTTGTATTTGTTTTAGAAAGACAGCGGAGCTGAAATTGAGAAAGGTCAAAATCTTCTGTACACCAATCAATTTTCTACATGGAAAAAAAAAGAGTCTGCAGGCTACAGTGGTGGAGCGTTGCTCACAGAAAATGTTTCTGTAAAGCCCACTGCCAACTCTGATTGAGCAGGCACTGCCAGCCACTCTCCTCCTCAGTTTTCCACTCAGTGCACACAATGGAACCTGTGTGTGTGTTTGTGTGTGTGTGTGTGTGTGTGTGTGTGTGTGTGTGTGTGTGTGTGTGTGTGTGTGAGACAGAGATGTAGTTTCTGTGTGCCTTTGTGCACACACACTCACATTCTTGGGACAGAGGAGTCTCTATCTGTGAATGAAACCAGGAGAAGTGTTGTGGAACTAGTCAGTTCAGACTTACCGTGTAGGACCTCATTACTCTCCACTGTCGCCACACTTTCTGCACTTTTTTCATAGCACGCATATCTTATGCTCAACTAGTCTCCTGTTTACATTGTAAAGCTGCATATCTTTTTGGACGACGCTGTCTCAAGTATTGAACGTGCATGCAAGTTATTACATTTGACTGTTTATGCAATGCAAATGAGTTTCAAAAGAGAAACCCGCAGTATGTGATGAAAGAAATCTTCTTATCTAACAATCAATCACCAGTTTCTGTTGGTTTGCACCAAAAGATGAATGAGCTGGTTTCAAAGTGATGCAAATATTAAGTGAAAATGTAGGGATTTTAATGAATTGCACAGGATTAATAAGTGACTTAACTTAAAACTATATAAAAAAAAAAGAAGTGATTCACGCTGTACGCATTTGCTTACGATGTGCTTTATTTCACGCCAGTCACAGAATGAACGGTTGAAAAGAACACCCGACTGCTGATCAGACAAACACACTTCTTCAAACACAAACTTTGTCAAAGTTTTCCTCCTAGGTCCAACAGAATTTGTGAGGCTAAAAACACCAGAATTATTTTGGCTGCGAAAAGACTGACACTATTTATTACCTGGCTGTAATTATGTTTTTACATTCCATTTATAAGCAGAATTATGAAACCTTTCTATGCATTGAAAGTATTTATCATGTACATACAGTATATTTATTTTTTTCCACCTCAGAATCTCCACAAAGTCAGTGCCTAATATCTGTCACAAGCATTGTGTGTTCAGCAGTCGATAGCAGCTTCTTTTTTGTTTTTTTGGGGGGGTTTTTTACACTTAATTTGATCACTAAAATCATTTTTATTTTTCTGCCCAGGCCACTGATGATGGTAACCCAGAAGATTACAACACTGGCCTTTCAGCTTCATGACGGTAAAACAGTGGAGAGCATGCACACAAATACACACTCGGATGTACTGAAATAAGCCTTTAATGACAGAGGCAACACCCTCTCACAATTACTTAACATTTAAAATAGACCTTTGTCAGTGCAGACTGTGTGACAGTGTGACAGGGAGCCAGCATGTACAATTCTAGGAACCTGAAACTGCAACACCTAAATGGAATTCAGTCATCATTCATGTTATTACTTGGTGACAACTGGACGAATTAGTTTCCAAACAGGTTAGTGTTTACTTCATCCCTTAATTTTCAGGTATGTGTAAGAAATCTGAACAACTGACCCCGGAGCAGAGGCATCTGGCTATATAGTAAGTTTTATCTAAGTTTTACCTTTTATTTGTAATAACAATGTAGCCTACTAATGACTTCATTAGATTGTGGTGATTATATGTTGCAGTATAAAACATCAGGGGCATGCTTTTTGGAGCAGGAGCACAGTGCTCTGTGATTAATGATAGTGGAGGTCTTTGACGTTATTCCTCTTCTTCTCTTTTTTCCCGACTGAATGAACATGATTTTCTTTCAAATGTGACCTTTGAGGCCCACATAGTTTATGCTGTGGGATTGATATGTATCGGGACACAGTGTCAAAGTACTTATGCGCAGATGGTTGCATCTGAATTAACACTTTATTTAAAGAATAAATAACTGTGTCTTTTCCTTTAGCCACGAAGGACAATGACAAGGAGATGCAATCATGGTGAATAGCTTGTTCCTGTAAGAAGCATGCGAGGAACTTCGAAAATAGACCTCATTTTGCATGTTTATGTATGTGAATTGATAACATTGTGTTGATCAGTGTGCCATGCACGTTACTTTAAAATAGATTTTGAAATGCATCAAAGAAAAATGATCCTAACACATAGTGTTAGCTCTGTGATAACCCAACAACTCTAAACTGGGTGATTGTCTCATGTTTATTAGCTTACCGTTAGCTTCCTATGCTCCTTGTAGCTTTTACTCAGATTTATTAGCTCTGGTTCTGATTTTACTTTTTGCACTGTAAAAATCACATTGACGCTTTGATGCACGTGTAACCAGTAAAATAGATTGAATCTCAGAGGGTCAGGACTTTTGTTTTCCGGAACCAATAAACTTATTGAAAAGCAGATTTCTTCAGAGCTTCCTGGTATTTCAATATTTGGAGTTTTTTATAATTCATAGCCAGTTAACAACAGCCAGCATGTTTTTTTTTGTTGTTTTTTAAATGCTGTGTATTTGCTGCATTGAGAGGGCCAAACATAAGGTCTAAGATGGCTAATTTGGCTGTGGAAATTTAAAAAGTCACGTTTTTTTCAAAGAATATTTGCTTTTATATCAAGTTTTATTTGCCGAGCAATATTACAGGTTCACATTTTTTAATGGATGAGTTTTATTTAGGAACGAATGGCTTCCTTTCCTCGTGTTTCCACCCAACATAGACGGGTATACAGACACACTGTTGCATTTCACGTGAAGGCATCACTGTTATCATACAGCGAAAAGGTTTTCTTTTTCTTTTTTCTTTGTGCAGCGTGAGGCCCTCCCTCATTGAGTACCTGAGTTACAATCTGAACTTCCTGAGTATCTTGGTGGGACCATGCAGTAACTATAACGACTACATTGACTTCATAGAAGGCAGACACATCAGCCGGAGGCTCAAGCAGCACTTTGGGAGATGTAATGGGCATAACGGCTATGATAATACCCCAGACCCTTCACCTCTGGTGAGTTCATGAATGCTTGTCTGGTGGCTGCTCCCTCTTCTGATTGTGCTTAATGACATCACACACCCAGAGCCTCTCATATGAGTGATCTATTCTGGACCACGTTTTTTTTTTTTGCAGCCTTCTATTATTTTCACTTCACTCCTGTATTATCTGAAAATGTCACCGATGTAAATTCAAATCCAGTCTGCTCTCTGTTATCTGAAATATTGCTAAACTCATCCTAGAACACTAATACGAACAGACAGTGGTGTGTACCAGCCTAAAACAATGTCTCCCCAACAGCCGGCGTTTTTCAGTAGCAGACATGTGGGTCATTTACCCAAGTCTCATCAAGGCTGAATAGGATTAAGGTAGTCACGGTTGTACACAGATCCAGTTTGAGCCAATAGGAACAGCTTCCTGAATTCAATAGAGAAGAGATTGATCCACTCCTGGGTTTTTGGCAGTACCACCACCAATGCATTCTAGTCCTACTGCTGTCAGTGTTTCAGTTTAGTTCAAGACATGTCTTCTTTTCTCGTCTCAACCGGTCCTGATTTTGGAGTGACTTGGGACGGCCCAGTGGTCTTCATGTCTATTCATAATGAGTCCTTCTATGACTGCTCAGTTTTTTTTCCTCGATTTTGACCTGCAGAGCACTGTCTGCCGAAAATTGTTGGTTTGCTGCAGCTCTATGCTCTTCTTCCTCATTGTGACTCGGACCTTGCCGATAGCGCACAACGTGGACCCCCACTTTGTCAACCATGCCCCCTTCCTCACCAGGCTCACCTACGCTTTCTTCTCCATACAAGCCGCAAGGCCCAAATTCTATTTCGCCTGGACACTAGGTGAGCAGTGTGTGTGTGTGTGCGTGTGTTGCAGCTGCAGTTAGCCAAAATTGTGAGTTGGTAATATGATGGAAACATATGCATTATCATTACTATGGTTTTTAAATATTTCCTCCATCCTGTCAGCTGATGCCGTCAACAATGCTGCAGGTTATGGATTCCTGGGGATTGATGAAAGTGGAAAGCCGTCTTGGGACCTCCTCTGCAACGTCAACATTTTGGGGATCGAGGTGCCTTCAGAACTCGGCCTCTCTATACTGTGTTAAATTTTCTGCACATTAAAAAAAAAGAGCACACAGTTACTGTAATTGTAACTGCTTCTTCTTCTTTCTTTTTTTTTTTTTTAACCTTTTCAGACTGCAACCAGTTTCAAGACATTTATAGACAACTGGAATATTCGAACAGGAATTTGGCTCAAAACGTTAGTGCCACAAATGTGAACTTGAATATTAATTCGTGCAGTCAGAACACATTTACTCAGCTTTCTATCTCTGAATCTCTTTGATATGTCTGACTCCTCACATCTCCTCAGGGTGTGTTATGACCGAGCCCCCAAGCACAGGCTGGCGTTGACCTTCCTCCTGTCTGGCCTGTGGCACGGTGTTTATCCAGGGTACTATTTCACCTTCATCACTGCCATTCCCATCACCATTGCAGCACGAGTTGTGAGTACTCAGTCTCCTCTTGAAATTTAAATCAGTAATAGTATGCAATTAGACTGAAGTGAACAGTCTGCAAATGGGTCAGGGTTTTTAAAAAATTATTATTTCCTAACATAAACATTTTATCTTTATAATTGTAAACAAAAACACCTCCTGCTAGTATGAAGGTGTTTCTAGAAACGTCAGAAGACATTTGTACCTCTGGAAGGGCTTCAATTGACTTTTTCCCTTTCATATAAAAAATGAGGTGTGGTTGTTACTTCTTTTCTGTATATGAGGTAAGATCGGTTTACCTCATATGTGTTTTCAGAGAAAAAACAATAAGCAGGAGCATCAGTTGATCAGAGTAAATAATATTACTTTAAAGCAAAATACGACACACAGCAACGTAACTTTAGCAGATTCTTTCAATGTGACAATTTCTTTTAAGGCAGTGAGTTTTTGTCATGTAAGTTAATTGAATTAGTTGGAAGAGAACAACACCAATACTTTCACTGGTGTGAAAACACGGTTTTACCTCTCTATTGTCTGTCTCTATCCACCAGGTACGGAAGTCTGTTCGCCACTACTTCCTGGGCTGCCGAGGCCTGAAGCTGGCTTATGACATCTTAACTTGGTTAGCCACCCAGCTTGCCATCAGCTACACTGTCATGCCTTTTTTACTTCTTGCAGTGGAGCCCTCCTTGGTTTATTACAGGTATGTAATAAATAATCATAAATAATCAGACCCTTGATTGTAGTATGTGTTGAAGCATGTGTACATCCATTGTGCATGTGCAGGTATGCTAACTGCACTAACTAATCCTTTACAAAAGAAGGGGGAAATAGTGACATGTAATGGGATAAAGACCAGTTCATCTGTGTTTTAGTCATCTCAAATTTTATGTTTTTTTTTTAAATTCAATATTCTGTCCTTGTCCAACAGTTTTAAACTTTCGTGATAATTGGTGGCTATGACTTTGTGGCACTGGAAGTCTGCGCCTGGGACATTTTTCACTGAGTTACATGGTGTATTGTCACCAATTTCTATGTAATGTTCAGATTCAGGGTGTGTTTCTGAGGATTTACCGCTAAACTGTGAAAATGTCATACTCGAATGTCAAATCTAAAATGATAAAAATGTCAAGGGTGTTAATTTAGGCTGCAACTAAATGTTGTTTTCACAATTAACTGAATTTGTTTATCTAGAAAATAGCAGAAAATAGCAGAAAATGCCCATCACAAATCCACTGATGCTAAGACGACAGCTTTTCATCTTATAACTGTCTAAAAGCCAAAGATAATATAAAGTCTACTATCACACAAGACTCAAAACAGTCAGTAAATACACACATCGAGGAGCTGTATTCAGAGGATGTTTGCTCTATGAAATGACTCCCAATGAATAATCCATTATCCAACAGCGGTATATTAATTTTCTGTCTGTGTGCTAATGGTCGCAGCGCTCCTAATGTATTTTTAAGCTTTTACTGGTATATGAAATTCATCATAATGTGCCAGCAATGTCTTTTCTACTGGCTGATGACATGTATGAAACATGAAAAGTAAAATAAACCCCAGAGACCTGGGGTTTCTTCTATACGTTAAAAAATATTGCACATTTTAGTTTTATATATATTTTGTGGCTCTAACTTTTCACCATTTCTCCTTTCAGTACATCAGTAACAAAGTTTTTATGCTTTCTTCCCATTTTTCCTAGGTCTATGTATTTCCATGTGCACATCCTGAGCATTCTCGCTGCGATCGCCCTGCATCAGAAACACAGGGAGCCCTTTGCCACCACTAAAACGTTTTTCTCCTCTTCGTGCTCAGCCCAGTGCCAGCCTGTTCACTCCAACAACAACGATAAAGTCGACTGAAAACTCCCTCTTCACACTTTTCTACCAGGCTCTCAGCCCACGATGTTCTGTCACAGAAGACATCCAGGACATTCAGCCAACTTAAAACTTTGTTATTTAGTTTTTGGACAACATAAAGTGAAGAGTTAAGACAAGAACATTGATGGTACAGTACAGGATTTCAACCTATGGCACTGGATGCACGTGGGAAGAGCTTTTTGAGATTGAGGCAGTTCATGAAATAGTAGTTCATCAGGCAGGCACACTGGGAAGACCAAACCACCACCACTACCACCACCAGGACACTGGCCTTCCTCCATTTTTTCCCCACACTGTTCTCCCACCATGCCCATCTCAACACCAGCCTGGCTGCTCCAAAAATGCAACAGTGTGAGGAGAGAAAGGAGGCTCACTTTTTGTCCTGTCCTCTATTTGCGCTGTCCTGCCAACCAGTGGGATTTAAGTGACCACAGTGGGAGAACAGCTCCAACCAGGGCACAAATACCAGGACACACACACAAATTCATTCATTAAGAGACAAAGCAGAAATATGCACATACTCTCACTTGGACACGCTCATACTTAGTTGTAGTCTGATGGCGTACAATGGCTGCCCTTGTGTGTCCACAACAAAAGAGTATACCAAGAGGAGAGACAGCCCTGGGGTGTGTGTGTGTCCATGTGCGAGTGTGTGATAGTTTACCCTCGGTCCATGCAGTTGTCAAAACTATCCATTACTAATGGTGTGTATGGCAGGATGGCAGCTCCTCCGAGAGGAGAGACTTGACCATTCTGGAGAAAAAGCAAACACTTATAGTTTCTATTAATAACCATGGGTTGTAGCTATACCCCAGTTAACACAGAGGAAAAAAAATGGTTGAAGAAAACATTGTGCTACATCACAACAACAAGCCTCTGCTCATGTTATCTTGCATCACTCAATTGGGACAAAATGGTGCAATATGGGTACAACACTGAAGCTAAGAATGAACAGAAAAAAGTGTATGATTCTCAATAAATTATGGAGCCTAGTCAGACCCAGAAGTCTATTTCTGTGCCTAACGTTGTTAATTTAATATTAATGTTGTGTATTTGTTTAAGTGTTGGTATTTTGTAGATATTATATTTATATATATATATATATTATATTATAGAATAGAGTAATTGAACAGAAAGCCGTGACAGAAGTGAGATGAAATCAATTTGAAGTTCCTCTTTTTGGGGGCAAACTTTTCCACAAGGGTTTGAAAATATGACTATTCCAGAGGAAGTTATAAATCGAGAGACATCTGCTTCTAAACATTGGTGAATGAAGTAATGAAGGTAAGCCAGTTGAGTGAAACTGTCACACTGGAACATTCATTCAATAACCATGAGCAGAAAGCCCCATTTTTTTTTACACTATTATCATAATATCACCAAAATTCACAATTTCTTGTTTTCACTTGTCGTATTTTTGGACAATTGAAGTTGAATCAGAAGATGATGCTTCTGATTCAACTTCAATTGCTGCAGGCAAGCACTTTAGCTTTCAGCTACATTTACAAGTCTGTTATAAGATGGCTTCTAACAGGAATTACAAGTTGCAGAGCAAGAATTCTTTGGGACTGTAACAGTGCCTGGTAAAGAAAAAATGACATTACTAATGTAAATTGTGTAAAGAATGTAAATGTCTATTTCTTTCTTTGGGTATAGCCTGTTGATCTGTTGAATCATGTTGGATACACAATCTTGATGCATCTTATTACACGCTTTACAATTTGATCCCAGTTTCGTGATTCCTGGATGAATGTGTCTTTTAAACTTGCACATAGAGACTATGCTATGCGATGTCAGAGTGGCAGCATACGTCATATTTAACAAGTGCTGTAATGTTGGTGTCCAGCTGGTATGCTGTGAGAACACATCTCAAATGGGAAAGAGCTGTTGTGACTCTGCAAATAGATTAAAGAAGACATCTCAGCTATTGGGTGCATATAAATATGTCTGGTCACATGTTGGTGTCAACAGACCTGATCTGTTTTTATAAGTGGTAAGAATCACCCTCCAGTCCAAATTTGTTTAATTTAAGCAGAAAATTGTTAATTTTACTCCCAATTTCGCAGTTTCCTCTACAAAATGTAGACATGTTGCAGGATGTTTTCCCACTCAGTCCAACTCCCGGGGGACAGAGTTGTGGTGTGAGTTTGATACCAGCGCATTACACACTATCGTCTTAACCATTTCGTTCTCGAAAGTGGAGCCTGTTTACACAAGAAACAAAAATCACATCATGTACACTAGTTTTTATTTTTCTATCAGGATCTGTGACACTGAGCTGAAACCCAGTTCACAGAGAAGGTTGTTAAACATGAGGAGAGGAGGGAATTAATACCCAGAGGAATTATTCAAGATTGAATGAAACAAAGGGGGGAGTACACACTCTGAGTAGTACAAATCTCTTTCTGACCAAATCTTTTAACATGTATCTTATTTTGGAGTACATATGGTGATATTTGATGTTTATTGATTATTTGAATGTCTAATTGTGAACAGTTAACGATCTGCATTGTTGTTGTTGTTGTCTCTGGTTTGTTCTGCTGTCTGATAACGTCTGATTATGCAAAAAGCCACATAAAGTCCAATCCGATCGTTGTCATTCATGTCGCAAGGCCGTGAATCGGATACGTATCTGATCTAGGACCGTAGATGAAAGTGCCTCAAATCCAGTGTGACATCGGATTGGACTTTTGTGTTCATACAGCCCTGAAATTTTTTTTTTTATCCGTGTCACTTCAGCCTGGTAATGTGAACGTGAAGTCTTTGTTAGCTGTTCATGAGCAGATGGTGACAGCTGACGGCACAATGTCGTCGTCATCTCTCCTCCACTTTACATTGCTGCCAGCGCTGGCTGATGACGGCAGCGTTCAGCGCATGTGTATCTGCAAAGAGCCAAACAAGTTCCAATCGGACTGTTCTCACTCATGTTGCATGGCCATAAATCAGATACCAATGTAGGACCATATACTGTATGACAGTGACTCAAATCCAGTGTGAAATCCGATTGGATTTTTGTGTTCACACAGCCCTGAAAAAAAAAATCTGATTTATGTCACATTAAGGCAAAAAAAAAAAAAAAAAATCTGAATCGAGTCCCTTCAACCTGGTAATGTGAACCTTTTTTTTGTGTAAGGCACACATAGACCTTTTTTTTTTGTGAGACAATGCCCTTATTAACTGAAAGGTGTTGTTTTGATCAATAACATGTTCATGGCACTGTATGTGTGCGTGTTGCTAATGTTTTTAGTGCAGGGAAATTAGCAACATTGTATGAATGTGTCATCAGAATGAGCAGCTATTTGATTATGTGATGACTGTTAAGATGTATTTGTTTGTGTTTTTGCAGATGTATGTGTGATTGAATATATACTGACTGACTGACTTTGTGTGTGTGTGTATGTGTGTGTGATATTTTCTGATAACTCAGTTGCTCTATTTTAGTATTTGTAAAGAGGACAGAGAGATTGTAATAGAAACAATTGAGTAACAAATAAAGCTTCAGTGAAACAGTTTTCATTTGTCAAGTTGTTAATATAATTAATAATAATGAGGAATTATTATCCATTATGAATAAAAACATGTTGTTTTTTTTGTATTCTGACTTAAGTGGTGTATATATAAAGTCAAATGTCTTCTAGGAACAAGTTCAACTACTTCCAGGTGTTGGTGAGTTGTATTTGTTTTCTTTCTGTTACACTTGACTCTCCCTCTCTATGCAACGCCCGTCCCAAGTTGTTCAACTCCTGATAATACTCTCTAAGTGCCTTCCTCTCTGTCCCTTGTGTCAGTTCCCCTCTGATATAGCTATACATGTGTTTGTGTGCCTGTGTGTGCTGTGATCCAGAGTTCACAGAGTAACGACAGCTAGTGGAAAAAATGAAAATGGGACCAAGATGATGACATCACCAACTAAATATACTTAAGGCACTGCAACACTGGAGCATGTTCCACTTCAGGCGTTTAGAGAGAACATAGGCCTCAAAAATGTTCTGCTTTTTTCACTTTATTTTCTGCACAGACATTACAATTGGTCTCATAGTCAGTAAAAAAAAAAGCCATTAGGAGAAATACTGGTAGTTGTTTATATTTCCTACAAACAACCAATTGTCTTTGTCTGGGCTTCTGAAGGGACTAGGTAACTAGGTAGTGTTGCAAACTCAAGTTTTCTCAAAAAACCTCTAAGAAAGGAGAATGACGATTGGTTTACTCGTCGAAAGTGGTGAACTTTGTGATTTGATATGGGTTTCAGGATTGGGTGTGGCAAAAGTTGTACAGCGCCCCCTAGAAAATTTCAAAGCAGCCCCCTGCCGTTTGTTTCACCTTGAAGTACAAAACTTGGTACACATGTGTATCATGTCAAGATCTACCTGTGGTGCCAAGACCCAAACCCAATAGGAAGTCAGCCATTAATGATAGTAACAAATGCATATGCATATGTGAATATTATCAAAAGGACTAATAGCAGTTTGGTGTTCCAAACATTATAATGCAAATTATTAATCATAATGTATTGTATTGAAGAGCCCAAAAACAAAAATCTTCTAATATCTCACAGTACATTATATATGAAATACCCACAGATTATCTCTTCCATCAGTAAATCTACTGTCACTATGTGCACCATTGTTATTTGCTCTCTACTTTTTCATATCATATTTTTCATTATAACATAACGACTGTCAGGGATGACAATGTGCCTGTGGTTACAAGTGTTTCTTAAATTGTATATATCAAATATCACTAGTTCAGTTATTGTGTTGTTTTATTCTACACATATTAGCGCATTGTATGGAAGCAGTTCAGTTCACAGAGGTCACTGCGATCTTCTGCTAATTACTCCATAAATATCAATCTTCAATCTTTAACCTACTTTAGAGACATGGTAGACATGCAGGAATTGATGCATGATGTGAATATCACATCAGATTGAAGGAGTTAATGAGCATCGATCAAGGTTTACATTTATTCATTTTCTGTAACCACTTTTCCTGTATAGGGTCACAGGGACTAGAGCCTATCCCAGCTTACTTTGGGCGAGAGGCAGGGTACATACTGGACAAGTCACCAGTTCATCACAGGGCCACATAGAAAGACAAACAACCATTCACACGCACATTTAGACCTACAGTCAATTTAGAGTCACCAATTCACCTATATTGCATTGTTTTTGGTGGTGGGAGGAAGCCCGAGAACCATATGTGACTGTTATGACTTTGAATCTAACTTGCACATGAACAGATAAACAAGCACTTTAAATAAACTTTACAACATAAGTTACATTTTCCATAAACTACAATTCACAGAATACAGTCATTTGGCCAGATGATAGTAGTTTAATTAATCAAAGCAGATGAAATCAGAAAACATCACACACAAACAAGCTTTAAGTCTCTACTCCACTTTGTTTTACTATGTTATAATCATTGAATTTACTTTTTTTTTCTTTTTACATATGTACAGAGCACATACTGAATGTATACTTCAGAACAAAGAAAATGTAGTTAACATAACATTGACAGAAAGCAATAATAATTGTTTTAGTGCCACAAATTAAAGTCGCCCATACTGTCACACATACTGTAGATAAGTGTTGTAAAGACACAAAAACAGGAAGAAATCTGGTTTTTATTAAGTTATGCAGCTTTTTATCTCGTTGTTTTTGAAGCAGAGAATAGACTGAACTGTGAGGATAAGGTGAAGTTGTGTGGAATTAACATTTTTGTTTGCCACTTGATGGTTATGATAACAAGTGGCCAAACTCAAATCCCATGACCAACATTGAAACCATATCCTGTTTAAAGCTGAAGCCTCAGAGCTTTTGACCAGTAACGATGCAGCTCACAGAAGAAAGATGCTGGAGGAAATCAGCAAAGTCACTATTCTAAATCCTCTGGGCACCACTGATGTCTAACTGTCATGGCAATACTGCCTGTAATACTTGTCGAGATATTTTAATCTGGACCAAAGCGTTGGATTGGCTAAAAGCCACGAGAAGAGTTAGAATTACTAACATTATCCTTTTAATGTTACACGATTTTAGTGTTAGCAGATTTTTAAACAGTTTTGAGAAAAAATGAACTATGAAATAAAATCGCCCTCATTTTTTTATCAACAAAATGAATTTTGGCAGCCAGCTTATACACATAAAAATACCAGCAGATTTAAAATAAGGTCTTAACTGATTTCACACACTAATGATGAAGCCCATGAAGAGTAATTTAGTGTGCTTACTGACACATCTTTAACATTCACCTCCAAGTTTTTGTGAACCGTCTGTCTTTTTTTTTATTGTTCTCCCAATAACATAAATAAGTTGAATGATACAGTGCAACATGAATAAATAGCCCCCAAAATTACAATACTTTTATCTTCATCTTAAAGCTCTGAAACAAGTAACTTAATGATCCACTGAGGCAGATTCCTACTACACTGGGAACACAGGCTTCCTCAAACCTCCACACTGTATTTACCAGTTTACATCCCAGCAGAGGGCTCTGTTACCAATCTGAAAAACCTCTGTCAGACGGCACAAACACGCACAATCCTATTTAAAATTATCTATGTTCCTCACTGGCTGCCCAAAGGGAGAAACACATTATATTCTTTGTGCTTTGTTGCAATTTGACAGCCAGTGGTGTGTGTATATATACATATACATACATATATATATATTCACAAAAGTCAAAAATCAGTTCTTCTTCATGTTAATCCAGCCTGAGTTACTTGTGTTTTATCGCTACCAGTGATTCCAATCCTGCTGTGATGCACAATTTTAGGGCATGCACATGATTTTCTTCAATTATTTGTACAAAGTAAACATGTACAATAGGGTTTGTTTTATTAGCAGTGCATGCAAAGTGGACATCAAGCAATCAAATCAAAAATCCCAACCACATAAATATGTCCGACTATTTGTACATTTTCATTATTCTATCCCTTGTAATAAACATAATAAATAAGTAGAACACTCTTACACAGGATAAGTCCTCAGAGATCTTCAGTGAGTTTTAACTGTGGCCTATAACACAGAGCGGTCGGTTGACAAGTCCTTCCTGTTGATGAATGACCTTTAAAATCACTGTATATGTGTTATTATATCTGTTATTTCTTAACAATGTCATTTGAGATAAAGAGAGTGAGATCGTACATGAATACGAAATATTTAAACGAAAATAAATACATTTTCTGTCCATTCATTTCAACCTCCAAACAGATTTGATGCCAATAAACAGTCTTCGGATTTGCTAATGAGATGTGCTAAAGCAGATGAAAAGATGAATTAGTAAAAATAAGAATATATCCTTTCTGCCTTTGTATTTCATAACTGACAGATAATACAGATGATCTAGTTTCAATCTCAAAATAAAAAAACAAACAACAGATCAATAATTATCAAGTGATAAATTGTGGCCAGAGAAACTTCGCAGCAGGACACTGAGGACATGGAGCGCTAAACAGGGGAAGCAAATAGGTGATAATTTATGACCATAAGTGTGAGACAGCATGAGATGGAAACTGACCACCTTTTTCTGTATTTCAGCCAACGGAGGGCAGTAGAGCAGACAAAATACAGTATGACTTCCACCACACTATCAGTTGTGCGTTAGTGGTAAAAAGCGGTAACAGCCTTTTCACGGAAAGGAAACAGGGTAAAGAATAATCATCTCATTATCGGATTGGAGTGGGCCGTTCTTACACGGCTCCATGACAGAACCAGGACTTGAGGCCTGGCGCTGCTTCACCCTGCATGAACGATGTGTGTTGTGGAGCAGCTGCAGGTTGGTTGATGCAGAGCTGGAAGATATTAATCATATGGTATTGGAGTCGGACGTTTGGTTCAAATGGGACAGAGGTGTCTGTTGGTTCAGTGTTCACTGTATAACACTCTGTCACTGCTTTGTCTGTATGTCTCAACTCTACTCTACCAAACTGCTCCTTGACTCCGCACCTGCTTCGTTACATACAGAATACATGGGAGACGTTTTGTGCATGTTAATGCTTTGGGCGATTATCATAAAGCATACAAACATATCATATAAAGTTCAAGAGCACGAGGGAGCTAGCAGATGCTACATATTTAGCCATCTGTTCTCACTAAAAGAAGCCGACAAGTTGTTATGGAGTGAGAATGAGGCAGGATGGCAGGACTTTTTCAGACTTTGACATCATCAAAAGGCAGACATGCTGAGGAATAATGATGTGCTTGATGTGGAGGGGTGCGTCTTTATGCACCTGTGACCCTCCATAGATGACAGGACACCCTAAAAAAAAACTGATTAGGAAACAGAAACTTCTACAAAGCAAGGTTTCCAACACTTGTAGCAACAAACCATCAACTCTTTTGACAAAATTCAAAAAACCTTCATGCCATGAAAGAAGTAGATTTTTTTTTTCCTGAACGAACTCTGAAAGTTTTTCTTGCATTGGTTGCAAAGTTTGTTCTTAAGATTTTAAGTGAGCCCTCAAATGGTCTTTAACCTTTTACCAGCCATTAAACCATCTGTGCAGCCAGACATTTATATATTCAACATATTCAGTCCATGTCAGCCAGTTAAAACATGGTGAGGTTATAACAGAGGGCGTAGCAGCAGTCCAATGAATCAATCTTCTCCTGTCTAGAGACGGGTTAGTTTTCTGTGCTTAAGTTCAAAGTCTACAATCAAATACTAATATCTAAAATCCTCTGTAGAATACTTTTGATAGTTTGACTGGGCCTTGAAAAGTTAAGCTCGGTGGTGAGACTGTATGGACGTTTCCAAAACCCCTCAGTCCAGCAGACACAGCCAATCAGTCCAACCCAAAGTATTCTAACAGATTTCAAAACTACATCCATCCAGCAAGTTTCAGTTTTTGCTGCTCTCTGTTGGAGCAGGTGGTGATGGTGTTTTCTCCGTCTGACCCTCTTTCTTCTTGTCATCGTCCTTGAAGAACAGCAGAGGAAACATGCCGAGGATGCAGCCGATGCCAACGCCGATGGCTTTGCCCTGCATGGAGGAAAATGGAAGTGAACGAACAATGCTGACAAAACACAATCTGAAGAAACACGTCTTAAATCGTCGACGCAAACATAAAGCTATACGGCTCTGTCACTTCTGGAAAATATAAGCCTCTTACAGTTGAGTTAAAAGTGACGTTTTGATCGAACGGTTCTTGTTTTTTATTTCCACAGAACTTTGAAATACCATAAAACAGCATTTTATTGTACAAACTCTTTTCATGCAGCACACGGCCTTCTGACTGTAAGATTGAAAAGGTAATCAGTACAAGGAAAGATTGCATCCATGTATTCTATATGTTTGCAAAAAAATTTATCACTCCTCCTAATGAAATGTAATTACATTCGACATTTAAGCAATCTGTGCTCTGAGTTAATGAATGCGGGACAAAAAGGACACAACACAGAGGCTTATCTAGTGTCTGAGCTTTGTGATACATTGCACAACACATGGAATCCTTCAAATGCTCTTTGCAGCAGGTTTTTACCCTGCCTGTATTTAGAGTGTTTGTCTTACAGGCTTTTGTCGGCCTTCTACACACAACTGAAAAACGACACATGCAATTCTGCTGGAAGAGTGACAGAGACAGTTAGAGAGCAGAGTCGGGGTAGCAAGGCTTGTGGGTTTGTAGTGCAGTACGAGGATACCAACCGAATGGGAGCTGACTCTGGTCTGCCACATGTCAGCCTGTTTTGGGCTCAAGTCAGGAATCTGCATTCCCAGTCGAGACGCCAGGGCCTCCACATAACCTGCCAGCCTGAAGAGAGAAACAGACAGAGGGAAAGAAGATTTAATCTTAACAACACAATGCAATCACTGCAATGATGAATTACTTCTAATCATTGAGCCACTAAGGTGGTTTGAGGAAAAAATGATTAATTATCCTTTCATTTGGTCAAAGTAAGTAAATTTTAATCCTTCTTTCATCTTTCATTTTGACATTTCACAAGAGAGAAAGCCTGTTCACACAGAGCAGAGGGGAAGGATACACAAGGAAAAGGGACATGTGAAGAAAATAAAGAATGTGCACAAAGGTAAGACCTAAGGACTAAGCCTCTCATTTATTTTTCAGATATTTGAATGAATCGAATTAAACGTTAACATTTTATAAACATGACGACAACAATCACTTGTGGAAATAAAGAGCATCACTCAGAGAAATGTGGCACATGCACTCACAGTTTGTTAAGAGGTTGCACTTTGTAAATGAATTCTAAAGACTCCTGCAGATGTTTTTCTACATTAAAAGTCATAATCGATCAAACCACCCGGGGAGCGACATTCTGCGTCGCAAAGCCAATGATGGTCATTAGCAATAATAATGAAAAACAAAATAAATCAGCAGATGAAGGTTCCAATCTGCTCCTTGTTGCTGTCATCTGTTATAAACCCAGCACAACGTCAAACATCGGCTTTAATAACAGAGAGAGAGAGAGAACGCTACTAGCGTGCGTGTGAATGAAATCATTTCCAACAGTCTTTACTGTTTTATACAGATAACAGGACTAACAGACTGCAGCAGGAGAGAGAATATTTTTATTTGTTTGTATGTGTTCTGAATGAGTAAATAATAGTAAACTTTAAAATACAAATAAATGAATTGTTTCTACTTTATGCATAGCTTTTAGCCTTTAGATCCTTCGATAACCTGCATCATAAACCTTGACATTGACCTGATGTTGTGAAGAACTGGTGCACAGGTTCAACAGAGAATCAACCACCAGAGATGGGCAACTGTTTATAGATTATCAACAGAGCAAACAGAAATAATAATGTGGGTAAGACATCAAAAAGTGTTTTTGTCAAATAAGGCTGAATTTGTGATACAATATTCCATGAAATGCATTGATGTCTGCGAGGTGCGTGGAACAAAACAGGATTCAGCACAAAAGTGATGAACATGGATTAAATCCACCAAAGCACAAAGGGATATGTAAATTTCAGTTAAAAAGGCTTTTAGTTTCTGTCAAGAAGACAAGAAATGTGTCACATATTAAAATGTAAAAATATCCCCATGCTGAGATTGAACTGCAGCAGATCCTTAAAAGGAAAACCGCTGCTAGTGAAGCTCACAGTGTCCCAGTTATCGATTCTTTGGGAACTGACCTGAGACCAGCAGTTATACCTGACATACACAATATCCAGTGTAAGGAGAAAAAAAAAAATATCAAGTTCATATTTTGACCCCGTTCTGGTTCAGCCACTGGCACTAATGGATCCTCAGTTCACTGCACACACAAATGAGCTGCAGCTGGAGCTGTCGAGTCAGAGCAGCGATAAGAGGAAGTAGCATATCTGAGAGGGATAAGGGGACACGGAGAGGAAAGTATTGAGCTGTGAGTGTGTGTGTGTCTGTGTGTGTGAGTCTGTCTGTGTGTGTAAGCACAGCAATTTCTTCTTTTTTTTTTACAGCTCATCACAGCTGATGGACTATTAGCTAATAAATCCAAACTGATCATGTATCACAACAACAGAGGCTGACTTTTGTTTCATAGAAAGAGAATCTTTGTCTGCGTTGTATTTCTGTTGCACTTGGACTGTGACGTTTCTTCAAACTTTCAGATTTGCCCATTTTATACGTACAAACGGCTCAATATCGCAGAGACACTCCAGCCTATGAGTCAAATCGAGTCCAAGTATTTCATATGCTTACAACTGCAAAAGGCAAGAGGAATCAGGTCTGCAGCAGAAAATGAAACACCTCCAGTATTCAAAACACTGACATGATGATTTAAAAAAAAAAAAAAAAAAGCTAAAGCAGAAGGCTGAAACAATAAAAACAATCCACAATATTTAAGGGTTTAAACCAACTCAATGAGCAACAATGGGCAAACTAGAGTCACCTGTTTTGCATTATTTTTGGATGGAGAGAGGAAGCCGGAGGACTTGGAAGGAACCCATGTGAGTCACCCAGCATGCAATATTTATAATAGGGTTTGCACCATATTGTGAAAAAGTGACAATGTGATATGTTTCTTTTCTGCGATATATTTTGCCAAATGACAAAAGGCATTGACTGGAAATTCTCTGAAAACTTTTTGGTGGATTTGACACTGGTGCCAGTCACTCACGTCTGATAATAAAACACGCGTCCGCTGGACCTTAAATCTGAATAAATTCTGTTCTATCAGACGGACTTCTCTCGTAGATCAGACAGTTTTCCTTTTGTGTCAAGCAGCAGAAAAGTTGTGGCATGACATGTTTGAGTCTTGGGCATGAAATCATCCCTCCTGTGATGTGGCCGCCTTATTTCTGAGGTAGATATACAAACATGCCATCACAGGGTTATGCATCGCAGTCAAGAAAAGAGGCTGGAAATCGAATTTGGGACCCTGCTTTTTAATTCCCTTGAGCCCACTAATGTGATTCTCCATGTTCTTTTTTTCTAACTGGGCTGAATGCAATAATGCTAGACAGGCAGCATTGCCTGCCCAAGAAAAGCCACTGATGTACTGTGGCCATAAGGAACACAAACAGCAGCTGATACCAAGCTGCGCAAGAGCATCAGTAACATCGGTCAGAATGATTCATGAGCTAAATTATGGAATTTCCTGCATCTGTCAAAGCGCGCACACACCCACACTGAGGAAAATCTTTCAAATTCACTCAACATGAAAAATACACACACACACACACACACACATGCAAAAGCAAATATGTGGATATAGCTGCACAGATTGCTCACCACAGGCACATACACACAAACACACACACACACACACACACATATGGGAAATTATATACAAGAGCAGGGAGTCACAGCAGCGGCGCCCCGTCACTGTCTCTTGGTTGAGGAGGACAGACGTTGAGTGGGAGCATTTGGAAACCGTAATTACAACGGAATCACTGCGTTATTGACCGAAGACACTCTAGAGGAATAGCCTGCAGCGACAGATACATCTATTTGTGCCGTTCCGTTACATGACTTAGAGAATCACACTGGATCAGTCAGCTAATGGTTACATGAATTACATCCTCTAATGTTCGTCTAGTTTCCTGTCTGTCAATATCAATTCTCATTAGGCTGGCAGAAATGATACGAAATTAACGATCATTTTCTTAGTGTTCGAAAGCAAGAAGTTAACATGCTTGTGTGGACGAAACTGAGCAATACCGGCGGAAATGGTTGGTGGCACTGGGGCTACGATCCAAGCAAGGCACGACAAATGTGTACGGAAACACCGGAGAAGAAGGAAACAGTGAAGCGAAAAAGTGTAAAAAAACTCTCCGTCCTCCGTCCACCGCCGAGTACATCGTTACCTCTGCTTTTGCCACTTTGTATTTACTAGGTACATTAATTCATAATTAATTTCCATATGTAAATGTAGTATATGGAGAATAAATGAGCCTTAAGACTGCATTGTGTGTAGGTGATAGGTGGAGGTGTAGACTCCCTCCCCTGTTTAGAGATGGTCATTCCAGTTTGACAAAGATGGCTTCCTTCACTCCTCTCTCAGATCATCTGTCCTCCCTGTCCAGAATGTGGACATCATCTTCTTCAAAGGAGCGTCCCTTGTCCTTTAGATGTAGGTAGACTGCTGAGTCCTGTGTTGGGCCATGCGCTTGGCTTTTTTTTGTTGTTGTTTGATTTCCCCTACATACAGGTCAGTAGACTTTGCCACATTTGCTGCGCACAACATTGCTGAGCTTGTGCTTGTTCGTTTTATCCTTGGGGCGAACCAGTTTTTGTCTAAGGGCGTTACTGGGTTTGAAGTGCACCTTGGAGAAAGTCCCTCTTCGTTTTTCAGATACTCCAGCCACATATGGGATGGGATGGCAGTAATTGTCCCTCTTCTCCTCTGTGGATACCGTGTTGCTCTTTTGACGATTCTTAGCTGACTTGACGAAGGCCCAGTTAGGGTAGCCACATGTCTTCAGGGCTTTCTTGGGATGTGTGTGCTCCTTTTCTTTTCCCTCTGCCTTTATGGGGACATTCTCAGCGGGTGGTGTCAGGTTCTGATGACTCCCAGCTTGTGTTCCAGTGGTACTGCTATAGGTTATATGCTGCACAGTCCGGACAGTGCAGCTGGCTCTCCCTCACCTCCTCCCCTGTCAGCTGGATGTTGCTGTCCACTGAATTGATGTGTTCTCTCTTCTACTTCTTGGATTTTGATTTTGTCAGAACATAACTGAACCAGTGGCTTGGAGTTATACTCTTGCAGGAGCTCAGTGCTCTATTTTGCATGATAGGAAACTGAATATTTACAATATTTACAATCTTGACTGAACCAACAACTCTAGTCTCTAGCCTGGTGGAGTAAAAGTTTTAAAAAAAATAAAAAAAAGTATTAGTCAAGTGGTTCTTTAGCAGATTTGTCACTGTGGATCTAAGCAAACTAAATACCAAACCTTCAACAAGTTAGTAATAACCTCTTTACTATATCTGAGGTCACTTCAGCCACTGATCCAAGTTTACCCACAACCTCAACACAAAGTCTCCTCAACTGTTACTGAAGTGCCACTGATTCCCATAACAGCATTTTAAGTGTGCACTCTCTGAAATGAACATGAACTGTGCCACAGGTGGGCAGCGAAGGACGCCTGCAGCAGCTCCGGTGAGACTCTGTGTGGCAGACAAACAGCCTTCACACTTACGGCTGTAAATCTATCAAAATAAGAAAAAAACACCCTTGTGTCTGCTGTAATTGAGTCTCACCATGACGAGGCGTCCAGAAGGACTTTCCAATTATGATTGAGTGGCAGACACATGCACACAGTAGACGCACTGTGTGTCTATTGTGTGCCTCTACTGAGAGAGCTTACAGGAGTCAGAATAATTGAGCTAATCCATCAAACAAAAACGGTGCAAAGTGTCTTTCTCCCTTTCTGCCTGTGTCTTCCTCTTCTGTTCTGCTGACTCTCTGTTTTTAAATGGGGAAGTGTAATAATCTGTAATATAATGTAATAATACCCTAAGTATGTATTAGTCTACATATTATAGCTGGTTTCAGACAGTTAGGCAGGCTAGGAAGCTGACTATGGTCCCTGTGCTGATTCTAGAAAGGCTCTGAGGAGGATAATAGTCATGGATCAGCTGAGAGGCTGGAGGCTTCTTATGGACTGATCACATGCTAAATACAACTGCGGCGGACAGCTGGGCTCAGACAAGGCAGCTAATGTTCAAATTCAGATTAACTTCACAATTTAATATAGTAGTACAACATGTTGGCAGAATAGAGAAAGAAAGTTGGGGTAAGCAATGAATTATTAGCCATAAATAATTCAGTCTACGTTAAAACAGAGTATAAAACTTATTAGATCCAGAATTATATTATGTGCATTGTGATGCAAAACACAAAAATGTTTTTTAAACTAATTTAGGCATTTTCTAAGATTCAGTTTCCTTTGTTAAAATGTCTTGTGGTAGCTTTAACAAGTCAAACTGAAGTGTCTGTGTTCTGCTAGTGTCCTGCTATATGACATGTACAATGTGATGATAGTAAAACATCTATTTTTTTCATATTAAACTCTATTGTTTGTTATTGTTCGATTTGCTATGTCAAAAATCACACACTTTATGGCTGTTTTTTTTTGCATGAATCTTCGCCTTTCTCTGCATGGATCCAGGTCTCATTGATTTGGTTTGGGTATGAAAAGTCAGACAATTTAGACCTATATGTGTTTTTGTTTGCAGGATACTTGGAAAGTGTTTTCTATTACCTTTTTATTATATATTATACTTTAATATTTTGTTACATGCTTAAGTTAAATTTTTGCCCAGAGGTCCAAAATAAAAGGAGAAAAATAATAAAATACAAGCAAATACCTTTTTGTTAGAAATAAGCCTTTCTTCATGGTCATTTTATATTAACTATTTGATCATACAGAAAATGTGTTATATCATGATATGCATAATTATCTGGATATGAATTGACCTATTTTGGGATATAAGA
Source organism: Chaunax sp. Z400 (assembly GCA_037577475.1). Classification (NCBI taxonomy): domain Eukaryota; kingdom Metazoa; phylum Chordata; class Actinopteri; order Lophiiformes; family Chaunacidae; genus Chaunax; species Chaunax sp. Z400. Next base: position 15,197,155 of record CM075190.1, read on the forward strand.
TTTTGGTCGTATCTCACAGCCGGATATGATGGATCTCCTCTTCATCTGTTAATTAATTCAATCGTTAAAATTACTTGATTCACTCAGTGGTCATGCTGCATACTCTTGGCCTTATTTAGATACTTGTTCAGACTGTCTTCATTCAATCAGACCACATTAATAAGTTTTAAATATTATGCTTTTCTTCTCCGTGATTATATCCATTTCGTGCTTTGCTTAACCACAGTCGTCTCTCCTCTGGGACACAAACTTCTCTGTTTGTCCCTTGCTGCTCATGCTTAGCCTCCTCAGGGCTAAATTCAATAATAACACGGCTTCTTTATGAATGGTAGTGGAGTGTGACGGCAAACTTCTTCCTTCATACTTCAAACAAAAAAAAAAAAGGGCTTTTCATATGATTTGTGCACACCTGGTGGGGAACATCGCTGATGCTGCACTACTCTGGGATGTACACCATATGACTACAGTTTTTCATGTGAGTGAATGAGGGTATTCGTTTTGAAACGAACCGGGAGAATTTCCATCCTCCTACAACCTGCCATCATTTGCAGAAACATTAATAGCTTCTTGTGTCTGTGTACTTGTGAGAGAGCGTGTTTGTTGGATGTGTGAAATTCTTACCCCAGTCCTGCCAGATCCGACACCAGGTTGCCGAGGGCAGCAGCTGTAGAAAATGTGGCAGGAGAGAGAGAGAGAGAGACATGATTTCAAAATCAGTTCAGGAACTGAGGCTTGTATCGAGGACAGTTTAAAAGGCACCAGACTCCGAATGCCACCGGCGTCCACATTAAACACGTTACTAAATTCATTCCTCTGACATTACATGGAATTGAACTACTGAGCTACACAAGATGTGGATCAACTGGAGGACATATTGTGCATGTAATGTACTTGAAGTACATGAATATCAGAAATGCTCGTGGTGCTGCTGTCTCCTGAAATCTCCAGACTCCTTATGAGACAACAATGACACAATTTTATTAAAGCAGGAGCTGAGGAGAGACGGGTGATTTCATTTTGTCCACATGCCTTCTTCTACACTATGTGACATGAGCGGTCACATTGTGGGAGACAGGAGCAGAGCATGTTTGGACCTGTAAGCACAATATATAGCCTCAAAATTAACCATAAATCCTCAAAATCATGTCTACATATTAAAAATGCAGTGGTTTTTTTTATCATTTACCATGTATTTTTCAAATTTTATGACAACCACAATGCATTTTGGGATCATTAAGAGTAGCAGTAGTGCTGCTGAAACCTACAATGCTGCATTAAAGAGTCTGCTTGCCCTGTTTCTTCATGCTGCTGTAGTGGTGGCTCCTAAAAGAGAGCATGAAGTCTACGGTTTGCTTGTGTTTTCCCTGTTGTCCAATGACCCTGAGTTCAGAGTAATGCTGCAGCAGCCGCAGTGGCACAGACACTCATGGGAAGGAGATGGAAACTAAGCAGCAGTGCCATCCTGGCTACAGCACAATCGCCATCCAGTCTGGCTGGAGGTCTTAAATTCTTCAATCCAGACGTTTTGGTGTAGCAACAAGGTTGACAACATATAATAATATACCCAGACTAGGTTTTCTGTCTGCTGACAATCAGTAGTTGTACATCTGAACAAACACATACATCCACATTAATGAGCACAATTAGAGAAATATGTGTGTGTGAGAGAATCAGGATGGTGTTGTTCACTGTGTGTCCCAGCAGTCTTATGACCCTCACCCAGTTGAGGACTCGCCTGGAAGCTAGAACAGAGCATAAGTATTAAAAGGCTGCTGTTTCATTTAGCTGTTAGCTTGTTGCTCTGTGAGAAGCTGTTTAGGAAAGAGTGTAAGTTTCTAATTCTTGGCCAGTCAGTCAGGGCCAAGGGACACAATGAGGAGATTGTTCTGGTGTTTTCAAAAGAAAAGGCTGTTTGCACTGGGCAGGATCCCAGTCTGTAACTCCTTGCAGTGAATGTGAAATGCAAAAAAAAGCAAAATGATTAGAAGAGATGGAAGATGAAGTCGATTTCTCGTCTTACTGTTCGCTCTACAGTCTAGTGGTCTGAGCTGTGCTTTGTATTTTCTGTGGCGGGGTTTTCTTTGTCCTCTCTGGGATGGAAGACGTAAGAAGTTCTATTCGTATGTGACAAAAGTTGCACCACTGTAACAGTATTTATGGTTAACTAGTGGTGCATGAACTAGCTCTGACAGCTTCCTAATCTGGATGTACCCGTTCATCCATCCACCCCAGATCCAAATAAATTAGATCATGAAATCAGATTTGGGGACCGACACCAACACAGCATCTTCACTTCTCCTCACAGACTATATTGCTTTTTGAATTATGTCGAAATGATGCACTTTTTCACCTACACACATCCCATCATCCCACATTATCACATCCCACTATTGATGAGCGACAGTTTCTATGACTCGGCTTGCCTGGTGAATAAAGGCAAGCCTGGCTTTCAAAGGGAATGTGAGGTGACACTCTGGTTTAATTCAAAACACACCTATGATTAATTAAGACTAAACACAGCGCCTTTGTGGCTTCTGCCTTACTTTGCATGCAGATTATGCACATTTTAACTAGGAAAAGTTGCCATAAATTCATTTAGACCATGCACTCTACACTAAAGTTCAATTCAATAGAGCCCATATTTTTTATAGTTGGTTACACATTTCTGCATTTACAGACATAAGGCTGACGTAAGTCACATTTCCTCCTTTAAACTGTCTACATTACACAGTGTGTGAAACACAAACACATTTTACTTTAAGTAATAAATAAGTAACATGTTAAGAAATTAAAAAAACAACCCCTCAGGAGGCAGAGGTAACTAGGATCTCATCAGGCTTGATTATGTGGTCAAATGTAATTAGCCGAGGTCAGCTGTCTGCCTCTAACTCGCCGCTCTCTCTCTCTCTGCGCTCACTGTGCTCTGTATCTGATTCAGAGCTGCAATCCACCAGTGATTCTGCAGCACTTCCCAAGATGAGCGCTTCACATGTGCTTTGACAAAATTCATTGGTTAGTAAAAGCCTTGTGCTTCATCCGTCAGCCTCGTTGATTAGATAAAGATCTGATATGTTTCTGCAGGATGTCATCAAGGCCTTAACGTTCGTGCTGTGTCACAAACATATTAGTGCAATAGCAGTATGAGAATCGAATTAAAACGTTCTAATTTACGGGGACATGAGAAAGGCATGAGTCATGTGACGGAGGGTCGGGGCAGAGTAAGATGAGTTAATCACATTAGCTGTCATTTGTAATTCATTAATTGGAGTTTGTTTCCACACTGTTACCTCTGTTTAAATGATGCTGTTGGCCCGACTCAGCAGCAGCGGATCATTTTCTAGCATTGGAGCCTCCCTCTTTACCGAGGCAGCTGAGACACATTCTCTCCAAGAAACTGTGTGATTGGTGGACTAGACTACAGCCTTGACACTAGTGCTAAATCACTCTGGACTGGACTAGATAAAGGGAGCCTCTTGATTTGCCGACTCCCAAACGTCCCCGAAGCAGCAGGAATGAGAAACGGTACCACTGCTGGGAAAATGTCTGAGTGATATAAACTGGGTTGAAGCTCCTTCTGTTTTTAGTCTATATCTGGCTGTTTGATGGTTTTATATCATTCTTTGTCAAATCTCTAATTAATTCTGCTGCTATGGGCTGACTTTAAAACCTTGAAAACCTCTTTATTCCACTCGGAGATAACAGGCTCTGCTTGTTAAACTAAAAGCAACCCATTCTACATTACATAACCTTATTGTCTATAAATCCCCCTTGGCCTGAAATTGCTCCTTTGGCTTAATCAAAATCCCATTTTTCCATTCACGGCAAAAGCAACAAAAGAGAACGGATATTTTTAAATTGAAAAACTTGTCAATCTACAAGAGTAGGATCAAGACGATAAAGCTGGTTTGATACATAAAGCATGTCAAAGTGAAGATTTGCACACCTCCTCTCTGCAGCTATACCCTTGACAGATCCATCGATCTGCTCTGGTCAACTTGTCCACATTGCTACAGTTCCCCGTGAAGGAAAATTTAAAAAAAGCTTCCAGCCTCGGCCTCCTCTGCTCTGTTACACTGCTGTAATGATGCTTTTAGACGTTTCATTACAGAAAGTGAAGGAAACCCATGACTAAAACAGTCATACGATCTGTCATGTGTCATTGTGTCATGTGGGATCCTCTGGAACCCCCGCTTTGACAACTATGGTTTTAGACAGATCACTTTACTGAGTCTGTTTGATCTCTTTAAGCTAAAGCAAACTAGAGAAGAACCACAAGAGGAAAAGGTCAGACTTGCAGAGTTAGGTAAAGTCAACGGCCCCCTTTTACACGGAGACGTTTTCTCTTTGTGTTTGAAAAAGTTCTTTGTTAACATAGCAGTGTTTTCAAATCAAACCCTGTACACACAGATCCGTTGTGGTATGGATCTCAAACAGTGATTGGCGGTGTAACCTTTCATAATTAATCTACAGAGAACTTATAGAATGAAAACCATTTATAACGACAAAGGGCATCCAGTAAAATCAAGACTAGGCACTCATCAGCTCCTCGTTTCTCTGCCTCAGACACAGATCCTGGTGGACTTACTGACCTTATTGATTTGTGTGAAAAAGAGAAATACTTCTTATAAGATATGAAGTTACATTAGGATCAGGAGGCTGTCTTACCTGCCATAGTTGAAATGCCAAGGATCACGCCGATGGACAACTCAATCTGTGTGCCCTGTGAAACACACACAGACACACATTACAGAAGTTAGTCAGTCTATAACACAAAGAAGCCGGTCCATGTACGGGGCTATGACACACAACATGCATCTGTTCATATGCAAATACAGAATTTATGGCTAACTTTGCATCTTATATATTCCATAAGGGGCTAATTGTGATCAACCACTTAATGGTCAGGATATCAGTAATGTTTTAAATCAAAAGTAATTACAGCTTTCTTTGTTTTAGTGTCATATCACTGACTAAAAGTGGCCAAAAATGGCCAATCCTAACTTCCAACCCAAGTCTGTAAATGATGTTAAAAACCTTTTAAGGCTTTGGAGAATCTTTCAGTCTTTGCAGCCTGAGATGTATAATGGACCAGGCAGGGTGCATTAGTTCCTGTCACAGTCCAGACTGGAGGAAGTAGTCACAAGTTTACAGGAACGTCCTTTAAAAAATATAATCTCACCAAATGCACAAACTGGCTGAATCCAGCCTAAAGTGTGATTACTATCGATTTCAATTCTCACAGTTTTTTGTGACATTTCATAAAGAGTAAAAGCAGCACTCTTGTCTATCTATGTTGTATAATATCTCCATTTTTTTTGTGTGTGTGTGTCAGTATACTGGTTTCTGGACATTTCATCACATTATAATGGGGCTTATTCTCTTTTATTTGATTCTTTTCAACATCATTTCCACTCTCCACTTGTCTTCCCACCTCCTTGCAGAGGCCCCCAGAAGAGTTCATCATCTCAGCGTTAAGAAATAACCAGGCTGTGCAGGCACACTTCCAATTACTTTGTTAAGTTAATTCCGTTCCACTGGGTAAAGATTTCATTATTTCAACAACTTCATGAAGACTTAATAAGGAGTGGGGAAGCCTGTGGCAGGCAAACGACAACACCTTGTACAGGATGTTACAACAGACCAACAGAAAAAGGAGGAGTCGGAAAGATGAGACAAACTGCTGAACAATGGCTGTGAGCAAACAGTAGCATCAAATGATAAAAGATGTTCTTTTCTCACTCTCCTTCCATGTTTCCATATTCTTAATACACAGGTTTCTCTGTGGAATCAAACCTTTAGCATTAAACAAATCTCTCAGCACTGCATGAAGCTGACAGACTTACAGCGACGATCATGATGCAGTTGTCCAGGAATCCAAATCCAACGAAAGGGAGTGCATTGTGCAGCAGAACTGTGAAATCACAACACAAACAAAGCTTCACCAAGAGACAAAAGAAGCAGGGTGTGGATCATATTTGAGTTTACATTCATACATTTCCAGCCCTTAGACAGAACGAGGGTGGTAGAGCAAAAGATGAATCTAAGACATTTAGACCGATTTCACATGAGGAAAACTTACTGTGGCATTTGTGTAAATCAGTATTATTTTATTTAATGACTTATTCATCATGTCTTATTTCTGTTGCACAGACTCAGCTACTGGTACAACTGGCAGCTACATAGGGAGAAACAATAAGAGCTGAACTGGAATGGGTTTCATCGATGAATATTAAAGACTGAAGTTCAACCTCAACCTTTGGTGCTAACAGACCAAAAAGGCTATCAGAATGCGAATCTTTTTAACATAGGGCAATGCATTATTATGCATAAAGAGGTTCCTCTGTGTGCTGTGTGTGCAGATAAAATATGCATTTTAATACACGGATGCTGTAAAAGTGTATTCTAAATGTCCCCCACCACCAGGGTTGGGGTTAGTTTCTGTAGGGTAGTGGTTAGGGTACGTCTATTCTATTCAAAGTTTAAGTACCTGCAGAACGATGTTCTGTAGGGTAATTATTACTTAACACCAGTCATTTCTTCTCTCAAGCTCTTACGCTGATGTAGTTTCCCTTATTTTTTTTACAAACTTCTGCTTTCCAAGCTATTCGTGTCTCATGACACAGAACACCCACTCACTCAGATCTTAAACACAGTCTTTAAGGCCCGTACACCGGGGACAACTTTCATTGGATGGTGAAGAACACTCCATCTCTTTGAACTGACGTCTAAACCTAAAGGTGTTTGGATGCTTCACGGCTGAAAAAAACAAAAACAAGAACTCAAGAGTGAAATCTAGCGAGACCCTTTAACAGTTGTGAGTCAGTGCTGTTGAGAGATAGCTCGACATTTATTAGAACTTCCGCCTCTTATCTCTCTAAAATCATTTCTTTTAAAGCATCATATTGACTAGTGCAGTTTTCTAAAGACAAGCTACATGATAGTTATGCTTTAACATCAAAGCTATGCTGTTTATCCATCCGCTGTCTATAACCGTTGAACCCTTTGCAGGTTCGTGGGGTGAACGGTAAATGGACTGTACGTATATGGAGCACCTTTCTAGTCTGGCCTAAGACTCTGATAAGTGGCTGACTGCTCTACCTCTGAGCCTATCCTTGCTGACATCGGGCGAGAGGCTTGGTACACCCTGGACAGGTCATCAGTTCATCACAGAGACGACACAGATAGAGACAGACAGCCAATTCACCAATATTGTATGTTTTTGGATAGTGGGAGGAAGCTGGAGTACCCAATGCAGACAAAGAGAGACCATGCAAGCTCCACACAGAAGGGCCCCAGGGTGGGATTTGAACCCAGAACCCTCTTGCCCTGAGTCAACACTACAAACCTGATGCTGACAGATTTTCACGAACCTTTCTGGGAGGGTTGGGGATGTGGCAAAGAAGAACCCATTGAATTGTGGGACAGATCTATAGATAAATGGCTGGACCCACTTTCTAACTTCCTTTAACATTGCGAGACACCGTCTTTTTTCACTTGATGGATTTCCTTGTTAGGTTAATTGATTAATTGGGGTTTGGATTAGGGTTTGTTTTAAATAAGAAAGGGACTGTTGGGCCTCGACTGAGACCCCCTCTAGTGTTCATTTAAAAAAAATCCATCACTGTTGAGTCTCATATGATTTTATGGTATCTATGGAACCAAGGGAGACTAAAACACATCAGTGGGAGCTGGAGGAGATTACATAAATGATAATCACTAAAAAATAAACCTGTTAGTCCTGGAATATGTAAAAGTACCAAATCATAAAAGGCCATTAGCCGTCCTGATGTAACACATGTAACTGCACCAGGTGGAGTACGATGATATCTTTGGCTACCATTTACTTTGGGACAACAGGAACAATAGCTAATACATGCACATAAAAATGTCTAATTCATTAGCAGGCCAATAAACATCACATTTGTTCCCTTTCTTTGGGAGGGACCATGGAAACAAACTATCAGCGATGAATCACAGACTCCCGCTCATTAATGTTGATCAAGACTGATCTTCAATAATCTTCCTGGTTGATTGATGGCCAAATGAAGGATGCTAATTCAGGCTGTCATGCTTCAAGATTAATAAGCATGTCTTCATTTAATTCAACCCTTGAGATGAGCTAAAGGAGTCATATACACACAGAAACACACAAAGAGTCCTTCTAAAGCATCCATTAAGGTCACAAAAACTGACTTCTTACCATATCTTAACTGTGCTGCAGTGGGGGGTGCGATTTCCATCTGCCCTGAAAAAGAAGAGGAGAAAATGAATTATAAATCATCTGCGTCTTCTATGGCCTGTTGTTCGACGGAGGGGAAAAGTCGGCATAAATGTCAGACCGCTCCTAAATGGCAAACATTATTAGTGACAACTGTATGGATGCAGAGAAAAGATGAGGGAAATGGGGAGAAAATCTCTCGCAATGTGTCAGAGGTGATGAGAAGGGAGTCAACTCCCTCGTTGCCACCTCCCCTGAGCGAGACACAGGTGAGGAGAAAGGAGATGTCAGCTGACAATCAAGCTTCAGAGATGGTCTGCCAGCAGCACACTGATTATCCTTAGACAGGCAGGAAGGGCTGGGAGCTGTAAAAGCATTTGTTTACTGCCCTCATTGTGAAAGATTTAAAAGGGATAACATAACGAGGCATGATGTAGTTAAAATAAAACTACTCAGAGAAAATGTTAGTGCACATAATTAAGTCCGCTCCATCACTTCCACTTTCGGTTATTGGTAAACTAGGCTGGAGCAGATTTCGCTTACTGGTGGTGAAGGCTGCCAAAGAGAATCTCTCTCTACTACTGTGAACATCCAATTATACAAGCATGCATTCCCACACAGGGAGACACATTCCTCTTGCACAACTCCCACTGCGCTTGCTGCAATGAGAGCAAATGCCAAAATCTAAATTTGCTCTCTGCGGAGAGCCATTTCTTCCAAGTAGTGACTCTGTGAAATGGAGAGCTATTTAGAATTCAGCTTCCCCCCCCCGCCATCTTGAATAAATTTTAACATTATAATTCTTTTATACAGTATATACATATATGTGACTTCTCCTTCTGCCGTCCCAACCCATTTACACCGTATGGCCTCTGTCTTTCCTTTCAGGACCCAGTGTCACGTTGCAGGAGTCAAACTGCAGTTTTCAGTTCACCTCCATCTCATGTTGCTGACAGCAGCAGACGATTGTGCCTCCGTGACGGCCCTCTCTTTAGCACTGGGGTAAAAATACTGCTGACACATCCACACCAGCGCAGCGATATGTTCATCATCAGCGCTCATACTTACAGATCCGTCAGAGTCTTCAGTCTCTGCAGGACCTTGTGCTTAACAAAACTATTGTCTCTTCCCAACTCCCCCCCCCCCCCGTGTGCATTGTTAAAGGTTTTCACAGGAAGAAACTGTCAAATACAAAAGAAGTAAGTATAAAGAGATGAAGACACGACTAAGGGAGGATGGATGGCTACGGCAATTAAGTACCAGAGCATATTCCTCTCCATTCATCACTCGTTCAGGGATTGTTTAAGGGATTTAATTAAAGGCTTTCAATGATCCTCCTGTGTGAGCCAACACCGTCAGTGTGCTGCTACATCAATCGCAGCACTTTTCTCACTGAAACCTCTTTTATATGGCCAATGCCATAGAGAAGGCTTACAGTAGATACTATATAAATGTATGCATGGGTTACTTTTTGGTCCATAAATAGAATTTAGCCGACTAATTTAACTTTTTTTAAAAAGTTTAAAACCACAGCGGGGACCAAAAGCATATGAGAAACAACATTCTGCACTGAAATAAATGACGACTTTTGTGACCTTGCTCTTTGTGTTGATTCCTATTGATGTCCAATCATTGTCAGACGGATGAATCGGCTGTGAATGTCAAATTAGCCGTTTATTAAGGCGAGTCAACTGCGAAAAGAATAAACGGAAAATAAAACATCTGCTTACTTTCGAGGTCAAGATGCTATTTTTCGAGTCAGAATAACCTTCTCCGTGTACAAGTAGGGATTCTGGGATTCTTTTGGAATCAACACAAGGGTAATGAATCACTGGAATCCCTGTAGTTTTTGACTGGAGTGAGGACCTGCATAAAGTCGACACCACGAATATGCCTGAGATGCCACACATATATGGTTCTGACAATAAATGTACATGTTGATATGGAAACTGGTCATCCCTAAGAAATGTCTTCAGGGTATTTTTATTGTCCACATTGGTTTAAATGGTGATCTCGGCCGATGCAGAGTATTTCAATAAAATTGAACACCGATCATTTGTTTGATCAGACGTTTGTGGCTCACCACACAGCAGAGACTGTGATCGACCAGATAAATTGCTCTAACCTGTCCCGTTTAGATGTGATAGAAATAATGCAATGTATTTGATTCAGTTCCTGAAACCTGTTCCTGCTGTATTTTTCCATCAGCTAAAAAGAATGAGGCCAAATAACAATGCAGCTGAGTCACTGTTTCATCACCAGTCACATGAAAAAACCTATTAACTTGAAACAGAATCCCTTGATGATTTTTCTCTCCCAATGTGCCGGGCTTCATACCCTCATTTATTCGAACTGTGATAGCTGACATGACCGTTTATTGCCCCCAGAGGTCCTCTGGTACAAAGTACTGATTGCATGGTATAACGAATCCCACAGGGCTGCTGTCTCAGGAGAAGTCCGTTTTCAGGAGCGGTAAAAACATGTAATTGGCTGTGATAGGTAGCTAAGCATGAGAGGGATTAAATAGCAATGCAGCCATGTTTCACTCTTCTCAAGCCTTGTCTTATTTTGTATCCTCCCACAGCAGAATCTCACATGCAGCATCTGGTGAAGACGCTGTTTACAGATAAACAGAAAACATGATGACATTTGGGATCTGAACTGTTAAATGTCATGTCAGCTACAACAATTCTTTGAAGCATTTAGGGCACTGACCTGAAGGCTTGCTAAAATGCTCACAAATGACAACGCTAACATACTGATGTTAAGTGGATGTTCACCATCTTAAATTGATTTAATTGGTTTAAATTGATTGTACCAGTCAATACCTGTCACGTTACAGTTCACAAAAACCGGTACATTCGGAAAGCTCCATTAAACAGTCGGCAGCTTCCACCTTTACCCCAGAAGTCATGCATTTGTACATTAAAATGTCAATATAAGGCATAAGGAATTCACCTTCAGGGTATCATATGCTATCTCATTTTTGTAGACATCATCCTATGATCAATATGCTGGCTGTCTGAGTCGCCTGAAAAACTTTAAAGCAAAAGTAAAAGCCCAGTAACAAGTCAAGGGTCAAACATGGTTACGCTGATGGGACACTTTGGCAGAAAATACAAATCAAACTCGCCACAGGCACAGAACCTGACCAACAAAGGTGCAAGGTTTAAAAACTAAAGATCTTCATCTGTACAGGATCGTTGACTTTTGACATCTTATCAATGCACTGGACCACAAATACAATGTGCCGAGCAGGAAGCAATTCTGTGAGGTAATAATACCACAAACTGTACGTATGATGACACCAAGACAGAAGTTATAACAACTCTCAAATCTGCAGAACAAGCAGGTAAATGAAAATCAGACCCTAAACATGTTCAAATAAACGTGTCTAATGTGATATTGTGTTAAATAGCTATACTGCTGAGTTGATTCAGGGCTTATAAGTTACTAATCACTTACTTGTAGGTCTAACCCTGTTTACTTGAGTGAACCATTGAAACCATTACATTAAATATTATCTCAGGAAACAGTATTTCTGTTGACAGCAGTAGAATATACTACTATGTTGTCTCTGCTACTGTGTTGAACCCACAGCTACTATTGAGTTGATTTAAAACTTGCATGATTAAAAGAAAACTACTTCTAAGTTAGTAAGTTCATATCATGAATGTTTTATTTTTTTATGTTTGTTAAGTATTTCTAGTATTTATTTTACATTAAACTGAAAAGTATAAAAATCACCGTTGTTGTTATTTCTGACAAGTTAAACATAAAGCAGAGTTAAAATATTCTGAAATAGTGAGTACAGGATGCATTTCCTCCATTTTCTGTGCATGTAATGTCAAAACAGGACTTGTGCAATATATTGCAATACGTATCGCAACACGCCACAAGGTATCGCAATATATCGCGATACACAATCCTATTAGTTTAGCGTGTTAAAAGACATGTTAACATTTGCTGCTAAGCACTAAAAACTACTGGAACTGTCATTAGTTTTGCAGGTATTTGCTCATAAACGTAAAACAACTTAAAATTCTGACCTGATTCTGGTACAAAATGAAAACTCAGAGGATCACCAAAGCCGTTACAATTTATCTTGAGGGGACATGAGTATCTGAAACAAACTTCATGGCAATCCATCCAACAAATATTTCAATCTGTGCCAAGATATTAGAGCATCGGACAGACTGACTTTGCTATTCCTAGAAACTCATTCCAAAAACTCACTTGACAAATGTAACCATTTAAAAAGCCTGCATGTCATCTTATATTTAACTTCTGTATCTGACCAATAATGTGCTTTGTGGGACAGTCTGATCAGACTCGTGTTGGGAAAAGTGCAACCCTGCTCTCTCAGTCAGATAGCACTTACTTTAAAAGCCTCACAATGAGGCTCTCAATCTCATCATCCATCTACAAACAAATATTTGTGTGCAGGCTGGTTAAGTATTATGCCAAGATCTTTACTGTCATTTTGTTTTATTTTCTCCCCTCAGTTGCTTGCTGTTCTGAAAATTGCCCATGTTTGAGGTAGAAGTCGCACTTTGTCTTTGTTTTGCTGTGACTAATGGATTCACGCACACTTTGTCTCTTGGTGCTGGCACAGGACGAAACTGAGGCATGAACAGTGTTTTGGAAATTTGAAATGAGTCCATGAAAGAAGCTAAAATCTCTCTCGGCGAAGCCACTTATGATGAATAAATATCTGTCAGTCCATTCAACTGCCTCAATGGAAATGACAAATAGAGCCAATTATATTTTCAGCAAACTCAGGTGTTGCAGGCGCATTTTTCATCACAGCATTGTGTAGTAGTTTGTGTGTGTGTGTCTATCTGTCTTGGGCTTATCTTGCAAATGTAAAGAAACATCCTTGTTTGCCCCTCAGGTTTTTATTGATTTTTGATTCGCAAACCTTGTCACACAGAGAGGGGTTACCCAAAGCGTGGTATGTTACAACACAGTCTGTTGGCTGAAGGGACCCTCTGTGTCCAAGCATGTGAAACTATATCACCATCATATTATCTGCAGCTTGTGTCTGCATTGTGTGTGTGACCAAAAATGCGAGTATGAGATCAATAGAGTTCAGCAGAGCTGAAACAACAGAAAGCTAGAGCCATTGATTAAGTACACAACTGCTTGTTATAGTCAAATGATGAATGAGACAGAAAAGAGGGAATTACACAGCCAAACGGAGCGTGGCGGCCCACCATGGATTTCCATACTCAACATGAAATGAGAAAAGATTCATTTGCAAATCAGTTGTCTTAGAATTAGATTTAGATGCAAAACTATCATAGTTTGTGAGATATGGAAATATGAAACTTAATGAAGAGAAATCAATATTCACTGAAGTGTTTAAGGTAGTAGATTTGTACAGTAAATGCTCATTTGAAGGAAAACCTATTAATTAGTTTATTCAAGTCTATACTGTAGCTCCCCTTTACATGTAATCTGGAGAACTTCTATAGGTCATATCTCAACTTAAATACGCTTGCACACTGAAAGGAAATAATGAGCAGCTCCCTGCAAAAGCAGAATAAACCAGTCAGTTTATGCCTGTGAGAAGAAAATACAAAGGATTGAAATATGACGGCATACAAGCTGGAGTGTAACAGAGGAGCTAAATTTCAGCAAAGTGCTTTTCATCCTCACAGGGGTGAGCAGATGACTGAATCGACTGTTCGACTCTAATACAGTCTATTTCCCCTGTGCCAATTAAGGCAACTGTGGATGGCCGGAAAGAAAACACAGAAATAGACAAAAAAACAACCTTGAAAATGTTCCCCTGACAAATCCCAAACCACAGGAGACAAAGAAGGAAAGAAGTAAGCTGCCTTGTTTCATTACTGCCTCACAATCAACATGAACTAAGCAAACAGGAAAGGGGAAATATACTTTAATATTATTATAGTACATTATATTATAATGACTGCACGTGAACAACACTACACTGAGATTAAAACCCTCTGAGACCATGAATGTTACATAAAGGGTGATAACATACTGCTGTATAATAACAACACCATGTTACAGTAAACCTTCACCACATTTTTGTCGCCAGGGGATCCAAATCTTGTTCTCAGTCATGGTTTACTATCCTCCAAGTAACTTAACTGGAGTTAATTGCAGTTAATTGGATCCTCCTGGCCTCCTTGGTGTCAATTAGTCATTGATCAGATGATTGCTCACCTATGGAACACACCAAAACACACGCACAGGTGTTTTCACTCATTTTGAGTAATTAGAACCTTTGTGTAGGCGTGTACGGACCAGCCTCCTAAAGGCCTCTGTATGCCTGTGTCGGTATGCTGCATGTTATTACCTCCGCCAAGGGAGGAGGTTATGTTTTTGCCAGCGTTGGATTGTTTGTTGGTTTGTCAACAGGGTGTTAGTGCTAGGGGTAGGTTTTCAGGGTTAAAAAAAAAATCATATTATGATGGTTACATTATCATAGAAGTACTGCTTTTGGGTGTAATGGAAATATGGGGAAACTGGGCTGCCTTGGCGGAGGTCTGCGCTCTCCAAGTGCTTTCTAGTTTTACAGATGTAGCAGCACAAAGAAACGGTTGAATGGTGGAACAGTGGCATTAATACTGAATCCATCTCTGAGGATGAAAAGCAGCAGGTAGAGTGGCAGCAGCTGGGAGGAAGCTGCTTGTTGAGGGCTGTACAAAAGTTGTACAAAATCAAGCAATGCTTCCAGTTGGTTTCAGCCCGAAGAAAGATGTTAACCAGTCTCGATTGTTTACCATACAGCATGTATATGTGTGCATACTGTAAATATAATAAACTTCATTTAGCACCTTTTATACCAGAAATGCTTACTAAGTTACATGTTGTATTTGCTATGCCATGGTCTTAGCCGGAAACATGTTTGGGACATTCTGCTTTCCAAATTTGAATAGTGGGAACCACACTAGTACAACATAAACCAGGATTTCTTGGAGTAAATCCACTCTTGTGTGGGGTTGATCTTGATGGTGACTAAATTCCGACCTGAAAAAGGTCTAATCATCAAGAAAAATGGACAAAGTACAAGCTGTAATAATCAATATTTGTATCTTAACTTTGGATAAAATGACTTTGTGTAAACTAAAAGTGGTTATTCAGGGTGAGAGTCACCATTTGATACCAACTGCACACTACAGCAGCATCGCTCAGCCTCCCTCTCCAGTGATATCAAACCTGTCCAATGCCATGGCTTTGATTTTGATTTTAAAGTGTGATCTTCCCTGAACTCTGCAAGTTGCTCCGGGCATGTCTTTTGAGCATTCCAGAGCCCATGAACTCTAAGGGTCAAGGGTCAAAAGACTCTGATAAAACTAGTGATTAAATCTCTCGTGGAGAGATTTTCAAATGCTGAGAGATAAGGTCAGAGAGAGTGCTGCTGTTTGAATGTGCACTGCATGAGGGAAATATGTCAAGCCTGCCCTGATCCACAAAGCAGCACCAGAGAATAATCTGAAGCACAATTTATCAGTCAATGTGAGAATATTCTATTCCTTGCCTTGCATTTTTGTACTTGTAAAATGTACTTGATTTCCGTGCAGCATGGAGCATCTGTAGTCGAATTATATGCAGAATTTTCTTCTAACAGGAATGTTCTGAGTTCTTCGTCTAACCAAAACTTTCCCCCTGTGAAAGCCAGCATACAGCTGTATGTAGCAAAAAAGCTCTGACGTTCTGCTCCCATTTTCCTCACGTATAGAATCAAAAGGTCTTTAATGGCTGTGCCTTTATGATATTAACTCTGTGATGTCAGCAACATCACAATATTTTTTCACCGCACCCCTGACAAAGCCAGATGGCAATCCAAGGGTGCCGCTGCACCTCATTTGAGAATGACGGCACTATAGCATCAAACGGCAGACGGACGCTATTTGAAGCTAGCATGTGAACGTAGTGAAGGATTCATTAATTACATTACATTACATTACATTCATCAGGCGGATACAAACACAGTTGTACTGGATGTGTGAGTGAGAAACAGTTTGCTGACACACTAACAAGACAAAGTCAAGTTGCCATTAATATAAATGTCGTATTTTCCCAATTAAATCCTAGAAGTAACAGAGCAGCAAGTGCAGACCCAGAAATATTAACCTTCCATCTACTGTACTTTAGTCTCCCCAGAAAATGATCCCCTTCTCTTATGCTCTGGAGCTTGATGACCTCTCCCATCGAATGTACAGGCTAAAAAAAAAAAAACACCGCCTTGCATAACAAGCACATCCTGCTGTGCTTCTGTGGTGCCTGTGTAATTTTATTCAAGCCTTGATCCTTCTGTCTCCAAATAAATAGGCGCCATACTATGCAGTGAGGTCCTCCTTATGAATCCTAAAATTTTTATTTGTGCCAGATTGCCAATTATAAAACAATCTCCTTATATAATGCATTGTTCCCGCATTAAACCCGTCCATTATGTATTTACAAGGACTCACAATGAGGAGAAGCTAATGATGACTACAATCCTTCGTCTGCTGAGAGGATACAGACAAAATCAATGTCCAGAAAGGTCTAGAAATTGGAAGCCTGCTTTTGCCTACCTCTGTCTGACTTACTTCAAGAATTGCGAATAATTTCAAGGGATAAATATCCCAGATTGTCATTATGCGTCATGCTAAAACTGGAAATCTTGACAGGTGCACAGGGATAAAGACAGGCAAGAGGTCAGATGTAAAGCAGCTATTGGACAGGAAATAGAAGACACAGGTGTTACCACGGAAACTAATGAAGTTTTAGGTGCTGCTATTTTGCATGTTGGCTCCCCGGAATGAAATCTCCTCAGCACAATCAGACTGATTAGTAATCAATGGCTGCAGCTGTGCTATTGGCAGCAAACTGCACTCAGTTTGTACGGACATTGTGTTATTCCAGCCCGTGTGATGAAAGGGTGTGTTTTCTGTACACAAATTACCAAACAAATGTCACAGCAGCAACATCTGGACAGCAATGAGAACTGACTGCCATGTTTTCAGCCAGAATATTTCAGCCGGCATCACTGTTGCTTTTCAGGAAGGCATCATGACAGCAGCAGCAGAACAGCGGCTTGCAAATGTTCAACAGTTCTCATGCCACTTTTTTTTTCTCTCCACCAGACTTAAGGGACTGATTGTGCGTGGGACACAGCATGTGAAATGTCACCATGGACTACCACTATGCAGTGAAGACATACAAAACCTGCTCCTTTTTGTCCCTTATTTAAGGCTGGAAGGCATCTGAGCACGGCTTCTCCTGTCAGCATAAAACGTGGAATCAGATATCACCAAGCACTAGAGGAGCATCTTATACAATATGCTTCACATGTAAAATATGAAGAGGCGGAAAGCTTTGATCCGGGATTCATTAAACCTGCTGAATCCTGTCACGGTTCGGGGAAAAGATTAAGATGATGAAGAAGAAGACTTTTAAAATTTAATAAGGGATTTCGAATTTGCTGCAAGATTTTGCCTCGAGGGTCACCGAGATGAAAAAAGGAAAACCAAAGTTCCTGCTCTCTCCCCTCTTTTCCATCCCCGGTGAACATTCCGTCTACAGCACATCTCTCTGAGGGGACATGAAAGAGGGCCACACAATTTCCTTCTCTTCAGCAAGCCTGCAGGAAAACAATGATAGTAGATGGATGTCACTGAGTCACTCAGTAACAAAACACTGACGAGCAGAGCGATGGTCCAGATGGTCACTTATTGATCTGCTGCATCGCTCTTCTCCCTCCTCTCTAAACCTTTGCTTCCTTGCAACCTGAGGACGACTTCTGAACTTTTGTAAAGTGAGGAAGATGCCTTTATATGCAAATATGTTCCCTGTCTTAGAGGCGTGAGAAATGTTTGTTCTTTCCTGTTTTCGGAAACATGTGTATGGCTCAGCTTGTGATAATACTGATTCAACTGTAACCACAGTAACTTTAATAAAAAATGGTGAGTATGGAGAGCGTAGATGTTCTCTGCACTTTTTATGGACCGTACAGTGATGCCTATAATATTGCTTATAAAAACCAATTAGAATTTGAACATTGGTATTTTGTGGCCATATTAGATAACTTTAAATAGGTCTTTCGTTTTAGCAGTATTCTCAGTAAAACCATGTAATTGCTGCTGAGAGTGCAGTAATCAAATCATCATTATGGGTATATATATATATATATATATATATATATATATATATATATATATATATATATATACCTTAGGGTGAAATGTCCTGAAAAAAATGCAATGTTGTGAAAATGTGGTTTACTGAAAGAAGATAATATCCTCATTATCATTACTTCAGTGAAGCCGCCTTATTTCCACTGTCTCCATTATTATTATACAATCACAATGAGATATAATCACTAAAGCATCATATCATCTCCCCTCCCGGAGTTTGATTTGAATTTCACAGCTCCAATATTATTTCAAATATTTGTCCCAGCCAGCATTTCCTTTATCTGTAAGCTGTTTTCAGATGTGCTTTAATTCCCAGATGAGAGGAGGGCTGTCATTAAAATACCAATTCTTAGAAAGCAAATCAGGAAATGTCTGTGATGGGTAATTCATTATCTATGAAATATAATTATGTTTGAGTTTTGCTGCTGTTATGAGCTCATTTCTGGCTAGAAAATACCGGCCCAAAGTTTTGATCATCTCATTAAATAGGTTTGAGTCACCTTATGACATTATTAGAATTAGTTCCCTTGTTGTTTTTACTTCCATCAATCTTTCTCCTTCCTGTCTGTTCACTCCTTTTCCCTAAATGTGACAGTCTGCGTCCTCCACCTCACCTCTGTGTACTAATTTTTAAATTTGCTTTGTATTCTTCAAACACGTCTCTCCTCTCAATTCTCTGAGAACGGGCATTATTATTGTTATAAGAGGTGTTCATACCTCTAAAGTTGACCTTAAATCTCCCCCCGGAAAAAAAAGGGCAGCTCTTCAATATGACTTTCACAACTACACGGTACTTCTACCACTTAATGGTATATCTTGGTTGTTTCCCTCTACCCCTAAAAAGCTCAATGGACAGACTGCAACTCTACCACCTTAAATCAGTATTTTATATGAGCAGTGGATCAGGTGTGAAAGGAGCAGACAAAGTTAGCGGCTATGTTGTGAACATAATGCACCATTTGGCAGCTAAAGTGCGAGATATTTCCGCAGGAGTTGGTGGAGACCAAAACAGGAGCTAAAAGGAGAGAGAGAGAGCGCTTTGACTTGAATTACACGAGACCAGAAACACAACTTTAAATGAACGCTTATGTTGCATTAAGCAGCTGTTTGCGCAAATGTCAAATATAAACTTAATAACATGACAGTGTGTCAATATTGTTGGACTTCCTTCAAGTGGCCAAAAAAATGTACAAATGATTATGCTATAAATACAAGATAATGAACAAAAACAAAACATAGTCACAAGCAGCATGGACATAACTGTAGTAGTCTCTATTAACACTGGGGACATCCAGCTTCCTCTGCATTCAGTGAACCTGCAAAGAAACGTCTGGAAAAGAAGGGCTTTGTGTCAGGTGTCCTGCAGCCTCCGGGTATATTGATGATGGATGCTGATGAGATTGTCAAAATGTCCAGCCACTGAGGCAGCAAGTGAGTGAGTCTGCCAGTCTAGCAGACACTGATTCAGCTCATCAGTAGCCTGCACATACACAAGGTAAGACAATGCCGGAGGGTTTTTATAGCATGAAGGTGTGGATGTCAGCAAGCTCTAGCCAGGCAGGAACCATAGGTGAAAGCAGAGGAAATGAGCTGTCCTCTGGGTGCAGCTACTACCCTCCTGGTGGTTTTGAATCCTGAATAAATATTAAATTGTGAATCAAATGATGTATTTGTTTGGGGCTGACATTTCACTGGAAGGACAGGAAGTTCTGCAGCTGGCTCAAAATGCCATAAGATCACTCCATTCTCATGCCACACTACCTGGTTTTTAATAAAGCATCATATGCTCACATACTCTGCAACGTTATCATGCAATGCCTGAAATACTTGAATGGTCTAAAAGGTCTTGTGTTTTTTTTTTTCAGTCTCTACGTGCAAGCTGAACTCTTTTAGAGGTCCAAAATGAATGTGATATTTTTGCAGCCTTTGTGTATAATACAAAACCCTCCACCACGAGACTCATGAGGGATTCAGCGCTGCTTGTTCTGTGTTGATATTGCGGTCGGGGGGTGGGGGGTGGGGGGGGAAGGCTTGCAGCATGTGGTCAGGATGTAATCAACCACATCTAACCAGAAAATAATGATGGATCAGTGTGCATGGAGGATCTCATTGATACACCTCATGATGATTTGTCGGGCAGCAACTCCCCAGAGTCTGGATAGAGAGTGGGAACGAGGAAGGGAGAAGCATTTCAAATTAGGGGAAAGGCAGACTGGGATTTAAAAATGCGCCGCTCATTTTCCAGGCCAATTTGAGAAAGCCTTTTCTCTAATTACAATAGGTTGTACAACTATATGTCAGAACTGTATGGGATCATTCTCAACATAAGAGGTTTGGTCACACTTGACTGATTTTTGTGAATAGTCGGGAGTCTGAAATTCTCTCTACCCAACTAATCCCACATGGCCACTCCCTTATTAAACTGACTGACTTCTTTGACTTCTTTATTTATGTTTCTAATTAAATTAAATCAAGATAATCAGTAAACGTTAGCAAGGAGCTAAATATGGGTTGTTATTTCAAATGTCACGAACTACCCAAGCAAATTTTGCGAATAATCACAGTGGTTCCTTTTTAAATCCCTTCAGGATAGACCCTGGAATTAACATGCAGGGATCAGATTCTTACTCTCCCTATATATGTGGACACTAAACAAAGTGTGATTGGTCTTTTGAATAAAAACAGCAATGTTTATTTGTTTAGCAAAAAAACAAACAAACAAACAACCTACAGCACCTTCTTCGCTGCCATTCAGGATAAGTATCATTGCTGAAATTACTAAGCATTAAAGACACTATCAGTCAACAGGAGCATCATCGGCCTGTTATGGCATACAAGGACAGAAGTGACTGGCTGGCATGACCCAATCAATAATATAAGGAATCAATACCATCCCATAGTACACTATCCAGCAGCAGCATGCTTCCCTCTTGCAGTTGCATTTATGTTTTTGATGCAGGATTGTATAGAGAGTGGATTATGTTACCAGACCACAGAAAATACAGTATGATGCGACACTTCTTTGTGTTTTTTTCTTTCCAACGAAAAAGTGAAAGGAGCACTAATTACGATTCCGCTCCCCGTTTACCATATGCTTAAATAATCAAACACATCATCCATTTAAATCCATACAATGCAGCAGGGATAAAACAACATAATGACAATCTATTTTTCGAGTACAGTCCCTGCACTTAATTGCTGCAGAGAAATATAGAAGGAGGCAGGGGCTCAGGGCACCCTACTCCTACAGAGAACTGCATGTATTGCTGAGCATCTTCATCATCATCGTCATCATCACACTTTCTATCCTGTTCTCTTCTATCTACGCATCGATTGACCCACTATCTTCTTTTTTTTCTCTCCATCGTTAAATGTTGTTCTTTTCTCTCATAATGACATTGTTGTGTTTCATGAAACCCAATCAAATGTCCCAACCTTGAGCTAAAGCAATGGAATACAAACCTACCATTGTAACCACGTTTCCATTACATGCCACAGGAAGGAATAGACATTGTACTGGGTGGACTACTGCAGACCAGTGAGTTAAAAGCATTTGCTAAGAAGTCCGACTGACACCAAATAGAGGCACAGTGACCGTACAGTGTGTAACGTCCTTGGTCTTGTGTATTTGGATGTTGGCATGACGATCAGGTTTTGGAAAGAAATGATAGGAGATTATGATATTTTATATATTTGAGATATGTTATGTACAAATAAACAAACAAACAAGTAAATGGAGGCGATCACATGACCTCCTCCATCTCTTGTTGGCGGACTTGATGATCTGATAGTGTATTTAAAGATCTGATCCGAGTGTACTGGATCAGATACTGCTCTGCCTTCTAAAATACTTTGCGAGTAGTGAATGTGGAATAGATTTGAATATGCATAAATGTGAATTTGAAAGTGATTGTAACATACTGTTATTGATTACTGCCAATTGGTTCTCGCTGCACCCAGGGGAGGTCAGAGGTCAGAGATCAGGTTCAGCAGCAGAACTGCACTCTGGGAATTAGCCGTCCTCATCTGTGGAACTACAGTGTGATATTTTGTAAAA
Organism: Chaunax sp. Z400; assembly: GCA_037577475.1. Lineage (NCBI taxonomy): Eukaryota > Metazoa > Chordata > Actinopteri > Lophiiformes > Chaunacidae > Chaunax > Chaunax sp. Z400. Next base: position 15,219,587 of record CM075190.1, read on the forward strand.
AACTAAGGAGTCTTCGGACAACAACTTTCAACTTTTACTTAGACCTCTATGACCCTTTGGGAGATTAAAATCAAAGCCTTGATGTTATCAATATTATAATCTAAACTACAGGTCACTTCATCTTATTTACTGCCTGTTCCTGCAGCCTGCAGCTGTGGCTCATGTATGTCAGTGGTAACTAGACTGATCCATTACCAAAAACTTATTTAAATGAAGATTTTTTTTCAATAGCCATTTCTGATTAAGATTTTCAGTCTAAAAGCCTAAATGTTTAGAGAATGTTCATTACATGTGGCTTTAAAAATGGCTGTATCTCCATTGATTGACCTGTTTTATACCACTTGATAAAAAACATTCTTTAGTAATGCACATGCTGTGTGTTGCTGTAGCATGTTCACCTACCTTGAGCGATGGCTATGGACTCGAACTTGTGCAGTTCTCGCAGCAGACAGGTGCGCTCAGACGGATGGAGGCTATAAATAAACTCCTTTGCCCCCCTGGGTGAGTTGAGGGGCTCCACGGGTTCCTTCAGCGGGTGTGTGCCCAGGTTGCACCGTTGCATCAGCATGGAGAGTGGGGGCTCCGTGGCGAACCGTACCGTGGATGCTATAGCGAGTGCTTGATGGTTGCTGAGTCCGGCTGTGGCAAACCCAGTCCCGGCTCTCAGAGAGAGGGCGGGCCGCAGGACTCTCCGCAGGCAGGGAAACATCTCTGGGATGGGCGTCGAGCGATTCGCCTGCTGGAGACCAGTGGAGGACAATATGGAAGGCCTAGTTACCACTTTGAGCCTACACTAACCCAAAATACATTGCATGTCGCTTTAGAGAATCATCTGAACTGATCGCTGCAACGATCGCGTGAAATCCCCCCCCCCCAATACATCCTCTATCTGGAGGTTATTTAAGGACAAAACACGTTAACACACATTATCAAAGAACACAATGAGTCAAGCCTGTTTGACGTGCCTGTGGAGAAACACATATCAGTAAATGATGAGACAGTTATCCAGAAATCAACAACTTGTCTTATCGGACGCACCTCAGTCGATGCTCCGCTGTCCCGTCCAACAAGCTCCGCAAGAAACCCGGACGATACGGAAGCCGCTGCGGCGAACACGTTTTAATTTACCAGCTGAGCTGTTTCACAAACAAAAATATTGAACTGGCTGTAGTATTTGTACAAATTCACATTTTCACGACTGTAATCCCGGCTGGTGTAACCTCTGGTTGACAGGATGGAGAGGCGGATGGGAGGGATCTAGCGGTCCCGAAAATATGCTCCAATAGCAGCGCTGCTTTCCTTCCTGCGTAACTGTGACGACATCGCGACTCGGACGCACAGTGTGACATACAGTCAGCGCACTGTAGTAATCATGTAATACTACGTCTGCCATCACTATAGGAATCAGCCACATGTTTACGTTAAGCGGGGTTATAATTAAATAATTAATGATTCAGACCATTTATTTGTGTCGTGTCATTATTCAGTTGGTTAACCAGCTGTTTTCACGCATTCACTCAAACTAATCTTCCTATACATAAAATATGAATGTTATACTCACACCACTGCAGTATTAGTGTGTGTGTCTACCCCTCCCTTGAAGAGCTCCAATGTCCACGTGGGATATCTGAGCTATTCAACCAGAGTATCGTCCACACCCAAGGAAAATATGAAACCATGTGGAAATTATTTCTTCAGAGGAAACCTGCATGTGAGACAAAAGAAGCATTTGCTTCACTCCTGATCTAACGCCTTGTTCATGGATTCATTTCAAGGTATCCAGTGTGAGAGGCAGATTTATTGTTTTTTCGACGTACTTTTATTGATGAGAAGAGTGTTTTCAGGCCTCTGAGGACGGGAGGAGTGATGTATTTTATCCACAAAGCTATAAGCCAAATGTGGCTGTTTATAAACAGCTCGAGCAACAGCGGCCCCTTGTGGCCAAAACGAAGCACGTCACCTGTGTGCGTCCTGATGACATGTAATGAAGGTTTTATCCATTGATCCATCATTGTATATTAGGTTTAATGGCAACATATACTATTTGTCAGCTGTATGCAATAAACAAATCACACAAGAACAGTTTAAATAGCTCCATATAACAGATATTACAATGGTTTTCCAAAATATACCACAAAATGCTACTTTTACTGACTACTGCAGTCTCAGAATTTATTCAATGACAAGCATCTCCAGTACTTTGTAGAGACCGTTTTACAATGACCTGCTGCAAACATGATGCATAGACAGACACAAGGTTATGGCAGCGTTCCTGATGAATCTCAGACCATTCCTCATGGGCAAAGGCCTGGAAGATTGCTGGGTTTATATGCTTCAAATCCCACCAGAGATTTCCTATGGGATTTAGTTCCATCGACTTTGACAGCCACTCTAGAATCTTCAAGGACTTCTTCTGAAACCAAGCCTCAACCGAGGCTTGCTCGACTTTGAGGTCTGTCTGGGATCACTGTCCTTTTGGAATGTCCAATGATGCCCAAGCTTCAGCTGCCTCACAGAAGATGTTTCCTTCAAGGATTACCTGATTGGTACAGTGTTTTAACATGTGATTTGTAATTGTGTGCTGTTATGAGGGATGCTCTTAAGGGGGTTGAATAATTGTAAGACTGCAGTAGTCCGCAAAACTCGCATTTTGATAAACATGGGAAAAAAGAACTTGTTATATTGAGCTATTTAAACTGTTATTGTTTGATTTGGTTATTGTAAATAATGGCTGATAAATAGAAAACCTTGCCAATAAACTTAATATATAATGGGAGTTGAATAATTTTGCTTCCAAATGTATGTCAACATTCCATATTATGAACACTTATCAGACTGAGTTAGTGTAAAAGCTTTGCCATATAATAACACTGGCTGGTTTTGATCACACACAGAGGTTGCACACTTGCACAAAGTAAAATTTACATTTTTATTATATTGCTAAAGCTGTTATTACACAAAAAATAGCAATCTTTTACTTTCTGAAATAAACTGTATCATAGCCTGTTGAACTGTACAGAGACAGACAGAGAGGTCAACTCTCACTGGGGGGAAATTAAGCTAAAATCTAAAACTAAAGACTGAGTTTAATCTTACTTTCAAACACAAACTATAAATGTCTTATTCATAGGATATACTGGCATTGGTAACTCTGATATATATATGTATGCTAGCAATTTAAATATGAAAAAAACAGGTTTATAATACAAGTTTTAGACAAGTCAGAACAGGTAGATGGCCAAAAAACAAAAAAAACACAAAAAAAACCATCAACATAATCAAGAACTGAATGCTGGGTTTCCCAAAATGTCAAAGCAGTAATATTATCTTTACTCTGAAATTAAACAGAAAAGGGGTATTTAGTACCAAAATTATTCAGTATCCTCTTCAAAATGGGTTTAATTCAGGCACACATCTTTCTTGCCATCCCTTCTTTTATTCCCATATTCATTTAATATATAAGAAAAGTCTGAAAAATACAAAGCAAAGTGGATTTTCAAGCTAAGATGTCTTTGGGAAACTCAGATTAAGCCAGATATTGTGGCCAGCATGTAATTTGTTCAGATCTAATAAAATAGGATGCCTACCAAATAAATTCCTCATTAACCTGAATTTAGCAGTAAACAACAGGGGCGCAAACACTTAAATTTATATCAGGCCCACGGAACAGCTGAAAGTTTGCATGTTGCAATCAGCTCCGCATCATGCAAATAACAATTTATCCCCAAATCTGAACCCATAATACTGATGCAAGCCTCTCCACTTTATAAACACATTTCTGCCTTCTGTTGGTACCTGGAAATCAGATGAACACACGTTGCTGCAATTAATAAAATGCAGCTTATGCATGCATGAGTGAAATGATAATGGACAATCATAGCAGGACAGTGATGAAAATTTTCCCTGATGGAATACCACGTCATCAGATAAGTACATGCACAGATAAAGGGAACAACTCTATCACTCTGATGTTTTATAATATATACAAGTATAAAAATAGAGACAGGTTGAGAAAGAAAAGGATGTGAAAGACAAAAAGGGAAAATAAATTAAAAAATGTGTGATTTTCTGGACTAACTTGTACAGCTACATTGTGGTAGCCATGGTCTCACAGTGCTTGAAATTGAATTGAAACTGAAATTAAAATACTGACTGTAACTCAGGGATGCTAATTACTTTTAGCCTGTAGTCTTAAAATGCTGCAGTCTGCGGAAATGCCTCATGTTACTAAAACAGCTCATTTTCCACATGAGAACAGAACATTTCAAACTGTACTGATCTGCTGCATTACATTAATAAATGCAATGAATGTTGATGCAAGTTCCTCAATCATATGGTGACAAAATCAGTACGCACCAGACGTGTCACACTTAATGCTATTACAGAAAACTGAGACAGATATTGGAGATGACAGATGTAAAAACTAAATAAATCAAAATGAAATGAGCATGCATGCTACATGCACTTCAAAGACAACAGAGTTCATTACAACAGCAACCAGGCAGAACATTGAAAACAGCATAGCATTACCAATTATACCTTCTTACTTATAGCTTTCAAATCAAAAATATCACTGACTTCTAGAAAATGTTTAAAAATATATATAAATTTGACGTAACGTTGAGCTTTTGACATTTATTAGTAATGTTAAGAATATCAATGTGCAGCAGGTTGCGGTATGGCTAATAAATGCTATAAAGGAAGGGGCTAACATATAAGGGCTAATATATAAACACAAACCACTGAGGAGTTCTACAAAGCTAAGCATGTAGATAGTGCAGATTAAATAAGATTCATACTGGGAAAAATATTAAACAATAAAACCAATTCACATACAGAGTCGGTCGGGTCTGAGGATCATTATATAAAATCCTGTTCAAACATGGGAAACTTGACGATCATGGCACCGTGGAGGACCAGACGGAAATACAGCAAAGACATGGAGAGAAGAATTAACACACGCTTCAGCTATAGAGATGTGCAAGCATTTACACATCACGTAAATGCTATAACAACTAAAACAAAACAGAACAAAACTTGTAGTGTCTCTTAATGTCACGGCACCAAATGCGATGCTTAAGTCCCATTGTAGTGTTAAACAGTAACACAAAGTCAAGTGATTTGCTTTTTACTGGTCACACCACTGTACAAGTATCTCACGTATTCAACTATCTGAGCTGTGAGTGAAAGACGGGGTTTGACAATAAGACATCTTCCTACAGGACGTCCCTCCCAAGTGACCAGTCACAGTTCAGATTGTGCCAAATGGTGGCACTGGGAGCTGACCAATGGAGCCATTATTTTCTACTGCACCTGGACATCGCTCGATGCTGTGTTGTGCTTTGCTGTTGGACACCTCCTGCCACGTTGCTTGGCGTTTGGGATTTGGCACTAAACAGGTGTTATAGGTAAAATACACAGTGTTGTTTTACACACAGAAAAAGCGTACACATTGTTGTCGTCCAACCCTCTGCTTCAGCGAGAGAATCCTGGATGAAAGCCTATAAAATATGTCTTAAGAACAGTAAAGACATTAAAGAACATACTGTGGTGTAATGCTATAAAAAGCATCTTCATATTTTCCATGACTGGCTCAGATTTGGAAAATCATTTTCATGCTTTGTCCAATCAAATTTATTTATGGAACCATGTAAGAAATGATTGTTGTATCTGTACAGGCTCGTACTATTACTCAACCTAAACAAGGATCTACAACAAGTGGGCCTGTGACCCATTTTAGGTCCAAATCAATACATTAACACATCTATCTTTATCTATTTATACCTTTTCTTGTCTGAATCCTTATAGATTAGTTTATCTGCAGTGAAGAATTCTCGCTACAGCATGAGAAAACATTGATTTGAAGCCTTTTGATTCTGTACATTGTTTTTCTATCTGCTGAACATCTGACCTCATTTACAGATACATTAAAGGCTGAGTCTCACTTCTATCAGCTCATATGTTTCATGTGTCATATCATCACGCGATGCGTGGTGCTGAGCGGTCGTTGGTCAGGGTTCTCTTCAGCTTGACCCCCTTGCGGATAGCCACCAGCATGTTGCCTTCTACCCCTTCTCCTGCTTCCCTCCTTTCTCCCTCTTGCCCCATCTCACTCTGAAAGTGCTGCTGGTTGAGCAGGGGTACACTGGGAGGATTGGTTGTGGCCTGACCACTCCAGGACACCATAGGCAACGTGTCAGTATCCCCTGGGCTTTCTCCTCCTCTTCCCCCTCCTCCCATCTCCTCTGTGCTCCTGCTCCCATTAAGTGCTCCTGACATATTAGGCACCGTCGGGGTTTTTACTGGGATAGCAGGCGTACGAATAGGGATGGGGCCTGTGCCCACAAGTGAGCTTGAACGGCGGGCGGAAGGTTTTGCCGAGGGGGTGCGGCGGATTGTGGCGACCCCAGGCGTGACGATAACTGGACCATGACCTGAAAGATATGAGCAGAGGCATTATGGGTGTTGGTTCCAGAATGAAGGCCCTGACCTGAGCCTGCAATGATGGGAACAACAAAAATGATCTTTTAAGCCATTACTCAAATACATTTCAACACAAGCACATCTGAGTATATTAGACAGCAGCCTTTGTAACTGACACAGACAGATATGATACAATACAAAATACATCAAGAAGACAAAAATGGAAAAAATCGATGATGCACACTTATGACACTATCAGTGCAGCCTCTACCTGTAGGGGTAGGAGGAAAAACTCCAATGTGGACAGGTGTGGAGGGATAGGGCCCTGCAGGGTAGGCCTCCTCTCCAGGATAAGGAGCCTGTGTGGTGGGCAGGCCGGCTGTGGAGGCCGGCCGTTTGCTCTGGAACATGAGTCGGTAAGAATGACTGATGTCACTATTTCTGGGGATGGTGGAGGACTTGTCGAAATCCAAGTGCTGTGGCTCAGGCTCCTGATCTCCAGCCATTGAGAAATAGTCATAGTCTGATACTAGAGAGAACAGATGGAGAGATGAACAACGTACTGACAAAACAAGATATTTTATATTATGGTCATGGAGAATAAAAGAAAGAGGACTGCAGTGCACTTAGAAAGAGTGCCGTACCTTGTGAAGGGATTGTGTCTTCAGAGCAGCAGGGGGTGTTAGTCTGCGTACTGTAGCCACTGGAACACTGGATGGAGTCTCTACTGGACCTCTGGGTGTCCAGCTCCAGACCTCTGGATAAGGCCAGAGCCAGGTCGTCATGGGCGTCAATATCACCAGCCTGGAGCAATCATCCAAAAACCAAAACATTCGGCAATAGGGTCTGAAAGTCTGACTGTCTGAATACAGCCAGTGCGATTCAATAAAGCATGAAGTGTAACTCATTATAATCATTAAATGGAAACATAAGCGGTGGACGGCTCATTCATGTGGTCCAAGTGCCATTACTAAAAAAACATGAGCCTACTGGAGGTTGAATAATACCAACACACATGGTATAAATTGTAGATTGACCTTCTGGTCTGGTAATATGCTTTTGAGGAGACGTGGACAGATTATTCCATTATGTATATACCTTATATACCCCCTTTGGCGGGGGCATAAAAATGAATGCCTGGCTGAAAGCTGTTAATTAAATGAAGGCAGGCTGTGTTTCTTTAATTTAAACAAAGATCTGCTCTAAAAAGCAAACAGTATGAGACTAGAACTGACCTTTAGAGATGTCGCTATAGTCCTGTTCCTTTCCTCTACTAATGCAGATGTTTGTAGAGCAGCCGGAGCTGGTGCTGCAGTCAGGATCGAGGCTGGGCAGTTGTCATTACTCATACTAGCATTAGTGTCCACTGCAGCTGGGATCTCCTTGTCTTTCTTCCTCCTTAGTGTGTTGACCATTGGCTGGTCATAAGGGCCTGGCTTAGCCCAATCCTGTAAAGACAGACATGTCAGCGTCGATGCTTCACATTCCTCGGATGGACTTTTGATGAAAAAAATATTTCCCCCTTCCAGTTTTAAAGTCTGCAGATTTAATGTATGTGTGAAGTGAGTGAAAACATATTCATACACTCCACTGCTGATCATCAAAACTGAGGTGATGAACAAACCTTCCAGCTGGGGACTCGTGATGAAGGCACCATGGGGCCCAACGTGCAGTAGAGAGAGTAGTCTGGTAGCAAAGCTGACGTGGGACGAGACCATGAACGAGTGGGACTGGAAGAGGATGTGGAGGATGAAGAGGAGGCAGGGAAGAAAGGGAAGGCAGTGCCTGACCCTGAGCCCAAACTCCCACCATTGCTATGCAGGTAAGGGGAATTGGCTGGACTGTAGTGGTCAAACCCATTGGACAGCTGGATGTGTGTGTGTGCCGGTGGAGGGAGGGATGACAACAGAAACAGACAAAAAAAAAAAATACACCGTGGGATAAATTACTGAAATGACAAACAATGGAAAACAAAGACATATCACACCACTGAGGAGAAATCATTCAAAGGAAAACAAAAAACAAGGAATCCATATTGATCAAGGAAATGGTCACAAATGCTGAGTTGAATGAAAATTGGAGAATGGAATGCACATGCCAGGGAGTGTGGGTGTTCCTGTGATATTTGTGTCATTGTAACGTACAGCCAAGTTGACGTTTAGTGTTAAGGAGCAGTCATGGGTGTAATTCCTGTAGTGTAATCACCTTGTTAGTTGCATACTGAGGTGCAGAAGCAGCAGCCAGAGAGGAGGGAGAGCTGCAGTCGCTGTGAAGCCGGCCAGTCTCTGACACCTCAGAGGAAGTGGTACTGGGACAAGGCTGGGACAGCGAGGGCAGCAGCAAACAGGCAGCGACACAAGACCAGAAAGAGAGAGGGAAAGAGGGGAGGGGTGGATTGGAATGGACAGAGTGGGAAGAATTGCATAGGCAGACATGTCAGCAGGTAAGCAGGGAGAAGCAGTTTGTTAGAGAGCAGAGCATTATTCCACAGTTCTCAGCTGTTAGTGAGGAGTAACTACAGAGGCTGCAGGGAAGGTGCACTGGAGAGTCACACCCCACCAATTACAAGGACATCAGCAGTGTTGGGAGCTTTGTTAGAAGCATGAGCACATGTCTTCTTCTTTAGGGTGTTGAAAGTATCCTCAAAAACTCAGCATGTGTGCTGCATGAATATTTTTTTAAAAAAATGGATCAATTTAAAATGGAAAGCCATGGTTATGTTATCATATTTCATGTATGGACAAATATCAGTATATAAAAACACAATATGCAGCCACCCGGGTCTGTACAGTACGTACTCTAATGCTGACACAGCAAAAAGGTGGTCAAATTCAGTCTAAACTGTCGGTCAGGTATCATCGGAATATAGGTGCACTCTCTCTAGCACCAAACACGTAGCAGTAAACCAAGTAATTACTTTAGAAACAACCAAAAAAACAAAACATCAAATGCCATCACACACACAATACACATTGAATAAAGTGCTTAAGTATGAGATTGTCTGATGTCGACTGCTGTTAGTTATTGGTTTAATCATGTGTGTATTAATCACTGGCAGTGGCTGATGAGTCATCAGTCTGTCAGCTAATTGTACTCGGTTTCAAATGCACTATGGAGTAAAGGTTGCCCTTTGTGTGCATGTTTTTAAAAGTACTTATGTTGCATTATGTGCTTGATGGTGTTATTAAAGATGATTTATATCCTTGAAAGCCTATCATTCTCTTGTGCCCTTAAGCGTTATTCATTCAGAAAAAGGTAACACCATCAGGAGATAATTATATTAAAGATTTCCTGCCACAACTCCCCTTGTCATTCAGAAATTTTGCAGCCCACCTATTACTAGGCACCCACGGTCGGGTATGGACTTGCCAAACCAACTTTACTGCATCATAAAAAGCTTGGAGTCTAATTGTACCAATGTGTTCTGGAGAGGGGAACTGTGGTTGCTGACATAACGTCAGCTAGAGAGCAGCTCTCAAGGCTGATCTTAAAACCCCCAAAACCCCAAACCGACAATCCACTGGACTATCGCATAGATAATTATGTGGAACCCTGGGTCAGATCCTTAGATAAAACTGACAGAATGAGACCTGCTGACAGAGACACGCTCTTTGTGCCGGTAACTGTTGAAATCAGTGAAAACACAAGACAAGTTATGCCTCTGCAAGTTAAACAAAACCCCAGTCGTTCACAGCAGTCGACACTTTTAATAGCAGGCTGACCTGTGTTGCCCTGGGCTAGAATGGAGGCAGACTAATTTCCTGTGCATTTATGCTATAATAATAGCAGTAAAATGACTTTACCATGAGGGAGGTTTGTGACAAAATTTGGGGTTTTCTCTGCCTTGCTGCATTGACTTGTAAATCATAGTGTATATGTGGTTTTATAGTCTTGTCTCAATCATGTGTGCGTACTTAGAGCCAAAAGTGTGGTTGAGTGTGGGTAGCCCAGGGTTTTTTCTTACCTTTGTTTCAGCTGGCATGGGCGACGATGATTTGGAAGACGCATATTGGTCGTGTGATGAAGAAATAAAGCCTGAGTCGTGGGAGGAGATGCTGGAAAGACGAGCTGGGGCCTGCTGAGGTAACGTGGAGCTGCGGTACCGATGGCGGGCATGATGGTGATGGAAGAGTTGATGTGAGGAAGAGGAGGAAGAAGAGGAGGAGGGAGAATGAGAGTGAGAGCCACTGGATCCCCTGGAGTCACTACTGTTAACGCTGTTCAGACTACTGTGAAAGGGGAAGGGGTGAGGGATGAGGGGGAGGACCAGAGGAAGGAGAAGTTTGGCAGTGACAAGCGGCATGAGGAGAATCAAGTGCACCAAAAAGACATGAATAGAAGAAGGAAGGTTGGATGAAAAGGAGTAATAGAGAGCCAGGAGGCAGAGGATTGGGGGAATGTAGAGGAGACAGGTAGGGAAACAATTAACACAGCACACCAAGATTCAGCAGGCAGTGACTGAGGGCAATCCAGTCAAAACAACAACATAAACCAACATAAGACACATAGTAATACAAACAATAACTAAAGGCAGGGAGATTCTATGCCTTTGAGGCAGAGTTTTGAGTATATTCAGTCATGAAAAAGTCACGAAAAGCAGATATGAAAATGGTATATATCAAAACTTGAGCAAAGACAAATTGAATATGTATCGAATCATGTAAAAAATTCACAATAAAATGCACAAGAACAGGGAAAACTACTTTAGGCTAACATTTATGAGTTGAAAAGTATCAAAATCATTCAAATGGCTTCCTCAGAACCATTTGTGTGTTTCACCAGTGCTTCAGCCGTATAAGAAACAAAACAACAACAAAAAAAAACTTCTGTTGTTTTGGACTAAAATTGCTCCTCTATTTATAGTGCTTTTGCAGCTGGGAGAGCCTTAGGCATCTAGAGGTGACACACTGTGGCATGTACTGTGGTTTGAAGTTTTGATTTGAACGTAGGAAACCCACAATCCAAAAATGAATGTTACAAGATTTTAACATAACAAAAGCAAAGCACTACACAACCGAGGCATAAAACATCTGTCTTTGAACCACAACAATTCAGACAAAAAAAAAAAAAAATTCACTGGAGGACACACAATAAGCAGACAGGACAGAGAGTAAAAGACATAGTCTGAATAGCAGGTGCAGAAAGTCCACTCCTTTGTCAGTCCTTTGAAAGATTTCCAAACTTTTCTAATTCCTGAATTTTTTTTTTTTAGATAAAAAAAAAATAGCTGTGTGCTTTTCCTCTGTCAATGTAAGACCATTCTAACTATATTTCTATATTAACAAGCAGTAACAAAGAGGAGGTGGTGCTGATATTGACCACTGGGTGGCAGACATACTGTAGATTGAGCAACATCGGTTTTCTTCTCTTTGCCCTTGTTCTCCACTGCTTTATACTGACGTAAGCTGTGTACAAAAAGATTTGTAACCACTGATGGCGTCAGTACAGGACAGATATCTAAAATTTTAGTAGGTCGTGTGTGTTCACATGTCATACTGTGATATGAAATCTAACTTGACCAAATAGAGACATTGAATGAGGTTTCATCTCAATGACTGACTAAAATAAGTAACAGCACACGGGATGGCAAACATCCGCTACAGGATAGAGCAGGTAAAGAGATACTTGATAGATAAAGTCATGTGATTGGTTGTAGCAGCCTACCTGCACATGCTTGACTTTCTGGACATGGTGGTGCTGGGGGATGAGGGTGGCGTTTGATATGACCAACCATAGTCGGAGCCCTTTAAGTCTATGATGACCTGAGTGGGAGGAAAATATTAGTAGTACCCATGAGGAGGAAAAACACTACATAAAGCTATGTTGATTCAAGGAGTGTAATAACACAAAAATAAGACATATTGTGATAATGAGATGAAGGTGATTTGTTTTCATTTGAGCTCATTTGTTCTCAGACCATCTTACGTCTCATATGCTTCCTCACCTGTTCACTAGCAGGGGGGAGCTTGTGTGGGTCAGAGGTCAGGGCTTTGAGATCATCAGAGATAGCCTGAAGATGGGTGATCTCGCTTAACATCGAAATCTCCTCATCCTAAAAGAGCAAATGGCAGACAGACATAGCAGTAGGATGAGATTTTTTGGGTGGTGAAGTGCATAATATGACGACGCATCTTTCCAGTCTGTGGGAATAAAACAAAAAGCATAGACATAGTGGAGTGAGGTGACCTTCCAGTTCTCCTTTTCTCCCCTGCTGTACTCACCACTACAGGCCGCAGCATGGCTACGAAACAGCAGAATCTCTGTCTGTCCTCAATGAGAGCCTTTCTCAGAGCCTGCTTCTCTGTCTCCTCCAGCAGAATGTATTTATCACTGACATCCTGCATGGCGCTGTCCAACTGCGGTCGGATATCACCACGACCTTGTGAACAAAATTCAGAGTGAGAGACAAACCCGCAGATTATTACATTGAATTAGTAAAAAAAAAAAAAAAATCTACTAATTTAGAAGGACAATGGTTAAAAATCAAGCTACAAAGAAACATTTGACCAATAAATCTAACAACATTCTCTCTATCTTCCTTTACTACACATAGACTTCTTGTGCTATGGTGTCATGCATGAATAATCAGGAATGTTCTATCATGTAGTGATGAAAAAAACCTGTGGTGGCATTTGGTGTTTCTGATTTTCATCACTTTTCTCTGGTGTTGGCTCGGACTGTTAGTACATCTACACCTACACTGTGGACATTGCTATCTTCAGTGCCAGCATTTGACTATCTCCTCTACTTTTTGGCTATCATCTCTACACGAAGGGCCACTCTTCTCATGGAGGTGTTTCCTGTCTATTGTTTAGAGGATGTGAGAAGGTTATCTGCAGGTGCTCGTCTTGGAAAACCTCAATCTTCTATGCCGAGATAGCCAAAAGTGAGTTTTGACTATCACTCCATTAGTCTTTGTTGAACACTTTAACACTGCAAGTGTGTGTGTGTGTGTGTCTGTGTGTGTGTGCGCGGGTGCTTTCATGAATAACAAGTGACCAAGGCTTCTCCAGGACCATCTGGTCCTTGTGCTGTCTATCTATGGGGTTGAATATGCATATTTAAATGTTAATACCAAGGTTATGCTGTTATTCAGCTCTGTATGTGACTAGATTTGTGCGGTGCTTGCATCTCTCTCTCTCTCTCTCTCTCTCGGTGTGTGTGTGTGTGTGTGTGTGTGTGTGTTTTTAAGAGAGGATACCCTGAGGCCAAATCAAGCCCCTCTTGAGTTCTCTATGGAGGCAGGAAGGCTGGCGACTGCCCAAGATTACATACAGTGGGCCTCAAAGGCTTTATCTAACCACTCAAACTACAATGACACACACGTATGCATACTAAACAGTCTTGAATTTGATACATCAAGGCTAAACCCACAGTGAACAACTCTGTGGTCCGTCTGGAAAAGATAATCCGACGTCTGTTGTTGACATTTGACGACATTTGTTTTGGCCCGACGTCATGAGAATCAGTAGTGAAGAAACACACTCAGAGTGACAGAGACAAATCATCGTCCCCTAATATACAAAACATAAGGGTGTTTGCCCTGTGGGGAGGACAAACCACCAGCTCTTTCCTCACTGATGTCAGCGCAGTCTATTGATTGTAAGTTTACAAGCATGTGTATGATCCTGTATATAATACTAAGCAGACCGTGAGGTAGTAGATAGACTGTACACTAGAAAGTCCAAATTTCAGTATGCATTATATTTCAGTCCCATTGATCCAAAGGCCACCTTGCGGGCAGACGAGCATCCAACTGGCTGTATGGCTGAGCTTGAATGGGCAGGACAGGCCTCACTTTAGTTTCCATTGCAGGATAAAACTCAGTGCTATTCCATGTCCCTCTGGGAAGAAGCTAGGTCTTTTTCCATCTTGTCGCTAAGGAAATTATTTGTAAACTAGAATTACATTTCAAATAATGTGTCAATAATTAGTTATACACAGTGGGCCAATTGTTACTGAAAGGTAAAAGCAAAATCATAAACCCTTTTGCTCAATACCTGCCACTCAAAAACGCTTTAAGTGAATGTAGGCTCCGTTGTAATGCTCCGTCAAATATTCTTGTCAACCTACAGCTGTTTTCTTTAACTCAGTTTCAAGTTGAATAAAAACTTTTATAAACTAAGCCTTAGTTGGCCTCAGTGTAGAAAAGCATCTTTTGAAGTGATGCTGTGGTTTCTCCTTGGCATGCAGTAAAAGCAGGGAGCATGCTGCATTCTGGCCGTCTCCCACCGGTTCGAGTCCTGGCAGATTGTATTCTCAACACAGTGAATATGGAAAGACGGTAATGTAAGTTCTAGAACTCTGTCTGACACAGATGGAAAGACAAATATTTTCCTTCGTGCTGTTTTGTTACTGCCGCATGAGTATCTTGTGTGGTTCTCAACATCGTCACAATCAGCATCACATGACTCCTACATCTACTTCTGTTGGAGGCCGACCAATCACGAAGTACCTCGTCCCTTCATGCACTTAATCACATGGAAAAGTTTGAATGTTTTCTGCAGATGTAATCAAGCTGATTTCCTTGAAGCTCACTGAGCGATATTTAAATCGTTTAAAAGGGAATGGTGAGAGCACCAAATCATGCATACTGTACATTCATGATAATGATAGTGCTGATGTGGAAACTGAACATAAAGGGTACGTGTCACTAACTACTTTTAACTGACAACACATCACACATAAAAGCCATTGTCAATCAGCTGTAAGTGTTGACGTAAAAAACATAATTGCAGGGATGAAGAGGGTTGCACACAAACTCACAGGGACACACTTTGGAGCTGAAGCGATGCAGACACATCCTGGCATCAGATGTCAGCTTGTGGTAAGCAGAGGGATTGTTAGTGCTGAATTTAAGCTTCTGTTATGTTACAACTTTGTCTCTGCTGTGCGTTGTTCACATTCCTCATCTCTGTGCCATAACTTGTGCATCTGAGCTTGTGCAATTATGCGAAAGCCCTAATTACTACTTCCTGTTTCTCCTTAACCGCAGACAAACACAGAGGTTCTCTGAGGGTCAATCGGCGCTGACTGCATTGTGAACGAATCCACCCTGAAGTACATTTCGCAAACCATTTCATTGTTCAATGAGGGGCAAATGTGGCTTGTGAAATGCACAGTGTGTTACTGTAAAGCTGTTTTACACCTCTGGATGACTAAGTGATCATATACTGCAGATGTCCTGTATATGTTTTCTGGGTGTGTGGCTGTCAATTGTCTGTTGGACACAATAGTCTGCAGAATACGGCAGCACAAAAACACAAACCCTATCGCAAGCTAATGCATTTTACCAATCAATTCAGATAAGCACCATCCCTTTATTAGATATATTTGTGAGGCTAACGTGGCTCGTTAGAGAACTGATTTATCCACACTTCAAACACAACAGCTGGGAAAGCCTGCAGAGAAGGTTTGTGTGTGAGACAAAAAGGCGAAGTAGTCGTTTGAAGTAGTACAAATAGACAAATTATGTGATTATACGGTAATTACTGTACAGCTGATGTTCAGTGGATAAGGGGGTTTTTCCCTTTTATTAGCTGCTTTTCTTTAATTTGTTTTATGTGATGTTTTGTAAAACCTGAGACTTTCATCAAGTTTTAGCTTACATAAAGTAACTCTTACTGATATTCTACAGTTGTTTTTACCAAACACATCTAAGCCAAGATGAATGTGAGCGTGTGTGTGTTTGTGTGTGTGTGTGTGTGTCGGGGGGGGGGGTCAACACAGTCTACACACATGTTGATACATGTGCACGCACCGAGAAATGAGATTTACTACTCCGGCTTTCACATGACCAATGATTCCATTAGGTTGCAGTCACAGGCTTTTTCTTAGCAAGGCCGGGGTCTCAGGTCAGAAAAACACTCTCACAAGACACGTATCAAACATCAACACAAGCAGACAGGCGGGGTGTTATTTCTGCGCGCTGCTTGTCAGTAATATGACTAAAACTAGTAGCCTATTCCTAAATTTCAGTGTATGTCTGTGATTCAGAGGTCAGTCTGAAGGCTGGGTGAACCAGGTGCCGTTGGGTTAACTTATCTTGGCTCAGATTGAAGGGGGACTCCCCCACAAAACCATGAGAAATGTACATGATATCTGTTTAATTCCACCTCTGAAGAAACAGTGTCAAGTGGTTCCCTCTTTGCAAAGAGTGTAACCCGCAATTTACCACAACCCCGACAGATGCTTGCACTTTTAAAATGCTCAAACATGAATTAAATGCTAAGTTAAAAGTTGCTGAATCATCTGCATTTATTGTGTGTTTTGATTAAAAATTATGCAGTGTAGATAGGTTTTAGAACAAATTTCTAAAGGTAAAAGTTTTGTTTTGCCAACACTTCCTTTAATTGTTTTTTAAAGACAGACAGAAATGAATGTAAATTAGGAGGCCCTACGTCTACTGAAGCGACTGATTCACAGATTGAAATCTTAATGTGCCAATATGTTGTGTTGTGACAACAGGAGACTGTAAAAATATCTGTGGAGGAAAACTGACCATGGACGTATTTAGCAGCATCCACACATAGTTCATCTTCGCACAACACTCATCTAATCTATGGTGGCTTCTTCACAATGCAACCAAGTCTCCTGGTTAAACATAATAGCTAAAGCAATAACCGGAACAGTGTGTCTATTCTACAAACTGACTTACCTAGATTATCAGCTGCAGTGCAGCATAAGGACAAGGATGGTGTCGGATCACATAGGGACAGGGAGAGGAAAAAGATCCGAATCAACAGAAAGAGTGCCAGCATTTAACACTAATCCATCATCAACAGGTGAAGTCTTATGTGTTTGGATGCCTGAATAGGCATTGTAGGACTCTCAGAAAAATACAAAGCCAAAACAATAAAACAATATGATTTTTTACATCAAATATCTTATCTATTGATGTTTCTCACCTACTACTGTATCTAATACTGACATAGAAGTTTTGTATGTCTAAATCTTAAACACAAGTGCAGAAATAGACCAGGTTTTACAGAAACGCCTCTCTTAAAGTAAAGAAATATTTAGGAAAGTCAAACATCATGAGACTTTTACTTTTTTCGTCACTGGCAATTTCCACTATTAAGACAGTACCATTAATTGTCATATGGCTGATGAAAAAAACCAAGGCCAGATAACAGCAGGTTTTGTTTTTTAAAGCTTACATCACCTGAACAGAATGCTGATATGTAGCCACATCTATACTAACAAGAAGCTGAGGCATCTGAAAAATTATCCATTGGTGAGTGAGTTCAAATTCATCAAGACATCTGCTTTAAAAATAGTATTTTACTGGAAATGTCTCATAAACAAACACAAAAAGATGTAAAAGGGCAGATGCCGTACGAAGCAGTATTAATGACCATCACTATGTATAATCTATATAAAATCTATTGCATAGTAGGAGGATGAATTTGTACCTTTTCCTAAACATCTGTAGACTGACCACTGCTTTAAACCTGATTATATTCCAAAACATACTGGAATCATCTTCATCTGATTCCTTTTTTGTGTATGGTATTTTTTTTTTTTTTTTATCTAGGTAGGTGAATGCCTGTGAGGAACCTGAGCCAAGAGAAGTGCAGATGGAAAAATCCCCCTGCCCTCTCAGAGAGTGTTTACCAAGTAAGGTAATGTTTAGTCGAACTGGATCTCCACAACTCTAATCAGAAAGGACAAACTTCTTCTAAACACATCACTTGCTGTCTAATGAAAACATCATATATACAATTTTGACATTTTCCCAAATTTCCTTCTTGAAATAAATGATGACATTTCCTACTCAAGTTGTTTCTATGACTGAGCCCATTAATAATTTGAATAATCAGATATTTTCTTTAGTCCTGAATGTTGACTTCTGCTGATAGAACACTTCAACCAATTACAGTGAAAATCAAACTGAACTGAAAAAATACCAGATGCACATTTTTCCCAATTTAAACCAATTATAAATTGCAGCATTAGAAGTAATTCACTTGTAGATACTGTTTTCCTCTCTTCTATCCTTATGTACACTACTTTATACAACAGGCAGACCACAGATTTCTCCTTTTAGTTATGTGAGCATCCAAAAGACAAAAAGATTACATGATTCTCATATGGGTCAATGTCGACTATGTCTTTCTTAGGTCTGGCTTGTGCTGTTATAAACATACCATCTATGGGAAAAACATTGACTGAATTTTAAGAAGTAAAGCTTACTTTGCTTGAAAGACATGTATTAAGCTAATCTTTTAGCCTGAGTGGCAAAACAGGCTGGAGTTTCCTGCCTACTTATCAAGGTGAAAACCTGTAGAGCGTAACAACTCTTGAGATAGATTTCTTTGACAGGTTTAGGAGACAATGCTTGAAGTCATTAAATGTCCAATACTTAAGAGGGTTTTTTTGGTCTGCACATGAAAGCTAATTAGCTTAGCTGGTGAGCACTGTAGCGTTCTCCTGGTTGTCATACTCAGGTCAAACCTTTAGGATAAGATTTGTCTCCCTCATTATCAGATTATCTGCACTTAACAACGTTTTTTGTTCATTCATGTAAGCTTTGGTTGTAAATAAAAACATTGTTGTTGTTGTTTTTTTTTTTACCTTTCTTTGCTTTCTTCTGAAGTTTCAGGGTGTCTGAAGACTTCTTCTTTATTTCCTGTTTGGCTCGTTTATATTCTGATTCAGACAGACAAGGTGAGAGCAGCAAACAAACAAGAGTGAGAACTTGTGTTCAAGTACAGTTTTCCCCACATCTAATGCTGTGTGACTGGAGCTTATTAAAGCATCGGCCCTTTTCATGGTGTTGTGTGTGATTCCACTGTCCTACCTTTAGCATGGTCCTTATCTAAAGTGTTGACTCCTCTTTTCCACTCCTCCATCTGTTCTTGTAGAGGGTTGATCAGACCCTCAAGGAAGGTTCTGTGGAAACAGTAAGATAATTAGCCACACAGTACGTAATTTCTGCTGCTTGGGGTAAAACAAAAGACATAAGTAGTGTGGGTAAAATCTATTTATCTGATATTACTCAGAAATGTTCCCAGACGGGTTAACATTTTAGAGTTTTATTTGAGTTAAGTTTAGTCGGGTTCACTGACTTTCTTCCTCATTCTCTGTCACGGAAATGATGGTTATCTTGATTTCTCTCGGTGAGAACACCGTTGAAAAATATTTGGGATAATGGAAGCACACAACCCAACAAAATAGATAACAAAGGTCTAGTCGTTTTGACCCATTTTAGAGTTGAGATGTTACATTTTACTGTATGTTTAATTCTACTCTGAGGTTAGCTTGATCATTTAAACTACTTAAGACATTCACAAATAAATGTTTAAAATCTAAACTGTTGAAAGTCATTGAACACACCAACTGCTGTGTGGTTAAAATGGAGAAAAAAATAGTGAGTATTTGAAATAAGTTTAGTTATAAATAATATGGCTGAACAACCTATTTACAAACATTATAAAAATGGAGATGTACCAGCAACCAACTTGTGATTCTTGTTTCATTTTATGTTGTGTTGTCATTGTTATCTATATAAAGAGGCAGACAAACTGTCGGACATAAAAATCACTGTCTAGTTTACATTTCACAAGACACTGCTGTTTTGTTTTTTCCTGTCAATCATTAACGGATAGGAAGAGAGGGACACCCAGAGAAGAACATGTCAGCCTTTGACTGTGTGTCATAGGGGGAAGTATGAAGTTTGTGCAGTCATGTCCGTCAATCATCACCCGACTGTGCCCGTCTTGTATTTGTGAGTGTGTTTAAGAGACTGTGAGTGGAAGAGGTGGGCAGCTGCAGGGTTAGTGCATGAAAATAAAATTAGACTTCTGCCTCTTGCAGACATTTCTCCAAAGTGTGTGTGTGTCCAGTCAGTGGGTGGGTGATGATCACCACCACCCTGTGTGCAACCCCTGCTATGGAGATCCAAGTGGAATCTCTACTGAAATGCCAACTGACATTAGAGAGCCCCTTGTCTGTGTAGTGTATGGTGTGTGTTGTGAGGAAGGGGGGGGGGAGAGAGAGAGAGAGAGAGAGAGAGAGAGAGAGAGAGAGAGAGAGAGAGAGAGAGAGAGAGAGAGAGAGAGAGAGAGAGAGAGAGAGAGAGAGTGGTGTGTGTGGGACTCCACTGAAACATTATAGATGCTTGTGTTGCCAGACAAATCGTCTCTTTCCCTGCATTCCATGACAAGGGGGCATTCTCACCCACACACACACGAAATGTCAAGACATGGAGAATATAGAGAGATAATTATTCAAAGAAAGAAATCTGATGATTTTGTTTTAAGTTTGAAAAGTTTAGTGCGGGCAATTCTTTGTCAAAATAACATTTTATGCAAACCAAGCAACTGCGATCCGTCAAGTATTATCAAACATGCGCATGAGATAGATCATCTCACTTCATTTCACTTTCTCACTATGTTAGTAAATGGCAACTGAACAGGGGTTAACAGGTGACGAATAAAGCTAACACACTTACATGGAAAACTGTTTAAGTTTAGCCTCTATGCTGCGATGTCTCATACACATCCTGGTCAACGCCGATCCAATTTCTCTGGTACCACCTGAAAGATATTGAAAGAGAAGAAGAAAAAAAATACTGAAAATAGTACGAGGACCAGGCGAGAGGTAAGACAAGAAAACCACACCAAAATACAGACACTGGGATTTTAAAATATATATTTAGCTTTAAATAGGAATGTTCTATTTATCAATTTCCTACATAAAAAGATGGACTTGAACTTCACTGACTGCAATTCATAAAAAGTTTTGTTGTATATTTAAACACTGAATGGCGAGCAGGTAGGTATACAATATTCAATAGTCATCAAATCCTTGTTGATTAATTCACTACATAATAGATTGAGAGTGGCTTTGCTGCGATGTCACTCTCACTCTAGGATGTAGTGAATTCATTAGAAATGACTTAAGAAATGAAACAACTTTTTAACAAACACTCACTGACCCTCAACCTAGTCTCTCCACTGTGGCTGGAAACTGTGGGAATCAGTGGGAAACATTGATAAGAATCGCACACACATATATTGACGGGGCGTTTGAGCTGTGTAGGAGCTTATAAATGAGCTTGAGGCTTGTGTCAGTGTTCCTCACACAGGATAACCAGCCGTCTACTGGAAGTCCTAAGGCTGGAGAGCTAAGCTGGGAATTGATGTTGATTGACAGAAGTATTGTCTGGCTGCTCGGTATGACGAGCTGGTTCTCTGTTGGACTGAGGCACTACTGGACGTGTGTTTGCCTGTATGTATGTGTGTGTGTGTGTGTGTGTAACTGCATTTGTGCATAACAGAGAAAGAGAAGTGGGAGCAGAGAGATCTTGTTTGAAACTGTGTGGAGTTCTTGTGGCATTCTGTCCTGTGTATTATGTGAAAGTTTGTGTGTGTGTGTGTGTGTGTGTGTGTGTGTGTGTGTGTGTGTGTGTGTGTGTGTGTGTGTGTGTGTGTGTGTGTGTGTGTGTGTGAGCATGCGTGTGTTAGGGAAAGTTTTGTTGTGATGATCTGATTTGAAGTGTGAATCCTCTCCAACAGAGCAAGCCATTCTGCTGTCAGCACAGTCCTTACTGCATGCAGAGACACACACAGAGCTGTCACTCACTTACACGCACTCTTATTCACGGCGCGCACAAAATCGTCCTTTACTTTGTCCGACAAATGCAAGAGGCTGCTAACTTGGGCCTGCAGCATTCACTCACGGAGTCTAGCGGGCTCCAAAAAAATACCTCTTAACACAAAATACACACAGAACAGGACATAATTTGTATATTGAGAGAAAAAAACAACTTTCAGTGCTTCGAGTTCAAAATCAAACAAATAATTATACAGTAATGTCATCAGGAACATGGGCAATTATGGTAGTAGGATCTGAAATAGGTGTTGCAAAATGAGCCTGGTTTGTGTTCATGTTAAGTGCTTCTGTCTTTTTCACCGAGCTTTTTATGTTTGCCAGACTGACTAAAAATGAATCAGAGAAAAAATGTCTACTTGTCTCTACTCAAAACCAAACCAGTGGAATAACATCTTCTGTGTGATTAAGAACAAACAGCTTAAGAACTGGTTGTCAGACAATCTGCATCTGAACTCTTCAGGAAATCCTGAATTAGCTCACTGTGTTTTTCAACAGCTCAGTGAAAGGCGAGCAAAGTCTAGACAAAGTGGAACACAGAGGGATACACATACATTCATGTACTCTAGGTGGCAAATTATAAATTTCCCCATAGCTTTGACAATATATAATTTAATGTCAGTCCCACTGAGCCCATTTCCTCAGACGTTTCCCTCAATCCCTTCATTCATCCGTCCAAAGGGTGTGGCTAAAAAACACGCCATAAATGACCTCTCTGCTCATTCATTCCTGCGTTGATGTGTTTAGTCATCCTATCCTATCCATCCCTCTATCCATCTCTTTATTACTATGACTGCTTGTTATTCTAGAAGGTGTGGCTGACGGATACCACAGTGCCACGGGGGGAGGCGACATGGCTGGCAAATGTTTCTCGCGTTGGTAAATATACTGATGTGCCGTCAAGGGAAGAGTTTGGTTTCAGGTGATTATTCATTTGCCGTGGCCCCTCCCAAACTCTAACAGTGGATATCAGGCATACAACGAAAGCTAGAGTTTGACCTAATGGCATATTTCCTTTAACAGCGGTCATATTTAAAAGAACATGGAAGAGAATTACAGAAATTCCAGTTGTTACTCCTGCTCCAATTCTTTACTTTTAACATGCAGTATTTGCATTGAGATTATACACGCATCTAAAATATACTCGTGTAGACACTGATTGTATAGTAGAGTATGTGTTCTTTGAAAATCCGATCCATGGTTCATTTCGGGTTAACCCACTGACGAAAGTGTGGTAGGCAGATAGCCAGCCTGCAGCTTTACACAGATCTCAGCTTGTCAGGAAGGAAGGAAAGCTGACGGGAAGAGAGAAATGTGAGCGATTTAGGGGAGAGGAGAAAGGAAGAAAAGGGAGGGAATGGTCAGAAAGGTAAATGTTTAAAAAAAGAGAACTGCTGGACACATTCATATAAAAGACAGAGGAAAAAGAATAGAGGGAAAGAGGATAAACACTTAAGGGCAAACAGGGAGAAGAAAGAAGAGGAAAGGAGTAAGAGTGATTTGGTCTGGTTAGTTTTTACATGAAGATCAGACAAAATTTCTGGCTAAAACCAACTCGGTATGGGCACCAGATGGTCGCTGTTAACTATGAGCCAGTGGTTGCACTGATAAGAGACTGGAGACCATGCAGCTGGATACACACTCAACCACGCACACACATGCACTCACCCAGCTGGACAGAGGTAAGGAGATATGTTCACTAATTAGAGAGCTGGAAAAGATACTAAGGCTACATTCAAACTAAGCTGGCTAAATTTAAAAAACATCTTGTCCTCTTCAAAGCTGTTTTTTCTTCACACCGAAGAACGAGCCCTCAAAATGATATATGCTGTTATGTAGCGCTAATGTTTCGTTGCCTCAGGCTACTATGGCGGATTATACATCATCAGCCTACTTTGCATTATCTAGTAATTAGATTGACAGTTGTACTGTAAAATTACAGTGATTACAGTTGGTGAGGTTCAAGAGGTCAGAAGCTTTTTCGGGTTTTTTTCCACTTTCCTTTCGTGTTTTAGAAGCTTTTTTTGTATGTAAAACACAAAGTTACAAGCTCAAAGTCCAAGCCAAAGGGAGGTATTCCCTTCTAGAGAGAACACTGCTCCTGAACTGCCTGAAATACTTCATCATTAGTCCAGCCTTTTCTTCCTCAAAGTTCTGCCCATCTCGCTGTCTGCCGTGGTTAAATGAGAATGGTGAAGGAATAGGCAAAGAAGCTCTGGCTGGATATTTTTAACAAGCGAGCACATGTCTCAGATCTGTGTGGCTGACCAATCAGAACAGACTGGTCTTTTGGGAAGAGTGGACGAGCGAGCGATGGACGGTATAAGAATTTATTTATTTTTTCATTAAAGGATGTAAACCTACTTTAGTAGACACATAAAAATTAGCTTAAAAATGACCACAAAAGATTTCCGTGAAAACACTTTTTTTTATGCTCATAAACAGACAGAATCAGAAGAAGAAACATATATACACTTCAATACACATGTACACTCATAATGCAATTTCTATAGAAGTCACTTTTTTTAATCAACAAACTAAAACTTAAAATAAATTCTATGTTCTATATGATTTTAAAGGCAAGCAACACACATAGTTGATCACACAGTGAATCTAGGATCAGAGGGAGCTGGAAAACGGTGAATAAATGTAGGAATGAATGAGATCAAAATGACTGATCAGTATCATACTATGTAAAGGGGTTAAGTAAGGAAAGTAATCTGCTTGGTCTCCAAGTTCAAGGACTTAATAAAAGCATCATCTGATAGTTGGCTTGGCCTCCTTGAGAACCAAGACCACCTCTTCATTCATCAATCTGCTGACGGAGAGTCAGCTTGTCTGTCTGTCTACCAACACACACATACTGGTCGACAGTCAGCAAGTCTAGCCTCAACGGGCACCAACACATGCAAATGTGTGGGCGAGCAAACACATGAGCACCTGCTCCAGTGTGACCAGTGCTGACACACAAAAGCTCTGGACTGTCTGACTACAGCTCCCAACAGCTGTCACCAAAGGATAGGAGAAGGAGGAAGATGAACAGAGAGCAGAGGAGCTGAGAGGGAGGAGGGAAGGGAGAGTGAATAAAATGATGAGGACCCTTCAGAAACATTTGTGAGTGTACAGTTAGAAGATCACTTTCGTTCATAGCTATGCATCTTAAAGTAGTGCTGTGTACTGTCAATAACAAATGTTAATTTCATAGTAGCAATATTATTGGTGCTACTGCAGAACACAACTAAATCTGGTTTGATAAAATTTCCACCCTCTGCCTCTCCCTTTCTGCCCAAATCTTGTTTCGTCTTTGTCTGTCTGCTTTCCTCTACTATTCTCCTTCCATCTTTTCTTTGTCCATCATCTCATTTGACTCATTTTCACCCTTTCTGCTACCCTTCCGATGTTCTTCCACTGTACTGTCTCTTATGTATGTACGTATGTAGAGTACAGTTCATAACAGGGACAAATGATATACTGAGATATATAGATTAAGAGATGCAGTGCCTTTAAAGAAACCTTAGAATTTAGGATTGATGTACACTAAAAAGAACCACGGCTGGCAAAGATAAGTGTGTCAGTGTGCCAATGTATAGAGATGCAGCTTGAATACTAAAACACTGCACACAATTTCACAGTGTTGACAAAAGACTAAATGTGAATTGCTTTTCTCCTTAGTAAAATGTGAATATTGTTTTTTTAATTTGTTTGCTTATGTTGCTGTTTGTGTTGTGTGTAAATATATATGTGTCATATTTTACAAACACAGTCCCAGTCCCCAGACTCCCTTAAAAATGTCTCCGATCTGTGGGTTGTATTCAGAGAAACAGTATGAACCTGTGAAATGCTGTCCATGACAAATTCTGGATTATTTTGGACTAATTGTAAATTCGTCAAACTTTACAGATGAAGTCATTGATTTCTTTGTGTTAAAAACATTGCGTCAGTTTGTCGCAGTGATCTGCGTATTTCAGCGGGTGACATTTGATTACAAGTGGAGACACATTATAACGCAAGGTGTGAACAATCTGATTTAGGGGCTGTTTACAAAAACTTGTGGTATGAACGGATGCTGAAACAACGGATGACAGTCAATTAAGATAAAAAAGAATGCATAGGTCTTGTCTATGAAATGCCATCATCCCCTTTCCTGTCACACACTGTGGTGTGCTGTGTGAGTTATTTCTCACCTTGAACTGTCATTATTTACAGAGAAAGGGTCATTTCCATTGGCCAATACATCATCATTAAAACTATCAATATTCTATATATGATATCTATCACTGGGACAATGATATATAATTAAAAAAAAACCAGCTAGCACATAGTGAGGTGTCCACGTCAGAATGCTTATGAAGAATTTCTCTTTGGTGTCTACTATTGAACTATAATGCTTTTTAAATGGGCCACATTATATAAATAACAGGCAGAATTCTTATATTTGTGTTCAAACACAGGGTTGTGCGTGACCATATAGTGGGTTAAAGTATGCCTTGTAAGGGATGGGACGTTTGTATCACACTGACAATGCAAAACTCACAGAATCTTCCACGAATACAGTCAGCAAAGTTAAGACAAAGCAGCAGGTCAGTCATAGTGAAAATAGAGCTAATGCAAAGAAGGAGTGTTTTATGGCGGAATATTCTCGACTGGTAGAGTCAGTCACCTGACCTCAGTCCAGCTGAGTAGTTGTTTCACCTGCTAATGAGTACAGGCCTCACAGAGCATCACCATAGATGAAGCCAGAGTTCTGCTGTGAGGGTCAGAGACATATTCTTGTCAGAGAATTTAAACAGCTGAAACAACACATCTGCCAGAAGACTAAGTGATGAGCAGAGGAGCGCAAGTATGTTTCATACTGAATTCAAAAGTTATACAAGACTAGGAGAAGAGTGAAGTTATGAGGGTGGTCGCTCAACAGACATTTTAAACAAGTCTCCGGGCAGAATTGATATGCTAATCCATGCTAACTGGCTTACTGTACTTTAACAGCACTATCATAACTTGCATATGTTGGCTGCAGATTGTAATACAAATGTAGGTCATTGCGGATTTTCACACCCCGCCACCTTTATTCTATTGTACTCCTTTGATTGCCTCTTTCAAGTTGTTCTCTCTCTGATCTACGTCTCTATCGTACAGTCCAATCTTTCTGTGTTTAGTTCAGTTTTTCTTCTTGTGGTCTCTTTTTGTTCCGGCTTAGTCCTTTGCTCCCTCCCCTCATCTCTGATGTTCTCTGTGAATGTAGTACCACGGTGCTGACATGGTGGCTGAGTTAATCCAGTCAGTAAGCAGTTGGCCAGTTCAATGAGCGGTCAGTCAAGACAAAAATAAATGCCCAGAGACGTGGGGAATATCCCATGGGAAAGTACAGGTTGGAAATGCAGCTTTTTGGTAGATCTCTACTGACACAATAGTGAGATTTGTTTAATGGTGTTGTCTCAAAAGAAAATACAAGCAACATATTAAATAAATAATTAAATAATCACCACTTGGTTTTCAGAGCTGCACATTTAGGGACACCTGGTTCTTGAAACAGGGGTGGAATAATGGGCAGTGTGTATTTGGGCCAAATGCCCAATCTCAGGTATGTATGGGTATCCGAATATAAATACACAGGCTTGTGATGATATGATATAAATCACCACAATCACACGTAACATTTCTGCCTCATCAGCATTCAATGTATCAAATGTGGTGCAAACGAAAAATCGCAAGTTGGGAAACTGTGTAAGAAGTAAACAAAAACTAAATGCAATAATTTTCAAAGGTTTTTACTAACAACAGATTTGTGGTGAACCTCGCCCCATCTTTGTGAATGAATAAGTCTTGAGGACGCCTCTTTCATGCCCAATCATGATATCATCCATTATCAATTAACGACAACTTTCACAGTATTTTGTTACCCCTATCCCAACTTATTTGAAACATGTTGCTAGCATCAAATTTGGAATGAGCATATAATTACAATAATCAGTTAAGTTAATTTGGTAAAACACTCAATATATTGTCTTTGTGCTGCTTTCAATTTCAAAAGGCCGTGTTGGGCAGTAGTGCTGCTACAACCAGCAGCATTGATAGTCACCATTTTCTGCATCAAACAGCTTTTGAGTAGCTTACTTTACTTATAAAGCCGCGTGGTAGCATCCACACAAGCAACCACTAAAATCATTCCATCTTTCATTAGTACACTTATCCAATACTAAACTTAGGGGTTAAAACACTTCAAAACCACTGATAGGTCACTGGTAACAAGGAGACTTGTCTTGTCATCTGTGCTCTGAGGTAGGATTTCAAAACTCTTGTTTTTCCACCCGTCTTTAGTCTTGCCACCTGACCATGAATACAAATTTGCTGATATATATTCTGATAAAATATTCAAATGTTCAATATTTTCTTACAAACCTGCATAGCATATAAAGGCTAAAGGCTATATGTCAGCTGCCTAGAATCTAACCAATTAAAAGGCATCAATGAAGGGGTTTAAGCATGCCGTATGATGACCAGAGAGAGAGAACGAGAGAGAGAGAGAGAAGAGATTACCCTAGAGCCCACTCTTGCTCTTTTCCGAGCTGTGGTGCCCCACTTTTCCCTCTAATCTTCCTTTCTTCGCTGACACACATTCCACAGACAGATAGACAGAAATGATTAATTAGGACCTTTGGAGTATTTACATCCTTATTTGTGGTATAGAGCTGAGAAGCAGCTGCAACAACAACTAAATCAAAACAATCCCCCCATGAAACCTAGTCAACATTTAAACCAATTTAATGCACTCTTAACCAAAATTACTGGACAAATGAGGCACTGGTGTATAATAAAGACCAGCATGCAAAGAGTCTGACGTCACAGTTAATCATTCACAGTGAAAAGGACGGAGGTTCGCATTTCCAGTGCAATAACTGAGCGCAACAACAATACATAAACTAAGGTCTGAGTCATATCCACCTTGTATGAACTTAAGTCACTGCCAGAGTGCCCTGTATTCCTCTCATATTCATTTTAAATTCCACTTGTGATAATCAGGCAAGTTTTAAGAGCAAATATTACCTACAAAGCTTTCACTACAGCAAAATAAAATAAATAGAACTTTTTAAAAATATCAGCTAAAACTTTGTTTCAACATGAATATGTAGGTAACACAGAAAAAAAACAGGTAATTCAAGAAAGGAGGGTGGATGTATACCAAAAACATACTGAGAATGAAGTTCTTGTAGACACACGCTTCTAGAAAGCTTAGAGACGTTTTAGCGCTCAATACCTTCAACACCCCATTTTGAGAACCTGAGAAATGTTTGTCTTGCTAGAACATCAGGGACGTCCCTGAAAAAGACATTTGAATGGCAGTATATGTTCTTCCAAAACCTGTGTACCTTTCAGCATTAATGGTGCCTTCACAGATGTGCAAGTTACCCATGCCATGGCCATGAACACACCCCCATACCATCACAGATGCTGGTTCTTTAACTTTGTGCTAGTAACAATCTGGACGGTCTTCTTTAGTTGGAGGACACATGGCAACGATTTCTAAACTATTTGAAATGTGGACTCGTCAGACCAAAGGACACGTTTCCACTTTGTGTCAGTCGATCTCAGATGAACCTGAGTCCAGAGAAGTCAGCAGCATTTCTGGATTTTGTTGATATACAGGGCTTGTGCTTCACATTTTAGAGTCTTAACTTGCATTTGTAGACGCAGCGATGAACTGTGTTGACTGACAACGGTTTCTCACAGGATTCCTGAGCCCCTGTAGTAATGAGCTTCATAGAATCGTGTTGATGTGTAATGCAGTGTCATCTGAGGGATCGAAGGTCACGAACATTCAATGTTGGTTTTCATCCTTGCCCCCTACATGCAGAGATTTCTTTGGATTCTCTGAATCTTTTAATGATATTATGGACTGTAAATGGTGAGATCCTCAAATTCTGTGCAATTGAGCATATAATTCTTAAACTGTTGGACTATTTTCCCATGCAGATTTTCACAAAGTGACGAACCTCTGGCCATCTTTGCTTGTGAGCTGGGCCTTTCAAGGAAGCCCCTTTCATACTCAGTCATGATACTATCACCAATTCCATTCTAAAATCAATATGCATGATGGTTTAATTAGCATCTCGAACAGACGACACAAAGATTAAACAAAGTTAGATCATCAAAATGTCAATATTTGCCCTTGGTCTATAACAAACGAGTTCAAGACGTAGGGCAGACGAGTCTTAATGGATGTTTGAAACCTGTCTGCTACTACAGCATAAAAGCCAAACGTCAAAGTAATAAAGAAAATTTTATTTTTGAGGATGATCTTTAATGAAAGTGACTTTCAAAAGTGTGACAAAAAGATTAAACACTGATTCCTGATGAAAAAGCCACCGCTTAAAAATGATTTACATGGTACATTATTTCCTTGATATTTCTGAAGCGTAACACGTTTTTCCACAACAACGTCAGAAACCAGAAAGAGGTCTGTGGTGTGATAACAGACACATGAAAGCAATAACGATCAGGTCAAGTCTAAAATTACACTCGCTAGAAAATCATAGGGGTCGTCATAAATATCTGTATGTGTGTTTTCACCTTCTGAACTTAACATATGAATGTACCTGTGACCTTTCCTTTACCTGCAGGGAGAGAGACTGGGAGGCCTCTCGTCTGGGAGATACTGGTGATAATTTAAACCAGACACGCACTTGAGAGACTTCACTGTTTTGCAGTTCAACACAACACTGCCTTGTGTGCAATAATGACCACCAAGATTACATGTGCCATGTGTGTGTGTGTGTGTGAGTGTGTGTGAGCCCTTCCATGTATACGCATATGCTCACATGTGTGTATTATGTGTAAGAGCCCTTATGCTGTCAAAGAGTCAGTTCAGGGGCATCCATCCACCCACACACACATACACATACACACACTCGTAGAGACTCACCACACAAACAAATCATTCATTCAGAGTGTTTTATGAAGTGTCTATGGGACGATAGGGAACAATCCAGACACTGACAGCTCACTGAGCCGACCTGCTGACTGAGTAACTTGAATGGACTGAACTTAACCATTATTTATCCATCTATCAACTGATACAATGGCTCTGTTATCGACACTCGATTGAAAAAAAAACCTCATAAATGAATCTACTTAAAGAACCGCATGTGTGGCATGCTTGTTCAGCACAAATCAAAAATCATTATATAAAGAAATATGCAAGACATTTAATGCACAAAAAGAACAAAGTTATTTTCCAGTGACTGGGGATGACTGAACGAGGTAACGCTTCGTCCAAGTTCGCCTTCAATGGTCATGCTCTCGCTCATGCTCTCCTCTCTGTCTCCCTCCATTTTTCCATCTTTCTCTGTCCTACCGGGGACTTTCAAACAAGCAGAAAGTTCCTGATGATAAACAGAACACAGTTTAGTGTTGCTGTCATGGACCTGCTGTGTATGTATACACCTGGCCTCAGCAGCCTGGACGCACACTAGAAGTGAGGGCGTCGATGCAAAGGACAGATGGGCATGAAGAAAGAGAGGAGGTGAAATAAAAGACAACAAAGGTGAAAAAGTGAGACAGAGTATGTAAACTTGTTGAATGAAGGAACAGAAGAAAGCAACATGACACCTAGTCTGCCCTGCAGGGACTGCCACAGTCAAACTCGGTAGATTTGGTGCCAAAGTTTTCATACAAAAAAGGTCTCACTAAGCCAGACTAATCTTCCCCTGAGTAATACAGTATTTCTGCTTTAATCGTGGCTTTGAAGGGCCATCTCTATGAAACCCACTGTGAATCGAGCAGACTGTGTTGGGTCACAGCCTGGAGGTTGGGATACGGTCTTGTGTTCAAGTGTTAAACCGTGGAGAGAGAAACCTAAAATTAGCAGACGCAATCACAACACACAAACGCACACACATACAAGCTAAATACATAAAAAAGAGACACATCGGCCAGTGCTTCGAGGTATACATATCCCAAACACACACACACAACACCAATAGCAGAGCACACTAGCTTGCCCCCAGTTAGCGAGGAGAGATGTTATCAATCCACTGCTTTCTTATCACTTGCATATATTAAGTGAAGCATTCGGGAAATGTCAACGACTTCCAGCCCATCA
Organism: Chaunax sp. Z400; assembly: GCA_037577475.1. Lineage (NCBI taxonomy): Eukaryota > Metazoa > Chordata > Actinopteri > Lophiiformes > Chaunacidae > Chaunax > Chaunax sp. Z400. The sequence goes on from CM075190.1 coordinate 15,251,724, forward strand.
ATCCATTTCTATCCATCAGAAAGGAGTATTACTTTTGGCAACTTGTCAAACCACCTCAAAAAGATATCAATCTAAAGTTCACGTGCGAAAGAAATGTGTTTTGAATTTGGCTTTGCCTGCCAGTCGCATGATCCAAATCCAAAGCTCACTGGTCTAACCAGGTTTATGTTTAAACAAAAACAGAGAGCAAACAGCGCAAACACCTACAAACACATGTGCGGACACACATTGCAGGCACGTTTAGTTAAGCACGGGTTTCTCTGCTTCTTTGACTAAATGACAGTCAAAGGTTTTTGGCCTACTTTCGTGTGTCATGGAAACATATTATTCCTGTCTCCTGGAGAGAGTGTTCCACACATACACAGACAAATGTATGCAAATACATGCTTCCCTTAACTCCATAACAAGAGCATTTTAGAGCCCGATTATGAATCATTTCTGATGATTTCATTGAAGCAGATGGTTGTAGCTAAATCCTTTAAAAACACTTAACGGTGTTTTCTATGTTAATGTGTCTTACAGTGCAAACTGAGGTGTAAGGCAAGTGAGTCTCCCATGAGACATGACAAGATGGTGCCATCCAGAAATTCTGAAACAGAGTTTGTTGCCTGTGCATCAATAAGATGCACTTTATTCCATCTCGTTCATCTTATTCCATCTATGTGCTGTGCATTCATATGTGTACAAGTGCACATGAGGGTTGCGAGCTTGAATTAGTTTGTGGTTCTGTGCATGAGACCGTGAATTTGACACATCACCTGATTTAATTGCTGGTTCCAGTGATCTGTGAGATTCACAGATTGGGGTCAGGGTGAACAGAAGTGAAATGGTGGATTGAGGGGGCACAGAGCCTGCCCAGGGGATGTGATCTAGGTTTGGATTGGACAGACGGCACAAAGTGTGTACAGCCAGACTGGTCTTGTGCTGAAACTGGGGGGGAAAAAAGGACAGAGCTCCTCCAGTGAGGGCATTGAGACAGTGGGTTAGTTCAGGCTCTAAGGCTGCTCTGTAACAAAGGCCAAGCCATGAACTAAGAGAGGCAAAGAGGAAAGGGATTTTTTTTTTCTTTTCATGGAGCTGTTTGGGCGTCTGTCCACGGCAGAACACTCAGAGCATGCTGAGGCAAATGTAGACAGATGTCTGTTTTAGAAACATCTCAGGTTCAGTGCAATCCAAGACGGGCTTAAGAAAGCCAATTATTATTTAATAAAAAATGTCACATCTGTCTTAGTGCCTGTCAAGTAAAAGTACATCTGCATTCAGGTAAACATGGTGGATAATCTTAAATTACTGTAAACAGTTACTGTAAACAGCTCAACAGGAACAGGGCATGATAAAACCTGAGTGTTATTTCAAACTCTGCAACTGAATTACCGCTTAAGTTCAATTAAAAGGCTGAATGTGTGCTAGTACACAGTAATTATATGGTTTAAAGTCACTACAGGCATCGGACAGAGGGAACAGAGGCCTCATTGAGAAACAACCACAGGGATTGCACAGAGAGGGAGGGAGGGAGAGAGAGAGAGAGAGAGAGAGAGAGAGAGAGAGAGAGAGAGAGAGAGAGAGAGAGAGAGAGAGTAGACATGCATAGACCCTGATTAATGTGCAGCTTTTGGGCCTCTCAAACGTATTCAGACTCAAAAAGCTTCACAAACCATCGGTATCTACAGTAGTTCATGTACACATTCATTGACAAACCCTAATCTCCCATTTAGATTTTATGGACACATGGATTTTCACATCCACACCTAGTAAACTCTAAGCTTCTTTCATGTTTACTAACGTTTTCCCATGCATACCGTAGCTTAATGCAGTTTTTTCAATCATTCTTAAAGCACCAACTACCGAGACTGAAAGACTAAGAGAGGTATAAAATGTGAATATATCATCAATGCTAGTAATAGTGACAGGCATAGATAACAGGTAACAGTTGCGATAGCTTCTGTCCTGCATTCGCTGTGGCACCAAGTGCATTAGCAGATGACTGGAAATAGTAGAAAGTAAATCTTTAGAGACATCTGGGGTTTACAGCCCCACTTTCCCTGAGTATCCAGTCAGCACAGCAACACAGGATGAGCGACAATTTAGGAAACATGCATAATGGAGTTTGCAAATTGAAAAAAAAAAAAAAGTATTAGAAATAAACTGCAGATAGCTCAAAAGGAAGAACGTACACATCTCTTGACTGGAAGTTATTTTCAGGTGCTGAACTCATTGGAGACACACAAGGGCTTCAGTGAAAATCCATAAGGAGGGGCAGCATTGATGTTAATGAGGTTATACAACAGGCTGAAGCTAGGCGGTGTAAAGAGGTCGCACCGATGTAGCACAACCACTTTGTCATATCTAGAAGCAAGATGGCAAAAATGGAGCAATGAGAATATTTGGCGAGGCCATGATCTCAACCAGTATATCCATATGGTGAAATCAGCACTGGCTTGTTTCCTCCGTGTCTACAGTAGAACAAAAATCATGAAAGTATTACGAAGGCCGCAGCTGTACTCAGACACACTGGGTTTCTTCCAGTCAACATATAAGTGAAGATTACGTTTGGTTGATGTTTTGTTTTTTCACCACTGGTCCAAGTAAAAAAAAAAAAGGTGGTTGGCACTAGCTGGGTTTACACGGACCTCTTTATTCCGATTAAAATCGGTTTAAAAGTTCGATAAATAAATATTAAACTGGTTGCTGGATAACAGCAATTATTATAATTATGACAGCAGGTTTGCAGTAACAACAAGCCAGTATTGTTGCAAACAGAGTTGACGGGTGTAAGAACTGCTTTGTCATAGTAATGCGGTCTAAAAGTACTACAACAGACATCAAAGGACAATAACATGTCTGACTTGTAAACACAGGGAAACATATGCTAATGTGAAAATACATTTCCAAAGAGTATTACTGTTGGCCATAAAGCCGGTTGTGACTGTAAACCGGTTTAAGTCTCAGGCTTTGCAGCCATATGGACGTGCTAAAATAACTAGTTTTATTTTGCATCTTTAGGGGTTAAAAGCTTCAAACTAAAGCATATAAACAGCTTTTAAAAAGCATGCATAAAACAAAGTCAATGACTTTATATACTATATTACTCTATAGATGTGAACTGTTGAATGATAAATGATTCTTGCTCACGGCAATCTGAATAACCTGCTAGGTGTCTGGAGGATTCAAGAAATTAGGAGCTCTTAAAACAGGTTTGCACGAATAAATCATCGTTTCAGGTCCAAATACAACCAACAAGCACCTTCATGTTAGCTGAGTAGCAGGTGTTTATTTCATCCCAACAGAATCATACGTGTCCAAACAGACTCGACGCTAGAGCTGCTGAGAGACCCGCTGGGATTCATACATTCACAGGCAAACACACACACACACACACACACACACACACACACACACACACACACACACACACACACACACACACACACACATACATGCACATATATGGACACGCTGTGACATACTGGCATGCTATATTTGTACACACAAACACTCTACATGCAGAGACAGGGGCCTGACAGCTGTGAATCAGGCTTGGTTATTTTTATAAGTGTGAACAAAGTATTACACTATGAGAGGTGTGCTGAATGTTTTGTTGTCTGTGAACGTTGTTTTTGTATATGAATTAGGACGGAGACAGAGATGCCCATTTTACCAATCCTCAAGATGTTTCATATACGTTAAATAGTCCAAGGGTAACTTCTGGTAATTGTGTTCTACACATAGCATGAGTAGAAGAAGTAAGACACTGGGATTTAAACATGGGTCAATGGAAGACTCAAACCAACAAACAAAGCATATAATTATGTCTGAAAACTGGTAAAACCTGCTCTATGTAAACCTAATGAGACAGTTGGGGTGCTAAGTCTGGCAACTGGCATGCAGACATCCCTGTCTGCATGCCAGTAACATGCTAAACTTAAACTTAAGTAACATACTATAGTCTGGTAACTTCAAATTTGACAAAATAATCTTACAAAATTCACATATATTTCTGGTTCAACAATATTCAATTCGTAGAAAAGGGCAGAAACTGCATTACTGTGTTAATATGTGCTCTCCTGGTCTGGACAGTCGTATGGAATGACCTGCTCTCCCTGTGCAGCCTGTTTGCTGTCAGCTGTTTCACTGTGGGTGACTCTCTAAATCTCTCTACTCACCCTTTCTGTCAGTCTCACACTAATTGGTGGATGAAATACCACAAAGAGGTCACACCGGTATACTGTATAGCACAGTAACACACACACACACACACACACATATATATATATATATATATAGAGGGGATCTACATGGAAAATTTAATTGTGGTTGATGAAACAAGAGAAATGATTATTCTTTTGTTCTGTTTGTACTTGTTCCTGTGTTCTTCCTCTTCAGAGGCAGGGAATATGGTTCAGGTCGGCTGGTTTTGTCAAAGGGAACGACTAGCTGAGAGCTAAAATGTCGAAATTACGAATCACAAAATAAAGTCTTGTTTCGAACATTTTAGAACAGCACTAAGCCCAATACAGGATGGCATTACGTGTCTGGAGAAAGGAGAGTTCTGTGATGAAATCGTGGTGCTTTCAATTGAAAGATAATTCAATAGTTTTCCTGGTGCATTTCTCTCAGGAAATTCACGCACCTCCTAGTAAAAGCTTGTTTGTCAGTCCGCTGGGCATCGCTCCACATGGTCTGACCACTTCTATCACGTCTGACGCAAATCATGTTAAATCATTAAGATTCAATCACGAGATAAAATTAAATAGAACAATTAAAGCTATTTGAGCAAACACTGTCACACTGTTTCAAGGCAGAGGCGACTCTGTGGTTACGTGATGTGTGCACCCTGGTGCGTGTTTCTGCCAGCGCACAAGGATATAGACATGTGTCTGCATGTGATGTTTTCCCTTTTGTGGGCAGGCTCAAGTTTAACAGACGTAAAAAAAAAAAGACTGAAGAGCAAAAACGAATGACATGATCCGAGAGTAAAGAAGGGCCAATAAAATACATGTAAAGCGAGGGGGGGGAGGGGCTGTAAATAATGACAAAGGAGACCCAATCAGAGGAAAGGAGCAAAAATGGGTGCGTGCTTTTCAATTCTGCTCCTTAGTTAAAGTGTGAATTAGTGTAAAGACAGTAAAAAAATACGTAAATTAAACTCATACGAAGATGTAAACAAACCACCAAAATTGCTACAGGCGGGACAACTTTGAATAATTTTGAAGTCTTTGTTAAACATGTTGGAAAAGTCTTTGTTGCTGACATTAAGCATAACAATTAAAAAGGCTCTTTCTTTCTAACAAAAGCTATCCTCTTTCATTCCCCCAGGTATGTTTTGTATTCAGTATTCATTCAATTTCCGGTGATGTTTTGGTTTTGTCCCTACATCAGTGCTAATGTAGGATTCTCAACTCGACAGCACCAACACTATTCAGAAGCTGGAAGCTAATGTATTACACTTTTTTTTTTTTTTAAATGATTAACCAGTGCTGAAACAGTGCACAGGTCACTTCTTGACAAACTTGCTGTTGACAGACAAAGTCAGTCAGCCAGTCAAACCATGCTGAAAGAAATGTCTGATCCATTTTGAAAATACATGCCAAAGCTAAGCTGTCAATACTCATCCCCTACTTGCTGAAATAAACCAAGTGGCAAAGACCAAGGAGGAAGGAGACATTTGGAAATGAAACACAACAGAGTCCAGGGAAACAGGTCGTTTCGGCCAATACTTTGTGTGTGGCTGCGCATGTGCATCTCTTTGAATGAACAGATTTGCATGTGTAGAGGTGTGTGAGCATTCAATTTGATATGAGTACATATCTTTCAGTTGTAGTTTCATTTTACATACTGTGCATATCTATACTTATGCTGGTCTGTTCTACAAAAGCAAGGAGGTTCAGTCTTTTCTACGTCCGTGTCCACTTTCAGCTCCAATAGACTCTGAATAATGGGGCACAACAGGGGGAAGGAAAGGCTTTGTCTGGAGACTCCAGTTGGCCTTTCTGTCTTTTATTCAAACTTTCTCCACTTGGCATTCCAATTACTTTATTTCACTCAACTGTTAACCAGTAAGCTGTTCTTTACCTTTACAATTCCTGACAATATAAAAGCATAAGCACGTCTCTCATTGTCAGTTTATAATGCACGTTAATGCTGGCATCTCAGTCCTCGTTTCTTTTCTAAACCTCACTCTGCTCTAATTGGGCCTTGTCTTATCAACCTTGTAAAACAAGAACAGGTTCAGCCTCCCAACTTTGAAGGGTGTTCTTCTGTTGTCGTCTTTATGAATACATCTGGCTCTCATAAATCGGCTTAAATAGATCGCAGTGCAAAAACACGTACATCGTGCAACAACTGATAATTATTACAAGATTCTGTCTTTCCCTGGATCGTTTCCAAAAGGCACTCAATGGTTTTTACAACACCACAGTGATTAGGTCATGCAATGAGCATTTACAATTGACACTAAAAGATTGTTTCACAAACCCAGTGTTTTGCATGTAACAACTATAACTAGATTGTTTATACAGGTTTTTCACCATAAAATCAATAGACAAATTTCAATCAAAAATCATTTGCATTAATTATAATCATTGTTTTGTTTACAAGCTATTACACCTTGTTGTTTAGCATCTCTTAATAGCATAGATCATTTGGATATTTTGGAAAGAGAACTTTTAAACTGACAATCTGAATAACAAGTGGAAGAGTCCGGTATTCACACAATTTTTATTCTATAAATTACATTTAGACAAATGTGTCAAATTCAAGTCTTGCGTTGGGGCTACCTGTGTCATTATTGGGAAAGAATGTTCAATCAAAGTTAATCATGTTCAGATTTGATCTGTATTTGTAACTAAGTGAACTGAAAAAGGATTGGTCCTTAAAATGAGAATTATTTTGAAGAACAAGTTTTTCAAAATATTAGCCTTGCACACTTCACATATAAATAATTTAACAAAGAAGCACAATTGAAGGTCAAGCTTTGAAAACACTCATTTCAAGTGTGTTTTTCAATCTTCTAATCATACCGCTTTAGTGATAACACTGATTAAAAAAAAAAAGTTCCAAAGTAACTTTCATCTAAACACTAATAAACATAACTGCTGTCACATATCTGTGCCTGGTAAGTCCATTAATCAACCCTTGAATTTTTATGAGCGATCATCACTGCCCATATCTGCAAGCCTATACAGCAGCAAACAAAGGTGGCCGAAAGCTTTGGACTCCGGGCAAACTCAAGTCGGCAGCGCGCTTCCAGGTCCACCACGCTCCCACGTATGAGGGAGAGAGAGCCATCCGTTCTTAACACAAAACACCTGGAATAATTAGCTCTCTCTCCCCCCACCAAACACAACCAGGCTGCCACAGTGAACAAGCTGTAAGCTAGTATCTTCATAGCACGGACAGACAACTCCCCTGGGCACTTCAAGACAACTGTTATGCAGATGCAGCACATTCAGCGCAACAACAGAGCAGTTTAGTTTGGTGACAAGTCAGTCCTCAGTGAACTGTGTGTTATAATTATATATACTACAGGCTGTTGTGGGGTCTGACCTAAAAGGATATCCAATACTTCCTACCTGTGAACTACTGGAAACCATGATAAACCACAAAAACCATATTGCTAGTATCTTTAAAAAAAACCTAAACCAAGTAAATAAAAAAAGCTGACACCTTTATTTTACGGCATAACATGCAGATGCTGAAGGAGCAGAGGAAAGATCACTTTCAACTCACTGAATGTCACTTCATCACTACAAGCATTTATACTGCATCTGTTAGCTCCTGAACTCCATCATCTCTCTATCTAGCTCTACCCTCCTTTTTCTCCCTCAGCAGTGAGTGAGGTGATGAATGTATGTCTCTGTCTCAGTTTCTATTAATAGTCCGGAGCAAGGCTGGAAGTGTCAAAGCTAAGGAGGGACAGGATCGCTCTTTGGCTTTGCCTCGCTCACACACAGAGTCGAGGCAAACTCTACCAGAGAGTCCAGATGTAGCAGATGTGGAATACAGGTAGGGATTTTTTTTTTTTGGTGGGAGGGGGGGAGCTCACAAACAAAGCCAGCAGCAGAACTTCTAACAGCATACTGATGGATTTACTGCCCATACGATAAAGCAAACAACTCCCAGAACCTCTCAGCACAGTGCGGTGAAAGACAGGATTGCCACAGCAGGGCTTACACAGGCAAACACACTGACACATAGGTGTCCAGACACACATACTGTTTAACAGTTAACTGATTTAACCCCGACAGTTCTGTGCCACAGGGACCCAACGATCCTACAAAATGACACCGATTGTTTAAAGAGATGAGGGAATATGTTTGCTGTAGAATGCCACTGTTCCTACCTCGTGAGTTGGTAGCCAGGTCGGCCACTTTTTGGAAGGCGTCGAGGAGAGCGGCCACAGCAACTACTGTCGCCCTACAAAAGAGGAAGGAACAAATTTGGTTATTAAAAAACAAAACTGCACTTTTCCAATATGCTACAATATAAAATAGGTTTTACAAAAAGGCAGAAGTGCTTCAAATCAGTCAAAGGATACATAAACACAGGTGGCTCATAAACTGCAGTAATTACATACTAGTGTTGGCAGATAAAGATATAATAAACAGATCAGATGAAGAAAAAAAAAGTACATCAGAGAATCACACAAGCATGCTTGTGTGATAAATTGCATACAATGACGCTTTCATTATATGTCTGTACTGTAGTATGCATGTATGATGGTGTCTGTATGTAGTGTAAGAGTGGATAGAAAGTAGAACTTAAACGTGCCCTACTCTGGGAGGAATGCCAACATGATTACTTAGGGAACGCTGGAATCTGTCCAGCTCAGCATCACAGCTCAAGCTATAGGTTTGCCACACTTTAAGGTCAGTGAAAGGATGAAGGTGGGATCTACCCTGTCGGAGAAGGTGCACATCACAGACACAGTTTCCGCGTCATCATCTATGTCTTACCAAGTATTTATAAACAAGACTAAAAAGATTTGCTGGCACACACAATGAAGACTGAAGGAAGGGCAAAACCCAATATGTCCTAAAAAGTAGTGGAAGCTTGGTGGAAGATTACTCTGCAGCATTCATGGCACACTTAACTGGTTAACTAGAAGAAAATGACTCACCTTTTTCAGAAACAACAAATCTGTCATGATTAAGATCACAGGTATGAGGATGAAAGGCTCTATATGCAGACCTGTATGTGACATATGATCTCAAGACTACCCATCAGTCATCCACGCTTAAAAAAAAAGAAAGAAGACAAAACACTGTTGTTTGGAAATTTTCCAAGGAATGTTCAGCCATAAAAAAAAGCGTGTTTGTTCAAACACTAAGTACCTGAATTTGTAAACACTTGTTATCTTCCACTGGTCAACAGAAAAGCATGTGAATACAACCTGTAAATTTCCATCAACAGTCCAAACAGGCAGCTTTCACAGCTGGGCAAAACAATAGCTGAATACAAGTCGGAGGTGACGTTTTGAGTTGAAGTTGCTGATGGAAAAAAAGGTTTTACTTTGCCAACATGAACCATTCGACATGTATTTTTCTGCTGAGGTTCTACCCTGTGTATCCAAACACACTGGTGAGGCAAGAGTAGTTGGTGGAGTCTTTTAGTAGTACACTTTTAGTGCATATCTTGGGTGGGAAGAAACTGGGGCTCCCTTTTGTTCCGACCCAGGACCGTTGCAAATCACAGAGCCATTATGCTGTGTGCTCTGAAAGTGACTTCATGTTAAGAAAATATTTCAAATTAAAGGTTCGCTGTTCTTAGAGTACAGTCCTAATGCTGACTTCTCAGAGGGCTCTCCTACAAGCTTGGTAAAAAAAGGGGTGAGCAGAACACGAATTACATGCCTAAATATTCTTCTACATTCAAAAACTATAGAAAAGTGTTAGCGCTGAGTCAATAATGGAAGAGGAATTTCCTTTTATTGCTCAAAAACTTAATGTAATATTGTCTCATAAGTGTTGTGTTGTTGCAGAGCTGACCAGACCATCCAAGGGTGTGCCCTGCAAATGGAAAAAGAAACATATGCAGGCACACACAAATTCCTTTCTATTTTAAACCCAGCGCAGGCACCAGGGCAACCTCCAACTGATATCTGCCTCCACTAATTCATACCATGTACACAGTGGCATATGGATCATATATTAAATGTAAATGCAGCATCTTGTTCAGTTAAGTTGACCTTTAATCTAATCCAAAACATGTTTGTGTGGGAATGACTTTAATGATGCCTATTTTTTAGTGAGGTACAATGTGCAGTAGTTTACAATTACGTGTGAGCAATGCCAAACTATCCACTCATGACAATTAGCAACTCCAATCAGTACAACCGTTAATAAAACAGAAAAAAATCATAGTTTCACCTTCTTTTATCAGGTTTTCATTTCCATTTTGACACTCAAGACTTCTGTTGCAGTGAGAAGTCTTCAACTCTGCACAGCACTCCAACAATGACCTGACTGCTACCACTAGCCTTAAAATATGCAAACGCCTCTGTCTTGGAGTTCAGACAAATGACTAACATATCTATTCCACAAAGCCTTGACCAAGCCAATCTAAACTCACAACGCACCCTGACATAGTACAGTAGAGTTCTCATTCTGACAATTATACATTCAGCACTGCTGTCCCTTTATTCTTAGTTCAACAGAAACTGGATTAATAAAGTATACTTGGAGTACACTTTAACTGTCTGAGCTCTATAGACATGTAGGTGTGTTTTCATTTAGTCTTTAATAATGACATTGAGATAAAAAAAGAGGTGTAGAAATGTGGTTATTGTTACATGACTTAACGCATTCGTCTCTCCTGTGTCCTTAATATTTTGTATGTGACTCACAGCGACCTATAAGATGCTGAAAAGAGAGCTTGACATCCTGGTGCATTTTCAGTAGATTTGTGTGTTCGTCTTCCATTTGGATCCATTTGAAGATGGTCAGGTGTGTTTTTTTTATTACAAAAACTCTATGCTTTGTAATGTCACAGGGATAGTGCAATTTGTATGCACATTTATTTATGTGTGTGAGTTTATACCGAATGCAAAAATACTGTAAATTTCCGCTCAAGTGTGAAATTCTGAAGAGGGAGAAAGTTGCTGCCGTTGGTGGTGGTGAACAGGACACAAGAGGCGATGAGAACCTTCGGTGTGAATTGTTATGTGTGTGTGTGTGTGTGTGTGTGGGTGGGGTGGGGTGGGGCGGTGGGTGGGTGGGTGGGGGGGGGGGGGGTGGAGGAAGGAAGAAAGAAGAAAGGGATGAGAATGAGGCTCAGTTAACTACAAGCAGCATCTCTCCAAGATCAACCTCAAACATACACATTATTTTAATATTCCAAATAGTGTGTTCTTGTGTGTGTGGGATTCATATATATAATAAATATTTCATTAAATAAAAAGACTGTTATGCTCATTTTTTGTAAACTTTTGAAGTGTGAAGTCATAATTTAGTCCTATTTTTTTTACATTTGGTGAAAGTAGGGTGACAGACACTTGTACTCAAAAAACGATATTATAAAATCTATTTACGTGTGTGTGTGTGTGTGTGTGTGTGTGTGCATGTATTGTATGTATGCTTCTGTTGATCTACCCATCCATCTGTCAATGTTTGTCCATCTACTGTCTACAAATTTGATGGCTCCTATTTGAGTGCCTTTATAGAGCTATTATACAGTATATACAGTTCATGAGGTGAATATGAAGTTTTGACATGTCTGTATCTTCACTAAATTAACCAGGGGGAAGGAAGGAGGACTATGTTTAAGCCTTACTTTGGCACAGCTGTACAAACCAAGATCCACCAAACAGACCAAACACTGACAACTTAAAAGAACACTGTTATTAGAAATCAGTTCGCCTATATATTCCACCCAGTCTTCTTTCTTCAAAGCTCTGTTCTGCGTATACGCATGTATGTATGTATGTGTGTGTGTGTGTTGCCTGTTCAAAACCAGCATGGACAAGAAAAAAACAACAAAACACAGCATTCAGACCAAAAATGACAGAACAGCCTCTAAACTGCAATTGGTTGATTTTTCTAGTTGCTTTGTGAGAGGGAAGAAGAGGGTCTAAATTACAGAGTAGTCTGTTTTAGGACGTCATTACACACGTGTATATGCTGCAATCACTGCTAGCCACTTATCCAGGCCAAGGAGGGAAGGTGGGTGTGTGTGTGTGCTTTACTTTGTGTAAGTGTGTGAGTGTGTGTCCTATGTAGCCTACTCCCCAAACAGATTACAGAGGGGGATTGTGCTGTAGTCAAAAAAGCTAGTTTGGCCAAATTTGTAGTGGCTGGTTAAAAAAAGAAAAAGAAAAAGAAAAAGGGCTTATTGGTAGGTCACCATGAGCAAATCCAGATAGCACACTCTTGTTAGCGCTCCAGCAACAAGGGCATCATTACCACCATGTGTTTCAACCAATGCCATGAACAGGGCGTCTGTTGAGCTTAATCAGGCAACAGCTAGTCTAAAAACACTTTTAATGAATGACATTCAACTCGTCTCCTAAAGAAGGAAATCGATCTTTTCTGGGAGCATTACTGACCAATCATCGTTGTGGACGAAATGCCCCAAATGTTAAAGCATGGGTCAGTAATCATTCATTATAGGCAGAAGGCAAAAAAAGCATCTCCATAGTCAAGCTGCCACTAACCCACTGTAATTGGATGAAGAGATCTCGCTGACATACAGTGTTCCCAACTCATCTTTTCATCACAACAATAATAGCACACACACACACACACACACACACACACACACACACACACACACACACACACACACACACACACACACACACACACACACACACACACCGTCAGACAATCAGACATTAGCAACAGGGCTACAAATACTCCCCTGAGTGTTGGCATGGCAGGGTCACATATTTAACCCCAGAATGGTGGAGAAACTTCAATAACATATCACCATTAATCAGCCTTAATACTGACAAAATGAAATAATGAGACACTGAGTGGTCCCTGGAAAGTATTGTTGAATCCCTGAGCCTTTATAGGACTGTCAGCATTAGTCTGTCTCAGGACACGTGGACATTTAAATGGCTGGAGAACTGCCATGCAATGTTAATCAGAGAATAATTTAGACCACAGGACGCTCGTATCTACAGAACTTGCTGAACAATGAGCTATTATTTCTGCTGTCACAAGTTGTTTGTCTTCTGACACGTGGCCACTTAAAACCAAACTAAGAGAGGTGGCAGGGATTGGCATCCATTGTAAGCAGAGGACCTAGAATCATTTTTGGTAGGAGTAGTGTAAATTAACAGCATTAGAGATACAAATTAAATCGGGCTTAAAGAAGACTAAATGAGGGGGGAAAGACACACAATGACCCCTGAACAGTACGGTTAAGAGATCGGGCTTTTATGTACACTGTCATTGCTCATTAGTCTAAGGAAACGTGTCCATCTTTTTGGCAGTGGATTGACTATGACATATGTATGAGCCCACATACAGTACAAGATCAGTTGATGAAATGAGATTTGGTGTAAAGGGATCCATGGGGTATGAAAGATGTTATGCAACAATCCGAGTGGTATTTCCCTCACCAGGAAAATATGTTGTTTACGTTCTCAAACTAAGATCCAATTTTAGCTTCAGTGTTCCCAGATTTTCAAATAACTCTCAAAATAAAAAGCTAATTAATGTGTATTCTATGTGTGTATCTATCCATTACTGTTATGCAAATACTGTGAGTTGGGTGGCTTCAGATAAGAGTTGGTGGTGCTAATTCTCCAGCCAGGTGCCATTAAACTGTTGCTGAAGAAAACAAGAGGAAACTGCAATGAAATCACCTCCTATAAAAGCCTTGAATAAACTAAAACAATGGAGAAAATGTGATGGAAATATTGCCAACATGTGTGACTTTGAGGAGGTTGTAGTCACTTTTTCTTCTTTCCGTGTCTCTCGTGGAGTGAAAATCTCTACGGACAATCAAGTTAAGGTTTATTTGGGATATTACCTTTTTTCTGTTTTATTGAGACAATTAAAACATCTAATTAATGGCAGACCTCACTGTATACATATATAATGTGTCCTGTTCATTCATTTAGATTAGGAACTACATTATATGGTGTAGCTTGCCTGTCATGTGAGTGATGGTTAAGATTGACAGAGTTGCGTCTTCTAAAATAATGAGGTGATGTATCCAGTTTTTTGTCAGTGTTCAGCTGACAGTGAAGTGGAGTAAGTTACACAAGAGAAGCTACTCCTCTGTTGCGCTCTTACTTCAACCATGACCCAAAATTAGGTTTACTCTCGCAACAATCAAGTATGTGGGCAATACGAAGCGTAACCAATGTTATACTGGTGGCAGCAGGGGTGGTGGTGGTGGACTGCTACTTTTGCAGAGCTTCGAGTTTTACCAGAGATTAACGATCTAACATTTTTTGTGTCCTCACTGTTGGACTGTTACATGCTAACACTAAGTAGTGACTAGTGACTTGGTTGGTGTACTGCAGAGTAAAACAGACTAGCAAATATTTAATCATCAAGACACCAACAAAGAGTGACAGAGATGGACTCAATGGACAAAACCTTTTTTTTGCTCTCTTCATTGCCTTCAGGCTGTTTCATAATGGAGTTGGACAGTCGCATGACAAAATTGTTATTCAAATTGGACTTGCCGAGCTCACCAAAAGCGTAAGACTGTAATTTTTGCTGTTGGCCATTTTGAACTTGCAATGGATTCATAAGAGCCATGTCTCTGCCAGTTTAAAAGGTGGTCACTACAACACCGGGTTAAAAGCTAATGAGCATCATCAGCCCTTTGTACACAGAGATCCTGCAATAGCGTCACAATGAAGGATTTTTTCCCTTCACCGCCTATGTTTGTTTACACTGAACAAAACAATGGCGACACAACTCCTGCTCCATTGTGTGATTTTAAAAAGCATACCGGTGTTATGCAAGTGAAAGAGCCGTGACGTATATCAAAGCAGCGTCAGCGTGATGTTTTACATAAGCGTTGAGCAGCGGATTGTAAACAATGAAATAATATTGTAAAAGTAATGATTTACCTTCCCTCACATTGTGGTTGATCTTGTCCTCTGTTTGGAGGGTAAGGAGCTTCCGGAACTCGCATTGTCTCCCAAATTTGAAGACATTTTAAGTTGATTTCCGTGAGTTAGCAGCTGCCTGATACTGGCTGCTTTTTCAATGTTTCGGTTGTGGATTGCACATATATTATGTTGTCAAAATGCCACAGCCTAGTTCTGTCCTACTGTCTCGCTCCTTCTATACAGACGTCGATTCAGCACAGTTACTACCTCCACAGCCCGCTCAGAGGCAGAACAACGATTACCCCCCATTACACTTTTCTAACGTTTTTACAGAACAGTGGGGCATAATAAAAACGCAACAATTAAACTTCAGCAGGCGGTGTACAAGGGGCTAGCAAAGCAGAGAGAGCATGCTTTCGGTGGAGCAGCAGTTATCCTTAAGTCTAATGCATTCATATTGTCATACTATAACCAACAAACTAATCGTGCTCATACTTAATGAATAAAGCTTTCCTGTATGAAGTTAAATTTCACTTCAGTATAAATCACAGGTACACAATGATGTTACCTTGACCTGGTGCAGGGAGCCTCCATGCAAAACACTGTTTGTCTCCCACATGACAAGAGGAGGCTGCGCAAACAGCAGTTCTTATCAGAGTCAACTTCCACCATGCCGATTAATAAACCACACACATTAATCTGTCGACCTCTAATAAAAATGTGTGCATGGAATCACAATATCTACTGTACATCAGCTTGAAAGTTAACAGAAATCACAACACTGTGTATTACTGAAGTAACACGGTGAAAATGTAGATTTCCCAGATTTGGTTTTATTTATACGAAGAAAAAAAAAGTTGCCTTTGTCAATAAAACAGACAGGACCATACAAATAATGGTACGTGCAGACAAACATGCTCTCTCACCTGAGCTGCGACTGCAGTTTACTGGCCTTGGTGATAAAGTCCTCCCAGATGGGGTAGCTGCTCTGTGTAGGAAAAAAAAGAGACATAAAACATAAACTACACAATCATCTGAACACATTTCCAGACTCCCACAGTTATATAACAGTTTAATCAACATGAGGCCACTCTGACGCCTCACCTCACCTGCAGGGCTAAACAGAACTAACCAAGGTGTAGCCTTTCCCATGCATGTGACCCAGTTCTGTCACCATAAAAACATCTTTCTGTCTGTAACCCTGAGGGAATCAGGGGATTTAAACTAGATGATGAAAATTAATTTAGCAGCGGTGTATGTGTCTGAAAAGCATTCCGTTTGGCCTGAAGAATGAATGCCTTGTGGTAACAAAACACATCCAAAATTCCAAACAGCTGATTTTCATATTACTCCGGTTTGTTTAATAGTTTTGAAATTCGACATTATTTGTTCATGGGAGAGCAGACATCCTATCACGTCCTTCATGATTTAGGTTGCAAAATGGGTCACAGGCCTCTTTTGGAAAGATCCTCACACAACAGGAGCAGTAATACTATGATATAATAAGCCCGGTTCCCAATGGGACTCTAAATATACCAAATTCAGGTCCTGGGTTGAAAATAGTTGAAGAGCCATTAATCAAAACTATGACAGAGAACAAGAGGCCTGCTGCATTAAAAAGAAGAGGTTAACATGATAGTAAGACAACATAAAAGGTAAAAGAAACTGCTGAATAGAGCATGAGCACATGTTTGTCACTGATGTACTACTACTGTCAAGGGTCTGAGGAATGTCATGTTATGCTGTCAAACATTACACCCAACAACAAACTCAACTCTTAAGTTTACCTAAAATACCGTTTTCTGTCTCTGTCCAAATCTACCTTAGGTAATTGTTCCTTTCTATCTCTGCCGTCTTGTTGGCTTATCTCTTTCTCTCCTGGCTCAGTCTACCAGTCTTGGTGGAGAGTCCACCATCAGCTTTGCCTCCTTCAGGGCAGACTTCAAACACTCCAGCAACATTTCCAATGTGATTTCTCTGCAATCATTTCTCACTCCTCTTGTTGATGGCTTAGGCTAGAAAAAAATGTGAGCTGTCACTTTTTTTTGGGGGGGGGGGTATGCGTCCCCATCTGCAATGCTGTAAAAGAAAATGCACTGGAAATGTTGATATCCTACATACACTATGCATTTGCATACTTTCACTGGTGTCTGGTAGCGCAGGGGAACCACCACGAAGAACTTACTCAAGTGGGATAGGGGAGGCTGTGAAGTGCTGAATGTTTGAGCAGTTTTCACAACAAACTTTCTGCCTCCAGACAACCCGATGGCTGGCCATTTGACCTACACATGTCAAAGCCTTCAGACCCTATGGGTAATTTTCTACCCTGACAGCTACATTCCTGGCATTCCTTCAAGTACAACAGCTGGGAAATCTGCAAAATGTCCCATCAGCTAAGCTGTACAAAAATACATAAAAATGAGATGCCCTACTTTTCAGACTGTTGATTGGCTTATGTAGCCTTCATCGAATGTTGGCTGCTGCTCCACTTTAAAATGGCATTAAAAAAAACGTAAAGTAATGCATGCATATATGTATATATATATATATATATATATATATATATATATATATATATATACATATATATATACATACATATACATATACATATATATACATATATATATATATATATATATACACATATATATACATATATATGCATGTATATATGCATGTATACATAAAGAGAGAGGGAGAGAGAGATACTACTCATTACAAACATGAGTTGGAAATGAATAAATCCATGATAAATTTAATCAACATGATTTTGTTCATCGGGCCTCTAAATGAGCTTTCTTTAGGTTACTGAGGGGGTTTGCGTCGAGGTCAGAAGTGTGATGCTAAGTTAGCTCAAGTTAAATCACCGTTGTTTAACCTGTACATTGTTTATCTGCAGAAGAAAACTCAGTACAACTATCCTTTAAGTGTAAACCACTGCTTCAGAAGTTAACTGGTTTGAATAATGAGTTTTGGTCTCGCAAACAGCTCTCGGATAAAACAATTAGTATAAAAAAAAGAAAAGTACTTACTTTCATGTCTCCGATAACAGTTTGGAAAAGTCCTCCAAGCGCGCTGCATTCCTTCTCGAGAACAGCCTCCATTTTCAGGACCAACTCCGGGGGTCAGTACCGACTCGATGAGCCGCTTTCAGTTCGCCGCCCCGGCTCTCCAGAAAAAACTCCGAAGAAAATCTGAACAAAAACGAACCGTTTGCGAATTTCTGATGTTCTTAAATCGACGAATTAAAACTTTTACCTTAGTGTAAACGTGTAAAGAAAAACAGCTGGGTTCCGCGCTGCTGCATCGATTACTGAAAGTCAAGAGAGGCTATTGGGACGGAAGAGACATTTAAATCCCACTCTCCCTTCCACGTAGCTTCGCTCATACCCATGGCTGGACCATGAAGATAATCTTATAAAGTTTGCCAGTCAACACTGTAAATAATGTGCTGCTGGCAACGTAATTCTGTACTGGACAGGTAAATGCCGTCACTTGCGTGACGCCTTACTAGCTTCTCGACTGAGAAAGAAAAAAAGACGAGACACTGGCATCAAGCGCACGTGAATAAACAGAAACACATTTCCGGTTTATTCCACCAAAATAAAATACCTACTTAATGAAAATTTTCAATAACACTGGAGGGATTTTAAAAAAGCCACCACGCATTTTTTTAAAAACAATTTGAGAAAACTTTTCTCTATTCTAAAATTCGTTATACGATATGTAAGGCTGGTTTTGTGACCATTCTTTGGATTTGGTCACGCTTGACTGACTTGTGATTAGTCTTGACTAAGAAAATACAATTTTTTAGAGAAATACCCATAATGTGTCTATCTAATTATTCCCAAATGGCCACTCCCTTGTTAAACGAACCAGCCCCTATGAAATGGCATGAAGAGTTGGGAGAAAATGCCACAGTTGGGGTAACATGAGCGGGATCATGCCATGAGAGTTCTTGAGTGGTTCTTGAGTTCTTGACTGGTCAGCCTACCTGTGGGGTTGGGAAAGGAAATTGGAGCAATAGCATGAATATCCACCACAGTTTCAGCTGAAGAGTGGACTGCAATCCCACAGGATGATATCCAGAGGTTATATCAGTCCATGAGGGGGAGGATTATTGCTGTAATAAATGCTGATGGATCGATACACACTGATTATTGTTTGTGTAAAATGTTGTATAATTCTTTTGTGTCACATGAGAATTTTATGCCTCCTTAGCCCCATTCAGATAGCGTTTTCATTCTGGGCCTGTTGCGCCTTTTTCAGCCTCAACATTCTGTTTGAAAGCAATTAAGGTGTAATGGAGCGTAATCCACCTCTGTGACGCCTCAGGAGGCAGTAACAGCACTGAAACAGGCATCTGTATGAATGGAGTGTGCCGGGGTTGTGGAATGGGTGTGGCACTGTAGGAATATGTTCAGGTGTTCCACCTACCCGGGGGATTTTGCGGTAGCAACAGGGAGTCCGTTATTTAAAGGATAAGCACTGTGAACGCACACACCAAGGTGGCGTTTTGACGCCTTGGGCTGGTCCAGTTCGAACACACCGATGGTGTCACAGAGAAGGGAATTCGTTTGCGCAATGCCTGTTTGAAAGAAGCTTTTGATGTTGTTCCCAATTAGATTACGATAATCGTTGAAAGTTAATACATAACTTGATACAGGTTGACAATTTTCATATACATCAACTACCCAAGCAAATTTGGAGATGAACACAGTGGTGCTTTTAAATCCTTTGAGTACCAGTCCCTGTTCTATGGATTGGCTGAACAAAGATTCTTTTAGAGGGAAATTTCTGTATTCAAACAAATATAATGTTGATATCATAGAACACGAATATCTTTGTGCACAAACGTGAAAAGGAGGTTCTGCTCCTAGCTCCAGGTAAATCTTTTAACTTTTATATAGAACGTTTTATTTTGAAGGAAAATTCGCGATACTTCCGCCATTATTCTGCTATTGTTGACACGGGATGTGCAGAGGTGAGTCGTGGAGCTCAGGGGAGGTGAAGTGTGTTCCTAATATGTCTCACTTGGCAGCATATTGCTGGACAAAAACACCATATATAACTGAATAAATGGACCAGTCTAAATAAGTTGATATGAGTCTTGTAAGTATAGGAAAGAGTATTTTGTTCTTTGCGAGTTTTATCTAATCTCTGAAATGTTGAGAATGACCAACATTTTTGTTGATGCCGACGTTTTGCTGTTTGTTTTAACAGTGGGTGGATATGAAAAAGCTGTATTTTGTAAGTACTAAATATATCTTATATCTTAAATATTCAAAAAGTTATATTTTGTAAGTATTTAAAGTATTTTATATTTGATAATGAAAATGTTGACTAGTTGTAGATAACGGGTGACATCTAGTGGCTGAAATAAGAATGACAATATTGAATCAATGCAGGAAGTTCAAATGGAATATGACGTTATACGAATATCAATTTATTCCAGTTACAAATAATTAATCAGTTGTGATAACCATGGACTAAAAATGCATCATAATGTCTAACTGTTACTAGCACTGAGCATTATGTCAAGGACCATAGTCTTACAGAATCTAATAGATTGTGTAAAATACAATTAAATATATGCACAGAATGACCAGGAAAAACCAGATTCCACCCCTTTTTCCATTTGCAGGCTATATATTATTTTTCAAATACTATATGTTTAAAGTTCAATCTTACAAAAGTTTATTTTATTGTATTGTATTTCCAATAGTATTGCTCAGGGTTCTCAAACCAATGCAAAAAAAAAATTAATACTGCATTGATTTGATTTGAAAGTTAATGTGCATACGTACTGTATATATGTTATTGTACAGAACTAGAACATGCAGTGTTGCATAATATAAGTTGAAATCTTGTAATATGAACTGGAGTATTGCAGCATACTGCCAGCTCCAGCACATTTTGCTGCAGACCTTGTTTAATGTTCTATGTCATATAGACATACAGTATGGTTAGGAAAGGTATTACAGCTTTGGTGGGAAAGTGAATGCCAGCCCCTGCTACAACCTTACACCAAAGTCTTTACTAAGGATCTGAGTGAAATGAGAATATGACTGCATAAGATATGCTGATCAACTCCAGTTATGTAACTGAATTTCACACACATTGAATAGTTCCTGTATTGGTGTGTAGGTTAGAAACAGCTGGAATAGATCAAAAGTTCTGCTTTTGTGTTTACGAGCTGTTCTGTCCCCATCAGAGAAAATTTAGACAATCATTTGGATATAAAGGACTAAGACAGAACCTCAATTAGTACAGTACGTTCCTAAGAGGTGCAATATTAAATGATTACTGAGGATATTATCAGAGGGATACTTAAAATGAGCCAGGGCTTTCAGAAGACACACGGGGTTTACATGTTGTTGCTTCTCACAGATAATCAAAGAAAGATTATTCACATAGTCAAGTCCTTAAATTTTGTAATCGTTACGATTGTTGTTGGAAGTGATACTGTTTGGGTCACTCTTGCAAATCAGTATGTCCCTATGCATTCCTGTCCTTGCTCTCATACAGCTCCAATTAGTAGGACCTGACATTTACTGACTTTGGCAACTCTTAGTGGTAATATCAAAAAGACACTGTGGCAGACAATGCACCCTGTAATGATTCAAAGACATGAGGTTCGTTTTTTCTTAAAAACATTTATTTCCCTAGTTCTAAAATGTGCTTAAAATGTCAAAAACAGCAGGTGTCAAAAACAAAAACACTTAATTTACAAATATTTTAAATTAATTAAATTTTAATAGACTAATGAATGAAAAAAAATACGGTATATAGAATGAATGAATCATGTATCACGTAGGGTTGATTTTGGTCCTTTTACAATGCATCAAAAATAATTAGAATAAGGGACAATCCCATTCTTCATATAGTTAAATGAGCCATAGGAGATAAAGATCATTGTTTGAAATATATAAGCTCATGAAGCATTTCTACTGAGTCATATTAAATGATTAGTTTGTAGTAGAGCTCACAATACTGATATCATATTATGTGGCAAATGTTGACTGAGAACAGCTGCAATATTGCATGAGAGAAATCTGTCGAAAAGTGCTCAAAAGAAGAAATTCAAACTTTGAAATTCAAACATCAGATCAACTCACATTTTAAATAGTGGCTAGGTAAAAATCTAATAACAGTCCTGTTAAACATAGCGTGAGTTTACAGCTCTTTAGCACCAATGTAACTGGAGGACAGTTTTTACAATCTTTCAAACAAATTGCACCATCACACAGATTTACTGTCATGCAAAACTTATTACTAAAGGCGTGTTTTTGTGGCTTTGGAATTGGGAAATACTCCCTACAATGAGGATGTGACTATGGAAATGGAGCAACATTTGGATGATTAACAAAATTAGTGGAAAAAATCAACTTTCACAAGAATCACTTGCATCTTGCAAAATGACCTCGTATAAGCTCAAAATGTTGTATCATAAACGAGGCCCGCTCACATTTTCCCTGCGCTTCTGTAGATATTTAAAGGAAAGCATATGGTGCTAACTGGCCATATTAAAATGTTTTTTTTTTCTAAACCCTGTTCTGAAAGTACCTTTAATTGTTTCAATATCTCAAAGGAAGAATTCTTGTAGGAATATTATTTTCCTTTCACGATGCGAAAGTTTGCATTGTACTAAAGAGCATCATTCTCTAAGGAGCTCTGGATGGTGTGGCTGTTTTTATTGATACATGCTGAAGTTATGATGCAGCTATAAAACTAGTTTGGGCTGGTTGCCCCAGTTACATCATCCACCTCCTGAAGCCCATCATCAAACTGCCGCCGTAGGAAAGTGTCGCCACAAATGCAAATATCTAGGACAATAAAACAAAAGGGGAGAGAGAGAAAGAAACAATAAAACAATTGGTCAGAAAAACCTGGTCCACTAAATGTATCCTCATATGCTAACTGCGACTGACTTATTGCCTTTTTAAAAAATAATTTTAATCATCATGAATCCAGCAATATTTTTTCAAATCACTTCCTGTGTTATACAGTTTTACGGTTTGACAGTTCTAGCTGATAGCAGGACACCAGAAGCTTCACAATATGCTACTTGTTATGGCAACATGGACACTCTTTTTGCATTATCAAAAGACTAAAACCGGAGTTAATCAGCAGGGAAGCTGATTAACTTTCTACATGGAAATGTGTTAACGATGATTCTGGACAGGATTTATTAAGATTACGTTTTATTCTAATGATTATTAAGAGTGAACCTTGCATAAAACAGGGAAAACTATTATTCTGAATTGTGTGATTTCATGAGATGTTTAAAAAAAAATATTTCTAGGCCACTTCCATCAACTCCCCAACTTTAGCAGAAGTCCAAAAAGGAGTGTGACACTGGTCTACGTTCCTCCAGATAACACTGTGAGCTGGTTATGATGATTAGAATCATGCGATCACTGAACACATTATTAGAGAATTTGAAAAACATCTCTCATTCTCACCGTGGCTGCCACGTTAATAGTGTATTGCCTGTAGGTCAGGACTGTGAATATATTGCTCCGAGGGTTATTTACACACAAGACGGTGTCGTTTGGCGATGAGTTGATGTAGGATCCTACATAAGCCGCTGTGGTCGCTGCCTCCAAAACAAAGGCAGCAAAGTAGAAAAAGAAAGCCATGAAATGGTAAAAAACATCCTGAGAAAAAGGAGAGGAGAGAAAAGCATTAGGAATAAATACAGAAAAGTTCAAGAGTTTCATGCTTCTCATGTAAACAGGTAAAGACCTAATGTAAATATTTATACTGCAATACCGTAAGATTCCATAACAACACAAGACAAACGCTCCCATTGGGCAATAATTAGACAATCGCTGCAATGGTCGCTGCAGCTACCTGTACTTTAGCATTCACATAACGAACCAGGCAATCTGCCAAAAAAAAAATCAACCTTCACATTATTCATGAGGCATAACATAGGGGATGCAACAAACATGGCAAATGAAAGAGTGAGAGTAAAAAATGTACAAGAAAAAGAAAGAAACAGAGGGAGAAAGAAAGAAAGAAAGAAAGAAAGAAAGAAAGAAAGAAAGAAAGAAAGAGGGTGTTTTCAGAGAGAGTCTGGGTTACTGACACTGTGAGCCTGGCAGGACTACAGGCAGGCCTTTGTGGCGTCTTGGGGGGTGAGCTCATCATCAGTGTCACCCATTGTTCTGCTGAAAACAAGCAGCCCCACATGCCCGGCTACTCCTGCTAGCAGGGCCTAGAGCCCGAAGCGACACTGGGTCTGTCTGAGAGGCCAGAACTTAGACCACTCCAGTGATATAACGTAAGTAGCACGGCACACGTTCTTACTCTTCTTCATGAGAACAACTATGCCGGCACTAATGGCAAATGCTTTCCAATGTGAGAAGACTGCCTTGTAAGGATTTCATGAAATGAACAAGTTTCTATGTTATACTATCCAACATGTGCCGGGGTTGTTACTGAAATATCTCTAAGCAGATAGCTGGGACTTCTTATAGCCTATTATTATGTTAGATTGATAGATAGATAGACAAGGAAACCCGCATATGTTTGATCTCTACTGAAATACAAAGCGCCAACTACATATGAAGCATCTTCAGCCATAAGTAACAGGTTTAAAGCCGAGCTATAAACTGTACAGTACTTATAACAAGACCTATTTCACATTAGGGCTGGAAGTAATGATTACTTTTATTATGGACTGAGTTGAAGAGTATTTGCTCAATCAATCAGCTCACCAGATGGTTGATGAAATACCAGAGAAGAATGTGTTATGTTCAGAGGAATCCGAAAATCTAGGTCACACACTTCCTCCCCCCTGCTCCTCAGGAGCTATTTGGTGCACCTGTGATGTTCTCCCTCAGCTGATGGCGATCAGCCTGGCTGGGAGGTCATATAAGGAGGATGTTTTTTTTTTACCTGCTCACTTGGCTGAGTGGCTCCAGAGAGTCAACACCATCTGTTGGCTTTCTGTGTTTCTGTTTGGAGTGGGAATTTTCTGTATTCAAAACTGCATGGAGGGATTCCTGTGATCATGACACCAGGAAGACAGGGGGCCACTAGTTGGGAAAAACTAACAAAATACTGCAGGTGCCACCAAAATAAAGAGGGTCACAATAAAGATGGGGCCCCTTGGGTTCTGGAAAGGTGGCAGTGGGAAATATAACTCGCCAAAACCACCAAACGATTCTATCAAAATGATAAGACTCACTACAGAATTGGTCCCAAATCAAAAGAAATCAAAACTGGGAGTCACTGGATGGAGAGGGGCGAACGAAAGACCCTTCCAACACAATCACAGGTGCACCCAATAGCTCCTGACGAGCAAGGGTGACCTGGATTTGAGGATTCCTCTCACCATAAGTGGAAAAAGAGAGGAAAATCAGTTGTCAGACAAGAAGACCTGGAATGTTTCATATTTTCTCTTGAAAGATGACTTAAGCAATTAATCCATTATCAATCAATCGTTGTTGATTCATTTTCTGTTTCCCTGGGTGATCAATTGACTAATCGTTGCAGCTCTATTTTACTTAATGCAGTACCATGTAAATTTCAGACTGAACTATCTTTACTAAACAAACCAGGCAGGATTTCCACTTTGGGGGGGGGGGCCAAAGTGATTTTGTGTGGGCCTTTTTATGACAGAGGTTAACACTGTTTGCCTTCCTTTGACGGTTTCCATCCAGTTTCACTAAACAGAAATGACTGATATCAGCTTGTGGAAGCAGACAGGCGTACATGGCTGTTTAGAATTGTTTTCTGAAGCATTTTCAAAGCTCAGATATCTTATCATTCACCCAAAGCAGTTTGTATTTTATACAAGCGGCAAACGCGAGTGTATGGTTCAAACAGTGCACAAATTAAACAAAGCGCACCAGCTGTCATGCTCTGCTGTGGTTTTTTTTAGCGTAAACCATTGCATTCACTCATGTAGAACGATGACACTTTAATTCCATTTAAGGAAACGCCACGTTGTTTGTTAGATCTGGGCAAGACAATATAAAGACAAACAAGTCAGGCAGGAATTTTCCATTTTTTTCTTGTTTTTTCGTGTCTCATTAGAAAATGTTTTAGCAGCTATGAAATGAAGTGACTTCATCTGCATTCTAACCGCTGATACGCATATTCCACACAGCTGGAAACTGATGTGATTCTGGCTACTTTGTTTTAATCTTTTAAGGTATTTATAAATCAATGCCTGTTGTGTCATAACAATTCATTCACTTAGCTGTAGTCCAAATATTAGAAAGCGTTTTGTCCGACATGATGGTAGGTCTCTCTTACTTTTAAACATAGGTTAAAAGTAAACGTAAGAAACGCCCTCTGCTTTCAAAATATAAAACTTTAATAATAAACGTTTTAAACTGCCATTCCTTTCTATATGATAAACCTCCAGAGCTGTTATCGTAGCTACAGTCTTTCCAGTCACCTTTAAATCAATGATTTGTATGTAGGCCCTATTGAATAATAACAGCTCTATGATCCGCACTGGCACTTGATCGGTCTGAACATGGCAGCAGGGGTTCCCAGAGGGTATTTAATTTAGATCGTGTCGAAATGTTTGTGTCATTTTGAGATGAGGAAGTAAAAGTGCTTATCCTCACGTAAAGGGAAAGTTTATGGGCCTGCCAAAGATTTATTGTCTCTTTTAATTTCATAACATCCTCTTTTACTGGAAGATTTCTACCAGTCACGCTATTCTCCTAATATACTGCGATGTGCAAGCAAAGACAAGAAGAAGACTGCAGGACAGGGATGTAAAGAACACCGGATTTAAAATACTCCAAAAAAATCAGCTTTGCAAATGTTTGAGGAGGAAAGAAAAGCGCCCAAAATGTTTATCATACCTCATGGATACAAACAATGCACTTTTGTTGAAGGATACTAAATAAACAATGAAAATCATTTATTTTAGCGTGATTTTGTTTAAAAACCACATTAGATTGTTGTTTTTTTCTAAAGTCTACTTTTTCAAAATAAATATATTTAAAAACAAAAATCCTCCTCTTAAAATAAATTATACATCTTAAATGTATTAAAATGAATTACAAATTTCTATTCAACCAGTCGGTCTGTTAAACACAATTATCATTACATAATTGAGATATTCTGGTTATGACACAGAGCTAGAAAAAAAAACACACTGCATGCTAAATGAACAGACAGCTAGAAAGCTGTGTGCGGATAACTATATATCTATTTAGATAATCTGAAGGATGAATGAACAAATGAATGAATAGACAGACAGACAGACAGACAGACAGACAGACAGACGGACAGATCAGCAGGAAGATAAAACTGACTGCTCAGCTCAGTCGTGCACAGCTTACCACTATATTCCAGTCAGCGTTGATGCGGTCAGCCAGGCCCGTGATTAGGAGTGTGAGGTAGGCGGAGGACAGAATGAAGGCGGTGACGGAGACAAACATCACCCAGCCCTGTAGTAGGGGCACGGGTACATTGGAGGAGGCCACCAGGATCCACACCAGACCACCAAATAACTGGGATTACAAACAAACATTCTCCTAAAAAATTGGTCACAGATGCAGTTCATTTGATCAATACAGGGTGTACATTTTATTAGGCCTTAAAGATAAAATACACTGTGTTTGGTGACAAGTTATTGCTGATATGGTTTGTTTTGGATAAAGGGGCAAATGAACCCCTTTCACACCACACCTTATTCAACAATA
This sequence comes from Chaunax sp. Z400, assembly GCA_037577475.1. NCBI lineage: Eukaryota > Metazoa > Chordata > Actinopteri > Lophiiformes > Chaunacidae > Chaunax > Chaunax sp. Z400. The sequence continues at coordinate 15,279,423 of CM075190.1, forward strand.
TGGTGGCTGGACCTTGTATAACTATTAACTTATGCTATCTTCTGTAGTTAATGACAGTGTAACACGTTGGAAAAGGCTTTGACTTTGCGAACAAGCTGATAACAGACAGGGCTTGGCATTTAAATGACTCTGCCTCCATCTGAAAGCTGCACAGGCCTTCAACCGCAAACAGGCCTCTTGATAAGCAGTCATATATAGTTTAGGGGTAAATTAGGACATAAAGGCACTGAGAAAAACAAACAAACAACGGACTCAATACTATGAACAGGGATGATATTCATAACTAGTGGCGTCACTAGACCCTTTTTACTGGGGCATGTATTGATCTGCTGTGCCCACATAAAAAATCTCACATTTGAGACCGAATTGAAATAAATTGAATTTGATAATAAGTGACACAGCTCGTAAAGTTACTCTTTGTTTTTTGTTTAGTTAATGTTTTTTGTTTAGTCAGTCAATGTCGCATGTTTCGTGGCTTTCAGTACATTTTGTCCGGTTTTGACTCATTTTTGGACTTTGCCCTCATCTACTGTGTCCCATAAAGACTATATTTGTAAGCCTACTCCCATTGGGTTGTATATTTTTCATATTATATTTATATGTTTTGGGGTTGCACAATGGGTTCCTAATATCTCTGTGTGGTTACATTAAGAAAATAATGCTTTTTTTCCCCTAATCCACAATGTCGAAGTAACGCAGCTTTACCCAAATGTAAAAGCTCTGAGATATGCACTTTGAGGTCTACGCTCCAAATGTCACAGCATGTATGACCACGCACTGTAGTGAACTGTACATGTCATAGCTGGTGCAATGTTTCACACCCTCAGCAATCCACATGAGTGTGAATCATGAATCAAGATTGAGGTATGATAACAAAATGGGACTAAAGAAAGCTTTGGTGGGAGGTACTTCCTAAATAACTTGAGTTGTTTTTTTAAAAATAATTTACATACAGTATGCAGGGTATAACTTTTATGCCATAAATAAAAACAAGTTGAGATTGTTCACAATATATGTTATAAATAAATATGAATATAAATAAATAAATATATATGTATGTAAATAAATATTTCATAATAATTAATATATTTTTAACTTTCAGTCTCAGCAGCAGCACTGCTGTATAGCAGTGGGTGGCAGTATAGAGGGCTTATAGGTAGATTGTAAAGCACATTTCATGCAGCAGGAGTTCAAGAAAAAAAACGGGGGGGTTTGAGTAACAGGGAATGGGCTCCAGTAGAGGTGTATGTCTAGTGACGCCCCTGCTCAGGATTTTCCCGAGCCGACGTTTGTCCTTGGTTTGACTGTCAAGGTAACGCAGCCTCAGGCAATCACAGCAGCGATCCGTGTGTTAGCAGCGTTTAAACACTGAACAGTCCACACAAACACCGGGCAATAAATCTGACTGAACTAAAAGGCCACCATTTATTAAAGAAAAATGAACTTTATGGGTCTGCAGAACAACGTCTGCAAGCAGCACCACAGAGGTCACTGACACATTTAGGACAGTCAGTGAAATGACCTTATAAGAAGCGACACTTACTATCTCTAGACAGATCAAGGCTCCAGAATAGGTTCTCAATACTTCCAGTCCCAGAGGTAAGGAAATATTTGACGCTGGGAACGAGGTAGCAGCGGGATCAGCGGCTGGTTCCGACATCTCTAAATCTCTCTTCTCCACCCTCTCCTCTGGCTCTCACCCTCTCACAGCCCGCCAGTAAAAGAGACTCCGTTAAACAATGGACGGGAGCAGCTAGGGGGGGGAAATTCCTCGGGAGTCGTGTGTCCCCGAAACAGGTCGGACAGGTGCAGGGGCCACTCCCTGGAAACCTATGCTGCATTCAGGTACCTCACGGAAGCTCCGTCACCCAGACGTCCAATATGCAAAGCTCACACCAGAGATGACAGCTTGATTTTTTTTTTTTTTTCAGTCTGTAGGTAAGGCTATGACTAGAGATGCGATAGTAAAGAAAAAACGCAAATTAAAATAATACATTTTCGGGGTGAGAATATATTATTGATTTTTAAACATCTGTATAGTTTAAGCTTATATGTACAACATTACTAAGATGAGGATACCATGTGGATGAGCAAGTGGTCTAATGTATTAGCAAACGTTGCTGAGTAGAAAATATAATGCCCACAAAGAATTACAAATATGCATGTTCACTTCATTACAGTGGAGACAACTAAATAAATGGAAAATATAACATAATATGTTTTTCAATGGTCATTTATGGTTATAACGTGGTCATACGTTTGGTTTGGGCAGAATAAACCTGTTGTCTGCATCAGATATGGCTTCAGTGTTTACAAAGATGGAACACCATAGACCAATCAATCCTTGACTCAGCCGGTTGTTAACGTGGATTTATGCTCTCCAAACCCTGGAAGCAAATGTCTTGATTACTCTTTAATCATTTACATTGTAAAGGTAAGTGCTCAACTTGTACCTAATAATTCCAACAGCAACTGAAGACGTCAATCTTACTGTCACTTTCTCAGTCTGAGGGAGAATTTGTGTGAACAGAGTGTGTGAGTGTGAACAACCACCAGCAGACCACCACAGCTGAGAAACACCAGTGAGAGGTATTCATGACCAGGCCCCAAATGATTATTTTAACATTGTTATAAAAGAAATGAGGGATTAGAAACAACGGTGTAGCACACACACCATTGTTTTTGCACGGGTTAAACATCCATGTGATGGGACCGAGAAGTTTGAACAGTAAATATTAGTTTAAAGGTTGGAGTAGACGCAGAGGAGAGCGAAGAATTGATTTTCAAACTCACTCAGCAACATTTGATGTTTGCTCTAAAACACTGAGCTGAAACATCAGGTGAGGGTAGAACACTTTATTTAATCAAATAAAGAAACTGTCGTGTTGTTCAGTATATCACTTGGTAAAATCAGCTTCTTCTGGCGTGCTACAGTTAATGTTTAGCTAAGACTCTGTTTATGTGAGCCAATGTTGATATAACCTCTGACAGGGCATGGGTTTAGCTCAGATTAGTGTGGCTGGCACTTAGAATAAATATGACTTTTATGCAGTGGTGGAATGTAACTAAGTACAATTAACCAGGCACTGTACTTAAGTAAATTTGAAGTGCTTGAGTTTTACCTGAGTCTTTTCTTTTCATCCAACTTTCTAGTTCTACTACATTTTAGGGAAATATTTCACTTCACTACATTTATGTGACAGTTTTAGTTGGTGGCTACTTTTTAAAGTAAGATTTTTTACAAACAAAACACGAAGAACTTATATAATATGACATTTTGTTATAAACTGAGCAAAAACAGTTTTTACAAGACAGCTGAAACAATTGGTCAATTCATCAATTGGCCAATCGGCAGAAGATTAATTGGCAGATTTTATGACAATCATCTAACAAATATTTCACGCAGAGAAATGAATTTTTACAGCCTCTCAATTGCGAGGAAGTGCTGTTTTTTCTTTTCACTGTTTTTAATGTATTTTTTTATTATTTGAATTTATCTTCAGTAATTGTGAGGTTTGTAGGCTTCTATTGTGAAGGTGTCATTTTGGGTTCTGGGTAATTGTGACAGTGTTTTTGACAGTTATCAGAATATTTACAAACAAACAATTACTGGAGGAAAGAATTATAAGATTAGTCCAATCATTAGTCACAGTCTTATACAAAACAGTTAAAAAATTAGCTCCGCATCAACCAAATACAACAGTAAAATCCATTTTACACCTTCATACATGGTAATAACAGTCTGACATATCTTATTATATATTTCTACTTTACTTTTTTATAACTAAGTACATTCTCTTGATTATGTACATAAATTGTAAGCTAAGTATTATTTTCAAAGCAGTATTTTTACTTGTAATAATGTATTTTTTAATGAGGTATTCATACTTTTACTTAACTAAATGATCCAAATAGTTTCTCCACTCCTGCCTGCTGAAGTATGTCCTGTATCACTTATTATAAGACAATTATTCTTAAGATCAAGATCAAGGAAACGGATGAGAAAGAATGTGTTCTGATAAGCACATATTTCACCTTGTCCTTAAAAACAGACATTAAACCCAGTGGTTCTCTAGGACTCTATGGGACACCAGGAAACCAGAGATAATTATTCTCTATACTGTTGATTCTTAAGCATTTTTAAATGTAGCATATGTCTGACTCTGCAACATTTGAATCATGAAATTGTGACATAAAATTTGTCATTCTATTATTATTTTTGTCCATGATGTCATTGTTTATTTTAGATGCAGTGAAAGAAAACATTCAGAAGAAACAACATTGTTTTTCTTTTAATTATTAATCATTGACAGAGCAGGAAGAAAATATTAACAATCAGTAATATGTGAGGAGTAAAGGAAACTGATTCAGTGTCATTTACAATGGATATATCACATTTACATTTACTTTGGTGAAGAAACAAGAAAAATACACTCTGAATTAACAGTATATTCGTGTGTTACGAAACCATGAAATTACAACAGAGACACAAACAGTTATCAGACTGTCTTTGTTCTAGTTTTCAGGAGGAGAACCTCAATAATATCAACTCAAACAAAAACATGAGTTTTTTCTTAATCCTCACACAACCATGAGAATTTTCTACTACAAGGCACATCATTCAATGCTGATGCATCACGCGAGACCTCCACACAATCCTCGTCTCCATCATAATTATTGGGCTCCCCATCTTGCCAAAATCCACTATCCACCAGTTCTGTACCATCCACCCACTTCCACTTGCCTTTTTCCTCCCCACGAATCAGACCGACCCAGGTTACGCCATAACTTCTTTTGACAAAGTCCAGCACAGCTCTTGAGGGTATAGTCACCAGGTCCGCTCCTCTCGCTTGACAGTCTTTTCTGCTGTTTGCCCAGGTATTAGTCACTCCGTTAGGAGAGACATAGTAGCACTTGGTGTTAAATTTGATCCATCCTTGGAAGCAGGATTTATCTGGAGAACACACAAGTGTATCTTAGTTACTGTGTGTACAAGAACCTCCAGGCTCTCAGGAACAATTTTTATCAGTGGTGTTACAACGACGCACAGTGAGTACCTACAGTTGCTTGGACATTCCCCAAACACTGCTGTAAACACCCCCAAATCATAGTTAGACCAAAGACAAAGTGCCATATTAGACAAGTTCAGAAAAATTTGATAAAGATTCAATAATCAACTGGCTGCTTTGCTTTCTGTTTGGACAACAAAGAGTATAAGTTGGATTTATGCATTCCTGTTCATATCTTCAAACCATATGTTTTCCTTTTTTAACTTCACAAAAGCATTGTAATGTTTGGTTAGAGGACCAACCAAAGTGTCTGCAGGAATTCAACGCTTCCTCAGATAACATGTTTGCTGGATGTGCTAAACTTCCTAAAATCCAACAGAGCAGGACAGATTGTCACATGTTTACTCTGATATTCAGATCTTGGTCTGCCTTCCACAGAAGCGCTACTGTAAACAGCACTTCCTCAGTGTAACCTGTGACTCAACAAAACAAGGCACAGTACTGTGAAATGCTCTTTGTCCTTGGAAGCAATCCTGAGACTAAATTACTATAATTATTATAACTAATTAATTATAATTATTATAATTATTGAGTGAGTTTACCAGACATACTAACAAATGCATTTAATGTCAGAGTTTATAAACACACTATTTAATCCAGTCATTTCATTTTTTTCCCCCCACTTGTTTTGTTTTTGGAAAGGTAGTATTGGTATTGTAAAGTATTGGTTTTACTACTGTTTCACTCTGATCATTTGGAGTTTGTAGCTTTAAGATAATAATTATCATAATATTCATTCTCACTTTGAGGACACAAAGATTAAGCTTCAGTTTGTAAAGACTCATAACTCCAGTATCACACAGTAAACCCATACTTGGTTAAATTATACACAACTGTGCATAGAATTGTACCTCTGTTGTACCTGTATTGTAATCTAGCTCATAAGATCATAGCTGACCCATCGCACCCTCTCTGGTCACAATATGCACTTTCCCCCCCAGGGTGCACCGTGAAGGTACAGCATGCTCAGGATGAGAACAAAAAGAAGCATCACATCCGTCGTCCCATGCAGCATTCAGCTGCTCAACAAGCTCAGAACAATTTTAAAGGCACTTTAAATCTTCACTTTGTTATTATTTATTCACTGAGGATGCCTGATGATATTCTATTATTCTCTGTCTTATGTCATGTTCATGTTTTCATGTTATATTTTTGTGTTGTGTATGCTTCCTGTGCAAAGCAAATTCCCCCTTGGGGGCAACAAAGGTTTTCATTCATTCATTCATTCATTCATTCACCTTGTGAGAATTTCACAGTTGTAATGATTAAACTGTCAATTTTGTTACAAAAACACTACTGCTTACAAAACTTTAACTCGGAGAGTTGCTGTTTTGGATTTCTGTGATTTCTGTTTGAAGCTATTCTAATATATTTAGCATTTCTGTTTAACATTAAACTGCAGTACAGGATTATTAAGACCAGTTGGATTCATCAACAACCAGCCCTCGCATTACTTTCAAGAAAAGAGCAGAAGATTTAATAGGCTGCCTTAAATGAAGCTGGGAATCAAGGTCCGATTTGCCTCCACAGGACGTTTCACAATCCGCTTTCACTCACCAAAATAAATAATTTTCTCCAATTTAGAGACTCACACTCACATGGACATTTTAGTGCACTTCTAAAGGTGTCTCCGGATTTATCAGGAGGATGGCTGCTTTGCTCCAAATAATTTTAATGTGAACGTAGACTGTGTGTGTGTGTAACCTTTTGGATATGTAGAAGAACAGATAACAATAATTAATGTTAGATTCTGTCTTCATGCTGGGAGATTTAAATAATTAATGAAGTCAAATTTCTGACCCTTATGCATAAATGGCACAGACAGCGGAGTTGCACATTCGTTCCATTTCGTTTCTGCTCCTCGGGCATCTCTGCAGGTAATCTAATTAATGTTTTAATCATTAATGATGTATCATTTTATCCACCTGCATACCATCCGCTGTTACCATCCACCAGCCATGGACCACACACTGTACCTGTCCCTTTGTGAGACGAGTGGGAATGTTTAAATAGCAATGCACCAGGTTCAGGCACACTTCAGTTTTAAAGGAAATGGAAGAAGACACTCTGGTTTCTGGTTTGATTCATGTTACACCCAAAACACACCTATGAATATTTAAGAGACTAAGTATAACCTGTTTACATGTTGCGTCTTACCTAGGGCACAAATTATGTGTTGCTTAACTAGCAAAAGGGAGTTGGAAACACCCTTTTTATGGAGTTTAGATCATGTGCTTTAGATCGTTTAAAAAGTGGTCACATTTATGAAGGGGAGAGGAGGCATTTGAGGGGAGTGGCTAGGAGAATGTGATTTGCATACCACTGAAAAATGACATTCATTTGGACCAGCATACACTAGTCTACAACTTCCCTGATCTCTTGATATTAATAATTATAACTGATCACTACCTATTGCAAATGTTTGGTTCAATATGGAAAAACAAATACAGAGAGCTTAAATTCTTTTAGTGAAAGTAAGTTTCATAGAGCCTGTGGTTGGATATGATAATGAGCAAAGATTAGCAACCTGTTCCAGCAGAGCTCTGTTAAAAGCGAACTTTAACCCAGTCCACTTCTGTGTGAAAAAAACAAAGCAACAGTAGAGAGAAACAGACTCAACATACTTTTGATTTGGGAGTTTGAAATGAAATTGTGGAAAATGTGTGCATGTATGCTATACAGCTATCTGGAGTCCAGAGCAGACTACTGGTCAAGATGGGTGATGCTTTTCATTTGTGTGCGCTTTTGCAAATCACACTCTCCATTCCATTCCCTTCCCCTCAAACCTCTCCTCTCCGTCCCAAAAACTTTGATAAAAAAAACTGTCATTAAAGAAAGACAGACATTAAGAAAGAATTAGTCATGAAAGAACACAAAAACAAAAATATCAAAATTAGATAAATTAAAGAAATGTTTCTCTTTGTTAAATTTTTCAGTTGAACTGTTTTTGAGTGTCAAATAAATATGTTTCTGTCCCAGTGTTGCGTTTTTTTAGTTACATTTTTCAATGCCAATATTTACTGCTACTCCTCTCTGATCTCATAATATCCTCCCATAATGCATTTGTTGCTTCACTCTTATTCTAATGACCCTTATGTTTAATGGAGTTTACCAACATTCCTTTTATATTCGATCCTAGTCTCTTGGTATTTGGCAATGTTTGGCAATGCATTTAATTCCTGTCTACAGCAGTGAATCCACTTTAGTGATTCTATTCAAATTTCAATCTATTCCTGTGATAAATGTCTTACCTGTTATGTTGAGACTCAACCTGTTGACCTCCTCTTCTAGCTTATCTCGACTTGCGACCATGGAGTTGTATTTGCTCTGCAGGCCCTCCATCTCTTGTGTCAGGTTGCTGGAATGAATCTTCAACTGGTCTCGCTCATCCATCAAGTTGTCTCTGCCTTTCGTGATCTCATAAACCAGTTTGTTATACTTAGCGTCCCAATGGTTGATAGCACTGGTATCTGCGACAAGTTCATTCAATAAATAAACATGAGCACTATTAAGTGACAACTAAAAAATAGAGTTGATCTTACTAAAAGGATTAGTTTAGAGATAATTGTTCAGACATTAGAGCACTTACTACTGGCCACCAAGATCATAGTCAGCAGAAGAAGCCCTAGGCATACTGCAGCAGCTATAATCCAACACACTGAACACAAATGATTACCATTAGGCAATGAAAAACACAGACAAGGAATACATGTATTATTTTACTGAATGATTTAATTGGCAGTACTTTAATCAAAATCCTATACGTTTTTAAATTAACCCTATTTCAGTCACTGTAAATGCTGTACAGTTTATTTGCAGGAATAAGGTTATGTGCGTTTTCTTACCTCGAGACTGCCATCCAAAATTTGATCTATTCTCCACAGCCATCAGATTCCGACTGTCTCCTTCAACGTCCCCCAATTTGCCACGAAATGCCACTGACATCTGTCAGACTTGGTCAATGTCCTTCACTCTGCTCTTCATTGACTTGCATCAAACACTTTTTATTTGACTCAATAATTTGCTGACACAGCAAACACAAATCTGTGGTGTGTTCCTTTTTGAGAAAGACAGCCCCTTGGGTTGGAGCCTAATTTAAAGCAGAACCAATTTTTTGACATTAGTTGTGAGTTGTCATGGATATATGAAGCCTTAATTTAATTTTTATGTACCATTTTCCTCCAAAGAGTTAACCATTTATCAATAGTACTTGGTAGATTCATTTATATTAATGACAAGTGTATGTTTTCAACTGAGCCGCAGAGTACAGTGACAGTGCATTTTAACCAGTGTTTAGTTTCTGTCTTTTATTTGAATCAGGATTGCAGACTAAGTCTTTAACAGTGGTAGAGTAACAGTCAGCAAATCTGCTTCTACTTCCTGCGTAAAATAACAGGAAGTCAGCCAGTACCAAAGTGTGAGAATGTGCTGGTGTCAGGAATTTCTTCTCTAGATACAGTATTCAAAACAACCTCTTCAGGCGAATACACCAACTCTTAATTGTAGCCTTGAGTTAATAATAGGTAAACTTGATAGATTGCAATGTAACCATGCAGGTTGCACAGAGCCAGCAAGTAGGACAAAGCAGCTGGGAATGTTTCATATCCTCTGTAAATAGTTAAAGGAAACAAATTATACCTTTGTATCTGAAAAACTGAAAATGTCATACTTTTTCTTTTAAAAATTTCATTGTTTAACCAGAGGAAAAGTTAAAGAATCAACAAATTTATTACAATTTTGTCAGAGGTGTCGCCTATATCTTACCAAAAAAAAAAAGGTCTTACCAAATTTCATGGCAGTCTATTCAGTAATTGTCCAGACATTTTGCGAACGCACACAAAAAAAAAATTATGAATGTGAACCTCATGGTTGTGGCACTAGGGAAGTCAGCGATCACCAAAGTGATTCATCATCTGATCTCATGTCCATACAACATTTTTCATTTTAAAATCCATCAATAGATGATGGACTTTCTCAGGATAAGGAAAAACGTGACGCACTAGAGGAATAGTCAGTGGATCACCACCCACCTCACCACCATAACACAATGAGGACGGCAAAGTGGTGGGTAACACCGGCTTCACAGCACACAGGTTCTGGGTTTGAACCCTGACCGAAGGCCTTTCTGTGTGTTCTCCCTGTGTCTGTGTTGGTTCCTTCAAGGTGGTTGACTTTCTTCAGCAGTATGTCAACATTGTGTTTTGGATTTTTTCATCTGCAGTTCTGCTTTCATGACAGCAGGTGAACTGCATGGGGAAGAGGCTTGTTGTTAATGGCATAGCCTGTCAAAATGATCAAACCAACATTGCACCAACCAAGTGCATTCACAAGCTTCAGTATAAGTCTGTCTACATAAAAGAGAGGTTGCACTGCAATCAGTACATTTACAGGAAGTATGTAACGCCTATGTATACACTGTGTAGCTTTATTAGTGAGCAAAATACCGGAAATCAATATCAGACCAGACTTGTTGCTGTTAAAAAAATTCCCATTTTTAGCAGAGACTCTTCCAAGGCTTCCTCAGAGTCGTTGGGACTCTTGGCCCAATTTGTGATTAACCCACTAACCAAAAATATACCCAGAAAACTCATGAGAACGATAATGACCCTCCCTCACTATTAGGACAACATGAACTGCAAACTCACTTCAGCTCACTATGTAACAGACCCTCAATTGTGATCAAACCATGACCTTTCCCTGCGGTCAGTCCCTGCCAAACCTTAAACCTTTTTGATTTATTGATGATAAGATATAAAATACCTATCCCCATATGTTACCTTTGTACTGCTTGCATTTTGTGACTTGGTCACAAAGGTTACTCACCTCAAACTTTATCAGGGAAATACAAAAAAAAATAAAAAATTTTTTTTACTTGGTATCCAGAAGCAGAAAAACTGTCAGCCAAATGGACATGTTTGTACTGTATTTAAAAAAGCACATCACAAACATAATTGTTGGATTTTTAAGAATATTTATTGAATAAATAAACCCTGGCCTGTCATTCTGACTTCTAAGGTGAAATCCAGGATATAAGGCAGTATTCATATTTAGATACATTCAGTTTAAAACAATTTATCAGTTAATCCTGAAAACAGTTCCTCAACCCTTTAATCCGTAAAATGTTCATCCTGCCTTAGAATATGGAAATAAAGCACATAAAATTGACATAGTACAGTGAAAAAAGAAAGCAGACAACAGTTATTGTTGACATATCTAAACACTGGAGGCAACAAACACACACTCATGGTTATCCTATTACCATATTACTTATGGTAGTTTATCATTCAGACATGATGATGAAGCAATTTTTTTCACAGCTATTAACAACTATTGTTGAGTGACATTACAAACACAGAACGGACATATTAGTCAGGATGCTTCTGCTACACATTGGAAAATAATATTTCTAAAAGCATGCATCCACTTTGAAGAAAGATATGAACAGAAAAACAAATGTATCTGCTTTGTAGTGGTACAATTGTATTACATCAGTTTTCACTTGTTTCAAATACATATGTAAGTCAGTGACACTTCGCCTTTCGGAAAAGTGCATCTCTCTTCACTGATTGGCTTGTTCAGTTTAATTACACATGTTCCCATGAGGTCATCTGGGTCCAAAACGCCATCAAAATCCCAGGCTTCAATTTGTAAATCGTCACTTTGGGCTTTCCCGAAGAAAAACCAAGTCTTAAATATTGCAGTGTTCTGGTCTGGAATGACTTTGCTTCTTTGAGTCACTTCACCAATTCTCATCTACATCAAATTAAAATAGAGAACAACAATGACACATGAAAAACAGGAGCATTTATTTACAGGAGTGCTTTAACATGCCCATTGTCATCTTTGATTGAGCAAAATCACCAGAAAACTATAACTACGCACTTACTTGCTTATTCAAAGAGACACAGATATGATGTCCTACCTTAATATATGTGTCTGGGGGAGACAAGACATCCCCACCGGTTAGATAGGAGCTGTTCAGAAAAACATACACTGGTCTTCCTTTGCAAAAACCAGGTCCATCTGTGGCCGTGCATTGGTACAGCACCATCCAAAAGAGGACCGCAACAAGAGTAGCACACTTCACCCCACTCATCGTCATCATCTTCATCACTCTTCACTGAACCTGACCGTGAGAAACACAGAGCAAGAAAGCAGCGCAGACAACTGGTTGAGATGTGTGACAGACCGGCTGGTACTGTCACCTGCTAAAGAGTTAGAGGGGAGGGTGTAATATGGGTGTGTGTGTGTGTGTGTGTGTGTGTGTGTGCGTGCGTGTGTGTGTGTGTGTGTGTGTGTGTGTGTGTGTGTGTGTGTGTGTGTGTGTGTGGGTGAAGGGTGTACAAACCAAGGTTCCTATTGGTCATTTTGAATAATATGGCTTCTGAGGGACTTCTTCCTGTTTGGAGAGGTGGTGGCACATGTAACAGTCATCCCAACTACTCAAAAGCAAAAATGAAATGCTGAAAAATGAAATTTAATAGTTTGTAATTGTAAATGATGTCATTTTCCAAGCAAAACATATTTACCACATAAAAGGAGGAAGGTGCTGTGAGATTAGCTTCTTCAAATATCTACTGCTTACATTTGGGTGAGCCTGAGGCAAGCCCACAAGTTCTAGAACAACCCAAATTCTAATTCAAAATCAACAGTGTTCTCTCTATCTATCCATCTATCCATCTATCCATCTATCTATCTATCTATCTATCTAATCATTACCATCTTATCAATAGTCGTCTCTGTGCTCCAAAATTGTTCCTTTTCTATTTTCTATGATCAGGATGATGATTTTTGGTGATTTGATCTGGATTATATCTCCATTTCAAAGTTGTTCGACCTTTGGGCCAGGGTTTAAGTCTGACTCTTGTGGCTTTAATCAGTTCTCTTTAAGTAGTGTCTTATTAAAGCTGCTTATGTCACAGGAAGCATTAAAACTCCTCATCTAGGAAAAATCCTAAATATGAACAATGAACTTCCAATAGTGGCAACAGTACTTGACAATTATTTATACAATATAAAACACACATTTTGAGTTTAGAACTTTTTCTGTGCAAATACTGTGTAAATACAGCTCTTTTAACGTCCCTCCCTCCAAATTTTCAGCTCCCCCTGAGGCCCGACGAATCGATTTCATAACCCTCCCAAACATTGGAGTCACAGACCCCGTCACTGTTGCCATGGAGGCGACCTCTGTGGAGGCCTTGTTCCATTTTTTAAGCAAATCAAAATGATAATTCATGCTCAGTTTATGTTCATTTTCAATTATTTTGTTTATTACACAAATGCAAATTGCTAATTCCACAGCAAGATTCATGTGCTTATATTTATTTTTCCTGCAAGTCTGAATGAGTCATTGACTCATGATGACGCCGAGGCAGGTGTCCCTCTTCCTCCTCCTGCTCCTCCTCCTCCTCCTCTTCTCCTGATCTTTGGGAACTCACAGATGAAAAACATGGTGGCCTCACATCCCACACAACCCCACGTTCCTGTGCTGAGCAGCTCCACGCAGCTTGAGTTAGAGGTGGGAGATACTCTGGAATGTAGCTCCTCCTCTTGGCTCCAAGCTGCAAACCCCTGCAGAGGGCTGGAGTCTGCATAAACATAACGACTTGTTCCATCCTGGTAACCAGAAATATTAGGAGAGAAATAACACAATAGTTAACGCTCCCATAGTTTTTCATCATTAGACCAGATTATAGGATACCAACGCCCTTTGAGTCTCATTGTCTTTGAGAAAACAATGCTAAAATGAATAAATAAAAGTCCACCTGCTGCAGTGTGTTTGTGTGCATTATGTGCTGAAGGTGATCACTCACTGTGTCCATGCTTTGAGCCTGCACTCCTATATAAACTCTTGCCAGTCCTGCCTGGCTGACATAGTCTGCCATGAGACGGTTGGTGCTGCTGATTTTAGGCATGGCCAGTGTTCCTCCTCTCAGCTTGCAGTTCATTGAAGCCTCTCTGAACCTTTTGGGCTCCTTCACCAGAAGGTAGTACCTCTCTTCTGTTTCCTTCAGCCCCAAGATGACTTCACAGGACAGGGTTACAGGTTAAAGGTCATTATGTTAGTTACATTTTCTGTGATCATCTGCAAAGTTGTTTTCTTTGTAAAGAGCTAAGATGTGCAGAAAAAAAATCAAAACAAAACCAACGACAGAAAAATATGTATTCATGGTGTTGAAATCATGAGGTCATTGATCCCGTGCTAACCCATGTTCAGTCATATGATTCACAGGGAACTGAAATGGCATTCTGAATCAAAAATAAGGATGTGTCCTCCACAGTTTTTCAAACTTGAAGTCACAGGGAAAGAGTCAGAGAAACTGAGAGAGAACGTTATAAAGGAGGGTAACATTAAGCATAGGGAATATAGAACACAAAACATTGGTATTTCTTACTAGATGGTCTACAAATGAATACATTCAAAAACCAAAATAATAACAATAACAGCTTCTTTTTTTCATTTCTGTCAAAATCTGTTTTTCGACCAACATGTCACAATCTTCATACTTCTTCCTGCCACTTATCAACCTGCGGTGTTTTCTAAATCATAGGTACCGTGGTCAGAACTCACCATTCTTCACAAACTTGACAGCGTTCCTCAGCTTGCCTATATTGACATCAAGCTGTCCAACCACCTTCCTGTACCTGCCACAGTCACAGTTTGTTCCTGATGGATTAAACAAGGGCCAGCACATGATTTACTAAGGACGTAAAAGCACAGAGTTATAAAAAAAAAAACATATACTATAGTATATTAGTGTAATATTGGTGTGCAGATGAGCACCACTGTTCTGGTACAAGCCTACAATCACTCAGTCCTTTATTGTTGCATAGCTAAAGCCTCCTTGGGTTATTTAGATTAAATTAATCCCACAGGTGTATTATTCCCAATGCAATGTTTTTATAATGTAACTATAGACTTGATGTCATCTTTGTTGATCTTTTTGCTTGTCCCAAGCCTGGTTTTCAGCAAGTGAATGTGAGCTGAGGTCAGGTGCTCCATAGTCACAAAATTAGGAAGCTTCTATTTGTATTAAATGGACCATGAAACAAAGAGTTGAAGCTTAATGTCTGCAGTAGGGAACATCTATAAGACTGTCTAGAATTATTCAAAAGGAACTGGCCTCAGACAAATAGTTTTCTTTATTGCACCAATAGAGTGTGCTAAACTCAGTATTTACAAGTTCTAACCCACTTACAGGACTGAGTGTAAACATGTCAGGAATATTCTGACACATTCTCGGTCTACACTGTTTATTTAAATGCATCATACTGCTGTGACATCATCATGTTGGTCTGATTGGAGCAGAATGGTGGATGCTGTTGTAATGTCTCACCTGGTTTCCCTTTTAAACCAGAGGGCCCTTCTAAACCTGAGTCACCTTTGTCACCTAGAGAGAGACAGAAATCATGATTCATATGAGACACTTCTTACAATTATGCCATCTGTTATCTTTGCAAATCATTCTTTTCTCAAATCATTCTCTTGTTATTCGTTACTTAAGTATGATATTGTGTTGTAGTTACAAAGCAATACCACCAGATGGCTGTATGATACATAAAATATTTTAAATACTGCTGCACACAGGTATGTACAGATTTATAGATTTACACAGGTCAAATCTGACATCTTGTAACCCAGATTTAATTGTTCCAAATAGAACCCAAATTGTCCAGACATGATTTATACTCTAACTGTACAGATGTAGATATTTTGTAAGTGTTGTGTGCAAATGTAGTCCAGAACATATTCACTTTTACTTCTAAATAAAATAAACTGACGGTTGCAAATTTTGGGGAAGTGGGCTGCAGTACGAACATCACAATAGGCTGTTTTTTTTCATGAGGAACAAGCAGAACAGTACATTATGTACCTTTTCATTCTGACCAGATTCAATTTTTTGTTTGATCCAGATGCAATAAATAAACTTAACTTTTAGCATAAAAAAATTTACAACACTCATGATTAAGTGAAAAGTTACCCTATTATGTTGCCAGTATAGAAGCTCTATGGGTTATAGTGTCATCTCTGGGGACATAAGCCTACAATTTACCTGAAACAGTCCTTCTGCAGTTGGTTGCTTTTCCACATAAATTCACAAATTACACATTTAATTAATTGTGCAATTATTAATCACACAATAATGTTGGATAGATAAATTATGATGGATACAATGGAATGGATATAATGGATATTGCCTTATGTAGCATATTAATCATATTTGAAAGAAGCCTATTTTGCTAATGTAGACCTGGAAATTAACACAACTGTCTGTAATATGATAACATAACTTTCTGTGAAACTGTGACTAAATAGTTTGGTCTAGTTGGACATTCTGCTACAGCCAAAATTAGGCCTGAAAATGTGTTTTTTTCCACGTGTTTTATGAGCTACAGGCGCTCAGGATCAAAGAAAATCCAAACCTGTGACCTCAGTCCTTTGCCTGAGATGACTGATGCACAGCAACTTCCCTCTAAGTGTATTAAACACAATGAATAGTGAGACAAGTGAATACCTAAAGGCAGGGAGACATGACTGCTCATAAAAACAAAAATAAAGACTGGACAAAGCAACGGGATGACATCATACCTCAGATTATGTTTCATTCTATTTTTGGATGTGATAACTTGAAACACAAAAGAAATGGCAAAAATGCATTTCTTTTTTTCAAGAAAACTGCAATTGGCTGAAAACAATTCCTCCTTTTGGGTATCAGTCTTGTGAGTAAGTCTTTGTCTAGAAATATCCATTCTACTTATTCTAGTGTTTTGAGTCTAGGGTTATGGAGCAGCTGGCCCAGCTGAGGAGGAGCTCAGGAAACTATCATTCTTCTTTGTGGCAATTATAAAGTCATTAAAATCCTTTAGAAACTCAAAGCTACGTATGTTTCACCCTTTTTGTTGCCTGTAGAAAAAGTATCATGGTTTGAACAACGTGTCTTTCAATTAGCATTTTTTTTAAAGGCTATTGAGGGTTGGAAGCTTTCGGTCTGATGCACTCTCTTATTTGATTAGTATCAGCAATGCTAAAAAAGATTCAAAGGGCTTCTGTTGACACTGTAGTGCAGGGGCAAATGGATGGGAGCGAGAGAATATTATAGGGGACAGAGATAGAGTAAAACTACACATAGACTACATACCTTTAACTCCAATAGACCCCATTTTTCCTGTGTGGCCCACCTCTCCTTTAAGGCCTGTCTCTCCTGGCACTCCTGGAGAAGAGGGGAGAAAGGAATATACAGAAAGGACTGGATCCTTTTGACATGGAGAAATCTCATCACCTTAGGTTGAAAATAAGACTTTCCAACTCAGCTCAATGTGCATCATATACATAAAAGGTAGCACACACAATGTGCAGCATTTTCTAGGAAGTACATATGTGTGTTTAAAGATCCCTTGTCAGCCATACCTTCTGTTGTTTGTCATATTTTTAAAATCAAGACTTTTTTCAGGGCTTTCATAATCCCTCTGTTGTTTTTCTGAGTATTTCCTTGTTTTCAAGCCAAATTGATATAATTGCATTCTCCCTTCTGATCTTTAAGAGATTATATCTGCAAGCCCTGAGGTGTTTTTCCACCAACTGCTGCATAGCTAAACTGATGTTATTGTTATTAGTGTGCCAGTAAAAAATTAAAGGAAAAATAATGATTTATTTTGGCCACAAACTAAATAAAGTATGGAGGCGGAGTGAAAATAGTCCATGAGAAAGTGAGCTTTGTTGAAGAATACGCTTTAGTCAAAGTGGAATGTAATAAACAGAGTTTATTACATTTGGTTATTATGTATTTATTTAATTTTATTATGTCTATTCAATGTGTGTACTCAACAATGTTCTGGTACACTGAGCAGGATCTGATTTGAGTTATTTTATTCTGATCTGTTGCCATGTCAACCACCCTTAATAATAAGGCGTCTTTCGTTATTTTAAGAGAAGGTGCATGATTTTGGATGTCACGGTGAAAATGCAGGACACAGAAAAAATGAGAGTGAGAGAGAGACTGTGTGCATGTGAGCGAGAGAGAGTATGGGAAAACTACAGAGCAGACTGAGGCTTTCTTCCAGCACTTGAATGAGTATTTCCTCAGGAAACTATTCAACTGGAAATTGATGGCATTTGAAATACTAAGTGACGCACTGGAGAGGCCTATTGCTATTAGAAGGATTTGCTACACACACACACACACACACACACACACACACACACACACACACACACACACACACACACACACACACACACACACACACACACACACAATTTCTCATTTCCTAATTTCTCGTATTGCTTTTCCACTTGATGATTTGTGTTGTGAAATTTGTGAGATGTTTTAGGCTGTAAGACTCTGTAAAGGCCTGACTTATGGGAACAATTTTTATCTGTGTGCAATTTTTCTGTAATTTTCTGTCTGAATTCCTGAGATGCAGCATCAGAGAGTAAATATTTTGACAATACTGACCTGAGAACTGATTGTGAACACTGATTATTTGTTTTTTGCTATATGAACACATTTAATCTGTGGGTCTTGTTATTCCTTCAGTCTCTATACAAGTTGATTAATGTTGTTTTTGCTCTGCTTATGCTTGCCAGTTCAACCGTCTAGCTAAACATCCAGATAACAGTCCTTCCTATCACTGCAGTCACTCTTTTTAATGGCCAAACCCCTTCAACTGGTTTAACGTCTGGATTCTCCAGCTGCTAGAGGACAAAGGAGGAGGAGGGGGGCCATATTTTCCATTTTAATCATGGAGCCAAACAACCTTAAGCTTTTAAAAAAAATCTCATACTGGCTTCAGTGGACGGAGAGTATTTATGCTTAATTTAACAAAAATAAAAGATGAAAAGCTCAGAATGCTGAGGGGATCTTAGAGCAGATCTTTCATTACACAGTTTGCTTAAACATAATGAGCAAACATGAAGAAACGGTTAAATGCTTAATGGATGGACAGAGAGTTGGGTCAAATGAAATACAGGCACTGAGTCACATTTTCCATTTGTTGTGCATAAGGTTCCCTCCAACAGGTTTCTCATAGGAATCAAGAACATTACATAGCACCTAAATCTGCAGTCTTTATCGCTGAAATTCTGGCTTCAACTTTACCAGCAGTTTCAAGTAAAGAACAATGAACAAATATAGAAAAGCTTTTGTTGCCCACCTGAGCCTTCAGTCATGTATTCCCTTTTACCATTCCAAAATTTAGCAACTGTTTCCTGTAAGACAGCTTAAATTAAGACAGGGAATTCATGCGTCATTGCTGAGCTGTTGACTGACTGACAAAGTCATCATAGGAACATGTGTTCATCCCTACAGTAAGTATACACACAGAAAAACCATAATGATTGGGTTTGCCATATTCTAGAAAAAATATCCGCACGGTTGAAAAGTTGAGAAAAGGTTCACTTACGTATGCTTTTGTTTCTCAAACATTCTCAAAAGGCTGAATTGTTCCTGGCCTTTGTCTCTTTTGTCTGATGAGAGAAGTGTGTGTTTCTTTGTACAGTGTGTGTATGTATTTGTGTGTGTTTGTGTGTGTGTGTCAGACGACCTCTGTATAGAGAAAAACATCTAGAGGTATAGAGGGCCACCAGGAACCAGTGCTTTTAGGCAGTGTGTGTGTGTAGTGCAATCATACACTGTGTGTTTGTACATCTGTTCCATTGTGTCTACCTACTTGCACGCCGTGTGTGGATATGGTACATTGTATGCATGTCTCTCTGTGGGTGTGTGTGCGCAGACATCTGTGTATATTATATAGCCAGATAGAAGTGAGATGCCACGACTTTCCTCAGCCACAATTAACACGGAGCAAAGCAGGCCTCTGTATCTGCCACACAGCAACGGAGAGCAAGAAGTCTGGAGCAGGAAAAAGCAAAAGCTGCTACTTTCTGCTTCCAAAACCCCTTCTGGAAGCAGAAAGTACGATGTGGTTATTTAGTTACATCAATAATGTAAATGATATATTTGAGGTACAGACAGATAAAGTCAGACTTTAATCCTCTGTGCTAACATAAAAGAGACATGAGGCCACCCACTCATTACTTTGCCTGTATTTTCCATGTTCAGTTGTCTTTTGTTACCCTTGTTGGAAGCATAAGAGCAGAAGCACAGGAGTTTTTTCATTATCAAATTTGGAAGTGGCTGGAACATGGGCTGTTTTTGTGCCGTGCCAAGAAGACTCTATTATCAGATTTTTGCACAAATAGGATAACAGTATAGCAACCACTGTTCTGTCTTGTTTCAAGGTATGGAACTAAGCCTGTCAGCATGCGCTCAGGCATTCAACTCGAGCTGCACTGCTGTATATGCATGACATGTCTCATTCTTCTCAATCGGCAACAAACACACTCCAAATTTGGTGGTTTATTGAAGCTTCAACAATTTCCCATCTCCTCCTCTGCCTGTCAATACCTCTGCTGCCCTGCATTCGTATTCCTGCCTGCCCTTTGAGCTCCACCACCACACCAGCATCCACCTGTGGATTCCACTGAAAGAGTTTTGCTCATCATGCCAACATATCTGCATGTATGTTCTGCTGCCGTAACACACATTTCAAAATCGTGACTTGTCTGACTGAAAAATAATTATATTTTAAATATTCTTCAACTAAGGTAAAATGTATTGAAAAAGGGGGATTTTCTCCTTCCATTGGAAGATATGTTCAGACCCAAAACAGGGATTGAGAGCTGAATATGAGACAATGACTGGCGAGCAATAAAATGGAAGATTCTGTTTGGCTGTAGTTGCCTTCATGTTTTCATTTTAATCAGATGAACCCCAATCAACACCAAGTAATGGAGAGTCGCCTACAGTTTTTGAAGAGATGTGGATAGGCCATGCAACGTTAGAAATGCATATGGATGTACGGATAAGGGTAACCCCATATGCCACCTTTGATTTGATTTGAATTGACCTGTGAAGTTATAGACAGGTTAGTACCAGACCTCTGTACCCTCCTCCTCATCTTTGTCTCAAAGCTACATTAGCTACTGCTAACATTACACACTTGAATCTCGGACTGACCTGCTCGCGGCTGAGTTGCAGTTTGGACAATGGGCCCAGGCTTTAGAGAGAGTGCATGGAATTAAAAAAAAAGAAGATTGTAGGTTCTATTTATCAGAAGAACATCTGCTTTTCTCCAATTTTCACTTTGAACCTGGACTGTAAATCTGACCTTTGAATGGGATTGCACATAGGATCGCTGCTGCTTTGGGATAGCTGCGGGAAATGTAATTAATATTTTCCTCATTAATGACGTATTATTTCACCCACCCGTATTTCATCTGTTATTAATCAGAATGATGATTTTTATAGGCCAGCCTGGTCAGACTGCAACAGACTGCAGTCAATAGACCTACAGTATTATACACACAGGGATGTCCAGCAACCCTCCTCCTCCTCCTTCGTTAAATATCTTGCTCACATGTATGGAGCAGAGTATTGGGAGACAATGGAGACATAGGGTCTACTTACTGAGGACCCATGCAAGTCCCTCAGGAAAGAACAATTAATGACTGTTTTTCCCCATTCATATGACTAAATATACAGCCAGGCAACCTCTTTTCCTCCCAACACATACAGCAAATATACTGTAATTGATAGACCGATGTTGAATACCTGGAAGTCCTGGTGGTCCATTCTTCCCCAGTTTTCCTTGATCTCCCTCCTCACCAATCTCACCTTGCTCTCCTGGATTAAATATAACAAACAGTGAAGGGGGACAGTGAAAGGAGATTTGCACCATTGTGTTTCATGTCGTGTACAGAAAGGGCCTGATAGAGAGATGCAAGTAAGACACCTGAAAGGATTAAATCCGCATATTCCCACACTTTGCTGGAATGAATGAAAACCATTTATCAGTGATGATCCATACACACTGTATATAACTACAACAACAAAGTACCTGGGTTAGTGATTGTGTACGGTATTCACTGGAGGTCCATTTGTGGATTTGGATGAATGTCCACTCAAATGCTGATGTTCATATTCAATTTTAATATATCCATTCCGATATCATTTACAAAAACCCAGTCAACCTTATTTATATACGGCAGCACATTACACAGAGGCAATTCAAAAGGTGCTTTACATAAATAGGTTGTTTGACCTGAAAGAAATGGGGTCGAGGTGAACGTCCGCTTTTGACACAGCATAGCTTTCAGAGCTGGATGTACAAATAAGATGTAGGAGAAATATCGCTGGTTTGTTCACTGCTCGAAGAATCGCAAGAAATGTTGTGAGGCTTTCAGAGTGTTTATTAGAGCTGTAATTGTCCCCTACTATTTGATGTCAACGGCACTTATTTTTTATCTTCTAAATGAAGGATTGTGGCAAAGAGTTGTTAGTTGTTATGAAAAAAGTTCTGCAGGCTAAGTAGACATTTTCAAGTGACATATATCAGTGTAATTTCAACTATTTCTGCTTGCATAACATTTTCTGGACTACTGAATTGAAACCATGTAAAGTAAAATTACCACGATGCCTCACTTGTGTGAGTAAGGTGTCAAATCACAGAGATATTTCCCCATGCCAAAATACAGTGTATTCTGGGAGTGATTCAACATGCTAGAAGGTAAAAGGATCACTTTGTATTTTACTGGAAGTAAAAGAGAATTCAAGCATATCATGAGACAAGTGTTTCCTCTTAATGAAAAATAAAATGCTGGTAAATCTTTTTAAAAATGTTGTGAAATCAAATACCAGTAAATCCAATGTTTGTTGAAAGCTTAGAATAAATAAATTGTGCAGATTTTGTTCAGGGCATGAAACAGAAAAATGTACACCCACTCAAATACGCAGACATGAAAATATACACATTCGGAGACATACCCTGGTCAGTTATGCCAGTCTGGGATGAGTTTGTACAAATAATCAGTCCAGCTTAGCAGCAGCTGTCTAAATACGCACTGTCATTATGGGATTTTCTTACTCCACAGAATTCAGTGAAAAGCTGACAAAATGCCCACTTTCTACTGTGTGTATAGGATGTTAATGTTGCCTCTTCACTTTACCCATACCACCACTGGAGTTTATAGTTCAGTAACTAAGACCATTTTTGTCAGGGTGAAGCTAATGTTCATTTATCTCTGCTGTAAAACTTCAACTTTCAGATGAGGCCTTTGATTATAATTATTTTTTTTGCTTAGTAACACAACTGATCTCCTCTCTCAGTTTCTGCATGTCGTCGTAAAACCTGTCTCTAACTTTCATTTAAGCCAGAGCTAAAAAAGACATGTTTTTCGTTATTGTGAATGGAGTTGAGAAAAAAAACAACTGGTTCTTAGCTTTATTTTATGAGGTCTGTCTGTCTGAATCAGCAGGGGAATGAGCTACTGGATGTCGTAAAATGGTAAATACTCATGGGGAGGCATTCCCTGTAAAAGACTACGGGGTAGCAGACTGCAAGCTAATAAACAAGAGGACATTACATGCTAGGTACCTTGGTCTGCAGCTCTATAAACCCTCAAGCATATTAAGGAGGCTTCCTCAGAATTTTCCACTTCGACTTATTTATTTGATGGATGTAAAGGTATTTATATTGTGACAACATTTAATTAACATTTCTTTATATTACCTATGAGGTCATAAACCTATGAACATAGGCAATATGAAGTTTTGCTCTTTGCCAGAAATCTGTGCAATTCTTAATTATATTCTTTGAATATGTATACAGTACTGTGCAAAAGTCTTAGGCAGGTGTGAAGAAATGCTGTAAAGTAAGAATGCTTTCAAAAATATAAAATTTAATTTACAAAATGCAAAGTGAGCGAACAGAAGAAAAACCTAAATCAAATCAATATTTGGTGTGACCACCCTTTGCCTTCAAAACAGCATAAATTCTTTACAGCATTTCTTCACACCTGCCTAAGACTTTTGCACTGTACTGTATATATTTTTTTTACTTGATATACTGCATAAGACACATTTATACAATTGGTAAAAGGATATTTGAAAAGTTAAAACACACACACACACACTCACACACTCAGGCAGACTACATTCTGGGCGTTACCTTTAGGTCCAGGTATGAGGGAATTGGTGCAGCCTTCTGGAGAGGCAGAAATGTAGTTGAATCCGGCTGCAAACACACAGAGCACCAACAGTCTCATCATCTTCCAATCATCCCCGACCACTGAAGGAGATCCGGATTTTTTAGATTTGCAGGTTGTTGCTTGTGCCAAAGTTTTGAGATGTGCTAGTCGACAAATACTGATAGTTTAAACTGCAAGAGCAGAGGATCAACGCAACGCTAATGAACAAAGATACTGCAGTTGTTTACATAGACACACTTCTACTCTCAATCTCTCTCTCTCTCACACACGCACACACACACACACACACACACACACCTACATACACACACAGACACAGACACTTGTTTATAGAGCGTTATCACTTACTTGTCATTATGTCAAACAACACTAACAGTGTTCTACATTCCTGCATGTCGTACCCTTTGGAACTTGAAACTATGTTTTACTAGAGTTAATAAAATTTTATATATATATATTTAAATATCCCTAAGTCAGAAGGAAGTTCAATGGTTTATTATTAACGTAAAAAGAGGAAGACCTCTTTCCTGCATTTTTCCTCTCTCCTCCTCCTCTAGCCTTCTGCTCTTCCTCCAATCCTTCAGACCACAAACCATTTAGTGGGAGCTGATTACACATGCACACACACACAGAAACAAACACAAAGACATATATGCACACATAGAAATCCCCATAAACACGGGATACGAAAAGTGTCCATACAAAAAGCAAAAATGCATGCACACACAGAGATTCTTGCATAATTGCGTCCTCTGGTTTGTCACTATGTGGTAAAAACATACACGGATTAGTGGGTTTGGAGGCCTCCGAGGGACAGAGAGAAAGGAAAGATGGTCGAAAATTGGACAAGAAACAGAAAAAGAGACAAAAAGAGGGTGAGATGTGGGAAGAAATGAGGGATAATTACAGAAGAGCATGCAGAAAGACAAGAGAGAGAGGGAGAGAGAAAGCGCAAGGAATGAAGACATATCAGACATCCGGGAGGCAGAGTTGGCCAGTCATTATTTGAAAGATAGCCATTTGAGGAGAGGACTTAAATGGTTTGTTGCCTTTATTGCGGTTGGTTGGTTATAATGTCATTTGTATTGAGAGACAAAATCTTTCAAATCCACCCAGAATTGGCTGTAACATTAGACTGTATTTTTCTGCTGACAAGTTACAACTCATTTCAACGATTGCAAATGTTATGCTTAGAAAAGGAAATAGAATAGTCTTCTTACAGAGATTAATCATTAATTCATTAATTAGTTCTTGTCGCTGACTGTATGTTTGTTTATTTGGGTTGCCTTTGAAAAACAGGTGGCACGGTGACGTGATGGGTAGCACTGCTGCCTCACAGCAAGAAGGTCCTGGGTTCAAATCCAATGGAGGACCTGGGACTTTTCTGTATGGGGTTTGCATGTTCTCCCCTGTGTCTGCTTGGGTTCCCTCCGGGTTCTTCAGCTTCCTCCCACCATCAAAAACATGCAGTAGAGGTGAATGGGTGACTCTAAATTGCCCATAGGTGTGAGTGTGAAAGGGTGTTTGTCCTTCTATGTGGCCCTGTGATGAACTGGCGACTTGTACAGGGTGAACCCCGCCTCCCACCCAGTGTCATGGGATAGGCTCCAGCACCCCCGCAAGCCTGCACAGGATAAGCAGTTACAGAAAATGAATGAATGAAATGAAACTTTTCAATACATACATAGTCCTGAAAATATTTCACCCTTAAAATCAGTTAGAGCCTGATAAAAGTTTTATAGGCTTCTACAACTATTTGCTCCAACCTTCAAAGTCTATAATGTTCCTGCTAAGACATTTTTTTTTATTGCTGAGACAGCTGTGTATTTTTGTATGAGAGCAATAAATGGCTATTGTTTAATTACTGCCCAAAAGAAGCAATCACTGCTATCAACCCACGTATGTGTGGTCAACATTTGAGAAAAAAAAAGAAGAATCATACCCGATGACTCAGAGAACTGCAGAGTTGGCTGTTAATTCTCTGTGGGTTCATCGACAGGGAGCACCTTTCACACATGCGACCCATTTTTAATATAAGAATTTGGATTACAGCCAAATTGAGGACATGTAAATTAAACAATGAAGTGTTACTTAACCTTCTCATTTGAAGTCAGATGACAGTTAAGATGATGATGTTTAAGTCATCCATCCATGTCCTTTTTTCTACCTATCCTTTGCAGGGTCCGAGGGGACCGGAGCCTACCCTGCTGACATTAGGTGATACGTAGAGTACATCCTGGACAGGTCGCCTCATTCACACCTACAGACAATTTAGAGTCACCAATTCACCTATATGACATGTTTTTGGGAGGAAACCCACACAGGCATGTAGAACTGGAAGAAGTCTCTATTGGGTAGACAAAGAACACAGCTTATCTGGTTTGGAAGCACCTGTGATCTCGCCCTGGATAAGAAGCTGAAGATGGATGGATTTTAACAGGGCATTGTTGTAAAAGACAACCAGCCAGCCTGCACTTTGTAAATCATGGTTAAATAGATAACATGAATAAATAGATTGTATGAAGACCTCACATTTACCGTAGACAGTGTGTTGTGTGTGTATTTGTGGGACTGTACCATCGGTTATTAATAATCCTTTCAACTTTCTCTGTTACTCTGATTCAGTCAAGGTCTGGGAAAGTGCTGCATTCCTACTCTGTATCCAACACACACACACACACACACACACACACACACACACACACACACACACACACACACACACACACACACACACACACACACACACACACACAGGAACTACCGTGTTATCCTGAAGGCTAATTGTTTACATGTGGTTTAGATTGCGTTCTCTAATTAAGAAAGTGATTCACACTGCAGGATTGAGGGTTGACTCCATGACGGTAACCGCACCACAAATCAGCCTTGTTTTCTCTGATGCTTTCAAAACCCCATTTACAACACTGGAAATACCATCTGCGCTTTAAACCAGCAGAAGCAGCACAAACTGTTCACATATGTGTCAGTGACAAATTCATCAACAACAGCTTCAGCATATAAAACCTTGACCTAACCTCTGCTCTGAACCACATTAATTTATTGTAGAGCCTGATGTCATAAGTGGCCCAGTAACGTCTGTGGAACAGACTGCTCTGCCAGTGTTTCCTGGTATTTACTGGGGATTCAGGCACAGTTAAAGCCCTTTCTTAGGAAAACAGTGAGGCACACAACAAATGGGTGACAGCCAAGTTCACACATTGTGCTCTATCTCTGTCATTGTTTCACTTTTCTGAGGAAGTTAGGCAAATGATTTTCATTATCAGTGACTAATCCTCATCAGAAATCAATTAAAATCGTGTTTTGGCTTGCTTCATATCTTAATTTTTGTGTGCACTGATGACTTCCCGTACAGTCCACCATAAACACGGGTGGTCTGGGTAATTAGTAGTGCTGCCTCTAAAAAAAACTCAAGTGAAATTTTTTTTTACAAAACTTATATTAATATATATGATATAGCTGATATCTAACATTTAGTCTAAACCACACAGGGTTTTTCTTGACTTAGCAAATACTAATGTGTTTCCTAAGAAGCCGAGGGCCTGCAGAATACAAAAGGTGTTACTTTGTTTTTTTTAAAGTTCATCCAGAAACCAACACAGACCCAGTTAGGCTCTAAGTTTTGACTAATATAATACAAGAAGTATTATTCTGTAAAGAAATGTGACGCGTTTTCATCATAGCACCTGAACAAATCATATTTCAAGCAGAACAGTAAATAAACTCAATGCATTTTTTCAAAGATGACACATTGTGATAAGTCCCCATAGGCCTTGGGCCATCCTGATGTGTCAACCACCTCTAAGAATTTTGGCAAGAAAACTCATTCCTTTGTTTTTTTCCATGAAACCCGCCTCCCACGTGAACCATTTCTGTTAATTGGCATTTATAAAAAAAAAACTAAAAAAAAACTAATATTAAAACCACACTACATCATTAAAGATTGGTAAAATAAGTAAACACATTGAATATCCATTGTTGTCAAATTTAGCCTGGGTGCGAACCGAGTTACTTGGCAGAAATATTAACTCAAATTTTACTTCCTTTATTATTTTCATGTGCTATTCATACTATCGTGCAAAACCCTCAATTTAAAAATGTTCAACAGCTGATATCAAATTGACAGTCAAAGACACTGACAGCAGGATATTAAGACAGAGTGTGAGAGGTGGGACAGGATGGTATGAGAAATAAACTATGACCTAAGTCTGCAAAGAAATAGTCTTCCTGAATGAACTTTAGCTAAAGCTTAATTCGTTACACAACTAAACTTAAACTAAACTAAAGCTTTATACATATTGACACACATTAATAAATCTGACCTACAGAAGAGATCTGGTGTACAAAGAAACACACACAAAGAAATGCTGCCATAAACTTCAAAATTAGCCAAAAAGTTATGCCATTTCTTTTAGTTATGCACCAATCTTTAGCTTTTGCAACAAAACCTCTGTATTCCATCTCATGATATTCTATCTGACCAATAGATGGAGCTCTCAAAGACAGAGTTCTTAATCATGGCCTGTTCAAATAAGCGGGGAAGCAAATAAAATGCCAGAATGAGCCATAGATTCAGGTCCTCTCATTCTTTTGAGACTACATTGTGACGACCCCGTGAGCAGGCCTCTCTCTCCTAGGTTGTTAGGGTGATTCAGCTCACCTGGTCTTGTTTCACAGCTATATAAACTGATGGCAGTCAACCAGTCTGTCTCTCCCCCCCTGGCTTCCACACTGTTTGGGTTTTGTATTTAGTTTGTCTCTATCATAAGTTACTTTTATTTATGTAAAATAAACTTACTTTTAGTCACAGCTCGTGTTTTCTCCCCTCCTTTGTCCAACTTTGAGCCAGGTTGTGACAACATACATAACAATTCTAAGAATTTGATGATAGAGATTGGTTTGGTTGGTTGCCAAGTTAAATAACTTCCAAAAAGTTATGAAAATCATGTTTGTTTTGTTTCTGGTAGGATAAAACTAGTAACGGCTCTGTATGACCCCCAGATGTCAATTGACATTGATGTTGGCACACATTTTGGACTGAAATGCATTTGTCCACGCTCTCATGTCATTCAACATTGATACAGACAAGCATGGTCCTCTGAAATTTTGAGAAATTACATCCTAAAAAACTATGTGGGAATCTGCATAAAGACTGAGAGGCACATTTCTCCCCATAAAAGGATGATCCTCAACAAAATAAGCCATTAGTTTGACATGGAAACAGTATGTTGGAATGTAATGGTGCTGCGGTTGTGGTGATGGATGGCTGTTTACATCTGCCTCAAACTCTGCTGACTTTGGTTTAATACCCAGCTCTTCAAGGAAGCATTTTACTGCAAGAGGTTTTCATTTTTAGGCAGGCGTTTGTCTTTATAACCATGACCAATGGCTTTTACCAACATAGAATAAACTGTTGTCGCTAAACCCCCAACCTCTACTATATTGCTTTATTATTACTACACCTGTTTTTTTTTCTACGGTATGTGGAGGTAAATCAGGTAAAACTGAGTGATGTATTCGGTGTTACAGTACCAGTCACATCATGTTTACAGATCTGAGATCCAATTTGTGCTCAGACCATAACATTTGAGAGCATTGTGTTGAACAGACCCACTTCAGTATATCAAATATCAACTCTGTTGTCATAGTAAAACAGCTATTCAAATGAAAAGGGAGAAAAAAAGTCAGACACTCATTTTACTTAAGCCTCACAGTGCAAATTATTCAAACTCTATGCTGAATAAACTTTTTTTAAATTTTATTTTACAAAAATGTACCTTATTCTTTGAACAACTTTTACAGTTGTTCAAAAGATGCAACAAAAGAGTTTTCTTTGCTTAACGAAATGTTTATATTCATCTTGCTGTCTGCATTTCCCTGAAGTATTTTACTTCATAGCACTTGATCAAACCAAATATGTGGACATTTTTACTCTCTGACAAAACATTTACACAAACAGAAAATTAAGATCAGCTGCAGAAGAGCTTTTCTTTAAACATATGTGTGTGTGTTGCATAGGCTAATTATTTCTATACCAAACTCTGTAACATTAAGTCCAGAGGTAGAAGTGCATTAGTTTTGTCACTTATACACCATGTTGCCTGGAGGTTTTGATCCTTTATACTGTTTTGTTGGATGATCTCAGACTTGAAGCTGAGTGTTTTTGCATGACAAATGTGTGGGTGCATTATTAAAATCATTGTAGCATGCGGTACTGATGTGAAGCCTGATTTGCTGTCATTTGCATTGTTTCAGCTGGAGCTTCCTGGAGAAAGTCCCTCGGGGGGGGATATTTGATCAGCTTCCCTGATTCGTATAAATGAACGCCAAGTCATTTTCTTTTCGCAGATCAAAAGCGGCTCTCATTTTTAGAGGGGATTATGCAGCTGGGTGATTCTTTATCTTTAATGAGGAGAGGTCATTATGAGACAGATTAATATGTACATTCATGGTAGACAAACAGACTGACAGGCCAGAAGGCAGGCAGCCATTCAGGCTGACAGACAGATAAACATATTGGAGAAGATTAACACACTTACTGCCTCACTGAGCAGGTGCAGTACTGAATGATAAACTAAACCACCTTTATTATTATCTTTGGGCTATAAGACCTAGCACTGAAATCACTGGCTTTGTTCTCACCAGGGGTGGCACAATGATGGCTAACAGTGAAGCCTCACAGCAAGAAGGCTCTAGGGTTGAATCCAGACCTGGAACAGTCCAAAAACATGCATGGGTAAATTGGTGACATGCTCATATGTTTTATGTATGTATACGCTCATAATCACAAATTATGCAACAGTGTAGCAAGGCAGACCCTTCTTTATACTGCCTTTATCTGTTTACATGGAACACAACAAAGCCGGCATAATACCGCTCCACTGTGTGGTTTCAAATAGTGAGCCAGTGTTCCACAACCAAAACAGGTGGGATGTATAACATAGCAGCGTCAATGTCGAGTGTGATGTTTTTTTTACAAATGTATCCAGCAGCCTTTTGTAAACAACAACATGTCATCTGCATAGTGCTGTTTTGTTTTGAAAAGCCAGCTAGTCTTCTTCTCAAACTAAAAATAGGCATATAATATAAATGATTCTATATCTGAAAGAGAAATTCTTATTTTGAAGGCGGAGTGGATACAACATAAGACACTTTTCCAGTAACAAATTAAATCCGATCATTTTCTCCTCCTTGACAACAGTGTTGCAAGACTTTCTAATACTATCAACATACACACAATACTTAAGTCACCCTGGTTAGAACTTTTGAAATCTTTTAATCATATTCTGATCCCACTGAGATTCCAGAGCCCTCATAATGTAACCTCTCAGGATTTAAGACATTATTTTGAGTTGCACAATCTCCTTTATCTTACTCTCTGTAAAATGTTGAATTAGATAAGGAACTGTAAGCTGCAAATTGTCATGTGCTAGTGGCTGGCAATATTAAATAATGTGAGTCAGATGGGTGTTGAAACCACCACTAGCGTCCTCACCATTTCTCATGACTCCACCTTACAGCTTTGGATGCCACACTGTTTTTATAGTGTACCTCATGCAGACCTGTGGTTGTGCTTTAATATTAGAAATCCATCCTGTTCCCCATGATTGACTCAAGCTTAAATTCCTCCTGCGTGTGTGTCTGAACTACACCTACATCTTTGGAAATAACCTCTGGATAAGAACCAGTAATAATCTGGGACTCAAGAAAAATTAAACACACATCCAATTATCCTAAATCGTTTCCGCCACTAATTTATTATTTACTTAATGTTCAGCAAATAAAGACAAAGTTAAAGTAAGATCTACCCTGACTTATTTGAGTCTTGAGATGTGAAGATTAGTGCTAAAATATTAGACGATACATGAAAACACAATACATGAAAATGGCTTAAAATGTAAATAAAATATGAATATTTAAAGGTCTATTCTTTTTTTTTGCCCATGTTAAATTCTATGAGCATGGATGTGGACATGGTCTTACTTTTAGGATGTTGCTAACCACTGATGTTTACTTAACATTTTGTACTCTAGTTTGCACACCAGACCAAGCCGGCTGCCATAGACACAGACACATTACTGTGTTAATCACCTTGTCAGTTGTTGGATAAAATGATTACAAGAGTAAACTGTGTCTTTCATCCTTGTCAGATTGTCTTGTGTGAGCATGTGTTGATCATCTTTGGGGAAAGTTATAGGGCCTACTAGGTAAGACTTCAGGCTATGGCCCCATTGTGTTTTCCAGCTAATAACTGCCAGCTGCAGTCATCTGCAGGCATCTGTTTGCAAAATAACTCAGGCAAAAATTAAAAAAACCTTGTATTTCAGTCTGTTCAAACCTCTGTAACTCTATGACAGTAGCACTCAAGGTGATTCTGACTGTTGGGGAAGAAATTCAGAGTGTCTCCATTCAAAAGATACCAAACCTATGCATGTGCTACAAATGGTTCCAGAATAGCTTTCAATTTACTTTGGGTAGGCACTGGATAGGCATTTTAGGCTAATTTAGCAGGAATTTAGCAGCTTCATAATGCTGTACTGAAAGCATTTTTATTGTGTTTTTCTGAATGTCTAATTATTGTTGAGCACCAGAATATCTCTTTATGTGGTAGATGTGGTTCTTTTGGTTATTTGATTCAGCTAAGTGGTTGTTTTGGTCATTTTAACAGTCCATGAAAGACAATCCACGTACAGTTTGATGAAATAAACAGAAAATAAGATAATGGAAAATCTTTAATGGTACTTTCAGGTTGCTGTGGACAAGTTAGTCTTCTGCAGAATTCCCCTTGCTCCTTTGAACATACTGTGAAAGTGGTTTGGTCACAGTTTAAAAGCTTCCCAATCAGACTCTTGCTGAGTCTTGCTGAGGATGACTGACTGACTGATTTCAACATCAGTCTCTCTCTCTCTCTCTCTCTCTCTCACTCACAGGCTACTTTTCAAATGAACGTAATGGAGTAAAATTATGTTTTCCACTGGAATGCAGTGGCATACAGTCCTTAAGCAAATACTTTTTACACCACTGCTATAGGTGAGCATAGTAGGAGAAAATATGTGGCACTGAATCCGTCGGTTCTTTTTCATTTTCTTTTTACTTTTTATTTATATTGTTAATATGAAAAATGTTTGTAATATAAAATCCACCTGCTGTGTGAGAGCTGGTAAATATTTCATTCATTCGTTTTCTGTAAGTGCTTATCCTGTGTAGGGTCACGGTGGGCTGGAGCCTATCCTAGCCGACTTAGGGCGGGAGATGAGGTACACCCTGGACAAGTCACCAGTTCATCACAGGGTCAACACATACAAAGACAAACAACCATTTTCTCACTCACATTCATGCCTACAGTCAATTTAGTCACCTACTCACCTATATTGCATGTATTTGGTGGTGGGAGGAAGCCGGAGAACCCGGAGGGAACCCACGCAGTCCCAGGTCCTCATGTGGATTTGAACCCAGGACCTTTTTGCTGTGAGGCAAAATTAATTCCTGGTGTTGTGAACAGTGATCTGAGCAATAAATATACTGCAAGTGTGAGAGCAGTCAGTTTGGTGAAAGCTGGAATCTCATTAGGTTTCGCTCCTCTGAGCACATTACGCTATCATACTGAAGCTCATAACAGCTGCTTTCATTTGGAGCTGGTGCACCACAATTTTACTCGATGTTGCATTACAGTGCATTTATGGATTTTGTGTTTTGCCTTTTAATTGTGTAATTTATGACTGTTTTAACGACAGGATTAATGACTGTACTGTACCTGCCTTGTTCCCATTAGCTATAAGTTATAATTGTCATAAATTTTAAGAATAACATTCAGGTTGTAAAAAAAACAGACAAGACACAACAAAATACTTCAGTGATTTATGCTGTTCTGTGATTTCCTTGAAAAAAGAAAATAAAACTTTTAGAGGAGAATACTAGAGGTCCTTGGACTCAAACAGAGATCTTTATTTTTATGGCTTTTCCTCACAGCATAAATCATTGACACAGAAAATTTAATTTGTGGTGCATGACTTATGACTTATGACAACAGAAGGCTGGAGCAGCTTTTGAAGACTGAGGTTGGAGCCACTAGTGTTGCTTTAGGCACAGCTCGTCCAAGTATGTGTGTGTTGAAGCGTGTGTGTATCTGTGGTTGTGAGTATCCTTAACATAGATTTGATATTCTCAGTCAGGATTCAGAGTTACAACAGCAGTCGGAATCTTTAATTACATGCATTAAGTGCATATTGATTCAACTAGCTGCTGTGCAATTACAGGAAAATACAAACAATCTTCTCCCCAGCATTGATGGATTCCATTTGCTGTGATAATGAAAAACAGTGCATCTACACTGCGGGTGCATGCAACAGACTGCTCCATGATGTGTGGGCTGAGATCATGATGTGTGGATTGAATCTGTGACTTGTGGTTTTAAAGTCTGTTTGAAATACGGGTCTATTCTGTCACAGTTTAGGAGAAAGACCTTAGCTTCCACGTTGACCCCATGAATCTCCTCAAAGGGTGAACTGTGAGGAGGAAGAGCAGAGAGGAAAACTGTCGACAGTGCCCCGATGAAATGAATTAGTTCCAATACAGAATTGTTGAAAAATAAATTGATGTAGTTTCTGAGCATACTGATCACGTTACCGACCTGACTGCTTTAAAAAGTGTAGGAACCCAACAACATATGTATGATAGAACTAATCTCTGGACTCAAAGCCTGGCACATACACCACAAATGTTTTCTAGGCCCTGGGTATGTGTCCCACTGAATATGTGCAGATAGCGCAGTGGTTAGAGCGTGCACACCATGTATCGAGGCTATAGTCATCTAGCGGTCGGTGCAGGTTTGAATCCAACCCATGGCCATTTGCTGCATGTCTTCCCCCCACTCTCTCTCCCACATTTCCTGTCACCTCTTTGGCTGTCCTATCAATAAAGGCATAAAATGCCCCAAAAAATGACTTTAAAACAAAAGTGTTTCTTCCACCAGTCCCGCTCACGAGTTTACATTGTGATCGTGTCAGAGATTTTCAAATCGCTTTTCTTGGCTCAAGAAGAGTTTTACTAAAAAAAAAAAAAAAACATGAATCAAAAATTCATAATAGAAGGAGTAATATTCGACCTTGTTTGTAGGTCGAGGTAAACCGTCAACAGCTTCATACCTGTCTGTTTAATAAGGTCGGACTATGGCTATTTTAGGTTGCTGCAATACCTCAAGTGGCCACCGGGCAAAGCTGGAAACAAGGCTGAGCGGTGGCATTTTGTCCAGGTCTAAATAATACATGCATGGACTCAACAGGTGGCTGCCCCACCTGGCCGTGGATGAGGCTTTGCTTGGCTGCAGATAGGCCTTCAACATTGAGTTGTGGTATTCGGAGAGCAGGTCCCACTGCTAAGTGCTCTTGGGGCTGTTTGTTGTGTCTGCTTTCGGCTTGGGGGCTGTGACTAGGATTCCTTGAGTTGGCTCTCAGGCATCTTCTCTTGGAATTTAGTCTGCCGGTAGGATCATTAGCTTCCCCAGGCGGACCTAGGTACTGACGGACGGCACGACGTGAACACTGATCCGTTGCTCATCCAAAAAGAATCATCGGTGAATGTACTTTCTCTGGATGGCTGCAGGTTCAGGTTTCTTCATGGTTTAAATGTTGTTTTAGATGTTTTTCACCTTGGTGGAGGAGAAATATTAGAGAAAAAATACGGCGAAATCTTTGCCTGTGGCATATGACGACATTCAATTCAATGCAGCAGCCCAAATAACATATCATATTATGAAGGGATAGTCAAAATATACTTTACAATATTTAGGAGATGCTACCTATTGCAGAGAGAGTCAGATGTAGAGCTAAAACAATCCCAATTAATGGACACATCTAGCATATACAGTACATTATGTCGTCATGAATTATACACACTCAGGCTGTGTGTAACCAGCTTTTCAATTAAGCACCCATGTTAACAAGCTAAGTCTAAGCCAGAGGCACCTCATTTAAAGATTTTGGGGTCTATCGTATTTTTCTGAGTCACATGTGCCATTCCCAGCAAAAATATACCTGAAACCGGTTTGTAAGTAGTCACATCGACATCATACCAGTGTTTTAATGTAGTTTCAATGTCTGTATCTGCAGAAAAAAGAAAGAAAGAAAAAACTACGAAGAAACTTAAGCAACTTATGAGGGTTATTTCCTGAAAGCTGCTGCTGCTGATCCACTTCTGCAATGCAAATGACTGGCTTGTTGGGAAAGCTAGAATGTTATATTTGCAGAGAAGGTAAATCTTTGAGAGCACACTATGGACAAAGCCTGAAACTATTCACTGAATGGGGTCAGTGTATTGTGACACACTATGACTGTGAATAGTACAAAAAACTAACCCTCAGGAAAAAGATAAATGAATTCCAAGAATCACTGGTCAAATACACTTATCAAGTATAGATTTATGTTCAAACTGTGCAAATGTGTGCTGTATGACATGTATAACTATACTTTACAGCAGTACTGAGGTGGTTTAATTGCAAGTAAGAACAGACTGCTGTGTAATATAATGTACAGTACTACTTTCCCTACATTGTGTTATCAATTCCTTACTCTTTTTCTTTTGCACATAGCATCAGTATATTAGTCCAGAGGTTGAAAAACCGGACACGCCACTAAGCTATGGCTGGACAGTCACTGTTCAGGAGAAGAACAATTCATTGTCTAACTGTAATCACTACAGTGGTTTTCATGGTTTTATATTACACATGGCATTACATACTGGCTCTTCTGGCCAGTTGAGGGTGTTACGCTTCAGTTCCTTTTTCCCTGGCTCAGGATCATGATGCTGAATGAATGTTCCTCCAGTTATTTGATGTGCTTGTTAGGTCATCACAGACAGCTTGGGTAATTATTGTGGTGTGCTCATCTAATCTGCGCTCACCGCTGTCTTCTTTCCATTAGCAGCTGCTGGCTCAGATTTCAGAGTCCTCGTCCCAGACTAACTTTTGCTCATCATGGCCTTCATTGTTGTCGAAATGTGTGACCGCAACATTGTGAACACCAGCTCTTTTCAGAGCCCACAGCCCCCACCCAACAATGTAAAAACGTGAGAAATTACTTGACTTGTAGAACCTCTCTTGTGCATTCTGCATCTTCAGTGAGACTCTTCATACGTCACGTTTTGTGTTGGTACAGCTACAAATAAGGAATCTGATTGCATGTAACAGGTAATGATTACATTTAATTGTATGGTGTATGTGATGTAAGTTATATATGTTACACAATAAACAAGACACAAATATAGGGCGAAAATCCTGTTTGTTTGAGCCATTCACATTCCTGCTCTTTATTCTGCGACAACTAACTTTTTAAAAAACTTTATATTTGTGTTAACTGTTATATGTGAAAACACACAAAATGACTTAACATAAAGTACTTGCGTGTTATTCATACGCCATATGGTGGAACCAGGATGTCCCGACAAACACACCTCTGTTGATGTCTCCATATTACAGCCCTGCATATTTCTCACCACGCCTAAACTGAGGCGACATCTGACTACATTTGACCAAATTCTCACCGTTTCACAGTCTTTCTTCTCCCTCCACCCAAACAGTGATGACAGCATGTCACTTACAGATGGAAGTATGCATTTATTCTCCGTCCCCAGAGCATATGGTCGAGCATATGATATGGCAAATAGCAGGAACGAAGGGGCGAGGCAGGAAAGATGAGAAGTAAATTGGGATGGATGATTAATTGTGGAACATTGGAACTGTCATATAAATGTTCATTCATGCTTTCACCCATGGGTATGGGCTTTTACTGCTGCCTATAAGGATCATGGACATTCTCTCACTGCTGGAATACTTACTGTTCCTCATAAAATCTTCATTGCAAAAAAGAAAAACAGTTTTAATCTGGGCACTTTATAAGTGGAAATCAAGAGTTGGGCAGGTGTATCAGGAACTGCTCCTGAAATGTGATTAATTCTGAAAGAACAAAAAATAAATTTGAAACCGTTCTGAAGCGATTTTCTTGTGCTCAAATCGATATTTCATATTTTGCGCAGGCGTGAGCTGTTTGGCGCAGAAACATCTTGAGCTACTGTACTTTTCACTACAACATGTGGTAATATGCTTTTTGTATATAAAACTTTGTCACGTGCTGTGCTGAAAGCTCTCACCACCTGAAGAAAATTGATCCAGTCTGAAGAGCTGAGCCAAGACCGA
Organism: Chaunax sp. Z400; assembly: GCA_037577475.1. Lineage (NCBI taxonomy): Eukaryota > Metazoa > Chordata > Actinopteri > Lophiiformes > Chaunacidae > Chaunax > Chaunax sp. Z400. The sequence continues at coordinate 15,317,749 of CM075190.1, forward strand.
ATGTGGCTCTGTGTGTCTTTGGTGTGGTTATATTACATTATATTATTTAGATCATTTTCACAATGAGCTTCTCTTCATTAACTAGAGTTAACTCATGGAGGTGATGACATTTTTATGAATGTTTGATACAAATGATCTCCAACTCTACTACTACTACTTCACACTAAATTTCCATCTTCTCTTAGGATTTTTTTTTAACCACTTTCAATTTAGTCTTAGAAACTATGTACTACACACTACTGTGGATTATAGTATGCATCGTATGCAGTATGAAACTTGTAAATTGATTATTTTGCTAGATCAAACTTAGTCGGTTTCCAGTTTGGGAAAATTAACAATAGGTCGGCTATAAATAAACCATTTCTACTAATATAAATGATTTTCCCAAAGATCAACGTTTACCTCAGAGATGGTATAACATACTGTATGTGATGATTAGAAGGAAGCAGATTCATCAATAATTTGTCATATGAATTCACTGTGAAGTCATTATTCAGTCCCATCTTTCTAAAATTTGGTGAAAGTAGAGTGACGACGCTTGCACTCAAAAAACAATATTGCAAAATTTAATTTCAAACATTTGTTATACATTTGTATATTTTGACACTTTGGTAAACCCACTTAAAGCACTAAAACAATTCGTCCACATGAGTAAAAATAAGTACAATTTCAAAAATCGTACCTCAAATTTTCTAATTATTGGCCACATTTTCTCTTTGACATTATTCTAGAACGAACGGGAGCTTCATCTCACAGAAAGCTGAGATTGTGCTGTAAATTTTGATTTGAAACACTCGGGTATTATGTTGTCACCCTAAGGGTCCATTTATGCTGCCTCCACGAACGTAAATGGATACATCCGTCCCTTCAACCGTTGACCCAGCACAGCCAGAAGGACCCCATAGCAGGAGATGTTGATCGTTTGGCTCCAGCTTCTGTTGAGTCACCCAAATTACTATAGTTAGTTAAATGAAATGGGAAACTATTGCGGATGGATTCGTTTTCACTTCCTCAGACAAAAGCAGTTGAGCGCGCAGGATAATAGCCAGTGAATAACAGTCACTTGAGATTTTGAATATAGTCCTAATGATAGGGTCGATTGGGAAACTGTGTTAATTTTTTAGCTACGGTTTGATACTATTTTGCACACCGTGGTCAAGGTAAATTCAGCCTGAACAGCACATTTAATCTGCTACTGATGTGTTTTGACTTTTACTTTTGTGGTCTGGATAGACTAATATGTCTCTTTAGGACAAAGCAGGAACATGTGCAGGGGTTTAGGGATGTTTTGTGTCAATTTTCCCTTAATTTATGTTGGACTCATTGCCTACTGCATCTGCTGTGTTTCTCACACTCGCTATAGGTCTCCCTCTCTCACCTGTCTGTATATGTGTATGAAGAGTGTGTGCGACATATGATGTTCAAAATGTGGGTTTGTAGCAGACAGGTGTACTTGAAACATGAATGAGTTGAAATAAATAGTGAATATTAGCGACCCACTTACCCACAAACCACCTGTCTCATTCTTTGATCCACTCTGCCCCAGCTGGTCCACCCATTCCTCAAAGTGTTAAACCATCTTCTTCCCCACTCATTCCAGCTTCATTCCCTGCTGCCTGCCTGAGAAATCCTTTCAATTATTATTTCTCCTAAGTTTATGTCTGTGTTTGGGTCCACTCCAAAAAAGATAACAGCCCCTTTTTGAGGAAAAAAATCACTATTATTTTAAGTTTAGGAACTCAGCTAATCTGCTTCCTGTGGGTGTAACCTAATCAGATTTGATTGACAGTAGCTATCGACATAAGAAAACAATTTTGAATGTGATTTAATCTTTTAGAGCAAAGACATAAACACAAATACTGCATTCTCTTATGTTAAATATACAAACTGTTCAAGCTTTAGCAGAAAGGTTTGTGTTCATGTTGGACCTCATCGCTTATGATAAGTAAAAAAAGTAAGACGATGAATGACAAAATATGTTTTCAGGGTATTTAACACATTTCCCACATTTTCATCTTAGACACTGCTGTCTTTTTTCTGTTATCCATTTTCCAGTGTAATTATTTTGCTTCTTAGTTTGTTTAGATTCTGGCTGGGAAACAGTGACATCATCACCATTGCTCTTACAACACACACACACACACACACAGCGGTTGTTCAGCCCATTTGCACTGACAAATGACAGTTTAGCCTTTCTGGGAGAAGACAAATTAGAGCCACAGGAGCTACAATAATTTTCTTCCATTACTTTTTTCTTCTTCTATCATTTTTACCATCTCCCCACTCTCTTCCCGTAGCAGATGTGTACTTATTTTCATTTCTCCTTCCAGTCGGACTCTCCTCTTCTTGTCTGATGGGCTAAATCTGTCACTGTCCTGCATGCTAGAGAAATAAACAGGGTGCCAAAGTAAAAGCAGGAGGACAGAGAGCAACTGTGTTCTAGTCTCACTGGTTCTGATGAGAGGAGCAGACAGAGTGCTGGCAACACTACTATGAGGTTGTCTGGGAGGAAGAAAACATTACGTCGTCAAAGCAGACCAGAAAGGTCACTCAAAATGCATGCAGGATGCTCCGGCACAAACAGAACCTTGCTCCAGTGAAAAGAAAAAGAAAACAGGAAGGTTTGCAAGTTCCTGGCTCACTGGTTTGATGAACCCATCAAACCAGTGAGTTATCCATCCATTTGTATTATTTTCCGTTTTTGTTTTTTTCCCCTTTTGCATAGGGGAATATATTATAATTTTGATGATACTACAGATTTTGTGCCTATATTTACGTTTTCTTCTAAGGTTCTAAGCTTGTCAGGACTGAGTACTGCCCATTTATAATTAAGCAGCAACCTGCTGATATTTAAACGGCCAAACTGCTGACATGTCAATACATTGATCAACAGCATTTTACCAATGACTTGTTAAAACTTCAATCAGAGAAAGGATAGAAAAAGTAAAGCAGACTAAACTGGCACGGTAAGCAATCAAGGATAGGAGGCAAAGTAATACACTAACACCCAGAAAGTTACACAGTCAAGCCACGTAATCAACCCACACACAGCAACAAACTACATGCAGTTAGCGCTTCATATGTTCATGTTTCAAATCACAATATGGAGTATACAGTAATATAAGGAGTAATGTACAGGCTAACATAGGGAGTAATAGTAACTTGGTTGACTTCAGTTTTGCGTCACTGAATTCTATATTCTTTTTTCTCGTTCTCTCTCTGTTGTTTGCATACATCACAGTATTTTTTGAAACGGAATAATTATTTGAGGAATATGAAAAATTGCAGCACTGCACACAAATGAATCTTTGACTGTCTGTTTCCAGGATTCAGTGTTATGTTCCTGGGTTTTGCGTTCCTGTTTTTCCTGTTTTATGTTGTAAATTTATTGTCTCTGGTTTAGTTTTATGGTTTATTGGCATCTGTATTTAGTTCACTCCTTGTCTTATGTCTTTTCCATCTTGTTTACTCCTTACCTGCCTGCTGTGGGATTGTCTGATTGTTTCAACCTGACTCTGATCATCTCCTCTTCCCTGTGCCACCTGTTCCCTATCTCCCTTTGTTACCTTCTGTATACAGTCTGCTTGTTTCCTTCCGCTGCTGTCAGAGCCTCTGTGTTCCTTTGCTGTGATCACCTGTGTTTGTGTCCCAGTCATTCCCAGTGTTTCCCTCTGTGTATCTCCTGTGTCACTCCTCCTGTCGTTGAAAGTTTTATTTTTCACTACATAGTTGTAGTTTTTTCGTTTTTGGTTGACTTTGCAAGAGATCCTGGGTTTACCTTTGACTCTTCATTATTAAATCACTGCACTGAACTCTCTACCTCCCTGTGTGGCCTCCATTTGGGTCCTGCATTTGAACTGAACCGCAACAATTTGAAACCATTTCAAATGTAAATGTAAAGCATGTTCACTGACCGCTCTCATGTGCTGAAATTCAGTGGATTAACGAACTCTGGCCACAGTACTGGAACAAGTAAAGTCCTGCAGGGCAGCAACTGAACGTGGTTTTGATCATTAGTGGCAGGATGAAAGGCCACCCTTGCTCAGATTCATGGTCTTCATTTAGAATATGGAAATGAATGTGGAAGGTTAGCCCCAATACATCATATTTGATGATTTAAGTGTTTCTGCCAGTCACAGCATGTTGGTCTAGGTAGCCAAAGTATCTTGGAACCCTGTTGATACTTAGTCATGGTCGCGTGTCTGGAGGCTAAACAGACTGCTACTTGCAGGTGGGTGTGAGTAACTAAATGGACGATTGGTGATGATCTGGATCAGATGCGCTTTATTGTATAATAGATGTCAGGACATCTGTTGGGTGAAATAAGCTCCAGTGAATCACACAATGCACATGAAATGAGTGTGGATTTTGTAATAGTGCCACGTTCAGCACAGAGCATGTTGTGTGTGTGTTGCTGGTGCCATGGTGAGAGAGAAAGGATCCGTATTTTGAAGGGGGGAATATTTTGCATTGATGAGAACACAAGTGTGCAAATGTTTCATTTGACCAAATGTACACACTTCCACACACAGAGACACACAGGGATCTATTCATCAGGGTCTGTGGAGTCTGGAAACTCCCCTGTCACAGCCAAACACACACAGACACACACACACACACACACACACACACTATATGCTGAAACACTGTGAGAAACATATAAACACTTGCCTGCTGAACTCATCTGTCACATTTCATATATTCAGAAAAACTTGTAACTTCAACACATCTGTTGGGTTTTACTTCTCTGACATGTAAAGCTTCATATAATATTATGAGTCTGTTTTCATGCCATCTAAATCACTTGGGCATGGCACCGCTTTGCCTAATTGTCATGTTGGATGTTTTTGTATTTTTCGCTGAATTTGATTTATTCATGGGTGTGGCAGGTTTTTGCAATTTGCCCATACAATGTGTAAGGGAAAGTTTGGTGCTATTTAGAAAGGCCTCATTCATAAACCAGTAAGTGTAAAATAAAAGTGTAGTCACTTCAGTCAGTCATTTGTTAGTTATGTGGCGACTTAATTACTGGACAACTGTCCGATAGTGCTAAAATCTTGCTACACTTTCATTTTTGGAGGGTAGACAATGGCAATGAAACTGTCCAGCCTCCTCCAGTGCATACTTCTACTTAGCCCTTATTATTATTGTTTGACTTACCATCTGTCCGTTCTGTTCTCCATAGTCATAAGTCTAACAGAAATATAAAATAACAATATGACAGATTTAAGATAAATCACAATAAACATGAAGGAATGCACTTTATCCACCTTATACAGTAGGACTGGCTCTTTTATTACTCCCTGCCAATGAAGGAAGTGAGGAGGGGGATATGGGAATGGGTTTTATTGTTTGCCTCTCCATGGTTACAAGCTGAACTTGGACTTTGTCTCAGATGAGGGTCTCCAGGGAAAAACTCAGATATTACAATTCTAACGTATAAAATTAACAAGAATTGCAGTTAACAAGTGCAACTTAAATAACTTATTCTTCTTTCAATGAAATGCACCCATGGTGATCCTGAGTATTTCATGCTTGTTGCATTTACTGTACAGCTGTTTTGTTTCACTAAACCACAGAAGGAAGAAGGAAATAGAGACAGACCATTATCATCATTAAGTATCACCATCATATCATTGTCATTATAGTGGGAAATTAAGCTCTCAAATGTTTGTTTCCCCCCCTAATTCTCTTTCTATTATTACATTCTCAAAGCAACAGACCGCTATCCTACACAAAGCCAAAACAAATGACTGGCCAAAACATACACCTTTATAAAACTTTAAAATTTTGTACTTACATTAAGCCCAGTCCTATTACAGAATTGATTTATGTTCCAGATTTCCTGTAAGTGTCTTCCAAAAAACAACTACGCTATAGTAACCCGATGAAATGGGACAGGTAGTGTGATTATAGCTTTGACTGATTTGGTGGCACCTCCATATGATGGCAGAATAAAGACAGGGAAGAAGAGGGCAGAGGAGAGGAGAGGAGGACTTTAATTGAAGAGGAGGAAATTGGAACATTGTGTGACCACAGAAAGACCATAGACAGTTTTCATATGCCCCACTAAAAAGGAGGGGAAAGCCAGAAAAATGAAAGGGGGTTTCGGCAGCGCCTCTTTCGCAAGAGAGTTGGCCAGCTGCTCAGGCAGGGTGCAGAGAGAGAGGCAGGGTGAGTGGGGTGTGTAACACATGAAGGATTCTGGAATGCAATTTCCTGCATGCATAGTACTTTTCTCCTCTCCATCCAATTTCTCTGTTCAAATCTCTGCATCTATCTCTTAAACAGGTAGATCCCATGCAGCTTCAAACTCCACATAGAATACATCATCATCATACGAAAGTAAATATTGTACCATCTTGTGGGAAATTGTTCAGAAAATTAAAAAAAAACGGCTATAAGCAAGTGATAAAAATAAGTCGTTAGTCATCAGGCATGACTTTGACAAGTATTACCCATGATCACAAAGCCGCATCAACCACCTTAACTTCTGAGAATCCACACAGACCAGGATAAATTAAGAAAAAAAATATTTTTCTGTCTTTTCTTTAGCTATTTCAATCATATTACACTGCACTGCCTCAGAGGAACAAAGTTAATTTCTAAAACAGAAACTTGGAAATAAATCATCCAGCGGCAGGAATTGGGGACATCTAAACCACATTTTAAGGAGGGACAGGGATCTACTGCAAAGCAGGCATGCAAACTCACTGTGCAGATATCTATACACTCACAGAAGACTACATACATGCAAACACACACCAAGATCATAGCACTGACAGAAAACCCCAAAGAAACACACAAGTGCTCACATGACAGGGAAAATTATATATAAAGAACGTACATACACATATGTGCACACATAGGCATTGACAGCACATGTTCCAGAATGTGTGTGTCCTACATTTACCAGAAACTGCATTAACAATAAAAACGCTAACAAGATGATTATATGATTATTGCTGTCTTGGCCAGGGAGAGAGGGTTTACATTGATGAAAGGGCACTGTTGGTCAGAGGGAAAATGACATTAAAGACTCATTTTTTCTTTAATCTTCAAGAATCTTTATAGACAGGAAAGACGGCCTGACCCTAAACAAGAGGACAGCCCAGACCAGTACCTCTCTGCATTTACTGGTAATGTCCAAACTATAAAATTGTTTTTTTTTTGTGTAAGGCTAGTACTATTACTGCATGCTCCCGAAGGCCTTGCTTCTAATAGAGCTCACAACTTTCTGTGGAGCTTCCAAAACAGAAAATCTATTTTAACTGGAAAGATAATTTTGGTCATAGGTGTGAAGAGATGTAACTTTCCGCCTGGGACAACCTCACACACTATTATTCAATTCTTACACTTCTTAACCTCATTCCAGTTTATTCTCTTACATCCATCGCATATTCAGATGAAAGGCAGGTCTTTCAGTGTCTCAATTTCACCGAATCCCGCCATAGATTATGTAAGATGATCACTGACCATTTGAATCTACGTAAACACAAAGTTTCCAGATGTTCATTGATAAACTATGGCCCCGATTTGGCCAATCCACTCACGGTGGACCACAATACCCAGTCATCTGGATGGCAGCAAGACGGAGTGGCCTTCTCCCCAAACCTCACCATTGCTTTGAACCTTTAGAAGGTTTATAGAAAGACTTAGGAGCTCAGCTCATAATATGGTTACTGGTTAGCCACTAGCAACCACACTCTTCTCTCTGAAGTTGCCTTCAGAGGCCCAATGCAGTTGGCTGATGGTCAAGGCTTGGCTGAAAAAAGCTCTCTGTAGTGTGGCAGGTTGCAAAAAAGCAGGGAATGCCCCTTCACTGGATTAATAGACCATGGCAACAGTGGCATTTTATTTTTTACTTTATCAGTGAAATACATATTATCTAAGACAGATTTGCCCTAATAAGCATTGCAAAACAAGAAGCAGGGTATGGATTAAGAGCAGTGGACTTTCAGACAAGTACTGCGAACATTGCTTCTTTCAGCCATCCAGCAAGAGCAGCTGGACCGTCCCAGATGGCAAGGAAAGAGCAGGGATAAGAGCTATGCCAATCCATGTTGGATTTAAAGCTGCTGATGGCTAATGTGGGAAATGAAAGGGATGAAATGGGACTCAGTCTGGTCGAGCAACAGGAAATCAGAGACTATTGTGCACGTCTTTCCAGAGAGTCTTTGTTTATATCAATATTGCTTGGTATTCAAACATGTCTAAGTAGGAGGACGTTTCCCAGGTGTCAAATGATGAAAATCATTGTTGCTGCTGGGTATGTGTGTATGTTTATATAAATAACATATTTTGTTTGTGTAACATGAAGTGAATACAGTTTCCATTTTGTTATGCAATCATGCGTTGCATCATGACAAGTAAAATACCTTGATGCCCAAATGGTGAAGTCTGTGGTTGTCAACTCTGCGTCCTGAGCCACAGCCACCCCTACAAAACCAGTACTGCTACTCCTACTACCACTACTATTAACACAAACAATTAATAATACAAATGTAAAAAAAAATATACAAAAAATGACTATGTTTTGACAAGGCAGCACTTTCACATCTACACTCTCGAGGCTGGACAAAAGTGGTACACGAAGCACCACACAAGATAAAACATTAGGCAGATAAGTCTATATTTTCCCCACGATCATGTGGATTCCTTTCAATTGTCCAGAAGAAGCTTAATTCAATACTTAAAATTGCCCTTTGGTGTTAATGTATATCTCTGTTGTCATGATAGACTGGAACATGTTTAGGGTGATTCCTGCCTTTGACCCAAGAGATGCTGGAAATGCTCCAGACGCTTCTCTGACCCTCAGAACTTAAAAGTGATCTGAACTAAAATAAAATGAACACATCGTAATGATCTGCGTGCTTTAACTATTCCTAGATAAACAACAATTCATCCATTTTCAAACCACTTCTCTCTCTTCTTCTAGTCTTATATGTAATAACTAGTCTAACCAGCTCTACTTGCTCCATACCTCAGGTGTAGATGAGCTGAATGAAAAAAAGGGTGAATTAACAACGATGAGCTGAAGACATATGGTGAAATCCAAATGAGTAGAGGAAAACTAAAAACAAGCGAATCAAGTTGACCCCTCCTCAGTGGGTTAGCTACCAATAAGATGTTGTTAGTATATCTGGGAAACACAACAGGACCTGGGATTGGTTAACATCAGAGTGTGAAAATATTCTGCCACAGAGAAACCCATGATTCATACAATAAATATGTGGCATCTCAGTCCAGTCATGCACCAAAATATCCCGCTTGGTTAGGCTCATAGAGAATAGATAGGACACTTAACTCGTGCTTTCACTCCCTGAAAGAACCACAACCTAACACACATATTGTAGCCTGCTCTCAACGTGGTTTGGGTTTCAGTAGGAAAACTACCACTCCCTTTCACTTCATAACCTTCATTAAATATTTTGCTTATGACTCGCGTGTTTGTCACAGCTGTAATGAGCTCGTTGAAGCTTGACCAGATATAAATACTCTTATTTGGAGATTTCACATCCTGATGCCTCCTCATGGGCTACAGAGAGGTGAGAGTTCTGCCACCTTAGTGAAAGCTGACTGACCGCTCATTGGCAACCAAAGACAGGAACGCCCGTGGTGGGCATGGGTTTGTGCGGTGCAGGATGTTCCGTATGACCAGGTACTAGGTAACTGACACTTTTCCTTAATGGAAAACCAATTAAGGCAAGTGGAGTGGAGCTGATACCACATAGTGGAAACGGGACTTATGTCTGTTTGGCTCAAAACTAGCTCACTTACTTAGCTCTCATGAGGAGATTCGCCAGCCCCATTCACACAGCCTGTTGAAGGTGGGACTGTTGGGCCTCTTTATCATCCTGCCACTCTATATAAATGTTACAAAGGCGTGATGGGGGGTCTGTGTTGCTCTGTCTCTGCAATGGTAGTGGAGGTAGCAACAGCACCAAATCAGACATTTGTATTAAAACGCAAGAAAAGAGGTGCTAGGACAGGATGAGTATCTGATGGTTTTACTTTACCTTATATTCAAGACTTTATTATGTGTGCGGCCCACAATTGGAAAATAAAAAATAAAAAAAAGCACTTAGCAGTTAACTCAAAGAAGAAGTAAACAGAATTGGGAAACACGAGGTCCAGGAGCTTCTTATCCTCTGAACAGATGGTTATTTCATCATTTTTCATCATGCACTGCTCGATGCATATGTAAAACATAACACTTGACGCTGACGCTGCTTTATTATACGTCAGGCCTCTTTAGCTTGTGGAACACTTGTATGATAAATGAAATCACACACTGCTTTTAAATAGCATACCTTTGCTTTGTTCAGTGTACAAAGAAACAAAACACTCACAGGAAAACATAAAGTGAGATAAGCCTAGGATCACTAAAATAATAATGTCCAATAATGATACATAGAGGAATCCACACATTGTAAAGTCAAAGATTTAACTGTTTGCTAAATCTGTGTCTATTTCTGTATTTCACTATGGAGTTTGCTTTGGCATCATTAACTCAGTGGATGGTGATGTGCCCTGGAACACATCTCAAACAAATGCATGAGTAACTTTATCAACCAGTAATGTATCTTGTCTATTGACAATGAGTCGATTAACCAATAAATGGTCAATTTCATCATGTACCGATCTGATCATACCTTTTTGGAATTCCAGTTTCTGTTGTGGAGGAGCAACCTACAGCTGTCTTAAAACTGGACAAACCCCTCAAATGAAATGCAACTCAGTTGCTGTATGATTTCTGTCTTAGCATCCAGGCAGCAGTGCAGTGAGTCAAGCTTCCCTCAGCTGGAGGTGAGCTGTAAGGGATGGTGTGTGACAGCATGCCCCGTGTTCATAAAACTGAGTGAAAACTATTGTTGGCTAGAATTGGCATCATTAACACACCTCACTTGTTAACAAAATTAGGAAAATACATTTGGCCATGTTTACGACAAATACCAGGGAAATCGTTAGAGAAAATGGAATTTGAGGTGTTCTTTGACCGCAAACCCTAAAAACATACACAGACAGAGCAGTAATTATGACAAACATGGCAGAAACTGACCAATAGTGTGAAAAGAACTGCAGTGACTCAGATGCAGAGCACTAAGAGTAGGATTGTGTTATGGGTATAGGTGGTTGCTGTCTGGGTTTGATTAGGTGGTGGTGAAGGTGTGTCTACATGAGTACTGATCATATGTCAAATCATCAAACACTGCAGAATGACATTTTGTAAAACAGATCACTCACTGACTGGAATGGCAGATGGCAAATAAGGATATCCTGCACAGTAAATGCATTTTAATTATAAAGGGTATGAATTTGGGGGATTTTTTTTTTTTTTAACAATCAAGTTTGGTGTTCAAGCTTTGCTTGTTGGTTTTAACTAATTTGCAATCTGAAGCAAAATACCTGTACATATTAGAGCTTGACTGACAGGTTTCTGTGATTTTGAGAATGATATTGAAAGGTTGATGTGTGTTTGAAGATGTTTTTTTTTATAGCTTAAGTACATAACTGACCCAAAGTAAAACTCAAGTTGAAAAGAGGAATCCCAGCCAAAACATTAAATAGTCCTTTATTAAAGTGTCTTGTGTTAAGCACATGTTGCAACAGAAAAGAAAGAATATCAAAATATTTCATCATTCACTGCAAACCACAGCCTCTCCAGACTCAGCCAATATTAACTACTCCCAGAATTTCACTCAGCCCACTTGGCTAAATATACACACTATTTTTTAACACTGAAATGCGTCACATTTCATGTACTACTGTCGGTGAATGCTAGAGGCCAAGGTGTCTTAGGCATCTTAGGCAAGGCCATTGTTAGTTGACCCTTTTTCAAATGTTTACCATTAAAGCTATACTCCAAACAGTGTTCTACTGAACATCTGTTGCATCTGTCCACCGTGATTCTAATCTGGCTAAAAGGCCAACCTCAGATTAATTAAAACCACGGATGTTTGGACAGCATACTGGAAAAGTACATCATCAGTCACTCAATTAACTGTAGGTTAAAAAATCCTTTAGGAAACAATGTTTTAGTCTGTAGTCGGGGCATGAACTAATTCTGTGTGGTGTTGTTTTATATGTTTGTAGTACTGTATAACACACAGCAGGTATTATGTGATCCAGACCACACAACAGCTGAGTAGTAATAGTAGTAGTAATCTACTGCTAAACTATTATGCCAGCTAGTGCCCACACTGCTTTATAGGCCCACTCTAAACTGCCTGTTAGACCATTTTACTTGAACATTATTTTAAGGCTGCATCAGCAACAGCAAACTACCATTTTCCTTTAAATGACAGTGTGGTATAGTTCATTGTTTCTCATGTCAGGGACACCTAAACACAAATTAGACCTCTAACTTTACTTCTGTATTCATCCCAGTGTCCGACATCTGATAAGAGTCTTGCTGTCATGAACTGTAGCGAAAAGTAAATGAAAGGCATCACCGATATGGTCATCCATTCTGTCATTGAGTTACTATGGAATTGTAGTGAAAACAAATTATTCAAATTTTTTCAGGGGACCTCCATCAAGGAACCTTGGGGATCCACAAGCCCACTTTGAGAACCAATGTCATTCAAATTCGGGGGGGGTTCATTGTCATAGAGTTACATTATCAGGGTCAAACCCTTGTGGGACTATTGCTTTTAAGTGCAATGCCATAATGTGGAAACTGAGAGCCATTAACTACCATACATTTTTTTTTTTTTTTTTGAAAGGCGGTCAACTGCAAGAGGCAGGACTTTGCCTCTCTATCCCTACAGCCAGGCAGCTAGCCTGGCCGAAAACATACCACAGCAACGACAAGATGTCAACAGGATACAAGAGAAAAAATGTGTCTTGACCAAAGAGTTTATTGCATTTATTCTGTAGACTGTAATTCCTATTAAGAGAGTGTCTCCAGTACATTATGATTTCAGAGTTGAACATTTTCCATGCTGGCCAAAGAACAGAGTGTTTGGCTACCAGAGGAGAATTATTAGCATCTGCGGTTATTCCCTTCTCGTTCTCATTTACGTGTGATGCATTACAGCTAATAAAGGTGATTCTAACTGTGGGAAACTCTGCCAATCATTACAGCATCAGACCTTACTGTTTATTCACCTCTGACACATACTCTAAGTGTTCTCCACCTCTCTACCACCCATTGCTTTGCATTACCACTGGCTGGCCCACACACCACTTCATGACCAGTCTGTTCTCCTGGCTGTCCCATACTGCCTTCCCAGCAGCGATTCGCTACAGAACATTCCTTTATGTTTCCTATTTCCTTTGAATGTGGAAATAAATAGTTTCCGACCAGACAGGGATCACTAAACTGTTTTCAGAGGCATCACCAGAGCGTTGCTGATTACGGCCTCCAAGGCTGCATTTACACAGGAACACAAAATCCATTTGTTTTAACTGTTTATAACACAAACATATGCTTCAACAGCAAAGCAATAATGAATCCTGATGGAAGTTAAATTCTCATAGTCCTGTTTTAACATCATTTCTGAGCAATAAACAGGAAAAAACAAAATACTTTACATATAAATCCATTCATAAACTCTAAGCACAAAGAGTAATGTGATGACAAATGGAATACTAATTTTTATAACTAGCGCTTATTGCATTTATACATAATGCTTTGTGTTTTCCCAGCATCATACATATTCTGTGTGTGGTTCAGAGAAATGACATAATAGGTGGTTAAGCAATATGATTACGCTGATTTATCACAGCAGGGATGTATTGAATATCTTCAAATTGTCCTTGGACTCCATGAAATTGTATGTTGAGAAAGGATGTTCTCTTGGTAATACTTGGTAATATTTAATTAAATCATCAGAGGCAAATTCAGGAAATTACCCCAAATAGCTGTCTGTAGTTCAAGATGTTCATATTAAGCCAAACCTGAGAGGAAAGACAAGCTGTTTGACTGGTATGGACGTAACACTCATACTAATATTGGAATAATTCTCTTATACTGTATGCTCTTATACATTTTCTTTTTTACAGGTGACATACATCTTACAATTTATGCCTAAGAATTTAACTTCAGATGTTTTCAAAGGACATTTATGTTGGTCACAACTATGGTTGAATTCTTTGGATTGACATGGAACTGAAATTGAAAATATAGCAATGTTTTCTGAATATGGAAACATATTTTTACTTTCATAACCAAGGTCACCGATGAACTAGCAGGGAATTTGCTATCAATTAGACATGTTAGTCCCAGTTAGTCATGACAGTGAGCCAGCATGCACAATACCAGGACCCTGAAGCGGAAGTCTTTTTTCACATAGAGATCCCGCAATAGCACCGCAACGAAGTCACATCTCTACAACGCCTTTGTTTGTTCACACTGAACAATACAAGGACAGAACAACGCCACTCTGGTGTGTGATTTTTAAATAGCGTGTCGTGTTCCACAAGCAAAAGAAGTACGACATTTAACACAACAGCTTTGGGCTCTCGTGTATGCGTTGGTTGAGGGCACTGTAGCTACAATTCGAGCAGGGCACGACAAATGTGTACATGTGTGGACAAAAAAGAAGGAAAAAAAATTGAAAAAGTGAAAGTCTCGATGTACCGAATGGCCTCACCACCAAGTACATTCTTACCTCCGCTATTCCGCTTTGTATTTACTAGGTATATTATCACAACGGGGCGGAATAAAGGTGCACAAGACGCACCTTGAGAACGCTGTGTGAACGGGGCTTGTGACAGCTAATTGGAATTCTGCTATTCATTTATTATTTGCACCTGTACTAATAAGTATCACACTGAGGTAAACAAGAATTTCTAGCACTAGGAGTATAACTGGAATAACTTGAATGGCTGATATAGCTACCGCATAGGAAGCTGAATAATCTAGTGATGAGTGGAGGAGCAGCTTGGGTTGATATACCGCAGGAGACGACAAGAGTTCCAGGTGTGGAGCCGAGCCTGGCCTCAGGTGTGTGGGGCCACGCCCCCAACGCATATACATGCATCGAGACAAGAGAGGAGGGGGACACTGGGAGAGAAAACGAGAGAAAACATAAAAACTCTGAAGGTCAGAGTCTCAGGCGACCCAAGTTCTTGATTAGAATCCAGAATACTGGGTTCAAATCCAGATCTTCGGCATTTCTGTGTGGAGTTTACATGTTCTCCCTGTGTCTGTGTATGTTCTTTCTGAATGATCCGGCTTCCTCCCGCAGTCTAAAAACATGCGATATTGATGAACTCATGCCCATAGTTGTGAATGTGAGTGTGATTGGTTGTATGTCTCAATATATTGGCCCTGTGATGAACTGGACAGGCTCCAGCCCCCCCCCACAACCCTGCAAAGAATAAGCGATAATAGAAAATGGATGGATGCAAGGAAAATACATGCAGTGTCCTAAGATTGCAGTGGCTTCATTCAGATCAGACATGTGTTTCAGATCATTTCAAGCATTAGGCATGTGAGGAATAATCTGAAACATGTGTCCTAAAATAAATAAATTACCCCATCTGGAAATCTGGAAATAAACAGTGCTGAAAATATGGCATTGATTAATAATTAATTATAGCTATTAGAGCTGGCTCATTACACCATTCTGACAGTTTAAAATATAATTTAGCAGGTTTCTGTGAAACTTAAATGACTTTTTCAATTGCAATAATGATTTGGATAATGATTTTGTACAGCCACTGCTTTAGAGGCTGAAGCTTCTCTTAGCTTGACACTAAATTAAAGACATTTTGACCACCCATAAAGTGCTCCACGATTAACATCTCAGAAATCAATCTTCATCAAATCTAACTTTATCCAGTGAGAACTGAGAGAGCTTTGGTATGTGTGGCTTGTGACTCCGCCATGAATATAAACAATAAAGCACGAATTTTAGTTTGTAGAAACATGAGAGCATTTGAATCAAATCTGATGCACTCTTTAGCCCCTCATTTTCAGTCAGACTGATGGGAGTGTGGAGAGAGATGTTAAGACATTGTCACCCGCTGCTGGCTTTCAACAGATGTCAACAAATTCAGACATTTTAAAGCTTTTCATAGACTAACATTCCATCCTACCATTGTTATCTGAGGAAAAGGGAAGAAAAATAAAACCAGATGCATTTGGTTAGAATAAAAACATTATTGCAAGCAACTCAGATTTAAAAGAAAAGTGGAAAAAAAGAAACTACAAAGAAAAAGGGCCTGTGGGTGCTACTCAAATAAAATAAATAAATGTAACTAAAATAAGACTCCTGAACCAGAACTGTTGTGAATATAAATCTGTAACTAAATGGCAATAAATTTTTTTATTATAGCACATTTCCTTACATGTAAACTCAATATGCTTTTCATTGAATGACAGCATCAATAACAATGTAAAAAACAGGAATAAAAACACAACACACACACACACACACACACACACACAGAGAGAGGGAGAGAGAGAGAAAGAGAGAGAGAGACTGCTCAACCATAAGCATGGCAGAAATGGTATGTTTTGAGTTTTTTTGAGAATAGGAAAGGAGAACAGTAACTAAAGGTAGTAACTATGAAGATGATACTGCATTGTCCTAAGAACCAATGAAGTGATTTCAGTGCTAAAGTAACATGTTAAAATGGTCATGTATGTGTTAAGCACGCTGTCTGCTGCATTCTCACTTAGCTGCAGCCGTTCTATTGATTGTTTGGACAATCCTGCAAATATAGCATTAGAGTAGCCTTGGAGATGAATGCATGAACCAGTCTGAGGTGTGAATGCTTTAGATTTTGATATACTTTTTAAGTAATTGCGAAAGTAGTAATCTGATTATTGAAAAGGTTTCTGACTTGCTTACTATGTTTCAGAGGCTGCAATGCCAGGTGTGAAGAAATGTCATGTGTCTTGTGTTTAGGACCAACTATGAGTACCTCAGTCTTGTCTGTAATGAGCTGCGAAAAGTTTCTGAACGGCCAGAAAATAATGTTGTCGATACAATACTAGTCTGTTAATAGGACTGAGATCAATAGAGGAAAGAGAAATGTACAACTGTGTGTGTGTCATCGACATATGAAAGGTATAGAACATACTTTGTTTCAATACCAAGCGGGAGTAGGCCTATGTAGAGATTGAGGTTGAAGAAGCAAAACAGCAGCTAATGTCTGCATAGAAAAACAGCTGAAGTTAAACTGTAGCATAGTCTTTTATTGTATCTTGTCTTCTTCAACTGACTTCAGCATCATAGGGAGGATATACAGTAGTATCCTGTTTCAGTTTGTGTCAACTCTTTAGATTCATGAACTCTGGTTCACTTGAACCACTTGAAAACAAGTAGAGGTTCACATCTGGTGTCATTTAAATCGATTAGCAACAGTATTCACAGTTACGAGACTTACAAAATAACAATCCAGAAACAGGGCCACATGAACGCCATCTCTCCCTCTCTCTTTCACACATACACACACACACACACACACACACACACACACTGGTGCTACTGTTCCTGGCAGGCAGCTGTTATGGTGATTATTCTCAGCCTACCTCTTTTTTGCCAACGTTAGAGGTCATTTGTCGCCCATGTTTTGTGTGTATATAAATCTTTCCTTCCTGCCTGCCGTGCACCCATGCTTTAAGGTCCTGCTCGTCTTTCAACAGATCAACGTGGTATTCCCTCTTTCTCTTCATGTGGTCATGACACTTCCAAGAAAGTCGAGTTGCCCGAGGGTTTAGCCACAGTTTGACCATCAGCAGACCGCTGCTGTGGTCAGAGAGGGAGACCTTACTGAAAAGAAAACCTCACTTGGATAGATGGGACGCAGCCTAATGCAATTTTCCCTTCTGACAACTTCTGTAAATCAAACACAGCACAGTGCAGTGAAGGCCAGAAGGAACACATTCATTGATATTTATTAATTTCCCATTTCCACTCATGTCTCTTTCCTGATTTGTCGTCTTTGAAATTGGATCTATATTTCAAAAGAACTTTCCTTGTATCTATTTTCTTCAAATTAGTCTGCTGTCACTTTCTATTTTTCTCTCTCCCTCTCTCATTGGTGATTTTTCTGTCAGTGCACCTATCATTTCTTTTTTCTCTCCTGTAGGATTCAACACTTTCCTCTGCACTGTTTCCAGTCAGACAGACCCCAGCTCAGAAAAAAATTACTTTTCATCAGTGTTTTACTGGTAGTGAACGCATCAGTGGATTTAGTCCACTCTCCTTAATTTAACATGAATAAAATGTGTTTCATTGTGGTTGTGCAGTTCAGTATAGTCTAGTAGTGTCATGCATTCACACTGTAATGGGTCACTTTAAATTACCCTGAACATAAGCATGTCTCATTAGAAAAGTATACAAGTATAATTGGTTGTAAATGATGGAGAGATGTTTACTGGAAGTCCTGTGTTTGCCCCTGGGCCTCCTAAATTCATATATATTGGTAGGCAAAAGCAAATGAATTTAGAAAGAGCTCCGAGTTTGAGGATTTTCTTTTACAACCTGAGTCTTATTTTCCCAATGGTTATGATAATAATTGACTTTACAACTTAACTGCTGAGATCTGGGAAAGGTGACGACATTGGTATTGGAGTCCAACAAAGCAAGCAGAGCAAGCAAGTCAGAGAATCATAACCCCACCAAACCCCCAATGCTGCTTGCTTGTGTATTACCTCCAATTGTCCATTGTAAATGGTCATTGTGTGGAGAAAATGAGTTCAAATATGACCCACTCCCTTTACCACTGTCGCCTCACTGGATTGTCCTGACACAGGAGGTACTGAAGAATCATGGTGAGCTCAACTTGTCCTCCACCTTAACCTCACTTGACTGGGGGACACAGGGCCTGATGACCCCTGTCCATCGCTTTGAGCTCAGTGTTGCTTGCATTTTATTCAAGTTACTATACAGATACAGATAGAACATAAAGTAAAAAATGTCATTTAATGATGGTTAAAATGAATTGCCCATCATGGTCTCAATGAAAGAACATCCTCCTTATGTGTAAATCTGCGGCACAACTTTCTTGTATTTCTATTTCCTTCCTTCCTCTTGCCCTATTTTGGTAGCATATAAAACCCACTATCTTGATAATAGGCAACCAATCAATTGGATAAACAATAATAATATAAAGCCTTACTGGCAGGATTTTGGTAATGTTATTACTTTCACTCGTTCAAGTAATGCAATATCACCCAAGTTTGTTGCCCGGGGTCAAAGGTCAAAGCAAAGTGCATGGTAACGACTTACTCTGTTTTTGTCTAGAAATGATATTGTGTCAATGAGAGCTCTGGTTGTATGCATTTAACATTTTTTAATCCAACCTTGAAAAGCAGTGTAATTTCGGAGTCCTCTGTTATGATAATTCCAACGCTGAATGTCTTCCGAGGTTATTTATCCATTTATTCGTGTTGAAAACAGAGTTATTATTTTTGTTAGCATAATTGTTAGTTGTCCACTGTAATCCCATCATGCCTTGAGTTGAGTCTGCTGACCAATCAGACTGAGTTTCTGACTGAAACTGCAATAATCTTGAGCCTCTGTGCTTTGATTACCCTCTTCCATTTTATAATGCCTCATCGTACTTATGCATATCTTTGGTGAATGTAAAGTTCTCTCAGTAATGTAGTAATGTACAGAAAGTAATGTAGTAATAAAACAATACAATACAATAATAAAATAAAGTCACTTATTTCATTCAAATGACAGAAACTAATATGTATGTGTGGGATAAATTTGCCTTATCTACCCTGCCTGCCTGGTTTTGACTTCGACCACATGTCAACTTGACCTCTGAGGAATGCCTTTTGGGTTCACAATGGATTCTTAGCAATAATAAAACAAAATCAAAAACATTGATATCCATTTCCCAGGTTTTCAAACATCTTCTTGCATGTTTTTGTTGATAGACTGACATTTTGATGACATTGCAGGTTTCACGTGTGGTTGAATAAACAATGTGTGTGTCTTAGGGCAGTATACAAATATTTAGTCAATAAAATACAGTCACTGATTTTGACCAAAAACAGACTTACTGTAGTTAAGAGTCGGGTGATTCCTATGAGGTCAACAGTATAACTCAAAAGTCATTAGATTTTCCACAGGTTTTTATTGGGGGTGTGACTCATTTAAATGAGACTGCCTGTACTGCTCTGCTTCTGTTGGAATTCCTGTTGCAATATCACCTCATTGTTCCATTAAACATCTCTTTGCTGCTCAGAGTTGTAGTCAAGAGGATTTTAGTATTTCTTTTTTTTTTAACTAGATTACTGTACCCACACTTGCCCATCCATTTCGAAAAGCTTGTTTGTTTGCCTGTTTTTAACTTGACTGCAAAGCAAAATCAACAGATTTGAAGAGGAAGAAGAAGAAGCTTTATTGGTCACATACAATTATACAAACAGCATAATTTGTTCTCTGCATTTGACCCATCCCTGAGGATCTGCGTATTAACATTATAGAATTATCATGTTTTAATAAATTTTGCAAATTTCCACCCCTTCATCCAAATTCCTGCCATAATCATAAACAGTGATTATAGGAATATTAGGCCTCAGACTGCGTTCCGCGTGCAATGTCATTACTCTGTAATGTTTATTGAAGGCTTGTAAAGCAAATTGAATGCAGAGATGTGGACTACCTTCATTCAATGACTCAAACCTGTGTTAATTTATTATTTAACCAGAGGTGAAGTGGGCAAGACAGGCAAAAATATTAATGAGGATGAGGTAATGTTTGTTAGGAAAAACAACAGTGAGGGTCAAATAAGGGGGACAAAAGTCCAAAATCTGTATGAATATTTGCAGACAAAATGTTATCTGTTTCACGCACACACGATTACCTTCTCCGGTACCTGTCTGCATCACGCCTCAGCCACAACTGCATGCAGAGCACACGCTCTCACACCCAACACACACTTTTATGCAGACAGGCAGGCCATTCCTGTGAGCAGAGCTAAGTGCCCAGTGGCCCACATGCCAGTGGCATCCTGGTGAGAGAGCGGGAAAACACGCTGCTGTTTCAGAGGCTGCTGGCCTGTTTGTCATCTTTTCCAAGGTAACCAGAGACTGCAGGAGATTAACTCAGTGGAAAATACTCACAGAGATAATGACGGAAAAAGACAACAAAGCAAAACTGTACGACTCAAGTGGAAACCCCATTGTCAAATCTTGATTATGTCATTTTGGAGTAAGCATAATTTACATAAAATTTGAAATAATGAGCTGATATAGTAAGAAATAGAAGTAACAGCACAAATGAAGAGTGACAGCAGTGAAAACCCAGTCATTTGCTCTTAAATTTGGGCAATGGATTTGATGGAAGCTAAAGATGGTTAGTAATTGGGCTTGAAAATTAAATAACATGATTAGTGTTTGAAAGTAGTTGTTATAGTAGTTATTATCTATCTATCTATTGACCTGTAAAGCTCTTAATAGATTGGCACCGCTTTACCGAGCTGAACTTCTCCATATTCACACTCCATCTAGGGGACTGAGGTCCACCAATCAGCTGCTCCTAACCTGTGGAACAGCTTACCACTTCAAATTAGATCTTGCCCCCACTCTTGAATGTTTTAAATCATTTTTAAAGACCCATCTCTTTTCTTTGGCCTTCCCTTCGAGACGAGAACGCCGTTTTATTGTTGTACCTTTATACTTTGTAAAGTCAACCTTGGTTGTTTTAAAATGTGCTATATAAATAAAGTTTGACTTGACTGGCTTGACTTACTCTGCACCATGTGACCTTGTTAAGAAAAGTATTCGTCTTGTCACCTAAAACAAACTTTAAAGATACTGTATAATAAGCAACATTTCCACATTTAAATGTCTAAAGATGACCAGACCTTTATTGTGTATCTTTTGAATTGTGTGCTAGAATTAGCCCAAATCAAACTCAGAGAAATCCTTTTATTCGGGGCAACCATGCACTGCGATTGGTCGCCTGTTGCTTTTACCTCCAAGACAGTCGGAGAGTGAGGAAAGAAGTGAGCAAACAGGACTAAACGTAACATGAACAAAGATCTTCAAAATTACCTCATCCAAGAACATTTTTGCTTGAATCATATCAGATTGATTTTCATCAGCAATGGCAGAACTTTAGCAATGATGACAACCACTCCCATAATCCCACACTACTTAGAGGACATACTGTGCATGAAAGACATGAAAGTCAGATTATACGCCTGCTGCCAAAATCTGCTTCCTCTTTCTTTATGGTATGTTTTATTTTTACCCTGTTTATTTTATGGAGGTATAACTGAGGTCGCTAGGGGTGAGGCTTGTAGCATACACTGTAAGCACAGTAGTTGCACAGTAAGGCTATCTTTACTTTGGGTCCACGCCACTGTAGATTGTGGCTGCTGAGTAAGCACTTCTTTGCCACGCACTCATTTGGGACAGTAAACATTAGGCACAAACACACACATTCAGCGCTCCTTTCATGAAACAAATTAGACAAACAGGGAAGCAGGCTGCTGCCTCTTGTCTGTTGACTTTGCCTGATGCTCTCTTTTCCCCTGCTGGCTGCAAAATAATTTAAGCACTGTAGAAAATGACCATGTAATTTAACGGTTTATTTGAGATGCATTTTAAAATATCTGGTAGTTTCCCAGCAAAGATGTAAAATTGCCTGCTAAACAGTTCATTCTTAAAAATGAACACACTGTAGTCCTCTATCTTGTGGGACCTGCAATGCTAGTGCTCCTGACTTAATGGACTTCATAGATATAGCTATGCGGGTGCATAGTCCATGGTCTAGTTCACATCAAAGTTTGTAATGGGCAGGAGATATCAATATCACATTTCCCATTCAAAACAATACATGTGTTGTTTTACAGCATCAGTTGCAGCTTCTTCTAATTACACTCGTTCTCTTTCTCTCACTATCTGTCTCTTCCCTGATAAGACTTCATTCTCAAACAGTTGGCACTCAAATTGTTTAATACATTGCACTGCCAGGAAGCCCTTATTAGCTTGTCAACCAATGGCAGGAATGTGAAATATATATCTTGTTTTGAACATTACCTCAGTGAGGCAGTGCATGTCAGGGAATGTCAAGGTCAATTGGAAACAGGAGGAACACTAATGCCCATTCACTTTAATATTATGCAAGCAGGATTTCATGGAAAGCCACTTCCAAAGAAGAGGCATGTTTTTAACATGAAAATAAAGCCCCTTTCACAGATGGGATTTCCTGCATTGCATCATGTGTGAATGGGAGCAGGGATTGATATTCAGGGAAATATGTACCACGTATTTTCCACCTATTGACTTTGTAACATTTCAGGAAAAATGCCTGTAGAGCTGTGTTATGCATGACAGTAACATTGCAGCGACAATCAGAGTTTCGTCCATCTCGTGAAAGTTGCACTCACACGGAGGGAGCAGGTCAGTCACAAGAACACCTTTTATTTTCCTTTCTTTTATTATTAAGTCGATAACGAAAAAACATTACTTGTCTTGCAAACTTGTTGAATACAAAAAACATAACAAGAACAATGGGACCAGACAAAAGCAGTTCCTTGGCCATCATGTTTGTGAAAATAGAGTCGTTTTCCGCCGTGCAGACGTACATCCGATCTTGTCCCAACTTCTTCCTCTTCTATTGGGTTTTATGGCAGTTTGCGTCTAAATGTGCTGCATTACCACCATCTGCTGGACTATCTCTTGCTTTATCCATTCTGACATTCTGACAAGCCACAGGAAGGAAATGGTCCTAAATGTAGCTGTGTCAGTATATAGTAGAAATCACTAGTGGTGCCTAATTGGTTATACAAGTAATTTACCGTGAATATTTCTGAAAGAGGCTTCAGTGTAAACAGTAGTGAACATTGCTATTTGTGGGAGATTTTCTGATAGCAGTTGTTTGTGCTGCTGAATAATTTAAATAATCACTATAGGTGAAACACAAATATATTGACCTCACTTGTCATTTTGAAAATGAGTGACGCTAACTATTTATATCAGTTTATATATTTATAACAGTTTAGAATGGGTTAGTTTATTGTTCAATTTGAGGTAATTTTGCCTACAGATATATGAGCATTACATTGATTTTAGTAAGTCACATAATAACCTTCATTCTGTTTTATAGTTTTGGATGTATGGTATGCACTGGGTCAGCTTTCCAGTTCATTGTGTGGTTCATAGACTCATTAGGTGCTGATGAGGGAAGATGGTAATGTTGTATTGACATTATGGCTTGTTGTTGTGTATTAAAGTTATGAACACGGAACATCTTAACAATGGGGCATTTTTGTTCCATTGTTAAGACTGAAGCTGAATAACTTCTGTGCAAAATGGGGAAGCTGGCAGGACAGAACAAGGGTACACACTGATGCTATATTGTGTTAAGGCTCGCTTATGCTCAACGTTAAAGACGGATGCGGATACGGGCGGAGCCTTCCATCTGTAGTCTGCGTTCATTTCATCTGTATTTGCGCACGTTGTCTGAAAGCTTACGGATACAGACAAAACATAGCAGTACCATTGGAAATTGTTGGGGGCAGTGTAGCCTCTACAAACACAACGAAGACGACAAAAAAACTCCATCCACATGTCGCCATGCATAAATTGGCCTCACAGACCATTGCAGAATACATCACTGCCTCTGATTTTGCTACTTTTTATTTACTTTTATCGCAACTTCTTCTACAGTTGACATTTTCATTGTTGTTGAAACTTTGAACTCCTCGCTGCCCTCTTGTGTATGTATCAATGACAACGTAAAGGATGCATGGGAGTATGTGAGCGTTGACTGATACATCATTTGAAACTGACATATTTATTTTCGTGGTTAGAGAGAGTATATGAGCCTTTACCCTTCCTGTCTTTTTGCTTCTGGAGTGCCATCATGCTATCTAAAATGTCACACTGAGGCAGCATTATTTGATTCAGTGAAATAATAATAATAATAATAATAATAATAATAATAATAACCATTGCCTGTGGAAGGATGTGTCTTCTTTTCAGCAGTTGACTGGACATTGTTAATATGCTTATGCTAAGCAGCTTTAATGATTACCATGAATCTCATTTAAGCTTAGCGTGTTCCATCCATCCATCCATTTTCTGTAACTGCTTATCCTGTACAGGGTCATGGGTGGGCTGCAGCCTATCCCAGCTGACATTGAGCGACAGACGAAGTACACCCTGGACAAGTCGCCAGTTCGCTTAGCATGTTACATACTAATATTTGCCAATGGTTGTTGAGTTATTTCCGTCTGGACAAAGTGGTGGCTAGAAATAGTCCCAAAAAATGCCATCAACCACAAGGATTAAAGTTCCACCTGAACAACAACAACAACAAAAAAACAGACAAGTAGGGACAAACTACAAAATATACAATACATATGTTGTATCATAGAAATTTATAATGGGATTCTCAGTATTCAGCGGCTTCATCTTCCTCTGCCGTAACATCTGTAGTATAGGTACATCCTGGTCCTGACCCATATAGGATAGTAAGACTGGCCCTAAATACAAAAATACTGCACCGTGTGCATGGAGAGATATAATGTAGTCAGCAAACTCACCTGATGTAGTGTTCATCTGAAATAGAAGCAATCTTAACTTGTATGAAATGCTCTGAAAATGACATCAGGCAGGCATGCTAATGTCTCCTGCAAATGAGCCTCGTTGACACTACACAGTTCAAATGCCCAGAAGAGTTTCCCCTAAATCATTTCAGAAACCTCACTAGAGAAAACAAGGTGACCACATCAGCTGCTGTGGAATTCCAGGGATCCCTCTGCTGTTATTTCTTCTCTCAAGGTCACATGTGACTCACTGCTTTGACTGGCAAAACTTTAAATGGTGGGTTCAGTCTGCTGTAACCCTCATTCACTTTTTTTTTTGATATCTGCCTCTCTGCTTCTCTCTCCAGATTTATCTCACGGGCCTTCATCAGTTACACCATTGTCACTCTCCTTTGTTCTCAAACTTCATTCTAATCAGCCATCACTCTCCACACATCCACTTTTCCTATACTTATCTTTGCCCCGCATTGAAACTTTCAGTATCCTGTTCAGGCTTTTTCATCACTTAGTAAAATAAAGACTTGTCCACTGTGATTTCCATCTGAGGGGCCCAGGCAGTGTGAGATATAAAATATCCTGAAACAAGAACTCTGAGGTGGACCACAGGAAGGCGGAGAGGAGAAAAGGAGAAGGTCAAGAACCTTAACAAGGCAACATCCAGTACTACTTCTCTGTCTGTACAACAATATACATTAAAGTGGTGTGGCCTGGGTTTCCTGAAAACCCTATGGTCACCTTACCCAGCTTTTTTTTATAACAGTAAAAACTGGCCTTAAGTAAGGTCACTCCAGACCATAGTTTATAGGGTCCCACAGACAACATCGAAACACTTGTCCACCTTCAAACAGGCAACCTCTTTCATTTGTTATGTCTCCTGTCTGACTCAAAGTTGGGACATTGTAGTTCATCTTAACCCCGAGGCTCCAGGGGCAACCCTGTCTTCTAGAAAGCACATTAGTATACAACTAATATGCAACAGCAAATACATTTAGAATTGAAACGTTATTGATGCCTGGAATGTGTTTTGAGACATTTATTTGACCGAATGAAACATTTGATTTATGTGCCACCCTGGAGTCGCAGGGAGGTGGTCGAGGTGGATGGCGGCCGCACGAAGTCAGTTGGAGTCCAGCCTCTGGTCTGTGGTTAGGTTTATGCAACTTTTGGTTTAGGTTAGGGAAATGTTTTATGTTGCTGTTGTTGTTGTTCCAGAAAACAAATGAAATACATTTTGAGTGAATATTTTACTATGTTCTGTATCAGCATTTTTGCGACTTGGCACACACTTTCATTGAAAGATTTCCCCATTAAGTTAAAAGAACACATAATTGGTCATTTCCCTTGTAAACCTATTTTCTGTTGAAAGTTAGTTTTATATAAATGTAATTTAGGAGACAGGGATGAAAGGGGTGCTCCAAATAGTTATGTCTGCACGTCTAGGATTGCATATTAATTTCCTGAACTTAATTTATACAAATGTGCTACATTGTCATTATAAACCCAGTATGATGTTCCAATCACACATTCAGAGTTCAAGAAGTACTTCATCTTCCGTATCCCTTGGATGTTGGTTAATGGATACCAGCATTATGCTAGAGTCAACTAAAAACATTTATAACTCAAGTCGGTCTTAATGATATGGCCCCAAACTGCAATTTCTTTTAGTCTGCTCTGAAATATGTACAACATATCCCCCGCACGCAAACAAAAAAAAAGGCTAACCACAACAACAAAAAGAGGATTTCTTTTCCAGGGTGGACAGACATGCAATGGGTGCAAGCAAATAGTAACTTAAAAAAAAATGCAAAGGATGCATCGTAAACAAGAAATAAGTTAATGTGAGTTATAGCTCCTTTTAGCTTAGAATACCAACATTTTGAACAGCAAACAAGTGTGAAGTGGAAGAAGAGATCATCCACTGTAATGCACTTAAAATGTTCAGAAGAAGCATTTACAGTAACCATTAACTGCCCGTAAAAGTTACTGCCACAGGCATGTCAGATATGTACAATTCAACAAGGACCTAATGAAATTCATGGCCCATGCCACATCATCACTTGGAGAAAGGCATGGCGTGCAAAGCCCTGTCAGGAAAAAAATGCTTTGAAAATTGTTCACTTTTGACTTGCTTCCATGATACAATCACCCTGGTTAAGTGCAATTTTTGGTCTATCAAGAGAATGATTGGATCTTCGTGTCCTTTTCTTTCTTTCGCTCTCTGAAGTTTCAACAAATACCAACAAATATACTTGATTTGCGTTCATGAGCAAACATCTTTGTTGCAAAAGTTGAAAAAGTGCCCTCTGCGCCATCAACACAAGTTATCAGTTCCCTTTTCCATTTGTTCGTTTCTAAAATCTGTTATGGAAATGAGTGGGCCTCAGATGGGTAGGTATTGTTTGACACACACACACACACACACACACACACACACACACACACACACACACACACACACACACACACACACACACACACACACAGAGAGAGAGAGAGAAATAATAAGCCCACGCACACACAATTTTGGTTAACATGCAACCAGACAATACTGTACACATATGTACATAGGCGTTACCATGGATGTGAACAATATGATAGTGATAGATCTGCTATCTGGCTGTAGTATGCAAACAAGATGGACAAAGCACCACAAAGAACTAATCTCTACATCTTTGCAGTTACATTTGAATGATTTATCACTCAGTAATTTGATTCCACAGTGTGTATTGGTCATGCAGCACAGTACACATATAAACAGCATAAATGTGCTTTATGCAATTACATAAATAAAGAAGTGCTAGATCCAACGCATGTAATCATTATGCTGTTGTGTTAGACTGAGTGGACCAGTCTTAAATACAACTGAGAGGCTTTTCAGAGTAAATCAGAATGCTGCATTATTGTTGACAGGACAAAACCAGCTAATGATTTATGGACACATGGCAGCTCAGCAAGAGGCTATTTCTTTCTTCTCTTTTTATTTATTTAAACATGTGTGTGATTGTGTGTGGAATAATCAAGCCATAAAAGCATCTGGTTCACCTCTCAACACCCACTTTTTCGTTGCCCGTACGCCACAGTCCTCACCACCAACTAACACGTCAGGAAGGCTCGTCACAAGCCTGTGTTACTGCATGTGTGTGTGTTTGACAGGGTATACATCCAGCTTGTGCTCCACCATTATTGTGGTGTATCCTGACCTCGACACTGAAAAACGTGTGTGTATTTTTCTGTGTTTTTGTACGTAGGCCTGTGTGTGTGTGTGTGTGTGTGCAGTCATCCTGTGGTGAGTTGTGACCTCACCACTAAGACTTCCCTCACATGCCTCTGAGACCTGTAGGTGGGTGAGTGTGAGTTTTCTCTGGTGACGTTGAGATCTTGTGCTTGTACATCAGCGGGCTGTGACATTTTGTCATGCCTCTGCATGGGCCTGATGGTCAGCAGCTAGGAAAAGACAGAAGGAAAAATAGATTTGTTTTATGGCCTTTGACATCATACACTGAAGTCACAGCAGTGTGGGAGTGCCATATTGGGTTTACTACATGAGTTGTCCGATACCCATCCTGTATTTTGACCTCTATGTGGGAGTAATCGTGGTTCAATCTTACTGAAATGATGGTATTATAGTATTGTTCTGATGTACAGTCACTCTTTGGGATGTTTTTGGAACACATAATTTAAAAATAACAGACAACTGAAGGGAAAAAAGGCAGTTTCAAACCTGAAATGTCACTGGTAAAAGTCACTGGATCGTCCCATTGAAATATATCTACTATTGGACCTCAGGGTATATTAATGAATGTGTGTGTTGTCATTCAGAAAATACAAAATGTTCTTTTCACTGAATGGTTTGTCCCCAGAGTGAACAAGCTTTTTTTCACTTTAGAGGACTAAGATGAGAAATTGACTTTCCTGGAAAGAGATTAAAAAAAAAAAATCTAAAATTAGTTTCTATGTCCCTCAGTTAATGAGTCAATCCGTTTACCACAAGAGCTGCGAGAACAATTTCTGACATGAGGGTAAAAGTTTTACTTAAGGTCAACTTACTAGCTTTTTCAGGAGCTTTCACCAACTTCAGTGTATGCTGTATATTTGCAATATATTGTAAAACTAGTAAGTGGATCTTGGATGGATTTTATTTAATCAAAGGAACCGTCTATTTCTTTATTTACTCATGCTAACGCTTAACATTTAAATAATTGATTTGCTTGCCTGTTTTGTAAAAAGATAAAAATCTGATCGCAACAAGTAATTTTTCCCTTCTGGGTCTTATGAATAATATGTTTTTCCAGCATACACGCATTACATTTAAGATAATACAAGTATTATGCAATTTCCATAAGGGCACAATACAGACTAATACAGTATTCACACCGTGTCTAGGATTCGCAGCAAAACCTCCCTGAATAGATATGGGTGAAGAAAATTGAAGGACATGAAATAAATCTTACATTAGATTTTTTTTCTATAAGATAGACCAAAAACTTGAAAATGAAATGACATTATTTGCAGCACAGACTAAATACACTCAATGTACTGCCAGGATGTGTTGTCTTTGAAGTGCTCTCTGCTTTGAGAGACGTCAGACAGACTGTGATGGTTCACAGTATTTTGGTCTTTGATTCTTAGTACGAACTCATAACATATGCACAGTGTTGCCCAACGGCACTGACACAATAATTCGACCTGCAGATGTTCAACTCACTGAATGATTTTGGCTGGTCTGAACAAAGAGAAACCATGATTGTTATGATGTCAAACCAGGACTTCAAACATTTCTTCTGGAAAATGTTTCCTTATTCACACTGATTAAAGCTACATGCTTTGACACATCAGGTGTGTTGCAGACTGATTGTCAAGCACACAAAAAAAAAACTTCTTCACATTGTAAAATTTACATTATAGACATATGGAAATATTTAGTACTGCTTTTTTTAAACCAGCTTTTTGGTAAAGAGGATATATATCAAGCAGACAAGTTATTGGATTTCTTTTCTCTCTAAATGAGCAAAACTCACATCACCACCAAAGACAGACACTTTTTTATACTTATATTGAATTCATATGTATCATGGTTGTTTTATTCCGTGAACACTATCCATCATGGTAGGGTCATATTCTATTACTGTGCCATGTTTTTAGAGCCAATTCCTCGAAAATGTTGTCATATTTATGGGGAATCTTTAGAGAGAATTTGTCAATCCTATCAGATTGAATTTATTCATGAATTCACATCATTTTATGGTCATTGGATACACCAGATATACCCCTCTTATTATAACCCAAACCATTTCCACAAACCCTGATTCCAAAAAAAGTTGGGATGCTCTGTAAAACATTGTGAAACAGAATTTGATCATGTCCTAAGCCTTGCTGACATTCAGTTAAACGGTAAAGTTGGGGATATGGGCAACAAAAGACTGGGAAAATTGTGGAATGCTTGATTGGATCATTCCACAGTTACAGCGGTTCATTGGTAACCAGTGATTGTACTATCGTTGAATATGAAAGTATGAAAGGGACATGAAGAGTCCAGAAATCATGGACGCCGTATCCTCTGGACTAAAGAGGAAAATGACCATTCAGATTTTGTTACCAGTGCAAAGTAAAAAAATTTTTAAAAAAAAACAGCATCTGTGATGGTATTGGGGTTTGTTTGTACCCATGGCATGGGTAACTTGCACATCTGTGAAGGCACCACTAAGCCTGAAAGGTACATACAGGTTTTGGAACAACATATGCTTCCATCCAGATGATGGCTTGCAGTGGGACGTCCCTGCTTAATAGCACGAAGATGCTATTGAGGCTTGTTACAAGAAAAGGTGATGCAGCACAACGGTCATCCCAACTTTTTTGAAAGGCATCAAATTCAAAATGATTGTATATTTATAAAAAAAAAACATTAAAGTTAATCAGTTTGAACATCAAATCTTGCCTTCCTACTGGATTTAGGTTAAAACAATCAGAAAATCATTGGATCCTGTTATTATCGACATTTCACTTAATTAATTGAATTTATTGCGAGGGATGCAACAATTTATTTTTAGGACTAAGAGGAGAGACAGAAACACAAAGACAGAAGCAAAGGGCCGTGCACTGCAACGAGGTGGGTGGGCACACGCTCTCTCTCTCTCTCTCTCTCTGTCTCTCTCTGTCTCTCTCTCTCTCTCTCTCTCTGTCTGTCTCTCTCTCTCTCTCTCTCTCTACTGTATAAGTACAGATCTTTGATGGAGACCCCAACACACGGCAGTTCAGTTCACTTACACGCAGTGGAGATGAGAGTTCGGATGGCGACATCCAACCCTGCCATGAAACTGATAGTGGTGAGTAACCAGACCATCTGCAGCTCCTCTTTGTAGTCCACTGATCTGCTGGAGCTCAGGGACCCTTCGTGCTGAGATTATGAGGTTGTGACATGCGTCGCTCCTGAATGATTTCTCTTTGACGGATTATTGCGAGACGTGGACTTTTATTGCGCCGCTTGCGGTTTTCAGATTCAGGAGGCGGTAATGCGCTATCGACCTCGTTCAGATATATCCTCATTAATAAACGAAATATTCGCTAAAACCTCTGTACCATATGTCTGTGCAGCATTGCGGTGAGTGATGTCTCCCATATTACAGGTGTCGACAATTAGTTTGTGCGCTTCACGCACGGTGTCCCGTGAAATCAGCTTTGAGATTTGACGTGTTATTGCCAATTAAGTGAGGGTCTTTACATCGTCGCTGGTTATGAGAAGGGAGATATTTTTGAAATCTTGTGAGCGTTATTATTGTGTTATTCATAGGTGTGAGAGGAGAGAGCGATTCCTACCTGTTTTACCAGTTCAAGTAGAATTTATGTATGACACGCAACTATATGCTCACTGAGGAAAATCCTTCCACTGTATGAGGCTCCAATATTTGCGTGATATTTACATTGTGAACTAATGTCTGGATACATTGGGAAATATACCAGCAGGGAATGGAGGGAAAACACACCTTAACCCAGTTTGTTAGGGCTGGTATAATCATGATGTAGACAAAACAACACCAGACAAGACTGTGCAGACAGTGAGAGGTGGATTTGACTTTTCTGTGAATTCTGAGGCGTTGAGTAATGTTTTAGTGCATAACATGTTTTAAAGAGGTGTGTGATGTTTTAGTGGATAACATGTTTTTAAAGAGGTGTGTGATGTTTTAGTGGATAACATGTTTTTAAAGAGGTGTGTGATGTTTTAGTGGATAACATGTTTTAAAGAGGTGTGTGATGTTTTAGTGGATAACATGTTTTTAAAGAGGTGTGTGATGTTTTAGTGGATAACATGTTTTAAAGAGGTGTGTGATGTGTATCGCTCCTGCAGCTCCTGTATTGAATCTACTGTATCAGAGGGACGATGACATGATGAGATTGTTTTAAAAATAAACTTAAGAAAATACAGCTGTTTGGAGGTTGTTTGTTGTTAATGATTGGTGAAGCTCTTGTTTTCCCCACCTTTCCAGTAGTGTGTGTGTGTGTGTATGTGTGTGTGTATGTGTGTGTGTGTATATATATAAAGGTGGATTTTCATCAATGAATAAACTTGAAATGTGTTTAAAATGAATGGAATTTCTCACATTTAAACTAGAGACATGGTTTAGTCTGGCTACACACTAATTTGTTCGACAACACGTCTTGTGGATTTTTAAATGTATGCCTCAGCTAAGCTACATGTAAGAGCAGCTATTTCCCTTGGTGTGTTTTGCATGCTGTGCTTTTTCTCAGGGCAGAAACAGATGATTGTCTGTAGCAACAAAACACTGGACTGGACCCACTGTCACTGCCTGTGTTTGTCTCTGTGATCAATCCTGTATTGTTAAGTGCATGGTGAGCCAGTAATTCCATTTTTAGCATATGTTGCTTATTTTACTACAACGTAGGTGTAGAAGGGAGTGGAGTACAAATGAATGTGTGTGTGTGCATGTTTATTTTCTGCCATCATGATATTTGATATTTCTCCGGAGAGTACCACCTCTATCACAGCGTAACCTGCACTACACACATGCAAATAGGTTGTTTTTTTTTAAATTTCTGACATGGCATTCTTGTTTTTATTCAACCTTTAGTAAGTCATGTGGCCAGCCAACCAATCTCTATTCAGCCAACTAATGAATCAGCCATGCAACCACTCTGTCAGTCTCGACTGTCACCATCCAGCCAATAAGTCACTCTACACCTCTCTTAATACCTCATACCGTAATTCTACTGTATGTTGAAGAGACACTCTTCAATCTTGTGTCCAAAACAATGTTTTGGTCCAGCAGTAAATGCACCTCCCGCACCTGTGTGCTCTTCCTGTTCCGCTGCATTCCTCTGACACATGGGGTTGTGTTTTGTCAGCTGAAAACAGACATTTTTTGTTTGGCTTCTTGCTCAGGACAATGTCAGTGGAACAGACATTGAAATTGGACTCAAAGGCGCAGTTTATTGCCTACTCAACTATATGCTGATGGAGAGTCAGGTGAAAAACCAGAAGTCCAGAAAAAAACAAACCAAAACAAACAAACAACAAAAATTAAAAAACAATGTGTTGCAATGTTCTTGTATTCTCCACAACAACTGAGGAAGTAGATCAAGCAATAAAAACATGAAATGCTTCCATGCAGCTTGTCCAGCGTAATCCAAGTCTACAAAAACCCAAAGATCCCATCCCAAAGATGTTGTTTTATAAACTTTGCTTTAGCTGAAAATTGCAGCAACTAAGCTAAAAGCATCGGCACAAACTCTATCTGAAATGGGTGAACAAGGTTGAACACCTGTACATGCACCTCTAAACTGCAGCAGAGCACTATGCTGTGTGTGATGCAAGATTCCAGATAGCAGGTAAACACTATGCATGGTTCATTGAGAGTGGATGCTAACACCTTAGCTGTAGATTAAAAGTTTCACCTGAGTTCCCATCAGCATGGAGGTGTGTAGCTAATGACTGAAATTTCATTTTTGGGTGAACCGCTCTTTCAGGTTTGTCAGTCTTTTTGTTTTTGCTTTTGAACACGTTTCAAAAATGTAAATAATGACCCTTGGGGGAGAAGTGAAGTCCAAGTGTGCACAATAATGCAACCGAGGAGGATTTCTATTTCATCTTTTCTACCTCTCCGGTCAGTATTCAACAATCCAGCCACTCAGGCCGTTCAATCACATACTGTATCTCCCTCTGTTATTATCTCTCATCTCTTTATCTTCCTCCACCCTCTGTTGTGGCCGTTGGCATTAGCTTCACCAACTTCCCTAAACCTGGCAGCAGTTCACAAGCAGTTAAGAGAAGTTGCAGAGAGGTCACTATACCAAACAGACTAGACATTATTTCATTGTGTTTTTTTTTTTTTTTCTAGACAAACACTGAAAAAAGGGTGGGATGGTGTGTGACACCGGGTGGGGGTGGGGGAGAGGGTGTGTAAGAGTACAGGATCAACATGTTCTAAACAAACAAGCCCAGAAAGCAAAGATTGTCTCTGGAAGTTGCTTCCATGTACCCCACTTCCCCTTTTCCATCAACAGCACTGATAGCAGAAGTGTGAATGTATGTGGGTGTGTATGCGTGTGGGACAGTTGTAGTGAACTCATTGATCTAGTGTAAGTTTGTGCGTGTGTGTGTGAGTAGGACTGAGTGATTAAGGCACAACGTGCAGACAGACATACAGCTGTGGTGTTGGTGTCAGGCTCAAACCCTTCATCTCTGTTTTATCCTGCAACTGCATCAGTCATATTTAAAGCGGCAAAGCTGATCTAATGCAAATTGATGTCATGAAATAATAGCACATGACAGGTGTTAGATTTTTCATTTGAACTTCAATGGTCAGAACATGTCAGTTCTTCTTTTTTTTTTTCTAACTTTATTTTTCAATACTTTTCAATGGCCAACAAAATGCAAACAGTACCGCAACAATGGATAAGTACATTAATACAGATTTTACCTAGAATTAAATTATATTGAATATCATGTATATTATGATTATATATTTCATATATAATATGAAATTGCGATACATCAAAATAAAGCAAACAGAAGAAAAAAAGGAAAAAACAACGGGTACTAGTCACTGAAAACGGATATTATAAATATTGTGTTCCTTGGTCAAACTATCTCAAGCGCAAAACACGTTATCACCTCTTTGTGAGATGTATGTGTCCCATTTTTTCCCAGAAGGCATCACCTTTGTCCCTTTTTAGTCTTATACTGAAGGTCATACATTCCATGTATTCTATGCTTTAAATTATGGCGAGAACAGGTCAGTTCTGATATGTCAATATGTAAAAATGAAGCTCCTGTATTTTTTTCTATATCCAAATCTGTTTAAACATATAAGTTGACCAAGCTGTACGCAGTGATGGAAGAAGCACTCAGATACTTCACTTAAGTAAAAGTAACAATACCATACTATGAACATACTACACATAAAAATCTTACATTTCAAATTTTAGTAACAGTAATCGTAGAATAGTCTAAGTAGTATTACAGCATCAGTAGTAGTAGTATTAGCAGTAGCATTGTCGTGTTAGTAGTTATTACAACCATTAGATTGTCAATATTGATGCATTCATGTGTAAGTACATGTGGCATCTTGTTGATGCAGCTAATTTAACTGCAGCTGCTTTAACTACAGTAGTGAGATGATGTGCAAATTGTTTTTGCAATTGTTCTGTATAGTGAAGATGTTTCTACTTTAAGTTTTTTTTTATTTTCTATCCATGCTTAGATTTATGTCAACTTTTATGTAAGGACCAGAACACCAAGTCAAATCCCTTGTGTACACGTACTTGGCCATAAAACTGTTTTTCCATCTTCTGATGATTAATGAAAGAAGAAAAATTAAGTTCAGTTCTGCTACACTCATTTTTTTTCATTTGTTGTTGTTCTTTTCGGTGAAATACTGCATTTTTTTATCCTCTTTTGTCCTTTGACTGTTTTTAAATGAAACAATGTGAGGAGTTTTAAGGAAATCTTTCCCTCTCTGGTGGAACTGAAGCATGACCAGGAGCCTCAACCAGACACTGACAATGTTTAAGAAGTCATTGGCTACAAGTTTCGTGAATCACTTGTTTAATTTTTTAGCAGTGCATCATGTTTTTATTTGCTCATCACATGTTTTTTTTATGTTAAATCTTGATCTGTAAAGTAATTACTAAATACACCTTTGGAGTGAAAACACAGAACAATTTGTTCAAGTGACACATTGCTCTGAATTGCAGGAATTCATTGATTTACATTAGGGCTGCAACCTATAATGTCCAAATGCTGATTTATCAGTCATCAGTTTAGTCAAAACAAAAATGTCAGAAAGTACATTTATTTTTTGAAATAAGCTTCACATTTTTCCAAAGCGACGTATTTACCAGCATACCCAGCAAATATTTGAAAACTCGGTGTCAATAAATGTTTGGTATTTTTGTACTGAAGCACTTCTTGTTTGGGTTGATGGGAGTTTATGGAGTAAACATTCCATCAAAGGCTATGAGTAGACTGATGCAGCATGGCTGCATGTGCCATAGTAACTCTCTGTGACTGAGTGAAAAAAGACATTCCACATGACGCCACACACACACACACACACACACATATGAGCACACTTCCGAGAGCTGGAATCTCCCCTCAGACCACCTGTGTTCTACAGTTAACTGAAGCCATGTGCCTGGTGGGTTAGATGGTGTTGTGTGGTTTGGTCCCTTTGAACCATGCTCTTCTCCTTATGTCATGAATTAAAAACTGATCTCAGGCTCCCCAAACACATTAAAGCTCAGGGCTTCAACCCTATCTGTTGTAAGTCAGTCACATACGGTGGCTAATTTGTTCTGGAAGCATTTTAATATCGATATAGTTTAAAAGTGTCATTGTGATTCACTGAATTTGGTGCAGTTGTAGTCTGCTTAGGTGTCCTTTCTTTTCCTAACTCCTGCATCTTTTACCTTTTATATCATAGCAAAATGTATTTCGCTCGTACACTCTGACCAGTAACATACCTCTTTACCAGTAGCACCTGAAAACAATAAATCCTGCACTGTGGGTTTGACCTGAGATAACACTTTACCTGCAACATCTCCTTGTCTGAATCTGACTTTTTTTATTTATTTATTTATTTATTTTTCACATAACGACTGTCATCAGTGGGATGCATCTGCAACCGATGAAAAGCATTTTAGCTACAATTAAAATATAAATATTTTTCAGTCAGTTGTCATGTTTTAAATCAATAGGACAATTACGTGACTTTCATGAACGTGTGCTGTTGTTTGTTTCATTCAAGAGGAAATCATCTGTTAAAAAAAAACATGTTTCCTGGTTAAAAAAAAAAAAAAGCAAATAAAACATAACACAAAGTTTTCTCTCAATTCGTTGTAATTAGATTTCCTGGCAATTATTACGTAAGCAAACTGTATACATAAAGCTGATTTAAATGAACAAGTATGCAGAGGAAAGCAGCTTATATCAATCAGCCTGCTCTTCCTCACACACAGCTCTCATCAGTTACAGTCATTTACATAGCAGTTGCCCTGCTTTGCTTGGGAAGGTAGAGCATTGTCATTGCCTCGTACCTTCATCCATCCTTTCCTGTCAGCTGGCTATGCTCCATGTGTCTGTTGCTGGGCTTCGCTCTGATGATGCTAACGATATAATTACAGCTGTCAGTAGCCGCTAGCTGCTGTGTAATTTGGGTTTCCAGCTTTAAAGGAGAAGAAGGGTGAAGAGTTCAGTATTGTTTTTAGTTGCTGATAGACGGACTTACACATACACCACAGGACATCCTCCCAAAAACTTCACTCTTAAAAAGTGGACAGTTTTTCTACTGACAGGTTTGGAAAACTGTGGCATGTCGTGTCTAGATTACAGAATAAGTTCTCCTTCAGACAGTTTTTTCATCGAAAACATTTTGTGTTCGTATGCCATACACTATTAGTTTTAAGCAGCTAGACTATGCAAAGTTAGTTTTACAATTAACAAATTCATTTACAATTACAAATTAATCAATTTATTCCAGACCAAAAAATATGCAAATAGCATGAGCTCACAGGCTTCACCAGTGATTTCCTCCTTTTATTATTTCAATCATAGGCTACAGTTGTTGTTTTTTGGGGGAAAAGTAAAAGAGCAGCATTTGCAAGCAGGACGTAATAATTAATAATTAATAATTTCAAAGACTTCATCACAATGATGTGATATAAAGCAACGTGTCTCTGGGCATATGCTGTTGTTTTATTTTACTTGCTGAACATAAACTATGTAGAATGCGCAGTAATATGAATAGAAATGGTCTGAAAAACAACACAAACCTGATTTGCTCCGGCTCTTCGGCTTGCATGAATGAAGGTATTCCAGCTCTTCCAGTAAACTCATCATGACTAGAACCAAAAACTAATGTCGAAGCAACAAGTGCTTGCAGAAACCCAGGTGACCCTCTGTCAGCCCCTCAGTACACTCCAACCCTCTGATGTTTCTACATTGATTGGATGTGGTCCTAAGGCTTAATCGCGTGTGCTTACACTTCTTAATTTGAAAAGCAAGACCATGATTAAGGGTTTGATTCCCGCTGGGGCCACCCATGCTCCAAACAAACACATGCAGCCTTGGTCCTGCTCAGCAAATCATCGTGGATGAAAGCCTTCCACCAAACGTGGTGCTCAGAGGTCAATGGGATTTGCTTGGAAAACCACTGTGCTTGCCATGCTGTTTGATGCTTTGGCTCCTAATATGGAGTATAAAACCCATTCATCTATTTTTACTACCCATTCCTGCAGTATGACCTCCATTGCAAAAGGAGCCTGCAGAAAGGAAGGATGTGAAGTTAAACTTGTGCATTTCTCTCTGCTCTGTGCATCATTTCATGTCGATAACTCTAAACAAAATCTGAAAACAGAAACATATGTCCAGTGTAATAAACTAGGGAGAACGTGAATACACCTCCACATATATATATATGAATAACAACCGCACATAAACATGCAAACATTTCTCATGAAAAGATTTCTGTGGCCAATTATCTTGTAGTATCACATTGAATGTGAAGTATACATGTGCACACACACAAACACCATTTGAAACACACTTTGTTTCACACACATGTTACTATACTGTGTTTTTGTGGCTGCTATAGTTTAAAGGTAAATGGGGTAAACACACAGCAAAGAGGTCAATGCTGTCTAGCGGGTAAACAGTTGAACAGAGTGGGTGAGTGTTTTCTATTCTGGTGGCGACTGGGGAAAGCCCAGTAACATCCAATAGTTCTCTGTGCGAACAACAGCCAGGAAAGACATGGCACAAAATGGACATCAGCAGTGACAAATGTGCACAACACACACACATACACACACACACACACACACACACACACACACACACACATAGGAGTGTTTACACAAATGTTTTGCATTTTTTGGATGCTAAACGAATTCTTTAATTCCTAAAGATGCACGCACAATCCTGGAGAAAAGCAGAAAACCACATACAAGTACACACACACACACACACACACACATACAATAAAAGTACAGCCCATTGTTAGTTTGTCCAAGCAGTGAGGATGTATCCTGGCCAACGGGAAAGTCCACAAAACCAGTGGCTGAGGGACTTCAGTGTGAACAGAGCCAGATGTGTGACATATGGTCTGCATGTGGTCTCGACCAGCTGCATGGCTGCATGTCAAACATGCTCAGCAACCGATATCTTGGACTCTCGGTCTGGCTAAAACTTCGCAGTGCCTGCTGTGGCCTTGATAGACTGGCTTGCTCTTGAGGCAGTAGCTTCAAGTTCATGGGCTCGCCACTTCACAGTGTGTCCATATGGGTGTGTTACTATTGTGGTGGGGGAAAAAAAGATGTGCGTGGCTGTGGTGTACTCTTGCTTCAGGGTGGTAATGAACAGCTGTGGATCGGTCACATAAATCACATGGTTTTCAGCTACAAAGCAGCCCATCTGACAGAGGTAGGAAACTGACACAGGTATAGTAGGAAACTGCTGGAGAGGCCTGTCCAGTTGTTTTCCATTGTTATTTTTTTTTAATATAATACATTTGTATTTAATTTGCAGAATACTGGCATGACTGAAACATTTGAATTCATTCAAAAGCTTTGGAGGGAGTCAAGATCTTTGCCAGAAGTTCAATGAAAATACAATTTTAAAGCCTGAATCAAGACCATTAGTGGAGATAAAATCAAGTTGACAGCATTTAGCTTGATGATTTGAGGCAACAGAGAGGGGAGATGTTGCCTCCTGCAAACATTCAAAGACTGAACTTTTGTGATTGTTTGTAAGGTTGACCCTCGTGATCCATATACATTCAAATGCTGCTGAATTCTTTCCTCTGACTCCTTGAACTGCTCCCTATAAAGCAGAGGAAAACACTTTAGGCCTGTGTTTCCTCCAGGACCTTCAACTTTACGGCTCTGACATTTCTTTCAACTCTTTCTTACTGGAAGCTTTGGCTTGGCGAGAGACCCAAAATCCCAAAAAAAATTTGAACCTTTAGCCAAAGAGGAGCTATGCACGAGATGGGTTTCATTAGATTTTGTCACTGCTGTTGACTCAGTACTAAACCTACCTCCTTTCTGCAGCTCTTCACAGCTTCTCTTTCCTGGGCCTTCCAGCAGCAGGCCGTACCTGCGAAGTACCAGTATCGCGACCCTGTGACATCTGACCTCCTGTTGTGCGACCAGTGCCCCCCTGGTACGGCTGTGAAACGACACTGCACTGCTGACACACCCACAGAGTGCCAGGCCTGTCCTGAGAAGCATTTTGCTGAGAACTGGCACTGGGGCGATACATGTCAGTACTGCACCTCGGTATGTATTCGGCCAAAAGGATTACAAACCATCTTGACATTTTGGTTCTCTTTGGTTTTCTTCTTCTGCATTATTTTTATTCTAGCTTGATTTCCTCTGTGCATTGAGGAGTGTGACTAAAGTGAATCACCTTAACCTAAAGTGAATCAATTCAATCTTAACTCATATCATAGTTATCCCGCCTCAGTATCCCTTTAATGCTCTGTACCTTTTGCCACTATTTTGTGCATGACTGAACTGTTTTTGTTTACATTTTGATGCAACGTCTGTCATTCTTTTGTAACCAGCTTTTGTTGTTATTACTAAAAATGAGACTTTAATGTGCTAGTTGTGACATAGCGATATTTATGTTTTACAAAAAAAAAAACAAAAAAAAAATTTCCATCTGGAATTTCTTCTGGCATGTAATGTAATGTGTTCCATTTG
Source organism: Chaunax sp. Z400 (assembly GCA_037577475.1). Taxonomy (NCBI): domain Eukaryota; kingdom Metazoa; phylum Chordata; class Actinopteri; order Lophiiformes; family Chaunacidae; genus Chaunax; species Chaunax sp. Z400. The sequence goes on from CM075190.1 coordinate 15,359,443, forward strand.
AATGCTAAAGCATCTTATGGAGCAGCAGCATGACCTGTTTTGTGTTCCAAATCATGAATGTAAAATATCTTCCCATTTTTGCACAGAAAAAAAATCTGCCTTTACTGCATGTTATTGTGTACATGCTGAAGGTGTGCGATGGTGGTGTTTTGTTTTTTAGGTGTGTAAGGAGAGGCAGCTTGTCAAGCAGCAGTGCAACAAGACTCATGATCAACTGTGTGAGTGCGCTCCAGGTTTCCACCTAGTGGTGGAGTTCTGCATCACACACAGCACCTGTCCACCTGGTGTTGGAGTGACGGCTTTAGGTAAGACTGAGATTATGGTTAAGCTTAACATTGTCATTATTATTTGGAGACTATGCTGGTAGACTGTATTTGTTTCACTAAAAATACTTTATACTCAAGACCATGTAATTTGATTAAATTTGGGCATCTGGGCTGAAACCGTAGAAAATTAAGAATTTAGTCAGCACATGGCACACAAGGAGTTTAGTGAATAAAAGTTCTATTGGCTCACTTAAACTTAAGAAAAGGGGTATCCATATGTGTGTCTTAATTGTTATGAGCGCTGTATGTATGCATTTTCAGTAATTTCATCCTCCCTTCACTCCTCTCATCTACTCTTCCACTCTCTCACTTTATGTCAGATCAGTTCATTTCCCAATATCGTTGACTGCCATGTCAGGAAGGAACCCTTATGCTGCCAAAACAAAGACACATAGCAGTTACAGATCAGCATTTTCACATTAAGATGTCTTCTGCCTTCCATCATTGGATCACTTCCATCATTTTGTCTTCCTTCAATTCTGTGCATCAGATTTGTTCCAGATGCAGATGTATGTTTTCGCAGAGGCAACTTTTTTTTTCTCCTTTTTTTTCCTTTTTTTTTAACTCACTCTCTCTTAGAGGCCCCCCCCCACCCCCCCCCCCCCCCCCACCCCCCACCCTCTCTCTGTCTCTGTCTCTCTCCATCTGTCACGTACAGACAGATTTTGGTTCACAGAATTTGGTTTAAAGGTATAATCCCACTCAACTAACAGCCTAGGCGTACAAAATGCATTCCACCCAAAATGCAGCCTATCAATTAATAACTATCATTCTATTATTTGGTCAAGTTTCAATGCATAATTCAAACGAAAACATGCCAAACGAAAGGGAATTCCGTGGGTAGATTTGTTTTGGATTTCCTACCTGGCAGCTGTTTCCCTGCAGCTTCCTGTCGCTTATGCGCAAGCCAGCCGTGCGTGTCCACATTTCGATTTCAGCAGCTCCCATCGATCCTTCTGCTCTCCAGTATTTACCAGTTTTGCTCCCCATTTCTTTTCATCAGCTACTGGACGCCTGTTCCTCGCACTATCTGTTATTTTATGTCGTGCCCGCTTCCTCTTCTCCAGGTTCTCCATTTGATCGCAGATTTGAAACCTCCGTGCATTGGGGCCTTGCGTGGCTTAGAAACCTGGGAAAGCCCTTGGGGCAGACGTACGTCACGCATGACGTCACCGAATTTGAAAATGGCACTTTGTATACTTCAGAATATTCTCCCCTTAGGGGATTCAAATCGGAATTGTTCTCTGTATTCCGCAGTGTTAGAAACATGATTATAACAGGTGTAGAATAGCATTCGTCCTACTGAATAAAAATATCGTGGGTACTTTCAAAATTCTTCACACACCATGAGAAGGAAAATACTGAATGGGAGTATCACTTTAAAGCTGCACAGATCTTAGAAATATAGAACAGAATATGTCACAGTCAATCACCTATTTTCTATTTGCTTTGTTTCTGATTGCCTCTTTGTTCCAATAGCTTGCTACTAGAGAAATGAATCACATGTCAAAGAGAAGCACTGAGATTTCTCGCATGATAGTGACTTTGCGTTTGTGTGTGAACATTTATGAAACACATTAATGCATGTCTTTCTTGCATTTCCTCACCTGACCAGCTGGGGCAGTGTTCCCTTTTACATTTGTGTGAGGTACACGCCTGGTGTGTTTGCTGCAGAACCTTCGCTGTTTTAAGACTTGAAGCACAGAGACGTCTTATGTCTAGATTATTTCCTTAGGGTATGGCGAGAAATGTAACTTTCATGTATTGCCTGGGATTTCAAGCCATAGCCTACTTCCTCACAAAACGTTTTTCTGTCATTTTAATTTAGACTGAGTCATGGTTGCGTTTAATCCAAGACTTTTATGAAAGTCAAGAAAGCTGAACCATTTCATATAATCTGTAGTTCAGTCAGTCACATGTGTGTTATTCACATTTTTGTGTTTTCATCACGTGGTCCCTCTTGACCAGTAACACCCGATTGCGATAAATCATACATCGTGGGTTTGACCTGAGACAACACTAAATTGCTGACTTGTCCTGCAACAACGCAGTGTCTGTTAACCTTCAACAAATGTGAAATAGATGCAAAATCTTTTAAGAAAGCTTGTCTCAATCTCAGCTCATTTCATTTGTCTGCAATTTGGTTTCCATGACACAACTGGTAAGAATGGCACGAGATCCCTAACCCTCCAATCATCTCCCAGTCTTCGTTACGTGACATTTGCTGTGCCTCATCACTCGTTCCTCTTCATACATTGTAATGTATATTTTACAGCACGAAGAGGGAACTTTAATGACCTGAATCAACAATTTGTTTTGTCTCAGTTGAATGAACACAACCTTTCCCCTACATTTCTGAAGCTGTGCTTCCTCTTACAGTTCACTGCAGCTTGACAAGAAGTGACTATAATTACTTACAATAAAGATTTACTTATTTGTACATTGGGGGCTTACAGTCCTACAGGAATGAAAGGCATTCTGCAGATAGATTTCTTTAGTCTTAAGCTCTTAGATGTCTGCTTATCCCTCAGACTGTTGCTGTTTCAGTCCTAACAACGTTTGTGTCCAAGCCTTTTCCTCTCAGTACAGCACCACATTCAGTAAATGATAAAGCCAGATGTAACTGAGGGTGTCATTATCACAGCTGATGTCTGACCTGACATTTGTTACAGATTCTCTCCTTGTTGCATTTTGGGTAACTTAAAGAGAGGTTGATGCTGAATTTCATTATTCCAGTGAACAAGATCCGATATTTCTACTGGAACCGCAGCATAAACTGGCTCGATCCTCATGACTTCATCTTAGACCCTAGACCAGAACCCAGCCACTGCATAGATGAAACAACATTTTCCATGGACTCTGGTTATTATCTAACCCCCAAAGATGAGACACCGTTTTCCATAAATTCCTTTAACATACATCTACAAGTGGACTTGAACGTTTAATGAAGCTCTGCAGACATGAGAGAGCATATCAAGGGATTCCCCTCCGTGAGGTAGAAGGATTCATTATGGAATACCTTCAGTTGTGGTTTTAAACCTTAAAACCACAGGACCTTAGGTTCGGTCTCCCAGCAACACATGCTGTTTATATCTATCTATCTATCTATCTATCTATTTATCTATCTATATATCTATACTATATACCAATTCACTTGAGAGCATTCATTGACTGACAGAATGTTTTATACGCCTTCAACGTAGTGGACCCTGTGGCCAGTACAGTGGAATCCTTTTGATAACAAAAGTTAATAATAGGCCTATCTTTTTTCCACTATGTCAAAAGGCTTCACGGTCTGGATGGAAGCCTCTTGCGGTCTGAATTTAGCCTGAGGGCTGTATGTGGGCGCCCCCTGTACTACACATTTGTGTGGAATTTTGTCAGGATTAGAAATAAATCTAATATTAATACTAAAATACAGCAAACGCTAATAATTAGGGTGAAGTAATTGCCACAGTTTACAAAAGCCTTGAATCAGTTTATTATTATTATTTCTAGTTTATTATTATATAAGCATATTTCACTTTTCATCATAAGACAGATAAATGCTGCATATCCTCAAAATTAAGAAGTTGAAAAAAGTTTTTTCTTTTTAGATACTTTTCACTTAAATAACTCAAACGATTAGATCATCATGTTGATTGATTAGGCCTAATCAATTAATCAATTTCACTTCTTCTTTATACATACATGCTTATTTAATCTTTATATTTAGTTGATTAATATATCCCTTATTATGTCAGCATTAGAGCTGTTTCCTCGGCTTTACATGACATCTAAAGATATTTGTAGTTGACTATAAAGTGCTCATAGGAAAAAGAGTATGTAACCACATCACACTCAGGCTGACTCATTTTCATTTAAGTACTGTATATACCTTGTAATCAGTGGTGCCGGAAATGTCAGCACTTTTCCGTTTGCATAATAGTGGTTTTTACATTATTATAATTTCAGGCGGACCAAAGCTTTCTTATCAAGAAAGAGCAAACTGTGCCGTGATAGCAGGAAACTAGTCAAATGTTAATTCGTATATGAGCGTGGCGCGTCCTCCCACACGCTTTCCCTTCTATGCTGTAGAGGTAAAAAACCCAGAGAGGACACGATTACAACACCAGTTCCACCACACGAACATCAGCATATCGTCACACATCAGCATGTGTGTCACACACCAGAGGTTGTTGAGTTTAATGTCATGGTAACTAGCAAGTCATTTTATAATTCGTCAATATTACCATACAAAATTCAATACAAAATGATCAGTTGCTGGGGGAAATAATTATGCTACATCGATACATCGTTAGAGCAACATTTTAAGTGATCCGACAGAACCACACAAACATGATGGGGAAAGAATAATTATTTTTTATATTTTTTTATTATTTCAGATATTACCAGTCAACAATATTATTACAGCTGTTAAAAGTATCCCCATGTATTATGAAGTCATTAAAATATTTTATTTTTTACACATTTACATGCATATTTTGATTGTGAGTGTTCTGCATGTCATTATGTATGATAGTACAGCTCAGCTAACTGAGGTAAAAGAATCATCTCAGTTAGGCTGTATTGAGGGATTTTACTTGGAATTACAACCATAAACTTGATGAAATATTTTTTTTTTAGTCAAAACTGAAGAAAACAGCTAAAATCACTCTGAGCTGAATTTCAGTTACATGTCGTCATAGTAATAGTACGCATCTTCATTGTCCCCATCAACTGAGTGATGTCGTATTTCCTTTACGAAAGCAAGATATAGAAACTGATGTGTGAGTCATTCCCGGAGTCACACATTTCTTCTGTTGCCTTGAAGGGTTGTAAGGTGTGTGGTCAGCTGCAGCAGGTCACCCTCACACTCAGAGAGTTGTGTAAAATGGATCGTGCTTTCATTCATTGAGGCATTAATCGTCCTGTGTCTATCTCCTCCAGGTACACCGGTGAGTGACACGATGTGTAAACGTTGTCCCTCTGGTCATTTCTCCACCAGCGACTCCTCCACCGAACAATGTCAACCCCACAGAAACTGCTCACATTCAGGCTTAAAGACAATGAGATGGGGCACGTCCACTTCAGACAGCCTCTGTGGCACTCAGGACAAGATGGCCACACTGGAATGCTCTCAGCATCACACTCTGTGCCACAATGGTAAGACTTTGTATAGCTAAATCACTAATGGGAATTGTATGGGAGAGTTTAGGACAGGGCACAATCAGGGTTGAGATTGTTTGGATAGTGTATACACAGCACACACACACACGTGATGATGAATTTTTAACAAAACCTCAATTGCCATTTTCATTCCTGAACACGGGGGATTTCCTCGGTCAGTTTCGTTTTCCAGATTCCATTCTTTTCCAAATTCTCCCGTGTTTGAAAACCAGCACAAGAGAGCAAAAGCAGAGGCTGAAATGGGATGTTTATGGCACTGCTATCATAATAGCCCATGATGAATCAATTATTGCTTGAACTGTCACATCCTTGAACTACAATAATAAAGGAAACTGAGTCAAGCACAAATGAGAAACAACTCAGACTTCAACTATGACATATGTTGACAATTAATTTAAGAGGAGAAGCCTCAAATATGACGCCCAATTTCCAGAGCCTGACCAACATCAGTCCCTGAGGAACACACATGCACAGACCCTGGCACACGCATGTGCACTATATCACACTTTGAAGGAAACACACAAAGCTGTTGCCCTTCAGGGAGGGGGATGCTCTCCTCAAACATTCACCCCCAAATTCTTTTCCTGCTACACAACCACAGATTGCTGCAGCACATCCTTGAACAGTGTGGCATTTTTTTTTCTAAAACAAAAATGTGAACTTGAAGCAGTTGGGATTTCTGAAATTGCTACATGATTTGGAGAAACCAGGATGTCATTGTCAATCACAGAGAAACCCACACTTAAGCAATCATGGTATGCCGATGTTTGTGTTTCTGAATTATTATTTAAAATTAATTAAATTTTACTTTGGCTTGCAAAAATGTAAGGCATATGATGATGACGCAGTGTTGAAGTCTGTGCGATGCAGCATGAGAAAAGTGGTCTCACACAGAAAAGTGTGAGATGACTCACCTCGATCGACTTCCGTTCAACATGCCTCACTGTTTGCTTTTGTAACAGCAGCACAGACTGGTTCAGTTTGGTTTGACCGTGGAGAAAAATGTCCAACTGGTTCTGCGCTGCCATTGGGCAACAGAAAGAGAGGAAACTCTTGTGTCTGCTGTGGTCAAACTCTCAGCCAACTGTCACACTGCCTTGCATAAACACACCCAGACATGAAATGTATTGATATCAATCATGTAATGATTGATAATCCTGCGTTTATAGTCATTTTTTATTCTGAAATCTCTCTGAGGAATACATTTGAATAAATTCAGTCATTGGTCCTATGGCATAATGTGCACAATGTGTTCAACGTTACATGATGATCATTACGCCAGTTAAAAGGGTCATTAATGTCTTTGTCAATGTGTTATAGTTAAAGTTTGCTAAAATGAGCAATTAGCCACACTGGTTATACCAGACCAAGAAAGGCTGCAGTTCCAAACTTGATGAATGTGTTGATTTGACCAAGATTGTGTTTTATTTCTTATGAATTCAACTTTCCATTTGTGAGAGAAAGAAATATGTTATTTCTTCTTGTTTAAGCTGTCAGAACTCCAGCAATTGCACCAATTTGTTTCACCTTTTCTACTCCTGGAAGATCTGTTTCAGTGTTATTATATTTCTGCACGTTGAGACAATTTAATGAAATTGTCCACTCTCCATGTCCGCCTCTCCGTCTTTGTCTAATTCCAGATGTGACCTTGTGTGAGGAGGCAGTCTACCAGTCACTCTCCTCGCTGCGGCTGTCTTCGGTGCCCCTGGAGCGACTGTTGGAGAGTCTTCCCGGGCAAAGGGTGGATCGTAAGACCCTGGAGAGGCTGAAGAAGGCCTGCTCTCCCCAGCAGCAGGCCCTCCAGTTGCTACGACTGTGGAGGGAGCAGAACAAAGACCAGGACAAGCTTTACGGCATCATACAAGGTACGAACACAGTCCTCACATTATTTTATTTTATTCATTTATTTATTTTTTTTGTATTTATTTATTTTTTTAAATCTGTCTGCATGTATATTTATGCTTTGTGCCAAGATTGGTAGAAATAATTTCTTAAAGAAAATATGTGCAGTTTGATCTTGCAGCAGATAAAGTTTTTCTTTGTTTTTGTTTTCAGTCCTCACATTTTAGTTTTAGCCATTCCTTAGTCAAGTCCTGCATTTTGTTTTTGTTTGTTTGTTTTTTATTTAACGTTTATTGAAGCAGGAAGTCCCTTGATATTAAATCTCTTTTTGCCAAGTAAAAGAAAAAAATTGAATATGTAAAATCACATCTCTCCATTAGGTGTGAACCACTGTGAGAGGAAAGTCTCCCGCTGCAACAGCCTAAAAAACCTGACCCTAGACGACCTCCTGATGGTCACCAATAGTCTGCCGGGAGTCAAAGTTCAGCAGGAGGATGTGCGGGCTGTGGTCTCTACCTGCTTACCCAGGCAGTACATCCTCCAGCTTCTTCACCTCTGGAAGACAGCAAACTATGACCTGGATCTAGTCAAAGGTCTCTCCCACAGTCTGAGGGTGATGCGCAGCCAGGGAGCACCACGCCATCTGCTGAAAGGCTTAAAGAAGATCAGCCGCATCATAGGAGCCACCTCCGCACACAAGATGTATGAGAAGATGTTTGTTAGTATGCTTCAGGATAAGTCGTGCTTTAAGGCTCTAAAGCCTTTAAATGAATAGAGTGTTGGGTGGGTTGAAACAGGAATACATGTCATCTAAAGAATACATAGTAAACTCATGCATTCTCACACACACACTTAGTGAGCAGGGTGATATGCATGTGATAGAGTAACACACATGGGTCACATGATAACGTCTGGTCTTTAAGATATCACCAAATGATGTCAAGCAATGGAAATGGTGCAGAGAAGTTTTTTGTCGAACTGCAATATAAAGCTACGGTAAGGTAATATATTCTTTGCCTCTCTGATTCTTTATCCAAACCCTAAACCAAATTAAAGACATGTTTATTATATGAGGTTACAAGAGATGCCAACAAATCCCCCTCACTCTATAGCATCTGTCTGCAGTGATGATCTAATAAGCCTAATAAGAAATGTTAAAAAAATAAATAAATATCACACATCTCTTTGCTCCAGGCAAACTGAAACATTAATATGAAAAATAAACTTTTTGACCAGGGTCTGTGAAAAAATTAAGAACTATTTAAGATGTAAATAGCACAATATTTTATGGAATATAGACTGGCAAATGTTGTGTTTTTATTATTATTGCTTTCTCGTAGACTGAGAGGAAGGATTTGGTTTCATAATGAAATATATATATTTTCTACAGTTTTCCTTTGTTTGTTGGTTTGTAATGGTCTGCTGGCAAGTAAAGCTCATCTGATTTTTTTTTGACTGTCAGCTTTATGAATGTACAAAGGAGTGCAATGTGTTTTCTATTTAAAAGTAATAATTTTACCTTCTGAATATGTAAAGGCTTGGTTTTTTTGTACTTTATCGGAAATACTGGATTCCAAATGCTGCAAATTCATGAAGTGATATTTGTTTTATATTTTGTTTTATCACTTTTATATTATTAAATGTATGGTCTTTATTGTATATATGCCTGACTGGTCCTCTTCAAGCTTGTGCGACTTTGTGAACACTAATTTCAAATGATCTGATTAAACTTGGTTTGTAAAAATGCATTGTTTCCTCATGAATAATCCACTGCTAGACAGAAGAGATTAATGGTTGACTTCTGCTGTGGTTAGAAAACGCGGATCTCTCCTCATGTTTATAACCTGGCTGTCTACCAATCACTGGCCATATAATACATCTAATAAATCTCTGCCCACTTGACTAAAATACTTCCACATGTAACCAGCCATCATCTGAACATACTGCCTGAAAATAATCTACTTTCCTTTAAAAAGCTTTTCTTCTCTGTCTAGAGGAGGAAGCAAAATGTTGTTCTGGATCAGAGGATATTCAATACTCCTCATGATGTCATGAATATGGAGGTATAGTAGGCCCAATATGTCGTTTTACATTGAGATAATCCAGATTCAGAGTCATTACAATGGATTGTATCTGTAAAAGGTAAGTAGTTATATGTAGACAGACAAATCATATTTTTGTTGATAACTGATAAACTACTGATTTGGTATGAAACAGTAAAGCTACATCATCATGGTGACATCACACAGCATTTGCTATGCCTGGGTTGCAATGAAATAACAATTGATTAGTAACAATAGTGTTGACAAAGGCACATGCTCTCTGAATGCTTTCTAACTTTTACATAGAAATTATGATTTAATTGTCTTCATTGATAATATTTTGTTTATGTGCAGGAATTCCTGTTCAAAAATCAAGGTGAGCGAGCTCCTCAAGGGTAGTTCATTGATGGAGTTGGCCCACGACCATTAGAAGAAAATACACTAAAATTCAAGTAAAACGGAGATTCTCAGAATTCACACATACATCTAAAGAGTATTAAAGTAATTTTCATTCACTATGAACACACCTTTTTATGGGGGTGTGATAAGATAACCATCTTATTCTGTGGGAACAAAAGAGAAGATCAGAGACATGTTTGACTCATAGCAGTAAAACAATACCTCTGTATTTGCTTAACCGGCGCATTGCGATACTGTACATAGTATTCAATGACACATGATCTTTCAATGGAAAAAGCTGACTAAGCACCATATGAACACATTTTGTATTTTCAGCTGTTTCAACAACCACTTAGTGTAAAACCATCAAAAAAATATATCACCAACTGATAAATGCCAATAAAGACAAAAGATCCATGGGACGTTTTAAAAAAACAAAATAGTTTCAAAACCACTGAGTCAGGAGCTCTAATGTCTTATGATAGCATTGTTGATTTCCTAAGATATTAATTTCATGAAGGTAAATACTGTAAAATCAAGCAATTTAATTTCAAAGTCAAAAAAGATCTTTATTTATAGAAGCTTAGAATAGGCATTAATGTAATTAAGGACATTACAAAGCAATGTTTACTTTTACATTACTTTATCACATGCTTTAAAGTAGGAAAAGTATTAGATGATTTTTTTTAAATCTAAAAATCAATCTTTTATTTAAAATAGTGTAAGATTTATTGATTAGTCTTACCTAAATACAACACATCATGGAAAATTCATACAGAATTGCTGCAGGCCTTATTTATCATTTATGGAGATATTATTGTCTTTTAACTGATAGCACTATAGTAGAGCAGGACAGAGAGCATCAGGAGACAGAGCAAGGCAAAGACATGAGTTGCAATTATGAACATTTCATCTTTCATATTAGATTCCTTGGAAACCATGTCATTTGATTGACTCTGCGTCAGTTCCAGAAAATGAGAAGGTGATTTTGTGGAGTGGAAATATGATGAATGTCACTACAGTGGATCTAGACAAAACCCAAAAAATAACTTCATATAGGTGTTGTGTACAAATTCAGCATAATTCTACATGTATTATTCATCGTCCAGAAAATCCACACACCCACACACAAATACTTCCTTTTGAACACTATAAATATGAATCTGATCCTATTGTCAACCCCCTTTCACTAGAGGCAGAGACATACATCAGCATGGTGAGTATTTCATATGATAATATTCTGCGGGTGGAAGACGACAAACTCCAGTGAAGGCAGAGACATGACGTTCTAGGGGATCATTGATTTGAAGAAATATTGGAAATAAGTCAAATAATAATTGAGTGTAGAGTCTGTCAAGATTTCGATTACTATTTTTGAACATTTTATGTAGATTTTCCAGCAACCAAACTGTAACCAAATTGACAAGGATAAATAGTTAATATATATATAAGAATATATGAGAGTGAGAAATGATTGTTGCTTTTTATTTACCTGGATATTGCTTAATTGGTCTGATAGAAAAATGACCACAATTTCATCACTCAAGTCAGTGACTATTGTTGTTTTACAAGTGATGCCAGCACTGTCCGTTGGTAACAGAGATATAAAGAAATCAGCTTATTTGTGGAATAGCGCAAATCTAGATCTGATCTTTGGCTGCAGATTGATGGCAATGTTTGGGTTTCAAGTGGACACTGAAATGAAGGAAAAACATCAGGATAACAAACAAAACAAGATCTTTTCTTGCTAGGAGTGGTAGGTTGTCTTAAAAAGAAACAATTACATTTACATTTTATTTCATCTGTGGGGCTTAGAGTCTCAAAATACATCTGAGGTTCCATGAAATTACTTTTCCAGCTAATTTACTCCTCATGCATTACAATGCTGTTCATAAAAGGTGCTGAATAAAGTCGAGGTGAGGTCATGAGATATCATCCCCAACACCAGTATTATTGTATCCGTCTAGGACAGACGCATCACGTTATAGTAGATGTCTTATTCAATAAGACGTTGGCTGGTAGTAACAACAGTAGCAACATCTCTCTCCGCAGCATCTCTTACCGGTGCTGATCCTTCTCCCTGGTGTCCTCTCCGGTGCTTCAGCGCTGGAATCCGTGCCCACCTTTGAGCACCAAGACCGTTTCACCGGGATAACCCTCAACTGTGCCAAATGTCCACCCGGCACGTACATGGCTGCGCGCTGCACCGCCACGACCCCCACCGAGTGCGCGCCGTGCAAAGAGGACCACTTCACCGCGTTGTGGAACTACCTGCCCAAGTGTCTGTACTGCAACAACTTCTGCTCTAACAACCAGGAGGTAGAGACAGAGTGCTTAGCGACAGGCAATAGAGTATGTCGGTGTATAGAGGGCTACTACTGGACGGGTGACTTCTGTGTCAGACACGCAAAGTGCGGGCCCGGACACGGCGTTAAAACCAAAGGTAGATAACGATTTCTTGTTTTACTAGGAGATTTTTGTCATCGATTTTATTCCTTGTATTATATATTGAATGACATAAAACCGAATGTGAGCCTTAAAACGTTTTATTACTTTAGAAAATTTCACCGATTTTTGATTAAATGTGTTCGGTCGATATTTTCGCAGTGCTTCCCATGGGTGCATTGAAGCAGTATTCTTGCCTACATTTGAAAATCGTAAGAAACAAAGAAATAGGGCTGCATTAAAAACACACCAATCACCATTTTAAAAGGGTAACGTCCCCAAACTATTTAATAGTAAGGTAGATATATAAAGTATGTAACCCTGCTGAAATACGCGTGATCACAATTACCCCAAATGTATTGTTTTCTATAGGTACGGTACAAATGAACAGTGTTTGTGAGAAGTGCGCTGAGGGTTACTTCTCCAACTCATCCTCTGCGCTGGATTCATGCGTAAACCACCAGGAATGCGCCACCGGACAGATTGTGCTCCTCAGCGGCTCAGCTTACCACAACACAGTGTGCGGCACCTGCGAGGATATGGCAAACGGAGGTTTGTAGTTTGTTCAGTTTGACTTGCCCAGTATTAACAGTTATGCTTATGGCAACCACTTTAAAAAGTCTGGATTTCAAACTCACGCGGCGCAACTTCCTTTCTCAGGTGAGACGTACAGGACATTCCTCTTTGGGTTCTTCCCTACACGCATTGTGCGGACAGTAAAAATAAAGAAATTTGTCGCCAGGTGAGCTAACACGTTATGATTATATTTGTCGGTGTAACCCCATTCTTCTCGACTAGTCAGCTACAACCTTCGCCTTTTCAGGTACATTCATAAGTCTGGAGGGCAGAGGCGCATCAGGGGCACGGCTCTCGCCAGAGAGAAGGTTCCTCCCCTGGATCACATCAGAGCTTGGCTGACCGAGGCTCCAAAGGAGGAGCTGAAAAAACTACCAGAGATGCTGAGGGCTACACGGCTCTGCTCCTTGGCAGAAAAACTAGAGAAGACACTCAATGAGATTGAGCAGCAGACCTCAAACTGTACTTCACATTAACACTGATGATAGAGTGTACAGTAGAATATAATTCCTTCTAAATGGCTTTTTTTGTCCACTTTGAAACAAGTATTTATCCATTTTTTCATTTAATTGAGAGTGCCTGAAAGGTTGAAGTGATGTTTCATAGTGTCATAATATCATTTGCTGCTGCAAAAATGTAGTTTATTCTTGATAATAAATAAAGGAATGTCAACAGCATGTTGAAAAATTATGTTCTGCCTTCAGTGTTGTTTGTCTAGCTTGACTTAAGACAGACTATTACTGTACTTCAGGTGTATAAGGAGGAAAAATTACTTAAAGTACAAACTTCACAAGTAAATGTGAAATATGCAAATATCATGAACCAGATATGATTATGATAACATAGCATCATGATAACAGCATTAATCAAATGTCACACAGTGCATATATTCTTATGTGAAAGTGAGCTATAACTTAATCAAGTGTTATCACAGGAATGTATTATGTTCTTTAAATAAAAAATTAATTGTAATCTTAAATTTTTGTAACCATCTCAAGAACAAGGACACCACCGGAGCAAACTGCAGGGTGTATAATTCATTAAAATAACCACAAGGTGTCGCCATCTCCCTTCTTTAACTCTGGCCATTGTAGAATCAAACTGACATTTTTACAAACCGTATCAGAGGCAGTGAGGTGAGTCGTTGGCATCTTTTTTATTCATTTACAAATACATATATTTAATACATGATTCGTAATAAAATATTTTTCCTATCGCACTGTGCAAAACAATTAGGTCTTTCTAAGATCTGATGTACTGCTCCACATCATGGTGTAACTTTAAAATAACGTACTGTAGAATAGTTTATTCATTTTTAACAAATATTTGTTCAGAATTATTTAATTTTTCTGTCAGCCGACATTCATTTAGTTTGTGTGATTATTTGTCTGTAGATTATTCGTACAGATACGGCTTTACAGTGGTATTTTCTATAACAACAACAACAATAATAATAATAATTATAGAAAAAATTATTATTAATATTATTATTGTTGTTGTTGTTGTTGTTGGTGGTGGTGGTGGTGGTGCTGCTGCTGCAGTGACCTTACTTTAATCTATAACTTTCCACGTGTATCCTTGTAGCTACTCGATTCCTACTCACTGCATAATAAACTAAATCTGTATGAATCTCCTATGTTGCAAAACACATGGGACTCGGACCTCGTGGAGACTCCTTAAGGACCGGCAGAGGTCCCTGGTGCCCAGTTTGTGAACTGCCGGTGCAGCCTGCTCATTAATATCTGGCTGACACCACCACCAACGCCCCCTCTCGCCACGCCACACCGCTCCGGCATCGGCTCCCTGCCTGTCGCATCACCGAGCGGGGAGGAGCCGCAAGCTCCCACTCTTGGCTGGTGCTGGGTTACCGACAGCTTTACGGTAGGGCCACGGCCAGAGAGGATGTGCGCGAGTGGTGGTCTCTTCATCGCCTTGGAGCGCAGAATCTGCCGGGTTTTCAACATGATTCTAAGACGCGTCTAGCGTGTCTTCTCCCACTCTTTCTTGATCCTGTTAAAAAAGAGATGCGCGCAGACAAACGCGGATACATTGTCCGGATACCGCGAGAGGAGGAGAGGAGCATGTAACCGGGAGGAACGCACCGGCGGCGGCACCACCTGACACCTCTCTCTCTCTCTCTGTTTAGCTCCGTGTTTGCTCTTGATTTAAGGCTTGTTGAAGTGTTGGCTGAACTCTTCGGACTGTTTTGGATTTTATCTTCAGCAAAATGAACGAGGAGGTGTCAGAGGTTCCCAAAGAGCTTTTGGGTAAGAACAGACACTGATGGTTGGCAGCATGCGTTCACACTTTTAACATCCATTCACTCAGAGGGTACATATGCGCCTTACATTCAGAGCCTGCTGTTCAGCCATAAACATAATAGAAATGCTCTAATCTCCTGCAGTGCTGATTATATCCAACATAGAGTATATCCAGTAGGGCCAGTGCTGTTGTGTTATTAGTATCTATCTCCAGATTGTGTACTAGGTCCACTAATATACATTTCATAATGGTGAATCAGACTTGATACACTATAGACAGGCTGTTGAACACTTGAGCTTGAAGCTGCGTATAAACAGAGTACTGCTGCTGCTGAGGTGCTTCTGCTATTAATGCAATGAGGTCTATATTTGGAAGAAAAGCCAAATAGTTTATATGTGAGGGGCCAGACTGTTTTCCTTCTGCACAGAACTTATTTTCCCAGCAATAACCTTTCTCACATCTCTGGCCTGGAGTTTGAACACAGCTGGTCGCCTCTGTCTGCCCTCCTGGCTTCAGTCTGCCATGTTTCTTAGGAGTTATTTGCACTGATTGTAGACATACTGCAGAATCCCTGCAGGCTGTTTGGCTCAAGCTCAGGGTCTCTTTGTTTGGCAGAGTAGGTCAGTTTTTGACACCTCAGCGCAATCTTGGACAGTCACAAGCTCTTTCCGCGTCTTTCTCGTACACGCACAAGCACGCAGTGCTCCTTCTGCTTCATGTAGTTCGTGAAGAGTCTTTAAGTGCACGCTGTGCTGCAGATGGGTTTCAGGGAAATGCACAGTCACACTTGGTCAGCGATGCATTCATTCATTTAGTCACAGAATATTCCAGTCAAGGTAGTCTATCACTTTATTTACTCCATCAAATGATCTCATTCATATCCTTGTGCCCTCACAGAACTGTCACATGTTGGTGGCTGTGTTATCTGTCCTGTTTGAGTTCCCATCATAGTAAAGAAGGAACAGACAGCTAGAGAACAAAAATGTGTCCCTTTTTTTTCAGCTTGTTTTTAAATTTCATCCCTCGCTAAAATGTACGAAGCATCATTTCTCATTTGATGCGTTAACATCCTGCATGAACCGTTTTCGTTTTCATTTAAGCAGCTTTAAGGTTGTTAAAATCATCCTTATTGCACTCGGACTGGATCATCTGCTGGATATTCTGTGTCAGCTGATTGTAGCTCTGCACCACAGTGTTTACACGTAACCTATAAAACACTTTTTGATTGCTGTGCCTTTCAGTCAAGTGTTCGTCACTCATTTAAAATGACTGATCAACCAATGTCACGGAAATTGCTCGTTGGGAAAAGTTCTCTGATGTGAATATCTTTCTTTGTTCAGACCATCCAGGCAATGCTTCAGGAAACTTAATAATAATGCTTTCATTATCTATTCCACCAACATGCTGACATACTGAAAACCTGTTGGAACAGTACAGATGTTGTGTCTCTTGGGCCATAAGACATTTGTGAAAGATGTTTCCCTAACTTTGACTCAGTCTTAAAGTCAGCAAGTTCTCCATCAAAATCCCCTCTCTTCAAGAATCAACCTGATCGGAGCTGACTAATTCACCCAACCATGCATACTTCACACAAGGAATTGGTTTGTCATGATCCCATTGTCAAGTGGTCGTCTGGATGAGCACATAACCGGCCATTGTTGGAAACATTCACTGGTGTGGGTGATTCAGCATCATACAGCATCGCTCTTGTCATCCAGCACATATAACACATTCAGCTGTGTTGAGAGGTCAGCGGTGTCATTCTGTATCAAAACACGAAAACACGAGTGAATAATTCGGCTGCAGCACTGATTCTGTGTGGGCTTGTCATTGAACTTGATGTTAAGATTGTTAGCTGGCGTTTAAAGCAAAAACCCCAGGAAGTTTTTCTTTTTTTTTTCTGTCAAAATCATTAAAGCTTTTCTTGATTTCTTTGAATACGAAATACAAAATATATTTCTCAGAGTGTTTCATAATGCATAAATGAATCTGTCTGGTCTCTATTCACCTCTTTAAGTTAATATTCATCAGACTCATCCCCAGCTAATCATATCTCTTGTCATTTCTATTACCCAAATGTTTGCTCTCCAGAGCGACAGCTAAAAAAAACAAAAGACCAGTTTAATCTGTGACATCGTTAACACACAAACCTGGTCAAAGCTCAGTATAAATGAGAGTGATGTTATGGCCTTGTGATTTGTTTGTATGAGCTTTTACTTGACCAAAGGTCTCAGATTTCCCCATCTTCCATATGAGTCCCTGCTGATATTCATGTTAGTGTGACCCAGAACATGTGCTTTAACAGTCAGGGCAGCTGGCTGTTAAGATATCCACTCCTGTCACAGTTTGAATGAATGAGCAGAGGAACTAAATAAAAAAAAAATGCTACATGAAAATTGTTTTTTTTTATGTCCGGGACTGAAAGCTGCTCATGCTCATTAAAAAATACGAGGTTTCATTTTGTGTAGCAACCCCTCTGGAGACCTCTTGGACGTCCAAGGCTATACTTTTAGAAATTGCTGCAGAAGGACATGCTGCACATTTTCACACTGGCAGATGAACCACTTTGCATTTTTCCTAATTATAAGTTTCACTTTGATCTGATGATGGTTTGAGGAAGCCTACAGGCGAGGATACGTGTACGCCACCACAGATGTACACACAGAATGCCTCTCTGTCTCAGACACATGTGCACAGCCTGCATCATCAGCCAGTGTGTGGTTGGGAATGAGGAGTGTGGAGAAGCGGCTGACCCAGTTCTGCTTTCTAAGCCACTTCCCTGGCATTGGAGGCTCCTACTGGGTTTGAGCAATCAGTCTGAACAACACATTCAGCATATTAACCAAGGGAAGATTATTTTTTCATTATTGGATAATCTGTTGTTTATTTTTAATGAGTTGTTTGATTTGTAAAATGTCAGAAAATATGAAAAATTACACACTCCCACAGCACAATTTGATGTCTTCAAATTGCACCTATTGTCCAACCAACAGTCCAACCCTTATGTTTGCATTCGTAATGATGATGTGGTGATGTCAGTCGGCCCATCACTGAAATATTTCAGCAGCTATTTGGTCATCTGGCATTTTGTTCAGATATTCATGGACTGGTTGCCCATATATCTGGCATTATATATTTCCACCATAGGATGAAATATAATAATTTCTGTGACTTCTATTATGTCAAAATTTTAATTTATGACAACATATAATTTGCTGGCAGTTTGAAGAATTCATTAGTTAATCTGTATAATATAGGGTAGCACACACAATTGAATAACAAAATGTGCACATGTAACTGTGCAGAAATGGCTTTGTTTAGAATGTATTTTGTAATAACATATTATTTTAAACAGCATTCATGCTAAATCCAAGCATTTGCAAACATGCTTTACCTGCCTTCACAAAACAGTAAAAATGCAAGTGTCTCGTTAGTTAATGCTGTGGTTTTCAGGTGATTTCAACATTAAGTACGGCTGTAAAAAAAAAAAAAAAGAAAAAAAAAAAGAAGCAGCAGCATGTAACTGTAAGCAGAGCGGTCCAAGATGACATGTCTGCTTATTCAACAGGTGTCTGATAAATTGATTGTACTGTCTCTCTTTTGTTGCACTTTATGTATAATGAGCATTGTTTACTCCACCAAAATATATCACCACTGTTTACAGTTTTGACTGAATGTGTAGGTGCGTGTGTATATTCAGTTTCACATTTCACCTCAGACAATGAGAGAGAAACCCAAGTCTGACACAAAGGAATCAGTCCTCTGGAGAAAGATTCATGAAAATTAGAAGAAATCTCTTTATATCTTTAGCATCTTTATGCTCCTGTGTGTTGGGGTGTTATTCTACCAGTGGCAGAAATGCATTGATCTGTGCTCTATGTTGAGATTTTGTGAGAAAAAGTCGACAAAATAAAGAGATTTTTTTTTTTTTAAAAGCATGATGAACAACTTGGCAGCACTTTTCTCCTCTGTCAGATATTTTCCAAACAGGAGCCTCTCCTTCATTTTTTTCTCCTCTCTCTTCTTTGTGTAGAGAGTGTGAGGGATGCAGTGGGGAGGAAGGTGAAGCTGTCCCTCAGGAAGAGAGTCAAACTGGAGATCAAAGGAGACAAGACAGAGAACAGAGTCTTGGTGAGTCAAATCCTGCTGCTTTCAGCCACTCCTTCACCGAGGGGAAGTGAAGTCTTTGTCTTTTTGTCCCACATTTCACTGCTCGTGAGAGCATCAAAACATTCATGCCTTTTTCTCTCGTTAGTGAGAACCATTGCATCATTACTGTCTTTTCAAACTCGGCTACACTTTTGAGTTTGGCGTCATTTTTTTTTTTTTTCTGCAAATCAAAGTTAGAGAGATTGTGACGAGCGATATGAGCATCACCCTGAGTATCTCCTGTCAGCCTGTCAGCTAAGAGGGAGTGGGGGTGGGGTGGGGGGGAGCATTATAATGTTGCAATTTGAAATCTGTTAAAACTTTTTCCAAAAATCTCTCTTTAAATTTAACCAGCGTCACCTTAGATGCAGAGAAGTTTCTGCCTGCACTTGAGCACTCATTCATTTATGAGCAGGTTTCATAAATGATTGACAGTACGTTTCTAGTATCTGGGTCGTTTGATGTTTTAACACTCCCCTGCAAATTGCACGAGAAAGTCTTGCAGGATATCTGAATGACTAATGATTTATCTCAGTTTGACGAACTGGTTTCATGGACTCACTAAGTGACACTGGGGACTATGACTTTGCCAAATTGGTACTATTAAAACTGTGCTGGATTAGCTGTGAGCTATAACTGTTTGTTAGCATCACTGGATTGGTTTGACAGCTGGGAAAACTAAACAAAGAGGCCAGTTTCAGGAGTTATATGGTGCATATCTTTAAACCTTGCTGAAAGTTCATGCTAAAATTAGCAGCTAAAGTTAAACACATTGACCCAAAATGGAGTTAATAAATTCATCCAGTCTCACCTCTGATTGAGTATCCAATCCAGCCCCTATTGTGTTTATTGGTGAGGTGGAAAAAGCAGCTCAGGCCATTTACTGCTGGCCATCCACTGAACGCTAAATAATTAATCCTTGGCACATCATTAAAAATGCATATTGGCTCTTTTTAGGCTTGAAAGAGATAAGAACCTGAAGATAATTAAAGCTGAATAGCCTCACCAGTAAATCAGTGCCTTAGCAGGGTCCACTGAGTCTGATGGTCGAATCAGAAAGCCTCCAGTTACTGTGCATGAATCTGCACCACGTTTAATATTTGTGACTCTGGGGGGAACTGGCAGCAGCCTTTTCATTTAATAAATGCCAGAGGAATGAGAGGCTTTGTGTAGAATAGACAAAATAAATTAGGTAGAATAGTTACAAAGGTTGGAAAAAACTTTGTGAACAGGTCTGCAGTGAAGAGACAGGATGCTTCAGGATGTAATGTTGTAATAAATGCTAATTGGTACTTTCCTAGATACTACACTAATGCTTATGTGTTGCCTGGGAATTGTTTTTTGCATGCTTGTTGAACAATGATTCCAAGACAGCACACACACTTCATTGTTTCCTGACTGCAGTAGCAAGTTCAGGCCATCTGTCCGGGGTGCTACTGTCACTACGTAACATATCACATGCGCACATAACATATATGCCCATCATAGACGGATAGTGTCCCTACAGTAAGTTAAAGTTCATCGCTAATTATTCTTTTTAAGATATACAGTGCATGATGTCATATTTTTGAATTTTTAAGCAAAATTAATGTGGAGAAAAACAATTTTAGAACATAAGTAGTCCTGTTAGGTGCTCAGTTTGGTCACCATGTGGGAGCTGGACACAGTGCAGGCATACACTCAGAACAATGCAAAGAAGTGGGAGTCTGGAATTCCAGTGGAGAGGTTCTGGTTGTTTCATCCAGACGCTGAGCATGAGAATGACTCGGTGAGTTTTATCAATGCTCTGCTTGACCGGACAGAACAAATGAACCCTGTTTGTTGTCCTGCAGAAAAACAGGGTTTGAGAGGCTGATTATGCAGGAAGTGGCTCAGAGAGAACAAACACGTTGTGGACTTGTAGCCTGAGTGTTTTAGGATCCAATGTTGCACACCACACCGGAACAATGTTTTCAGATTGTGTAGAGGTAAAACTGCAGTTGGGTGTTGGACTGAGTCAGTGTAAAGTAAAAGCGTGTGCTGCACATGTTTTAGAAGGGAAAAAGACAAGCAGTAGGGCAAAATGCGTGTCGAAGCTTTATTAACAGATGAAGATGTCCACTGATTTAAAGCTGCACTGTTGCCTGTTGGAGAATAATGGAGTTAATCTGAGTGACTAGTGGGAGATAAAAAGTGACTGATTGAATAATTCTAATCTAATCTGCCTGCTTCCTGTAGCTGAGAGTGTAAGGTGTGTAACACACACCTGTGGGTGTGATATTTAATCTCTCAACTTCAGACAACAATACTCTATTAACACAGTAGAGCTGTTGGTTCAAACCATGCTGTGTCATTTCCTCTGAAGCTTGTAGGATGTTCAGTCGTAGCCAGTTTTATTTTCATTGTCTCTCTAAAATGTTCATTAAAAGTATATCGAGGTTGTATTTGTCGCACAGCCAAATGCATCAATGATGTGGAATAAATTATCTTCAGTTCCCAGTTTGACATCATGAGAATCTATCTAAACCACTATACAGTTAATATGTAGCCTGGTGTATAACCCTCAAAATCAACACATCTGTCTCCCATTGTTATGTTTTGGTGACATTTATTGAACTTCCCTTGTCATCTTACCACATTCAGGAACTGCTCAACAGTGCTTACATCCACCTGCAGTGTAAACTACATGCATAGCCAAATGAGGAATATGGTTATTTCCACTATCGATTTGCTTGTCCGTCAAATTCATAGTCTTTCCCTCTTTTTCCTGCCAAGCTTTACTCAGACTGGGAGTAGAGCACTATCCCCAAGGCATCTCTTAAGCACACTGAAGCTTTATAGATACAGTCATCTCCCTTCTTTGAAGAGGGGATGAGGGAGGTACAGATAATAACATCAGTCCATCAAACACACCCCAGGGAAGAGGAGATGAGGGAGGAGGGATGAAGTGATGGAGAGGAATGAGACAGGGCAGAAGGGATGGAGGGGGGAAAAAGAGAATTGTGTGGATAAATAGCCGCGCTGTTCAATTCTGACAGTGTGGCAGAATCAGTGACACTGTTTACAGTGAGTCGCTGGATGATGTGTTTTGGCCTCTACAGGTCTCCTGATCAGAGAGAGCATTATTAAGGCATCAAGTTCAACTTCTTTACTTGGTTGTAAAGTGGTGACAGCAGGTCATTAGGTCATTAGCTGCACATGTCGTTAGTTTCTGAAACAAAGACAAACATCACAACTTGTTAATATCTACTTATTAATGGGTAATGATCAATTTCTGATACAAAACATACAATTCTCATATTGGATCAGTGAAAATAGGCATCCTCTGTAATTAAATGTTAAACAAAGGGCTCCCAAAAAAAACAAAAAAACACATTACATGTTAGCTGCAAGCATGCATGGACATAAAGTAGGACGTTAGCTATAGTCAAAAACTGCTGATTGAGCAGCTTCACTCTTAAGATGCCAGAAGAGACACAAGTAAGAGCATCAAACATTCAGTTCTCATTATAAACTGAAAACAACTCAAGAAGAGCTCACATAACTACCTAACCATGACCATGTTGTTTGTCATTCCCAAATGCTATCCATGCCATACTTGAAATGCACAGATGTTGTAGAAAAGAAAGTGAAAGTCAAAACATTGGCACAGGATGTAAAAAAACAACAACAACCTCATGCTAAATCATTCAGTTCTAAACCTCTTTAATGAGAAGACAAAGGTTTGTTTTTAGTATATGTAGGGGTCAGAGTGCTTTCTGTTGTCCTGCTATTAGTCATGTAGCAGTGTTACTCATTCACAGATCTTTGGGTCTTATTTAAAACTATGACTCTAAAGGATGGGGTCCAACTTCGTCTTAATCTCTTAGTGTGTATAAAGTAAAGTGTGCGGACGTGTGTTGGTCCCAGAGACGCTAATAATTAACTGCTTTATTGCATCTTATTTGCTTTGTGTGCAGGAGTGGCACCGACGACACAGTATGAAACAAAGCTGCTGCTCATCAACACAATTAGATCTGAAGTGGCACAGATTGAATCATACCCTGACACGGCAGCTACCGATCAATAAAGTTACAAACTGTTCAGGGTTTATTTAACGCTTTCAACACGATGAGGCAGGTACCTTCTCACAGTCACTGAATCCATGTCAGCATTCACACATGTCACTTAAATGTCTGGCTCTCCAACACATGTTCTTTAATGACTATAATAAACCTTTCATTACATCTCCTTCATCTGCAGAGAATAATCTGTCATGCTTTTATTAATTATAACTGTAGAGATTTATTTTTTTTGTATCACAGATACATAGTAGAGCATGATAAAACATGATTCTGTTAAGTTACTTGTATACTGTCTGTCTACACAGAAAGAATATGAAGTCAATTACAGGAATGGTGCACTACAGCATTATAATATCTTCTAATCTTTTAAACCAGAGGAAGTCACGACTAACAAACTTTATTCCGCTTCTCTCCCTCAGTGTTGATGTTGCTCCTGGGCAATATTATTATATTGTCTATGTGAGCACCAATCTACTACAATATCAGTTAATAAAAGAAAGACAACACAGTCACAGATCAAAATCTCACTATACATATATTTGATTGCAGCATTTGTACAAATGTTACATGTTTGCTTAAATCACTAATATGTTTAATTCTAGTCACCTTAGTGGGAATCAATGCACTGTAATGTATTTTGCAAGGTGAACAATATTAAAAAAACTCTCTCCATCTGAGAGCAGCCTAAAGCTCAGAATCTTGCCCATCTTGTCTTTCCTGCCATCCTTCCTTCCCTTCCTTTAACCCTGAGGTCTGTCATTAGGGACAGTGAGAAAATGGAAGTGACCCAGTTCTCTATATTCTCTGATGATCACCTGTAATGTCTTCTCATGAGAACCAGCACTATAGTGCCTTTGTTAGCATTACTAAAACTTCCTTGAAGGCTCCAGAGCAAGTATCCCTCACATTTTAAATTCCCTTTGATATTAGTCCACAGTCTTTGCTGTAGGCTGTAAAAGTTGTTTTTTTTTTTATAGTGTGGCTACTTTTCTTTGGCTTTAAATATATAGCTTTGAATTTATTGCCACTTTTACATTGTCAGTTTGGATCCAAGTTTTGTTCACTTTATATTTTCTTGTGCATGTAAACATCTTCAAATGCACCATTCTGTAGAACGTAAACATTGTTCTGTTTGTCTGTACTATGCCTTGAAAGTGTCTGACAGCTTCCTGGTTCATGATGCAGAGAAATGGAATGTGTCTGTGTTGCTTTTCCTCCTCGTTTCTTTTTTCTACAAGTCCATTCAGTGGCTGTTTGTATAGTTTGAGATTTGTGGTCTTACTAAATCCGTCAAAAACCACAGTGATTTTAACAGAATTCTTCCTGAATAAATCTATTTAAAATCTTGCTTTCATTTGTTATGTTATGAATCATTTTGTACATATAACAGTATTTGAGCTTTTGATTGAGTACCAAGGTCGAGCGAGAGTTCAAGTAGTTATAATTTCATAATCATTGAGTCTGTTAAATAGTAAACTCTGCTTCAAAGTCCTCTGTGTTTTGTAATGCTGTGATGGTTATTAATATGATTGGGGTGACAGTCAGAGCTATCCGAGCAGAAAAAAAAAAGTCAAACAGGTCAGCAGTTCCCTGCTGACTACATATAGTGCAACTACACTGTAATGTTGAACGCTTACAGGTGTAATGTCAATGTTGCAGTGCAGAAGAGGATTACACTGAAAAAGCAAATGAATGAATTATGTTTTGCTCTAAATCTTAACAATGTAAGTTTGCTCACAACTGTTATGTAGACCAATAAACAGAAGACATGCTCCAAAAAAAAAGAACACTGATGATGTCATCAGGACAGAACAATTCATCTTGTTTTCTCTTAACATCAAAATGATTTCAGAAAATGAATTGAAAGTTCATATGTATTATTTTATCGGACCAACAGAATACCAGCAAATCCTCATGTTTGAGAATATGGAAAAAATGGCTTTAACAATAAATAAAAAATCAATACATTTATCAAATAATCATTTTAGTCCTACTTTTTTGTTTTAAATTAAACAATGTCACCACCAATACTAAGAATGTTTTTGTTTTTTTTGGATGTAATCTGTCATTTTCCTTTCAGTGTGAGGGAACACAGAACAAATGATAACACAGACAGAGGCCAGTTGGTCTTGGTGGAGGTTTACTTCACCTTCTTGCTGAGAGGCAACAGTGTCAAATATAGGTCAGTCCAGCTGTGAGACATCAGCAGTGAGTTGATTCCTCCCTCACACAGATAAAAACGTGGATATATTTAAACATTTAGTGTTTTTAGTCTGACATAATCTCATTTGGTATGTTTCTGAGCTGCTGTGCGAGGATGCCAGTGTGTCATCTTCTCATGCATTTAAATAAAGATGAAAGAAATTAAGAAACACTTCACAGTGATTCAACTTGAGGCTGATTTGCTGTGTCTTTCTGTGACCAAAGCAACCAGAGCTGTGTTTCAGAGAAGGCTAAATGCAGATGCTAGTTTAGGTTAGTCAGGGAGTCTAGTTCTAACAGTGTATCCACACCATCCTATCAGTGTGGCTCTTTTTGAGTGGTTTGGTTTCTGTAATGACCTGCAACAGAATAAGATGAATGAGCCGGTTAATAAGGAAGGATTTTTATGTATAGTGGACAAGAACCATATTTCTCTAAATGTCTTGGACATGGCAACATAACCTTCATGAAATAGTAAAGAGGCCAAACATTCATGGGGTCTCTTTTGCATCAGTGCTCTCTATGATTTCCTGGGGAATGTCAAAAGCAAGCATAAAACCCCCAAAAATAAATAGTATCTTTTTTAAAAATGCTATAATGTCACTATAGCTACATGGTAGCCGTGAAACGTATTTTTAAATTAGCATATGACATAAATAAGCATTGGACTCCAAAATACAGTACATTGATTTTACAGTACAATTATTTAAGTTCAAAATGAAAAAAGCAGTTTCATGGAAATATAATGACATATTAAGAAACAGGGAAAAAAATATGATAATATAGCGCCAGATTTTTTTGACAAATACTTACCTAAATAAAAGTCTCATCTAAATCCACATATCATTATGTAGTACAACAACATATACACTATCACATAACTTCACAACGGTTGTATTTATTTCTCTTGTATTTGCACTCACACAGTGGTGTGTGTTGGCCAAATTTTTGTGTGAGGGATAAAACATTCCCTGTGTAGCTGTTTTTCAGAAAATGCTTAAAAATGCTCATTATGTCCTAAAGTCTGTTTAGTCACTGTCACATTTTAGGGGCTGGGTATCTCTCTCAGTCTCCCTTTGTGTTGTATTACCCTAGAAATCTGAATAGGGATTTTTTTTTATAGCAATCTTAGCATGTTTCTGGCCCACAATGCCCCACAAAAGCCTCCCTGGAGAGATATTAAGCAGCCATATAGCCTGGCTCCATGCAAGCTCCGCCCACAGTTATTCATCTTCATTATTTCATAGGTCATGGTCACTCTGATAGTGTTAGTAATATAATAACCCTGCCTCAAGTCGTTGGCCTGATAGGTTTGGTTTATATAATCTTATAGTATTGACTCCTATGATGTCTGGTTTCAACAACGGGATCAACTGAGGTTTTACTTCAATGAGCTCTTTTTCACCACTTTTCTTAACAATTAATGTCTTATTCTGCACCTTTTCGCCTCATATGAAGCCACTAAACTGGTCCGGCTGGTCCTGTTTGGTCTCACTGTGGGAAAAGTGGATGATGGGTGTAGTGCAATGGATGGTTGATCTGCTTTCATTGCATGTAATTAAATCGGGTTTGCAGGTCACGACAACAGTCAGGATTGATTGGATGATGGTGACATTTGTGCACACTGTGTCAAAGTAAACAGACACAAAAACAATTGGGTCTAATAAATGTGATGCTTTCTGTTAAAACAATGATGCCTAATTGATAAAAAAAAAAAAAGAACAAGACGACCTGCATATTGTGTCCATTTCACCGATGCTTGTCTGTCATTTAGGTTGCATGATTAGGATTTGTGTTTAAACCCTTATTTTGATCAGGAGGATGATTTAGACAGTGTGTTTTACACTAGATCAATACAGATAAGAGGAGAGTGGAAGCATGTGTGTCGTATTGGACAATTTTTCCTCTGCCTTCAACTACTCTGTCACACATATTTGCTGTCACATGCAGCTATTTCTCAGCAAACCAACGGCACTGACTTGACTTGCAGGGCTGTCATATCCTTTCGCTGCATGGCTGGTTTTCATGGTGTCCTTGCACCATAAAAAATGTTACATTGCTGTTCCAGCTCTGCCTTCTGCAGCCTGCTAACCTTTTTCCTCCTTTGTTCTATTTTATTTGATTTCATTTAGTTGCATGCTGGTGTAAATATGTCATTTTTACATTCAGTAGCTGATAGCAGGTTCAAATCCCATTTAGAAGACATTGTACAAAGGAATACTTCATGGTCTCTGTGTCCAATCATGTGTCCATGTTTCTGTGTGTGGGTGTGCTCATTATGAGTGTGGATTATGACAGATCAGTAATATACTGACTTGGGTACTGATGTTTTATGACTCATTGAAATATATTACATTTCCTCATGACAGTCCTGCTGAAATGGATGAAACTCGCTCTACAGTTTTTTTTTAAAGTTATTATGGTATTTGGTGATATTACTTATTTGAAGTATTGATTTTCACAGTACAGACAGGTTCACCTTTTCTACTTCATTTGAACGAAATCCTGTTTTTTTTCAGTTAAAGTCATTTGTTTTTCCTGCCACCTAATTAAATGTACTTTTCCCATTCTATGGTTTTCTGATTTTACCAAAATGCATCGTCTCATTACGGTCCTTACAGGAAACTCAACATTAGTTTTGCATCATCTGCATCTTCTTTTGATCCTTTTTACTTTGATTATGTAAATCTAATCATGAAAGGACTTTTGCTCAACTTTAAGGGGAATTATCCATGATGTAAACTACACTAATTGTGTTGTTATCACTGAAATCAGTCTTATGCTCAGTATGTGTGTTATTAGTGCTGCCTGATGTTATCTACCCACTCCAGAGGGAAACCATGCTTAATGCCAACACCAGCCCAGAACGAAATCCCCCTCCCTCCTATTTCCCCGCTCTGCCTTTGTCTCTGTCATTCCTTTCTTCTTCCTCTCTCTCTCTCTCTCTCTCCCTTTTTTCTATCATGTCTCTCTTCTTGACAAAGCACTGTACTTCAGCATAAGGAGGGTTTCCATTTTCGCCTTTTAGTTGTAAAAATAATGATCTCTCTGCTTCTTTACCTGTGGTTTTCTCTGTCTCAGTGTGGTCTGCAGTGATATTCTATTTACCCAGAAACCCTGGCTCACCATCACATAGCTACACAAACACACACACACACACACACACACGCAAACCTCCTCCCCTTTGTGTCTAGCTGGCACGCTGATGAATGACTGAACCCTTGTGATTATTCCTTATCTCTGCAACCTCAACACACACACAGGGTTCTCTGAGGACACCCTGCAGGCTGACACTGTTCTAAGCGGGACACCCTCTATCACTCCCACCACAGTCCACATTCTATAAACCCTGATATCTATACAGTGTAAGAGGATGTCTTGCCAACCTGGACTATAATCTTAATCTGAGAGAAAATCATTTAATCCCTCTGGCTCAGCTCCTTGAATGCTTGGTCATCCCTCAACTTTGCTTAACTGGATATCTCATACTTGTTCATCAAGCAGTGATACCCAGGTAGAGCTGCAGGGATAATAATTATATATTACAATGCATTAAATTACCATTATTTATTGTACTCAATTCAATAAAAAAAGATTTTATTTTCACTCAAAAGACAAACAATAATGCCTCTAAAGTGTTTCCATGTATCTTAATCATCAAGCTATACTTTGCAAATGTCTCATTTATATTTGAACCCATTATATATTTGCGTGGCACTCTCTGTTCCCACTGAAGGCATAACGGCGGCAATAAAACACGATACGAAACACAATCAGACGCCACATGTATTCATGTCCCAGCTCACTGCAGCTGTGGTCTGATGAGAGCAGCCAATCAAGTCTGTAGAGAGGAAGTACAGACGCCTTTGTTCCTCACCACGCTCATCTCCTCAGCACTAAAACCCATAATGATGGGCAGTTATAAAAAGGAAATTGATGTCTCTCTCTTAATGCTTCCCTCTGCCACTGCTTCAGTGTGTGGAGGACGTACGCTGCAGGGGATGGTTTTTGCTTCAAAATGGGATATCAATAATTTGGGGCAAAAGTGGCATGTGTCCTAACAATTTGATCAGCAGCTCGGCTATCTGGAGACACATTGCTAGACACGTGTGACATTATTGAGCTTTTGTGCTATGTAAGCAGTGAGTAATATTTATAGGTGCTTTTATTTTTTTTTGAGTTTTTGTGTTTTACAATGATCCTATAAATCTTGTAAACCATTCTATGAATATTTGAGGCGTAGTACGCTGCAGACTGATTGCCACACTGTCTTGTGGTTGGTGGTTGTACTGTTTAGTAGAAGGCTCTAGACAATAGTAATGTGATTTTTGTCTGGTCTGAGACGGCAGAGAGAAGTATGTACATCACGTTAACTATTGTATCGTTGAATCACCTTATCCTCACATTTTACTGTGGTTTGGCTCAGTGTGAGTCTGCAGACATTAAAGGACTAGACCTCAGCTGCACTGTCAGCAGCTTGTCTTGGCAGCGGAGAATTGGTGTTTTGTAAAATAAACGCTTTCTCTGCCTGAGTTTAGAGCAGTTAGACATTTTTTGGTTTTTTTTTTTTGGAACCAGATCAAGTCCAAGTTAGGATTTAGGAGTGTGTGTGTCAGCCGAACTAAGGGTTTTTCTTGGTTTTCCCTCTCTATCATTGAGATATGTGTTTTTATACATCTTGAGATCCAATTTCCACTCCAGATATATGACAAGAAAACAGAAGAGTCTGCTTCCTCTGCAGCTGCAGGGATTCACCGATTTAAATTGTGTTAAGGGTCGTTTTTAAGATGCTGTGATGGATGTGTGTAAGGTACAGTTCTGAGACAACCAAAGCTTAGTTCTTAATAATTTCCATCCGCTGTCCCTGGGCAGGTGAACAACAACACATAAGAGAAACATAGTACAAACTAAATGCATGGCGGTGTGTGTTTCTTCTGCTCCATTGTGTCCAGGCATAATAATGCCTCCACTTTTTAATACGTTCACCGAACACACCACACACACAAGCACATGCAACACATGCATATTCATATGTACTGTTTATATAAGCAGACAATAACAGGATGATGGCATGGGAGGAAACAAGAAAAAAAAAACACTCTGCTTCTTTCACAGACTTTTCTGTGCCGGGATTATCTAATAGTCATTTACTGTAGTGTAAGTGTGTTTTGGCAGTGAGAGAGGATGGGGCTGAAGAACTTTGAGAACATCAAGAAATTATGGAGGAAAAGAATGGGAGGGGAAAAAAAATCCAAGTGCAGGATAAGAGGAGATAAATCTTCTGCTATGAATCCAGGCTGATTGATTTCCATGTATTAAAAGCCATGATGTGGTCATCCCTTCACCGTTGGGTTTTACAGAGAGGTAATAGATTGAAACACATCCGTTCATTGAATATCTCCCCTTCTGATTGGATTTAACTCTTGTCTTCTTATCAACAACACAGCACTGAGAATCTATTAATTAATTTCACTTGCTTTGACCTTCCATCTCCTTAGCACACCATCTCTCTCTCTCTCGCTCTCTCTCTCTCTCTCTCTCTCTCTCTCTCTGGCATCCACTCTGCTTGACACAATGGCTGATCTCTCCCCCACTCTCATTCCTCTCTGCTGTGTCGACAGTTTTCAGTTTGAGGTGAGCACATCATGAGTCACTAGTGTTACACAGACACACATGCAGGACATGCTGGCATTAGTTATGCATCAAAGAGTGCGTGTTGCATTAGTCGAACTAATGCTCTTTGTATTAAGAATAAATAATTTTTGATAAGTGAAATGTCAAAAAATGGTTGAAAATGTCTGGTGTTTGAGTATTGTCTCAATACCACAGAACAGATAGCGCCTTTGAGCGGAGAGGCATCAGCATCACAAGACAGGCAGTTGCCTTAGAACCAACTGTTTCCATCTGGCCATTTTGCGAGAGGAAGCAAGTTCTACACTAATCTAACATCTGTCAGAGATCACATTTTAATATTATTCAGATGTACTGATTTAAGGGTGTTAAAACGGTGTTCAAAGTGGCCAAGGAGAGGGAGATATAAGCCACTCTTAATGCCATCACCACCTTCAAAGTCTCAAAACTCAGTTTGACAAGGGATTGCATTTATGCACACTGCAGAAACACTCCCTCAAGAGGGATTTTTCGCTTTGGGAAACTGTTCATGTGCTCTTATATTATGTGCATGAACCTGTTTTTTATTATGTGCTAAGGTTTTGGTAATAATTAAACTTCATAAAAAAATTCCCACAGCCCAAAACGTTTTTGTTCATATCGCTTGATTTTTTTTCCACAGTCCAAACGTTAGTTAGTTAGTTAAGGTACACAATTTCCAATGAAAAAATTAAATGTACATCAAAGATTTAATGAAAAAAATAAATAAATAAAATTATCACATTGAGAAGCTAGTGCATTGCATTTTCCTTCATAAATAACTTATAAGAATGATGAATAATCCAAATTATATGTCAAGTTATTCATCAATATATCAAACGGTTGTTTATATAGGTGTCCGTTTTGGGAACTTGACTTATTCTTTTTTCTTTCTTTTTTTTGTTTTTGCTAAGAATTAGACGAGTAGATGGATAACATTCCCATGTTTAATTATAAAGCTACAATCAACTAGGAGCAGAAGAAAAAGTGCTGGTTTTGCTCTGTTATGTGGTCCAGCACATATAGCCTCATAAAACTACAGTTTTTCATTTTAAAAGTTAGGTTTATTTAATGATTGAACAAATTGTGGTGAATTAATGAGTTCTAGAGGTGCTGATAGGTGGATTTGATTAGTTTTTGGCAGAGCCTGTCTAGCTGTTTCTCTTTTTTCATTCTTTGTGCTGAGCTAATATAAACATCTCCCATGTGTGGCTTCATATTTCACAAAAATAAAAGTGGTCTAAAAATTCTTGTCTAAATATCCGCAAGTGTATTTTTTTCATAATGTCCAACTACTTCATCAATGACACAGTAAGGGAACAGTGCTGGTAAACTACACGAGAAGACATAACATGTACTGTATACCCAAGTTATTTAGCAAGAAACTTTCAACAAGATGAATGAAACACACTTTAGTGTGGTCAAACGTGTGAGGCATCTGTAGCTAGATGATGACGTGTTTGGTCCCACCAGAGTTTTTAAAGACATTGTTCTTACCTAATCAAAACCAAATTAAAGGAATAGATCTCAAGTAATGTGATAGCTATAGAGCGTAACTGTGCCATGGGATGTGATGCGTGAATAAAAGTATTTTTGGTGGGGGTTAGATTTCCTGTGGCTGATTATTGCCACAGCTCAATGACTGCAGAGGAAACACTGGTCTGTGTTGCTTCGGTGCCCACAGAGATTCAACCGTAGGCCAGCATGAATGTTGTTTAGGGGGATGAACTCTCATTGACATTCTCAAGCCTCAATATACTTGGCACTGATCACTGTGTATGTATTCACAAATATGTGTGTGTGTGTGTGTACAGTAAGGGCAAACTGTTGCCATAGTAACATACACATACACACACACAGAGGGGGGGGGGGGGGGGGATACTAGTCACAGAACTTTGCATCTATCGCTGACCCTTTAATGGGATTTGAGACCTTGTCTGTTTTCTCTCGTGTGTGTGTGTGTGTGTGTGTGTGTGTGTGTGTGTGTGTGTGTGTGTGTGTGTGTGTGTGTGTGTGTGTGTGTGTGTGTGTGTGTGTGTGTGTGTGTGTGTGTGTGATACAGAGAGAGAGAGTAATAGCAGATGCTCTCTCGGATGTTGCAGATATGCTCCAATGCTGCTGCCATCTGGTTGGCTGAGTGGAGCTGAGGCCGGGATGGTGGTCGCTGTGAAATTATTGGCTGATGGGAAGGCTCAAGGCTTTAAGTCAACCAAAGACTGAGAGGGAGAGAGGCATGAGGACAGTTACAGAGAAGCGAGGGGGGTGATAAAGTGGGGGGGGGGGTTATAGCTTTGTTCACTAAAAAGGGCAGATGGAGAGAGCACTGGGAGAGGGCAGAGAGCAGTCATGCAGACAGGATGGCGGGAAGATGAAAAATTTAATTCCTAGCGGCTATGCAGGCATTAATCAGAATATGTTAGAAACTGTTTCAAAGTTATTAAGTGCACTAAATTAATTTTGTCATTAAAGCTTCCTTGTGTGCTGTAATGCATTGGAAATATTAAATGTGTTACTATCCTCTGTAGTATGATTAAACAGACAATATGAAGCCTCAGTGGTCAGCTGGTCCCTCCCCTCCACTCAGAGTCAGCAAATTCTGGTTGTTACCGAGTGTGACTTGAGCTGTAGCTCCTGAAAAAAACAATAATGTCTAGTTCAGTCAGGAGAGACAAGTGCATGAAGTAAAGATAGTTGTTTATTACAGCAGATGATATGTGACAATTAGTCTGTGAGAAAGTAACTTAGACTCTTCAGGGAGATTGTGATTGAAGGCCGTCTGCCCTAAGAAGAGGCAAGAAACAACCCCATGGAGTCCAGAGACTGGTGGTGGTGGTGGCTGATGACTCTACTGAGACTGAAAAGGCCGATGAGATGATGAAGTAAGTCATCTGAGAAGACTGGGCGGTGACAGGGAGATAGTGGATGTGCGTAACAGCAACATGAAAGAACTAGAGGAACAGAGAATCATATTTAAAAAGACCGCAGCATGATGATAGGCTAACAATGAAGGTGTGTACTTGTATTTGATACACATGACGAGCTGATGTGAACAGCTAATATCTCACTTGACAGCCCCAGACAATGACAGCTGGAAATCAAGACTGGAATAAAACTATGACTTACTTTTGTCAGACACCACTAAATCCCTAAAATAAAAATGAGATTGTTTTCTTGTGCCGAAGAACCTGAAGTGCTTCGACTTCTGATATTGTACAGACTGCAGAAGTGCCTGTTTTTTTCCATTCTTACTGACAACTGTTGTGCTGTTGCTCTGTATAAAATACTGTACAATGTTATTGACAGGCAATTCCGGTGTTCAACAATTTTGAATTAATATTTCCAAAAGGTTGACAACCGTTTTTATCAGTCATGATAAATTGTCCCCACCAAAGTGTTGAGGAGTGAGAATCGAGTGACATTACTAAAAAATAAGTCTAGTAGAATTTTTGATGGGCTACTACATAAAGAGAGATGTTCAAATCTGTGTACCAGAGGTCAAGATAACCTGACTTCTAGTCTAAGATATGGGCTCGAAATAAGTGATGACATAATTGGAGCTAATTTTAAACTTTGGAAAGTCTCTCCATAGCCATAACAGACCTTATAAAGAGTTTTTCACAGGCTCAATAGCACTTCTTGTGCAGTCAGTGGGCAGCCCTTTGAACAAACCCAGCTTAGCCAAACCTATTTGGAGTTGGCAGAGAAAGATGATGATGAATGGGAAAATTATTACCTAAATTGTCCATTGTGTACCAGGCACAGTTCATGGACTGATTTTCTAGTTAGTACTTAGTTAGTCACACCCATTATTTCCTATGAGGGTCTTTTAACAACTTTATTTGGTGAGTACATTTGTAGCAGTCGACTCTGCTACCTTTAACACCAAATAAACTTTTCTGTCATGTATCATATCCCCGGTTTTTTTGATTCCTCTTATTGTGATAGGTTCATGTCATGTATTAGTACCTCTCTTTCCCGTTTTACTTTGTAAGCCTTATTCTATGCGGTCTTTGGCTTTACACTCTCTCGGGCAAACTCAAGTCAGCAGCGCGCTTCCAGGTCCACCGCGCTCCCACATATGAGGGAGGGAGAGAGAGAGAGAGAGAGAGCAATCAGTTCTTAACACAAAACACCTAGAGTTAATCAGCTCTCTCTCCCTCCACCAAACACAACCAGGCTGCCACAACAATGTTATGATAAGTGATGGCCAAAGTTACCAAACCTTCAGTTCAGCTCAACTGGTACTGATTTATCTTATAAAGTGAAACTAGACCTACCTGCACACACATAGTATGTGAAGGAGCAGTGGTGACTGGTGCTCTTTAGGGAAGGTTATCTCTGGTCACACAGGACTGCCTGTCTGCCTCCATCACATCAAACCACACAGACCACAGAGGGCTGGGAGACACCGTCATCTTTTCTACCCCTGTCTGTCATCCCTTTGCTTTTTTTCTCTCTGTCCATCATGCCAGTCATTGTTTATATCGGACTTGTTAATAATGCAGTCCACTGTGTATTTCACCATTTTCTCTTCCTGCTCATCCCTTTGTATTACTGTACATTTTAATGTTGTAGCATTCAGTACCAACAGGCCTTAGTTGCTTATCTTTGAAGCCAAAAGCTAGTGTTCACACAGCTTCTTTTTTTTTTATATTGTGACAGCAGATTTATTTCAGCACGCTGTCAGTGCGGAGTGACAGGAAATACAGAAGAGATGGCTCGCTATACAAGGACATGCGATTTCAGTTGCGATGAAGGCGACGCAGACACACCTGTGCTTGCCAACAGGGCTGTTTTTTGCCAAGAAGGTAGATGTTTTAAAGGTCAGCCTTGTTTGTGTTGTGATAGTACTTGACAGGAGAAAATGCATTGTCACTGGTGCCATTATGGCTAAATTGAAATAACTTGTCATTGTGTTAACCAGTTTGGAACACTGAAATTGTTACCGCTGAATGTTTAAGAACGGATCAAGTTGTGCAATATCCATGCAACTGTGTGGCGTACAATGGCAGCCTCCTTAAGAAAGCAGTCGAATGAACCTATAAGGCTATACTTGTCTGGATAGGAATGTCAAGTTTGTGCATTCCTCTTATGCATCTCCAGGCCTTGACACAGAGCAGTAACAGATGCAAGATTAGTTCTCATCATGTGCTCTAATAAACCGTAGTGGTTGGTGTCCAGTTAGCTCAGCGAGCAGAAATGGCAGGAAGGAATCAAGGAAACACACTGACCTCTGATGGCCTCCCTCTGACGGCAGGTGGTTCAATAAGCATAAAGACATCTCGACCACATGTTAGGTATCAGTGGGATGTGTTGGTTAAGACGAGACACTTGTATCACTGTCTGTTTTCAAGTAAACAGAAATCTTTCAGCTTGTTGTAATTCCTCACCTTTTTTCTCTCTTTTCATGCTGACTGGAATGTTTTAGTCACAAGCCTTTTCATCTTGATGAGTCAACCGGCGGCCTCGCTGTGTTCTTTGTCATTTCCCTGTCCTTGTTGCCCAGAGTGTATACTTACAGCTACATACTTATTATTCTCTCCGTTGTCTCTCTCTTTCTTCAGGCCCTTGCATCTCACCGAGCCTACCTCTTAACGGCACGCATTCCTACTAAGGTAAGAACAGCAATTTCAAGAAGTTGACTTCATCAGCAAAATATGGATTACTGTAGGTTAGCAAATATTGAATTTAAATATTTCTTCCTTTGAAATCAACTGTACGAATATGAATTTATCATAGCATACAATATCAGACAAAAAGAAAGAAAATAGCTATGAGACCCTTTTCTTGCAACCCAAACCAATGTATGAGTGACCACACAGTTATATTGAATGACTGAATGGATATCATGCCTGTCGGTGCCAAATTAAAAGTCTTCTAAACCCTTCTAATGTCCCCTGAAGTCTGAGTTAATTATTTAACCCAAATGATTTAAAACTCCATTAGTTTCACTCAAGAATGTGTTCTATCCTTATAATGTTTTCATTTTTGTTCCCTCCTCTAGACATTTCCTAAATTCAGCCCACAAAGCACTGCTTTGGATTCTGGGTAATAAAAAGAGGACATTGAGGCTAAAGTCGTAGCTCTGTGTGCCCCTGGTTATATTGCACTTATACACTCATACAGCTGTTTTTTTTCACAGAACAGCAGTACCGTAATGCAGCACAGATGGAAACTGTTAGCATCATCACCAGCAATGAAACATCTGTCACCATATTTACCAGCTTCTCTGTCACCACTACCACATAAAGACCAGCAGTGCAGTTATACAGCAGATATGAATAGATTTTCTCCATTAAACTTCACTTCCTCTGGATAGGAAACAGTAGAGCCTCACAGTATTCTCCCCAAGGCATGAGTTTGCAAGAATTTATATCATATATTATATCTTGTCCCAGGTCCAGGAAATGCTTAACAATTGTCCTTCAAATAACTGTATGCTTCCCAGTCAATAAGATGCCTCAGGGGACAGCTTAGCTGATTTATTGGTTTACTGTGGATACAAATGGCCGTAAAGAACATTCAAGCTGACCCTGTTTCACATGAAGTCATATTTTCCTTTGAGCTGCAGATCCAGGATCTGTTTATTTTTACCGGTTCCGTGTCTGTTTTCTATCTGTACGCTGGAGGAATCATACACTTGCTTTATGAAGGACAAACCCCCTCAAGAACTCTTCTCTCTTCGACTATATATTCTTTAGTTTTATTAGTCTCTTTTTTTTTTATACCTCTTTACACCTCTCAGTTGTATTTTCTCTTCTCTTTTAATGGTCATGTTATTTGGGTCAAACTATCATGGGACCGTTGCTTTTAGGTGCAATGACATAATGGAGAAACTGAGCTGCGTTGGCAGATGTTTGCTCTCTGAGGGCTGTCTAGTTTTAGACATTGGATGATGAGTCATGAAATAGGTCTGTCTGTCTGTTTCATTCTTGTTCATTCACACAGAAAACAAGACCCCTCTTCTGCTGGATTTTCAGTCTTCAGTATTGCAGAAAACCTCATGCTCTGCTTAGCTCAGATGACAACCACAGACCACCTTTTCTCTCCCCTCCTTCTTTCCTTTTAGTCATTCATTTGTCTTTCTCACTCTGATACTACCCTTCTTTTTCAACAATCCAGATTATTTCCTTCTCTCTTTATCCTGGTCTCTTTCCCTTTATCCATCTTTATATCCTCCCCCACTCACCACTGTGCCAAAGGTCGGCAGAGATAACCTACAATGTCTTAAATCCAATCTAATACGTGTATTTTATTTATGTTAAAGGTAATAGATGTTAGGTTCTCTCTCCAGGAACTCTTTGCATCTAAGGATTATTTTCATTATCAGTTAATCTGCGCAATATTTCAGCCAGTTAAATATCAGGAAATAGTGAAAAATGAAAACTTATTCCAGTCAATCAATCAAAGTTTAAAATTTACGTTCTCAGTCTAATTCCCACTTTATTTAATTTATATATGATTTAATGTTCTTTTTTGTTTCGATTTTCACTATGCTACCAGTTGTACACGTACTGGCTGGGTTCTTGCTGCATGCTGTCATTTTTTAAATGTGGTCCTTGCCAACAAAAAAAAGGCTGATTACATTATTTCTCCATGTATTGATTTAAAAAAAAATATAAATTCGATATTACTGTGGAGATGAGTTAATTGCAAATGAAGATTAGCCTCTGTTAACTGTTCCAACATATAGGCTACTTTCTTTTTAAATTCAGTTTTATAGGTTCTTTGCAAAAAAAAAAAAAATCTGTTTTTGTTGAATCAAAGCTTGTTGATGGTGGGTGTTGATTTATGCCTCTGGCCATTTGAATGTATTGCAGGCACTGTGTTTGATCTATCATATCATATCTTTGTCTGGAAAGATGGATCAAAAATACACAAGAGAAAAATCAGTAGGTGGGGATTTCATCAGTAATGCTCTTCAGAGAGAAGCCCAAGGTCTTAACATTGAAATAACTCTAACAGTAAATCCTCAGCTAACTCATTTCTGTGAATCTCCCTTCTCTCAGTTGTATTTGAAGCCCCCTCGTGTGTGTGTGTGTGTGTGTGTGTGTGTGTGTGTGTGTGTGTGTGTGTGTGTGTGTGTGTGTGTGTGTGTGTGTGTGTGTGTGTCTGTCTCAGTGTTTACACACAGAAGAGAAATTGTTATTGTGGATGTATTGCGGAATTATTTGTAGCTTGTAAAGTGAATTAGTGAGTACCCACACCTGTGCAGAAATAAACACACAAACACAGCATACTGTGGTCAGTCTGCTTACCCTCTCGCTCCTCTCATCTTTGAGCCAAGCCTCAGGAACATAGAGCCCACCTGGAATAGTCTAGGCCTCGCTCCTTGGCCTGCCCTCAGGCTCTGTGCTGTATGTCTGTGGTGTGAGAGAGAGGGAGTGAAGGGTGCGTGCTCTGTATACAGTAGTGGGCATTTGTATTCACGGATTCCCCCTCTCACACAAAAGATCTTTTTCTGTCCTTTTTAGGTATGGAAAGACGGACATCTGCCTTTCTTTAGGCTCCCTTGACACAGAAATGGAAAATGTGGATGCGGGATGGTTGTGGTTGCCTTTAGTCCTGACTTGTTTTGAAAAGCCTGTGTCTTGGATGCAAATAGAAAATGAGGAGGAGTTCTTTAATTCAATTTATTCTCAATTTGTTTTTATCGAAGCTGAAGTTGAGTCCTTATAAATCCAAACGATTTATGAGGCCAATTATAAACAAACAAAAAAAGAAAAAAGAAATATTTCATTTCAGAACAATGCAACATGCATTCTTACAAATGAGCAAGAAATCCCAGATTTGGTTGCATTTTAAATGAACTCAGCCGGTAGAGTTTAAAATTCTGGGATAAAAGCTGATTTAGTTCAGATTTAGTTAGATTTAGTTTGTCTGGATATCCTCCTACCTATTGTTTAAATCATAGACAGAGTGTGGTAATATAGTTACCCCTGCCAAGTTATGTGATGACCTATGTTTGTCTGCTTGTATCTCTCTTTGTCTGTTTGTTTTTCTGGAATATATCTAGAAAAGTTATTTTTTGATGAAGTTTTGTATAGGGGTTAATTTTGGGCCCAGGAAGAGTTGATTAATTAATTTTTTTTAGATGAATCCAGGTACAGATGTGGATTCTGGATCACTTCATCCAGCACTGTGAGATGAGGGCTGCAGCAGTGAGCTCTGCTGCTCCCACAGTGTGTGGGGTTTTTCACAGTGACAGCTCCTAGAATGACGCTGGCCACAGTCTATATTTAACACAAACTTAAAATGAACGTAAAACACACTTCTGCTTTTCAGCTTCACTGACAAAAGAAATACTTAAATGACACAAATGCGTCTCACGTCTCCGATCTCACACGCCTCGCCTCTCAGACAGTCAGACTCCAGCAGGCAGACATGTCCAGGTCCATCATGCTGCAATATGAGGGAGCGAGAGCAATCAGTTCTTAACACAAAACACCTGGAATAATTAGCCCTCTCTTCCTGACTTTTAGTGACACTTGCATTGACACTGGTTTATGTGCTGTAATTCATTCAAACAGTAATTCAGACAGACCCAATCCTTGATTATTGCTTTTGTTGTGAACCCATAGCTATATATATGCATGTCATGGTCATTTCTGTGCTCTTTTTCTAGGTGGAACACTCCTTTAATTATCTGGAAATCCAGGGGATTGCCTGTAACAAGCCTACACAGGTACAGAAACTAGCACCAAACAGTGTCCAGCTCATTTTGAGAGCACAGGTTATTGAAGGAATAGCGCCACAATTTTGGAAAATACACTGACTCACTTTCTTAGTGATCATTAGACAAAAAGAGCTACACATAAGTCTCGTGCCCCTGCGCCAGGAGATGGCTAGCTTAGCCTAGCGAAAAGACTGGAAGCAGGAAGAAACTTGTCATCTTCCTTCCTCCGAAGTCCTTCCTCTCATTTAATTTCTTTCCATTAGTGATGCAGTGTAATGTGTGTGTTAAGATATAATGTGTTAAGTGGCTAATTTTAGAGGTGTTAGGCTTTAACTTTGGACAGGTCCAGGTGGGTTGTTTCCCTTTATCTCATGTCTTTATTTTAAGCTAATCAACTGTTAGCTCCAGATTTAGCACACAGGCATAAGACAGGTAGCAATTTTCTCCCTCAGCTCTCAACTAGAAAGCAGGTGTGTATGTTTCCTTTATGTCAAACTCTTCGTTTAACGTAACTTAATCTATAATTATGCTTACACAGTATAAATTAATGTTGTTTTTATGTATCTAGATATAGGAGCCTCACCTAAATGGCATGATGCTACTGTGAATTTTACCCTCTAAATTCAGCATAAACTGGACTGAAGATTAAAATTTTCTTTTCTTTTCAAATTTGATTTAATTAATTTTTTTCTCAGTGAATCAGTGAAGTTTGCTGTTATTAAGTACCAAGAATGGATGTATTTATATAATGACAGGAAGCTCATGACAGCCTTGTATGTGAGAAGAAAACAGGAGTCTGAGAGATAAATATTAACCAGATGCTAAAACGCTTCATGTTCGCTATAGTGAGGTCAGAAGGTCAGGATCATCTACAAGAAAGGTAATCTGGAGAAGCTTAGACTGGAGTGTCTGGCTCAGGGATGTGTCAGCATGATGGATATTTGCTGATATGGATATTTGAACCCAACGTCTTCAGTTTAAGGACAGTGTCTGCAGTCATTGCAGATAATGTAGCAGGTAGAATGTGGACTGAACTGAGAAGATAGCAACCAAAATACATTGATTGTTAGTAAAATCCATGAAAAAAAAAGATATGCGAAGCAGCGAAAACAGGTCTGGGTGCAGAAATGGTGGGGGAGATGTTTCCCATCTGGGAAGAGCTTCCATTTGGCTTTTTGACCAGTACTTACTAGCTGTCACTCAGCATGGATCTACCTACAAAATATGATAATCCATCTCTAACCACACTATTCCTGCAGCTGGGCCCCTCTCGTCTCAGGAGATGTCCATCCTCTTAGTATCCAGACTGATGGTCTCTCGTGTTTAATAAGAATCAGCTAAGATTATTCTAATTTTGGCCTATAGAGGAGGCATGTATCGCCCTAAAGCGTCATTTGCATAATTTGATGAATGCTGAAATGATTAGCCAATCTTGGTAAATGTCATTAAATCCTCCTTTTTACTTAATACAAGTATGTGGGATGCAAATGTGGTTGGGTGAATAGATGGATGTGTCAGTTATATTATTACTGGGGAAGATGGGCAGAAAAGTGTCAAATGAAATGAATATGAAGAAAGACAGATGACTGTCTCTTTTGTTTTTCATGTAAATGAATATAGCTGTAGTTGCTACAGGTTTAGGTAAAACAATTCATTCCGGAGCGGATCACTAATTATCGATGTGTTCTTTTAGCTGATCATAGAGTACGAGCGTGCCTCCTTCTCTCTGAAGCTGCTCTCTACTGAGGAAGTCAATGAGGTGGTCGCACACATAGGAAACTGTCTGCTGAGGATATGTCCTGGTTTACCACCAAGGTGACCACGTCTCTCTGTGTGTGTGTGTGAGATTATGAAATGTATGGTTATGGTGGTTTTTCATGGATATATTATGATTTAAAATGTACCATTCATTTTCACAGATGTGAATGTACGAGTATGTATATGTACACATACATTTTACTCCTTATACTGTATGAATTTAGTGAATTAATAAAACATATATGTATATAATATATCATAATATATGTTGACAACAGGAAGCATGAGGATGACTTCAGAAGTGATCACAAATGTTAAACCATAAACCTTTATAATTTCATCTTGTGAACAGGTTTAAGAGGTTAGGCATTTGGAATTTTCACCAGCTAAAATATTTGAGTTTTTTTCTTTTCAGCAAAGTGATGAAGAAGCTCCACATGGAGCCTCCAGACAGGTTGACCTCTGTGCAGACTCTGTGGGACAACAATAAGCCTGTTGAACCAGGACCCTGTGGTAGTACACTAACTTCTACTTCTGTGTGTTATACAGTGAATTTAAATCAATGGTATAGTTATAAATTGTGCATTTAAGTCGTCTTTTTTTATCAAATTGATTGCAGTTTCATACATTACATGTATTATTGTAAAATCTACATCTGACAGCCTGTTGGAAAAATGGCTGGTCTTATTTTTTGTTTTTCCTCTCTGGCCAGGTGGGTTTTCTCAGATGTACAGATGTGTTTGTGACTGGTTGGGGCTGCCTTACAAAGAGGAGGTGCAGTGGGTCAGTATCATTTACAAGTGTGTGGTTGCACAGCATTGACACATCCTGGTTGAAAGATGCATCACTCATGTTGTCTGGATGGCATTGAACTGAATATAGCCCTTTTGATAAAGCCACAACAGTAGTCTACTGTATACAGTTTATATATAATGCCCATGTTCCTCATTCAGTGTATATTTTGTATTTTTAACTATATTTTTCATTCTCTTGTGCAGTCTTGTCCAAAATGAAATGTCTTTCTCTTCTGTATTATAGTTCCATGCATTCATTCATTCATAATGGACATGTTTGTTCCCTTTGTTTCCTGTCTAGGATGTGGACACCATCTATTTGACACAAGACACCAGAGAACTCAACCTGCAGGACTTCAGCCATCTGGAGAACAGGTGAGTGAAGTAACAGAGATGAAGTAGAACCAGAGCACGCCAACATAATGTGAACAATTCT
Organism: Chaunax sp. Z400; assembly: GCA_037577475.1. Lineage (NCBI taxonomy): Eukaryota > Metazoa > Chordata > Actinopteri > Lophiiformes > Chaunacidae > Chaunax > Chaunax sp. Z400. The sequence goes on from CM075190.1 coordinate 15,403,211, forward strand.
GGAATAAGTTTCACACAGATGAGGCCATGGGCCTGAAAATCTTTACTGAAATAAGAGAAACACAAACCAGATCACTCGCTCAGGCCCTTGATATAAGAGAGGCGTTGTTGTAGTTGTGACATGATTTATTTGTAATGTTGAGATTTGCTGAAACCTAAAGTAAGGTGGTGCTGATGAAGTAACATGTGTAACTGCAGCTATGACCTTTCTTTCCTCCCTGTCTGATTCTCAGGGATCTGGTGGCTATAATTGCAGTTCTGGAGTTTAACCAGTGGTTCACCAAACTCTCCACTAAGGATTACAAACTGGTTAGTCGCCTTTTTCCCCAAAGCACCTCGTCTTGTTTGTTCTCTAATCTTGACTGTTCAGTTCAGGGAACTCATTAACACAATTATTAGAATCCTATGACGGCTGTCCACTAAAGGTTCAGTGTGTAAAATCTAGTGGCAACAAGTAGTGAGTTTGCAGATTGCAACCAACTGAACACCCCTCATCTCCATCCCCTACGGTGGTCGCTAAAAATACCAAAAAAACAAAAACAAAACATCCTCATTCTGAAATAACAAAAAATAACTCTTTGTTTCAGTGATTATATGATACATTATGAATAGTATATTCCATTTCTGCTTCTAAATCCCAATCAATCCTTCACACTGGACCCTTTAAGGACGATGATCTAGAGGATGCTCAGTCATGTGTTTGTCATGTTACAGTATAAAATGTGTATCGGCTCTTTCTACATTTCTGACAGTACATGGCTCTTGCTCCACCGTTACTTTGCTATGGTTGTATGTCTGCATGTGCACCTTTTTTCTCCCTTGTCTCCCCCATCTTCCCCTCCTGTCTGTTGACTGAGGATCAGTCCATTGCTCTTGTGCGATAAGACTCCAAATCCTAACGAGACAATGGGCCTCAATGTCTCAGGCTGTTGCCCCCCTGCAGCAATCCATTACTAACTCTACGGCTCGAGGCTTTGCTCAGTCTCACCAATTACCACACGCAGCTTCCTCACTCCAAACAATTATCTCACGCCTCAGTCACAGATGATTCCCTTTGTATTCAGCTTAAAAATCTAGTCTGTCACCATGCCATGTACAAATTCAGGCTCAAATACCAGCGTCTGTGCACCCTGTGTCTAACATGTGCTCTTTCTTTCCCAGATTAGTGTGTATTGTAAGGGACACTTTTGTGTCTTTTCCTTAAGTACAGTTTTAGCACATTAATCAAAATAACTTTAATAGTGTGTTACTTGCATGTCATTTTATAGTGATTTTAGCCAGAGATACCACCACTTATGTTTTGTTATATTGTGTTTGTTTTGCGAAGAGGCAGATTTTGTGTTTGGTTATCGTTGAATGCAACAGAAGCTCCTACGTAAAGGTCCAGTATGTAGGATATAGGTGCATCCAGAGGTGTGGTTGCAGATTGCGATCAGCTAAACACCTCTTGCATCATCCTTCCCTGTTGTGGCCGCTAAAAACACAAACCTCGAGGGCCACTCAATAGACTGCATACCAAGGCTCAAGATCCCTTTTTAACTAAATTAAACCCAAATCCAAATTCAAACAAGACATGTGTGCCATCAAAATGGCTGTCATTATGGTTCTGATAAAGTAACGGGGGGGAAAAAAATCAAGTATCCACCCCTTTATTTGGATCTACTTCAAAATTTGATGCCTTCCTCCATGGCACATGCCTCAGCCTATCAACCAGTTTTCTGGTTTTATGTGTAAGTGACAAAGTTGTCAGGGGAAAAAAAAAGCCCTATTTCATAATAACTTGATAAAGAAAGTTGAAACAAAAAATCCTGAATCCGTCTTTTTTATATTGTCCACTCCAAAATTAAACCGATTCTTCCCTGCCATATGCCCATCCCTCCCGCCAACCTTCAGAAAAGTCTGTCTTGTAGTTTTTGAGTCATCCTGCTAACAGGCAGTGTCTGTGACAACATTACCTTGTTTGCAGAAGTAAAAAGGTTAAAGGCCCTCTTTAAAGCCAGTGTTTGGTTTGTCTATTTGAGCTACTTTAGAAATGGTACAACATGGCATCGAGAAGGACCTGCTCTACCTTCTAAGGTAGATACACAACCAGATAAACAGCCATTCTCACTTTCAAATCATTATGGCATCATTAATGGCAAGGTGTGTTTAAACTCTTCTCTGGTACTGTACACTCATGAAAACATTTAGAATATTATATTCCATTCCTGCCCCTTAATTCCCCTGAATCTTAAACACTGGACCTTTACATCTCAAATTCCAATTTTTTTTGTATGATGATAATGGAGAGATAAAGGGAGACAAGTGAAACTTTCATGCCAATAAAGGCTATCGAATTGAATTTAGTTGAATTTGATTTGAATTTAACTGGAATGAATTGAACGAAGAGAAAGTGCTGAAAGCAAAAAGAGCCGTGAGACAGAAACAGGGTAATGCATACAGTAGGTCAGTGGACAGAGTGTGAGGGAGACATGGCAGATGAATAAGTCAGGAGGTATTAGGAAAGGGAGAGCAAAAACATTTCCAGCACTGGAAACTGTTCTTTACTTTCTAGCTGTATTTCAGTTGGTGTTCCCGACAAATACAATTAACTGAAGGCCAGCACTGCCCATCAGTCTGAACTGTGCACAAATGCATTAGAAATATCTAAAAGAAATATACGCTGGTCAGAAAGCAGGAAGAAAAAGAATGGGTAATATAAAACACCCTCTCTCTCTCTCTCTCTCTCTCTCTCTCTCTCTCTCTCTCTCTCTCTCTCTCTCTCTCTCTCTCTCTCTCTCTCTCTCAGCAAGGGATTATGCTGCTCAATCTCAGTCTAATCAGGCTTAAAACATGTCTCTGAATACCTCATGATCGCACTGTGTGTGTGTTGGTGTGTTTGTTTGTTCATGTGTGTAAATGTGTGTGATATTTCAGCAGGCTTATAGGGTCAGACTCAGAACAGCACAGCATGACAAGGCTCTTTTATTGACTGGTAAATGGTGCAGCACACACACTGACAGTGTCTCTGAGTCGTCCCCAACACTTGTATTGTGACTCTTGTAGAAAATACTGCCTTCATTGTGTGCTCTGACTCTCTCTCTCTCTCTCTCTCTCTCTGCTCCTCTCTCCCCTCTTTTTCTCTATTTCATCCCTCACTACCCTCATGTCTCCCTTTTCTGTATTGTATGTCATCCCTCGTTGCCCTCTGTCGTTCTTACCCCTCCCTCTGTATTACTCACAGTTTCACATGGTAAACATGTGAACAGTCCCATTCTTCTATCTCCCCCTCTTGTTGTCTCTCCCTCTCACCATTATCCCTCCTCTCCCCCTCACTGTAGATAACAGTGTGGGACAATGTTGTCAGTGTTTTGGCTACACAGTAGGCTACAGGCTGAGAGAAACTAGAATGTCACTAACCATGAATAGCAACAAACGAATAGTCCAGTAAAGTTATTTTATTATGATGCAAAATATTTGTTCTGTGAATCAGCACGGTTAATTACCGCAGAAAAACTGGGATGTGTGTTTGTCTACATATTTGAGTTTGACGCATTACACAGTGAAATGGGTCAGTGAACATCTAGGTAGGGACGCCCAACTGTTGAATATTTAATTTCTTCTAAATTTGAATGCTTTTCTTCTCACTGTCACAACAGTCTCCTGTGGTGGTGCTGAGACCACAGAAGTCAGACAACATTTCCCCCTCTCAAGAGTCTGAAGTCTGTTGTCTCCAATACACTTGTCACGCATATAAACAGTGTTTAAGCCAAAGAGACAGGATTTGCTCGTATGCTGTTTCTTTTTTCTTTTCTTTTTTTCTTCAGTACAGCTTTAATTTGTATAAATAAACAGCTTTACAGAGTGGTTTTACCCCATATTGCGCCCGAACACAACTATGAGTCCCAACAGTAAATATCTGTGTTATTCCTGTGACCTTGGAATGTTTCAAAAGTGCAATTATGCCTTAGAGCTGGTTCAGTTAATTAATTAGTCGGTTAATTAAGACATTTTTATGCTTTTGATGAGCAGAGCAGCGAGCTAAGATCTATTTATACCGCTGTGAGTGTGAGACTCATAATATTAAGCAAATTCATCTCTTTTCCACCTTTCATATCACCCTTACAATTTACTGTTTCATAGAGCGCTCACACAAAAATGTAGTGTATTTGCAGATCTTTTTCTTTCTCGTTGAAAAGATTCTACCTATAGAATTATATGTAATAAACATTTTTGCTGACATTTGTGTTGTATACATTTATGTGTCTTCAGTCTGCAGATGTGTGTGAGCAGATTCTTCGGGTCGTGTCTCGCTCCAGTCGACTGGAAGAGCTGGTTCTGGATAACGCAGGACTCAAAACGTGAGAATATACTAAATAACTGTTAAAGGGGCACTCCACCAATTTTCCACATCAAAGTCAACTACAGTACTGCTCAGCCTGGGAAAATAGTTTATACAGCGTTTACTGTGGCTGTAGTAGAGCTTTGTCAAGTGTGGCAAAATTAGTTATAATCACTTGATCTTGGAGAATATACATTTTAGCAGAAAGAATTGCTCAAGTTGTGGAGTTTTAAAGATGTGGACATTTCCAAATTAGGAAGTCATTATGGGATTATGTGTAGGATCCAAATGTTTAAAGCTTGACCCATACCAGCATCTTAAAGTCAGTATAACTCACCTTGTTGAAAATGCAATGCCTTAGATTTTAAAGTAAAATGTGAAACTATACTTGTCTTGGATGTAGTGTTATCATCATTCATCATTTCCAAGCCGGCAGCCAAAGTTAATAAGAATTCTGACTTGGAGATGAATGTTAAGGTGAAACTTTTGATGAAAAATTTCTATACGAACAGAGTTGGACAACTGCAGCGGCTTTGCAGAGGGGTCTTGATGTTGGCTGTGTATCTTCTTTTCTCAACTATGTGGGAGATCGTTCTTTACGACACCCCTGGGTCCACTTAAGTCTTACAGTGCGGTGCTCAAAGGACAGCTATTTGTTTTCAGTGTTTGTCACATTTTCATTTGTGACAGTAGGCTAAGCACAGGTGTCACTAATAACATTGACAAGTCAAATGTGTATTTTGTTATGTTCATTTATTTTACTCTGTTTATATTAACAAAGCTTGCTGATAGATTGCACGTGTACATTACATTGGTAATACACAAGTGATAAATACACTCTTTCACACTCTACAGTGATTTTGCCCAGAAGCTAGCTGCCGCCCTGGCCCTCAACCCCAGCTCAGGACTCACCACCATTAATCTTGCCAACAACCCACTGGAGGACCGAGGTATGACATAAACTCTCTAGTCTTCACTGTACTGTGTAAAGAAATATTGAGTAAATTAAACATCTGACAGTTATTTAACAGTCAGATTTGTCTTAAACGTGTCTTAAACATTCATTCATTATATACTATATGCATTACCACCTGTCACAGGTATAGCATACAATACTATTATCGATGGTTTAGCTTCACTTGTTGTAGGACAGTGAGTGTAACTAGTTTAATATTTCATCATCTCGAACCTAAGGCCTCTCAGTCTTTCCAGGACACACGGATTAAAGATACCACCAGATATTCAGACAATCATAGGCAAACATAAGACAGATGTCTGGGGCCCTAACAATTTCTGCTATATTTGTTCTCATGTAAAATTCACTACAATTATTCACTGAAAGCTCAAGAAACTATACCATATTATTGACATTTTGTCTCCATTTGATTTTAGTTCTATACATAGATAGATGGATAAATGCCTGAAAAAAGTAGTCGCATGAAAGAGAATGAAGAAGAAAAGTATTCTCCTTTTCTGTTTCCTCTCTCTTGCTGCAGGTATATCATCCCTGGGTGCTCAGTTTGCCAAACTTTCTTTGGGGCTCAAACATTTAAACTTCTCCAAAACCTCATTATCACCCAAAGGTATGTGCTGTCTTCCTTTGTCTCTTTTATGCACTTCCTAAAACAGCTGAATGATGAAGTTTGAGTTTTACCCCTTTTGTCAGATGCAGTTCACATCCTCCACTCATCTGATCCCTACTACTGGGATGCTAATGACTCTTAATGAAAACTGTGAGTGAGAGAGGGAGGGCAAGAAAAATATGTCTGTACAAAGACATATTTTGCATGACATATTTTGCAAAAGCATGTTTTTATTTGCATAAACAGACCACTTTTCCTTCAGCGGTAACCTTTTGACAAATCCTTCTGTAGCCTTTAATGATATGCTATGAAAGGGCTGATGGCGCCAAAGCTTTTCTGCAAAAAAAACCCCAAAACTGCTGGAGATTTGTAGTCATCTTGTCATAATTTACAGATTAAATGTGGGCGCTGTCAACAATCACTTGCAGGTAAAATTTCTTCCTGGGTCTCATCCAGAGTAAGTGCTCCAGCGCCCCACGTTGTCTTTAAGGACTCACTGTAAACATGTTCTGCTCACAGGCAAGCAATAAAGAGCTATCATATTTCACAGTGCAGGCTTAGTGAGTGGGCTGCATTGCTTAAACTGAGCCCTGCTCGTATAGTTAAAGGCCCATCTGAGGACAGCAGATCAGTATTTGATCTTCTGAATTTCAATCAGTTGCATCTATTGCAAAAATCTATAATAGTATTATTGTATTGCTCATCTGCATTATTTCTGTCTATTTCTCTCATTTTCATCTTTTCATCTCCTTGTCTATGTAGTTCTGTCAAATCAGTCACACGACTGTCAAGCTTTGATTTTACTGGCAGACAGAGTTATGAAAAGTGCTCCTTCAGGGTGTCATCCATGTGATAGACATGACACGGTCAGTGCTTGCATGCACAGTGTGGCAGGATGATTTGCACTCTTTACAAGGCACGCATGTACACATATTGTCAGGCTCAAATATTGAATGACCATAACACTTGATCAGATTCTTATAGCATATTCTGAAATTCTTCTAATCTGTTTATTTTTATGTATTTTCTTATGAAACATAAAAAGGAGAATCTTCTACATAGTGTGACGCTGATAAAGGTGTGCCATGACATTTGCACAACCATAAGAGAGCACACTGTTTTCACTTTTCATGCATTCCTTCCACATTCTGATCCTATTTTTTCTTGCCTTCACCCACTGCTCATTTCCTCTGTTATTTCCTTCAACATGCAGGCAAAACATCAAGTGGAGATTTGAGGTCTGTGATAATGCTGACACTGCCTGTGTGTGTGTGTGTGTGTGTGTGTGTGTGTGTGTGTGTGTGTGTGTGTGTGTGTGTGTGTGTGTGTGTGTGTGTGTGTGTGTGTGTGTGTGTGTGTGTGTGTGTGTGTGTGTGTGTGTGTGTGTGTGTGTGTGTGTGTGTGTGTGTGTTATAGGGGTGAACAGCCTTTGCCAGTCACTGAGTGCCAACCCGTCCATACCCAGCAGCCTGGTCCATCTGGACCTCTCAGGGAATGTCCTCAGAGGAGACGACATGCAGGTACAAGCAAACACCCACACTTACAGAGAGAGAGCGAGAGAGAGAGAGAGTAATCCATTTTAGAGCTAGTATCAATAACACTTAATTGATTAAAACAGTCCAGGCCTGCAGTTGTGTGGGGGACTTTCCATGCTGTTGTAAATCAGTTATCTTATCTCCCTTTTGGAGAGCATCGACTCGGGACCTTCAACATCTGTTCAGAGCACAGATACATCAGAATATACACTGTAAAACTTTTCACTGTAAATTTACAGTAATCAACTGGCAAAGTACTATATTTTTTTTTTTACAGTTTCTTACTTACACAGTTTTCAGTACGTTACTGTATGTATACTGTATTTGAATCTACAGAGTGTATCGTGTATTTAATGATAAAGAATTGTAAATGAACTATATTTATATAGCGCCTTTCTAGTTTGAACAATCGCTCAAAGCGACTTACAACACGAGCCAGCATTCACCCATTCAAACACAGAGACTACCAACTAAGGTGCCACCTGATCGAAGCACGACCTTCCGATAAGTGGACGACTGCTCTTCCTTCTGAGCCACAGTATTATGTGTTGCACAAAGTGTCTGAGTGACAGAAAGTAAGCAAGGGTTTAAGGGCAATCAGGGAAATCTGCTTAGTCCCTTACTTCCCAAGAATTAGATGAGGAGATAGATATCACTCTTATATCTGTAAAGTAAATATGAGGCAAACCCCGGCCGATGGATAGCTTTGCTTAGCATAAGGACAGGGAACAGCTATATCTTTTAAAGTTTGGGACAAAATATTGTCCTGCACATAAGTAAGATTTAAGATCAGCATGGGAATGATAGGTGGCTTGATGTGGGAAATCAAATTACGGAAAATTATGAATGAGAGCAGAAGAGTGATAGCAGACACTCAACCATAGGATTATATGAAATAAAATGCAATTTTAAAAAGACAATTTCTCCCTGTGGTCACTAACATATCAAGCTACTAACGCCTTCACCTTCTCCTTTATAACTATTTATCATGTGTTGCTTTACATTTAGCATTTCTACCACTTCCTGGGTCAACCCAACAGCCTGGAAACCCTTGACCTCTCCAACACTGACTGCTCATTGGACCAGGTGAGTCAGGGGGCCTGGTAGCTAAAAGGAGCTAAGATAATTGGGTACAGAGATATATGGTAATGGTTAATATAAAATTAGGGAATGACAAACAAACAAAAAAATGCAAGTTATATACATCATTATACTAGATTGTAAAATGACATACTAGACTTTGCTACTTATGTTACAGGGATTGTAATCAATTTTATAAACCCATTCAACCTGTGCTGCTGCTTGCTGCTTGCAAGGTGGTCATAATACTGTATGTGATGTATTGATGTGGGTCTGAGAGCCAAACACACCATATTGATTAGACTGAGATGTAGCCAGCTGTCAGTCTGTCACTGAATATATTGATTAGGTCTTAAATCATTTGGTGTCCCTCTAGGGCACAGCCACATACAAATACATGACACACTTCTCAACACACAACGCAGACACAAAGCTGTTGTCTCTTTTTCTATCGCAGTCACACACAACGTGGAACGTGGGTGAAGCATGAGGGTTGGGAGATGCAAAGAATAACAGCATTTTGTGCTCAAAACCCACTGAAAATTCAAGCACATTTCCAAATAAAATTTTAGAGAATAACAAATCAAGCAATACTTGAGAAAGTTTACACAGCCCAGACTTTGTGGTCATATGTCGTCTGCATTTTCCAGGTTTGCTCGGCACTGCTGCGAGGCTCGGTCCAACACCTCTCTGTTCTTAACGTGTCAAAGAGTGTCTTCCCTCACAGGTAAGAACACGTCTGCATTGGACTGTCACCTGACAATAAGGAAATTCAATAGTTGGCGCATATATCCAACAAGGTTTGTTATCAAGAGGAAATTTGCTCTTTTTACAGGCAGACAGTTGTACAATAGAGGATCAATAATAAAAAAAAGTGAGATATTAAAAAGAAGAGTAGAAGATGCAGTTACAGTAAAAATTCAGATAAAAAAGAGATACAAAGGGAAGGTTGTAAATATAATTGTGTATTTAGATGACAGATTTTAGAAATGTCAGTGCCATTCACATCACTGAAAGTTAAACAAAACAGCCAAATTAAAAATCATACATTTCTAAACTGCAAAATTCATTAATTTCACCAAGAAAAAGTAAACCTTTTACTTCAGTTTGCTCACAGTACAATAATGTTCATCACAAAGGAAATTCTCTGCCTTAAAACCTCGCTTTATTTAAAAAATGTATTAACATACCCACATACATTTTTAAAGCTAATACCAAGTATGCAGCTCACATTTATGCAACCTGCATAAAACCAGGGTGTAAATGTAATATCAATATTAAGTCACATCCCAAACCAGTTTAAATATGAAATGGGGCTGACGTGTCCTGGACGTTGTCATCCATTATGTGCTTCCTTGAAAACAGACCCTCTTAGGCTTACCTGTGATTCTCCTCTCCATCTTAATGTCATTTCAACATCATCGTTTCTTTTTGTCCTGAAATGACTTCTTACAGTACCTCCCTTTCAACCAGAAATTCCCTCCATATGTTGGTGTGTGACACCTGCTGGTGGCAAAGTGTTATTACAGACAAGAGGAAATATCTGTGTGTGTGTGTGTGTGTGTGTGCGTGTGTGTGCGTGTGCGTGTGTGTGTGTGTGTGTGTTTAACAGATGGGTGGTGGGTGGAGTTTTTCTTCAAATTATTATCTCTCTTTCCAGTTTGTCTCAAGGGAGTTGAGGACTTCATCAAGGGAGAAAGAGGGGGAGTTTACAGAGGGAGGATGAGTAGTGGTTAGTGGTTATGTACCTGAGACTTTGAGTGGCTCTCCTTTGTGAAAGTTCCTTCTAAATCCTTTGTTTTATACAACTAGATCGGTTTCTTAAACAGTGAGAGAACCTAAAATGGGGCAGAGGCCTTTCGGACATGGCAAGAGTACTAAAAGTTTAATGTTGGCCTGAATATCAGGCCAGCTCAAAGAACTACATTCCTGACATTTTAAAGTCATTGTCCTATCCGTCTGGTATTGTTTCCTGCTCTCTTGTAGGAAAGGCAAAGACGTACCTCCATCGTTCAAGCACTTCTTCAGCAGTGCCATGTCTCTCAGCTCCATCAACGTGTCAGGAACCAAGCTGCCACCAGAGGCCCTCAAGTGAGAGAAAGATTCATTCACATTTAATGTGACTGAGGAGCAGTTTCCTCTGTCCCACATTCTGTTTGACTGTACATTTAGTTTCTGATCTTCTTTTATCACCAGTGTGCCCATCTAAAGCAGAAAGAATAAACATGTCACCCCTATGCTGCAGTTCTGTCTGCACTAAATGGGACTTGCAGTTTATTTGCTTTTTACTTTTTTTTACATGAAAATCTTTTATTATTTTTATTATTATTGAGTATCATTAAGAGTGTGAAACATTTGTGCTCACAAACCAATACAATATTATTTACATTTAAAATTTGTATTCGCTCAATTCATATATCAGATTTGTTTTTTGATTTTTTGATTTGTTGTTTTTTTTTCTTTCTTTTTAACAGTATATAATTATGTTCTCTTAGAGCTCTCCTGCTTGGCCTGGCCAGTAACCTCAATCTTAAGGAAGTGTCTGTAGACCTCAGCTGCTGTGAGGTAAGACTGCATAAATATGATTCACATTCAGTTGCAGTGATTTCTATCAACGTGTGCAAGCAAGGAGGAATTTGGAAATGTTTTTTTTTTTTCATAATTAAGATTTAGTGTGCAACCAGAATACAATGAAAGCTATCCCAACCAATTGAGAGACTCCAAAGTGGATTTAATTGGGGCACTGGTTTTCTTCTCTTGATTTTATGAAATTATTCTCTTTCTCTCAAGTATTGGTAGCTTTTGTTTAAATGCCCTTGTCATCTTAATTTTGGTGAGTATGGTTTTATATAGTTTGGAAGTAATACTGCTCCAATGTGATCATCATTTTAGGATCCACTCCAGACCCATTTGACAGGCCAGTGACACTGCCAAGAGGCTGTATAATGGAATACTTGGCAGACAGCAGGAGGGGGAGAGATGTACAGAGGGGTGGGGGTAGTTTCCGTCTCAAATTGTTTCACAACTCTCCCTCACATACACACACACACACACACACACACACACACACACACACACACACATATACACACACCTATCCTCTCCTTCATCTCCTCTGCTCAAACAGAAAAAGACAGCTTGCTACAGATTCAATGGGATTGCTAAAGATAACACATGAATACAAATTACACAGAAATCCCAATTGCAGATTCCCATAGAAACCTTCCCAATCTGAGGCTGTGGGAGGAAAATGATGCGTTCCACCCTACTTGAAGTCTTAATGAACCCTTCGGTGGAGGCTGATCTCTGAGTGGGCTGGTGTCTCACAAAATAAGGACTGTGTGTATGACTCCTGTCGAGTGTGCAAATGTGTGTGTTACTGATGAGTGTGTGTGTGTGTGTGTGTGTGTTGAATAGAAGAATAGTTATTAAGCATCTGCGTGTTTTGTTGCTGGTAATTGTTGGTGTGGCTCTGACATGCTGTTCTCTCCCCCTAATGCCTCTGTAAGCTTGGCCATTGTGTAAGTACCAGTGTGCTCACACTTAATATCAAACATATCATGCATCCTCATTATTATTTGAATGTCTGTTTTGGCAGATAATTTTTTTTGAAAGATTTAATGAGAAGCAACATCCTGCAGCAAATGTTGTGGAAGATCTGTCTTATTTTTTAAGGATGTTTTTCATTCAACCTTTGCAATGTTAGGAATTTAGAACCACAAGTTCCTTTTTGATATATTCTGCATGTTTCCATTATTTGCTGTTTGGTCTTTGACAGTGAATGAGATTAATATGCAGATGTCGTCTTATTAAAGCATTTCATTTACTACAGTATTTTTACAGATGGTTTATATATTAACAGTACTTGACTGTCATATTGTTGAATTTTACAAGGATTTGTGAGCCTTTGTGGAAGTTCTATGATATTTCTAAATTATTATTATTATTATTGCATAATACAGGTATTAATAAATAATTTTGTCATTAATAATATATTTTTTTATACATTTATATTGCAGGATTTTCCAAATGATGTCTCGTTCCAGTAGTAGTGCAGGGCAATCAATCAGTCACATATTCACAGTGTCACAAGCTGTAGTTACTTGTAGTATAATTAGATAAACAGGCAGTGCTCTACATTGTGGTGGTCTGTATCCGTGTGTAGCTCTGTGCTTACACTTCGCCCTCTTGTCTTTCCAGATGCGGTCAGGAGGCTCTCAGATTCTTGAGGGTTGTATTGCTGAGATCCCAAATATCTCCAGCTTAGACATCTCTGACAACGGTGAGGTGGCAGCTTCCATGCTTATTGTACCACACGCATACTGAACTTTTCAACCCTAACCTTAAGCTAAATTTGTCATCGGCATGCAGCTACCAAAATCAGTTTAGATGATTTTTAAAAAAAAATAATTTCCAACACATCCCTCTTCCTCCAGGCTTGGACTCAGACCTGTCCACTCTGCTGGTGTGGTTGGCCAAGAACCGATCCATCAGACACCTCTCTCTGGGCAAGAACTTCAACAACATCAAGTCCAAGTAAGAATACAGGAGTGGAGAACACAGCTGTTCACACAGTGCACAGCTGACGTGTTCATATGAAATTAAGCAGAATAATATAGAAACAGTGTAATTCTGAAGATTTCTCTGCTTATCATTTTTTTCTTGTCTGTCCTCTACTCGATCTAGAAACCTTGCTCCAGTGTTGGACAGCCTGGTCCATATGATTCAAGAAGAGGAGTCGGTGAGTTTTTAATTTCCTTCTCTGTCTGGCTTTTGTGAGGCGCAGCAGATCACTGCATGTTCACCAGCTGCTCTGCTTTAGAGCTCTGACCTTTCCTGACATATTGCTGTCTGCTGATGATCAGCATCCCTTTTGAGAATTCAAAAATTTCCCAGAATTGAAAAACTTAGTATCTAAACTCCCTCCATCCATTCGATTTTCCCTTCCTGTGTCAATGACTACAGGGGGAATTATTTGGATGTTACAATATTCTGTTAAAACTATCATTTTATTCAAATGCAGAAATAAAGGGATCTCCCTCAGCTTCTTGCTATTTTCCTGGCCCTCAATCATCTCACTCTTTTTATCTCTCTCTCATCATGGGAGCTGTAACACATTTTGTCTTAGTGCCTGCCCTTTTTTTTTTCCTCTTTTGGGCTATATTGACTGTCCTATTGAGCTGATTTGTGCTGCTCTGACCTAGATGCTTGTAGTGTGTGTGTGTGTGTGTGTGTGTGTGTGTGTGTGTGTGTGTGTGTGTGTGTGTGTGTGTGTGTGTGTGTGTGGTTGTGTGGGGTTGTGTGGGGTTGTGTGGGTGTGAGAGCTGTTGATCTGATTTTACAGGTCAGATACAAAGAGAGAAAGAAAAGGGGGATAAACTTTAATGATGGGTACTGGAAAAGAGAGAGGACAGTACAGCTGATATCAGAGATGGTCTTGTTTATGAGAAGAACAGATGAAAGCATACGGTTGTACGTTTAGAGTATGTGCATGTTATCCTGTTCCCAACCTTTCAGGTACTTTACAACCAGAGCTGATCGCCAAGTGAAAGGATGTAGAGACAAGCATTCAAGGACACTTTGATGGGGAAAAACTGGCACTGCCTGCAAGAATAGTTAAAGAACATTAATGCTGTCAGTGACATAAATCACAGTGGATTTTGTTAAATTTGTCAGTGCCAAGAAAGCTCTTTTTAAATTCTTGCTGGCAGCTCGTCAATTGTGATGCCATTGATCAATCTGCAGGTGGAATATAAGCTGACTACTGTCCTGCTGTCCTATGACTGCCACAAACTCACCAGATTGAACACTCAGCTATTATAAGTATGTATTTCACCTCATGATCTCATAATAGAAAACCTTTTCTCCTCCTCCCACCCCACATGTCTCCCCTCCCCAGCCCCTCACCTCTCTGTCTCTTGCAGACTCCAGACTAAAGAGTGATCTGACCATCGTGCTGAATGCCCTCGGCAGCAACTCCACCCTCACCAGGTTAGACATCAGTGGGAATGCCATGGGGGACATGGGAGCCAAGATGCTGGCCAAGGCCCTGCAGATCAACTCCAAACTCAGGTGAGAATATGTTCAGGGGTCAGTTATCATATAGAATCTTCATCAATAATAAATAGCAATAATAGTAATCGATCATGTTACACCACTAGTTTACCTTCTACTGACTTCTCTACAGCCCTGGACTATGTTATTTGAAGGCTGGATACAATCAGTTAAGGTGAAGATATGATGTAAATATAAGATATACATATTTAAAATAAATGAAAATTCCAAAAAATAAAAATAAAATAAAATTGAATAAAATGAGACAAAAATAAAATTTGATTATACATATACAAGGATTTTAAATTGTTTATTAATGCACAATTAGCACTCTTATGAAGACATTTTTCATATTTTTACATCTGAATGTTACAATATTGTCATTCTTTATCCATTTATTCATGAGCCTACAGAATTACTATGAATGCTAAATAAGGATGGTTAGAATGATAACATAATATATAATTCAAACAGACAAACACAAAAATAGACTAAGTTAATGTGCTTTTATATAAATATATATATTTATATACATAAATTAGCTTATATTGTGTAATCACAGGGTTTGCCAGTGTACTAACACCATTCCCATTTTCACAGATGCTGAAACCCATGCAAATGTATTTTCATCAAGCAATTATTTTTTTTAAATCACTTTCAACAGGAGCATTGGACAAAATAAATAAGCCTCTGTGACTGCACCTTCTTGTTAAACATTTGAATGATGTCATGTTTTTTCTGTGCAGGACTGTGATCTGGGATAAGAATAACACCAGCCCTCAGGGTCTTCAAGATGTAGCAGCCGCTCTGGAGAAGTAAGTAGCTCTGTATAGACAATAATATACATGCACTGGTGTACTCACCAAAACTCCTAAATGAATGAGTGTGTGGCTAGCAGTTTCGGCCCAGATGTCCTTTAGCTTTGTGCTGAGCAGGAGGAAATATTGAAGTGTGATTAGACAGGAAGAGAAGGAGAGAGTGACAAACACAGGGAATGCACCAACAAAGAGACAATGGCGGAAGAAAAGATGCTGAATAAGGAAGAAGAAGAGAGAAGAACAGACTAAGAGAGACTAAAAGTGCAAGACGAGACTGAATGAATCAGATTTTTGTCTACCGTCTCTTCTGTCTGTGGCCCTGAATGTTCAATATTCTTATGTAAGCATGAAATGACATACAATATGCATCTCACTAAATTTGCTTCTGGGACACATCTGCACATCCTCTCTCCTCTCTCCTCTTTTCTCTTATCTCTTGTCTTCTCTTTATCAGACTCTCTCAGCAGCACGTTTCCCCTCTGAGTCTCTGTATTGAATTATTGAAAAACAATTCTCTATTCTGTCAAGAGTGCAGTGTGTGTGTGTGTGTAAGTGTGTAATTTCCTCATGTCTCTTGTGTTCCTTTTTTTTTTTGGTCAGATAATGTTTCCTAATGCTTGACATTCTGCAGAGGTTTTCCATTCTGCTTGTAGTCTACAAGTGGAGAGCATGAATGATTGTCAGTAGAGACTATTGATCAAATACTGAAATGGGTCAAATATTCTTCAGAGACTGTCATTATATCTGGGTAGCCTGCCCAAGAAAGGTGATGTTGGAAACACACAAGGCTCTATCTTACACCGCAACAATATAAGATAAAGCCCCTCCTATGCCAAGCACAAAGTAGCACAAGTTTAATTTTGTCTAACAGTTGTCTAACAGTTGTTACTTTCACGCCCAGCACCCACATTGCTTAAATACAAAAGTCCTTGCAGCCATCTGTGCACCCCTGGGCATGTTGGTCTTAAAATGAGGTGTGGTCACACATTAGTCACACCTAGAACATACATAAGTATTAATCTTATTGAATCATTCCAATTACTCTACCTGCCATAGTTACAGTGGGTAAAATTACAAACCCTCAATTGTGCATCATATTGTATACATCTGTTCAAATACATCTCTTCTCTTAATATTTAATGAAGTAATGTCTGCAGCACAGCTCTATACATGTCTCTACCTCTTTCCCTCATCTATAATGTGAACTGACTGTGTGTTCATTAGGAACTT
The DNA here is from genome assembly GCA_037577475.1 of Chaunax sp. Z400. Classification (NCBI taxonomy): domain Eukaryota; kingdom Metazoa; phylum Chordata; class Actinopteri; order Lophiiformes; family Chaunacidae; genus Chaunax; species Chaunax sp. Z400. The sequence continues at coordinate 15,419,831 of CM075190.1, forward strand.
CACCATTCGTTTCATGCCCATCCCCATCATCGATGCCTCTCAGGCCCTGAAGGCCAGCCCCGAGAAAACGGAGGACGCTTTGCTAAAAGTATGTCAAGAATTCTCATTGGCTCTGTCAGCCTCCAGCTGTCTTGTAATAATGTTAGATGTTTTTTTTTTATGGTGTAGAAATCATTCTAAAACATGCTAAAACTTAGAATCAGATGAAACTTTTGTTTGTCATCATGACAGTGGTTTTGTGTTTCTCCCCTTAGATTGAGAATTATCTTTACAGAAACCATGAAACAAGAAAATACCAACAGGAGCAGGCCTATCGTCTGCAGCAGGGCATCGTGACCACCACCACACAGCAGGTGTGTAACAAAATGATACAGACACACTATGGGTTTTTTTATGCACTACAATCTATACTGTTCTGTAATTGGTCCATACTTTCATACTTGTTTTTGTTTTCCAGATGATTGACAGGATTTGTGTGAAGGTGCAGGACCACCTGAACTCTCTGAAAAACTCAGAAACAGATGCCATCTTGGAGGATGTCAGGTCAGCAGAGAGCCTCATCAAAGACGCCAGGAGTTCTAAGACGGTGAGGGTGGACATGCTACACATGGGACCACAGCAGTGCACTTAAATTAAAGTGATCAGTTTTCTCGTGGTTTCTCACACCTTTTTTTTATTTCTATATTAATCCTGTTTTCTCTGTGTCTCCTTAGCTGCTCCCTAAACTCTACCACCTAGGATCAGCTGCCAGAGAGGAGGTGAACAGCGTGTCTGCGGGACCCATCCAGGAGAAACTGGAGGCTATGGCTGGAGAGGTGACAACTGTCATGGACCAGCAACTGCAGGTAGAGTTATAACTCCAAAGATGACAGAGATGGTTGATGGTTGTAGGCGGTGAAAGTTAACTAAGAGGAAATGTAAGGAAAAGACTCATTTAAAATCAAAATAAAAGAAATTATAAAAAATTTGATTTTATAATAAAACAGCTGCAACCAATATCAGTAACATAATAAATAAAACATAATAATAAAGTAGTAGTATTAGTGATCTCTGGGACTTTTTAAGCATTAATGTCACAGAAACATAACCAAATTAAAGAAAAAAATGTTTTAAATTTTATATATCAACAAAATCAGTGCTTAATATAAATGTTCATCTGAGGTTAACTGGTGGTGCATTATTAAATCGTACCTCCACCCCTTTTCTTCCCTCCTTCCAGACTCTGTTGGAGTCGATGGTGGATGCGGCAGAGTCTCTGTGCCCCCATGTGATGAAGAGGGGTAATCTTCGTTCTGAGCTAATGAAAGCCAGCTCAGCCAAGATGGTCGTACCCACAAGTTTTGTCTCCAAAACTCTCCTGGAGCAGTCTGGGGTGGATATTATCAACAAAATCAGGTGTGTGTCTGTTTGTGTTATGTAACTATGGATTTAAAAGACAAATCACTAAGATTTTTCTGTGATGTTCACATTTGTTGTGTCCTGTTGAACTCTTCTCTCTTCCTCTCTGTGTTCCAGTGAGGTGAAGCTGAGTCTAGCGTCCTTCCTGTCTGATCACATTGTAGATGAGATTTTGGAGGCTCTTTCAACTTCCCAATTCACTCTGGTATGATTAACAGACCTGTTAACTGAACTGGATCATTGATTTATTCATTCACAATGGCTGTTCACTATATAAATACCATAATTTAGTTTCACTTACATCAGCTTCCATTCAGGATTTTCAAATTTCAGTCTTGCCGCCTCTTTTGATAGCATAAGCATGTCTATATTGTGTAATTCTGAAGTGCATCTTTCATTATTTTTATCCTCCCTTTCTCTGTCTACCATCTTTCCTCTACCTTCTTTCTCCCTTCATAAATCCATTCTGTCTCACCTACCTTACCACGCTTCTCTTTCCTCTCCTCCTCTGTTGCACTCATATCTTGTTCCTACAACACCTCTGCTCACTCTTCTTCCTCCTCTCTCATCCTCCCAGGCAGACCATCTGGTGCGGCGAGGTCGTCCCTTGGTGCAGCAGGAGTCTGTGGATATGGACGTCCCAGAGGAGAAAATTCCCAAACGGGCGTCAGCTGAGATACTGGAGGCTGAGAGGCTGGAGGATCTAGAGACGTGCATGGTAGGTTACAATGTACTGGGATTTTAGCAGGTTGGTTTTTATTAATGAAGAATCAACACAACCTGTCTAAACAAAGCCGTCACTGAGTTTCAGTGGCAGACTGGTTCTGTTTTTTGGCTATATTTCAAGTCAAATGATTAAATTAAAATCAAAACTGCTCATTCTGCCACCCAAATTGGACCCCATGTTAATTAGCTGTGTTAAACAAACACAAGCAATTAATTTTACCGTCTCCTGGGAGAAATAAACTGTGAAGACTGAGTTTAGTATTAATTGTAAGAGCTGCCTTGACACTCTAGCTTTTTGTAAAATGCTAAAAGTGGCCCATATTGCTTTTATAGTTGGCTGTTCTTGTTGACCTATATGTACTCTATAAGAGCAGGCGTGTGTGTCAAAGAGGACCGAACCTTCATGTTTGCAAAAATAATGGTGTCAGATTTTATGGTTTCTGTGATAGAAGAATGCCAAAAGGAAATCATTTGTCATTAACATTCCTATTTGCAATAATCAAGTATGCGTACAAAGGCAGGCATGAAGGGAGAGCGGAACATTTTAAACAGAGATCAAATTAGAAAATATTTCAAAAGGTTATGGCAGGTTAGCACTTCTCAAATTTCCAAATCAAGAAGAACTGCAAAAGTATTATAATATTTGTTTATTAACACTTACAAGACTCGTTGCAGAGTGTTTGAAATATTCAAGTTCGAAGAATTCTTTTTTTACTTATCACCTACAACTGTTGCTGGTTTCAGAAAGGTTTATTCAACTTTTTGGGGATTTAGTTTCCCCCATGTTTTCATCTATATTTCTTGTAGAAAACGGAGTATCAATAGATAAAAACATGTGTGTCACTTGTGATGCATGGTTGATGCAGGCCGCGGTGAACAGGAAGCTCGATGTTGTTCTGCCTCTTTGTCACTCTGGTGTTACCTCTCTTCATTTTACTACATTCCTCTCTGACCTCTATTTCTCCTGTTGTACGTAATCTTTCCCAGCTATCTCTTTCATTTTGACTTCACTAGGCCTTATTGTGTGTTGTCTTTCTTCTTCTTCAATCTCTTTCCCTTTGTTTTTCCTTCTCTTTCCACCTTTGCTCCATGGAGACTCTGTGCTGCACCAGTGTAAGTAGTTCTGACTGTCCCTCTATGCTTTCCTTTCAATCCACTTTCTTTTGGTCTTACCTTTTCTTTTTCTCTCTGTGTGTCTCCTCACTGCCCCTGCCTGCTATCCAGCTGTCTGTCCTGTAGCTTTGTATAGCACAACCAGTCTCCTGAATTTAGATATTGATCCCTATGATTTATTTGGTCGCTAGTGAAGAAGAAAAATAATAAGTTAAAAAGCATATTTTTCTTAATGCATCTAGTCATATTTCACTGCTCCTCTCCAATTAATGTCTGCCATAACCACCTTGTAAATGTGGATCCCAGTACAATATATGAGCAGCATGTGTAAGAGCGCTATATTCTAATGATGTATGAAGCCAGTGGAATTAGTTGTTCATCCTTTCATAACTACAACTACTCTTCTTATCCTCTTGTTACATTTCAGGATACAACCCTGTTTGAATATAAGAAAGTTCCTGCCTATATATACTGTATACAGTAGCAGTCAAACGTTTGGAAACACCGTCCCATTCACTTGCTTAAGAAACTGTGTCCAAAGATTTGACTGGTACTACACTGTAGGATATTGAAGCTCACAGAAATGTGTTTGTGATAATGAAATCAATGTCGATAGCCACCTTTCTTGTTAATAATTATATTTATTCTGTTTTGTTTCAATGTGGTGATGTTTGGATGGAGCAAAGTGGCAGCTTTATGATTTCTAGTAGTTACATTTAAACTGTGGACGAAATCCCGAATAGGAAAGAGCCACAGTTAGTGTGTTGCAGATACGTTGTTTGATTTATGAGTTCGATACTGCTTGTGTATTTGCTTCCCCAGGATATTTTCTTTATGAAGAACAACCCTGGCTTTTAAAGCTCAAAATGTCTTGAATGATAGAAAATGACACTTATGATAATATCTTCTTCTCTTTCAGATGACTCCTAAATCCAAGAGGAAGAGCATCCACAGCAGAATGCTTCGACCGGTGTCTCGTGCCTTTGGTAAGCAGTTCATTACATTTGTCTGGTTATAATTTCAGAGCATTGAGCTATACTGCAATCCCAGTGCATTGTCCTTCTGCTTTATACTGTAAAACATGTCAGTCTTTGGTCTTTCAAATGAGTATTTTATATGGATGCTAGTTAGACCTGTTGACTCTTGAACATTCAATATATATCTAGTTAAAACCTTCTTTAATGAACATCTTACACACAGAGATGGAGTTTGACCTGGATAAGGCCCTTGAGGACGTCCCTGTCCATGTGGAGGACACTTCATCTCGAACTCCACCTACTCCATCGCAGGTCCTGCCAAAACTGGACCATCGTCCTTCAGGAATGATGGTGGAGCTGCCGTCCAAAGAGGAAAAAAAGCTGCAGCACTTCACCAAATTTAGACCCCGTCGGAACAAGAAAACACATTCCAGTAAAGTACCTGTGAGTAAAGCTTTGCAGGCGGAGGAAGTTCAGTTCTAGACATTAGCTTACTTTCATTTACTTTCAAGATAAAATCAAGTAGAAACACACTTCAAATGTTTACATGTAAGGAAACAGATCTGCTGTTTGTCAGATGCTCCAGACATGGTATCAGATTCTTCGATTTCCTCTTCCAGCAAACCAGCAGTGCTCCATCTCAGGATGGGGAACAGAATGGCCTCATGGGAAGGGTGGATGAGGGTGTGGATGAGTTCTTCTCTACAAAGGTCACTAAGATGGATTCCAAGTAAGGATGCTTACCTATTTTTTTCACTAAAGCGTCCTACACATTAGACATTATTCATTTAATCTTTTCTCAATCTGTCACATTGTCTCTCGTTGTGTCTCCTCTCAGACGTTCCCAGAGGAGTTCAGAGTCTCAGGAAGGGGAGAAGAAGAAGAGTAAAGGAGGATTCCTAAACCTCATCAAACGTTCCTCTAAATCTGATAAATTGGACAAATCTGATAAGTCGGAGAAAAACCAGCCAACCCTTTCAGCCGGGGGTCCATCCTCGGCCTCTTTAGCCTCAATGCAAGCTTCCAGCATCCCAGAGGAGCCCTCCTCACCAAAGACAGCAGTCAAGAGCCCAGCACCTGAGACAAAGTCCAGGTATGTATGATCCAAACCAGAGGAGTTTTTATATTGAAGAACAATATCTTACCAGTGAAGTCAATCTCAGTGTACTGACCTGTGACTCGCTAATAATTCTTGTCTGCAGCCGGTCACAGCCCACAGACTACAGCAGCAGCTCAGACCGCTCTGAGGAGCTGAGGACTCCAGACTCCATAGATGAGCCCTGGGAGGGTTCGGACGGCAAAGGCAGTCCTCAGGGAGGCAGGCGGTATCCAGGGTTACAGATGATGGGCAGTGGCCTCCTGGCAGAAATGAAAGCCAAGCAGGAACGGAGAGCACACAAGGTGAAGTGAAGTGATTTAAAAAGTACCATTTCAATGGCAATAAACAAGGTAAAGTTGGGGACAGATGAGAGACAGCAACATGTGGTTAAGACCTTATGCCTGGTTTGAACATCACAGGACAAGATGATTATGCTGACTCCTCACATTAATTGCAATATGTTCTGCACCAGCAGCATTTGTGTTGGATCATAATTTACAAGGCTGTTCTCCAGGGAGATACATACTGAGGTCACTTTTCTCACATGGTTCTTACGTTTTACATCAACAAGGTTGAGGTGCTAGAGGTGCTCATACTCATGCAGTTATAACATCAACAATTCCTTAGTAAATAAGCAAACTCAATTTGCAGATGAGGACAATATGATTTGGTTGCAAGCCCCAGAAGAAGGAAATTAGTCAACCTTGAGCTGAGATAATTTTTATCAGTTACAAAGTGTTAGTTTCAAACAGAAAGCCATTATAATAAAATAAATTATAGCAAACAGGGCATATTTGAAACACTAAGTTGTTAAAAAAAAATCCAGCTGTAACGTGCAATAATTTATTAATTGCATTCCTTGTATAAGAGTCGTAACTTTGATGATTACCTTAAGACATAAGTCATAAGACATTAAATTAATTTTTAAGCTGAATTCAAGCCATTTATTGCTGCAATAATAATTTTATTTTTAGGTATTTTGATAATTAATGTCAAAATAAGTTGAGAATTAAAGATGGATTATTATTAAGTAAATGTAAGGTTGTGTGGTTTTATAGCAGTCAGAGAGATGCTTGTTTAATAAGAGCACATTTGATTTGATTTTGGGGACAAAGTGCTGTAGGGGTTCAGTCTCCACTTGTCAAGGCTGTTTTTTTGAACACTCACTAACTGCAGATTTCAGCTGGGAGATCACATAAAAGGAGAAGCATCTACACATACACACAGGCACATAGAGATGCTGAGACTTGTGTACATCTTCAGGCTAGACTTTGCAACTGTAAACATGTTGACATAAAAACACAAAAACAACCCTGATTCTTTTGTCAGAAGATAAGGTGTGAGGAGGAGGGAGGGAGGCAAGTGCAGTGTGGAAGAGATGAAGCATGAACAGCAAATGGACAGAATGAAGACGAGAAAGAAGGTTGATATGCAAATTCTCTGCCATAACCATCAACGGAACAAATGTTGTGGGAATATTTCACCTACTTTACATTCCCAAATTCACATAGATGCTTTAAACTCTGTTTCTCCACCTCTTTTACTGTCTTTTCTATATTTAATCGTTCATCCCTTCAAAGGATTACTAGAATAAGGAGTTTCATTTGAAATAAATCGTAGTGTGATTCAAGGGGAACAGAATCAGTCGGATAACACATAAGGGCAATAACTGTATTTTTTGTGTACTATTTGTGTGCACTTGTGAAATGTGCTTTGGTGTTGGCACCTGTAAGTGTGTGTTCACTAGATGTATTATTGGCCCCAGTGTAGTTTCTGCAGGAGTGTGTGCATACAGTAAGAGGTTTATGGTGTTTGCAGCTTTAGGGGTTTTCCTGCCCTTGTATCAGTACCACTAAAGCCTGTCCTGCCATCTGCTTGTTCTGGCGGCCTTCCAGGTGTGTGTATGTGTGTGCATGTAAAATGGACAGAGATTCATTCTGGGGGCAGGTCATTAATACAGAGCTTGAGCGTGTGAGCTGCATTTTCCAACACAATGGTGCCCCCTTCTGTTAAAGTGTGTCTTAGCAGTGTTGCATGTTTATTCAGTCACCTCCAATCAGCATTAAAATTAGAATGGCACCCTGTAGAGCGCATACCTCTGCCAAGGCCAAGCAGTTCTCAGCAAGATACATGTTTGACAGTTTGTCTGTACCATGACCCAGCACTACACAAAGTTTTGTGGAAATCGGTTCTGCAGTTTTTGCATATTTAGGTAAAATGGTTAAAATCTTGCAGTGTTAAAGTTAAATCCATGTGTGCACAAAAATCTTCATATTTAATGGGGTCCATTCTGGCCCAAGACTCATCTTCCCACCAAGTTTCATGGAAATCCATTCAGTACACTATCTATGACTGGACTACACAGAAATCAGGACCCAAAAACACGACTCCAAAAATAGTAATAGTAATAGTTTTAGTGATTTTACTAAAAAGCTCAGTACAAAGAATAATTCAATGTTCATGGAAACAGTCCCACAAAAATGACAGACAAGGGCAAAATACAAATACAGGCAAAGCTCTATAACCTGAAGAGGCTAACTCGAAGATACTATAAAGATAATCACGAGACCAGAAAAAAGGTGTGTGAAAAGAACGACAAAATGAAAACATGATCTAAGTGGCTTGATGAGGTATGACACCATATACTAAGAGTCGTGTTATTGAAAACATTTACTAGTCTACACTCGTATAATGACTCAGTATCTTGTTTGTGTTCCTCCTCCAGTCTTCCAGCCCCGACAGGCCTGAGAGCAATGCAGCAGGTAAGTTGTTTTATCTGTCGAAATAAACATGGAAAAAGGAACAACTTAATTTTTTTTTAAAACAACTGTATGATTCATGCAGGCCTGCAGCTGGTCTTATTGTGTGGATTATTTTCATGGTTCTCTTTCAGGCTGGGTCTGGGTTCATACCATTTTCAGTACATATTGTAAAAAAAACAAACATTGTCTGCATGATCGTTTGTATTTTACTTTATTCTGCATGTGTCAGCAGCAAAGCCCCAGCCGACCATTTCAGAAAGCAAGCCTCCCACTGGCTTGATTAATAAATCAGACCCCAGTTCTCCGGAGAAGACCCCTCTTCGTGCTGAGACCAGGCCAGAACCAGCCCCTCGTTCCAGGTCTACGTCCTCCTCAAGTTCCCTCGGGGGACCAGTAAGTCCAAAACCACCTGTGCCACAAGGAGCAAAGCCCATCCTGGCTTCCCGGCCCACCATCCCACAGAAGCCAAAGACCAGCAGCAGGAGCATCGGTACTATCCCAGAGCTGGATCTGATTCAGTTTTTATCTCCTTGAAAATCTTTGTTGCATTTGTGAAGTTATTTTTGTAGGCTTGTTATACAGATGACACTAAATTTGTTTCAGTTTCTAATAATTGTTGTATTCTTTTACCAACAGATGAGAGCTCAGATTCCCTCAGCAGTGGTGGTGTATCCCCTAAGGTCACAGCTCTTCCTCCCACACTGAAGAGGATCTTACCAGAGAAAGACAAAGACGGCCAGACTGGTCTGCAATCAGGAGGCTCTGCTAACAAAATCACTCAGGATGGTGGGTGACAAGTCTTTGAGAAGCTCTACTTAAACGTACACAATGTTGGATTCTTGTAAAAAACCAATGCATAGACTTATACAGAAATGCATTCATGCCATGGAATTAATACAGTACTAGTAAATAAATAAGTCTTCAACTAGTTTGACACTTACAGTTGCCATTTCCCCCATTTCCTCTCCCATCATTTGGCCAGGGCAGATTTCCAATCCAAAGACTGATAGAAGTTTGTTCAATATTTGTTGAAGCATGTGACATGCTGATTTAGCATCCTTGGCCATCAAATGCCTTCATATTGAATCACTACCTACCAATCAGGTTTTCCAGTCTCGCCTTGAAGAAGACCTGTTGTGGGTCAAATCCGGTTGGCATTTTCCTTTTTTTGCATTTAACTTGATTTGCCCTAATTAATAAAGGCATTTTCTTCATCCTTAGCTCAATGCTGGTGTGCCTGAAGTAAGTCCAGAGGCTTGTCTATAGCTGATCATTTTAACTTCTAGAGTACCTGGTATTCACCTGGAGTTTACTGTTTCATAACTGAGACCCCGGTAATCCCCATTGCTACTGAGAGAAGTTTGTTGTCTCTCATATATTTGCATTGTTCCTGTGAAGGGTGACTGCTGTCTGTCTACATGTATAATATGACACACTGATAGATTCAGGTCACAGCGCATTAATCTATTATGTTACAGACAACCAGGCTGCTTCCTGTTTTTTTGTCTGTCTTCTCTCTGATATTTCATGTTTTGTTTATGCTTGTCTCATGTGTGTCCTCCTTTGGTCTCCCTTTCATTCTCTCTGCTCTTCCTCTCTTCTGTTTTTTGACTCTGTTAGTAGTGACAACGTCTGGTTCCTGTCAGGTGCATACGTCTGACATATATTTGCTGTCAGACAATTGAGAATTTATTGTATTCTGTTTTCTTGTTCTTCTACAGAATTGAAGAAAAGCCTGTTGTGTTTTTAATATGTATAGCTACTGATTACAGAGACACTTACTAGCTGCAGCCAGTGCTATCTCTCCTCTGCATCAATGAAACTTGTACCAAGAAGACGACGATTCTTCCTCATAATTTGAAATTTAATGATGCTCTTTCAGTTAAGACATGCCTTCATGTGATTGGCTTCACCAAAAAAAAAGACATTTCCTTCCTTATCTGAAAGCAATATACATATCACAATATGTGCCAGGGTTCAAATCAGCATAACTATTTTAGATATTTTACCATTATTATAGAATAAGTCAAGAGACAGTAGGCGACGGTATAGAAGGGAGAATGTCTTTCCTCCTCTGGCTCTTCTGTTCCCCTTTCTCTGATTATTGTCAACACCTAATGCAATCTTCTCTTTCCATCTTATTTTTCCAGTGAGGGGTGGATCTGTGTCAGACACTTTTCAGCGACCCAGCCCCCTCCGTACCAACTCTGAGGACCGTGGCTCCTTCAAGAACAAGGACCAATCTCCAAACCCAGACAAGGAGAAGGCAGCGGGCAAGAAGAAGTCATCCGACTCTGGGGAGGAGGCAGACAAAGACTTTATTTTGATATGAATGAGAAGTGTTGATGAGCCTCATGTTTTCCATTAGGAGAGCAACTAAGGGGGAATCTAAAAGATATATTTTTATTTATATTAGAGGTTGCACCTGCAGGTCCTGTCTGACCACAAAGTACAAATCACCTTTGGTTTGCAGGAAGACCTGCTGTAGTATCAGGTAAAATCTCAAATTCAATTTAACTTGGCGGTTTATGATAAGATAAAGCAACACTCGGGGGGATATCCTCATATCTTTTAGTCGCATGTCATCTAGTAAACCAAACTGTGCTAAAACTCCGAAGAGCTTCCATCTTTCAAACCTTTTTTTTTTTTTTTGTTCTCTCTTTTGCCAGGTGAAAATCTCTAAATCTCTCTAAAAAAAATCAACTTTTCAGAATTTGAGGGTGATCAAGTGTATTTAGCAGATGAATGTTGAGAATTGAGGTACATTTAAGTTTCTAAACCACTTCTTTTCTTTTTTTTTAAGAGAGGCATGATGTTCCGCAGACATTTGTGCAAAAGTGTACATCCAAAAAAATCTTCCTTCAATAATCCAACGTCTTGTTTCTATTTGTTGCGAGATTTATAAAATAATACCAGGATCACTGTACTGTACTTGAACTCAAACATGCGACCAGATCAGGACCCAATGGCATTTCTTCCTTCAATGTGTTTGTATAGATTTTTCTATATGCTATTTTCAGTATGTGTGAGTTACTTTTCTCTGGATGTCAGAGGTGACTGAACCCGTTATGCAATTTATCTTCTTTTTTTTTCAGGAAAATACAGGTTCAGCTGAGAATCTCAGCACACTATTAATCAGAAATAGACATTTGATGTAGCATACTAATTGCACTCTTCACTGAATGACTGGAGGATAGCTATAGAAGATCTCAAACACCCCTAACAGACTCTAGCTGTGTGAGGTGGAGTGACCATATGAAGTGTTGCTTTGAGAGGACCGTAGCTTCACTAATAACCAATCAATAAGGCTTCAGCACTGTTAACTAAAACTGTTCTGTGTTTAGAGGCTATGAAAAGAAATGTTTATTTTATGATACTTTTAAACTGTGGATGTCTCTTGGGCTGTTTATAGGGGAAAGAAATATACTGAGCAACAGTAGAAACGCATCATTTTAAAAACCCAATATTTTCCTTTCACTAGCCCTAATCTACTGAAACAAACAAGTATGTGATACACTGAAATGACTTTTTTAAGTACCCACAACCTAAACATGTTAAATCATGAATAACCATCATTTAGTCATAACATAGCCATAACAGTCATTGGTGCATTTCAGAGTAAATGATGGTGTTGGTGAGATTGTTTTCTGCATGATTGAACACACCTGGCCAAGGCAATAAAATCCAGGGTCTAATTAATGTCCCACTGAAACAACTGATGATGCCACAGATTCCCCAAAGCTTACGTGAACGGGCAGTTGGGATGCTGATGGTCGGAACTCTGCAGACTAGTGTAGCACAGATGTTGCAGATGTTATGGCTCATTGCACAGTGGAGGCAGATCACATTTAGTGACAAGTCCAGATTTAACTTGCACACAGCTGATGGTCGTTGGCTTTGGTATTGTCATCGTTGGGAACTCTATCCTGCTGCATACATCCAGGAAGTCGACCGCCATCCATTAGTGAAATACGGTCCTAGGTCCACATGTCATTCCCAGGATACAGCAATCAGTCATCACCTTCATGCATGACAATGCCAGACCACATGTGGCTCATGTCTGTCAGGAGTAGCCTAACTGGACCAGAACAATGTCGCTGTCCTTCCTTGGCCAGCATATTCACCGGATCTCAACCCAATAGAGCATTTGTGGGATGTTCTGGATCACCGGGTGAGAGAGAGAGAGAGATCCTGCTCCAGCAACACATGAACAACTTGTCACAGCATCCCACAAATCCAGATTAACTGTTTTATCCATTCAGGAGTTGTAAAGTAGTGATAAATTCTGGGGGTAGACACGCGCGATACTGTCTGTTCTCTCTCTCACCATCCACACTTTTTGACTTGTAAACACTAAGGCAACAACCACTAATTTGTACAAAAATGATTTTTCTGTCTCGCTAAAGGGTGAATAAAAATGTGTGAACCATAATTTGCCTTCGATATTTGATATGAACAGAATGGCATTACATTAAAAAAATGCATTTCTGCTGTTGCTCAGTATACTGTATGTATCTGTATTTAAAGCACAATACAGAATGTGAACATAAACATTGCTTCATATTTCTGTATTATTTGGTCAAAATAATTGAACTAAACGGCTTCATTTCTAACCAGTAGTCATTTGAACAAATTAGATTATTAAGAATTAAACTAAACTGTAAGACAGATCGATCCTCTCTTCTTACTTTTACATTTATTAATATTCCCCAGGTGAGCTGATGGTCTAATGAAAGCAATGACCTTACTCATAAAAGAGGAATGTCAAAATTAAGCACTTGAAGGTAACACGGCAGAAAATGTCATTTGCTCCCCATCTCAGTGTTTTGACAATAACCTCTTGAGTCTGATCGTTGCGTAAAAGCGGGACACTGAGGGAACTCCAGCCTTCAAACGCTCAGCATCTCCTACAGACTCTTCCAATTTATCACTTCATTCTGTGCAAGACATTTCTTTGGATGTGAGAATGCACTGCCTCAAGTGAAAGTGAACTGGGGGCAGCTGTATTCTGACCACATGAGCCTCTGGGCTGCTCTGTAGTATTTTCAGGACCTGAATGCTACACAACAACAACAGCAACACAGGTCTCATGCTGAGAAATGCCCTTTTCACACTGCTACAGTCAGGAAATGGATTCTCAAAGTTATCTTCTACCCTAAGCATTGCATGAAAGTTTACATTAGAATATGCTGCTGTCATTTCCTATTCGAGTTAACATCCAAATAGTAACTGTGATTAACCATTATGGATTTATGTGCCAAATGGTGCTCAAGCATTTATTTTCAATGTGCACTGGACTTTTCTTATGTGCAGTGTGAAAGGGGCACAACTTGTGTTTTATCACACTGTACAAGAGTCTAATTCAAGTCAGGGCCAAAGGTCTTAAAGGTGCACCTTTTCCTATGGTGTCTATTGATGTCTTTTTGTAGGATCATGATAAGATTTCCTTCTATGTTCCTAGTCAACAACACTGTTCCTGCTGTATATAGTTAGTCGGTCTCCGATGTCTGCTTTGATTCCCAGTCTCCGTCCTTAAAATCTCAGACATAACTTTTTGCTTTATTAGGCGTTCAAAAACACTGAAAAAAGAATCATTACTTTTCAGTGTGGTTATGTTTGTGGAGGCCCTCCTCTTCTTTCTCATCTGCATGGGATTTCAGAAGCAGCTGGCTGTGTTTTTGTCATGATTTCCTGTTCAACTCCGTAAAAATGAGCGTCCACTTTATTTTCAGTCGGTGCAGAGTGTAGAAAGTGAAAATAACCAGTAGTATTGAGTCTAGACTCCTGAGTCTACCTGTGACTGCATGATGTGGCTGTGAGTTGTACTGTATGTATATATGTGCTTCCATACATTTAGGAGTGTGTGTGTGTGTGTGTGTGTGTATATATGTTTAATTTACGCATATGTAATATACACACTGTGATATATTCACACACCTATGTGAACTCAGCAAATCCTATATTGTTTTGGTACTAAGTGCACTACTACACTAAGGGTTTGTTTCCAACTTATTTGGAATTAAATTGCAAACAGTGATGTCTCGATACTTGTACATTGTGTTCATAAATGTTGAAATTAATTTGTTGTATGTATTAATTTGTTATCAAAATTTAATGTGTCTTTGATGGTGAAAAAAAAAATCATGCAAAGCAATGACTGTCTGACTTGTGCTGGAAAATGCATAAATACAAATGACATTAATTCGTTCATTATCAGTCTATTTGTTCCATTTATTTCATCAGGATGCTTCATTAAGTCGGTCTGCTGGTGTTGGTTTGTTCTTGCAAATATTAAAACTGATTAAATAATTTTACAGGCTTCAAAATGTCTGCATTGTTTTCAAGATTTTTGTTTTGCATTGCAGTGTAACAATACAGCCACCGGGTGGCAAATACAATGCCATAGTATCTTATTCTCTCTCTCTCTCCCTCTCTCCCTCTCTCTCTCTCTCTTTCTCCCTCTGTCTGATAGGTGCCATATGCCAACCAAGCAGGCAACTGAACAGTGCAACACAGTTTGTCACCTCAGCCCTCATTGTTTTATGTGTCAAACTTGACTGCTTTGCATTTCTTCATTAAAATGGACAGTGCTTTTGATAACCTGGATGCTGTGGGTTTCCTGGAAATCTGGCAACACTTCGATGCAGATGGTGAGGACAGTTGATGACATGGTTATTTTTTTCTCCATGAGTATTCTTAAAAAGATAACACAGTGCTCAAGAGTTGTTGTTGTTTTCAAGATGAGCGTTATTTGTGTGGTTAAATTTGTGAGTCATGGTTATGGGAAGTAATTTAAAGTTCTTATGTTAAATATTCTTTTGATTACTAAACAACTGTTGACTTGTTTCTGTGTCTGAGGACACCAAAAGTACTATGTATGCTTAAGGTATAGGAGAAATGTACAATTTCACATATATGCCATTATTGAAAGGAGCTTGATACAGAAGGGGAAGTGCACAGCAAGACTTTGCACAGGTCAAAGCTTAAAGTATGAAAATAATTTTGCAGGCATAGAGTCCCTTCTTTCCCTCATGATTTGGATTTCGGGGTAAATTCAAACTTCATTTAATTTATAACCTTAGGACTTGTACGACTTGTTTTTTCTTCGACAGACAATGGCTACATTGAGGACAAAGAGCTTGATGATTTTTTCCGTCACATGATGATAAAACTGGGTCCACAGGTGAGTCAAACTTGTTTGGATGCATTCATCCATTATTTGTGATGACAACAGTTCAATAGAGTGAATGGGTGCATGTGAAGGCGTGCTGAAAACAGACTGCGACATTATACTGTCTGATATTATACTACTATGATTTTATCCATTTATATTTGTATACTACAAAACTACGTATTCAAATATATTTACTTGATCTACCATTATAGATATTCACCCAGACTTTCTGCTGTTTAGCTGAATCTCTCTGCACTTATCTGGATGGGTGGGGTGAGTCTAAGGATGTTAGACACAATTAAAGATCTCTGCTCAAGGAGCCCTCTCCATGTCCATGCAAATACTACTTCATCTTCTAGTGTGTGTTTGTGTGTGTGATTGGATTCCCTACTAATGGGATACCAAAACAAACAGAAACCATCCATGATGTTTGCTGTTACTCATTAATGCCCTCGGGATAAATCCTGTTTTCTGTATTTCTCTCACTGTACAAAAACATGACACAGTTGTTCTGTTATACTATTCATCAGGTGAAGGATTGACATTAACCATATCCTGCTATGGTGATTTATTTTCCCTTTTGTGACATATAGTGTACAGACATAATACAGATTTGTTTTACATGAACTAACACATTTTCCATCTATTGTTCATGTGCATCTTGATGGATTTGGATGTGAAACACAGTTATTTAATATATCAGTGAAACCTAGGGAATAAATGAGTTTATAATGCACCATACATAGGGTCAATAGTGTAAAAACGTCTGCTTAGAATCAGGATGCAAGCACCAAACACGTGTCTGATAGAAAGGTGAGGCTGAAAATTAATGCTTGTCTTTCCATGATGAGCAAATCTCTGGCACCATGTGGTTTGCAGACTGTCTGCTCTGCACTGCATGAAGCAAATATTCGGACTTCAGCATGATAGATCAGTGGGTTTCTATAGTTACAGTACAGCAATCAATTACAATTTTCAAATTCATCATCTGAAAATATTCTGGCCTTTGGGTTGAGCTCTGGTTGGGGAAGAACCTGAACTAAAAGGAAAGGACAATGTGATTCTTAGGTCAGATTAGCATTAGCATCCTGCTTATTGGAGAGATATTATTGGTTAGGACTTATTGGTTAGGCCAGGAACACGTAAGACGAGCTAAATATTTACAAATAGTTAGCCTTCGGTTGAGAGAGCAGACCTTGAGAGAAAAATGGGAGCTCGAAGTAACCATGGTGACATTTCTTAAAATAACTGTGACTCAGCCAGTACATTTGCCCTTCAATATCAGTGTTTTCAGAGCTCTTCAATACTTGTATTTTTATTGAAAGGAATCAGTGTAACATACAACAATTTTTGTTTTTTTAAACTCCAGTTTACTGTCATTTTGCCCTATCATGTACAATATCTGTGTCCACTTTTCTACACAGAGTGAATTCCTGATGGTTTGGGGCAAGAAAATCAATGTCATTTTAAACTATTTCATCTCTATAGGAGAAAGTGACTGAAGAGGGCGTCCAGACACTGAAGCAAAGGTTTATGTCCGCCTATGATTTCACTGCTGATGGGAAACTACAAATTCAGGAGGTACTACATGATTCAAAATCACTCTTTTATTCACTTGACCATTCTTTCTTTTTATGAAGCCCTTATTTAAAGGCTTTTTTTTCTAGCAAAATGTGACTTTGACAGAAAACATGGGATACAGCTTTGGTTACATACAGTATGTTGTTCTTATTTTCATGTCTACATGTTTTATGTTCTGTGCTGGTCTTAGGGGAGATAAAACCCCTTCAAATACCCAGAAGAACTGAATTCATGTAAATAGCCTTATCCTGCCATCTTCCATCAAATAGAAAATATGTCATTTTGTTTCTTAGTACACTTTTTATTCATATTCCTGGTCCAGTGTGATATGAAACTAAGCAGATTTCAAGACATCAAGCATCCACCCCGCTCCATCTTCCTCTCTGTCACTATAATAAAAAACGTCTCATACTAACTTCCCTTTCATATATCTTCCTCTCCTCTTTCACCTCTGTCTCTCTCAGACCCATCTATTAAACTCACCCCTCCATATCCGTCTGCTCCATCTCCTCTTCATCTTTTATTTATCTCATGTATCCAGCTTGTACCATATTCAAGCATAATGAAAACTAATTTCCGGGATTGCTGAGGCTCATGCTCTGCCATCATGTAGTGAGGAGTCAGTCAGAGAAGAGCAGTACTCAAACAATGTACTGTATATGTAAACAGTATGCACTATGTACTGTATGCAACAGTGCAAACATCTAACATATTAGATATTTATAGGTTTGGGAAAGAATCTAATGCTTCATTTTGGCTGTCAAGTGTGGCAAACAAATGGCTTACAATGAATGGATGTTGGTTCTAAAACAGATCTTTTTTCTTTTTTTTATTGAGTAAATTGATGGAATAGAATCAAATGTGGCTGCAGCTGTTTCCCCAGAAATTTCAAGCCATGTTTTGATGACATTGCATTCTCAGTCTCTACTCAGGGCAACTGATGCAGTATAAGATAGCAACAGGGCATTATGAGAACAATCAAGAGCAGGAGGAGATATACCCATTACGCAATTGATAGGCCCAACTCGTAATGCATTGAACCACAGACCCAAAGTGCTTTAGCTTCTACTCATAAAGCTGAAAAAAATCAATATATCTCCACTCTGTTGGAGACATTGATTTACTGTGGCTGATGCACGGACTGCATGGTCAGACCTCTCTGTACAGTAGCTTCTTTTAAAGCTATACTGTTGACGAGGGATGCACCCATGAGACTTCTTCTTTCCAAATCCGGCTCTCTCTTTTTTTCCTAATTAAAAATCTATGCACCTCACTGTGTGGAACTTCTGGAATGATTATAACGTCTCCCAAAGAGGTTAAGTGGCTCACATTAAATTTTGGAGTGGATCTGGATAGACGAGAGAATCCAACCATTTTTTCAGTGTCTTTAACATTGTGAGGGGCTTCTTGCCTTTTAGCCTATTACGCATGAACTGCCCGACAGATTTTGATGAAACTTGCTAGAACTGTTCAGCATATAGGAGAGACGAACCCAATAAATTCCGGAGTGGATCCAGATAAACAGGTGGATTCAGAAATTTATTTGAACAATGCAAGAGGCTTTCTTGACCATGAAACTGGGCGGAACATTGTCCCAAAGAATGAACAGTGAATTTTGGACAAGTTTCAGATAATGGAGTGGATTCATTATATATTTTTTTCACTTTTTTTTAACATTGCAAGAACCCTGAGGACAGTGCATTAACCCCAGAAAAAAAGTTATCAGCAAACTTATTTGAAACATCTATCACAGCCTGGCATCGGGGATGGAAACGGGTGATTAAATGTTGGGAAGAATCCGCCTATACCGAACAAGAAATGCTGACCTACACCAAGTTCAAGGTGTATTTTTTCATGCTGGAAGAATCTAAATAGCCTACAGGTGTTGCAGAAGGTTTTTGCATTGCTATCTCCCCATACTGTATGCTGTTGCCTCCACTCTATGAATGGCATTAAGAAGGAGGTGAGCAAGGAGGTGACTATCAGAAAGCCACAGAATCCCATGAGGTAGGGACATGAAATGCTGTCAGTCCTCCATTTCTGTATCATATTACGGATCTGTTTGACACTATCACACTATCAGACATCAGTATTGTACTGTGCAGCATATCATACATTTATTGTACTGTACTTTTAGTATATTTAATTGTAAAGATACCTAATCGAGTCACCTGCTCTTCTACAACACATCAGGATCTGGCAGGGAGTCACTTCAGTGGGTCAACACTTGATAACATGAGGGTTTCAACTGCCTGTTAGCTCTTGTCATGTTGATGCAGTCTGAACAGTTAGTGATCCTGGTGTTGTCTGTCTTCTTTCATTACTATGGTGGCACTAGACAAAGTCCTGTCCACTATATGGCTACTTTATTATATGCTGCATTCTGTTTTCAAAGTGCAGTTGCACTTCTTTTGTATTTGTATAGGCCTAAAATCCCAAGATTTAACAAATATGTGAGGATATCTAAATTATTTGTGCTGAAAGGAAGCTCAAGCAATTCTTTGAGCCACCAACCATTTCCTGGATCCAGCTCCTGAAGAACTTGTTGCTTGTTTCATTGTAATTTGTTTTCTGGTGTGGCTAAGGAAGCATTGTGGTGGATAGTTCTGACTAATTTTCTACTGTTTCAGTCCAATTATTAATACAATTATTGAAACAATCAACAAATATTTAGTTAGATAATCAATTCGCCCTACTTTGTGTTATTTTTGAACTGAGACATTATTGAAAACACCCAACAAGACTTTTGTATGTCTATAGTTGCATTGATCCGCATTGCTTTACTGAACCTCTGGCTCTTCTTTACTTGGCATGTCCACTGGTGCATTGCGCTTATTCTGACTGTGAAATGTTCCTCAGCTTTGTGATTTGCCGCAGTATCATCTGGTATTTAATCAAATTGATGACGGGGGCCAGTTCAATCTGCTAATGGAAGGTTTGATACTGTCAGGACAGACCAGAAAAGAGTAACATGAACTGGAGAAGAGCCAAGAGGAGCAACGTGAGGAAATCTCTAAATGTGATCTCATCTCTAAGCAAATGCTAGACTTCATGTCCATGATGTTTCTTGGTAATTACAGGATGTTGGGATATTGCAGTTTGGGAAGCATTATGTCCAAGCCTGTGGTGAACTTTGTATGAGGTTTATGAACAAAGTGACAGGAGTTAAAGTTATGTAGTATCAACAAATGTACAGTCATTATTTTTGGATGCACTACATAATTTAATCTTTTCATATAGAATTTATGACCAACACCATTTCTTTTTAATCACTCACAGTTCTGTCTTTGTGCCCAGCCTGGTTCACTGCAGTGGCGACACACCCACAAGCTGCATGGTTTGCTATTTAGTTCACTGAATTTTATGTGTTGCCTATCTTGAATCTCCTCTAACACTGCTGTGATCTTGTCTTCCAGAAAGCTTGATTATCTCTTTTGGTCCTTGGATATTCCTGACTAAACTTAACTTTGTGCCGGCATTATTGTATATACTGGAAATTGCACTTTATGTTGGTTTTAGACTATAGATCACAGGGGTTCAAGTTACAAATGGGATTCTTACAGCTTAAGCAAGGTTTTTTTTATGCTTAGCATCCTTTATGCATTGAACATAAGCATACCATTGGAAATTATTTGAAGACTAAACTCTAGCATAAATCTCAGAACATTTTTATCCAGTAGTTTCAGTTTGCAAAAGTTTGTGGCTGAGAATTCTGCAGCCATCTCAATCCAATAAGGATTCATGGAAACAAACATTTTAATTTAAAAGCATCAAAATCTTGTTCCATATACAGCGACCCTGTTTTTTTTGGATAATACACAAAGCTAACGTTCAGTAATTTCATTGGATAACTTTCTCCCTTAAAAAAAAAATCAAATAAAAACCGACCCCTGATCTGATCAAGATTACAAGACCAGACTATAAACTTGGTGGTAAATGCTTCTCTCCATCAGCAGAATGGGCAAGACAAGATAAGAAGATGGAAATGCCCTTAAAACATGATTATCCATTCACTGCTCTCTACTCTGACCTCTGCCCTCTGGCATGTTTTCCAGTTGGCCAATATGATCCTCCCTGAAGATGAGAACTTCCTGTTAATTTTCCGCAGAGAAGCTCCTCTGGACAACAGTGTGGACTTTATGAAGGTGAGGTCACCGATTATTATGAGTTGAGACAAGAGGCCGTGGGAAAACCTCATCCATCAAACTATTAGGGATGAGTCATGTACGATTTGACACTGAAAGGTGATAAGAACAGTAAATATTACACAATAACGTTGAAAACACAAAAACTCGGAGGCACCGTGCCGCTCTATGTACTGAGGCTACGGTACTCCAGTGGCTGCCATGGGCTCGATTCCCGACTGTGGCCCCTTGCAGCATGTCCTCTCCCCTCACTCTCTCTCCCATATTTCCTGTCAACAATCTCCAGCTATCCTGTCAATTAAAGGCAAAAATGTCCCAAAAAAAATAACTTAAAACTTGTTATGGTTAATTTAGCTGCAGTGAAGCTAATTCACCGTCAACCATAAGTCCTGTATACGCCGCATGTAACCACTGATTAATTTTCCCACTGTAGATCTGGAGGAAGTATGATGTCGACTGCAGCGGCTACATATCAGCTCAGGAGCTCAAGGTAAAGTGGTCAACACAAAAAAAAAACTGTACAAAATGTACATCCCATCACACAAAGGAAACAAACATCTCTTCTTTTTTTTAAATTCAAGGATCTACCTTCATTGGTGGTCTTGGTGGAGAATGACCACAACCTTCACCCACTATTTCCTGTTGTGTCACATACCGAGATATTTGTCATTTTTCAGCTTCTCACAACACATTTCCTTAAGAAGAGAAATCGTTGGTTGATAAAATAAATGCTGTTGTCATATCCTTGTCTTTTCAAACAGCTCCTCCTCATTACATGATGCAATGCAAACTACCCTGTTTTTTTATAGACTCTTTAGGAGAATTGTTGTGAGTGTGTATCATCTTTTGCATTTCATTGTTTTGCATTGTCTGAAAAGATGAACTATTGTCTCTTAGGCTTTCCTGAAAGACCTGTTCCAACAGCATGACAGCGAAGTGTCGTCTGACAAGCTGGAGGAGTACACCGACACAATGGTAGTAAA
Source organism: Chaunax sp. Z400 (assembly GCA_037577475.1). NCBI lineage: Eukaryota > Metazoa > Chordata > Actinopteri > Lophiiformes > Chaunacidae > Chaunax > Chaunax sp. Z400. Next base: position 15,441,789 of record CM075190.1, read on the forward strand.
ACAAATTCACTCTAATGCTGCATTCACTGGTCTCTCTACTGTGGCTGGCTGCAGGAGGCTGTAGTGCCCTTACATAACCCTGGTTATGTGGAGCTGGTTTAAACAGTGAAATGTCATTTTCAGGCAGGTTACAAGTTCTACAGTAGTTACTTTACTACAGTCATCATCAGAATATTTTGATGTATTGATTTTTCCAAATAAAAGCAGTAGAAGACTGAAAAGATTCATGTAGTGACCTAAAAACAAGAGATGACTGGTTGTTCTTTGAAATACAACGTAGATAAAAAAAAAATATATATTGGGTGATCTCTTGGAAAACTTGGAAAGAAAATACAGGAAAAAGTGTCAAACAAGGAAAGGAATATTAAAAAGCCTAATCTATTTACTATTTCCTTCCTTGTTTGACACGTTCTTTTGTATTTGGAGTGCCTGGGTTGTCTTCTTGCTCTGCTAAATGAAACTATTGTTCTCATGAAGAAAATCAACAATTGCTCAAAGGGACTTTTCATTTGTGATTAAATTTCCTTGAGATTTTGTGAGCTGGAGTAGTCACAGTGACATCGCTTGTGTATTTATTGACTGCCTCCCAGACTCCCTTACTTCTGAGGAAACCCAGAGTCTATCTTAGAGACTTCAATTTGGAAGAGATTGGTTCATGCTCAACGTGAAATCGAATGATGAGTCAGCCCTAGAGTCACAGGTGGTCTTAGGAAATAACTAGAAAAAGGTCAGACGGCAAGACTCACATGGGCCATTACTGTCATCCTCTTTGTCTTGCAGATGAAAATCTTTGACAAAAACAAGGATGGCTGCTTGGATCTGAATGACTTGGCAAGGTACTTGTAAAAGAGCAGGATGATACTAGCTCACATGGACTTTATGTGTCTGTTATCAGATGGTTTGATGGCCATAAGAGTATTTAATGTACCAACATCTGTTGGATTTTCAAGGAAATGTACAATAAAATGGCTGTGCATTTACTAATATTTTTCTCTTTGATAACTTGAATACTCATAAAATATTTCTTTATTTCTTCATTAGGATCTTGGCTCTACAAGAGAATTTCCTGCTCCAGTTTCAGATGGATGTAAATGTATTCTTCGTCTTGTGACTTTGGCCAATAATCATTTTGCGAACGATAAATGAGTTATCTTTTCTTATTTCCCTTATCTTCTATTTTTAACAAGTCCTCTCTCCTTTTCCTAAGGCCTGCAGCAAAGATGACAGAAAGAGAGACTTTGACAAGATCTTTGCCCACTATGATGTTGTGAGTACAATAATGCACTAGCTGGGACAAAAATAATCATTGTATATATGTATAATTACCTGGCATGTCCTGCAGGAGACTATTAGAGTGTAGATATTGTCTTTTAAGGAGCAATCTCTGAGGTTTGATCGCTCTATTTCTAGAGTCTGTTGCACCTCTGAACTATTTTACATCTTTTTGTTGTGCTTCTTTAGTGAAATAGGTGATTAAACCAATGTGACAATGAACACAGCAGGCTGTACTGGGCAGATATCACCACTTTCCATTCCATTCCATTCCCAGTTAATAAAGCTCTTTAATTTTTCATGATGTGTGGCTGAGTGTCAAAGAGGACTTGGTACAACACCACTGGATCCTATTAGCTCCTTTACCTCAGAAATGAAGCATAATGAAATAAAGAAGCCATTATATTGTCAAGTCACTCTCCGGAATGATGAGTTAATTCTGACTGTCTAATTCAGAGCACAGCTCCAAACAGGAGTCAGGGATGAGCTTCCCCTGTTCTGTAGAATTTATTCATGACCTTGTCTATATTGTTGAGGGGTTTATGAACTGCTGGCTCGTTTGGAGCCTTTTTTTATTCTGTCTTCACTTAATTGAATGTTCAGAAGACCTTTGCGAGAAATGGTAAGTGGTTCAGTAGGATATCGGGCAACTCTGGTTTCCAGAGTTATTAGCTTGGATATATCTCTGCTAGACAAGTAACATTACAGATACTAGTCTGACTACAGGTAATATGCACATGATTTAGATCCATTGTTAATGTGGAGAACTGGGCCTAAACTGGGACTGGAGAATAAACGACGGCATTAGTGATAATTGAATCTGCAGGTGATGTTTCACATTTAAGCTGCATTTTCAAGCACTAAAGCACAACAAAAAGGATTAATATTGGATTGAAAAACAGGATCAGACAAAGGCTGGCAACAGTTTGCACATGTATAGAAGGAATGGAGGGGTGGTGGCCAGAGCTGCCATGCACTGTGAGTTGAAAGCGAAAAGCTGGACGGCAGTGGGCAAAGAGGCAGCAGAGCTTACATATTGGCAGGAGGAAGGGCTGGGTAGAGGCAGGCTGACAGAGATAACAAGAAGGTACAGTAGTGGACGTGAGGCATAGGTAATCACAGGGTTAATCAAAGAATCAAAAGTTTTAATCAAGATTTTACTGTAAGTTACTGCAATAAGGAGGAGCAACAGAATCTGCACCATATTTTTCTTGCAGGGCGTGACACTGTCAAGTAGGACTGGTGTACTTCTGCGTCAGATCATGTCGTCTGTAACCTGGAGGTGGAAATTTAATGTGACCAATGATGCGATTAACAGGCACACACTACAAGCTGCTAATTATATAGGAAGCATCCCTGCGTGCTGGGATGTATTCCAGCCCCACCAATGAATGTAAGGAATGAGTCCAGACAAGGAAGACAAATGAGCGACTGAAATAACAGGAGTGCGATGTAAATTAGATAAAGTAATCCACGCTCCGTTCTGACTGTCTTCTGTCTTTTCTCTTTCCTTCAATATCTCTTTCTCTGTCTCTTCCTGTCCTGTTTAGAGTAAGACAGGAGCGCTGGAAGGTCCTGAAGTGGATGGTTTTGTCAAAGATATGATGGGGCTTGTCAGGGTAAGACAATATTCTGCTGCTCTTCTTTTTTTCTTTTTTTTTTTTACCATGGTTTGGTATTGAACCACAAGACCTTTTACTTACTTTTTTTTCTGGCCATCATCAACAATAGTTACTACAATGGAACTCAGTAGGGCACATACCCCACCAAGGTCCAACAGTCCCCTTTCATTCAAACACGTCTCATAAAAAATCAAACTGACAGTCGGTTACTGAATTCGTAAAAAAAAACTAAAAAAAAACATTTGAATCTGGTGAATCTTGATTTTTGTATTTGGAACCACACCAAATTGCAGAGACTCATAGATACCAACACCCTAAATATGTCTGATTTTGTTCCATCACGATCCATGCATTATTCCCTCAGAAATTAAAGAAAACTCTCCCTTCCTCTGTCTTTGTCCTCTCCAGCCCAACCTCACAGGTTCTGAACTGGACCAACTGCGAGCCGTTCTGCTGCGTCACTGTGACGTCAACAAGGATGGGAAGCTCCAGAGAAACGAGCTAGCTCTGTGTCTGGGAGTCAAACCTAAACCTTAATTGAAGAGTTGTATAATGAAACACTGATGCTGTCTTTGCTGTGTGGTCAATAATGGCAGAACGTCTTTCTGACCTGTTGTAGTTTTGTCTGCGGTCTGGGCTTTTTAAAGGTCAGTGTTCATAAAGAGTTATTTGATCCTCAGTGATAGAAACACAATTTGATGCTGTGTGATGAAAACAAAATGAAATGACTGCACATCTTCTAAGACTTGAAATGATTGTGTTTCTTATGCATGTTAGGCCAAAAGAGAAGTCATGTGAATGTTTATCGGCTGAAATATCTGTGCTGTTGGATTTATATTATTGAAATCAATTTTCAAAACACACAATGTTTTTAATTGTAATATAAAGTGCTTCAGTTTGTTTAGTGTGTTGTTGGGCTACACTGGCCGTTACTGTTGTTTGCCCCATTCGCATGTTTCTCTGCCGAATGACACTGTTGGAATTTTAATCTAATACATACTATATAAGGTTGAGGAAATAAAAATATGATGACAAGTGATGAGTATTTCTTTTCTTATGTTATGTATACATTTAATGTAAAATGTAAAAATTCAACTTTTAAACATATCAATGTTTTGTCAAAATAGTTAATTTATCATTTCCACTTATCAAGGAAGTAACATTTTGATCTGATGATACAATATTAAAATATGTAAAACAGAATATTTATCTTCTTAAAACAAATCAAACTTGTATTGGATTAAATTGAGTTGTTTTTTTTTAATCATCCTGAACTGAAATGTTGTAGAGATGTGGAGATGTATTGAAATGATTCCAAACTAGAAAGCTGTCTAAATAAATAAATATAAATAATTAAAAAAAATAAATAAAATAATAGAAATAAATAAATAAAATGCTCCCCCTTCTATAAGATATTCTGCACAGTAAGTCACAGTTATCGATGTGGAGCTTAGATCAGGTCCAAACATTTGAACTGTTTCAACTCTGCCAGATAAAGTGTGGACACAGGAAAAATGCCCGTCTCTGTGATTCTGTCAGGCTGACAGAGCTGGTCTCTGTTTGTCAGGTTGGAGCAAGAGATTAAAAACAAACAGGGTTAAGTAGATGGAAACCCTTCCGGGCACTGAAATGGAGTTAATGGTGCAGACCTAAAAGCTTTTTTTTTTGCTTCTGACCACCTAATTGCCCTTTAGTGTGTAGTGTGTGGTTTGACATTGTCTCTATCTCTACCTATGTTTGATCATTAAACAGAGAGAAACAACTAGAAACATAAAAAGAGTATTTATATATAGTAAATAGGTAACGTGTTGTGTGCATGTGTATACTGTACTGTACCGTTGAGAGAGTGTTTGTGGGAGCAAAGCAGCTGCTCTTATACACAGCCGCTACAGAACAAACAGTTTCCCATTCAGGCTGAAAGCTTCATTCCTCACTGTATCACATTTAGACTAGATGTTCAACAGGCGTTTTGATAAAATGTGTATTTATTTTAATCATATATTTTTAATTGAAACATTATACTTATTTCTATTTTCCATTATAAGTGGAAAAAGTGACAGCAAGACCATAAGAGGAGTTGCTTTTTCTGGTTTTATCCTCATTGAACAAACTATCGAGCAGATGTTTTTGGCCAGACTTCTTTTTCTTTTTTTTTGCCCTGTTGTTAGAAAAAACAATCCCTTTTCTGAAACATCACCCAATTGTCATCATAATGTAAAGACATAAGCTCCTGATAATGTAAAGATTTATTTGATATGCAGCTGCATGTACAACAAAAACCTCTTTAACCATCTGTGTTTTCATCTATTTAAATCATTTCAGTCTATGTCTAATGTGTCCTTCCTCAAAGCTCGTAAACACCAAGCAGTGAGCAGAGACTAAATTCTTAAGTGATGATTTATAAGATTATATTCTATTGCTGTGACATGAGCAGGAGCTTCACTTGAAGCTTAACATCTTTATTGTGTTATTTGTTGCAGATGAAGCCATAAACACGGCACAAATGATCCAAACCAAGAAACATTTAGGGAGAAGCTATATGATCAAACAAAGGGGCACACTGTGTACAACATTTACTCTTATGCCTTCTGTCAAAGCTGTAAGTAGCTTAGCTTTAGTATGTTTTAGCATTCAGTTTGCAGTTCATCTGCAACTGTTCTTGTAACCACAAACAATCAGTCTCCCGTTCATTGTGGTCCATTGACCTCTGGTGTTCAAACCAAAGTGTTGCAGTCCTGGAATTATTTTTATTTCTGTTTGTTAAAATAAACAATATAGTGAGTACAATAAGAGTAAAATGACCAGAACACTCAAGTGAAGTGGGCCATTTTTCTCTACTGCTGTAAATAAAAATAAAAAATTTTAAAAGAAAATCTGCAGAACTATTTATTAAAATCTGTTCTCTTGAACATGCTGCTTAAAAACCAGGATTAAAAGAAGGAGAACTCAACTGCGGTTCTCTGGGATTTACAGAAACAGTGAACAGTGAACTTGTTGTGCTCATATCTGTAATTAAGATGGCTGCTTTCACCTTAATATTTATAGTAGGTCGGTGTACTTTCATCCCCAGAAAATGTACTGATTAGACCCATGGTCCATGTAGTGAGACAGATACCAGCAGTGACTAGGTATTCACACCTCAAGCCTACACTCTATCACTAATGTCCAGTCTGCACCATACTCATGGTCTTCCACTCCTCTTGTTGATCTGATCTGGGACTTTATTGTCACAAATGCTGCTCACAAAACTTGGATACACACACACACATATATATATATACACACACAGAGAGAGAGAGAGACACTCATAGGTCATCATAGTGATTGATATACAAAATATTCAGCACTCAGTAAATGGAATAACTGAAGATTAACATATGCCAATAAATCTGAGGTTAAGTGTAGGCCTGCTGACATCTATTTATGGTGGCGAGATATGTTGCTTACATCAGACATCTGTAGATTCTAGTTGACTTTAACTAAAGTTTTAACTAAATCTATGATACACAATTGATAACTAGATTCATAAGAGGCCAGCTTCTGCATTAAAATGTATTTTAAAAAAACTAGTAATTTCATCAACGTAGCCATGAGCATGTTTGGAAAACACTGAAAACACACGGGGTCAATGCTGGATGAATTCCTGGTTGTTGAACTACATGCATTGGTTTTCAGATTTGCACCAGAAGGCCATGCAAGTGTTGCAACTCACAAAGGTTCTGCTGCTCATAAGACACAGGTTTGCTTGTTCCATGTTTCTATAACAGTTTTTAATCAACTAATATTCTACTCCTCCTATAACAGAGAATATCTATATTACCACATGTCAGTTGTATGGACATGACATAGCCATTACTTAAGTTAAACAGCATTAAGGCCATTATGAAAGAATAGCTGTCTTACTGCATGAAGCTAGTATGTGTGTGTCTGTGTTTAGTTTAATTAAAGAGTGGTTACATTTATAGAGACTGTGGCACCAGGCTCCTCAAAGGGACTGATGACGGACCCTCAGGACCTTTTTCCTCCTTCTTCTTCTTTTCTTCTTCTTTGGCTCCAGAGCATTCTCACTAAGTAAACAACAAATAAGAGAGGTGCTGTAAATTCTAACCCTTAAAAGTCTCCTGCTGCCCTTCTTTAAGGTTGCGTTTCTGTCCTTCTCCTAGGTGAAACCTAACATTCACATTCCCAAAATGCCAGTGATAAAAGCAGCACACTGGACCTATAAGCTGAATAGTAAACATAATAATTCACAATGTATAGATCTGCCAGGTCATTGGTCGCCATGGTTTCAGCTTAGTGCGTCAACAACCTTTACAACAAAAGGTCAGACAGAGGAAAAATACTATATGTTTTGGCAGACGTACTCACTGAAATTTGTGCCTGAAGTTTCAATTATTTTCTATCCTAAATCAAGTAAAAAAAATAACATAGAAGATATGAACAAATGTGTTAGTTAGGCAGGAGAGTGGAGAGTGGGGTACAACAGCCCCCCTCCAACAGCTGCTTCTTTATACTGCTAAAATTTCAGATCTCTCATTATTTAATTTTCATAATTGCCTTAAACTTATTCATCTTGCGATAAACTGATAAATTAGGAAACTTCATGTTTCAAAGGCTTTGTAGCAGCAAAGATAAATGAAATTTAACATATTATATTATATTATATATATATATATTATTATGTATATTAAATTACATTATATCATATTATATTGTATTGTATTGTATTGTATTGTATTATATTATATTATATTATATTATATTATATTATATTATATCATATTGTATTGTTGTATTGTATTGTATTGTATTTATTATACTATATTATATTATAATATATTATATTATATTATATTATATTACATTACATTATATTATTGTATTTTATTATATTACATTATATTATATTTTATTATATTATATTATATTGTTATATTATATTATATTATTTTATATATTATATTATATTATATTATATTATATTATATTATATTATATTATATTATAGTATTACTTTTGTAATTCTAATATGTGACATTTTCTAAATGAGAAATGAGAAAACCATGAGAAAACCAAACTGTGAGGAAAGGTTTCACTCTAATTTTTAACACTGGCAATCATAAAATGCAAGTACGTCACACAGCAACCCAACAGCTGTTACTTGTACAACATGTAAGCTGCATGAAAGGGACCTGCATTTTAAAATGGTGTTAGGTAAATATTGGAAAATGTGTGGCCATGGTGTTTTATGAAGTGTGACGCAAGTCTTTTAACTTGGGTCATTTTCTATACAAACTGGCTCCTGAGGTTGAAAAGGGCTGAATTTACATCTATTGCTCCCAAACAAAAGTAGGACTCAATAAACTATGTGGACACAAAAATACGGTGTTTTTATGGTAACATATTTTTTTAGATTTGCTGAACATGTATTTCATATAAGCATCAAGTTTATTTAAAACAACCATTGGCAGCAAATTGTTAAACATGACATGTATAAGAGAGTTATTCTATAAAAGCCTTGTATATATCAATTAGCAGACCGGGCTAAATTGGGTAAAAATCATTCATGTTAAAGTTTAAGCTGTGATGCGATCCTCCTTCCTGGATGAACTATTTGAGCATCATGTTTCATGTCAGACCTCCCTGGTTTTTTTTCTATTTCTAGTGTTCTCTATGCATTGCTCAAAATAATTCATATAATTAAATGGCCATAAATTTGAATATTTTTGTTTATTTTTGTATGTGATGTCCCCCAAGTGGCCACACTACGTGTTCTTCAACCAAGAAGTTAAAACAAACATCTCTGTGGAACAGATGCAGTCCAACCCAGGCTGCAAACTGTGACAACCTGTGTCCTGTCAGAGAAGCTATGAGGAACTTTAATGGCAAAAAATGGGACATTTGAATTCATTTAATAGCCTGCAGCCACATGGTACCAATAGTTAGGTGGAGAAGACCTCCCAATGTTTCCAAAGAAAATATTGCATGATGTCATAAGTAAAGATAATAGATCATTTCACATTTTTATATTTTAAAAATAAGTTAATAACTTGTAGTTTTTTGCATGACTGAGAACAAAAAGTCAAGATTTAATGAACAAAGATGGATGATGTGATCTTCCATAGCTCTAATGAGATTTGTTGTTTTAAAGCTTGTACCATCCTGTCCAAACATTGATGTAACATGTATTGCAAATTGTGACCATGTTGTTTTCCTCTGACACTAAAACGTGTCTACACTGGTGACCACATGTTTGGCTCAGTCTAAACTGTAGGACTCACACACCTCAGTGCTGTTTAGATTGACTTCATGAGCATCACAACACTGTCTTCTCCTTCTTCCTCTCCTTGTTCTTCAATACTGTCAGACACCACCACCAAATAAATGGGAGTGCGTACATACAAAGTCATTTGTCTTCGTATTATCAGCTCTATATATCGGCTACATTTTCATTATCAGCCTTATTTAATGGAGGATGTTCCATATTACATCCTTCCATGCCACCCACCATAAGACACATCTGCTTCTGTCCTGGTGTCTCAGCTACTGTGTGGTGGCATTCAGTAAATAAACCCTGCGACAGATCTGCAGAGGCCTCCCAAGCTCTTAGACCCACTGCCTAGCTGCCACTGTGCGAGCAAATTGAGCTTAAGATGAGCACTCAATCTGTGGAGGCGGTAAAGTTAACTAGCAACAAATGTGTGGGAGAAATTTTGACAGCTGCATACCGAATACACCTTCTCCCTGTGCTTACAGTATGGAGCTCTGATCTAATAATCTCATGTTGATAAGCAGATGATTATTTCAGGACCTTACCAGTCCACATGAATCCAACCACAGCCTCAGATGAACTCCCAGTCAACCACAAACAATCCCTGCAGAAACATCTGTGATGCTTTAACTCACTGGTTGCAGAGCCCATTAAACTGACATTTCTATTTTGTGGCCAACAAGACAAGTTGGAGCAGCAGCGATTAAAATTCCTCTCAGTAGATGTCATTTCATAGTGTACTGAAAACTGAAACCTGATATTTAGTGATCTGCAAAAATAATATTTGGACTAAAAGAAATGCTGCCTTATCCACGTGGAATTATTTATTATGGAGTTATTTGTCTTGGTTTCCTTTTGAAGAGCACTGATCATATATAATCCCCAATCCCTGGTGCTTAAACTCTATGATTTACTTCACATGTGATTCTACAGCACACACACTGCAGAGGATGAAGGAGCACTCAAAAGCACATCATGGAAACTTGTAGATGAGTTAAACAGTCAGTGGTACTGTATGCATAAAAACTCATCCCACAGAGAGAGTCTACCCCAAATGAACTCTCTATGTTGAGTTTTACTATCTTTATGAAACAGAATATTAATGAAACAGGGTTATGACAAACAACAATGTGCTGTACCTATAATTACATTCTCAATCTCAAACAGTGGACAGTTTGGTCTCACATATGGCTCATCACACATGGTTTTCAGGTATTTGATGCTGTTGGTATGTGCAGTTATGGTGCTGCTAAGACACAAAATGTTTGAGAAAGAAACAGGAAATTCGAAAAAGATTTTCTGGTGAAGTAATAATGACCTAACTAACTCTCTGAAATGCAAAAAAAATCTCACACGCTGAACACTGGACTGATCAAATCCTAATAGTCCATTTCCCATCACACCCGGTAAGACTTCACATCAGTTCCTTGACATACAACTTTAAACAATGTTTTTGTTTTGATTTCCAATCAAATGTGATAAACATCTTAGTTTATTCAGTGATTACCACCTCAGGCAGTTTGGCTGCTGAGAATATTTGGCCTATTTTCATGACAAATAAATGGACAACCTTGCAATCAGTGATATACTTTTTAAATAAGTTGAGTTTGAATAGTTTTGGCTCATCTGATCTCATCTGTTCCTGGATTGATAATGTCTGTAAGAATGCATTCACAACAACAAACGATTAATTTAACCTCTCCTCACAAAGAATGCAAAAAGGGAATTTTGCCTCGTATCCACATTAATGAATATTATTATCATGCATTTCATTCATCAGAAAAGGGTAATCTCCAGTCCCAAACTACAAACCAAGTGATCAGAAGACTTACCATAAAATAAAAGATAGAAATAAAGCTTTATTACCAGCTCATAAGTAAATAGAATATAATGTGATGCTTTTTATGTCTCCTTCTGTAAAAAAGAACAGCATGTCATAAGGAAAAGAACAAAGAAGAAGATGAGTCCTCCACCTACTGTACCACACAGACTGTTCGACATGTATGTTATTGCATAATTTGCAGAAACATTAATGATGCTGGACTGTCCATGTAAACTCTGAGTGAATCATGTTTAGCTCTCAGTGGCCACATTGACTGTGTGGCCTGACCACTTGGCAAAAGGCTTGATGGCCTACAGCAGAGCAACACCAGCTGGTAGGAGGCCGACAGAGTCTATTGTGATCTGCCTTGTTCAGGAAAGTGTCGAACCTCAACTTAAAGTGGTACTGGTATGTTTTCTACCATGAGCATGAAGTGTATTTCAGAGGTAAATGAATGATGATGGTTATTCATGAGTGAACTGATCCTCCTTCAACGGCCCCTCCTGACAAAGGAAACAGCTAAAGTTTCTATTACCGACTCTTATCTTTCTCTATTTGAGGACAGCAGCCTGACATATTTTGTGCCAAGCTGTCACATAGTAAAAACCTGAAGGGACACACGTCTTAATCTGGATCCACCTCAAAATCCAATTACCTCCCAACGATTGCAAGGGCTACCGCCACAAAATGTATGAACTTTTTGAGATATCCTGCTAACTTTCTAACAAACAAACAAACAAAAAGACTGACAGACATGATAACAGAGATGTAAAACATAATCTCCTCGGTGGAGGTAATAAATCTAACACTTTCCAGGACACATATATTTACATTTGAGGCTTAGTTATATCGTTAATGACTTTAAAATCAGGTATTCTGTGGGGAGCAAGATGGAGCGTCAGATATTGAAGAAACAAATAAAAGAAGAGAGGCTGAAGAGAGTCAAGGATCAAATTAATCAAACCTATTTTAGAATGGAAAAAAAACATGAGAGGGAAAGGCTCAAATTGATTGAGGAGAAAACAAATCAGATGTTTAACATAAGTTTCCTCTGGCCGATGAAGACATCTGTCTTTAGTTAAAGAAGGTGGTTGCCTTGTGAGAGTAGTTGAGGCCGGCTGACCCAGTTCAGCTGACTGAGATGAAGGAAATGTTGAGCAGTGGACTGTAGCACATTAGTGTGTAACTAAAAGGGATTAATGTAATTAACAATTATATTTTCACACATCAGCTTTCAAAGGGAGTCTGTTTAAATCTAAACTAGTGCTCTGGATTGAAGATACTATAATACTGCTCTTACCTCCCAATTCCCTTATTTGATATTTCTTCGCTCCTCAACCCTCCCTTAAAGTTGAAGTCCCTCTGGTCTGCCATGTTGAAGGAGATCCCAAAGCTCCCAAATCTCTATTCCAAGGACCAAAGATTGAGAGGTGAGCAGGGATCTCTGTGGAGCCAAGGATAGACAAGAACATCCTTCACAGAAGTTTTTTTTTTACCAGCCAATACTAAGCTGTTGGTTATTAGTTATTGACTGATCGAACAGACCTGATACGTCACAAGTTTTTCATACCAGAGGGAAGACATATAACACATTAAATTGAAGTCATTACCAAGCTTTATATTTCATTTATTTATTGATTGATTGATTCACCGTCTAATCAAAAATATGTATTAGCCTGAATAATATTAGCCTCAATTAGATGTGAATAACAAAAGGACCACAAACAACTTTATTAATTTATTAAAAAGATTTTTCTTTTCATCATATTTCATTATATTTATATATATATATATATATACATTTTTTAAATATATATATAGAGAGAGAGAGAGAGAGAGAGAGAGAGAGAGAGAGAGAGAGAGAGAGAGAGAGAGAGAGAGCGAGCTATCATATACATAAATATTTTGCACTGGCTGCTTTAATATATAATTGTAGGAGCCTGAGGGATGCATATGGGTCATAGTACGGTAACAAAGAGAGGTATGTCAATGACTTATCATGTCTTATAAACTGTGCAGTGGCCATGTGATGAAATGGCGACTTGTACAGGGTGAACCCCACCTCCCACCCAAAGTCAGCTGGGATAGGCTCCAGCCCCCCCCGCAACCTTACACAGGATAAGCGGTTACAGAAAATGAATGAATAAACTGTGCAATGAAAGAAGTCTTATTACATTTCGTTGAGGTTTTCTTACAATGTCTTACTAAGTTTTTTCATAATCCCTTGTACAATGTAATGTAACATAATCGTATAAATTGACTTGCTGCTAACATGAAATCGCTCACATACACCCTTCACACCACCATCAACACGTTAACATACACACATGCAGTTGCTGCCCCCAACTCTATTCAGGGATCCAGTCAGTTTCACCCCCAAATCCTGCCAAACACCTCTGCCTGGAAGAAAACAGAACACATTTCTGACCAGATGTGGTGACCACAGTGTCAACCCCCCACTGATTCAAGCTACTGATGAACCAATGTTTCCACTCTGGAGCTATTTCAGGAAGCAGTAACAATCCTTGAAGGGATAGAAGAGTTTTTCCACTGTGACCTCCCAGGTTGAGTTTGGCTAGAGAGGTCGAAGGGTCGCCACCCACTGTCTGAACCCTGAGATCCCATGAAATAACATGAACATCCTGGACTACAAAGGGAATCCCCCATAAGGATACTGGTGTACACAAATGTGTTAATGATGAACTGATCAACACATGCCATGCACAAGTCTATAATTCACATTGATTAATTACAAATCGGATACCATGTTTGTTTGTTTTTAAACACAACTATTCTTTGCAAAATATTAAGCTGTAAAGGCTGAAATTACTTTGAATGTTTATGCTACACTCTTTGACAGGATCACACAATAAAATGAGACTCTCATCTCTCTCCAAAACTCTGGTCATCACTCGAGCATTCCTTCCTGTTTGTCGTCATGGTACCGGCAGGACTGCTCCGCTATATAAGATCCTCCTCTCCTGAGTCCTGAGCCAGAACGACAAAGAGATCACAACTTTCTGCTGCACCACAGCCAGAGGACAGAGGATTCAAGCCTGAACTAAATCAGCTCCATTAAAGACAAGTGAATACTTTTTCAGACTGCAGATCATTTTCAATCTGCTCTACTTTAAACCAAGATGACAAATCTGGCAGAGACAGCTCTTTTTGTCGTCTTCTTAGCAGCACAGGTATGGATTACCACAGACTTTCATTTAGATAGTGTTTAATGTTGTTTTTTCATTGTGTAAGTTCTTAAACTTTAAAATCAGAATACATGATGACAGTCTTACTTACTTTCATTTTCGCAGAGGAAACAAAATACATTAAAATGCATTAATTTATATATTGATTTTCTTAAATTAAATAGAAAGCACAGTTAGTTTTTAACCACTTTTTATCCGCAGTACTCATCAGTTTCACAGTTACTGAATTTCTAAAATCACACTAACTTACTAAATGTTTGCCACCTTTTATATCCTGTAAAAATTAGAATACAGCATTTTTATTTTCCCTATAAGCATATAGTTAGAACATAATATTTAGTCCGTGTCAAGAAACGTGTCAAGAGAAAATTATTTTCAGCAATGTGCAAGCCATAATTTTCTTTCCCATCTAGGTGTTTACGCCGGCCTGGTCCCAGGTTTGTCCTCGCAGATGCCCGTGCCCTAAAGAGCCCCCCATGTGTCTCCCCGGGGTGCCCCTGATCCTAGATGACTGTGCCTGCTGCCTGGTGTGTGCCCGACAGAAGGGTCAGGTGTGCTCTGAAATGAACCCATGTGACACACGTAAAGGGCTGCAGTGTGAATACACGGCGGACGTCCACAGGAGGACTGGTGTCTGTGCCGGTAAGTGGGGGATGGCATTCCCAAACATTGTATGCAGGATGTCCTGTGTGTTTTAAATGTTTTGTTACATAAGTGAATCGTGACATCATCATTGCATCTTTTGGAGAATATTCTATTATTCGTACAAACCAAAATAAATCCACTTTGCCCTATTTCATCTCTTTCCTGCAGCTCATGAGGGACATGTGTGTGTTTTGGATGGTTCTGTCTATCAGGACGGACAGATCTTTTTCCCCAGCTGTAAGTACCAGTGCATCTGCCGCGACGGCCAGATTGGCTGTGTGCCACGCTGCAACGTGGATGTGATGCTGCCAGGGCCAGACTGCCCAATGCCACGCAGAGTCCAGGTGCCTGGAGAGTGCTGCGAGAAGTGGGTGTGTGAGCCCCAGGCAGAGGCCAGCGCACTGGGCGGCTTTGCCATGGCGGGTAAGCAGATTGGATGTAGGGTATGGGATGACCATATACTCAGACGTTACAAACACATACAATCAGCCTTTTCTCTTTGACGTCAGTGTCAATGCAGTGTGAGACACAAAGTTGAGAGGTTATGTACATTCCTCTGACCTAGTTAGGTAAAGGGAGCAGGCACCAAGGAAGGGAAGTGGAAGATAGACTGAGGGTTGGGAAAGGAGAAGGAAACACAGAGGAAAGAGACTGTGTTGTCATTTCAGTCTGGAATGTGACACAGTTTTGTGATACATGACTCTGAGTTGAATCCCATCAAGAGTCACGTGGTCCGTAGGTTTTCTCTGAATATTCTTTTAAACTTTTATTTTGAAAGGGCTTACCTATACCAAGAGAAAGGGAAAAATATTAAAGGTAATTCACAAGTTTTATAAATTTAATAAGATAAGATAAATTTCTTATCAAATATCTTATTATCACACATTCTTGAATTTTCAACTAAACATCCAAACCTACTTCTTGAATTGTGTTGCATTTTTATAAAATGATTTGATGATTTCTTTTGCCCACCCTAACCTCCATCCATCTTTGTGTTCCTTCAGCGTATCGTCGGGAGGAAACGGTGAGCTTCAACGGTTGGGATTCCAGCCAGAACTGCATTGAGCAGACCACAGAGTGGGGCGCCTGCTCTCAAACCTGTGGCTTGGGGTTGTCCACCAGGGTCACCAATAAGAACCGTCGGTGTGAGATGGTGAAGCAGAAGCGGTTATGTATGATCAGACCGTGTGATGACCAGCAGGACCAGACACAGCTGACACAATTCGCACCAAAGGTAGTTTTATACAACCTGCATGCCAATATTCATAATGTATGAGTTTTACTCCCCTTTAGTTTAATTAGATTCCAGCAGCTGGACACCATTATTTTCCTATAGAACCAGCTTCATAAAAATCACATACAATGCATTTTATTCTCGAGGCGTAGCACTCACTAATTCAGTGCATGGGTCTCTCTCTCTCCACACAGACAGGCAGCAAGTGCCAGAGGATGGTGAGGAGTGAAAAAGCTGTCCACCTCTCCCACAGGAATTGCACCAGCGTCCAGGCCTACAAACCTCGCTACTGTGGCTCCTGCATCGACGGCCGCTGCTGTACCCCCCACAGAACTAAGACCACCCTGGTGGAGTTCCAGTGTGCCAACGGTAAAACCACCAGGAGGCCAGTCATGGTGATCCTGACCTGTGCCTGCCACAACCACTGCCCTCAAAACAACTCTGTGTGGCAGCCGTCAGAGCAGGGATACAGTGGCATGAGGTTATAGGTCACGAAGTCACTCCAAAATAACAACGAGGAAATGATCAACGGTAAATTAAGATTATAGCAGAGACTGTTTAAATCCAGGATTACCTGTGATTTGAGTTGACGGGAAAGAGTATTCTCTACAAAATAAAACAAGAGTTGTATTAACTCTAAATTTTAGATGCAGAAGTGTCAACTTCACTATTGTTAAAGAGATCCAAAGCACTTAAACCTGGTGATAGGTTGATTCTCTTCACTTGTGGGGCTCAGGTAGAGTATACTGTATCACCATCCATTCATATGAGAAGTCAGTTGCAGAATTGTTTGTCTGCTACTATGTAGGAAGAGATTGTGACGGTTAACTTCAAACAGCCTCTATCCAAGAGGCCAAATAGTATGAAGGTTTATAGTCACAGGATAGTGGAGACATACAAGAGTGTCAGGCTGGCTTGAAGCCGTCCAACCAGATGGTTCAATTGATTGTGTTGGCCGTTCAGGCATCATTCAGAGTACTTTAGACTGTTTGGTTCTAACTTAATTACAATATGTATGTCCTCTTTCAGAATAAAGTCAAATATCAACTATACTGTAACCCTTTCACACTTTAATCCAGAACACTGTAATACTGTAATCCCATTACCGTCCCTTTGATAAATTAGAAAGCGCAGCAATGAACGCTCAAAGGCTGAGCTGTTACCTGTCACCGGTACTGCCATGGCAATCTTTTTAACCGTGGGACACATTTTTGAAATAACTCGACTGTGTACGTTGACTTTGTCCAAACTATACGGGCTCAACGTATGAAAGAGAGGTCACTATGGTGATATAGTGTCATTTCTAACATTTGCCTGAAATCTTAACGCTGTCGTTAAATGGGTAATATCTATGCTCTCATAAAGAAAAGCAGATGTATGTAATTTTAGGCTTTTAAGGGATATTATTTCTAGGGTTTCTTTTATATTTAGTGCATATAAACCGCTTTTTTATAATGACAAAAGTTTTGTAAATACTTGCTGTACACCTTGTTTGATAGAGTGTGTATCAAATACACAGATTTAAGCGATAACAATGTAAACATTAATTGTATATATTGGTATGTGGTATGATTTTGCTTCCTACTTGAATTATACTTCACACTGCTTGTTCCTGTATTGGTCTGAATAATAGTGCAAAACATTTGAAAATAAATTTGTATTTTTCTGATCAAGTTTTAAATCTCTTCATCATTCTCTCTTTTTAAAAATACTTTTATTGCAATAAATCAATCAATACAGTAACAAATTGTCCAATACTCACATGCAATTGCACCATTTTTTATGCACCTGGTGACTGGAAAGAAAGAAAAGCAACTTGAAAGCTGCCCTTCATTATTCTCAATACTAAATTCATTCTTTTATTGATGTGTTCTGTGTTCATTGGGCTCAGCGGGAGAAACTAATGTATAAATGAACATTTAATCTTCATAACTAAATGTTGAATAAACCTATGTTATAAATGCTATTTGCATCAATGTGTGATGTAGATGTAGGTCTTGACAAATGTGTCATGTAACAATGTGGATGCTCTACATTCATCGGTACTGGAGACGTATGACACCTAATATAAGAGTAAAATCAAAAAGTGATCACAACATCAGATATGTTTAACCACGAAAGAATCAAATACAACTTTCTCTTCTCACATATTCTAAATACTATAATATCTTACCATGGATATAGACACGCATCTTTTCATACATCTGGTTGGACAGTCCAGGATGTTCAGGCCATCACATGTTACCCAGAAGTTGCAAAGCGGTCTGAACCCTGTTGACAGAAGGTGGTGACCTTCTCACCTCCTTCCCTTATCCTTCCAAGGAGTTTTACAGTGTAAAACCCAGTAATTCCCTGTAGGAATGCCACTTCTTCCTAAAAAAGCTCCTCGGTGGAACCTTTAGCTCATCGGTAGTTTGGATCACTGTGGGACTGACACTGTGGTCAACACATCTGGTTGCAGCTATGTTATGTTGTCTGCTGAACAGAGGTCTGTGGTGATGCCACATGTTGGTTATGTTTGTGTACCTTGGATTTTGAGCTTGTTCTGGCATACATACAAATCTTTAAGATTTAAAGAGCAAGTTGAATAATGAGAACATAAAAAGACAAACCCAAAAGGGATCCTTTTGTATAAATCAGTTTTCATTATGCTAGTGGCACAGTGTTTGAGATGACAAGGAGTGAGGAGTGTGAAGATTTGTTGAGGATTATCAAAACCTTTGAGAGGAAACAGACTTTGACCGAAGTGTTTTGTTTCTCTTATTGCTGTTTGTGTCTGTTTGTGTGAGATTCTTCTTCCCTGTTCATGTGTTCAGTCAATTCCAACGACACGTCTGTCAGCAGGCAGCGTTTTGTTGTTGCATCTTTAATGCCGGTTTTCATGGAGGCAGTTAGACACCACCAGACACTGTGGGTTACATAAACTAAATGTCCTTCTTAGAAATGGGTCTGACTTGTGCAATACAGAGAATAAGCTGTTTGAAAGGTATCAATATTCATTTTTGTATTATTTTTATTCCCTGCTTTACACCATTTTTTCTCTTTTAAAACAAACAAAATACAAACAAAGACATGACTGACTGATTCAGGATATCCTCCAAATTTTACTCAGATTGCAATTATCATTGGTATCATTATTAGTTTGATAGTTATTCTAGAAAAACTAGATTTCACTAATGGTGGTTTTCTTCAGGATCTACATGTCAGGTTGGAATTTGGATTAGGGTTCAATTTAATTTAAAGGGACTGTTGGGCCTTGGTGCAGGTCTGCGCTGCAGTGAGTGACCTTACAGTTTGACATGTGGCCAAACACTTGGAGAAACAGTGAGGAGTGAACATGTTAGAAACCTTAAACATGTATGTAAATGAAACAGGTTGTCTGTATTTGAGTTCCAGCTGGAAACACCACTAAAGAGATATTTTTTGTTCAAAGGATTTTAAAGCCACACATCATAGGATCTTAAAGGATAATCATGTCAGCCATCCTTTCAACCTTTATTTATAAATTGCTCTGACCTCCAAGTCCAGCTGGAGAGGATGAACGCAGTGAATGAACAGCTGGAGAGGGATCTGCAGCAGGAGAGGGCTGAAGTGAAGACGCTGCAGAAGAAAATGACCATGATGGACAAAGCTCTTCTCAAACAAAAGGAAGATGCTGTGAAGGCTGTAGAATCACAACAGGCTTCCCATCAAGCCCAGCTGGAGGAATCCATGGCAGAAATTGCAGAATTGCAGTCTGCCTGGAGCAAGTCTAAGGCTCTGTCCCTCCAGCTCCAGCAGGAGAGAAGCTGCCTGATGCCGAGACATCCAAAGCGTCCTATGAGAAAAACAACATAAAATATCATTTCGATATTTATTCTACAATTGCCTCCTGACCAACGCTGGTATAAACACATATATGAAGGTTGATCTGTGTGAGGAGTAGAGAGTAGAGCTAAAGGTCAGAAGCTGCCTCATATTCAGGTTTTTAAACAGAGACGATGCAGTTTGCAGTTTTACCAAATGGTGGCAGCATCTGTTTGTCTTTGGTGCCTCCTGTCTGCAGAACTACAGTATGTTCACATCTCTGCTGTGCTTATTGATGATCAGCTATCAGGATGAAATGCAAGATGACTGTAAACTGACTATTTATTACATCATGCAGTCTTTTTCAGTCACAGTTCTTTGTTTTTAATTTAATTTTTTCCTAAACAGTTCATAAAGACAGGTGTCATTTGATTGGAGCGTCTTTTAAATTATTCACTAGTTTTATTTAGCAGAAAAATGGTGTAATCCCGGTGAAAGTTGGCGCTACTTTAAAGGAGCAGTACGCTTAGAAATGAAAATTCAGGAGAAGTCAGGTGAAGTTTCTGAGTCTACAAAATAATATAATCATGCAAAGTGAGAGGAACAATAAAATTAATTCTGCGGGGTTAATGAGTGTTTGTAATGGCATTTTTGACAAACCATCCCAGTTAAAGCTCTTCTAATGCTTTTTAATCCAATACATGTGACTATACCATATGTAAAACAGCTGCAACAACATATGTTTACTACGTAGACAGACCACAAAATATTTTCTGTCTAAACTTAAATGTTAATTGATTGGGGAGTGTTTTTATTTGGTTAAATGAAAGTTGAGTAATTGCTCTATCCAGTGGTGTATTTGAATAAAGCTTCTGTCACCATCTTTACTACAGTATGTGTAACAGGAACGTGAAATCACACTTAAACACTTCAGGTAAAAAAAACACCAGTTCATTCGACTGATGAATTGTACATGCTCTAAATGTGTAGAGAGATGATTAAGTTCAGAAATGACACGACAATTGATTTTCTCTGAAAATAACTTTAATTACCTTCAGCAAATGAAAAAAAAAACAATCACAAAACAAGCATACAAAGTCATAATTACAACTTGACTTACCACACATGAATCTGTATCATTTTTTTAAACACGAGATACTACTTTTGACCAAGAACAAATGTTCTTGGTCAAAAGTAGACCAAGAACGAATGTATATTAGTGTCATTCCAAAAATGCAATCTGAAATAGATGGGGGAAAAAATTTCCACTATATCTCCAACAAATATCAAAAACCCTTTACATAAGAAGAAAGCACTCGTTTCCAGTGAAACTAAGCTCATACAGATGTTTTAAGATGTACACATGTCTGGGTTTTCCAAAATATCCAGGAAGTGGGCTCATCCTGATCAAATTTTATTGGATTCAAATTTCATCATAATCTGTTCAAACTGTGTCCTCATAATTTTTCACTTGGAAAAATTGCAGCAATTACCATGATAAAAAAAAAGGCCAAGAAGAAATCTCTAATCTTTAGCCCTTTTGCCCTTCTGGAATCCTCTGCAGGTCCGTAAAAAAGGAAAATCCTCTCTCTTTTGAATTTGCAGCCAGTAAAAGTGTAGATCAGGTTTGCCTTGTCATCACTTAAGGACACCAAACTATTGTCATAATCTACTAACACAGTGACTGTCTCAGGTTTCCTTGTCAAGAGGAGGTTAAGAGGGACATTATGTAGAACCGTACAGATGGTGTTCTCAACCCTTATGAACCAGTTTCCATGTCTTGTGTTTAGTGCGAATCTCTCCTTCTGAAGAATTGACTCTCTGACTAATCCTAAAAACCAGCTGGTTTCCCCTTTGGTCTCAACCTCATAGTAGAATTTCCCTTCAGAAATGCCCATGTTTCTAGAGAGATTTAAACATGTGCTCGGTTGGTGTGAGCCTCCATTGGAAAACGAAACATAAGCAGAAGTAGCTTCCGCATTGTTCCCTAATGCTTCACCTTTCTTCCTGGTCTGCGCTGCCACTCTCGTCTTCTTTGCCTTCTCTCCACGCTTCCCTGTTACTTCCACCTTTTTCTCTACCATCTGAGCTCTCTTGTCAACATATGCTTCCTCTAGGGGGACTGTATCATGGGAGCTATGTTCTGCACACAGGACACAAACACGTGACAGGTCATTCCTGCAGAAGAGCTCTAAAATCCTGTTGTGCTCCTTGCATATCTTGTCCTCCAGGTTTTTCACAGGATTAGTCAGTTTGTGTCTCTTTAGAGTGGCAACTCTCTGATGAGGCTCTAGATGTGTCTCACAGTAAGATGTTAAACACACCAAACAGGTTTTAGAGGCTTCGAACTTGTTGCCAACGCAGCAGTCACATGGCACCTCGACTGGTTTGACTGGGGAATTATTGTCAACTAACTCAAGATGCTTCTTGAAATTCTCCACAACCTCCTTGAATTCGGTGTTGACACAAAGTTTGAGGCTTTTGTTGAACTTCTCGTTACACAGTGGACACTTGGGCTGTTCTTTGGCCTCCCGGTGCCTAATAATACAGGCACTGCAGAAGTTGTGTCCACATGGAGTAGAAACAGGCTCAGTGAAAACATCCAGACAGATGGAACACATGAATTGATCCTCAGACAGACCAGGTATGGCTCTGGCCATATCTGCATTAACAGAGAACACAGCAGAGTTGATGTTAGAGACTTCCTCATGGCAAAAAGATCATTAAGTAGGACTCCCATCACACAAGTTTTTATAAAAATGCCTAATAAATTAGTTATATACTCACCAAATTAACATAATTAACAGTATTTAGTCATCCCTACATCTGAATTTATTCACACAAATGTGTCAACTGCATTACATGTCATGTGCACCTATGAATTCTATCTAGTCTACAGTATCACAATATTATCATACATACAAGACCTGCAATCATTGGGAAAGAATTTAAGTAATAATGAGAGAGAGTAATAATGTAGCCATAATGCTGAGCTCACATGCTTTCGCACCACTTCACTTAACACACGGATATAAACCTACTCGCAACAATAACTTTATTATTTCATTATTAATCACTTACTTTATACCTTTGCACCTCACAACTTGTGGAATTACGCCAGAGAGTGAGGTGGTGTAACAAAATCAAACTGAATTCGTGTTGCTGTCATTCGCAGTCTCCTGAAATCATTACGCACTTCTAAAGAATGCCCGCTTGAACCCAGCACGAAGATTAGTCGAACTCTTCTTACCAGCGCACTCTGGAGTCAAAATGCCTACCTGCTGCGCAAAATGCGCTCAGGTTAGCAGGGTTGTATGGTTGAATTTGTTGTGGGATGTTGATTCCTTCCTGGTTCTGCTCGTCTTTTGTTTGAATGTAACCAAGTTGAACACTTTTCTAACAACTTTAAGTTTCATTTCTCGTAAATGACGCTTAGGCGCTGCTCCTCCTATGATTCATACTCCAAACATCTGCCCGTATGTGAGGGTTCAAATGCTCCGGGGATGAGCCTATCCCAGCTGACTTTGGGAGGGCGGCGGGGTTCATCCGGGACAAGGCGCCAGGTCATCACAGGGCCACATAGAGAGACAAACAACTACCCACACTCACATTCAGACCTACAGTCAATTTAGAGTCACCAGTTCACCTATATTGCATGTTTTTGGTGGTGCAAACTCCGCATAGAGAAGTTCCAGGCCACAGTGGGATTTGAACCCAGAACCTTCTACCCACTGCGCCACCACTCTTTTATAAATTCAGAATATCTAAGTTCATACAATAATCAAAAAATGATTAAAATTGCAATAAATAAGATGTTAAAAAGTTAATTTTGATTAAAAGTAGTCTAAAAAAAACACGTTTAAATGTGTTGGTTTAAAATGTAGTTCTCTTTGTGTCAAGTTGTTATTCACTGGACCGTCTAATGGGTCCTGAGTTAAGTTAAAGGCATACTATTAGCACAGCCATTCTACATACAGCCTGTCCACTTTTTATTAATGCCTTTGTACCAAAATTGGCTGCAATTCACCTAGAGGGTGATAACGAAGGAGTCCTCAATGAATGGGAGTGAATGGAGCTAAACAGGTTAAATCATTATTTTCACCAACTTCTAGACAAAACAGCCCAAATTTTATTTTAGTTTGTGCAAATGTAGTATCAATTATATATCAGAACGGAAATTAAAACACACCAGTGTTCTTTCGTTTTTCTTAAATGGAAGGCCATTCTGCCCACAAACCGCTAGCATTCTGCTAATGAATGCTGATTGGTTAGTTAAGGATTTATATATAAGACTGACTGTGATCCAACACCCTTCTTCAAAGTCTCCCGGAGCCCAGAGACGTTTTTAAATTAAATCGAATGAATATCTGAAGGAGGACCAGGAGGGCCTTCGTTTGTGACAGCCAAACGTAGACATCTGCCAGTGTAATAGCTGAGATATTCCACCGACTATAATGCCGGAAAGTGTAGTGCTTGTGGTGCTACCAGAGAGTGCTACCAGTTCTACTTCTTAAATAACGTTATTTCACAACAATTGAAGCAGCAAAAAAAAAATCTAATGGACTTATATTTATTGTATCTACTCATTATTTCAAAAATAGTTTTTTTTCATCATAAATGTTTAATTTATGGGCTTCTGCTCCATAGGGCCCCATTCATTTTGGACTACCTCGCGAGCGCCCCCCCATATACCTGGAAGTTCTGAGAGTGACATATCTCTACTGCTTTTAGAATATCTCTGGCATTATGTTGCGTGACTGAGTCATGGGTCAGTGGCATTATGGGTTAAAGACATGAATGCAGGGGAACGACAGCCGGCCTCAAAGTAACCCCATTTTGCATGTGGTCCAAGTGGGGCACACAGTAATCATCTTCCATTTAGTTATATTTATGTATAATTTCTGTCAGTGATTTTGCATCGACAGTGCAATACCTGTAGTTTTCAGATATTTTGTTTGACTTCAGCACGTTTCTGTTATGCTTATGTGTTTGGACCTGTGTATTAATGGGTGCTAGCTTGAGCGACCTTTGAAATGGAGGACTGATGTGTATTTTGCTCTCTGTGATTTCTGTTTTTTCATTTTTCTCATATTTTTCACGCTGACTGCTGAACAGAGAGAGAGAATTAAATATAATCTTCCAAAGACATCTGTATGATTTGTGGCCATTATTTCATTGGACCGATGCAGTTACAAAGTGCTTGGCTAATGCCATTGTCACAAAATCTGAACAACTGGAAAATAGTTTCCACGGTATGTTAAAATCTTATAACAACTGTTTATCAACAGGCCTCTGAAAGAAGACATGAGTCATGAATGTGCACAGTAAGATATGTTTCATGGTAATCTGCCAAAACAGTTTACGCTTAATTGTCCAAAATTGTCCAAAAAAAAGTCCTATATTGCAATGTTCAAAAAAGTAAAAAACAAAAAATCTTGAATCCGCCCCTTCATACAGATCCACTCCAAAATTTAGTGGCTTCCTCCTTGCTATATGCCCAATCTTATACCAAGTTTCATGACAATCTGTCAAGTAGTTTTAACAGACACACAAACAAACCAACAAACAGTGAAATCATAATCTCCTTGATAGATGTTATAATACGATGTAGAATATGGGAGAAGAATATTTGTCTAGCCTTACCTCTGAAAACTGTCCTCTTCCTAGCTGGTTTATTTGGTGGCAAACACACAAAAGATTTTTTCTTAGTTTACAAAGAAAGAAACAAAGAAAAGAAAATGTATAAGAGCTGTTCTTCAGTAACAGGGTAAAGGAAAAGAGTAAGTAAACATTGATGAAGACTGGAGAAGAGTTCCTCAATGCCCTCCTTGTCACTACAATCTATTAATCATTTTGTCATCATGATTGTCTAGACTGTATTTTTACTATGTTGGTCCATTCTGTACACACAGTATGGATCTATTGCATTTATTCTGGGAGAGGACCCCTCCTTTGTTCGCTTACGGAGGTTCCCCCATGTTTTCTTTAAACAGAAAGAAATTGGGTCATGTCATTTTAGTTTGAACTTCCTCTTGCAACATTAGTGCCACCGTAGTGCTCTTGAGCATGGCACTTCCCTGTCATTGTGTGTCTGTGTGTAAACCTCCTCTGCCGCTGCTCTGAAAAACAAATGTGCATATTCAATGTTTAAAAGCTGACTGAGGTTTAAAAAAAGACTCATTAACAACCTTTAAATACCATCATAAGATTGCAATCCCTGTCTGTCTGTTTGTTTGTTTGCTTGTTTGTTTGTTTACCTGAAGGTCATTACCACAGCAAATATACTTAATAATATACATTTCATCTGATAGCTCATTTCCACATAAAAGTGAAAATCTATTGTAGCTCCTAAGCCTCATTAAGCCCAAAATATTATTAGAATTTCTGTTTCAGTCTCTTTCAAAGTAAATATACTAATACCCTCTTCTGTGCAGTTCAGCAGTAATGATCCACTGTAATTTAGTGAGGAAGCTTGGCTCCTACATTAAGCCCCATGCCTGTAGCATACTGTATATTCCTATCGAATCATAGTGGTTATGACTCTAAGACTGAAATACATAATATCAAATCATGATAAAGACAATCTCCTAATTTCTTATACTATTAACATATATCCTTAATATAAGATGAAATCTTGAGACACTTTTAATTTGAACCTTTTTTGATTTGAATTTAATATAATAAACTAATGATAATAATAATCTAAGAAGGCAATTCATACAGGAAAAGCTATTGGTCAGTGTAAGAGAAACAAGCATACTGATGGTAATTTATTTAAATAAAGTAGTAGCCTGAAGCTAAAATCAATTTTAATGTGTGAACCTCAAGGGCAAACACTGTGCATTATACATATCCTATGTTATTGGTTTCCCAGGCCTCCTCTTCGGCCTCTATATGTAGCAATTACCATTTTCCATGGAAAGAAAATGCATTCATATATAAATGAGGTGATTCAAGGCTCCTGATGCAAACATGTGCTGTACATGTGTGCTCATTTTATTCAGACTGAATACAATAACATATGAATGTTCTATGAAATACTTTGACCTGAGCATCATTATCAAACAAAATCAGCATATGAAATATCTCTGTATACTGAATAAATTATGAAATGTTTGGTGGGAGAAAAGAAAAGTTGTGAAAAAAGAAAAGAAGCAAAAAGGAAGTGTCTTTCAAGACACAAAATGAGTCCTTTTTATATCATAGAGTAATCTTTATCACACGAGGGAATGGAAATTTGTCTATGTATCACTAATAAGACAATACCTAGAGCAAAATGAATACGCTTACAATAAAAACACACATAATAAATAATGATTGATATAAGTAAAAACGTTTGTACTTCTAAGATAAGATCTGCCAGCATGAAGATGCTTTAATGCTGCACTTGGTATAAATTATTCCTCGAATATTATTCATCTCTAGAAAGAGCCTCTCTGAGATGATGAAAAAATGATTTACTGTTACGCCAGAACATATTTTAATCCTCACAGACAGGAAAACATTCATTTAAGGTGTCACCAGTAGGTGTCGTAGCTACATTGCTAATAGATCAGTGTGAAGCACGGTTTCCCTCAGCCCGTTTGTTACTGTCAGCGGGATGCCATGCTTCACAGCCTAAAGAGAAAACACACATTTAGATATGCTTTTAGATCTAGAGAGCTGTGAGGCCTTCACGGAAGTGACAGCAGCTATACTTGGTTAGTTTTTCCCTCATATCATCATGTCCTGGTGGCAGACAAACGCTGCCTCTTTTGTCCCCATCCACTCTCTCCATCCCTGTCAATCACTCACAGTTCGAGAACCCGGGTCACCCCCCGTGAAGGCCGACGCACCCGGCAGCTCCAGTCACAGTGACAGCGCGCTGTTTGCACGCTCATAATCTGAGCTCTTATTTAAACGATAGTGATTGGCATTGACAGGGGCATAGGGATCTCCTTTGGAATAATAATAATAATAGATCTAGGGATCCTCAGAGGGGGGTCTCGACATGTCAGAGCTTCCTAACAAAATTCTCTCTGTCTTTCATTATCAAAACAGGCACGGGCGCATTCCTGTGCGCGCGTAACCGGGCTCACGTCTGCAGCGTGAACGCGGAAGTGCAGCACACTTTCTGGACATGTGAAGACTGGAAACTCAGTTTATGTCATATTTAAGATTTTTTAATTTTATCTTTAAAAATGCGTTTAAAATAGCGATGCGTGTCATGAAGAAAACGTGGTTTTCTGTCACTCCTCTGCTCCATAATGACTAATTCATGATTAATTGACGCATTACGCGTTAATGTCCTTCGAAATTAGTGAATATATTCATACATCACCGTGTATATGATTGTAATACTATCATCGTACCAGTAGATACATTTGCATTTTTGTGCCCGTGTTGTTAGTGCTTGTTTAACTTTCTCTATAAGCTGTCACGTCTCAAAAGGTTTGGGGAAATGTTGGCACACATCTTGTGCATACAGGATCTAGAGATAGGATCTGCTGACTGACGGCGGGGGGAGCAAACTCCACCCAGCCGATAGGATCTCTGGCAGGCGGAGCGGAGCTTATGCCGAGAGGGCTAGAGCTGGTTAGTTGGGACTTGACAAGTCCCACAGAAAACTTCAGAAGGGCAAAGTCCAGCCAGAGTGAGAGGGAGAAAGGGTGAAGTTAATATTTGAGAGCGTGCTGTGCACAAAATCACATGTCATTCTAAAGAAATGCTCCAACGATGGCGGTGGTAATAGCGACGGGACTTTCAGGCGCCTCCGGAGTGCCAAAAAGTGGACTAGTGGAGGTTTTGGTGCGGGAGCAGTGGCACAAAGTTTTGGTTAACTTGACTGAAGAAGCGATCACGTTAAGCTGCGAGGAGAGCAGCGTCAATGACAACGTGAACGACACTGCCAACTACAACGGGGTTAACAACGGATCTTACCTTGACAACAATAATGCCAACTCTAACAACGTCCCCCAAACTGTGCGCAACGCGTTCACGGACCTCCCGGAGCGAGTGCCCGAAGCGATCGCCAACAGAAAGCGGTGCGTCAAGGTGACCAAGCAGGAGATCGGTGGACTTGGGATCAGTATCAAAGGTGGGAAGGAGAATAAAATGCCCATCCTCATCAGTAAGATATTCAAGGGGCTCGCCGCGGACCAGACCCAAGCTCTTTACGTCGGGGACGCCATCCTGTCCGTGAACGGAAGGAATCTGCGGGACGCGACCCACGACGAGGCTGTGCAGGCGCTGAAACGGGCCGGGAAAGAGGTGACACTTGAAGGTAGGCAGGGCTGGACAGATTGTGTGTGAGATGATGACAGGAGCATTGGATGATCCGGAGGAGTAGGAGCGTTCATGGGTCAAGGAATCCCTAACCTCTTTCACACCAGTAATAGGCTACATCTATTGATTTTCTGAGCTCCCACAAAACCTTGTCCTGTGCGAAGCGCTCCCCCCATGTGAGTGTTTGTGCTTATCTTTTAGTGAGGGATTGTACAGCATACCTGAGGCGATAAGAACGAAAGTGTTAGAACATAGTTTATCCAAGGTCATTCTATGTTTGGGAGACATTTCCGAAATGTTGAATTTCAGCCTCATTTTTATGAAGACCTAATGTAACACGGACCCCTAAGGGAACCGCGGACCTTAACATGCGTGGGAACATCATCCTCTAGGGAAGTTAACATGTCATGTAAGGTTTCTCATTCCACTTGGCTGCTTGTTTCCGAGACTAGGGCTGTTGTATGCATATCATGCAGCATGGGTCAGTGGTCCACAGGACACAAAGTGCTGCACGTTTTTCTTTCAACCTGCCTTTTGATTGCATTCCCTCAGCGTCCCAGGAATAAATCCCTTCCTGATTAGACAAACAGAATGAGAAGGGCTCTGAGTGTTTATGAAGAAAACCTTTGCTGTTAAAGGATGTGATTTATTTTCCATTACAGTAAGGAGGTATTGGTCAAAAGCAAGAGCTAAGAAAGGACAAGTGATGGTACTTTTTGTGCTATCCTATATAATTCATATCTCAATCAAATCAAATCTGTTTTCATATTCATTTAATGCCATGCAGTCCCAGGTAACGGAAGTGAAGAGTAGAGGAAGAGGAAGACGCCACTTAATTGTGAATCTAGTCCAACTTTGTCATCATGACATTCTTGGTTTATTCCGTAATTTTAATAATAGGTGACCAAGTATCTGTGAAAAAGAAAAATTCAGATTTCTAAAGAAAAAAAGGTTTTAAAAAAATTAATATTCCCACTCTTGCCCTCACAAGAGTGTCTTGAAGCAAGGCCACTCAAAAAAAAAAATGCAGCTCTATATTTCCTTAAGCATCTCACATACACATACATGAGTAAGTTGGTGCCAAGTTGATGTTTTGCGGTGGTTTTTAGCCACAAGTTAAGAAGAAAATCAGGTTAATGGCAGATGGCAGATTTTACTCTGAGGGCTGGGCTTCATTTTACACCTTTAGCACACACACACACACACACACACACACACACACACACACACACACACACGTGTACAAAAGCACACGTCAACACACATTCACCTACTGGAACATGTTGCACACAAGTACCCACCACTGAGTTTTTTACTCCTGCTCCTGTGAGGACTCTTGGACCGAAGACAGGGAGAACAAAGTGTCTCCCACTCTCTTTCTCTCTCTCTCTCTCACACACACACACACACACACACACACACACACACACACACACACACACACACACACACGCACGCACACTTTCCCATATACACTTGCACACACATACATGCAAACATCGTGATGATCATTCCCAGGGGGACACAGGGGCGATACTGCAGAGGAAAAAGCAGGTCCCAGCTGAAAACTTATATAGAGGAGAAAGAAGGAGAGGGGGTGTGAGGCAGGCCATAAGGAAGGGGGAGGAAGCGAGAGAGATGAGAGGGGGTGGAGCTGAAATGTGAATTTAATGCGGGGAAAGTGCTGTGAGGGAGAGAGAGAGAGAGAGACTGAACAGAAGGAGACCTAATGAGGGAGGCTTAGAGGCTGATCTAAAGATGACAGCGAGGGTTAACTTAAGGATAACAGAGACATGGAAGTTCATTGCAACCACAGTTTAACTCATTTGAATTTAAATTTGATTTGGGAAATCAGTAAAGGAATAGTACAGCATAGGTTTCATCAATCTTTGGCATCAAGAAGGGTGTTTAACACATAACCAAGCATATAAACATTTATTTCAAATTAAAAGGCACAAGCAGTGATATGTAAAGCCTAAAAGTGAGTAGCCTAATACACTCTCTTATTTATCCCAGAGTGTAAGATGAGAGAGAGTTACATGTGGAAAGAGATCAGGAGGAAACATCTCATTCAGGAGAGATAGCACATGTCTCATGGGAGAGGAGTGGGTGTGTGTGCGCTCTATTTTTGTCCAGTTTGTGTGTATTCCAGAGAGCTTGTTAAGTGCATGTTTGTAATCTGCATGTTTCGCTGACAAGGAAACTCATCAGGAAGATGGAGAGCAAATTCAGATAAAACAGGCAGCGACCACTCACTCCTGCCAGAAAAGCAGCAACAGGGCAGCAGACTGACCTGCTGGTCAAAAACGTACCTTCAACCAAGAGGACCATGTTTCAAGTGCTGAACATTTTTTAAGACTGTCTGTTGAGGGAGAAGTTAGCTCTCTGCTGGATCTGTTCTGGGGCTCAGGTTGCAGTCTGACAAGGTAAGATTTCCTTGTGCAGATCAATCAATTCTCTGCAGCTGTGTCACAAAGCTCCTAGCAACCATGTCACACAGGCCCAGTGAAGAATAGGTTATAATTACATACTGCTGGAATTAATAGTGTAGTTACAAGTTATTTGGATCATTGCCTAATCAGGTCACCCTTAATTATCTGCCTACCATAGGTGTGTGTTGGCAGCAATGCGGCTCTTTTGCCCACCCGCAGTGTCTCCCTGTGGCTTTGAATAAAAAAAATCATTGGAATGAATAATAGTTGTTTTTTTTTTACATTTTCATTTATAATTTCTGTAGTCCTAAATATTTTTCTTGCGTTCTTCAATTGTAAAATGTAGAGTATAGTCTAAATACCAAAATAAAACATGTTTTAATATTTTGTCAACTACAATATATGTCATAAGCTGTTGTGGGTCTCTGTAGGCTAACTATGAATTTAAAATAGGGGGAAAAAAAGCAAAGCCCCTGAGAAATATAGAGAATTTAATTCTCTGTGGACAGATTTGTTTGTTTTTATTGCCAACTGATGGCTAACTGTTTTTTGTTTTTTTTAATCTGCGGTGAGCAATTATCAAACAAAAAATGAAATATTAAAGACATTTCCTGAACAAGCACACAAAATGTGCTTAAAAGTGGATGTGGCTGTAAATGAGTGAAACAGAGTGATTTTGGAACTGTTGCAGAAAACTGAGCAGAGCAAATGTACTTTTTCTTTTGGATCAAATCTCCTCACTCCATTTTCCTTGCTCAGGAGATAATAAGGCATGGGAAGGCTTCATGGACGGGGAGTACATGAAAGCATCATTTATTACAATCTTAGAGCATCGATTCTTAGAGTTAAAAAACAAAACTGGCATAGTTTAAAGAAATTAGAGAAAATCAGAAAAAAAGTAGATATCGCCCCTCTCTGCAAAAACTGTCAAAGATGTGACCTTAAAAATGTTAACAAATATCACCAGTCAAGCAAATTGATTGCAGTGAGTCAAGCAATGTGAAGAATATTGAGCAGACGGTGCTGCTATGCAGGTACAGGAACCCTGATAGGCCACAGGAAGAAATCATTGAGTTGATACAGCTGAAAGGGCAAACAGGAAGACTTTTTTCAGGAAGTTGTGTACTATTTAAAAGCCAAAGAAATAAAAACCACATTGTGTCAGTGGCTACAGTGGGGCACCTATGAGAGTGGCACAGAATGGAATCGGGACTTTATTGCAGAAGTCACTTGAAGCAAGATGCACTATGCCCTCAAACATTTCCCCTGAGTTTATAGAGGTGATGAACCTTATCCTCCAAATAATGAACAAAATGGCAAAGAGGCAAAAGGCTTAAACTGTGGACAGCTCTGTGCATTGCTAGATGAGGTTGACAGTGCATAATCTCCTGCTGCAAACATAATTCTGTGGCTGTCCAGGGGTTTACCTAAGTAAAGTAAAGTACGCAAGGTTTTTTGAAAGTTTGAAAAAGTGAAACTTTCCTACAAGGCCAGTGTCAGACCTTTCCAGAACTAGAACGGTTGCATGTCATGGTGGACATGGCAAGTCACCTAAACACAACTCTCCAGGGAAAGGGAAGCATTGCCATTTGCATCTTCACTAGTTGAGGTCTTACCTGTAACCTCCACAAAATAATGTGCCGGTAGTTTGGCCTAGGAGGTAATGCACAAGGTAATAATACACACACTTTTGTTTGTAACTCCTATTAGAGCAGACAGTTTAATCAATTCCTTATACTTTTGCTTTTGTGTGGTTTGGCTTTGGAAAGTTTAGATAAAGACACAACCCTTCAAATTGCAAGGACATAAGGTGGAGAAATTCCGTTTTTAAGCAACAAAATAATCAGACAATCCCTGTTCAAGTTATGGAGATATGTTTGGTCAGATGGGAAATGTTGAGAGACAAAACTCCAGGTTGAAACAGGCAGTAGTTTCACTTTTAAGGATATACACAAAGTATATTTCAGTGCAGGCAAACAGCATCAGACTGCATTATTTGTAAAGTCAAGTCCAAAAAGTAAAGAACATGAAAACAGAAGAAATGAAGATCTGAAAGTCAGAATGCAATGAGGAACATCTGCCACAAACCAGCAGGCAGGAAATGAGTCAGTACCCTGGAAGCTCTGCTGCTGATCCCTTAACAAGCCGTACTTGTCATCACAAGACATCTGGATGGGTTTGGGTATGAGTGTGTGTTTGTGCCACAGTGAGTGTGTGCAAGCGAGCTGAGGTGGGGGAGCGGTGGAGCATCTAACAGCTGACTGTTTATGTCATTACTAAAACTCTCGTCTCCTCCGCTACTGTTTGTGGAGCCTGAGTCTGGGTGGCGGGTGATGGTGATGGTAATAACAACTGTGACAGTAGTGATTGTTGTGACGAAGATAATAGATTGAATCACTCATATGTACTCGTATTCTCTCTGAATATACACCCAAAACAAAAACAGAGACCGAGAGTGAAAACTGTTGTTCTGTGTCTTCCTGTTGCATTTGTTGACAGACTGGAAAGGTCAGCTTATCTATGTTGGCTAAATAATTCATTTTAATTTTATGCTTAAAGATGTAACAGGAACCAGACCAACAAACACTTTCTATGGTGGCTTGTGGTTCAAAATCCACATAGTAGTTTAGGTTGCCACTAAATGAAATACTGGAACATGTAACACACACACTTCTCTGGTTTAAAGACGGAGATAGTGAAGATAATGCAACTATCCATCACTTATTCCACTTTTTTTTTAAGCTGAGTAAGTTACTGTATGCTTACATCCTTTTGGCAGTAGAAATAGTTCCCACTGCACGTTTTGGTTCTTGTGAGAACATCAACAAAATCATAGCTTTGTGAATATTTTAAATATAGACAAGCAGGACATCAGAATATACATAAAATTTATATTTATTGACAACATACAGTCTGCAATAGATCTTCTTTTACAGTAGCATAAGCCCAGCCACCTCTTAGCTACGGCTGCTATGCCTGTGAAGTTTTTCAGTTTCACGGCATGTATCAGTTTATAATGACAACAACAGCAGATGTAGGACTTGGAAAATTCTTAGCAATTTTCCAATAATATGCCTCTGATTTCAGACACAAGTAGAACCATTTTAATATTTTAATATAATTTCGTTAAAGGGGTCTTGAATATGAACTTGATGGTTACATATATAATATTGTGCTAAAAAAAAAAGACACTAAAGCTTTACAGTGGGGGAATAGTCTAACAAATATATAATAATACAAATAATTACAAACTAATGTAGTTACACATCTCCTCATGGGCCTTAATACAAGGGCTGCCCTCAGAATCCAACAATAACATACTATTCACACTAAGTATGATGTCAAATGATGTGTGTATTGCAGTACGACTGTATAGTGTGTAGATTTTGCGAGTGCAAGAAATGCCCAGAGGTACACTACAGATCCCTCTTACTCCACACTAACACAGACTACTGCAGCCAGTTTGCACACGTTTTCAGGAATATTTGTATTTTCTGTATCACTGCATTTATTCTATGAAGCACTGCTTTAGGTAAACTTTTTAAGATAATGTACATAGAGACAAATCCTCCCCCTCCAGGCTCTCCTCACTTATAATTGCCTCCTCAGCTCAATAGACTCCTCTGCTTCTCGACAGTAGCTGCTAAGATTGCTCCATCTTTCATCTGAATAGATTTTTATGCCCCCATAGGAAGGTGCTATTAAAAGTACATACTATTTTAGTGGAAATCTCACAGTGACATTCTCACATTATCATTAAAGACAAGATACATACTGTAGATTCAAATTCAGTTAACACGCTCTATATATACAGTAATTTACTAGCAGAACTGTGACCACTATTGTGTGTATATTTACAGGAATACAGTATTGAAATATGTTTATTCCAAGAAATATACTGTAATTCTAAAATACAAAGAAACTGTAAAAAAAAACCCAAAAAAAACAGTACTCTGGAGTTGAATCTGCAGCTAGCTAATTACTGTAAATTTATAGTGAGAAGTTTTACGGTGCAGCTTCTACATTATTACACCTTCTACTTTCTCTCCAACAGGCCTAACGAGGGTTTTTTGTTATCCTTTTTTTTTTTTTAAATACAGGGTAGATAATGCAATTACTTCAGACCTCAGTAAATACTGTTAAAGACCAATAGGTGACACATACACAATTAGACAGATAATTACACCTGATGTTACAGAGTGGAAAGTTTGTTGTTGTATGTGTGTACGTGGGTCTGAAAGGGGGTTGATGTTGCACAAACACACACACTGAGGAATGCGACCGAACAAGTGTGTGTATTTATTGTGAATGTGGGTGGGAGACAGGACTGACGTCTGGACTGTTGGCTCCACACAGCAACCGCTAACACAAATCAACTGCCTCATTAAAGAAAATGTGTCAATGGGGTTGAGTACAGTTTAAAACATCAACACTGGAAGTGAATGACTCTCAATGGCTAATATTTGTTTTTGTGATCAAAAATTTATTGTTTGTGTATAAGGCACCGTTGTCAGACAAGGCAAAAAACGGGTACAAACATCACAACAGTTTTTAGTCTTTCTTTCCTACTTTCTGTCTTTCATCCATTCCAGTCCATCAATGAGATCCGCCCCCATCCTCCAGCCCCAAACAAGACATGCCAATGTATCTCACACAGATACAGATACATCATATGTTACAGACAGATTAAAATTAAATAACTACATTTTAAAAATATATACCCTGGTATAAAATAGTCACTACATACAATAAATAAAAATCAAAACAGTATCCAGAACCAAAATTGTTATGCCAAAAGTATACATACCATATGCATACATATGAAATGAACAAAATATCATATAAACTAATATTCCCAAGAGTAAATACATGAAAATATAAATAAATAAATAGAAATATATAAATAAATAGAAAAAGAAAGAAAAAACGACAGCTAACCACAAATGTTATGAGAAAACACTAATTTTGTCCAGTAACTTTGTCCAGCAAATAATATTCTGTGTTTTGGCATGATGTAATCGTGCTGAAGAAACATCTCGGCCCGCAGAGAGCTACTGTGTTTCCTCACCGACAGCACATGTAGTGATTTCCAGCAGCACACTACTATCCTTTTTGGTAGCTGTGAGACCAGCTAACAAGAGACGCCTATCGTTTACTGTCGATTCATTAAGTAATATGAGTCACACAGAGAGAGGGATAGCTTTCCCACTATTAGACATAAGACTTGAATATAACATAAGACTAATGTTTCCCCAAGCTAAAGTAGAGAATAGGAGTCACAGTGAAAATAGTTTGCTGTGTCGGTATTTGAATTCTTTTACTTTGTTTCAATATGAGGTAGAAAAATGGAGAATAAAATCAGACAGAGGTCAGCCTCTCATTTCGATCTTTTCATTTGACTTGTAACATCAAACAAGCTGCTTTTGGGTGAAGGCTCAAAAACAGTACAAGCACTATCTAGTTCTTCCCGTTCTGGTTGAGGTGACTGTGCAGAGTTGGCTGTGCACTGGAACGGAAACACACATTCACACACACTTACACACTTCCAGTGTAATGATCATATGGACTCCACCCCATTCATTTCTGTGCATAGGCTGGTCAAAGAGTTTTCATTTCCTCTTTCCATGATGTCATAGTAAATGGTAAAAGAAAAAATGTAACTATAATAGCTGTATTTAATTTATTTTCAATTTAGTCAGTTTAGGATGGACATGTAGAATGAGCTGTTTTGCCACATAATTGTGAAATCATTTTAGATCCATTGTGTGGAAGTAGAATTTCACCCTTATCTTTGTCCTCATATTGCAACCAATGGCCATTTCAACAAATATATAATATAAAGCAAAGAAAAGAAAAAAATTAAAATGCCAAAAGTTCCGCTTGATAAATGACTCAAATAACGAACCAATTACAGAAATTGTTATCAGTTTAATTGTGTTTAGTACATTGATTGTTTCAGTGCTACTTCTGTTTTTCTTTGTCACACCCCTAATTAAGTATTAAGCGAAGCCCTTTAAAGTCTAAAGCCAGATTTATGGCCAATGCAGGAGGTTAATGGGAGTCCTGGGTAGTTGTAGGTATTGATTTATATTCCAGCATCAGATTATTCCATTGATAGAACCCCTGCAACACTAGACAGATGGATTGTACTGATAAGGTTTCGTGCTTTAATTATGTTCACACCAGTAACTGCTAATTTTCATTAACTTTGTGATACTGAATGACAGTGGGAAAGGACATCTTTTTGATGTAGATGAAATGCTTTCGTGTGTGTGTGTGTGTGTGTGTGTGTGTGTGTGTGTGTGTGTGTGTGTGTGTGTGTGTGTGTGTGTGTGTGTGTGTGTGTGTGTGTGTGTGTGTGTGTGTACTGGTTTATCACTGGCACACACAAAGTATACAAAGTTTGCATACCTAACATACTTTTATTTCCTTTTGTTCCTCTACATCTTCATTGTGCTTTGCAGCACAGAAGATGTCAAGCAGGCAGTGTGTGTGCTACTGTGTGCATCTTTGTATTTGCATCATTCTACAGTATGACAAATTTTAAAAAATGTGTAGCTTGTCGTGGTTTTAACAAAGAGATAAGCCGTTTCTCCGTCCTTTAATCTGATCTGACTGTGTGGGCTATTCTGTTCAGTTAGATCATGTCATCACTGTAGGTCCATTGAGGACACCCTCACCCCCGTCTCCTCCTCTGTGTAATGTGTCAGCCTACATCTCTCCTCTATGGGTTGCTGATTAGGCTTGTTACACAGTCTCATACAGGTCTATAGTGCTTCTCCCAAGAATGGTTCACATGCTGAATTACAAATGCCACCAGCCATATGCCAATTATACACAGCTTGTACAGTGGGATATGCTGATTAAACATCTAGTGAACACTGAACACCCAACTCTATTTCTTACTTTTACTGAAACATATGTCCTGTCTTCTCTCTCTCCCTTTCTCAAAACTAAACCATGAGGAATTTAAAATGTTATAAAGCCTCCGGTGATTGACATTTACAGGTACAGTAAATCTTTCCATTTCCTGTCCCATCAGGGAATGTTGGAAGCTGCGAGGGAGGGTTCTGTGTTTTCAGGACGATAACCCTCTTGATACTGCGAGCCTGTAGCTGCAGAGACAAGGTCTGAATTGTGAACGCAGTTTACGGCTCGAATGGTTGCATTTAAGGAGGTGAAGTGAGAGACACCTGGGCCTGTTTCAGATATAGCATTTGCAGTGATCTTTTAAAAATGAGAGAGATAGAACCAGCTCACTATCATAACTCTTGCTACCAAAGACTCAAATATCTAACTGGTAAAATTTCCTGCACACACACATCTTTGTGTGCCTTTGCACCACAACTGAATCATTATCAATCCACAGAGATATGGGTGGGAGTAAAGTCACATACTTATACTATAATTTATTAAACCTAATATCAAATGCCTCAGCATTACCATAATTAGTTTTTTTATTTCTAATGTGTATGTAAACATCTGTAGCATCCCCACATCCTTCCTCTAATCTATTGCAAGCTAACATTTGTTTATTGGCTCTTAAAAGCTGATATGAGTCCCACATCAAAAGATGGTTACAAGGTCAAACATTCAGTTGTTTCTACCCACACTGATTAGTTGGCCTCTGTGTTAAATGATGCTAAATCAGTTTTAGCACCAAGAGATTTCAGTGCTCAGTGTATTTTGACCTCCATGCAGTTAAAATTCTATGAATGTTGTTTTTTTTAAGTAGAAGTATGAATTCAAAATCAAGCATGCTCTTTTTTTTTGTCTGCTGAGAAAAGTAATTCATTTATTAAATATTCAACGAGACATGGTTTCTAGCATCTTCTGTAAATACAGGGATGCGATTTGAAATGAAATGACAGGATTTTTGCATAGGCCTCCATCTGTTGGTCAAACAATGTTACGTTTCATTAAAACAAACATGAGAGGATGTTTGGAAGTGTGAATCAGTTTGCATTGTATTCATATTCACTTTGTTAGGAGGGATAAGCAGTACAAGAAGGACAGGAAAAGCAGCATGATGTGTGCTCCTGTTGATGCTTATATACTGTGTCAAACATATTGGAATTGAAGTAATAGAAAGTGCTCCGACTTCAAATTGTAGCTTAGGAGGGACATACAGTTTTGCATCAATGGCTACATTAATTAAGTGATTCATTTAGAATAGATATTATTTTGGCATGCTCCGTGTTACTTTACAATAAAAGCATTGAATAAAGAACAATTTAATATGTGCCATTTATCCTACATGTCTCTGCATCCACATTCAATCCATGCTGGATCCACCCTTCCAGTGGTATCAGCATCATGCTGATTTTTTGATTTTTTTTTGCATCAAAACCATCTAATAATTTTAGAGTTTTGAAATCCTGTCCGGATGATTCTAATTTGATAAAAAAGCTTTTGAAGTACTGGGCCCGGATGGTAAAATCTCTAAAATGTGCTACTTTCTGGAACTTTCTTTGCGATGTCTTACTCTGTACTGGAAATCTGTTTCTCCTTTTCTGCCCAGTGAAGTACATGCGTGAGGCGACACCTTACGTCAAAAAGGGCTCCCCGGTGTCAGAGATTGGCTGGGAAACCCCACCTCCTGAGTCTCCCCGTCTTGGCAGCTCTCAAACCACCTCCTCCCCTATATGTCACTCTCCGAGCCCTCCTCTTCAGCCCTCCCTGTCTCTGCAGGGCGAAAGGAGATGCATACCACTCAAGATGTGTTATGTAACTCGAGCCATGACCACTCCAGACCCTGAGAACAGGTAGGTGTACACATAAAGGCAGTCCTCGGTATAGGGCTGGGCATCGAGAACCAGTTCCAAATTGGAAACAGTTCCAAAACTCTGATTCCATCGGAAAGGTTAAGACATTTCAATTTCGCTTTTGTTTATCGGTTCCAGAATAAATTTCACTCAGGCTTAGTTCAGGTTTCAGTTTCCATGGTGGTGGTATACAGCTTCTGTAGTTTCCGTCTCAAAAGTTGGGTGGTACTTATGTGGTGGGAAAGGTTACATCCCTTCTCTGATGATGAAGCACCGACATTTAGGTAAACAAGCATAAGAATATAGCTAAGCTGGCCAAGCGTGCTGCTGACTACTCACCACCCTGACCTACAGTAACGGTACGATACGAGAAGGCAAACAGACATTTAATATGAGTATGATATGATATATTTAGTATGAGTATACATGACATACTGCTGTGCAGGTGAGAGTCCAGGTCACATGTTTGTTTTTGTGTTTGCATTGATATGATCAATTCTCGTCCATTCTTATGAGTATATGAATGAGTCACTCATAATGAATGATGCATTCTTTATACAGAATGGCTTGTATAAAGGGCTTTTAAATACATTTTTCTTCGTGAAATAAGCATATGGCCTGTTTTGACCCTGGCCCTCAAAGAATCGGAATCAAAGAACCGCTAAGAACAGGAACCGGAACCAAAAAGCAGAACCGGAATCGGAATCAGATTCAGAATCGGTCAAATCTAAACGATGCCCAACCCTATAGTTCTCTAGATATGTCGCCATCATTTTGAATATTGCCTGCCTATATTCTTACTGCTTTTTCTATTCATCGACTGATTGCTTCTTCATTGATTAACTCACATAGTTAAGTCGGTCAGGAATGGGGGCTGAGTGTTACAGACTGGGTTGGGAAGGTCTTATTGAGAGGGACTAACAGGTTTTTGATTTCAGTATTTTAATGTGATTCAAAGTCAATAGGAAAAAACATATGATGTTACTACCAAAATAGAGTTACTGAAATTAAATGTTGCCAAGAAATCAGTATTTTTTTGCAGGCAAAGTGTTGAAATAATATGAATAAAAGATGATTTCTCATAGGACTTAGCTTCCATTTTTAAACTGGAATACAAACTTGACAACATGATGGGATCCTCCCAAATTCAGAATCAGATTCACACAACTTCAAAAAAAATACAACACCAATAAATGCATCTTAAAAAAATCACAAGCAAGATAATTACATGTCAGAAGCAACAAATCAACTGCAGGAAGCCCAAAGTTTGCACAAATGTGTCCAAAAAAACTATTTTATCATCTTCAGCCACATTGTGAAGGGTGTGTTGTACTATGCAATGGTCACAGAAGTATTTGATGTGAGTGCAGTGGTGAACCCCTGTCGACCGACCAAACAGGCTTTGCTTCAATATTGTCATTGCCGAATGTTCTCAAACATTCAAAAGATGCTTACCTTAATTAACCAAAGGTTAACATATTCTGCGGTCCTCAACAGTGTGAATGAGTGTGTGACTTCCTGAAGGGATTACTGAGTGGAGTTTTTTCCAGATATTATTTGAGAGCATTTTCAGTTTTTCCTAAAGACAGACATTTGAAGTAGCGCATAGATAACTCTCAGTCAGCAGGGGGTTGCCTGTTAGGAAGTGTTGTCAACTTAATTAGTTGGTAATCTCACAATGGCCCAATGAGACAGCATGGGGGCAAAAAGTAATTTAATGTTTTAATGCTTTTGGTGTCACATTCTTTCAGTGTCTGTCCCTCTGCTTCTCTCTCCCCTCTCTCCCCTGTCTTGTGTTTTCACTCTTTTCTTCCTTTGTTGTGTTTTTCTGCCCTTGTTATCATCTCGGTGTCCTCTCCCTTTCTTTTCTTTCATGATCTCTCTCTCTCTCTGTCTTCCCAGCTTTCTAAGGCTTTGTTATCGGCCTCTCTATGTCTGAATTCTCTCTTTCTATTTCCACCCTCTTCCCATTATTGTCTCTCTCTTGATTTATTTCTTTTTTCTGCCACCACAGTCTTCGGTGTCACTGTGTTCCTCCATCCATGTGTGTCCCTCCCTGCATATGTATGATTTTACAAGTGTGCGATAGTTGAACCTCAATAACCTTCAAAGCTATAGACAATGGAGGAAGCATCAAAGTCAAGTGGTAGCAGCGAGCAGTGACTTCAAACATCCCGTATAGACGTTGCTACCCTGGATTTGTAAAATGTAAATTCCA
This sequence comes from Chaunax sp. Z400, assembly GCA_037577475.1. Classification (NCBI taxonomy): domain Eukaryota; kingdom Metazoa; phylum Chordata; class Actinopteri; order Lophiiformes; family Chaunacidae; genus Chaunax; species Chaunax sp. Z400. The sequence continues at coordinate 15,484,326 of CM075190.1, forward strand.
ACACACACAATCACTCCAACAAACACTTGTAAACAAAATGAAAAATAAGAACTTTATGCGTGGTTCTCTGCTGGCTGCGACTCCTGTACGATAAAATTCTAATAAAAAAATAATGATGATAAAAAAAGATTTTGAAAACTACATTATTATTGAAAGAGGGAATGTCGCTGGGAATGTGTCCCCTTATTGACAGACTTATAGACTGTGTCCATGAGCTACTCTCTTAATTTTCATGCACAGGCATGAGAGTCATATGCTTCTATGTATTTTAATCAAGCAAAGAGGGCAAATACAGTAAGTGAGAAGGCAATAAAATATGAAGAATAAAGAATTAAAAATAAGAAGGCAAGTATGTGTATTTCGAAATTCTAAACTATTCCTTTAAAGCTTCATTTTGACTATAGCTTGAGGACATGCAAAAAAATTGGTTACCTATACCTTTATAAAACAAAGCATTTTTTGCTTTGTTCTTTAATCTGTTTTTGTTTTTTGCTTTTGTGTAAAGCACTTTGAATTGCCTCAGTGTATGAAATGTGCTATATAAATAAATTTGCTTTGCTTTGCTTTGCTTTGCTTTAGGCCTTCATCATGTCAGGTGATATTGTGCTTTACTGATGCAGTAGAAGCCTTTTTTACACAGAGATTGTAAAATACCATCACAACAGAGATCCTCCTCCAAACCACCTTTGTTACTGAGCAGCAGTAACAAAGCCAGTGTGATGACAGAAGAACAGCAATCAATTACATGTTGGTTAATCTTGTTCTCTGCTCAGAGGGTACAAAGCTCCTGGACCTCTGATCTAACTTTTATTCAGAACCATGAGGTGCAATGACGTCATATATAATACATAATAGCAATAGGTTGCTTTCCCTTCCCTGGTCTACCAGAGTTCAGAGTGAACAATGCTTTCAAAAAGAGGCCTGGTCTTTGAATGGTCTCCCGACGATGACTTCACCTTGACTTGAAAAATAACAGAAAGTCTGTTGGTGGGAACAGCTTGTAGAAACAGATCTGAAAAGGCTAGTTTGGACAGAAACATTAACATTTTATAGATTCTGCAGTACACACTGTAGCTGGATGTGATGTTATTGTTGGCCAATTCCTTAATATGAATCTCGGAAACAAGTTTTCCTGGAAATAGGAGTGTGTGGTCAGCCGATTTTCTCTAAAAAAAAGTATGAAAAGGTCCAAAGTTTGTTGGTGAAACTTTTAATTGCATTTTCATAAATCTTGGTTGAAGTATTAAATCTTTCGTAACAGCACAATAGGGTTGAACATTCACTTTATTGGCCATAACTCTGACTTTATTGGTCAGCCAGTGATACAAGGAAGTCAGGTAAATATCACATCTAGTGCCACAGTGAGTTTCACACAGATAAGACAGGGTTTTGAGATTTGATAGAGCTGGACGATTTTCCTGTGACTCACCAGTAAATATCTAGTAAATGTTTAAATGGGTACACACAGGTTGAAATGTGCTTCATTTATACTGAAAGTCGAATACTTCTCATCATGAAAAGTACATCAGGTAAAGATTGCAAGGAAAGAAAAACCCTACTCACAGTGTGATGTTGTTTCTCTCTGGGGCTTTCTCCAGCCTTTTCAGCAGATGTTGTTTAAAGGGCGCATAAGCCTTAGAGGACAGACAGGAGAGGGGGATGTGAAGTAAGGTGTAGCACCTCCAGTGATGAAAAGAGGTGAATAAATCAGAAGTCAAGAACTATAGAAGAGACAAGAGACAGGAAGACTATATATCTTTATTTTATCTATAATGCTGTGAAAACATATTCTTTTCACTTTACTGCAACATGCACACTGTTTAAGGACATAGAGTCAAATTTTATATATATATATGTATTTCTTTTCTTTTTTTTATTATCAATTTGTGTCATTACTGAGGCAACATACCTGGAAAAATCGTGTGAATGTGTGAGGACGCTCTTGCAAAAGAGATTTTTAATCTCAGTGAGACTTTCCTGGTAAAATAAAGGTTAAATAAATAAACGATATTCACAGAAAACATATATGTAAAACATGTAAAGCAGAGTTTTCTACAGTAGTTTAGTTTAACCTTGACAAGTTTTTAATAGGATATACAGTACTGTAAAGACAATAACCTGTGGTAAAAAGGTGCTCTATAGATCAAGTTTGACTTAATCACCTACACTCTCTCTCCAGTTCTCTACTTCCTCTCACCTAGGCCAAGATAATGTCTATATACTATGATATGATGACCCACAGACAAAAATTGATGTTATAATCCAGATACAAATTCTTACCTTAGTATTTACATTTTACTCCATCTACACAAAGGCATGTAACCAGACCACTTATGTTGTCTCCAAAAAATGATGGGTTTAATGTGGAGGACCTGTTTTTATTCCACTTTGCGGTCCTGTGACAGCGATCCAATATTCACACACACTGGCACACAGAAATAATGATTTAGGCCACGATGTGGAAGCATGAGGAAATGAGACTTGGAGCTAAATACTTTCAGTTTCCTCTGAAGTCTGGTCCTGTCTCTTTTGAAAAATACCTCTGGGAGAGCCACTTATTTTTAGCATGTACGTGCATGTACGTATGCCTGTAAGACTGAAACACACACAGACCTACTTTTCATGCTGTGGTTGTTTACACCTCACCTCCATAATATTTCTTAGTTGAATTTAAAGAAGAAAATCTGCAAAGCTAAACCATGCAGACCATGAAACAGACAACAGGTAGCTTGATAAAACACACAAAAACAAAGCAGACATCCTAAAACCACTAAGTTAACACACCAATATGCTATGGATATTCTTCCCTATAATGTCTCAGACTGGGGAGAGGAGATGCTGTAATAAGAGGATCGGTGGTTTCTGAATGATTGCAGTTGGATTATTGGTGCTGCTTGAAGACTTCGCCTGACTTCAACTAGAAACGTCAGGTAAAATTCAATAACAGTTAATTAATGAATAATACATTAACAGTGAGGCCTTGCATGCCCACATAAACAAACTGCCGCTAAGGACTTAAAGCGTGACGTGAGACGTGCTTTGCCAGGACATAAGACTTATCATGGACTTATCTGCATATCAGTGCAGCAACAATTATTCCACGTTGAGTCATCATTTGGATTCCTGCAGGAGCAGCAGGGGCCAAAACCAATCATTAAATTGTTAAATTGTGAAATTAAAACATTTTAATTGTTCTGCAGTGTCTGTGGCACACATTTAATAGCTTGATGTCAATTGGCCCATTTTTGTTTTGTTGTATCAAATTCACCAGTATTTCAGCAGTATTGTTACGTGTGTTATTGCTTTAAAATGTGCTACTTTGCCATGAAATGATTTCTTTTATGGACCTGTTATGTCTGCCTACAAAGTTCATCAGTTTCTATTTAGAATAAAATGTTTGAGTCACATATGCATGCTGGAGCAGAGGCCTGAATAAGCAGTATATTTAATGTAGGCCTATATAATGATAGTCCTGTGAGAACAACTACCCTTTGATCAAGTCAGAGATTGATCTTCATTCAAGCAGGACCGGACTTAGATTATTCCATACATTCAGGCCCATTCATGTACCGGTCATCCAGTCCATGTACTGTTCTCCAAGTCATTCACCATGTTAATGCATGTGTCATACAAACAAGATTCAGTATTCAGGTCATGTAGCTCTAAAGCCACTGCACATCTCTGCATGAAAATGGCAGATAAGGCTTTCTCCAGTTCTACCACACCTCATGGGAGCCCTAAAGAACCTCCTCTAAAAAAATGCACATCTGGCCCTGGAGCACCTCCCTTCCTCCCCCTCTGCTCTTCCATGGCCTGTCCTTAATCAGCTTGCCTTTTACAGGAACCAGTTGTATTTTTAACCCAGAGAAACACCTGGAGCTGATTCATCACATTCGACGGGGCTTTTCGAGGTCTCCAGTGTGTACTGTATGAATAAAGAATGCTGTAAAGAAAGAATGTTTGAGGAGTTGAAACCACCCTGGCTTTTGAGTAGTTTCTATTGTAAACCATTGGTACTACCTGTACATGAGTGCTGTTAACAGAAGTGCTAGGTTGTTTCAGAATTGGTCGTTAACTCGACAAAAACATATTTCCTTTAATGTTGTGAGTTGAAACAGAATCTGCAGAAATTTGCCCTGGGTGCATCCTGCAGCAGATTTTACTGACTGATGCTATTGTATTGTTCCCCCATTTCAATCATACAACAGATCCATGTAGACATGCATTTTGAAGTCTCACATCTCTAATGTTTTTCTGATTGACTGGACAACTAGACAGACCTCTGCCAAGGCAGCTCAGTCTCCCCATGAAGTTTCCCCTGTGAAGCTCACTTAATGCATTTTATGGCCACATTACAATCTCCTTCTTACACACCGTCCTTTTCTAAGCAAATCTGTCATGGAGTTTACCTCCACAAGAGCATTGTGACCTAGGTTTAGGTTAGGTTAGGAGAACTGAAGCTCTTCTTGGGCAGCTGTGGCTCATAGAGCGGTCGTCTGCTTATCTATCGGAAGGTCGTTGGTTTGACCCCCCTGCTCCTTGTCAAAGTGTCAAACTGAACCCCAGTTCCCTGTTCCATTAATGTGTGAGTGATTGCGTGAAAGGCTACCCAAAGAGCTGGTGGCGCCTTGCGTAGTAGCCTCTGCCACTGCTGTATGAATGTTTGTGTGAATGGGTGAATGCTTGCTTCTGTTGTAAACCACTTTGAGCTGTCAATCAGACTAGAAAAGGATGAGTTCAGTCCATTTCCCATTTACCATTCTTCATGCATCTCCATGATGAACACCTTGAACAAGCAGCAAATCATGAGAGTGCATTGTGGGGCCACCAAAATCTAATGATTGTTCCTTGAGCCATACCTTACCTCTCCAAAAAAAATGTCATCAAAATCTGGTCCTAAGGTTTTGATTCCACTTATATTTTGTGCCTTTTTCTGCTCAGACCTCCTGATACAACTCAGCAAGAATAGTTTACCATGGCCTCTGAACCTCTGAGTCAACCATACTTAAACATTTGTGTGTCAAAGTTGATATAAATTTCACTCTTTGCATCAAGGACAGGCAGTATACCTTTGCTTCTGCATTCATACCTGTTCAGAGTATTTTTTCTGCTTGTTTTACTGCACAGAGGTGAACACCGCACAGATGCTACAGTATGAAGCGCATTGCTTTATGTACTGTAAAGGCAGCAATGCAACTGAGCACACAGTCAAAGTGCAGCTCAGTGAGATGAAGAAACATCCTACAGATGTTTTCTTCTCAAGGTCTGAAACACTACCATATGATATAAAGAGATTAGTTTTGGAATTTTAGTGGGAGACAGCATTGTATCATATGGCCTACTGAGGATGCGTGATAAATTCCTTTTCACGTTTTGAACGGACTCGGATAAACTCACATTTCAAGGCGCTTCATTTCATTGTTCTGACAGAGTGCCAGTTTTCAAGTGGATGAGACACATGAGCATCTGCTGAAACTGAAACCTAAAAGGATAACATTTGGTTTCCAAAACCAGAAGATGAAATTAAATTGAGTCAAGCTGGTTGGGCCTGATAAGGCTACCAATATAATTTTAATGTTCTAAAAGGAATTTATTCATCTCATGTTGGAACTATAAAAAAAGTTTTAGAACATGTCCAGTTGTAACGCAGAGGTTAAAGCTGCTTTAACTTTTGCCATCTTTTCCTCCAGACAACTTGAGCTGCACTCCCCTGACACCAGGCACACCGTGGTGCTGCGCTGCCCCGACCAACCATCTACCCTGTCCTGGTTCTCTGCTATGCACTCTGTCACATCCACACTGGCACAGGTCTGTCTTTGATTTCATTGAATTTACAGGTAATTCTCATCAATGTGATCATTACAACTAAACATTTAGATGATCACATACTGTGGCAATGATTAAGCTCCTCATAGCTGTTTTGAATCTAATGCATCCTGGATATGAATCAGTCATAATGACTGTCATCCCTGACAGCGGGCGCTAGGAGAAGTCATCCAGAACACAGCCAGGACTGGGATTGCTGGCAGCAAAGAAATACGACACCTGGGATGGCTGGCAGCAAAGGTAGGAGTGTGTATGTGCTGCTTGTGTATACACAGATATGAGAGAGACGGTAAATGTAAAATACTTTACATTACCCGAATGTACAATGTGTGTGTGTGTGTGTGTGTTTGTGTATGTACATACATGACACCTATGCCTCTAAACATTTAAGGCCTCTTTCAGGGTTACCCTTGTCCGTCCGTATACATTAGTACCTAACAGGGGTATGATCTATCCACATCTCCCTCAAAAACCACTGGACAGAATTCAGGTTTCTTCAACTGGCTCATTTTTACAATTTTAGGCACATTTGAACTTTTTATGTTCTGCCATTATTCTGCTATGATATAATGATCTGTGCTCATTTTTCAGTCACACTAACTTAATTTTGTGGTGCCGTGACCATGTACACCTATCTAGCACACACTGCATGCACTAACCCTACTATGCTACATGAGACAATAAATGGGTGGATACACAAAGTCTGTTTTTGATTGGTTTTTGCAAAGTGAGTGACATACTCAATAATGTCAGCTCGCACATTGCTAAAACAGCTATTAAGATATTATTGTAGATGATACATATCCCACACCCCTAGTAAGAAGTAGATTGAGTTTAAGTTCAGGTCAAAGCTTTGGGTTTAGTATGTAGTTGTAATCTCTATAATATTATAAGCTTAAGGCAATATTTTGGAAAACAGGGTATAGAAATATAACTATGTATGTGGGTGCACAGGTACTTGTGTTGTTTGCATTTTCTTTATTGTGCATATTTTCTGTACAAACGCATGCATACATCTTTGAAATTCAAGCAACCGTACACACAGAGAAAGCTTCACTCTCTCTTTCACACACACACACACAAACCTGTGCAAACATACCCACACCCATACACAAACACAATCATACCTGTCCAATTTAGTCCTCATGAATTTGCCAATATTTGATCCTTCAAACGCAGTACAATACGGTTACTTAGCAACATATTCTCATTATGTTAAAAGGCTAACCCTTGACCCTATAAATCCCATGATATGATTGGCTAAGGCAGAACTTCAAAAGGCAGCTTAGGATTCCATGGCTGGGCCGCAGATAAGCTCTTATAATGAGAATAGTTATGGAGCATTGTAAAATGAAATACCGGGCTGTGTGTATGTGTGCTCCAAGTTAAGAGATTAACAGTGCATGTTCTGAAGGGAGGGGGGGGGCTGTTCATCAGGAATTATGGGTAGGCAAGGGGACACAGCTAAAAAGCCACCTTTCCTTAATTCCCCACTGGGTGCATGGTATAGTATAGTGTATATACACATTTTCAAAGAAGGACCAGGCCAGGTTTATAACAGCTCAAATTAGCTCCTTTTGGGAACATACAGTATGGAGAGAGTTGGGTTACACAGTAAAGGAGATAGAAGATCAATGTTTTTGTTTTACACCTAGTTTTGGATAAGGCTGAGAGGTGAAGACTTGTCTACATCCACTGCTGAGTACAGTCATATATTAAACACACACATCCTTCCTCGATCTGACACTTTAGTCCCTTGCAACCAATATTTGTAATTAAATAACTGCTTTCATCTAAAACCCTGATGACTGTAATATAGATAAATAATAAAGATAAGATTGTTCTTGATTCCATTTCAGCATGACATACATTGCATTATTAATGTACTGCTATTGGTTCACGTACTGTGAGTTTAAATAATCAGTTTGTTCAATTAATTTACCCTCTAAATCCAAACTTTGGAAAACTACATGTTGATATAATCAGGAAAAGGATACTTGATTAGTTTGGGCTGCTTTAGAAATGGGTTTTATGTTTACAAAACTCCCCCAAAAGATGAGTCAGTATAGAACATGGATGGATGACCCCTGGCCTCATTGTTTATCTGTTTGTGCTGCAGACAGAGAGTGAGAAGCAGAGCTGGAAGCCAGTGCTGGTGGTGATGACAGAGAAAGACCTGCTGCTGTATGACAGTCTACCACGAGGCAAGGAGGCCTGGCAGAGCCCTGCACACACTTATCCACTCCTAGCAACACGGTAGGTCCACCCCATATGTATTACCCATATATTGTACCAAATGTCATGTCCCTTCTCTGTACTAAATGACAGTTTGTGTGTATGTGTTTATCCAGTCTGGTCCACTCGGGCCCTGACCGATGTTCTCCCCATTCTGGCACGGAGCTGTTCTTTGCCACTCGGACTGGTACACGACTCGGCATTGAGACTCACCTGTTCCGGGCTGAGACCAGCAAGGATCTGTCTTTGTGGACCAGACACATTGTCAACGGATGTCATGCTTCGGCTGAGATGATCAAAGAAGTAACTACAAGTGAGTACTGATAAATAATGCATTAAATAACTCAAAGTACCTTCAAAATGGAGAAAGAAACATACCCACTCAGACAATGAACTTATTGTTATATATATTGTTCTGGATTCTGTGTTGCCTAATCAGACATGTTCAGGAATACTGCATGAAAACATACCCAGAGAGATTTAATAGGCTATAAGGGGAAGCACTGCCTGAGGTCTTGCAAAGCAAAAATAGGGTTTAAATCCAGCGCATACAGCAAAATGTACACATCCACACATGCAGACTCCTCCATCCACTCAAACTGAGCTAGAAGGTTTGTGATATAATTTCTGTGATATAAAAACAGCCATACAGTAAGAAAGATGTGGATGAAGCACTTTCTATTTATGGAAAGGAATTTTATTCGTGTGTGTGTGTGTGTGTGTGTGTGTGCTGTTTGGCATTGAGTATTGGCCATCAAGGGAATTCCAACAGAATACCCCAACCACCCCTCACCCCCTCACTCCCTCTTTGCTTCCCTCTCTCCGAGCACAGAATGTCCTGGGAGCTGCACTTCTCCCCTGGGCCCCCCTTCTCTCTCCATCTATGATAACACCATGCCAAATGAAGTTTTACTTCAGAATCCACTCATGCTTGTATCCGCAAGCAAATGATACATGACCCCAACACCACTGTCTTGTTGTGAGTGTTGTTTCCGCATCATTTATCACCTCAGTATTGGTAAACAGGTAAACAGTCTCCCATATGGTGTCTGCACCCACTGATCCAGGTGTAAATGATGCGCTGTGATTTGCATAGCAAGTCTTCATTCATGACTACGGTGGATTTAATTTACTACTTAAATCCAGCACTCCCAGGTGTTTGATAAGATCTGATTTTGGTTGTTGGCAAGTAAATGTCAATGTTAAAAGGACATTTTATTTAATCCCTTGACAAAATGCTGTCTAGATTGACACAAGCTGCTCAGGATTGACATGTTGTAGCGTAGATTCAGCAGTGAAATCAACAGTTTTATAATTCCTATTGGTGCTCTAACCCTGACCTTCAGTCTGAGCAGAATTACTAGGAACAGCTATAAGTGACAAACACATGTACAGGTGTGCAGGGCCTTTAAAACCTACATTAATTGATTTGTTTGACCACTTTGGAGAAGTAATAGTAAGATGTAAACACAACAAGAAAACAACACAAATCAAAATTCCATATTAGAAAGAGTCTTAACTGATATTTTTGCATGTTGAGGTGTTCTGTCCACAGTTTTACACACATTTCTTCTATAATGTTGGTCTGTAGGAAAAATGCTTTTCAGGCTGCAGGACTCTGGAATTCTACAAATGGCCTCTGGGCAAAATTGAAAGCAAAGCTGAGGGGAATTTAGTCTAAATAATACATTCATGGTCTGTCATTTGCTTTGGGCAGGTAATCTACACTGGATTTCTTTAGTGCTTTTTAAAAGGCCACCTGCTGCTACAGGAGAAAAAAAACACTTATGAGAACCAAAACCATTGACTGTATATAAAGATGGATGACATTACAGCTCTGCAAAAGAAAAGCCAAAAAATCTTAATTGCACTCTTCTGCCTGGCCACAGTATAGCATAATAGGTTTGGTTGTATTTAGCTATTTGATACTATAACAATAGGGTGAGACATTATGATTGACAGAAGAGTTCTGCTCCTGATTGAGTCAGACAGGTGTGGGAATTCTATACTGCAGCTCAACTACTTGATGACTACTGCGTAGACATCACCAGAGCAAGATGGCAGTGCTCATATCCAGGTTATTTAGGCTTGATGTTTGTACAATGGGAGGAGATGGAGAGAGGTCGTCTATCTTTATATATATCAATGACCATCAGTGAATTTGCTGTGAAACCAAACCTTATGCTCGTTTACACTGAGATGATTCACATTTCTCCGTTGATTCCCTGAGGTCAATGCAAGTGAAATTGTTTTTATTATGGAGCAGTACAAGCGAGAAAATGTTGGGTTTTCACCTGCAGCAACTTAAAGTGACTCCTATACTGTCGGCAAACTAAATGAAACTGTAATATATCTGAAAGTTCAAACAGGGATACAGCAGAGAAACAAAACTTCAAACTAGTGACTCAGTTAGAAGCTTCATTAGTTCTGAGAGCTGACTTTTAAAAATGCCTCATTCTCTGCTCTCCAGTACAGACAAGAGTTGAGTCTTGCAACACACACTTCTTTGAGGAAGTCATCAGGTTAGCCGTGAATTGTATGCATTGTAGATGTTACTGCAACCTGCTTGAAGCGCGCCCGCTTCACTTTGGCCCCACTCTAGAGATAGTCCATTTGGCTCAGCACAACTCAAGGTGATTGAAACTGGTAATGGAAACTGTCAAAGTGCAAAACAAAAAGCTGTAAGGCTGTAGTTCCTCAGCTGTATATTGAGCTAAATGCTCCTACAGCTATATCCTGTATATTTACATAAACACATTGTCCACCTCTTGAGTTGGCCCCTCTGCCTGTGCATTTAGATGGGAAAAACAGCAAGAGGGACCAATCGAAGGGCCCTTCTCTGCCTCCGAAGCGGAGCAGAAATGCTCCCTCGTGGATTTTTCTGCTCATGGTTACAATTGTGTGCTCATATCCTGTGCACATGATTCTTTTTATGTGCATGGGTTTTGAGACATAATAATAATAATAAAGTTTATTTATATTTTATAGCGCACTTATCCAAATCAAGATTACAAAATGTCTTACAACAAACATAACACATACAGTGACGTATGAACAAAACAGGCCTGTTTTATTTTCATTTGTGGGAAATCAGCTTTTGTCTTGCAGAGAATTCGATTCCATGCTAATCATGTCTGTATGCTAAATATGAAGCTACAGCCTGCTGTCAGTTACCTCATAGCTTAGTTACCAATAGTTTGAATAGTTAGATGACAGTCTCTTACATATGAAGCCACAGCCAGCTGCTTAAACTAAACATTCCATAAGGACTGGATAGTGGGGGAAAACAGTTAGCCTGGCACCATCCAGATCTAAAACCTGACTTCCAAAACTTAAAGTCGGTTTTTGGTTTTAAAAGGGTTGTGTGCCCTGTCTTTATGATAAGATACACTGCTTGAAAGCCCGAAACAACTGCTATGAACTTTGCTGTGGTCAAGGTCAACAATAAACTTAAAACCACAGATTCATTATTTTATGATGGTCTTCAGATTTATCTTTTTAAAGTTAGTAATCCCTCTTCTCCATGGCCTCCGCAGCTTCTGATAAATGTTGTTGTCAAAGGTGAAAGCTGTACAACTTGTTAAATCATCTTGGAGGTCAACTGGGCCCCCGTGATGAACAGGCAAAGAGCTTAATAACCTAAAAAAGCAATTCCACCGCAGTAACTGTGGAAAATTAACCCAGTAACCTGCTGTGACACTTGAAATTGAGTGCATTGGGATACATTTTCAAAATATTAAGAACTTAAGCCACGGCTAATGTCATTAGTGAGTTTAAAACAAATGGCAGTGAAACAGAGTTTCTGTCCTGTAATACCCTTTTAGTGTTTCCACAGTTAGTGTCTGCCTCCTGTCTCACCATCTCTCTCTGCCCCTCGTGCATTCAGCTCCTCTCTCTGCCCCTCCTTCCCTCCTTCTGTCTTTTCTTCTCCTCATCAGGCAAAAAGAAAGGCTTTTGTTGCAGCCTGAAAAGCCCCTTTCTCTGTGTGTTTGTGTGTGTTTCTGGTGGGAAACCCTGCTTGGCCCACAGATCAAGCCTATCAGGTAGGAGAGTAGAGTTTCAGGTCTAATTTTTTACTCCTGAACACAACAAAGACCCCAGCACTCTTTGCTCCATTCATAACTGTTATGCCATTAGGGAGACAGTGTTTATACATCATTAGAATAATAATACACATTATAAGATTATAAGACTCATTTTTCATCATGAATGGGATGTCTTTTGGGTTCAAGGGATATTACACTGTATATTTGATTGTTTGCACGTGCCACATGTTTGTTGATTCACGGCGTCCTTCTTATCAACATTACTTCCTGAATTTATAATCAACACACCTGTTTTTTTTAGTGTTTCTCTGTTGATAAAAAGAGGAGAAATTATTTTAATATGCCGCTCTGCTCTTCACACAAAAAAGAGTTTAGAACCCACACAAGCATCTCCTACTGTTGGTACCTTACTGGTCCCAGTGTGGTTGGTTCTGTGGCATTGCTACTTAACTGTGTGTAAAAAGGCATAGAATACTACACATTACCAGAGGTTAGTAATACAACACAGCAATACAGACATTCTGTAACATGTTGCAAATGTACACACACATTTAATGAGTTGAACAAAATAAGGTAGACATTTCATCAAAAAGAAAAATCTTCAAGGATATTAAATCAGCGTTTCAAACACCGCTACAAAAATGGACGGCTGCAAGATAAGTAATGTTGTCAATAAACCGAAAAGAAAAGGCTCTGCTCTTCTTGGTTGGTCTTAGAACATCTGGGCAGCAGAGAGGATGCTGGTGGGAGAATTCAGAGGCCTTTAGACACCATCAGACCTGCTGGTCCAGTGGTCAGATATCTTCAGAAACCCCTTCCCCCACACACCTGTGGGCAGGTCTGACCATTTCGGTAACTTTCCAGTCCACCTTGAGCACACACTCCTTTCAGAACGGCTATAAATACTTTTGATTTACCACAGGGTCAGACGTCAGAAGGACTAGTTGCTTGAGTATATCTGACCCTTCATTCCACCTTAACAAACGGACAGATGAACCTTAAATGTCAAAAGTATAGCACAGTAAGAAGTGTCCATAGTTATAATGGCTGCATTGTAAACCTGCATGAATATGATTGGAAATTTCTAAGTGCACCGCCTGAACTAAACCTATGCTCCATTTATTATTTTTGATGCCTCCCTCCATATAATGAATACATTTGCAGTTTTATGTTATCAGTGTATCGATTTGTAAACTCTTATAATTAAAGTGCATCTTTTACATATGACAACATTTGCTAAGTGGCAGTCAAGCTAGCATGACCCACCTTTGTAGCAGTGTTTGTGAAAGTGAAGAAGTTGTTCCAGAGTGCCTTCCTCTTAGAGCGTTTTCTTTGTCTTGTCTCTCTGCTGAACCACTGTGAGAAAACGATGAAAGGTTTTCATAGATGCTCAGAAGGTGCAGAACAAGATGCCAAAATATCCAAACAACAACTAGGAAATCAAAATCTATTTAGGATTTGGTTCTATTGCTTGGTTACTTTGTCGTTCATTACAACACATCCATTGACCATGGACTGGTGTGTGTATGTGTGTTACTGTCTACACATTGGTTGCATAATTTCTCTTAGATGAAGAGCCAAACAGGGAAGGGATTTAGGTGTGAATAGGGAGATTATTGTGGTTTGACCAACTGGACGGTTAAGTTGTCAGAGATCGGCCTGCTGACAGTCGGACAAAAGAGACCGAAGCAGTCCACAGTGAGCAAAAACACACATGTACATATATGTAAACACACATGCATCACATGCATAGGGATCCTGTAGCCCACAGATAGGAAAGAGTGTATGTATCTCTACTGTATGTCTCTTTGACATATACACACAAAGACACTCCTTTTCCTCACCATCACATCACGCACTCTGTGTCTCATACAAACACACACTTCCCTGCCTGTTCATCCACACACATCCTGCTCATCAAACAATGGAAAGATAACAACTCTCTTCTCGCTCGCTGTGTCACTCAAACGCGCCGCTTGGCAGATCAGATGTCGACCAGAGAGAGTGGGGCTTACGCTCTAAATGAAGTTTTCAGTACACAGCCTTCATGTCTGCTGTGGGGGTGGAGAGGGGAGAGTGAGGGAACTCTGCTGTCAAAGCGCTGAAAGAAAGACTAAATGCAGCAAGATCACACTGTGTGGAGACAAGAGAGGTTTGTCATTATAGCAGGGAAAGTGATGCGTAAATTGGGACAATAGATAACGATAGAAAGCTCTGCTTTCAGCCAGACACACGCTGTGACAAGAGAGGGTAGAAAGTGGGAAATAAAGTGATCAGAAATGTACAGTGGATAAATTACACTGTGCTTTCAGAGTGGTGGTCTTCATGTGGAGAGTCGTCTGTCACTGATATGTGGTAAACTATAATGTGCAACAGACACGATTTAGATCAGCAGGTTTTTTTTTTACTAGACTGGAGAGTTGCCACTTTTTTAGGTTGACCTATGCTGTATACCGGGTGTCTCCAGTATTTAGTCTTGGTACAAATGGGGTGGCCAAAGTATTGCCTCTTAGTTAAACACAAAACACAGCCTGCACAGTGGCCAAATGAATCAATACCTCATAAAACACCTCTGTATCAGTGTTATCCATAGATGGAAGCAAGCCTGGAAGTGCTTGTCGTGTTGAGTTGATAACATCCTAGAGTCAAGCTGAAAAGAAAAAATGTCTTTTTAATCCTTTTAGATCACATCCACTGTCACATCGTGCCCATATTTAACAGCATAAGCCAAAGAATACATTTTTTAAAGCTATTTTTATATACATTTTTGTCAAAATGTTTCATTAAAACAAAACATGAAATGATCTTACATGTTTTTGATGGCAACATCACCATCATTCTCAGCTTTTAATGTTTGACTATTGTGTATGATATGATGTGTGATGTGATTTGTTACTTGTTATTTTAGCTGTTTTTATTCATATTTAACATGTGTTTTGATACACGTTTTTAACATGTTGTTTTTCTCTTTTTGCCTGTAAAGCATCTTTGAGAATCTTGAAAAGCGCTCTATAAATATGATGTATTATTATTATTATTATTATTATAAAATGCACTACATTCAGAGCTAGCCCTATTGGCTTCTATAAACGGCGATCAATACCCTCGATAAGTCCCTCCCCTATGATAGGAAAAACATAAATACACATAGAGCACTGAGCCTCCAGTTTAATCTGTAATTCAGAACACCAATACAAACAAAGCAGTATAATTCTCATGTACGAGTGAGTCTGATGATGGCGACCAATGGGAAGTCAGCTTTTCTCAGCAAGTGGGAATGACCAGCCATCCCTAGATACTTGTTCAAAGTGTTTTCACCCAGAAAAACAACACTGTTGTTTCATCATTGATGAAGGTGTAACACAGTGATTTGTGCTGGAGAATGAAATGTTTACGGTGCAAACTAATAAAGAGTATTGATGTTTTTGTCTTGCTTTAGAGAAGAGCTGTCCTGTGTGATACAGAACAGGGAACACAGTTATGGTGTTGGACATAAGTTTGATATTTTTGCATGTGATTTTGCACCTTTTCAAACCAAACGCTCACCTGTTTCAGTTGAATTAGCTAAAAAATAAACTTTCAATGTTCTTTAATTTTTAAATCACTTTGCATAAACATCCAACCTAGTAACACAACACATTAATTATTAATGACTCTGCCCTTCCAATACAAGTCAACAATTTGCACTTAAGTAATTAGACGATAGAAAATCCTCCCTAAGAGTAAGGAGAGAAGGTTTTCTAAGGACAGTGATTAAATGCTTTTTGAAGATGTACTGTTACCTGCATAAACTTCTGTGATTTAGAGTCTTTTACCTCTCAAAGTAAATACTTTTTCTGTAACACATGTACCAGGATAATCATTCAAATTATGACTTTATCTCTCTTTTCTGTCCACATTATATTAATACAGGGGAAAGGAAACAAGGTGAATTTGTTCATGAGCATCTTGTAGCCTAAAAATCTAAACTTAAATTATCCCACCTCTGTTTTTTCCAGGTTGTCTCTTCATGGGTCAGGAGTGTCGGCTGGTGATTCACTACGAGCAGGGTTTCTCTGTGATGGCTGACCCCACACGACTAGGAGACAGGGAGAACGGGGAGGAGAGAGGAGCTCCCACCCCTACCAAGCCTCGGGTGTTCCTCTCCTACCCCTACGAAAAACTAAAGATGTCCTCGGATGATGGAGTTCGTATGCTCTTTCTTGACTTTGGAGGGAAGGAGGGGGAGATTGTGAGTGTTTCCTTTTTTCTTGACACACAAAATATAGCAGTACTTAGTTTAACTGTGTATTTACGGTCCTCTAAAATCCACATTTCAAAATCTTATGGGACAAAATATTTTTTATATTTAAAAATATTAGCTGTTTTTTTAGTTTTCAAGTCATACTGATGGGGAAACAGCTATACTGAATTCACGATAAACAGAACAATATCATACCGACCCTCAGGGGATTCCAGTGGGCCTTCTGGGAAATCAAGCTAAACACAAACTGTACAGTACAAGTATAGGAAGAGACGGGCAGAGTGAGAGCAGCACAGCACAAAGTAAATTGCAGCACTTCATCACAAAGTATAAACTCCAGAAATATAATGAACTTCACACATATGTGAGGTCGCTATGTGAGAGGGGAGTTTTCTTTAAAAAATAACCTGTCATTCAGTGTTAGAGCTTTAATCTGTTTACACCACTCTACAGTTTAGTGTATATAGTCCAGTTGGCTAAACAAGAACTAACGCTACCACTCTCCCTAAACAAGCTGTGTTAGAAAGGCTTTCAGTCTCTTGGATCTTACTTGATGATACTGTTGAGACATTTCCTATCTACACTTGAACTGTGTGTAGAGTAATCCACGTGCAGATTCTTCCAACACGTCTGTCCCATACGCCCATGTTTGACTGCTCGGATTAATGCTGAAGGCAAATAAGCAAAGACTTTGGAGCTTGGAATCAAAGCGCTCTGTTGGCCACCTTCGCAGAGCACATTTTGGTGCATGTATCATTTCTGAATCCCAACACAGTCATAGACAAAGCTTTATAAAAATCCCTAGGCACCTGCGGATGTCGCTGATGCCTCATTAGCTCAGCATTTGAAAGTGGAATCAGCTTCAAAGTGTTGACGATACTGTCATTAGTTGGTAAGGACTATGTCTAATTTTGTCACAGCAATTGACAGTTTATCTTCCCCTGATTGTGTGGTATAGAGCACAGACTGACACAAACTATGGATTGTGGCTTGGAAAACTCAAATTAAGAGCTTGATGCTTGAGTCAGCTTGCAAACATGCTCACAACGGCACTGCTTATATACTGATGTTTAGCAGGCACAGTGTTTCCCATTGTCACCAGTTTAGTGTAGCATGTTAATGTGCTAATATTCAGGAATTAGCACCAAGCACAGGCTGATGGGAAAAAAATTGTTGTAAGTATCAGAAAAATCAAAGTCATGATGCAATGGCTGGGCTGGACTTATAGTTTAGGTTTCACCAAAGTTATTACAGTTCATTCTGAAGGGTCTGAGGAATACCAAGTGTCATTGCAATCAATTCAAAAAGCTTCAAGACATTTCAAGTATTGTCAGGATGGCAAATATCAACCTGCTGATGGCTTCACAGGTACAGGAACATTCCCCACTCCTGAAAATCTGACGTTTTTGAAGCACAAGATTTTTGTAGAATAGTAATAATGTTCAGACCTACATGTATTTCATTTCATTTCACTAAACAGTAGTTTATGTATGAATTTATAGGCTAAATCTCCCAATAGCTCTACAGAACAGGATGTGAGTCACTGGTACTGTGACTCACATCCAGGACCAGGATGTGAGTCACTGTTTTTCATTATTCTCTCTACTTATTTAATTCTTTTCCCTCCCTTCCCTTCTTCCTCCAGCAACTGGACCTCCACTCATGTCCGAAGCCGATCGTCTTCATCCTACACACCTTCCTTTCTGCTAAGATCTCCCGTTTGGGTCTGGTGGCCTGAGCTTTTCAAAAGGACATTTTATCCCCTTGAAAACAGAAAACTACCTTGTTTTTCCACCTCTCTGCAGCCCGCATGCAGTATGTCACATCAAACTCTTTCAGTCTGGGACCCAAGCTGAATGAATGTAGCCTCTATCTGGAAATAGACCTTTTTGGGTACTCAACTCCAAGTTAAAGAAACACCAGAGAAACCAATCCAGTTTTTTTTTTTGCTTGTTTGTTTTTTGAGTGAAATGGATAGGTTTCTTTGGGATAACCCTACCTTTAAGGGCTGAATGGACTGGAAGTGTTGACTGAAGAACCACAGAAGAAAACATGGACTGGACTAGAAGCAGCAGGATGGCATGTTGAAACAAGCAGATTCGGTGTTGCTGTAACCTCCAGGATTTGAGGAACTGTGTAGCATAGTTGAGATGAATCCACTTTATTTCAATCAATATGTAACAGCAAACTGCCTTCCATTTACCACTTATATAATTTATTGGCCCTTAGCTCTGAAAGGACATTCTGAAATTGTCGTTTTTTTCACAATGTACTTGACACAAAACAAAAACTTAATGCATTTATCTTTGTTAGCGTTGCCTGAAATGTCTTGTTAGCAGTGTCAGCATTCATCATCAAAACTGGGGGCCACAGTCGCCCACACAGTTTCCCAAAATGTGACAGATGACCCAAATTCAGAATGTCACAGTATTCTTTTAACAGGCTGAATACGGGGATCTGGTAGTTACAGTATTTCAGATTTGACAGTGAACTAAAGTTGGTTCTAATGACTTCAAATATAAAGAACTTTAGCTTCAATTATCATGAATTATTATATACTCAAGCACTCAGATCTTTAAATCATATTTGAATTCCATGGAGGCTACTGTTTGTCACTCTGAGACACAGCTTTTGTTGTGATGTTGTGGGGGATCCATTGTCATTTCTTTTCCGGTTTCAGCGGGCTATCTTAGCCTTGCTTAATGACTGGCTACAGTGGGGAAACACGTAGCCTGGCTTTGTCCAGAGGTAACAAAGTCTAATTAAGGCACCTCTAGAGCTCACAAATGAACACACTCTATCTCAGTTGTTTACTCTGTACTTTGCTAATTGGAAGATTTAGCCAGACTTGCTGGTTCCTTACAGCAACCCTGTAAACAAAACAGTAATTGAAAAAATCTGATCTCACCACAAGGTCAACTTAGTAGCTGTTTTGGAGATTTTAAGCAGCTACTTAACCTTTGTTAGTCCAAGAAATAGTCTGGTACACAACCTTTTGTAAAGCTACAACATTTTCACTCCTGGTTTTTGCACTGATTAAACTGACATGTTAGTTCTGGAGCTCTAGAGCATCTAGTGGGTGGTTTTAATTTTGTTAACCTTTGGACAGACCCAGGTAAGTTGTTTCCCTCTTTTCAGTGTTCATTCGAAGGTCACCAGCTACAGGCTATACAAACAGATTATAACTCTCCGCAAGATGGTATATGAATGGATTTTCTCAGACTATTGAACCATTTCTCTAAGGGTCTCCAGTCTGATTCGAAATGATGATGCTGTTCATTCCTTCCTCCTTTATTTCTGGGTGGACCGTGAACTATTTCTAAGTTAAATGGTGCCACCTCACCAAGTATTATCTTTCATTGTATCAAGGTAGCCATCATAAGAGCCATAAATCCTGCTTAAGTCCTGCAGTAGCCAGCTCAGGTCATTCACTTTTTGGATGTTATGCAGCAGATCAGATCTTCGTGCAGCGCCGTCTCCGACATGGCCAGCTGCCAGGTCCTTTTCTAGTGCCTTCAGATGACTGATTAAACAACATTTGAATTTTTACAGAAATAAATCCTGACGATCACAGGGATGGGTGTGGAGAGAAAATATGGCTTTTATGCTGGCTACTTTACATTTGGTTAGGAGCACATAAATTTTCTGTTTGCTCTCTGCGGTATAACAAATAGACATTTCCACTGACCATTTGCAAACTGTGAACAGTGATTTACACATAGTAGTCCTACCACTCCACCAAGACATATCATCTGTTTTGTTGACACCAAATGATAATGGAGGTATTGTCATATTTTTGTTCAGACACGAATCCAGCACCAGGGTAGAGGAGCATTTTGAGCAAAGGCTGCTGAGATACGTAGAACACTCTGATGCCTTTGGCAGCTACTGTACTGTCACTCAGACTGATAAAGTTTAGTTTTGAACTCAAACAGTGCACATAAATCATGTATTTAACAAACCTGAAATGATGAATTTGTTTTTATTGTCTTCACTTGTCATTTATTCATCTCTCACCAACAGCAAACACAAATCAGCAGAAGCACCTTGGAAACGTGGGCTTGGGAGAGTTTTTACTTCAGTCATACTAAAATGTAAATTTCAGCACAGTGTGTTTGCCAATAATTATTTTTGATAGAATATTCTTATTAGGCTATTATAGTGTTTCTTCTTCCACTTACAAGATTGAAATGAACTCTAACTGTGTTGAAACACACATTTCCTACAGTGCAGCAAAAACAGGCATTATTGTATTTCAGGGGCAGTTAGAATGAAAAGGGGGTTCATATTAGAGATACTTTTGCTGATTTATTAAGAAATGTTTTATCGACCAGCTCAGTAGAAAGAATTCATGTAGCCGAAAAGACAGACCGTCTAACATAATCGTATCTCTTTGACACTGTTTACTTGGCTGTGAGATAATGAGCTGGCATTCTTTCTCTCTCCCTCACACACATTTACACACAACCAGATGGATAGCAACCTTCATGTTATTGAGGTTAATGCGTTTAGACCTCACACAGCCATAAGTCTTCACTCTCTTCACTAGTTGACATTGTTTACATGCATATTTTCCCACCTCCGTGTGTTTATCCTTGTTTCCCTTCTGTTCAGGTTGTTATTGAGCGTCAGACTCTTGGTTTATAATCAGCAGATAGCATTTGTTGCATCATGTGAAAGAAAAACACAGAGCTCTCATCTGGTGATTTCTTTTTTTCTACTGAGACAAACAAAATTGTGTGTTCTTGCCAATCTTAATACCCACAGATACATATGGACCAACAGTGTTACTGCCGAGATTTTAACACACACAAACACACACAACCAACATGCACGATCACAAAACGCCATTTCATTGAGAGACCACGAGAGACAGAGAGAGCCCTATTGACTTAGACTGTCAGCTTTTCATTTTGAGGGTCTGGACAGGAGCCAGATCAATTAGCAATCAGCCACAAACTGTGTGTGTGTGTGTGTGTGTGTGTGTGTGTGGGTGGGTGTGTGTGTGTGTGTGTGTGTGTGTGTGGGTGGGTGTGTGTGTGTGTGTGTGTGTGTGAGAGAGAGAGAGAGAGAGAGAGACCTAAATAAAGGTGTGTTCATGTGCACACACTGGATACTTCTCTTAGTGACATCCAAATACATTCCACTAAGATTTGTGTGTGTTGTATGTACAGACTGTACATACAAGTACAGTGTGTATGTGTGTGTGTGTGTATATATGTGTGTGTGTGTGTGTGTGTGTGTGTGTGTGTGTGTGTGTGTGTGTGTGCATGCCTGTAAAGGGGCTCTGGATGAATAGCTTTTCTCTTGGCTGAGTTCCTTTTTGCATTCCTCAGCTGTGGCAGGTCGTCACAGGTTCTAGACTGCCTCTCTGTGAGAGTGTGTTTCTGGTTGCATACAAGCATGTGGCCTGTACGACTTTTTGAGCTTAACTTTACGTCAACATTACGTAGGTAATGGGAGGGAGGGAGTGGGTTGGGGGTAGCAAGAGGGAAGGCAAACAAGTCCACTTTCAACTGAACATGCATTCAACATTGAATATTTTACAGTATTTCCTGAGTCTAAATTGTCACCACATAAAAGATGAATTATGTTTTTTAAGTACTGATACACGTTCGAAAATCGTGCATTTTTTGATCAGCTGTAATCTCTTTTAATCCATTCAACACACAAATGAGTCTTCATCACATTTGTTAGAAACTGAGGCGGAAGAGAGAGAGACACAGAGCTCACAGCAGAGACAGCAGCTGAGCACGAAACAACCCAATTAACAGAGAGAGCATACATCCACTAAGAAAGTTCAGTTTCCCTATGAAGTTTCCCCTGTGAACCTCACTTCTTAATGCAATTTGTGGCCACACCGCCATCTCCCAGTGGCATACCTGCCTTTTCTAAACAAATCTGTAATGGAGCTGACTTCCACTGGAGCCTGGTGCCCTCTCCTGGTAGGAGAGCTGCATGTGCAGCTCCTGTTCGCTCATCTCCTTGACGGACACCTTGAGCAGACAGCGAATCATGAACAGTGCATTGAGGGTCTGTCATGATCACTATGTGTCCAACCCTTCTACCAAGTTTCAAGAAAATCCTTCAGGTAATTTATGCACAGTAGACGGCATTGTTGAAAAAAAGCTCTATCTCTCAAAGTTAATGAAAGTGAAACCAAATTCCAATACTGATTGTCCATATAAAATGTGGAGAATATCCCCATCATAAATCGTAGGAGTCTGCAGCTATTACCCAGCAAGTTTCCCCCCTTTGGTACTGTTTCTCTCACTCCTATGTTAAACTCATTGGACCTTTTGCCCTAAATAACAAGGCTTTTTTTCCAACTCCAGGATTTCATTTTCAGTTTATTTTCATTTTCAACTTAAGATCATCAAAGAGTAAGTACTTAAGTTGGAATTATTCTGGTAGATGGTTTATTTGGGAATAGAGTCATTACTATGCACATATCACTTACGCTGCAGTGTGCATGCTTTTGTATGACAGAAGGGTTGGCTGCCATGCACCCATATTATACTGATGTGTGTGATAAGTTTACTTTTGATGATGCGTGCTGTTTGCTCATTGCATTTGCTCCAATAATACAATTGGTGTGAATATTGAATGAATGGTTTAATGTTTAATATGGTGGAGGGGGATGATGCAAGTCACTCAGTGAGGTTCAAGGTGATATATTTGTACCTCCGGGGAGGATCAATTTAAAAAAAGACACATGCATCCACCCGTTCCACTGATAAATAGCAAACAGTCCCTAAATGTTTGTTTTTTTTGAGTGCTCATCGGATTTTCCTCACCGGAAGCTCTCCGCACCCTTACTTCAAACATCTATGTATGTAGGTACTGTAAGATAAAGAAACTAGGACATCTCCTCACTCTGTCCCTGTTATTATCTGTTCATAGACAAAAAGAGTGCAAGCAATGTTCTCTGCTACACCCTGAACGTAAATACACACAGGATGACACGCAGTCACTAAAAGGACAGATGGAAGCATGTTTGCGAGGCGTTGTTGCCGCCGTGAGCCTCCCACTTAACAAGCGTGCTGTACATCAAGCTGCATTACTCTTAAAAACAACAACCCACACATAACCTATGCACATGAATTTACTCCTACCGACTTTGTACAACCTAGCCTCCCACTGCCTTAGTGAAGGAGAGACACGAACAACCCAGCGGTCCTTCCCTCTCACACATAGAAATACAAAGTACAAGTCTCTGGGAACCTGATGATAGAAGAGATGTGGGGTGCGGTAGGAATGAGTGTGAGAAAGAGAGAGACAGAGAGAGAGAGGAATGTTCCAGGATGCCACTGCCAAGTCCCTACAGTACCCATGAGTGTACCCCATGTCTCTCTCTCTCTCTCTCCTTCACACACACACACATTCAGATGGTGCTCTTTGTGTTCTCTTCTGTCCTTCGAAACTGGGCACAAAGGTACAGAATATATCATAGATATGTGTGTGCTTTGCTTCCTTGGTCATGTGTATGCCATGCTATCATTAAAATAGTACCAATGGGAGCTTGAGGCGGTGAGATTCTGTTTGGTTTAAACGCCGCAGGAACATCAAGTCATCAGAAGCTTACTACATCAGAAGAGCAGAATTTCAACTGGACCTGTGGGCTTGTTAGAAGGTGTCCTCCTACTGCCAAGCAGGAACCAGGAACATACCCAGGGTTCATGGAAAATCCCAAGCATCCTCACATGTGAACTACTCCGAAGAAATGTTTTATGCTCTCTTTACTCTTACGTGATCATTATCATGGAATACATTTGGATGCTTATAACAAGTGGAAGAGAGGAAGACCTCACAGAAGGAGAAAAAAACAACAACTTAATAATAGGACACTGACAATGACAGGATGGCCTGCAGTAATATGCTTCAAAAAAAGAGTTTTGAGGGACTGAACAGCTGTCAGTTGGGGGGAAAATAGCTTGATTATTACACAATATATAATTTCAGCATCGACACTGCAATGTGCCCATGTGCAGGACAAGCAATGTCAAGTATGGTAAATTAACTAAAAAATGTCAAGTACAACTTTTTTTGCTGCTTGATACGACAGGGAAACTTGCAAACTTCTCATTTTTTTATCAACTGTGGTCAAAATAGGAGGGGAAACTTTTAAAGTACCCGAAATCATGAAAACTATGATTCACCTTTGTTTTGTTAACAAACACACACACACACACACACACACACACACACACACACACACACACACACACGAGAAATTGAGATAATGTGTGCTTCTGATTGATCCCATACATGACTCAAGTTCAAACTATTTCATAGACAAAATAAACTTTTCTTGAAAGCATTGTTTACTAGTAACTCTGCAGTCAGAGGCTATAAAGGTGCTGCAGACAGTAACCCAGTTCTCTCTGTACTGAGGCCACGAGTTTCACTACCAAACAGGTCCTGGATCTGATTTTTTAGGATGTCGAGGATGAACAATACAACATTGATTTACAAGAGGAGGAAGTATCAGGAGAAGAAGATGGGGAAGAATACAATCCAGAGAACAAAGCTTCATCTTCAGATGAAGAAGAAAACCCCCGAGCTGAAAGAGACTTTTTTGTCAAAGAACAGCAAAATAACATGGTCTTCGTCACCATATGACAACCAGGGCAGGAAGACAGCTCAAAATGCCATAAAAAAAATCATCCTGGAGATGACAAATCTGGAGATGACAAATAAATCCACGGTCAAACTCGCATAAGTAATGAGAATTAAATCATAAAATCTCACAATGAAACTCACACGAATGAGACAAGGCAAAAAAATATTATAGATTATATATATTATTAGATATATAATATAGTATAATATCTATTAGCCACTCAGGGGCCAGGGGATATATCATCTCATGATGGCCCTTGTTGGATTAGTCAGGAGTTAGGTGGAGTCAGGCACTGCCAAGATAGCAATAGTTCAGTCTCTTCTGAGCTTCTTATTGTAAAATTCAGTCCAAACACTTATTGCTACTAGAGATTTGTATTTTTAATTGATGCAGCTAAAATAATACTTCATCAACCACACAAAAACATGCCCAAGTTGCAGGGAGGTAGCTACCACTGAGGACAACGACGTCATTTGTTCTAGAAAACTTTCTTTTGTTCGGGGGTTAAATAACTTAATAACTAAATAATTTCAAATTTGGCATATTGGGGAGAACGTAAATTAAAATAGAATAATGAAAATTAGTATTTTCCATCAAAATGACCTTAAATGACAATGTGGAGAGGGCTTTGAATCATTACAGGGACCACACTGTGGGGAGATCAAATTTACAGAAAACAACAAAAAAAGTTAAATGAGTAATAATGTATAAGTAATCGCATACATGGTCGATGCAAGTGGTGCAAATTCACTGAGGTCAAATTGAGACAACATTCATGAAATGAATTGACTTTATTGACCTTACTTTAAGTGCTTTTCCCAAAGACTCCACCTCATAAATGCACAGAATAAAAAAATGTTAGAGTTTAAACTCACTCCCATCACAAGTCATTTTTATGTCCAGAGCTTGTGGAGTGACAGTGACCACTTGACGTAGGTGAGTTGAGTTACATCAGAGAATTCAGGCTCATTACTTTTGACTTTCTAAATCATGTCTTGGCTCTGAAAAAGCAGGTTGTGTTCATACACTAAACAAAGAAAAATGTGACCTGGAAATTCTAGGAATTGCTTTGAAATGGAGAATAAACATGGCAATAAAATTACTTTATTACTTTATTTTTTTTAACTTTTATAAAATATTTCATTGTCAGTAATTTTAAAACCGGAATTGAGGTTTTAGAATTTTTTCTTTTTTTCTTTTTTTTGGTGCCAATGCAATCTAGACCTAATTATGTTTATTATTTATTCTCACCATGTCAATGTTCACATTGATTTTTCTTAAGACCATACATGATGTTATTTTTAAATCACCATCATTATTTGATGTTAATCATAAAAAAAAACATTCTTCAAAATTGTAAATACAAGGAATTAAAGCTTTATTTATTTTATGGTTGATCAGATGGATTGTAATAGTTCTGTTACAAAGAAACCACTGTTGATGCGATGAACTGATCCGCACAAAATGGAGAACACCACAATAGTGATTTGAGAAACACTTTGTGTTCACACTGAATTGAACTCTTTACACCTGCTGTCATGAACACACATATTAATTGTCTTCCCAGAGGGATAACTAGTTGTAACTTATTTTTCCAATCTTCCTTCCATATGTCAAAGGAGAAACTTCCAAGTCTTTGGAATGAGAACCACCATTCCTAACACTTATTTTACATCTTGCAACAAGCAGCGGCAACAACAGATGGTCAGTTCATCTAGCTGTCTCTGTATTAATTTAATGGGCCCATGGAATAATTAGTGTCCTGGAATTAAAACCCAGAAACCTTGTCTACATGATAGATTAGATGGAATATTTGGTTGTGGATTTGTAGTCCCACACTAATCACCGAGGAGACAAATGCTAGGCTACAGCAAAGCCACTCAGTACTTTAAGTTTTTATGTGTGATTCAGATGCAAGAGCTACAACGTAAACTGCATTACCTCTTGTTGCAATACAGCCAGCACATGTAGACACATGCAGATAATACAATTTTATTATCTGCACTCACCCTGACATCCAATGATGCTCCCACACGCTGATGGATGCACACTCAGTCCATTCTCATAAACACATGCGCACTAAAAATGTCAGGTTATGGAGTTAACATGTCCTTTAATACCCTTAAAATGTGAATCACCGCTGTGGAGAACAGACACATAATATTTAGATAACCAACTGTTTATTCTCGACTATCAGCTGACTTGAAAGTAGAGGTGCATGTTTGCTTGTCTACATTTTTATGTTTGGTAACACTAGATTATGACCCTAAATTTAAAAAAAAGACATTTATCTCAAATTTTACTGACAGTAATTAGGTCATTTCCTAATCATTGGCCAAGATATTTACTGGAATTAAACTTTTAATTTGATACTAAACCTAGGAAATAACAGAGATAGCACCTATTTAAGATTAACTGCTGAATAACCTCACAGTGAAAACCATCTTGTGCAGGTCTATTCTGTTGAATGCAGTCACACATACATTTCAGCAAATATGGAAAATAAGCTCCCTATATAATAAATTTGTTATGTTTGAACAAAGTAGCTCTTTCTATGGAATTCCTATTTTAGCAATGCTGAACTGCATTCATCTTAAGAGATTACCGAGGCGTTATCAAGAACCTACGGGCACATTAAGTGTTACATAATCAAAGTTACTCCTATTCATAGAACAGGCGATCAACTGCCTTCACCATATTTGGCTAAGCAGAAATTTGCTTCTCATGAGTCATGCATCCTAACGTGTATTCATCCAGGTAAATACATTTCCAAGAGAGAGTAAAATGATCCATTTCTGTGAAAACTGAATCTTTTAGTTAACGAAGTTCGACTTAACAGAAAAGTTGATCATTGTGTTATGTTGCCATTGGAGGGTTTTTTTGGCAGAAACATTCAGCCTGCTCCTCTGTGAAAACAACACAGTGCCGGGAGTGAATCAACAGGCTGTGAGGGTTCTATCTCATCAGGGTGATCCAGAAATCTTAAGAGTTGCTGATCAGTCTTTACTGACGACACAGAATCGTCCTGATTCTGAT
Source organism: Chaunax sp. Z400 (assembly GCA_037577475.1). Classification (NCBI taxonomy): domain Eukaryota; kingdom Metazoa; phylum Chordata; class Actinopteri; order Lophiiformes; family Chaunacidae; genus Chaunax; species Chaunax sp. Z400. The sequence continues at coordinate 15,512,335 of CM075190.1, forward strand.
TGTAGGTGATTATCAGCACTGCATCATGCGCTGCACTACTCTGGCTTTGGCACTGTCTGAATAACAGCTACCATCCAGACATAGACGTACTCATCTTTTTTCTAAACGTACACACATACACACTTCATCACCAGCTCAGGCTGCTGTAATCAGGAAGTAGCACACAAAGAAGATTCGAAAACACTTTATTGTGTTACAAATGGTAAAATGTCAAATACAAAGATAAAAAAAATTTACATTCATGAAGCCATTAAATTATTATTGCATTTAAAAACAAAATTAAAAAGCGAGGAACTATTTCAAAGCCTGTTTGAGTGGTGCTACAAAGAAAAGATGTCTGAAGCCAACATTAAACCTTCATGGTCTCTCGGTGAGACCAGTAAGAGTAGAGTACTGCTGGTTTAGGACTCATGACCAGTGGGAACATAAACGAATGGACACAAGCTTAAAAAAACAGTATGATAGATCTGAAATAATTATGTTACTTAATGATTGCCATAGTCTATGAAATCAAAAATTAATTAAATGATGAACTTAAATAAAACAGGGATAATTTAACAATTAAAAACTAAAGGCTTTAGAAGTAAACATTTAAAAATGTGAGGAAATGTGACACAAGATGCATTTTTTAAAAAGTTGGAACGCTCTTTACCTATGACACAAAATCACACATCGAAAGTTGTTTTCCGTTTTTTTTACTTCTTTGAGGTCTTCTCCAACACCCAGTCAATGACCTACAAGAACAGAAAATAACCTTTAGCAAGTTCAGCTTGAGGAGAAATAATTCATTAGTGTTCAGTGGTGGTACCTGTTTGACGTTGCTGCTGGCTGCCTTCTTCATCTCGTCATGGAGACCCCGAGAAGTCTTCAGATCCTGGGATCGAGTAACAGAAGAGGAGCTTTAGATCGGCTTTACATACCAGTTGTCGTTGTCATACCAGATACAATACTAGTATAAACTAGAATGGCCCTTAATAGAGTTCATACCTCTGTCTAGCTCTTAGTATAGAAAAATAGAATAGATATATATAACATAAATTGTTTATTTCATATTAAACAAAGTGAGTCATAAAAGGTAGAAAGACATGAGCCAATGAAAAAAAGAAGTGTTTTTACTCTTAACTACATCTGTTTGATCATAGTTACAAAGGCTATAATTTAAGACAAATATTTGATCCAAGAGTTCCAGCTTATTATCTGCAGCTGCAGAACTGCCAAATTTCTTCCGAAACAAAAACTGCAAAAGCTATAATACTACATCAAAATCAAATCAAACACTCAAACAAAATTATACGTAGCCTACCATGATACAATTAGCATCTCCTCGACCAGCTATAGCATCCATATTATACCAGTCTGGAAAAGATCTTTCTGCATAACAAGTACTTCGAGTTTTGATATCATGGGTACAAAACATCTAAATGTAAGAACTTGTGCATATTAGCAGACAGCAAAACAGACAAATGGTGTCTTTAAACTGTTACTATTGTCGTGTTTATTTGTTTTGCGAGAATTTACAAAATGCCACATATGGTCCAAAACTGCAGAACACGTCCTTGATGCTTGAAGCTTCAGAATAAAGAGAGGGAGGACGGCGCCGACTGTGTGGGGGCAGGAGGAAGACTAACCTTGAGATAAAATTTTGAGATATCAAACAGTCTTTTGCTGCAGGCCTCAAAGCACTCGTGCTCGTTACTGATCCTGTGCTGTTGGAGCGTTTTTGCTACCACCTCCGAGAGCATCTGAGGACACAATAGACACACACACACACACACACACAACATATAATATTAGCACAATTGTCAAAACATCAAATAAAGTGGTGCATATTCCCTAACCACCTGATGATACAGTAGCCTGGTTCACAGAAACTAATTTTAGCATGGCTCCCCTTTTAAGAGGAGGGGATGTCAAAATGTCTTGACTTAAGACGTCCTTACACAGAATTGGACGCTTTTCCATTCAGTGTGAGCAGGTAGAAATATTTTATTGGTTGTGCCCACAGGGAGAAGACATTCCTGAAATAAATAGATCTACCTTTAATCTAATCGCAGCAACTGCTCTGAGGAAACACAATAAATTACTGTGAGGAATCATCTGTGCCACTCAGTCTCAAGAGCAGCAGAAAGGCAGCTTTTAATCTCTGCCCCAAATAAACTGCTATCATTATTTCCGAGTCGCACCAACTGTTCAATCCTAGACTCGGGTTTGGATGATAAGCCTGTTTGCACAGCAATCACAAATCAGAACAAGGCAAGGTCAGGAAGCAGATTGTGAGCTGTGCATGGGGCAGTGTGAAGGTTTGTGTGCACTTGTACCGTGTGTCCATGTATGTGTTTGTCATTGCACACGTTAAAGATTAGAGTGACAAGTGTTATTATGTCCGTGGAGGTATGGAGCAGGTGATCTGATAATGGTATAGATCTACAAGTGCAGCTGCCGTGACATTATAATGGAGCCCACACACTCACAGCAGTCACATGCAAAAACATAAAGCTATTATCTAAAGGTAAGATTTATGAAAGCTGTTACACAACTCTGCGTCTGTCTGCTACTCTGGAGAAAAAGTCATTTTCATTTTTCAATTCTTGGCCAAGCAGGAGAACATTAGTGAGGACTATTTTTGTGGCTTCAGTTATCGCTTCTATTGATTAAGATCACAATTTTCTCACCGATGAGACCTTGTTTAGGCATGGCAAAATCATTCAATGTAAGTAAGCCCACTAGGACAAAGAACACTAAGAGCTTTTAACCCGCTATGCTCTACACCGTAATTTGAGGTCCTCTAATGTTCCCTCGCTTGTTGTCCCGAGGTCAAGGCTGGTGACCAAGGGTGACCGAGCTTTTGCCATCAGGGCGCCTAGGCTTTGCCCGGACAGATCAGGCTTGCAAACACATTACCTGTTTTTAAATCACTGCATAAAACTCATTTTTACAGAAAAGCCTTTTTCTGATGTATGATTCACGCTATAAATGTTTGCTCTTTTATTGTCTTTTGTTATTATGTTTTCTGGTTGTATTATTCTGACGTATTTTGTGAGGCACTTTGTAACTTCGTTTAGAGAAGTGCTCTATAAATAAAGTATTTTATTTATATATATATAAAAAATATATGATTATGATGGGTGGTGACACATAAGGCTGAGTGGAAGAGAGCATGTATTTAACATAACCGACAAAGATTACATGTTACGCTCGTCCTCACATCGTTTATGTATCTAATGTTGAGTCCAACAAAATTTACAATGAAATTTATATAATGAAAGACAAACAGCGTGTGAGGTACTTAACAATATTTCAGCAAACATGGTGGTTCAAGAGGCAAGATGGCTGAATATTGTGATGATACTGCCCACAGTGATTGGGCCACAATAATCCCATCATGAAAGTTTGGAATAAGCACATTACTAATCATAATTTACAGAATTAATGGTCAAATCTACAAAAACGATCAAGCAGTAATAGAGCTGCACCCCTGCCTCTCTTTATCAGGGGATACAGGGGCATCTCACCAAAGCCACACCAAATATGTGCTGATCACATATGAACCGTGGTCCTGTTACTGCACTGCCTATTCCTAGCTACACTGTGCTTTCGTAACTTTCATGGCACGTTCAATCAACGTGATCCAGCCTCTTCCAGTACGTACACAAAGCCTCGCCGGTAATGTTTGGCTTTCTGATGAACGATGATCGTTTTTCTGTGCCATTTTCTGAAGCCTTTCCCAGCTTTACACTAGTTGTCACCAATTCAGGCTCCGTTTGAATTTGTTCTCGACACACGCACACACAAAATGTTCACGTTCGCCAGATGTTTGCCACATGTTCCATGTTCTGTGCCACTCAATCCACCTCCCATTAGTGCACACCCTATAGCTGAATATGTCAGACCAATGGCAGCCTAGTTCACATCACTCTAACCTCCTCCTTTGTTTAGTCACACGTGCCATTTCACATTAGGGCACAGGAATTGTTTACATAATAAAAGATAATGGCCCCCAATACCTCCCCATCAACTAGTTGGTGGTTTATGTTAAATATTTATCCCCTTATGTTCAATGTCTGCTGTCTTTTAGCATAAAACTTAAACCCATTAAAACAAAAAACATTCACATGAAGGGAAAACATTTATTCGGCTTTTGCATTAAGTCCACACTAAGTGTGAGTACTAGAAATGCACAAACAAATGATGGCATACCACTGGATGTTAAGGACTTGTTTCCAAGGAAACAGCTTAAAAGTATTTTTCAGAATTCTAAAAGCATGACTGCCTTTACAAAAAAGTAAATAATCACTATTTACAAAAGATTTTCATTCCTTCAGGCAAGAGAGGAAAACATTTTAAGATGAAAATTAGCGGCGGGGGGTGGGTAAGAAGTAAGAAGAGGTAAGAAGAGATCGGATCTAAAAATTTAAGGACAAAGGAAATATGATTTGTACCCAGCACAGTGAGCTGTAGAAAAAGAGATGACAGTAATAAAAGGACAGAAATAAACCCTAAGCAAAAAATGAATTTGTTTGCAGCTACAATCAACAAAAGATAAATGAAACCATTTCATACACTGATGTCCTGTAATAAAAAATACACTTATCTGATTATAACGGTGCAAATAAATTATAGACTTTTCAGAAACTATGAAACACTGTTACCAGATCATAGTTTGAGCTGTTTTCTGTCATCATTTAGAATTTGATACATGTAACTCATCTAGACTAGAGCATGCACTCTGCAGCTTTATTTCTAGAGATCCATGAACCAAATGGGTTTTCATATCACATCACATACTTATGTAGGCTCCACAGCCTGCAGGCCAATCACTTAAACTGAAATAAACACACTATGGCCAGATTTTGATAGGTTTTTGACTAGTAATCAAGTCTAATAAAAGACTGTAAACATGCATAGACTATAAACGTAACATCATTTCTGATCACTTCTGACCACCTACAAAGGGTAATTATATATATTACATATATAGTTTTTTAACAGTACTTTGCCATGCTGTAGCAATCATTACAACAACTTATTGTTTTCGCTGTCACTGTGCGCACTTGTGATGTGCATGTCGTGATGTGCCGACATTTTTAACTTGTAAGGATAAGGAGTCCAACTGCATTTAATATAAGAAGATAACAGCTTGTTTTATTCATGCTTTCCCTTACAGACAATGTTTTGTCACCCAGATCGACGGCGGGGCTGTGTTGCAGTGGGAAAATGCCATCAGTGCATGACCCATATCGGAATGTGTCACGGGACAAATTCACAGTAAGTTAAGTAACAGACCAGCAGCAGCAGTTCACATTACTCCAACTTCCTCTTTTGTTTTGTCACTCGCAGCGTTTCACATCAGGCGATGGGAATTGTATACATAATAAAACTAAGATGGCAACCTTCCCACTGTTTCTCCCCAGACTTCGACCCATTTGACTAAAACAAACAAAACAAAAAAATATGCAGAAATTTGTGAAACCGCAGAAAATTGCCATGTCTGTTCCTTTCAAAATAAGACACACGCATGCGAACACTCACTCTGTTGTGTTTCTGGGAGCGTGACTCTTTGGCAGTTTTGTCCTCTGACACATCTGGTCCATGATGTGTCTTCTGCTGTTGAGGTTTAGGTTTGTCAGCCAAGGGATGTGTCTCCAAACCTGGGTAGTAATGTCAGGGATTTGAACAATACAGCATCACTGTCCTGAGAGAAGAAATCCTTAGCCTGTGTCTGAGAGGAACAAGACCAAATACTGTAGATGAAAATAATCCTAATGATGTGTCGGGATGAACAATATGCTGGGGAAATTGATATTATAAGCAGATAATGAAATCATAGACATGATAAAGCCAAAGCGAGGCTTAGCTAACACCACATCTACACACTATGATACAGTAGGTGGTGGCATGGACTTTCAGAGTGGGTTTGCAGTGTGTCAATAAACATAGAGAAGAAAAAGAAGGAGTGGATGAGGGGATTCCAAGATGAGGGGAAAAGTCTGAGTTTGGGTACAACTAATCTTTTTAGAGCCAAGGAACATTAGATAATCAATCTTTCTATAACTGCTGGGAAGGAGACAGAAAGTGAGGAAGGAAGTCTGTGAATTCAACTAAACATTACATGAAAACAACCTAAATAAAATAGTTTCTCACCTGTGAACATTGTAAAATAGATTTTCATTGACCGTGATGGTTGTTTAACAATGAAGACAACAACTCTCATGATCCCGTGCTGCTGTTTTGTTTTCATTGAGAGAAACCTGTGTGTGTGTGTTTTCGATGTACCTGAGGATGTCCGTCTTGATGCCGAAGAGGAAGACTGAGTACTGGAAGAAGACGTTGACTGGGATCTGCTTGGCTGTTGACGTAGAGACCTAATGACGGGGTGTGTCCCACTGCTACCACTGCTCTGAGAACAGAGGGAGTCACTGCTCTCTGACTTCACCAGCCTGGGCCATTCAGACAAACACACAAAGATACAAACATGGTAAAACATTACCAAAATTTACACAACTTTTTTTTAACAACGACGAAACCACGCACACATCAATGCAGCGTTGCCAAATTGGAAACTTTCTTGTTATATTTAGCAACTTTTAAGTCCCTCTTAGCAACTTTATTTCAGCTCAGTTGCAGTGAGTTTTATTGATGCTCTCAGCTTGTTAGTTCATTTGAGCTTCCCTCCTGGTTTTTCCTCTCTGGATTAAGGTGCTCTACAGCTTGCAAATAAACTTGTGACACCATCTGGCAATTTTTGCAGCTAGTGTGAGCTACTGAAGTTACAACTACATTGGAAAAGAGTTGGCAACACAGCATCAATGTAGCAAATCCATTCATACCCTTTTTCGCTTCTGATCAGGACAAACGTACACCTTCACCATACCTCTTGCGAGGATAACCTCCAATAATGTCTGTGTCCCACGACCTGCGCTTGAGTCGCGCCACATCAGCGTTCTGCAAAGTCTCTCCATCAGATACACTTCCTGGTTCTGACATCATAGCAGGGGAGGGAGCGGGGCTGAGGGCAAAGGGGACAACACAAGGCTCCTTGGAGCAGGTGGTTTGGGTCTCATAACGAATCAGACGGGTTTGGAGTTTTACAAAGGCCTGGTCACGATCCAAGGACCGCTGGTTGTCCAGACAGAACCTAGATGAACAAATTAAACTAATTACACATGTGAATAATAAAAACAAATCAAGAGGGAATGGAGACTGATGTGGCTGGTTACTATCTGAGCTGCTACTGATCATCATGGTAATGTCATAGTTGCCAGTAATGTTTATACATATGCAGTTACTGCAGCTGAGTACTCTCTGTGTAGCTTAGAGAAACTCACTCTATGCCATGGTAATGCGATGCTGAGGCTTTATTGAAGGGCATCTGACTGACTCTCCTGGGAGAGAGGTCTGGTGACAACTGAAACGCATTATTACTGAACAGAAAGGGAGGGGAGGGGAGGGGTGGAGGGACACAGAAAGAGAGAGGGGAGGGAGGAGAAGCAAATAAACAGCTTGTCATAATAATAATAAATATATATAAATAATTAATTAAATAATAAATAATTTTGTCTTTTCATTAAAACCACAAACACAAATTTTACTGCCTAAAAAACACAGTTTGGCCAGACAGAATATTTAGCACTAACAGACTATTGTTCTCTGTGTTCAACCTTTTCTAGAGAGGTTGTGGGCTCACTCCTGCAGGCTAATGATCATAATCAAGTCCTCATTATGGTGTCATGGTCATTTTGAATAATCTTACAACAGAGATACTGTTCAGCTGAATTGTTTGTATGTAGTATGGGTCTATAGTAACAGCATGTGTTTACAAGCTCCAGGCGGTGCGGACTTTGGGATGCCAGGTGTTTTTAAAATTTCATATCATCATTCTACTCACCATGGAGCCACAAAAGATGACCGAACCTACCTTCTATTGATAGCCAAAGGTTGTAGCTCCCCTGTGGGCAGGCCTTCAGATGTGAAATGTTTAAGAAGTTCTCTGGCATCCAGCAAAGCAGGAGAGCCTTTTTGACTGTCTTTAGGACCCAGCAGACTGTCACTGGAGCCTGGACCTAACAGACCAAATCTGAGACACAAAAAAATGCATTTTAGATGAAATGCCATAGACGAAGTGCACAGAGTTCTCGTGCATTTATTTGAATCTCATTTACCTCCTCTTCTGTCGTCTCCTCTGCAGGTTCTCTATGTTGTGGAGGACGCTCCTTTCAGGCCAGTCAGATTGCAGGTGGGAAACAGTCTGAAGATCTGCAATGACAAAACAACTAAGCTTAGCTGGTAAGAGTTGGCAAACCCACTGATTAATCTGGAACATTCTCTTCAAGCAAGCACAATAAACTCTCAGTGTAGATCTCACAAGAATGATTTTGTTTCAGTATATAAAGCAGTTAAAATCCTTTCAATCTTAAACATCATCAGTGGTAAACACAGCATACACTACCACCATCATCACCACTTTTTTTGTAGAGTGAGTTCTTTTACTTTTGATAGACTGAGTAAATTGCTGATAATACTTAAGTGCCTTTACTGAAGTAATGCTTAAATGCAGGGCTTTTACTTGTAGTGGAGTATTCTCACAGTGTGGTATTATCATTTTAATCTATGTAAAGGATCAGCATACGTCTCCCACCACTGATGGATTGCAAGAGTTATCCAAGATTTCCCTTGAGCCAGGTCGACACACTGAACCCCTGGCAAACAGAAGTCAGAGCAGATAAAATCCCAGATTTCAAAATATTGTCTCTCTGCACTTTACTTGTGTTTGGACAGGAAGATTGTATGTTATTCGAGGAGGACAGAAATATGATGAGACTGTGTACAGTAGGGTTCACTGCCAAGATGCACAGCAATGGCCTGGAGTGGTGTATTATATGAAGAGACTGATGCTCTCTGCCAGCGGTTTAACGGCCCACACAAAGTCATTCACACTTTTAGGAGACGCAGATACACAAATGCAAGACGTTTTCAAAGAATTGCCAGAGCTGTGTGTGCTATAAATGACATCCCCCATCTACACAGCAGAAGGAGGGCAAGGATTATGGTTTAAAAAGAATCTGATCTTCACCTTTGAATGTACTGTGTGTTTCTACATGATTGCACCACTCATTGAATTCTGACTAACTCATCTCTTGCTAAATTTAAGCATATCCTTTATGTGAGGTCCTGGAGATACATGTAAATAATGCAACCAATGCAAAAGACAAAACCGGAATGTGGGGAGGTTCCCATGACAAGGCACCTAAAATGGCATTATCTTACGGCGAGGGCTCCCCTTTTACACGACATTGACAACGCTACGGGGAAAAAAAATGTACTTATACAAATGCAATAATAATTAAACTTGTTTTAAAAATCCTCAATCATTCCATTTGATTCATCATAAGCTTTGTTTTTCAGTTCAGTTTAAGAATATTTAACTACATTACATTTGTGTGTCTCTCCATGATTGTCTCTGAAAGCTTGGTGGCTTTTAGCATTTTCCTCATCTTCCCTCCAAAAGCTGTGTGTTAGACAACTAGACAAGAACTACTTTTGCTGATTATGATGTTGGCCTGTTCCTGTCTATTCTAATACAGTAAGACTGTAATTACACAATAACATGATCACAGATAATCTCATAGCATTTATGATATGAAAACTACTTGAGATGCGGGTCTGTTAGCCCCACAGGTACCTTTTTTAAAACCAGCACCACCCTCCCTGTGCACATTTAGCTCTGGCTTCAGGCTGCGACTCATGTTATTGCTTAAATTTTTTTTGCAGAGTATTAGCTGCCATTGTTGCTTAAAACGGACATCCTATGAATGTGTGTGTAAGCTGAATACTGATGAACTGCTGAGTGACAATTTAGTCAGAATATGTGTTTGGTAAATTGGTGAACAGACAGCAGTTTCCTTAAAGGCATGTAAGAATTTTTGCACATGGTATGAGAGAGTTCTTTTTCTACTGATGTACTTCATGTATACCTTTAGATTCGCTGAGAGGCCAATTAACAATTGTAAACCATAAAATTTCTATAATATTAGTATATGCATGGCTATCATCTTAGGGGTCCTCAGTACCATACAGTAATCTCGTAACTAACAAGTAATAATAACTGATAACTTAACATTGGTTGCAGATAATATATGTAAAATCCCATATTAACACATATATAATTGAATCAGATGTTTGTTTGTTTTAAAAAAATGCTTATTCTTTATTTGTACTGTATCTGGTTTCACTAGTTTACCAATCATTTCAAATAGGAAACACGGCTAAAGTAGCTAATTTGGGCTATTTAAATGTTTTGGCATAAAGTCTAGCAATGCAAGTAACCAACTTGGAATAGTGCATGAGCACTCCAAAGTCGGAACAATGCCAGTTCTACCCATTCTGCCAACATGGTGTAGAAAGTAGCATTTTCCAAACAGACAAAGTGTGAGTTTTAAAGTAGAAGTGTGAGTGTCTGGTGTTAATTAGAAATTTAACAAAATCAACAATAACAACAACAAAAACCCGTTAAACTGCAAGATCACAGGACGATGTATGAAAAGGTGATCTGTGAGTCATGATTGTTAGCTTGAGAAAAAAACTGACTAACTTACTGACAGATTTCTGAGATACTTTCATACCTGTGTTCTTGGCGGCTGTGCTCTCCTTTCCATCTGTCAGACAGGAGGCAGTAGAGGGCAGAGTGGAGTCAATCATCTTCAGATATTGCTCCCTGGCCAGACTCAGAACGACCTTCAGGTCATTTATAGGTATTTGGGTTGAGGCTGATGTTTCTTCTTTTTGTCCTGGACACACAGACAGAAGCTGGTTATATCATTTGTCACATATGTCATCTTCTGTGTTCTTGCTACTTTATGAGCGGGTTGTTGATTCTTCTGTACAACAGGAGTGATTTCCTTTGATTAGTCACCGGGTAACTATACATGTTGATAGTCCCCAATAATAGCAATGCATATAGATGAGCAATATTCCAACAGAAACAGACATACTGGACCTCTCAAGGACCTAAAATAATAAATTAGATTAAATACTTTTTAAAAATTATTATTATTGTTGGTATATTCATTCAAGATGTACCTCCTTACAGAGCACTGAAAAAAGCTGAAAGTGTAAATGTTACCTGTTTTCAAACTGGTTTACTTTAATAGATTTTAATGTTTTACACATTTTAAAAATATGCAGCCCTTGATTAAAACAGGTTAATTTCACTTCATTAAAACTATCCATCCACTCATTTTCTGTAACCGCTTATACTCAACTCAACTTTATTTATAAGCACATTTAAAAATAACAGAGTGGACCAAAGTGCTGTATAGTCCTTAAATAATATGGACACACAATAAAAAAACACAAAGCTTACAATTAAAAAGCAATAGGACCACAAGAACACATGTAAAAAAAAAACTCATGCTGGGTTAAAAGCCAAGGAATAAAAATGGGTTTTAAGGCAGGATTTAAAAGCTGGCAGTGTGGGGGCCGACCTAACATTGGGGGGGGCAACTCGTTCCACAGTTTGGAGACTGCAATAGAGAAAGCACAGTCGCCCCTGGTCTTCAGCTTAGTTTTAGGGATGACGAGAGACAACTGGACAACATTCTGTGCATCTTGAATGGGCACCACATGACACCACTTTCTTCCTCTTCACAGCATGGCAGATTATTGACACTGTCAACTCACAGCAAGAAGGTTCTGATTTCAGATGCCCACCTGAGGCCTTTCTGTGTGTTTGCATGTTCTCCTTATGTTTTTTTCCCCCCAGTGGGTGACAATTAAGCATAATATGGATTAAATATGAGTTATGCAACATTAGTAATCTATACATCCTTAGAGCCGACATGTCTTCCTTGTGGTCAATAGGGAAGGAGGAACTAAAATACATTTCTCACTGGACTTCACAGGTAAGGCAAGATGTGAATTTCTCAATTGCTCTACATCACAAAGTTTACATTTCAAAATTCTTTTGTGAAGATAAAATGTTCCACTTGTGACAACAAATTCAAAAATGATTTCTGAATGCTACTCATTTTATGCTCTTCCCCACATTTACAGTATGCTCTTTGTTCTGTTTGGGTCTAAGAAAAAGAAAGAAAAATCTTTTTGTAGAAACAGGGAGAATATCTTGCATTAGTTTGGGAAAACGTGGCTCCTTTCTAGTGTTGACACAGTGGGCGACTCCATCTTTAATGATGACGACTGTGGCTCTTTCAGTGGAAAAGCAAACACTCTCAACAACTCCTCTGGATATTTTAAAGAGGTGCACAGGAGGCAACGATGGCAAACGAATGATAAAAAGATATTTTGAGGTATTTGTTTCTTAGCAAATAAGTCCATTATTGTCCAAATAAATGTATGTAATTCATCTCTCAAAATGCATTGTTTTATAACTTTTACTTGTAGCTGTGAAGCTGTGAAGCTACTGAATTTGCTGTCTTCCCTTGGATTTTTAATACATGTAAGCAGATGTGACATTACATCGCGTTACATTCTATTACATAATGGCTGAGAGTTAGACATCGAGTGAAAAACATTGAATTAAGTCATTGGTAACACATGCTTAAGCTTGAATACTTATCAGACAGACTGATTACAGCTTATAAGACAACAGACAGACCATGATACTGCACACATACATACACACACACTTCACATAATGAGAAAACTTCCAATAGTACTTCGAACTTTTGCACTTCATAAAGATACAAGCCTTTTCCCAATTTAATGCCAAGTCAGAAGATATTGCAATGAATTTCATTAAGGCCTGTGGTCTGTCAGGATGCTTCATTCTGCTCACGGCCTTTCAAAAAACAGTCCTATTGCTTTTACCCATATTTGAAGAATTCCACTCCACTTCCTTTAATCTAGCTCCACTCGACTGGGACTTCACTATCTGCACCAGCCAAGAGGAAATTATGTGTCAGTAAAATAATGATACTTTAGCAGTGTTTCTGTGTGCTGAAGGCTGGAGGGACCTGAGAGTTCAAATTGACAACAGTTCAGGAAGCTCCTGGAGGCCCTTTGTCTCCGATATGAATTCATGCAGAATGACATAAAATTTCAGTGTAAAAAATATTCAGATTTGTTTTTACCAGTGGATGGCTGAAGAAAGCTGACAAGTCCACTACACACTACAGCAGCACACTGTTAGCATGGCTTTACTATTACAACGATATCGGTGATGAAATCTGTTCTACTATAACAATGAGCGTTACATTTAAGCAGTTTCTTCATCATGTTCAAATCCAACCTTTTCGTTCGACGCTATGGAAATATTCTGAGATACATTTACATTACAGTAGTACTTAAAAGCAAAGCAAAGCAAATTTATTTATAGAGCACATTTCGTGCACTGAGGTAATTCAAAGTGCTTTACATAAAAATTAAAACAGATAAAAGAACAAAGCATTAAAAAAAAAATGTAATGCTTACTGAGATATTCTTTGAGGACTAATGTCTGGACCTGGGTCACTTTCCTCTCTCTCTTCAGCAGGTCAGCTCCTTGGAGACATGGCAGAGGGTTGAGGATGTTGATTACAGCCCCTTCTGGTCAAACAGAGAGAAGAGTGAAGTGTAAAAAGAGAGAGTAGATAATTTGCAAACCTCAATTGTATGCTGTTTGAAGCAGAACTCCTAGAGTATTTTGATAGTTATTTACACAAGTGGGATCAGGGGCACCAGGAAGTTTAAGGGACACAATTTTACACAACAAGGTCAGTTTAGCGCAGATATTTTACAGAAAACCTGCATGGGAAAAGTCATGGCATGGGATCGTGATGGTGTCTTTCATAAGACCCTCCCCGTTGGCTGAGTTGCATTATGAGGGTTGAAGGTCCAGTGTTTTTGGAGCTTGACCCATAATAATAACCTTCACATGAAAGTGACAGAAAGTCAGGATTTCTCTTCCTCTGTGATTTTGACCAATTCTAAATGTTATGAATGTGCAATACATTGTAAGTATCTTGGTCGAGACCGTTTCAACAAGGATGTTACTGTTGTGTTAGATCTATAATTATGTGGTTGTAAGGGAACTCCCTCACACTGTGAAAGGCAAAAGGAGTAACAAAGTGTTAAATTTGAGGTTAACAAAATACATGCAGTTTGATCTTGCAGTAGATAAGGTTGTTGTTGTTTTTTCCCCGTGCGTGTGTTCTTGTGACGTACACCGGCCCTCTTTGAGAGACTAGCCTATTATGGTTTACTTAGAACTAACACGTATTTCTCATCAAAGAGGATGTGATGTGTGTGAAACACAGAGACAAGACAAGACAAACAAGGACGAAAGGACATGCAGTTAACATCGACGAGCAGTGTAGTGGTTTGTGTTCCATGCACTCTCTGTCAGCCCAGAGCCTAAAGAGTCCCGAGAACCAAACAGAGAGCGGTGATGTTGACCTCAACACTGGCTCAGCAACCACTGGTGGCCCCAATCAACACTAGTTTTGCTATTTTGAATTCATTTCATTCTACAAATCTTCTACTCTAAACTTCCATGGACGGAGGCTTCAGAGGCAACAAACATCAGATGTGCCTTTTAAGACTTTCATTTTTAATACAAACTGTGCTACATTCATGCTGCGTCATTGAAGCAGTTAGGGCACCTTTTATAGTCTTGCACCGCATATTTAAGTATTACAAACATGTCTCCTGAAGGTTGCATAAAACAGCAGCAGGAATTCTCAGAGGAAACGCCGCAGCAGATCTCTTGAATATCATACAAAGCCCAAGACCAATGAAGCACTTTCATCAGAAAAGAAGATGCAAGTATAGGGAACAAAACAAACAATAGTGTGAGCTTCATATAGCTGCACTTCTAGTGAGCCATAACCAGCCAACGTCTTAATGCAATCATGGGTCCAGTTCATTCCCTATCCATCTATACGTTCACTCCATTCCTCTTAACTTCCATCTTTGTGAATCCAAATCATTCATCAATCAATACCCTTTCTCACTTACTTCTCCTTTTGTTGATTATTCTTATTTTAGCGACAAAGATCGGGAACTCACAACTTTCCAATCCTGCAAGACGAGTGTGTGTGTGTGTGTGTGTGTGTGTGTGTGTGTATGTAGATATGGTGGAGGACGGGGTAAAGGTGTAGCAAAATAGAGACATGCAGCCGTGTTTTTGTGGTACCGGTGGATGCCTGATGAAAAATTACAGCCCCTCAACTTCTGTCGATGAAGCCAGAGGAACATTTACCCCAATCAAGCTGAGGAGTTGCTCTAAGACAAAACAAGCACTTGAAAGGGCTTTTCTTTACAGAAAGAAGACAAATCACTGCTAGATGTCTCCAAACCTCAAGACGTTAATAAAAGAGTGCTCTTCAAATCTGATTAGAGTACAACATGTTCTCAAACTGTGAAGCAGAGAGAGAGAGAGAGAGAGACGGGGGGGGAAATTCTGTGCAAAACAATGGGAACTCATTTATGGTAGTTTGAACTGCTAATTTGACTCATTCAACAAAATGATCAGCATTTGATGCAGAAGCAGTGGCTGTGACACCCAGCTCATGGGGGAAATTTAAGAAGTTTAAAACCCTGAGCATTAAACCTTTATGAAACATAGATCAGTGTGGTCTGAACACATGGACACGATACCATTATTTTTTGATTCGGTGTGAATAACACTTTCCAATGATCTCATTATCTCCAATCCCCATAGTGAATAAATGTCTATTATCATTTAGAAAGAGAAAAAAGAAGAAAGAACTTAATTGACAATGAATATGTTTTTTAATTTTCTTCAGTGTCAAAGTAATCTAGTGATAGCTGTCTGTACAGTCATTGGTACAAAGCAAATAGGAACCACTAATAGTTCATTGGTAGAGCTGGGCGATATGATTATATGATTATTTCAAACTTTTAGCTCAATTTATTTATTTTATATGATTTGTTTTTGCACTGCCCAAAGGATGGACACAACAGTATTTGCTTTGGGTCCATCCTGTAAGTCCTGTGGACTTCAGACCTGAATGTCCTGAGCCTACCTTGCATATTTGTGGTCATCAGAGCTGGTAGTTTATGTAACATAGCCAGACTAAACATGGAGCGTCAGGAAGAGGGGGAATATGGAGCTGTGCATATTTCTGGCTCAGTGTTTGTGCTCATGGCATTAACATTACTTTGCATGCACCTTAATTTTTAACTGTTAATTGGACAGGGTGTATTTTTTACAGACAGTTGATGAGCACACGCATTGGAGACAGTTTTAATCAAATTAACTCACGTGAGCAAGATTAAGTCTGTGAGAGGTTCTGAGTGTCGGTTTTTGGTTATTTTTGGTTACCTGCCCAGTTCAGCTCATTGGGCTAACTTCAATGAGGCAAATTTGCCAAAATGTAAGGGACCACCCTCAATCACTGATTTCCTGTTATTTTATATATATATATATATATATTATTATTATATATATATTATATATTATATATTATTATTATATTTCTTGTTTACATCAAACAAATTGAAATGGAAATTGTAATTTTGTAGGATGTAAAATAATAACAGGAGTGACAAAAAAAAAAAACGATTTTTTTTTTTTCCCCCCCCAACTTTCCTCTGAGGGAAGGCAAACTGTTGTCAGACTTTAAAATTAGATGAAGTTCATTTTCTTTCTTCACTTGAACAGACCATCAAGTCCATGCTGCTGTTATTCAAGGGGTTTTGTAAATTAAAATGACATTAGAACACACACAGTGACAGTGGCGCATACACAGAAAAACACACATATGGTATAAGCTCAGAGGAACATAATGTACCTGATGATGTCAGAGATTTCTCTCTCAGCAACTCAGAGACGGTTGCCATGGCAGCTGCCCCATTGACTTGACTGTCTGAGTGCAACAACCTGACCCAGCAGGCTCCACTCTCAATATTGTCAGAGCCCTGGACCAGCAGGAAGTAGTGAGCGCTCTCACCTTTCACCTCTACATCAGGCACTACAGGGTGCAGACAGAGGGAGAAAGAGTACATCCAGAGGTTATCTATGACAAAAGAAGAATCTGACTTTTTGTCCTATTATACGATCTGCTGCACTGACAGTACGGTTTTTATCCTGCTTTATCCAACGCTTTGCCATTACAATGAAAAATGTATTGTTTTATATTCGGATTATTTTATCCCATGCGTTTCTACTTTATCATACTCATACATCATACTTGGTAAACGCATTGTGTCCCTAATCCCTGCTGTCCAATTCTTATTCTATACAACTTCCTCAAGTGTATGGGTACATCAGCTACAGTATATCTTGTCTTCCAAACTGATTCAGTCCCACTTCAAAATCTGCTTCCCCAGTGGAGGGCCATCAGTGTAGCCCTAGTTATCAATTCAGTTCTTCACAGAAAGTGATTCAGCTTTACTCTGTAATAATCATCCATTTAATAAGATAATGAAAACAAAAATAATCAGTCAAACCGGGTAAGGACTTTTGCCTCTTGGCAATAGACTCTCTCCAGCGCTGGGAGCTGAGCTGGTTGGCTGCGGGCTGGGCGATGGGGGTGATGATACAAGGGAGGCTGAACAATGCTCCAACCTGGAGATTGAAACACAGTAGATAAACACCGTCCCATGAATCACACAGACTGATCGTATATGCATCTTCTAATCTACTGTATGTACTGTTTATATTTGACTGGGGACTCGAGCAAACAGCAGAAATGTCACTTCAAATGCAATTTATTTACTTCAGTGGAAATCACAAAGTTCTATGGAAGATCAATTCAAATATTTGTAGAAGAGCACAGTTTAGGGGCAGATACCTTTCCACGCAGTGACCTCAGCTGGTCAAACAGGAGTTTGGCTTTCATCGACTTCCCAGACAGGCTTCTGTTTGTTGGTGGTGAAGGAACAATTCAATATTGAGAAGTATGTGGCGCAGATGAGGACTCAGGTTTGAGTTGCAAACACCGTAACTTGTGATTTGAGTTGATAGTTGTTCTCAATAGACTTGGAACCAAACTTGAACTTGGGTTTTGGGTTTGTGAACATTCTTTACATTATTTTGGCAATTACTAGTGATGTACCAACTGCTGTCTACTGTGAGCTTTATTTTCATTGTCTCATTTTCTCCTTTTAGAGCACATTATGTGAATTCATTTTTCTTCTGACTCACTTATTTCTGTTTGTCTCTCATTTTATGCAGTTGAGTTGAGCCCTGACGCTGAAGCCCCAGCTACTGTACAGACCACTGTTTACTTCGTTACACAAAGTTTATTAATGACGGATGTGTGATGTGTTCAAATAGCACGATATTTGACACTGCATGTGCTTAGATCCTCAGCAATACATGCTCCAAGTGTGAAGTAGATCGGATGAACAGTCCATGACATATTCGACAGAGAGTCAAAAAGAGATTCCTTGATTCATAGTTAGTTACTACAAGCTATCTATGCACTGGAGTTTGAAGATACAGTCTAGCTGTTTTATACAAGTGGATTCATTCAAATGTGGATGAAGGTAGACACAATTCTACTTTGTTTCCCAAGAAATACAAACACACACGCATACACTTCAGAAATGAGGATACAGTTCAAATTGGGTTCCAGATATCAGGAAGTTGGGCAGGTCTGACAGATTAACCAGCTGAACCAAATCTAAAACGGGTGTGTAGTAATGGAAGACCTGCAAACACAGAAAAGACAGAGAGACAGTGAAAAGAAAACAAACACATAAAGGGGTGAGTTGGGGGTCACACAAACCAGCATCTACTGTAAAAAGAAAAAGAAAAAAAATCACAGTAAGCTGTGAGGCAACCGATTTGGAACCCATCCATCAGTTTGAAGATTAATATACAACTGATATGCACTTTATCAAGATACTGGACCATAACCAGTTCGGGACAGGAAGAAGAAGATGGAGGAGAAGAAGAAGAAGACAAAGAAGGGGGAGGAGGAGGAGACTAAGAAGTTCACGTGGAGAGAGGAGGGATCTTCTGATCGAGTTGCAAGCAAAATGAACTTAGCTACCTACTTAGAGAAATCAATAATATATAAATAATTTGTAACACAGAAAAACAGAATATACAAAAAAGTACAACACCACCAAGGAAGGCCTGAAATCTCATACTCATAATTTATTGATCTGGAACAAAGAATGAAGTATTGACCTATTTATCATGGACCCATATAGATTAAGAGTAGATTAAGATTTTAATGAACCCAGGTTGAACTCCTAGTTTCTCATGCAAATTGAGAAACTATATTACCCCCTTGTCCAAGCAACTGAACAGAAAGACAATGTGTACAGCGACCCAAACAGTTCATTAAGACTTCCTTTATTTAATTGTCCTCTTTACTTGAAATCAGTTCAAAAAATTGTTTTTGTATGTTTAAACATGATTATGCCTGATTCTACTGCAAAAGTGACTTCATTCTGACTGCTGTGGAGTTTTGTTTTTTGTTGCCAGAGAATTACATATCACAATTGTTCCGTTTTTTTTTTTTTTTACATGTACTGATGTAATCTAGTCCAGTGAAGGAAGAAGCTCAGCAGTGTCCAACAATAAGAGCTGTTCATTAGCAGTCCATTGTTGCACTGTGTAACAGTCATCCAGATATAACACAAATATACGACAGAAATCTAGTAGTTTTTTCAAGCCTACATAAACAACAGTAAAGTTGTGTTGCTCTTAAATGTCAGCAATCAAGTCATTTGAATGACATATTTCATGTTTATTTGTAAAAAGGGTGAAAAAAAAATGTCTTTTGTGTAAGCTCAACAGATTTTTTATCAGCCTGTAACTGTTGCAGTGTTGCTGAGGGAAAAAAGGAGGACGGAGCTTCCAGTATTGATGGACTGATGGATGTCTTTTATGTAAGTGCTTGGGAGAGGATGATGTGTTTGAAAGCACAATTTGCTACCCAAGAGAAAGTGCAGTGTGAATGTCTTTCCCTCCCTTGACATACTGGGTTGAGGTGCTTTAAGATAGGGCACTCAAAGAGACAAAAAGGTCAACATTTTAATATGCTGCAGGGCAGTTGGATCTGTGCAGGAGAACGCTCACTATTAACAAATAGTCTCTCATCAACAGCTCTGCAGAGAATACAGTTAGAAGCACAAAAAAAGGGGGACAGTAATAATGATTCAAAGGCATTTCCTCCATATAGTGTGTTTTAAAAATGGATGTACAAATTTCCTTTTCTCTCCTTTTTCAATTTTCAGCCCTATAACTATCGTTTCATTGCAGAATAAAGACCTGTGTTCCTTAAGAAGAAGAACCTATTCTTTAAGTTTCTCTGATTTTTAGTAAAACGTCAGCAGTGCTGAAAATCAATAAGGACTCATTCATTCATTAGCTATGCGCACAGATTCTAATCTCAATATTTTGTCTATCAACAATGTTTCAATGAATTTCCCCTAATATCTATTATATCATGAAAAACAGACACATAACATAATTAAATACACCATAATTTAGCATTTGAAGGATGTGATAATAATATGCTTATACTTAATACTTGCCTGCAGGTTATTCCTATATGTGCAGCAGATAAATATCACACAGAACATTCCTTAGTTTTGGTGGTCACGTAAAGTGTGTGTGTGTGTGTGTGTGTGTGTGTGTGTGTGTGTGTGTGTGTGTGTGTGTGTGTGTGTGTGTGTGTGTGTGTGTGTGTGTTATTAATTATCACGACAGTTACTCCTGACAGTGAGGAGGCCTAATTGTTCTTATCTGAGGAGAGTTTAGATTGTATTTGTGTGTGAGTTTACATCATTTTACAGTCAGTTATCCCAGCAGTGTGGGGATGTGATAGTTTAATTGTCCACAGTGTTTTTTGATTGTGTGCCAAAACAATCGCTGCCATCTGCTGCTCTGTACAGGGATCTGATAAGATCATACACCTACACACACACACACACACACACACACACACCATCTCACTCTCCAGACATGCAAATGAATAGCATACACCTACACACACACACATTAACACACCATCTCACTCTCCAGACATGCAAATGAATAGCATACACCTACACACACACACATTAACACACCATCTCACTCTCCAGACATGCAAATGAATAGCATACACCTACACACACACACATTAACACACCATCTCACTCTCCAGACATGCAAATGAATAGCATACACCTACACACACACACATTAACACACCATCTCACCCTCCAGACATGCAAATGAATAGCATACACCTACACACACACACACACACATTAACACACCATCTCACTCTCCAGACATGCAAATGAATAGCATACACCTACACACACACCTTTAGTATGGTGTTCTGCTGAATAATGATTACACACAACATTCTTTCTGTTCCCAGACATACAAAAGCAGACAATTGTCAAGATAAAAACATACAAATTAAACTTTATAAAACTAAATAATCGCCAATCTGTATAACTATGTTGGTCTGAAGAGATTATTAAGAATTAAGTAAGATTGAAATATTATTAATATATAAGTATTTCTTTAATGTGCAGAACAGTCATCCTTTCAAGGATTTAATGGTAATGCAATTAATGACATTAAAACTGCCTGTGTGTGTGTGTGTGTGTGTGTGTGTGTGTGTGTGTGTGTGTGTGTGTGTGTGTGTGTGTGTGTGTGTGTGTGCGTGAGCACTCCAGCTTGGGTGCATGTGTGTGCGCTTGCGCACCTTTATGTGTACTATATACCCTACATCAGTCCATAAATTCCTGGGCACAGCTCCTATGTGGTTTTATAGTTTTGGACATTAATCCACATTAGAAACCTAATCATAGTACTATATTATACCAACTGTTATAAAAGACCTCGACTCCCTCAGAACACACACTATAACACGCAACAACTACCAACACACACACACATACTAGAGAGAGTAAAGAGAGTTAAATTACCACCAAAGCAAATATTCATCAATTAAAAAAAGCAGCAAAACAACCTAACAGTCTGAAACCATGCAACAGTATCAGTTCTGTGATGCTGTACTTTGTTTAGCAGGTAATGTTTACCACGTTACCAATTAAGTTGTTGACACATTTTAGCTTGTAAGCACACTATTTCCTAATTGCACAGAACACTAAATACAACTAACGCGAATGTCATTAGTCTTTCAAGTCGGAAACAAAAATATCATTTAACTAATCATGGCGCTGGATGAAAATTGTTACTATATTTTGACAGTTTATAGTACAAATAGTTAATAGATTAAATCCTCAAAAAATATTGGCAGAATAATTGATTATGGAATGAATTGATACAGCAGGTGCAGGCCTGGTAATATTTAAGACTCACATCTGTTTTAAATGGTATTACTGTGTCTGTCTTCAGATCAAAACTATTTTAAGCACGTCAGTCATTTCTACGTAAGCACAGCAGAGTTCTGTACTCGCTGGGGGACACTGAAACTGAGAGAGTTGAAACATAAGTCTGTGTAACTCTAAAAACATATGTGATGCAGGTGTTCTGACATAATGTCATATGAGATATTTACTATTAATAGCATTAATACACAATGGTTACACATTGTTTGGTGAGCTAGTAGTTCACTCGGGTTTACCAGCCACTCATATCACTTCAAGACAAATGTCTGAACCACTTCAATAAAAATAGTTGAATAGAGCTCATTAAAAAAAAAAGGAAAAGCTGATTAAATAGAAAAAGTTGCAACTCTGCAAAAAGTGAAGGTAAGGTTTGCCCTAAAAAGTATATGATGGATGGGAGAAAGATGAGAGAAAAGTCTAGAAGTAACATATGACTGCAGCCTACACATTTCCGTCAGTTGAACCCTTGCGCATTGGCTTTCCATGATGAGATGATGAATCTATATTTGAATACTATTTTCTGGCTATGAGGTCATCACAGGTACAAGAGGCCGGCACGCAAATGGCAGATAAAACACATTTGATTTAGCTGACTGATGAAAGAGTCCTTCAGTCAAAGCTTCCACGATGTGATTAAGGAGCTACCAGGAAGTACCCTTTTGAACTCATCTCCTTCTGGCTACCAGAAATCACTAGGAGATGAGACAGAGTGCAGCACATTCAACTCTTTAGCCAGGAGGTAAGATGTGGGCTGACGTGGGGTTAAAGGAACAGTTCTGCCCTCCATGAAAATTCAGTCATTATCTGCTCAACATCCTGTCAATCAAAAACTCCCCTAAAGATTGTGGAAACATGAACACACATGCATAATGTCATCATAGTCTTCTATCAAGGAGCAGAAACAGACAACCTCAAACGCTTCATTATTCTGAACAAGGTTTCCTCACTGAAATGCACCAATGACTGTTATTTCTATGTTATGACTAAATGATGGTTATTCATGATTATCATGTTTTGCTTGTGGGTACTTTAAAAAGTCTATTCAGTGAATCACATGATTGTTTGTTTCAGTAGATTAGGGCTAGCGAATAGAAATTACAGGGTTTTTAAAATTATGCGTTTCCACTGTTGCTCAGTATATTTATCAGAGGGGAAAAGACAGGAAATAATAAGCAAACAGCTTTTGAAACCACAATGCTTCTGCCTGGCTACATAACCCATGAATTTGGTTGCCTGAGGTGTTTGGAAAAGTTAAATGAGCTGCAGCTATGACAGAGTGGTTTCTGACCACTGAATTGATAATGACTTCTCTGATTTGTTCAGTGATTCAAACAGTTCTGTTGTTGTGCCCACTGAATGCTGTTTGGCCAGCTAGAGAAACATTCAATCATTAAGATCTTTCTATGGGGGATTATAAGTGGGGACATCAACTTCCTGCACACTGTGGATACAAATGGGTGACAAATAAAAGGGAAAAATCTGAATAACTGATTGAAGAAACATAACAAATGCAGATGCCTCCATACTGATTGACTGGAGTCATAATTTGTTGACTATGGAAATTATGTCATACGTTATGGCCACTGACCAGATATCAAAATTGGATCATGGGAGACTTAGCTCCAGTGCTCTTTGCTATCATCTTCATCATCACCAAAGGAATAAATAAGGGAAAAGATGTAGAAAAAAATAGTGTCCCTTCCTCCAGTATAGGTCCAGTGCTGTTAAATTGTGGTGGCCAAGCACCTTAATAAAGCTCTTTTAACACAATGACAGTGACACAACGAAAACCCTTCTCTAGACCGCCCTTGTTTAAAATCAGTGAGTGATTTTAGAAAACGTCCGCATGTAAAAAAGGCATAATGTGCAACACAGCAGCATCGATGTCGAGTGATGTTTTTTTTTTATACCTGTCGAACGGTGCTTTCTAAACAGTGGAATAGAAAAATGATATGAGGTGTGAAGAGCTGTGGACTGACCTCAGACTGGAGTTTGTGGTCTGTAGTGATGTAGGGAGCTTGCAAGAGACTGGATCCCGGTAACAGATGAGCTGGAGTGCGCAGAGAAAAGCCATCGAAACGCAGCTCTGACACATACTGAGGCAAAGACATACACACATATAGGAAAGACAAAGTCACAAAAACAGCAATTCTTTTGATTATATGACACACAATCTCTTGCAGTCAGTACAGTAGTGGTTGAAAGTTAATTGTTGTGCTACACAATACAGAGATACGCAAACTCTTTGACCTCACAGACATATATGATGTTACAGAATATCATACAGTTGTGAAGTTTTTGCTCTCACGTTAACTCATGGCTTCATAGTTGACGGTGTGTGTATGTACGTGCACATACACACGTATTTTGCAGTTGTTACGCTATGGGTAGCACGGCTGTAAAGTGGTTGAGGTTGTTCTCAGACAAGGCATTTATTCTTTTGGGAGTACTTCTTTGTTCCACCGCTCTCCAACTGTGAAGCCTTGACTGACTGCCTGCCGGAGGTCGCTTATTGAAGGAGAAGCTGTTTGCCTGCCTCAGCAAACTTAGAGCTCAGTAGACAAAGAGGAGATGGAGGAAACTTGTCAAGCATGCAGTGGCATTGGCTTGGACTAGGGTAAAAATTCAACTCTTCAGAATATATAGCGTGACCAAATGTAGACTTTTGGAAAACACAATAACAATATATCAGTCTATATACCTTTTATTAAACATTTTTGGTCAGCATCCCTTAAATTTGCTTGTATGTGTTAACTCTAACATGGAAGTAATGTTTTTGCCTGTGTCGGTTGGTTTGATTGTTTTTCAGCAGGATTATGCAAAAACCTCTGCAGGGATTTCCATGAAACTTGGCGGAGGGGTAGGGCATGCATCAGGAAAGAACACATTCAATTTTGGTGCAGATCTGGATAAAGGGTGGCGGATCCAGGAATTATTTTGATAACTTTCCATAACCTTGTGCGATAGGGCATACCGAGCTGATTTGCTCATGCACAAAATGCAAACACAAATGACACTACCTGGCCCAGTTTGCACAAACACACTTGCCCAGTGAAGCATACTCAACGGTCTTATATACCAGTGGAGGTAACAAGTGTCAGTCCTCAAAGTCGCGCTACTGAGCTAATCAAACCATTTCTATGTCCGAAGTAGAAAACAAACATGGCGTCTGTGGTGGAATGTGCACTGCTGTATCTACTGCACAGAAGGAAAAGAAAGTGAGATAGATGAGTAGAGAAGAGGAGGCGAACAAGTGTCATAAATATGGTCCAGCTAGAGCTTCATTAAACCGGTCAACCAGAGCGGTTGATTTAGCGGAAATGAACCCGAAGGTACAAATTTCATCTGTCGTTTCACACTATAGCGCCCGCAGGCTGCAGCATTCAGACTGCAGCTTGCACTGACATTTCATTTTGATTTTTAGGGGACACACGCAGAACACAACAACTCATGAAATTGAACTTGTCCAGCCTGATGTGTCCGTGTCCTCGTACTCATGTGGACCATGTTTCTGCCATGACCCTCAACCTCCGCCCACCCTGCTAGTCCGTGAGACCACTCTTTGTCAGCTTTTGGTCCCCATATCCAAAAAGGATGACAGACCCTGGTCTAAAATATCTTGTAGGGCTGTACTTAATGCTTTCCCTTCATAAAAAATAATGAGTCCAAATCAGACCAAACAAACAGAAACGTTCACGGACACAGATGGTATAAAAACTAAATGGAAAAAGCAATAGAATTTTCATGACCAGAATGAGATTGAGTACTGTTGTTTATCTGAATGTGCTTTTATAATTCGAATACTTAAAAAGGTAAACACCTCACAGCATCAATAACAGCACTGTCCTTTAAACACAGACATAACCTGCCCAGAGGTGTTCTCACAGGTGTTCTCTTCGTCCTTTGCCGAAGGACCAATAATCAATTGCAGTCGACTTCTCATGGAATGAGGTTGATTCGTGCCACACCAGGCGGGGTCAGCGCGGCCAAGGCCATGCCGGCAGGGCAGGCCTTTTTCTCATGACCCCTTTGCAACCTCTAGTAATACTTTGAGATTCATTCGGCAGCAGAGAATGACTTATCCCTCACTGACTCAAAAATGTGCGTAATTTAAAAGAACACATGTGAGAATTCCCCCAACGGCTTCACGTGCACGACAATTCATATGAAAAAGATAAAAGAACAACCACTGAGGAAGGGCTGTGTACGATATTTAACAGCTCTGACTGTATACAAAGCAACTGAACAGGCATTTGTCATTATGAGGTTTTCTGGCAAAAAAAGGTAAAGGCTCATAATGTTCCACACAGGAGCTGCTGAGTCACATGTGACACCTAGTGGTAAAATCCAGTATTATACAGGTCCAAAAGACTACATTAGGGATGTGCGTGATTAGTCAGTAGGTCGAGTACATGTTGCTACCGGTGCAAATCGGCAACAGAAACACTTGTTGGTTAAACTTATTATTTTAATGTACTTGCTGGAGCCATTTTTAGAGCTACGTATATGTAGGTCATCTAATTGGTCCATCAGGTGTCACCTTTGTGCTTTTGGATCACTTCAAATATGAAACTGAACTGAGGGGGTAGATGTTGCTGTATGGAGGAGGACTGCTACACTAGCCGACCACTGTGGTAGTGGAGATTTATGGACCCTGATTATGCATTCTTGCATCTAACGCATTGTAGAACAACAATGGTGAGCAATAAATATACCATCAAAGACAAAAACTGGACGTCATACTTATTTCACAAGGCAAGACAAAGCGGTGATCTGGTGAGCATGTCAATTATTAGCCTATCTTCGCAGCACCTCATTATTAGGATCGTCCCTACTTTACTCTGAGGCATGAATCAGGTCTCTGAACCATATTGAGCCCCAGAACAGATGATGCATTAAGAAACACTGTTTTGTGGGTGGTCTCTCACTGAGGCCAGTCAGCTGTGTGTGTGCTTCGGCCTACAGAGAACACTGTTCATCATAAAAAGCTCTGAGCAAGCAAGCAGATATATTTAAGAGGAGACTATTTTTTTTTCATGTGCTCTACAGTACTATCATCCACACACACACACACACATACACACAAGCATGAGCAGAGTTGATTTTAAAAAAAGAAGTTATTTCTCTCAACAGTTAGTTCCTCACACACGCCTTTTTCTTTAATTGCTGTTTTTAAATGCCAAATCAAAACTGAAGTACCTCAGAAGTGCACACAGATTCAGAAAACTATATAAAAAAAGACCTAGACAATTTTTTACTTTCTTCTTTTAGGCACACAAAACAGCACCCATGTAAGCATTTTTTTTTTTTAAATACAATCTTCTTACAAATGACATCTTCTACTGCCGCATGTATATATATATATGTACTATACACACAAAGACACACAACCCTCTTCAAAATACTTCTTCTTCTTCTTTCTAAAAAGCACTGTCTTTGTCCCCCTTTCAGAGTACTGTGTCACCAACACCATCTATTCTGTAGATGTAGATTTGCAGCCCTTACACTGTGTTTTCAACAGAAGCTCATAATGCTGAGCTGCTGTACGTCTGTCTCCCAGTGTACAATGTAAAGGTTAAAGTAGGTTTTTCCAGGTGCTCCACCATCTTTTTAAATTAAAGAAGACAAATGTGAAAGGAATTACATTTTCATCTCTCTCATGCTCCTGAGGTTCTTACCTTCTTCTCTCTGATGATAAGACCGCCCCTCCATAATTCTCTATGGTCGATACAGCTGTGTAGGTCGGTGGTCTCCACCAGACCAGCACTGAGATGGGACGCTACTTTCTGCCACCTGAGCAAGAGAAAATACAGGACACCTCAATAACCAGGACAGGGCAACTTAAGGAACATTTGCACCTGGTCCCTGCAAAACAGAAATAAAATTGCTTCATTATAAAGCCCTTATTTAGGCAAGCATAGTAGCATTTTATTGCTTAGCATTTAATGCAGCTATTTTGTCACCCACTGAAATGAGCAAGTTAACACTTGTTCGTATGCACTATTCTAACCCCCTCTAGTGGCAAACATTTCACACACAATATCTGCAAAGTGCACAACACTGTCGCATTTCCTACATTGGACCATTATTTGGCATTTCCCACCAGCCTTTCACATTTGGTGTAATACCAGTGGACTGTATGTGTGTGTGTGACTCTAAAGCCAGGGAATATGTAAGTTATCCTGTTCTTGTCTTGGTGTGTCTGTATATTCATCATTTGTTTCAAGCAACTCAAGTAATACGTGTGTATGTTTCATCTCCTCACCCACTGGTGTGCTGTGTTACTACAGTGATTTTAGCAGCATGCCAGCAGGACATGTGTTTGAGGGCTCCCAGCAGAGGCAGCAGGTCTTTCATAGGAGGTGACTGCTCTGCAGCGCCCAGCATCAGCACATCCAGCAAGGCTTTACCTGAGGGGGAGAATGGGACAAAATAACAAAGCAATTCATTAGGCAATGTATCTCTGATTTTTTTTTCACATACGTGTCTCTAGAGGATTTTATGAGGGGTCAATGAACCTAATTTGGTTGTTTCAGTGATACAAACTTAACAGATAGGTTGGTTATTTTAAATTAGAAAATCTGTGGAGGAGAGGTTGGGGGCCACTAGTGACTCCAGCTCCTCAGGGCAAGTAACATTTGGATGGGGGCTGTTCATGAACTCCTGTGGAGGTGGTGTGCTACAAAATCATCATTCAGATGGTGAAATATCACTACAGGAGGCAGAGGTACTAAGCATCTCCATCTTCCCCGTGGTGAGTGCATATTTATCAAGTACAGTATAAAACCTTTTCTACGAGGCTGCTGCAGGCAGACTTTCAAAGGCGAATTGCTTAAAAATTGGACTGGATCCTTGTCACACAGCTGAGGACTTGGGCTTCAGTAAAGAGGTTTTAATCCCTTGTTACTGAAAGCCTTTGGCAAACACAAAACTCTCACTTGAGATTGTGTTTTATGAAGTAAACTAACCTCTTGCCCTGTTGGCCTTTCAGTAAACTAGACAAATCTTGTTTTCCCTCATTAGAGCAAAATGGAGGAAACTGGTGATGATAAGAATCAAAAAATATCTGAGAATATATGGAGGCATTTTGGAATAAACACCATAGATGGAATAACTGTTCCCATCAAATTAATTTTAATACATTTTATGTCATAGTATATATTCTAAATAGATATTTTGAAATGTTGACAGACCTACTGAGCACACACGTAATACCTCCACACATGATGCCAAAATGATAAGATGAACAACTTCATAATTTATACAAAGAAATTGCACCCTATGTATTGGGCAACAGTACCTGGAGGTGGTAGCTTGTCTGACAGTAGATGTAGTCCTTCTGCAACCTCCTCTATGAGCCTGTTCAGTGAACAAAAACAGATCGGAAATATTTACAGGCCCACTGAAATGTAATGTAACTGTAAGACTGCTCAGTCCTGCACACACAACACTGAAAAGCACCACGACACATATGCCTTGTCTGATCCAGTTGAATATTTTCATATGATTGCATTTTGCAATGATTTTGTATATGATACGCTTCTTCTATAGTGGGAGCACAAGGGAATTATTTTCAATGACATTATGACTGGAGAGATTTGAATATTTCAGACAATAACATATTTTTCTGGTTAAAAAAAGGCAATTAGCAGAAAAGAGAAGCTCTGCACCATATGCAATTTTTCAGTCAGTTTGAGGAGTATCCTGATAATGACTGGAGTTTTAAGAAACCAGACGGTTCATTAATTTAGCATAAGAATATAGTTTAACACAAAAGAAATAGAAAAATACAATGCAAACATTTTTTCTGTGCAAATGTGGTGGCTTGGTTTTGAATATATGTTGTGATAAAATAATACATTAAAAAGTCTAGGCTAAATTAAATTGAAACATTTCACTTTGCAAAAATAATGGTGCGGTCACAGGAATGGTACCTTTTCAGGTGATGAAAAAGATTTGCTGTGTTTCCCCTCTTGGTTAAAACCTACAATGACATACTTCATATTCAAACCTTTATATGACTGACACTGTGTCACCTTTTTGTCAACAATTTCCTGAGCTGTAGAGAACAACATGAGTTCACTTTCAGTACATCGGCATAACGAGCTCCATGTTGCTGTGCAAAACAAAGCAGGTGTGAATTAAGAGAGGGCAGCAGGTTACTCCTAGCAGAGCAAATTACCTCAAAATCATTCTTCTTTTTTGACTGTACAAATAATGTAAAATATATATTTGTTTCCATCCACTGACACATTAGACAGGCACACCCAGTAAATATTAATGAAGTTTAATATCAGATAATATCAACCTGTTATGAGCTCACATCGATGTATCAGGCAGAAGAAAAACACACAAAAGCATGTTTAAAGAGAAAAGAACAGGACAGAAATCTGCCATCTTTCACTCACTCTGTCACTGCTGACGGGTCCACCTTTTGGTCCATTGCCTCTTCATTACTCAGACAACTGAGACATGATTCCACAGCGGCAGGGTTCTCCTCATCACTGTCAGTTTTCTGATGGGCTGTACCCAGCTCTTCCCAGTCTGAGCTGCAAAACTACAAAGATGGCGATATAGATGTAAGCACAAACTCAGGATTCCTGGCTGTTTTCCTTTAACCATATATCATCCAATAGTTTTAATGGTAAAAATCCTACAACCCTTCTTATATGTCATATGCTGTTCTTCTTCTGTTCAAATGTGATGGGGCACAGTACGTTGATGGCATGTTTCAAAGCTGCTATTAAGTTGTCCATTTTGTAATTTCGATGATATGTAGCATATCATGGCTTTGACAACTTCTATGGAAACACTTCTCTACTCTAAACTACTTGCTTTGTTGCGATTTGAAGACTAAGTGAAAGTGTTATTATAATAGTTACTGTATACACTAAACCAAAACACCACTGATAAATACAGTAAACGATCCCTTCCAGTAAACTTCATGGGTGAGTAAGAAGACAGCACTTGTCCACATCCACCCCTTGTTTTACCTTTCCAGGAGGTACTTATTTTTTTCAGGATTGCATGTTACACAAATGTTGTGTTACATGGGCTCAACAGAGAAGCAATTATATCCAAACATATTATAAGCTGGTAACATATGCTTCAGCCTCATAAAAGCCTGGAAGTCTTAAGGTAGATTTATGTGTATAACACTCGACATTTCATGACATGAGCTCTCCATTTGATTAGAATTAGTAAATAACAAAAAACAAGGTCACTTATTTAAAAATTGGTAACGGGTAAAAGTATTTTCTAATCTATGGATGTTTTTCTTATCTATGGACAGAAGCCCCCGACCCCTGCAAAATTGAAATGAGTGTATATGCATGAATACAAGCTCTTTCAGTTAGAAATACATGACATAGCGCTAATGAAAACTAAGAACATACATTCCTGGAATACAGTTTGTCAAACAAGAATACACAATTTCCGAGATGTTCTTCAAAAACAAACCTCAACATTTTTCTTAGGAATAAGTCAAAGTTGTTGACATGGAAATGGAAAAATTCTGAATTGTAATAATTTCTGAATAGCATAGCTTACGGTTGATGTGTATGTCCAATTTTTTGCAGATATATTAAAGATTTTTAAAGTTACGCTTCGGACAAACATTCGATGCTCAAAATAGGCCAAGTTGAATATTTTTACCCACAACAAGAAAAATGAAAAAAAAAGAAATAGCAAAAGGCACTACTCCGGGATCTGTTTTGATATGTTAGCTGAGTTTCATGAAACAATACTAAACAGTTTTTTGAGTTATGCCCTACACAATTAACTTTTACACACAGACTGATAGCTATATCCACCTGGATTATATGCCGGGGAATAATAAAAAGACTGTGATGTAATGTAATGTAATGTAATAGTGATTGTGCCCAGTTTATTGCAACATAAACCATGTGAGGCCAGTATGTCAAAACTGTCCAAATGTCTCACCTGAGCTACTCCATGGCATGCCTGAAGAGCAAAGTGCCACCTCTGAACTGATGGCCTGCCACTAAGAGAACAAGCTGGGGAAACATACAGGGGGGAAAGGGGTAAGGAAAATTTTGGAGTAACAACAGCTTCACGGTGAAAGCTGGCCATTGTGACGGGCTGCTTTACCTGGAAACACAGAGATCCCTCTGTCTGATTCCTGAGTTGAGATATCCACAAGTCTCTCGTATAAATGCTTTACTGGCTGCAGATCTGTGAGCAATGACAGTTGAGCTGACAGGATTCATCACATCCTCACTACTGTTTTATTTAAGATACAGTACATCTTGTGTTGTCCTATCGTCAATATAGAAATCACGAGGGGAAAAAACATTGTAACTTGTGCTGATAAACTTTTATGCAGCTGATGTTACATCAGCTAGCATCTTTGAACACTTCTTCTTTTATTTCACTATTTGTAACATGTGATGGTTTTGACTGAGGAACTTAAATGCTTGCAAGCCACTTGTAATATGATTTAACTCTCTTGAAGCAAACATAACCTGTATAGTAATTGCTATCAGACAAGCCAAAAAAGTATAGCATTAATCCAAATGTGAATGCAGAGAGTGACAAATTCTAAACCATTGTCTTAGCAGCGTTAAAGCAGAGTATATGAAGTAGCATAGTATAAGCTAGTAGTGGTGTAGTAGCTAACATTATACGTGTTTTAAAAAGGGGAATTAAAACTTACGTTTATAATCCTCCGCCAGGCCGTCATTAGTTTGACAAAATGATATAACCAGCACGTACCGGTCCATGTCGTTTAAAAAATTTGTAAAATCACGGTTAAAGTATACTTTTAAATATTCATAAAAGTACAACCACTGTTCGTTGTGCTCTGTCAAATTTCCCCCGGTTCTTCTTCTTCTTCTTCTGTCATTTTTAAAGTGTTGGCGGGTGGTAATAGACCACAATGCGCGCCACCGCCACCCAATGGACAGATGTCAAACTACCAGATACACCTGATAAAGATAATCTTCATATCTCAATTCATAACTCAATCAAAACACTTTTATATGAAAACTTGGCAATTCTAGATCAAATAGCTGGGTTTTTTTTGGTCCCACCCCCCTGAGTATGCTTATCTTTATGGTATAAGCTACATTTATGTGTAAATATTCTGTATTCAATACTCTGCAACAAATGGTATACATATTCCATTTTTTAAACTTCAAAACGTATAAGGCTTGTCTCCATTCTGTGCTAAGACATCACATTGATTGTCATGGTGGCAAATGACCTTTTTCAGTGTCAGTAGTGTAGTTTATATAAAATTATATATTGATATTAAAGTGTAAAGTGTTGGTCTTCCAAAAACCATAAGCATTTTTATACCATACTCCTACTTCTAGTTATATGTTTGATATTTTGGAAGTACATTGCAAATAGTCTGTTATATCATATCTCTCTTTTATATTATCACATGTCAGTGTCATAATTTGAAAGCTGTACTAAACTCTTAAGTATTCAGAATGGTGAGTTTCATGACAAAACGTTTAAGCTACAACTGAATTCAAAACCTTTGAGATTTATTTTTTAGTAAATGATGCCACTCCAGTGTATAAGCAATGCAGGACAGGTTTTTTATTTAAATATATTTTGCAAATACAAAATAGCTCACAAAATTGCACAATCAAGTATTGCACTTTATTTTCATAATTACATTGTGACTAAAAAATAAATCTACTGCAGGGGAAATTCTTCATCATTACAGAGGAGCATTCACAAAATTTAGATTTTAATGCTCATTGGTACATTTTATGTTACTTCACTTATGTAAACTGATCTACTAATACTCATTGATCAACACACATTAGTTAGAATGCTAACATTACTAATTGATTTCCACAGTTTGTTCCTGGACGTAGACGATATAGTGGTGAGTGTTTTCTCCCTGAGTGAGGACTGTCAAAGCCTCCAGGCCGTGTGCCTCCTCCACCACCATCACCTGGTTACCAGTTAGAGCCCCATCTTCGTTCACCACCATCAGCTGATTGCTGCAGTCACCGAGTTCCTGCTCATCAGCCACCTGCAGCTTCAGCCACAAGTCAACATCAACATTTTGTTGTAACCACTTTTGATTTTCTAAGTAGGTGATGTGATGCTGATTACCTGTTGCACGACGGTAACAGTGCCAGGAGCCATGGCAACCATAGAGGTGACGGCATCGTAAGTCTCTGCGCTGAATTCAGTGACCTGCTGGATGTTGACTGAACAAAAAAGACACATTTATTGTTAAGAATGTATATATTAGAGCACATTAATAACACATAAATAGGAAAGGCCATGAGCAGCACTTCCCTCGATTATTGGTGGACAAAAATGTCTGTTGGTTTCTATTAGGAACAATTATCCACAGTATGTTTATTGCTGTTGCTGCTATTACCGTTGTCCTGCAGAGCTGCTACAGGTGTTTCTGTCAGCTGCTCTTCATCCTCCACAGAGACATACTGGGCTTCTACCGCCTCCCCTACCTGGATATTCATACATATGACATCAGATTCCATTATCCTGAAAGTACTTGCTTTGACAAATAAAACGGCTGATAAGTTATAACTGTTATTGTGGAAGCAGTTTTTAAGTTAAAAAATCAAATAAATATGTTTTGTAATGACAAGAGATTGGGACAGAAACATGGCTGATAGCCTATAGTCATGCTAGTAGCCCAGTGTGGTCATATAGATACAGTGGTGCTTTGAGCTTGCTAATGTTAGCATGTTGACATGCTCACAATGAAAATGCTATCATGTTAGCAGAGATAATGTTTGGTATAGCATTAGACAAAGAGTTAACGTCGCCTGAGGCAAAGTTAGTGTGTCACAAAAGGAGAATTCATCCTCTGGGGACCATGAATGTCTGTATCCAATTTTCTGCCAACCCATCAACTAGAACTGAAATGTTTTATACTATAATTTAAAATTTTGACCCAATGGAGGCAAAACGGGACAATCAGTGGATCACTGATAGAGATGCGTCTCTACCATGGCTAAAAATAACCCACGGACTTTTTCAGTGTTTCTAGTCTGTGTATGTGTGTGTACTGTTTACCTCCCAGGTGCTTTCCACCACTTTCAGGCTGTGTTTGCTCTTCAAGTGGCGGTTCAGCTCCCATTTGGTGCCATAAACAAACTCACATTCAGGACACTTCATGCCACCTAAATACACACACACACACAAAAAAAAATGTTTTACACTAGGTTTTGCCCGACAGTAAATACACACAGTTAGTTACTACAATTAAATTGGCAAAACAAGTGTTTAATGGGAGTGATCTAATACCAACTATGCACTGCATTGCTTCAAACAGCCATTAGCTACAGTTACTGGTCTAGTCGTGGGACTATGAGAGCAGAGATCAGACCTTGCTGTTCCAGAGCATCAGGGTTAGGCAGACCAGGTCCAGCATTGTGATATTTCTGATCTGGATGTTTTGTGTTATAGTGTCGCTTCAGGGGACCAGCGATATTACAGGAGTAGTGGCAGTGGGCACAGCGAAATGGCTACAAAAAAGAAAAAGAAAAACACAAGTTTATGCAAATGAAATACAACTGTAAGGAAAGCATGTTGCAGATGGATTGAATTCTAATAAGTAATTGATGGTGTGTGTGTGTGTGTGTGGATCTTAGGTTAGAGTTATGACTTATTTGTATACTGTAGCAATAGAATTGCAAAAGGGAGTTACAATAGTCTATTTTATTTTAAATCCTGAACAATACACACTTAAAATCTAACATAATCATGCATAGATATTTATGTAAATATAAAGTAATGCTGTACATCTGTATGATCTGTCTATAACAGAAACAAATAAGATAGAAATAATTACATCACAATAATTATAGCATTCAAACAAAGTAGATGAATGAGGTTTTTGTAGTCAGTTTCTTCCTACTGATATTTTAAAATTCACTCAGATATAGTAGAGTCTAAGCGTATCTCTACATAATGACACTAAGAGCTTTGTGTGTATTCTGACCTTGAACTCTGCGTGTTGCTCTAAGTGTCTCATCAAAGAAGGTTTGGAGACTGAGGTAAAGTCGCACTCAGAACACTGAAACCGTTTCCCTGAACAAACACAAGACAACACTCTGAGTCAATAACAACATGGATAGTAATACACAGACAAAACCAGAAAATGTTATTAAAAAAAACATCATCAGTGACAGCAGATTGTACTCACCTTCATCTGTGTGGGTCAGTCTGTGGCTTTTCAGAGTGACTTTAGATTTGAACTTTTTACCACACAGATCGCAGAGGTGGCGTCTTTCTGTGTTGTGTCGGTTCATATGGGTCTTCAGGTTACTCCTGCTGCGGCCGGCATAGTCACATATGCTGCACACGTATGGCTTCAAACCTGCACACGTGGGCACACAAATAGACACAAAAGGATCACAAGCAGTTGGCCAAAAAACAAATGAATAACCACATGTTGCCATAACAAAATGCAAAAAAAAGACTTTTCCTTTGGAGTTGGAGGGTATGAACGTGTGAAAAAAGGTTTCTTGTGGTTCGGTGAATAGATCATTTGTCGTATCTAATACACTACATTAAATGAAGGTACTTAGAGCAACATAGCCTCAATAAAATGTTGACTTTAGAATTGTAATTATTAAAGGCGGTAAAATAATTGATAAAAGCTGCTAGGTTTTAGCCCAACTGAAAGCCACAAGAAAACAAAGGAACAGAGAAAATGGGCATATGCATTGCAATTTGTTTTGGTAAAATGTTTGTATTTATGGAGACCTTCGTCAACACCTGTGCTGAATTTATGTCCTCCAGCTACCTCAGCCTCATGACCGATGTAGCTTCAATATGAACAGACCATTAAGGTAAGCAGGGTAAAGCAGGGACTGAGGGGACGACATGAAGTATTAACAATTCCAAAACACAGCTGATGCAGATATGGTTTATGAATGAATCCATTTCAGCTAGACAACCATGTATTCATCATTATTCAACATATTTTATAGAATTCAACATACAGCATTGTGGAAGTTACATATGTTTAGCAGGGAACAATAGACCATTACCAAAGAAAAAGAGTTCTTAAAGCTGAAAGGAACAGCATGTCTCATAACTTTCACAAAACTTCTGCCTGTTGTTATTGCCAGATTTAAACTTTTTTTTTTCATCTTTGAGATAATGCCAGCAGATGGCAAATTTTTGTTTGTTTTCCCATAATTTCACAAGTGATTTGACCAACAGGCCCATTTCCCTCCACAACATCTGCAGTGTGTTTTCAGTTTAGTCCATCTTCCTGGAGGACATCCAGGAGGAGGAGAAGCAGATGGAAACTCAGATCGTATGTTAATCAAGCGGTGAAAAACTGTGCACGGACGCTAATGAGCCCAGGTGTGTTTCCACACACTCCACAGCTCGTTTGTGTTAAAGGTTGAGGAATATCAAACCTTGGTGGGCCCAGATGTGCCGCTGGAAATCGCTGCTGTTCTTTAGGAAGTAGGAGTCGCAGTAAGGGCACTTCTCTGCACGCTGCACCATCAGTCCTTTGCCCCGCATAGGGAGTGTATCTGTCCAACACATAAATGCAAACACAAGCACGCAATGAAATCGCAGCCTAGAAATTCCACAGGAAGAAAGCCACAAGAACGCTTTCAGCAAAATAACAATAACAACAAAAAAAACTTTTCTCCCACTGTTATAAATATACAATATAACCCTGATATAGCCTATAATCCGGACCTCATGCTGTTTATACAACCATGTGTTTCAAAAAAAATGGTGAACCTCGCATCCATGCCGCCATACTGATACTATTATCTTTTACAAACTAACCTGTTTACCTCTGCAATGGTCTCTGTTTTTGAGCATTCCACTACTTGCTCATTCTTTTGTTATCTCTGTCCCAACCTGTT
This sequence comes from Chaunax sp. Z400, assembly GCA_037577475.1. Taxonomy (NCBI): domain Eukaryota; kingdom Metazoa; phylum Chordata; class Actinopteri; order Lophiiformes; family Chaunacidae; genus Chaunax; species Chaunax sp. Z400. The sequence goes on from CM075190.1 coordinate 15,550,461, forward strand.
TTGAAACTTGCTGCTGGCATGAAATTCAGAATAAGCATATATTTACAAAAACCAATGATGACAATGAGGTAAATCGCTACCGATACCGATACCGATAATCGATACCGTATACTGTCTTTGGACTGTTCTCAACTGAATACTGTATATGTCAAAAAATGCTTTCCACGACTTCTGTGGATTGGCTGCTTGGCCATAATATAATAGAAAGCATCATCATATAGATTATATCATCACAGTGAGAAACCTGTAATCATGAATAGGGAACGTTCTACTGTAAAATTAGCAGAAACATGCAACTTGCGGAGGAAGACATAAAATGGCGAAGCAGTAAGTCTTATGGGTCTGTGTAAAGGTTTCAGTCCAAAGTTTAAGTATTTTGGTAGGATGGACAAATACTACAGCGGTACTCAAACTAATTTAAAGATTGGTCTGAAGCTGTCTGAGAAAAAGCAGAACCAGGTGTGTTGTAGATTCTGTTTTGAGTTCTTTACCAGGGTGGGATGTTTTGATGTGGTATTTTAGTCTGTGCTCTGGGTAGCTGTGCTGGCAAACAGGACAAGTCAAGCTCTTCCCCTGTAAACAAGAAAAGCTATAAAGATATCCAACAAACCTCCCCAAAGAGGTAAAAAAAAAAGTGTTTTCAAGGAGCTATTTTTCCAGTAGGGTAAAGACCGGTTACCTGTTCCTGGTGCATCTTCAAATGGGCTTGAAGTTTGTATTTGTCAGGTGTGGTGTATTTACAGCCAGGGTTCGAACAAGGCAGCAGCAAGCCGCTGTGCTTCTGGATCTGGTGCCGTTTCAAAGAGCTTTTGGTGATTGAAGAGTAGCTACACTTTGAACAGTAATGTGAGTGCTCCTTGGTGTGTGTGCGCACATGAACACTGTAGTGTACTTTGTACCAGAACAGTTTACCTGCAGCAGGACAAAAAACAACAACAAAAAAAACAGGATTAAGACTGGCAGACTCTATTTAACACTCAGGCTGGATAGGTGAAAGGCTAAGTAATAAAAAAAAAAAACATGTCACATAAAGTAATGGAGTTTTCATCATCTCACCACAGTATTGACATTCTAGGTCTCCGTAAATTTTCCTGAGCCGTTGGAAAGACTCCATATCAAGGTGAGTCTTCTGAAGAGATTCCAACACCTGCTGGAAAGCACTCTGATGGAGAACCTCCAACACCTTACAGCAGAAAACAGAGAACAGGTCAGTCTAAGGTCCTCTAAAATTAGCAGTCTATCAAATAGTTTTCATTCCAGCGTCCTTAATGTAATAGAATCAACACTGTCGAGAAGAGTAGCATCTAGTTTAAAGAGCAGAAAGATCTGTTTAGTAAGATTGATGTGTGACTTTTATCAACATTTATGATATCAATAGAGCCACTGATCCAGAGTCTTCACTGAGGACATGTACAGAGCAGCTCTTTTGGATTGGATGAATAATCAATAATAATGTTACGTTTTGATCTAAATGATCATAGGAGCACTAATTATTGGCTTCCATGTGAAAAAATTAAGTGCCGATATTAAAGCTGCAACAATTAGTTGATTAATTGATGAGCAGAAAATGAATCAGCAACTATTTAGATTGGGATTAACTGTTAAAGGGACAGCTCACCCCAAAATCAAAATACACATTTTTCCTCTCACCTGTAGAGCTTTTCATACATTCAGATTGTTGTGGTGTTAATTGAGTTTCGAGATATTGACTGTAGCAATGTTTACCTATTATTGAGTTTGGGGTGAACTGTCCCTTTAAGTCATTTGTAAAGGAAAACATCCAAACAATCCTCTTTTTTGAGCTTCTCAAATGTTGGAGGAAAAAAATGCTGCTTTTCATTGTCTAAACATGAAATCAAATGAAATATTGTTTTCATTTGATGGGTTTTGTATTGTTGGTTCGACAAAATACGCTTGCAAAAAGGCTTGATGACATCACCTTGGGCTCTAGAAAATAGTGATGGGTATCTTAAACTGTTTTCTAATGTTTCACAGTCCCTACAATTAATCTGCTCATTGGTCAGTTATGAAAATATCCATTATTTGTAGTCCTGGTTGATATTATTGTTGATCTACGGTACCTGTAATGAATTGAATTCTGAACGTGGAGCATTTCCATCTTCCCCTGGAGGTGCTGATGACGATGTGTGTGTGTTTTGGGCTGCATGTGTGATCTCATGGGCAATGTTTTCTTGAGTCTGATTTCCCAAAAGAACTGGGCTGATGTCTCCTGGTGTCAGAAAAGTCGGCGTATGGTGTTCAGTTGCTGGGGTGCCGTCCTGTGGCCTCTTCTGAGCTGGTGCTTCGTCTCGTCTGTCAGAGAGAGTTGTAGTCTCCATCGAAACCACATGATGGAGCCCTTCCTGGAAACCTTGCTGTGCACCTCCATTTTTTAATTCTCCCTCTTTCCCAGTTTCTCCTTCCATCACTTGCACTTTTTCTGTACTTTCGCCCTGAGATTTAGTTTGTTCTCCCTCCTCTTGCTCCCTATCTCCACTTTCGGCTACTTCCTGGTTTTCTCCATCCCCATCTTGCCACTCCTCCCCTCCAACACCATTTCTTCTACCCTCCTGTCTTGTCCTGTCATCTTCACTATCCTGGTTTATCCAAAACTCTTCATTCATCCCTTCCCCTGCATCCTCCCTTTCCTCATTCCCCCACATATCTCCCCCAGGCTGCATCAGATAGAAGCTGCTGTTGATACAGTTGGTGAAGGCCTGCTCCTGGTCCAGCTCAGCGTGAGATTCTTTCAGGTGACCTTTCAGCCTCTGAGAGCTGACAAACTTCCCGTCACACACACAGCACACATACAGGAAAAGGTGCTTCCTGACGTGAGCAGCGAGGGCGGCCATCTTGGTTGCGGCATGATCGCAGAGGTCGCAGACAAAGGGACGCTGGGGCCCGTGGACCAACAGGTGACGCTCCCGCTCGAGCTGGTTCTTAAAGCGTCTGTTACAGGTGGGACAGTGGTACAGAAGCTGTCTGAGACCCTGACGGGTTTTTAACCTGGACAAGATAAACAGACTAGATGAGCAGGTGTATATTATATAGATAGAAAGATAAAATAATGAAGATAATGTAGATCAAACCTGAGTTGTTGGTAACTCTGCTGGACAGCAGGGTCTTTCAAGTTATGTCGTTTCTCCATGTGTTTCAGCAGGTTCTTCAGATCTGAGTACTTTTTCTCACAGAAGCTGCAGTGCTGCTTCACCTTCAAATGGACTCGCTCGATGTGGACCTGAATTTGCATGAACTCAGAATGACTGTTGGAAACTGTGGGAAAAATAGTGCAGCTGCATCCCTGACAATTCATCCGATATAGTAGTAGTAGCAGTACCAAAGAAGAAAAATACAGCTGCAACCCAAACACACATTGAAAAGAAACTGTCATGATGAGATTAACTCTAAATGTCTTATAAAAGGGGTTCACATTATATCTTCAGGTCAGTATAAGACAGTACAACAAACAAAGTAATAAAGCAGTAACAGCACCTTGAGGTGTCCTGGGCTGAGGCAGTTGAAAGGACAGTGCTGACAGCTGAACTTCTCTCCTGTGTGCTTCCTCAGGTGAACATTCAGGTTGGCTTTCAAAGGAAAATCAAGAAAGCAAGCAGGTTTTATAGAGGAACTTAAATTAGCTTGTATCTGCACAAATTTCTAGGTTTGTCATTTAAAGGTTACAGAAGTTATTATTATTATAATATATATTATTATTAATGTATTACATAAATTATATATTATATTACTATTAATAATACTTCCTCTTTGGGAGCATTGGACGCTTAGTCAGTCTTATTGATTATAATAGTCATTAGCAATAAATGCAAAAGTACATGATTATATGGATTTTTACCTTTGATGGCTGAGGCGTAGTCACAGTGTGGACAATGGAATGGTTTCTCCTGAGTGTGTGTCCTGAGGTGGGCGACCAGTGAGTGTCTGAATTTAAAGATTTTATTACAGAACTCACAAGCAAAGATCTTCAACTGGCTCTGAAGTAAACTGGGAGACAAAGAGTGACAATAGTGTAATTACAAGGTGACCAATGCCATTTTACCTGCTTTTATACTGGTAGAGGTTTCTGTTGATGTTGCTAATGAAATGGATGAACTTCTTTGACTTGCTCTAGGCTGCACAGACAACCAGAGAGAAGATTACCAAGAAGAAAAGTAAATAACTTTTAACTCTTGAAAAAAAAGGAAAAGAAAGTCCACACCTCTCTTCCGTGAGATTTATTTATTGTAGTGTGTAGCTCATAGTCAGTGTTTGAGAAGCTACTTTGAAAGCTTAGCAGTGCAAGCTACGAATTACATCTCACTGGAAGAAGTTAAAGTACAGCAAATCTGGCTGAGGGAGAAATCTAGTTGGCTTTTTCAGCTCTACTTTCACTTCAAACAAAGCTACGATTTCTATAAAATAAATTGAATACACTACTGTACTTGGTAGCATCTTGCTTGATAGAATATTCCTGGAAGCCTCTACTGACTGTTGCTGTGGAGGTTGGGTCAGAACTAGGAAAGAAAGCACATGTATCAGACTGCTGACTGACGATAACATTTACTGGAAATGCAGAAACACAGTTGATGAGTCAACTTTCACAGATGTTCTATATCAAGCTGAGCGTAGGTTGACCATGTGTCCCAATTTATACAGAACTGCACAGCATTTTTATCCCTTACCCCTTATCCAACATACTGAGACAATTTCATTTTCGATCGGGACAGTTTTGATTCAAAATGCAAAACAACGTCTCAATGTGTAGGAAGTGGGATAAGTAATAAATACACCGGCATAAAGTAGGACACCTGATCACCAAAGCTGAGTGACAATTCATCATTACGGTCAAGTATATTTTACTTTGAGAGGACTTTAGGAGAGATTTTCCATTATATTACCTTGGCTCCTGATCCGTTTTAGGATTACTTTCACAGGCAGTGGCGTCGCTTGCTAGTTCATTTGACTGAGTCTGAATCACTACAGACTGCTGACGGCGCAGAAAGATTCAATAAGTAACCCAATATAATGTTAGTATTCACAGATCCATGCATCTCTAGTAAATATTAGATAAAAAATAACAGACAAGACTAAACATATACTGCAACATTGAAATGCCAAATCCTAAAACAATATGCATTTTAAAAAGGAAAGGAAACAGTTTTTTTATTGCTGTTGAACGGACATCTTTGTTTAATAAATCCAGTGTTCAGTAGGAAAGCTACACAACAGGCAAAATATCTGTGCACCACCCTGAGTGACTAACTCGGGCACTGATTCTCAAAAAGAGATGTCGCTGATGATTTTTTTAAATATAATTTTTCAATGAAATTCTACATCTCAGACATATCTCAAAATCTGTCTGCTGGGCTCGACAGCAGGAGAGGGAAGTGGGAAAATATTTTCTAACATTTGGGTGAACTGACCTTTAATGCTCCTGTGTATTTCTGTGCTTACCTGAGGTTGAGCTTGGATGTCTGCAGCCTCTGTTTCTGCTGAGCTGTCCTCTACCGGAACCATTTTAGAAACACCTGTCGAATTAAAGATGACACATCTCATTCGTTTTGTACAGCAGTCAAATAAGTCATTTGCCAAAATGTCCAAACTAGCTCTTTAAGCCTAACCTGGAAGTGTTTCATCCTCTGTCAGAACAACACTGATGACTGACTTTTTGTTTCCTGTTGCCAGGCCTCCTTCTTTGAGGATGTGGCTTCGGTTGGTTCTCGAGAGTCTTAAGTTGTTGATATCTACAAAGAGAGAACAAGAAAGGATCATAAAACTAAACCTGAACCACAATTTAACAAATCCAGAGGTACCCTGATGAGGGTAGGCAAGTTTGGTAAAAAATAAAATACATTTGAAGAAACCAGGAAATTATCTTTATAATTACCTTTTTCTCTCACGAGTCCTGGTCCTGTTGACTTTTGTTGCGTCTGGTTTGAACCTGCTCCTCCAGGATGCAAACTCCCAGAACTCTTAACTCCTGCTCCACCACGGATGCTCCCTGACAATGAGTATGTCTATTAATCAGAATCTCCTGAATCTCCAAATATAATAATGTAAATTAACGGTTTTCTTCTGTACTTTTTCCACCAGACCTTTAGTTTAATTGTCTGTGATTATAGTAAGGATAGTTCCCAGCACACTCCCTCAGGCCACCACATCTTACTACTCTTTGAATGCCTCTTTAGCAAATGTCAACCTTTCTGCTGCTGGTTCGTTTCACTCACCATTCTCCTCCTCGTCCTCCTCTTCCTCTTGTACCAGGCAGATGTGTTTGAGGATCTGTCGTTTGTTGCTGAACATACGATGGCAGACTCTGCATTCTAGCTCCGACATCCCGTCACGGCTTTCTCCTGGCACAAGAACACAGAGAGTCATCAGTCCGAATGTAGGAAACACAATTTGTGTGGCATGTTGACAAAAAAAAATCACTAACAAAACCAAATATACTTGTTAAATAACATTATGAGCTTATATGTCTAAACAACAATTTAATGACTATTAAGACTTAATTAAGTTACCAACCAGGCAAAACCCGGCCGCCCACTGGTGATGCTATTTGTAAGAAAATAAAAAAGTGTGTGATATCTTATTTTTATTTATATCAGTTTTATTTTCATTTATGTGTCTACTCAACTCGCCCAGTGATATTTATGATGTGAGTAATACTCTGATGAGGAGGGTACTTAACCTGTCCTCTGCATGACAAAATAAAGAATTATGGAATACATACAGTAGGCCTACAAAAAGCAACAGCAATACCATCTATCGAGCTGTGTTGTCTGTCGCCCTCCTCTTTATTTCCCTCCTCTAGTCTTTGAGCACTGTCCTCTGCAGAGTGAGTGGCGTCAGCCTCGTCCTCTGTCAAATGTGGGCGCGTCTTCTTCGTAGAGCCTTTCGGTCGTCCTCGTTTTCGCTTCACTGGGCTCTCTGTGGGCCAACAAGAGGGCTGAACACATAAAGAGGATGACGCTGTCTTTTTTATATATCTTTTTATTTGAATTAATAAATCCCCCTAAGAGACAAAAATCAATAATGACTTTATCACTCAGACATTTATCATCTGTGTAACCAAATCCTGATACACTGTAGCAGATACCTCATGTTATAAAACTCAATTTTTAAAGACAAAGTAAATGAAAATGCATTTCAATTAGTATATAATCGTAAACGATGCATTTTTAGTGTGCTATCATTCTTGCATTGATAATCAAGCCAAAGCCCAATTCATCACAGAATTAGTGAATGTAGTGATTTTACGTCATCCTGGCTCACTAATCTGACCTGTCAGCATCTCCACAGGCTCTCCTACTAGGGGCTGCAGTGCAATGATGATGTCATCAGGAGGCTCCACCTGGGGGTGCAGCTGGGAGCAATGGGCCAGCAGCTGAGAGCAACTGGGGGAGAAGAGGTTGCACAGCCGACACATGAACACAGAACCAGCTGCAGCTGAAGAGACGGGGAGAAGAAAGGTGGCAGATCAAGAGGCATGGAGAGGGAAACGGAGTAATTTATGAGAGAGGGAAAGAGATTACAATCATTTTCCTGCTTCAAAACAGTCAAGAAAACTTTATTTCTTGGAGTGACTGTATATCATTTTTTCCTTATCGTGATATTCTAGACTCCACCCTTTGCTATCACTATCTCATGGAAACTGGTCTTTGACATACCAGAATTTATAATACTGCTGTTTAATTAAATAAAATAGACAGTGCCTTTGCAAACAAAGGAAGACCAAACAAATTCCATTTACGTGTTAGATTAAAAACAATATTGTACTGTGTTTAGTGTGTTTGCCTTTGTTTCTATATGTGTCAATGTTTATATTTAAATTGTTTTCCTTTTTTAAATTGAATTTCTTCATCCAAAAGTAGGGGGAAAAGACGGGGAACGGGAGGGAAGGAGATTGATATATTTTTCCATTAATGTGGAGCTCAATGATCGGTGATGGCAGAGGACATTTATGTTTATTGAGGCTGACATCCACAACTGGTTAGATACTGAAAATCAATATTTTCCCAAAAGGATGTTACTTAAATTAAATCTAATTTACATCAGAATGTAATTTATAATATAATTAATTTTGTTTGCAATGCACCAAATGTTATGTTGAGCTTGTAAAATTTTCTAAAACAGTGATATGTTGGCTTTTCTTTTTTTGTGGAAGTGACCAAAATCCTGAGAATAACGAGGTCCAATGAACAAATAAGACAGGTCTAATTTAGGTACTTCTAGGCCGATAGTCTGTCTTTGTCCACACAAACTGATCTTGCCTCACAACTCATGATTTATAACCTAATGGTCAGTGATGATACTCATTGAACTTGAGGCGATGGCTCACTTTCTGCCTTCAGTCGCGCACATTACAGAGCCTTGAAACAGATGTTCACTGTGTTAGACCTCTACTTACATTTTTATTGCAAAAAACATATATATTTAGCTTGAGTCTACAGCGAGAGTAAAAACTGAGGGACACGTTTTGAACTAAACACGTCGGTTTATTTTGATTTGGCGCAAACTAACATGCAGACACGACAAACATATTCGACTTGAAGCAAGACAAATTTCGTACCTGCTTTTTGTCCATCCATTTCTCCAGCGTCTAAATAACAAAAGAATACTAATTTATGGATTGATTTGATGCATTATTCGACTGAACATAATCTCTGAATTTGGAGTTAGAGCCTAATTTTGCATTACGTACATTGACATTTCTGTCGAATCTGCCACACAAGTCCTTCCAACCAGCGGAAACGGACGAGAGCTAATAGCCGACAGAGCAGCGCCCTCTGTGGCGGGAGGACTGTACTGCGGTTGAAATTGGAACAACCACCGTCTTATTAGATCAGTTTTCATGTTAAAAAACAAGGCGCTATTGACATAAACTTTTAGAACAAAGGTGTAAGTAAGAAAAACTATTTTTTATAACACCCTTTTACACAAAGGTTACAAAGTGCTTCACACAAAATAAGAAAAGCAAGGGATCGCAACATAAACACAACACACCTTCACAGCAGAATCAAAAAATTAAAATGTTGTGTTAGCTGTGAGATTACAGGTGGCACAGTGATGCAGTGGTTTGCTCTGTCTCCTCCCACCATTAAGGTTATATGTTCAAATCTTGACTTTTCTGTGTCGAGTTTGTATGTTCTCCCCGTGTCTGCGTGGGTTCTTTTATGGATGCTCCGGCTTCCTCCCACAGCACACATACAATATGGGTGAATCGGTGACTCTAAATTGCCCATAGATATGAATATGACCAGGAATGGGTTTTTTTCTCTACATATGGGGCCCCTGTAATGAATTAGTGACGTGTCCAGGGTGTATCCTGCCTTTCGCCCAATGTCAACTGGATAGGCTCCAGCCCCCCGCAGATATAGAAAATGGAAGGATGGGAGAGTATGCTTCATATAATCCTATTAGATGCTGTTGTGACTGATGGATTTGATATTGCTATAATCACAAAGTAAACTGTTTATCAATCAAGCCCATAGGGTGACTTAAAAACTTTAACATATGAATCCATTAGTAGTTATATTGGTTTTAATTAGAGCCAGTAAAAAGGTACAGTGATCCTACAATTTTACAGTACAATTCTGATTTTATGCTTTAACATTTCCAGGACTGTAGAGCTTAATAAGGCTGTAAAGCAGGAGTTCATATCGGCTGACAGAGGGATTGATGTAGAACTGTTACATAGGGACAATGAAAAAGATCTTTATTAAATAATACAATAATTTACATAAGTTCACAGAATCTGTTTTTTACATTAAAAAAGTGTCAGCTCAGGCCAGTCCCAAGACTAGCAAGCACACACGCATATTCAAACAAACACACACACACACACACACATTTGATATGAACAGGTAAACTTTAGCCAATTAGTTTAAAAAAAAACAACTTAAGCTTTTAGGTAAAGATGGTCCTCTTTCCTCTCTATGCCTTATTGCTTCTTTACTTCAATTTCACTCCTTCTGCTTTCATTTCTTTGTCACAAATTGTTGTTCAGGAAGCTTTTTTGTAAGACCATCATAAGCAACCCACAAATTCATAAAAAAGTGCATGCTCTATCATCAGCAAGAATAAGAAAAAAAAATCCAACAAAAAAATTAAGCGTCAGAAGCAATTGGCTACATGCATTATTCAGGAACAATAGAAATTACACACTCCACCCCATAAGAAAAAAGGTAAGCTGTAACCTAGTCCAAAAGATGTGATAATGCAGAGCAATGTTTGTGCAAAGATTAAAACAATTCCTCATTTTAACCATGTTTTATATAAAGTGAGACTTCCTCCCTGACACAGGAACATAAAGAGTATTTGCTCATTTTCTTAGTCTATGAATGGGACCTCCAGGAGAATAAAAGTGATAGAGATATTTTATTTGACATTATTTACAACTAGTTTCTCAGTCGTTTTAGAATGTGTGTAATGTATCAATACTGTAGAAGCATTGAAATTCCTTTTTTATATTACACATATGTACTTTAGCTCTGGCTTGAAATCAGCTGCTGCTAACAGAGCTGTTTCCTTCTGTAGTTGTTAGTAAACAGAGCATTATGCTTTAATGCACACACAGATATGTAAACACTTGTGCAAAATTTAACAGTGACTGTGGGGGGAAAAAACACAAACAAAGGCGTTATGTTCATCAAAATGCTTAATCTAGGATTTAAGAACAAGATTTTCATGTTGATTGTAGACAAATGGCAGAAAATGGTGGGAAAATGAGCTCTTATATCTTAAATGACACTGAGAATAGACAGTATTAAGTGTTATTCTACCATAACTGCTTAAAAAGTATCTCAGTGGGTGTTTCATGCCATAAAACAACCCTTGAGAAATACTCACAGAAATACTGCATGTAATTTTAGACCAAGATTATGGTGGTGTTTTAAAATGTTTAAAAAAATAATTAAAATTTAATGGTATTTTTAAATTAGCTCATATGATTTGAGGGTTTTGAAGGCCAACAGATCAGGTATATTTAAGCAAATCAGTCATGTACCAAATCTGTCCAGGTGTCCCCATACACATATGCTGTCTTTTGTCAAAATAGTCAGTGCGATAATAAGTCTCAGTTCATTATGCCTGACACAACTTTGTGTCTTCTCCAGAACTATCTAAGAAAGAAAAAAATCAGATATGCCTTAACTATGAGCTACAAATCATAAATTTTGTGATTCTCCTTCACCCATATTTTCCATATTTTTTCACTGTAAACTAAATTAGGAAGCAAACATGCCAATAAAACGATCTTTAAAAGACAACACATCATTGCAAACAAGGGGGGGAAAAAGACTGGTTCTCAAACAATTGCTGTAAAAACAACAACAAAATCCCAGGGTGCACTTTGGCTAAGGGGGCCTGTGTATTTTAGTGTTTGCGAAAGTGACACAAGGCTTGTATGGCTGGATTCCTGAGAGCATTTGTCGAGGGATACAAGATGTCTGTGTGTGTGTGTTCACATAGTGCAGCACTTGTTCTTGTGGGCGTGAGAGTCTTTGAAGCGGAGTCTCTGCTTGGATCGGTATTTCTCCAGGTAGGTGAGCTGCTTACTGTTGATGGCTCCACGACGCTTCCTGAAACACACACACAATGTATGGCGGATGTCAAAGTTATTATTACACTTTGTTCTTTTAAGTTCTGCTATGCACATTGACTGCACTAATATTACAGACATCTTTTAATGTACCCTTATTGTACAATACAGATGTGCATTCATTACAGTCATTATGGGTCATGAGGAAATCCATAGTGCATTTTGCCATAATTCAGCTCTTGCATATAATAAAAAGATCTATAACATCTAGTTCATTTAGCATTCTGCATGTTGCTCTTCAGTTGGCACGACTCATGTTAAAGTGTCCACCAGTGGATGGCACCAAAGGAGCTGTGGCAAAGTGAAAGGTACTGAGCCATCCTCAATGCTGGGCTTTTTAACATTACATACTTAAAACTGCTTTTACAGTTGACAGCAAAGTCATGATTGAAGAAAAAAGAGATAAGGATGAAAAATTGAGAAAATATATCCATTCTCTCTGTGCAAAACACAAATTTTCATGTGTGATGTATTCGTGTAACCATGTTAAGGATTTTACTTATGACTTGATATTCACTATTTCATGCAGTACTTACTGTCTGATGAGCTGAATAGCATCTTCATATTTCATCCCACTTTCTATCAGAGCCAGAGCAACCAGAACAGGAGCCCTGTTTGAATGAATAAAAACACAAAGAGAATCATGTCTGTTGAGTCTGATGTCCAAGTTTAAAAAAAAAAAAAAAGAAGTTTCAAAATACTGTTTGGAAATAGAACTATTAAGTTGCAGCTAATTTTTTCTGATGTTCAGTCATTTTTGCCAACAGTGCAGACTAGTATCTGTAAGGATGGAAATACCAAAGACTACAGCAAATCGCATCTGTGGAATCAGGTCTATAACAGAAGCATGAGACCATCCATCCCTCCATCATTCTATAACTGCTAATCCTTTGGAGGGTCGCAGTGGGGCTGGAGCCTATCCCAAATCATATTGGACGGGCAACAAGGTGCATTCTGGACAAGTTGCCAGTTCATCATAGGGCCAACATGTGGAGAGACAAACAACCATTCACGTTCACATTCACACCTATGGGCAATTTAGAGTTTTTAAAGCTGGAGCACCTGGAGGGGACCCATGCAAACACAGGAGAACATGCAAAATCCACACAGAGAGGCCCCACATCTGGATCCAGAACCTTGTGCTATGAGGAGACTGTGCTAACCACTGCTCCATTGTGCTGCCCCATGAAACCAGTGAAACAGATTTCATTTATGTCATTACTTTAATGCTTTCTCTGTAAATCCCTGCTGCCTCTCATGGATGTGGTTCAGACTGTGTAAGATGTGTGTGTTTCCCATTTACACTTGGCGTGCCTCTCACCTCCCGAGTCCTGCCACACAGTGAACAGCCACGCAGCATCCCGGATCCTCCTGAAACTTCTTCTGCAGCAGACTCAACCAATCATCAACCAGCTTACTGGGGGGCGGGGCTCCATCATCAAATGGCCAGTCCTGAAAGAAAAGCAGAACAGCTACAGTACCTCTGACTAAGGGTAAACGTGTGTGTTTGTATGTGTATGTGCACGCGCTCACCACCACATTAATGCCATCTTTCTCCAACGGCGTTTTATCATAGGTGATATCACAGACTCGAACCACTGTGGTGGCACCGTAGCGCTTCAGGTCCTGAAAGGAAGAACAGTGATTGGTAGAGCCCGACTGATATTCCATTTTGGGGGCCGATGTCAATATCAACATTGGGAATTAAAAAATTCTGATATTTAAATATCCGCTGCAATGATCCCTTAAACATCACACTTGTGACAAAGGTATGTAATGGAGGCATCACTTTTACAATATGCCAAAACACAAATTGATCAACTCAGTTAAAATGTGTGGTGGCTCAGCTTATAGCCAGGGAAATATAAACATATACATAAGGTGTGTATCTGTCAACATACAAACATTTCTGACCTCTATGAAGGAGCTGAGAGTGCCGTCTGTGGGGTTGTGTGTGATGAGGAATCTCATGTTCTTGTGGCACAGTTCCACTGGAGCTGGACGGTTCATAATGGCCAGTGGGACCTTTGACTTCCAAGGATGACCTCTGACCTTTATGTGTGAGCAGATAGTTGTTGGTCACTAGCCCAATGCTAACAAAAACTACTAAGTATAAACTAAAAACTGAACAGGATTTTTTTTTAAATTGGAGCCACACTTGGTGCACATTTTAGAGCATCTTAGACTTTTGCTCATAGAACTAAGAATAAAACCGCATGAAGTTCAGGATTAGCTTAAGCTAGTTGCCTTATTTGCTGTTCTCGTGCAGCTTTACACATTTGTCTAAACCGTTTGCCATTTTAGTATCAGCAGAATCCAATGCATGCTTGACACAAACAGGCCTTTCTCAGAGGAGACGTCACAGCTGGAAATGCACAGGTGCACATAATAAAATGAATGCTGGCTGAATTCCATTTAGCTACTTAAGTTTCAGGGTCCTGCAAATGTGCATGCTAGCTCACTGTCACACTGGTATGGCTTACTGTGACACTTGAAAAGATCAGAGCAGAGAGATTGTTAATCAATGTTATTAGAATAACATTAATTAACAATCTCTCCGTGTTGCCAACACCTGCGCTTTTCCTACTCTGTCACGAACTCCTCTAGGCTGTATTACTGCAACTTTGTCATGTTTTCTACTGCAACCTAACCTGACATCTCAAAACTCATGACAAGGTCACAGACTTAGAGCCTCTTAATGAACATTTCAATAGAGTAAAAACAAGCAAATCTAGAAATGGGACTACAGTGTTCAAAGACGAGTGTGCAGACCCTAAACCATATGTGTTTACATATTTAATTAGACCTCATCTCAAATCTGCAGATTATTGTGCAACCACAATAACTGAAAACACCCATGTGAGTATGCAAAGAGAGATTAAATGACAATTTCTTTATAAAAGAAAGTTCAAGTGTTATATCCATAACTTATCTTTGACTGCTATGAAAGGAAATGTCTTTTTTTTATTTTTACAAATAAAGCAGCATTTTATGATAAAAACACTAATACAGTATTGATGTGTGGTATACTGGGCATAAAAAACATGACAAAATTTATCCAGTCAATGGAGCGGGTCTTTAGACTTATTATACACTAGTATTGGTCTTCCTCACATTTCAAGGTAGGCCTATGCACTAATTGCACTAATTGTTTATATCGCACTGATTATCTATATCTATCTATACCTATTTTTTTATCTTATCTATCTATTGTGTAACTTTTGCACAGATTTTTATCTTGTTCTACCTGTACTGGAGAGAAGCCACACGGAATTTCATTGTACTTGCGTATAATGACAATAAAGATCATTCTGATTCTGATTCTGATTATGTGAGTGCATTTTAGGATGGAATCATAATGTCAGCATTCTTAATTCAGGAATTTTACACATTCTCAGAAGCACTGATGAGAACTGTCTGTGTTTCATCAGAGTTTTAATATACTCGTAAAAATGAGGAAGGCAGCAAGTAATTAATTTGGGCATAGCCAAAACCTCATTCATATCACAGTAGAGGACGGGGGAGGGGAATATCTGGACACTCCTCTCCTCAGTAGAGTTGGCACTAGCTGTATTACAAATACCGTGTAGTCAGTGGGAGCACGGTGCTAGACGTGATCTGTCACTAAATCATTTTCTATTATGTCAAAGAAGGAAATAGAAGTGAACATGGGGGAGATTATTTTCATTTCTAAGTAAGGCCTGGAACATAAAAACAGTCCTGTAAATAAATCTTAATCTTCTGGAGAGGCGAGCCAATTTAATTTCAGCTCATACTGACCAAAAAAACTTTATATGATAACAAAAAGTGTTGGTGCATCACTATATTTAGTTGAGATCTGTTCACCTTCAGCTCCAGCTGTAGCCGTTAGCTGTCTTTATCTTCAGCTTATATCAGGCCTCCAGGTGACTCTGGACTTCCTGTCTCTTGTGGATTATCCTTGCAGTAGATATGTGTGTAAGTGTTAAAGATATTTTCCCAATCCTGAGGTCCCGTTGTGTCGTATTACCCCATCAGTTGACTGTAACCTTTAGTCCAGGAGGCTACAAAGTGTCTCTCTCTACGTTCGTCTCTTTGTTTTCTCTCTCTCTAATTGTCCGCTCCTTTTCTCGTTCTTTTTCTCACTTTCCTTCTCGCTCCACGAAGCTCTCAGTGTCGAGGCTCTACGTGTTACCCCATGGGCTGGCTGGTTCAGAGGGCGAGGGCCAATGGTCTTTCAGGTTTCAAGGCCAAAGGATTGCATGGTGCAGCTTCATCCCAGACAGGATCTAAATGTGTTGGGCGTGGCAGTAGTCACCACTCTGCCGCACAAACTCCATCAACCAGCAAATCTGAAGTAAGAAACATACCCAAAAAAAAAAAATTTAAAGTCCATAATTTGAAGTCATTAAAACAGCTTTCATCAGTAACGTGCAGACCAGGAGGGCAGCTGATTGGCTGATGAAGATTGAAGAACACACAAAACAAGAACATGTGGATATTCTCACTGGCAATTGTTCTGCACTCGGCAAGATTTAAAATCTTAGATGTGGAAACATGAGATTAATTATCCTATTGTAAAATCGATTTGCTAGTTGTTGTTTTTTTTTAAATCTTAGCCTGCTTATTTTCTCGACTGAGACCAAATTGTTTTAAGAATTCTTGACAAGGGTGAATTATGGACACTGTTTGGAATTTAAAAAGCAGTTTAAAAAGGTAGAAACCTGTCTGACAATCCTGTTAAATAAAACACATAAAAAGCTGTGACGTAGTTGAGTGAAAAATGTTTTACCCTGGCAAGGAATTGAAAAACAAATGCTGATTATCTCTGTGGCTGCTAAGCTACTCCACTCGACAGTAAACACACTGGCAGCTAACCAACCAAGCTTTACTATAATGGGTATTTCTAATGGCCTGGGCAGTATCTGCCTGAAAATGTAAATTTGAAATGTAATTCTATTATGTTATGGAGAACGAGACGAGGTAGGATAATATGACGGAAGGTGTACAAAGATGTAACCCTCCTCTCACTCACATACTCCCAACATTTAGACAAATGACCAGGGAAAGTCCAGAGGTATTCTGGGTAAGCTGTTGTCACCTCCTCACCTCAACCCTGACAATACACACACACATAATCACATGTCGACTTACTCGCTAACTCCTCCAGAAGAGTATAGTCTATTCCAGGTTGTTGACTGTCTATAATTAGGAATTTATCCACCGCTTATCAGGGTAGAGGTCAATTATTTTCCATTCAGTCAATTCAAAATGAATATAGAACATTTATTCCACTTAAATTATTTTTCATGTAGATGTCATTTCTGGTTTTAAGTCCTAACATAAAACAAACACCCCCAAATCAAAAGTGAGACAAACAGGATAAACTAATTTGGATCATACAAAGTAACTTGACAGAAGTTGACAAGACAAAGAAGTAAATTCACTTAAAGTGAGAGAGAGTTAATTTGTTTTTTAAAGCATAGAATAGAAAAATAGAAAAAACATAGAATAGAAAAAAAAGAATCTAGAATTAAAACAAATTTAAACTTTTCACAAGTACTGGAGTCACTTTAGTCACTGAGCTGACATTTAAAGCCAGGTGACTTCATGTATAGGCAACATGTAAAAGCATAAAGGAGCATGAGAGAAATGACAGGAGCAGTATTTCAAAATAAAACTGTAAAGCCGATCATCTCTGTTACCTGAGAGTTTGGTTTGTCAAAATAAGTTCATCCATTCCCTTGTCTGTTTCTCTGTCACAGATCCAAAGAAATCAAAATAGCTGTCGATATTATTTTAGAGACGGATTAGGCTGTCAAACGTTCCTACAGTCGCTGCAATGTGAGGCTGAATGATACACAGGTGAGCTTGTAGGTTAAAGATAGGCAGGTTAGAGGACGCCTCTAGTCGAAGAAATCTTAATGGAGCACATCATTCAATCACGTCTACTGTCTTCCAGTTACCAGTTATACAGGTTTCCTGCCGCAGCTCCAGTATCAACTCACTCTAAAGAAACAGATGTACTAAATACCAAACTTGGAGATGTTTGAAAGCCTATAATTAAAAAAAAGCTTTGCGTCAGAAGACAGACAGCTTGACTAACTGGGAAATCCACAAACCATTGACTGCTCATTACTCAAAGTCCTGCAGACACAGCAAGCAGCAGCTCTACAACAGTGCAAGCGCTGACAGACAGCGAGCTGACTGCCTGTTATAGTAAACCCCTGTAGACACTGAATATCCTGCAGCTGTATTTATAGCTGTGTCTATATGAGTGACTGATTCTGACATATCAAATGTTTTGGAGGAACAACAGTCTCTGATCCTTGTGCACCCTGTCTCCTCTCTCTCAGCCTGTTCCTGTGGAGAACTGTCATAGCTTATTTACTGCTTAAGGAATGTAGATAGGCTACAATTAGTGATTAGTTTACTCATCCAGCTAATGTTACAAAACTTATGATTAAACTTAATTATTATGATTTTCTGGATGAAAGACGCAAATAATTATCTGTCGATGGTGTTTCCTTACCTGCGCTTAAAGGTCATCTCCAACCACAGACTTAACTTCACTTCCTTTTGCCACAGTAAAGTCCACCTGTTTCCAGTCGCTGCTGCTAGAAACCGGAATGTCTCGTACAGCAGTCTAGTCACAGAAAATTAAGTCCTGCTGCAACAACCTGTAGCTCTGCCCAACTACAACACTGAGCTATCCACCTCTCCCTGTGCCTCCCGGCCTAACCACTGCAGAGCATTGTGCATGCCAGATTGTATAGCTCTCTCTACCTCGCCTGTATAGCAGTGCAGTGATCCTAGCTGAGGATCTGCTGTGAGCTGGTCTAATCAGGCTGAGCAGCCATCTGACCCTGACAGCCCTGTCACCACCAGAACACTCTACAGCTAATACTCTTAGAAAGAGAGGAGGAGAGTCTCAGTCCCTCCTCCACCTCTTCATCCACACGACTCCCTTTCCCTCCCCTCTTGCCGGGTAGAGAAGAGGTGCTGTCTCCCCCTCCTCTCCTGTCCTCACCCTCTCTGTAGGTTAAATGAATACAAGGTTCAGTCAAGGAAGCGTTAGATCTCACATGTATTCCAGAGCCATGATGCAGATCAATGTTTCAGCTACTCTCTCACATAACTAAAAAGAAAGGGAAATGTTAGGTCTGATTGGCCTTTTCTGCCATGACATGTCCGTCTGGACCTTCCCTTGTTTTCCTCTCTCTCCCTCCCTCCCTCTCCTCCCCCTTCCCCTCCCTATACTATCTAAAAATAGATGGTCCTTTGAGCTACTAGACAGAAAATCTTTGAGTCTCAGTTCATGGATTTAACTTTCTCCTTAACTGACAATAGTAACACTTTTTGTTGTTTTTGTTTTCCTACTGCTAAAATATTGTATGAGGCCACTATAGTGTTGCCACAGCCCCTCAGCCAAAGTGCCAAATTGTATGATGAATTGTCTTAAATTGCCTTTAATTGAGGCATTCTTGAAAGAAATTCAGATTTGGATTTTTTAAAAACTTTTTATGATTAATAGCACCTTTAAAAACGACAGTTTACAAAGTGCTTTGACTGGTAAGGTAACATGACGAATGTTAGTGCAAAACCATGAGGCCAGACAAGATTTGAGAGCCAGTTGAAAAAGTTCAAATTGAAGATTGAAGATCCAAAATACACAGTGGGTGACAAAAAAAAAACAATAAATGGGGCAAAGTCAAGGTAATAGTCAATAAATACAAGAGAAAACGAATATGAAATACGAAATAAAGTAAATCGATATAACGAGGTTTTTAATTTTTAAGTTGTCTGGATTTATGCAGTTTGTTTACAACGTTAAGGTGAGAATACGTGAGTCCAGAGAGTCACAAGACAGACCCGGACTTTTTAAAGCACAACAAGCTGGGGCCTCACCTCACTATCAATCACACTCAGCAGAAGTTAACATGACTATTCACCCACGCACAGAGCTGTAAAAAAACAACAAAAGAACTCGTCTTACTTGTTGAAATTAGCTGAAAGACATGAATGCTTTCCAGATGATAGCATTGAAATTTGTTAGGAATCCATGTGTTAAAAAATGGAGTTGTGTTTGTTCCATACATTGTGGTGACAAATATTCTGCTCCTGTATCGTGGTCAAGTGTTATCCTGTGTATAGATTTTCATTATAGTGACCTGACACCTCCTTTACCCCAGATAATGATTGTAAGTATAGCCACAAGAGGTAATTAGCGGGTTGCAAACACAAAATGACAGTAAAGGACAAAGATGGCCAGAAAGATGAACAAAATGGTAAAAGCTCGACTTGGTCTTGATGGCCTTAAATGAAGACCTTGACCGCAAACAACATCTAAACATAGAAGAGAAGTGAATATGGCTCATTCACATTCTGTACAGTGCATGCCTTTTAAACGAAACTTTCAAGCACCGATGCCATCAGTACGTGTGCAAATGCAGTTCAGAGGGACTGGAAGCTGGGGAGAGATAAGGGCAAGGCATGCAGAAAAGGTTGAGTGGGACTGTTTGGTATGTGACGAAGCACAAAGCCAATTTTTTTTTTAGTCTCAATTTATTGCCTCAACAATTTAGAGATTAACATTGCATAACACATGCAGGGTTACTGTGGCTGACTCACTGCAGTGCTTTAATAATAAACCATAAAGCAAATAATTTTGCACAGTAACAGGTGAACTGAGTTTCTGTTGTTTTCAAAGGCTGAGTTGTAAATACAGTAGAATTCTAACAGAATACTGTAATGTGGTTGGTTTCACCGTTATAGGTCAGGGCTATGAATTATTTGAATCATTATATATTTTTCAGTGTTTGATATATACATTCATTTTCTGTAGGGGCATATCCTGTGTAGGGTCGCGGGGGGGCTGGAGCCTATTACCGCTGACTGGAATAAGCTGGAGAAGTCACCAGTACATCACAAGGCCACCACATAAAGGGACAAACAACCGTTCACACTCACATTCATGCTATACGGTCAATTAAGAGTCACCAATTCACCTATATTACATGTTTTTTGGTGGTGGGAGGAAGCCAGAGAACCCGTATGGAGCCCACGCAGACACAGAGAGAACATGCAAACCCCACACAGAAAAGTCCCTGGTCCTCAGGTGGATTTGAACCCAGGACCTTCTTGCTGTGAGGCAACAGCGCAACCCACTGTACATTGTGTATATTTGATATAATTCAAACGCTTTTTAAACATGCAATAAGTGTAAAGACTCCTGTGGGTTCATTTCGGTGGTATTTAAATGGATCATTTTAAAGTTATTGTTGTTAATTGATATGATGCGCTGGTTTGTTGAACATATGCTGGAAGTAAAAGAATTGTCTGGGACACACTGGTGAGTTTGCTGTGTTACGTTGAAGTTTGCTGTGTCGATACAATATTGAAAATGAAGTGAAAATTGCAAACAAAACCACATACTGAATAAATCCAAATGTTTAGCATTTAAATCAGTTTAATTCACTTGCTTTTGAGCTTTTAAATATATATATATATATATATATATATATACTGTATATATATATATATATTTTTTTTTCCTCTAAATGTTTTCTGTATCTGATCCTCCTGAGAAGCTGTCAGCTCCAGCGTTACCATCTGTTTTGACGCTACAAACTGCAGTGCATTGGCCTAAACATGGTTGCTGCAATGGTTTCTGGAAATGTGAGCTGATACTTTGTAGGTCAACCCTCAGCTGGCAGTCTTGTGCTTCTCAGACGCCTATAGGACTCTTTGGGTACTGGTTGCAGCCTGAGGAAAGCAGTGAGGTGACATGCGAAGACTTCAACACTGAATCCTTTCCACATGGAAATGCCAAGGAAGAGCTTGAGCCTTATTTTATCAACCAATCACTGCTGTTGGTGACGAGCATGAGTCATTATGTTCAAGCTCACCTGCCAGAGTTTGAGTAAAGCAGAAACTATGAATAGAGATAATTTATTACCTTGTTTGCTCATATCAAACCTTTCAATGCAACAACTTGAGTCAAGCCAAACTTCATTCCATATCTTCTGAAAGTGTGTGCATGTGTGAGTATTTGTGAGTCTAAAAAATTAAATATTGTGTTAATGACAAAAGCAGACCCATTCACTTTTCCACTGGTGCAGACTTCTGATAGCGAGCAGCTCGTCATAATGAACTGTAGGTTATACAGAATATTAGTAGTGCAAAAAGTCAACAATAGTAAACAGAAATTTGAGTAAAGTTTGGTTTACCTGTTGTTTTTAAGTAGATTCTTCTTGATGAACCTTTTTTTGTGTTATGTATTGATTGGTGTTATTAAAACAATTTGAAGGCTTACCAACATTATGGGTAACTACCCAGTGTTTCCACTGCAACAGGTATGTCTACTAATGCTAATATACAGTAGCAACAATACTGATAACACAGCTAATAATGGAACTGGTTGGTAATTCTCTGTGAAAAAAGCCAATGTTTATCCGTGCATTACCCAGAAATAAGGTTTCATAAATCCACTTGATCACATCTATATGAAATCATTTTTGGGTCACACTGCACTTCTGATAAATGATTCAAATGGGAGTGGAAGCAAACATTTATGTTGAATTACCATGTTGATATATACAATTACAAAGTGTATCCCCTCCCCTGTACTCGTTTGTAATTCAGCCCCTCAGGCACACTACTCATGCAGTCGTGTGAAATACTACTGTATGTAATTCCCTGAGCAATGAGAAGAAACTGGATATGAGAAGGAAGCCTAGTCACTCTCAACGTCCATACCTTCTATCCTGTAAGGTGTCATTTCCTTTTTTCAGCCCTCAAAGAATAAGTGTTAACAATGATGTCTGGCTTCAGGTTTTAACCTCTGTTTAGGGGACGTGATGTAGCAGCAGCTGCATAAATATTCTGGAGATTCGAGTTCCTCTTTGGCCCTGAGTGGATGGCGAAGAAGCCACAGCATGTTCTGTGTTGGATCAAACTATACTTCTGGGGCTCCCTATCCTGAGCCATGCTAATTTTTTGAAGGTCAACCAGATTACTCAAGGAAACAAGTGTTATTTATTGCATATTAGTTTACAATTGACTGCATTATTGTGCACCATGTTGCAATAGGAGTGAGAAGGTTTGCCTTGTTGCAACGTGATTTCATCCATTATGATACAATACTCAACAACATGAAATATGATAGCTTTGTATTATTTATTGCAGTGGTTACAAACGTTGGAGCCAGTGACCCCCCAAATTGATGCAAAATTAATCGGAATATCACAAAACAAATTAAGTATGTGCTTTTATCAATTGAGAAACAAATTAAAATGAAACAGGGGAAAACTATCTCTCTTTGGTAAATCTAGTTATAACCTGTAAACATAAGGAACCTGTGATGTAGGTGACAAGATCTTATTGCTCATGAGCAAAAAAAAAAAGTTTGAATCTCTAGGTGGATTTTATGGACTTTTATTTTTTACTATTTGAAAATTGTGTCTGGAATCAAACTTTTAAAACTGAAGTACAACATTGTATCTAACAGCACAACTACATCATGTGCCCTTAATCAGGGTCTGTGTGGTGTTGCACAAAAACACACAGGAAAACTCACTGACATGCATGTACACGTATTCACAGAATGGGATTCAGAGAAAAATCCTACATATGCATACGAGCACACACAACCATGTACAAATAACAAACACACACACACACACATATACACACAGTCTGGCATGTGGCAAGCAGCAGCAGCAGCTGCTGCATGTATAATTAGAATGTTTTGAAAGCTGAGAGTTGGACCACAGGACTTTCACCTGCAGAGTTTTCATGACACGAGGCTGACAGCATGACAATACAACTTTACTATGCCAAGTCCATTCTATTTGTATGCAAGCAGGTTTTCGAACTAAAGAGAGAAAGATAATGAAGAAAGTTTTTTTTTAAAAAGTGTGGGCTACCTCCCCTCATGCACAACTCAGAGTGCAAACTTCCAAGGCAGTTCAGTTTCCCCATTATGTCATTACACCTAAGAGCAGTAATCCCTTTATAGTTTGACCCTCATGATATGACTCACAAACCATGAAAACCTACCCCTAGAATTTGGAATCACATTGGTATCATTATTAGTTTGATAGTTATTCAAGAAAAAAATATTTTTCACCAATCGTGGTTTTCTTCAGGATCAAGCTCAGTAATTTATGAAGATATGTCAAATATGACACCTAACTGAATCAGCACAGTTTCAGCTACAATTTGATCTAAGTTCCAAACTGTTGTATTATTATGTGTTATCTCACAGTACTGAATGTTCCGTGAACCCTATAAATTTAAACATTCTGGATCGCAGAATTATAAGGCTAATACAAGCCACATATGTGCAAATACAAAGCAAAGTAAGAATTAAGATCATATTATTTACCAAAGAATCTACAGTACATACTGTTGCTTAGTATATTGCAATGACTTAAGTGCATTTAAGCGAAACAAACACACATTAAAAAACATTTAATACTGAGTAGTTGTAATTTCAAAAACAAGGTTTATCAGATGAAAAGTAAAGCAGAGAAGGTCAGACATGTCAGTCTGACCTTCTTTGTTCATGCTGCCTTCTCAAACAGTTGACATGAAACTCCATCTAGTGGACTCTCCATGGAAATGACACAAAGGTGCTGAATGTGCTGCTACAAGCTTGAGAGACACTGGAATCTGACTTTCTTCTCCAAACTAAATGCAAGGTTTTATTTACTATTGGAAGCAACATGAAACAGAAATATTTCTAAAGACAAACCTTGTTAAGATTGATGACAGCTTGAACAAAAGTTTTGTAAACTGTCCTTTTCAACCACTTACAGTAAAGAGTAATTTACAATCTATCAGAAAGTAATTTACCATATATTTGGATAGTGGTGTATAATCTGTTTTATCTTATCCATCTTTTCTATCCTATTCCATTATTTTTTTTTATTGTATTATTATTCTTAGTGCATTTCATGCTGCCTTGTACTGCCGTATCAAACTGAATTTCCCCCACGGGAATCAATAAAGGTATATCTTATATCATCTCATCTTCAAAAAAAAAAAGGACGGATTTTGATGAAATGAAATTTCATGAAATTTTGAATTTTCAGGAGATGTCGGAAGTGGTCCAAGTAAGAATCGATTAGATTTTGGTGGTGATCCGGATCACCGTCTGGATCCAGGAATTTTTTATAGGATTAAACTGCTACATGTACATTTGTAATGTAATGATTACAAGGCTAGACAAGATGGGGCTGTTTGCAACAAAATGACTGACATATGAACCTCCACTACCAAACTAATACTGATAGTAATAGTGATGACGTAGGTGAGTGCATGCTTAATCTGGTCAAAAGCCGTTTTTTCCTTGATCAGAGGTAAGCACTGTTTTGCTGCACTCTGTCAATAACGTTAATAAAAGTTCATATTTGTGGTTCAAACTTTATGAAACTGTTGTATGTAGTTTTCAGTGATCCGACCCTTGTCGGAGGTCTGCGCTCTCCGAGTGCTTTCTAGTCTATTAATGCTTATCCTTTGCAGGGCCTCAGGCTGGATCCTATCTCAGCTGATGTTTGGTTGATTACAGGGATAAATATATGACTGTATAAGAAATATTGGGGTTTTTTGGCATTTTTCTAAAATTAAATTACCATCTAGCATTTGAGAAAATATTTTATAGCACTTTACTCAGTTCTCATTTGGGTATGGTCACTGTGCATGGTTGAAAATCTCTCTTATAGTTTCTTCTACACACGCTGTGTTTGATCAAGTAGCAGTAAGTATTCACTTAAAAAGCAGATCAGCTGCAGATCCACTAGGTATAGGAATTCTGTTTTGTTGAATAAACTGAAATTACAAATAGGTACATATTGCTATTGGGGTGTTTTAATTTCAGTGGCACCACTAGTTTTATTATACATACAGTTAATGTAAATCTCCAACCCACAGTAGAGCATAAATCTAAGCAAAAAACAATGACAGAATAATCTTGTTAGCATTGTGAAATCTCTTTATACAATCGGTGACACATCCATCATACAACACATGCCGCAAAATATGGGACAGTGGTTAATGGTGAAATAGGCTAGCGGGCCAAAGCTTAGTCAGGGTTAGTGCTAAAATGGCATCAGACTGACGTGAGACTGAGTAAGACCCATCTGCTGCCCTCTGCACTAAATAGATTCTGCACACTCAACACTCATCTAACTGTGTTCAGGGCAGTGGTGGCATTATGGAATTGTGGCATTACGTCTTAAAGGAGGTGGTCACACGGCAGTCTGCTGTGTTTCCACTCCACCAGCTGTCACTGTCTGCAGTCTTTGTAAAGACCACTATCATACGTTTCAGGCTGTAAATAAATAAATACTGTGGTACTGTATGTCTGCTGCATGCTGATAGTTTCAGACATTTGCAATGTTGAGGATTCAATATTGTGCTCAGGACTACATGAGTAAGAGGAGAGAACTCCTTAATTTACCCATGCTGATTTTGTGCAGCTAATCCATAAACCAATGACCTTCTGCCATCATGAGGGAAATACCATTTAATTTAAGAGCAATTAAATTACCTTGTACAAAGCAATGCAATTTCAAGATGTGAACTGTACCTACTCAACCCTACCCACTCTGAGAAGCACAATTTTCATAGCCTACATCTGTCAACCTAAGTAGAAGCAGTGAATAATCAAAATCAGTTAACATCTGGCTTTTAATGCTTGATAAGTTAATAAAAATATCGAGATCTTACATTTTTACATTATAACCAGAGGGATTAGAGTGTATCGCTGTGCAATGAAACATGTTGCTTATATCCTCAGTCAAATACTGTATGTTAACATCTACTGCTTTATTCTTCATTCCATATATTGTGAGGAATTGTCTAACTTTTTCCAGTAAACCATAAGTAAACAGTAAACCTCAATTTCTATTCATTTTTTACTGTAATTCTAACCGAATAAAATATACAGTCAATATAAGGTACAAAAGTATTCACAGAGGCCCAAATGGAATCCCATGATTTTTTACTTTTTTTTAAATACAATTTTCAGCATTGATCAAGATTAAAAATCACTGAAATTTTGCAATATGTTTTGTTGCTTGGATTTTGTTGGTTGGATTTTAGCAGACCCTTTGAATTTGAGACTTGATTTCATCCCCAACAGTTCAAATCCAACTTTAAACATTTGTTGGAAAAGTCAACCAGACTAAAATGTATGGCCACTGAAATGCGAAGTTGAATTTAGTGAAGAGAGAGCAAAAATTAATTTGTGAAACCATTAACCATTAATCAGTTATCTCTCAGCAATTACCATTTCAACACATAAACAAATAGATGAATAATAACCAGTAAGGTGCTTGACCTCAACTTGACAGAATATCTTTCAATAACCTTTAAAAATAGCAAAGATGAAAACATGACACTCACACATAAAACTTTTTCAGATGGTCTAAAATAAGAAATCCAAATTTAGAACTACCTTGATATAAAAAGTCTTCATATATCCAAGTGCAAAATGTAGTCAAAAGTAAGCAAACAAACCAACACTGAGTACAGTAAGAAAACAAAATATATATAGTATAATATAAATAGTATATGATCTGACTGAATGAATGGAGGATTAATTCACATTCAATTCAATCCCTCACAGCTGACATAGTGACAAAGGGCATCTTCTAAGCAGTAGACCTGAATCTTATTTTTGACATATTGTCACACCACACCGCTAACTTTGTTCCAAATGCAAACTTTTAAAAAAAACAGACGACTGTCACACACATGCACAGTTGAGTGAAGATATGGCAATGTTCTGAGTTTTACAAGCAGAATCTGTATGCATTTAGGAGAAAATCTGCAGAAAATCTGCAGAGATGACATTGGAATTCAATTCCATGGGGGCCTGGTTATCAACTATGGTATTGTGCACAAAGCACAGGCCCATCTTTAAACAGGGGTTTAAAAACAGAAAAAGAGTTGAAGAGTGTTATGACTTCATCAAGGTCAAAATAATCTAATCTAATTCTTCTAGAATGTCTTATGGTTATAGACTATACCTTTGAATTATCTGATTTCTCTTTATCTGTATTGCTGTAGAAGAGCACCATAACATACATTGAGTTGATAGCATAGCAGGCGTAGAAAATGAAGTTAATATACTGTACTAAGTTAGCGGGAGGGTCAGGGTTGTTGAACTGTAAGGAGATGAATGCTTTGCTGTAGGGAACAGATGGCATGCTGAGATTAGACAGCTGACCTGCTCATGGCTTGGCTGAAGATGTTGTGACTCTCCTGATGTCTCACAGCAACACATAACAAGCTTTAGTGCTTTTAATGTTAAATTCCCACCTATCACGATTATTACAGGTCAAATTTATCATTGTTACAATACATTACAGTTGCCCTGCATGAGCGATAAGAGTACATGATTCATATTGATTTGAGCTCAAATCTGAAGTTTAATAAATACCTCAAGACAAATTTTAGAATCATAACTCAAGTAATCCTGAAGGGAAATTATTGAATTATAATAATTATATTTGGATATTTAAAGTCCAAGTATATTAAAAAGTATGAAAACTTTACAGTGAGGTTATGTTTTTTTCAGAGACGTTGTGGTTAATTCCCTCAACAGCACTGTCTCTGTGGGAATGCAGCAGCCTGAGGTCAGATTAAAACAGGAAGGGGCCAGGTGGCCACATGTTAACCAGATTGGAGACGGGGCTTAGAGAGAGATCAGTGTCAGAGGATATATAAACCAGCTCAAAAAACAGTCCGTCATGTACATACAGCGCTGTTGCTCTCAGGTCGTTTCTTACTGCAAGACATCCAAGAAATACACAATCCTTTGCTTCAGACCTTAGGAGGAAATTAAGAGTCAAAGCTCTGCACTGCAACTGAGGACATCTGATCTGAATCTCTTGCACATCTCTTTTGTTTGTGTTGCGGTTTACTCTGCATCGGCAGCCATGGTCCTGGAGGAGAACGAGAGCGACTCTGTCTTTGATCCTCAAGTCACTGTGAGTATTTTAATTGGAAGAGCTTAAATTAACCTTGAGGCTGGAAACACGTTTACAGCTGTAATACTTGTGCAATTACATGACTTCCACCTCAATATCACAAGGTTTCATTCTGTATGGTGGCATACAGTATACAGCCATCATTAAGTTGGGTGCAACCTAATATTATGAATGAAACTCTTTGATTTCAGTTCACATTAAGGAATGTAAAGAAATGCTCATAGTTAAAGCTTAAGTTTAAGCATAATTTAGCCCCCTTCATTTAAAAAGATAGCCAAATTAAAATATTCATATCATAGTGACAATCAATTTATTTTTTCCTCAAGATATTATATTCTAAAGTATGACAACAAAATTGTAAAACTAACACTTTTGTTTTGGTTTTGTTCAACATCTGCAATCAATTTTCTCCTTAGTAGCAACCAACCAACTTCTGAGTACTGCTCGAAAAAAACAACTCTAATTGTAAATGTCTATTTTCAACCACACACACAAACAGCAGTGTGTATTTATCATCTGAAAATGTGATTTAATGTGTATGTTTGTTTCAGGAGGAGAATGTAGAGACCCAGTATGGGAACGTCCACTGCATCATGACAGGAACCCCGAGGGCAAACCGCCCTGTCATCCTAACATTTCACGATGTTGGACTGAACCGTAAGTCCCAACTGTCATCCCCATTATAGTGCAGTATAAACGTTTATATTTTGCACACAGATATGATACATCTAGAGAAGTGGGGAAAAAAATACAAACTGGAACATAAATTGGATAAATATCTTGTTTTCCAAGTTCAGACTGGTTTATCTTGGGTAACTAATCTATTTCTGTAACATTACTTTGTTTACATCAGCTAAGTGAAAACTAGATTTTCTAAGTTAAGTATCTGCACAGCTTGTTGGTTCATCATGTAAAACCTGTCGCTTCTTGGTTTGCATGGATGCATTACAATATCCTTTTCTAGATTTGATTTTCCTCTAAACTATTTTTTCGTTTACACCTTATTCAAAACTTCATGTACATTTTGAATGATGCAAATTCCACATTTTCTAAATTCTCTCACTTCACAAGAATTAATTGGAATTTTTGTCTTTTCCTCTTATAGACAAGTCCTGTTTTGCGAAACTGTTCGACCACGAGGACATGCAGGAAATCATCAGACATTTGCCTTTTTGTCACGTTGAAGCACCAGGACAACATGAGGGAGCCAAGCCTCTGCCTACAGCGTCAGTACACATTATTAATCGCAGTCTCTTTTTATGCAGTCTGACTCTCATTTTACCTTTATTAATAGTTCATGCTGTACTTATGCCACTATTTATCATGAGTGAGTCAAACCTAAATTGAATGATGGTTATGTTGACCCATCAGGTATACCTACCCTTCCATGGACCAGTTGTCTGAAACATTGCCCGCTGTCCTAAAACACTTTGGGTAAGACAGACAGACAGAGTTCATCTGATAATCAACAAACACTTGTCAGTTGAGCATGTTTATTCACACAGCACACTGAGATTCATCTCATTTTTTTAACTTTTGACTGTGTCCTCGGCAGATTACGCAGTGTGATTGGACTGGGAGTTGGAGCAGGAGCCTACATCCTGGCTAAATTTGCTGTGAGTTCAAATCTCTTACAGTGACATCCCAGAGGTGGGATGACACTTTCTGTAAAAAGCAACTGACAGCTTTTGCAGCCATGTTATCCATAAAACGTCTAGGTAGGGAACAGACAGGCAGGATCCGTGGTTATAAGAAAAGAAAATTGCCAAAACACATGACAATGAGTGTTAATAAGCTGTTGAAGTCATATCACTGACAGGTCTTCTGAATGTGTGTGTTTGCAGCTCAATCACCCTGATCTGGTGGACGGATTACTTCTGATCAACATCAACCCCAATGCTGAAGGACTAATGGATAGTTTTGCAAACAAGGTGAGCAGTTTGTGTGTGTTGATCACTCCCTCTGCATGCTGAATAATGTCAACATCTAATTTCAAATATCAGATTACTTTCAATCCAAACAACTGCCATAGATCAATTGATAGATGTAAATGTCATTTGATTAGATGCTTCAGCTGCTAAGGAGGTGTTTTGTGATGTTTATGACATAAATACTGATCGACTATTATCTAAATGTAGTTTAGTGTAATTGTATTGTTGGAGGTCAGACTCCTATACGACAAGCAGAGGAGCTGTCTTCCTGGGGAGAATGCAGACAAGCTTTGTTTCCTCCGTTATTATAGGCTTACCAGGCTTTTCAAACAATCAAAGTCTAAGACATTGCTCCATCCACCATTTTTTTTTACAATTAGTTCAGTTTATTTACTTTTTTTATTTATGCACTTTTGTATTTATTACGTTGACTTGGATGTTCAGTTCTTCTAGTTTCTAATAATTTGGATTGGAATTAGGTAAGGCATCATCAGTCAGTTCAGATCAGATCACCTTCAACTTTATTGTCATTGATCATAGCACAAGTACAGTACAGTGACAACGAAATGCAGTTGATCAGCTATCGGGTTTTTCCTTCTCATTACAATCAGTCTTTACAAATTGTTCAACCTCTAATATGTATGTTTAATGTATGTTACAGATCACTGAATGGACCCACACTGTCCCAGACGCAGTCATCACACACCTGTTTGGAAAGGTAAGTCATCAGGCTGACCCTGCAGTGATTGGCTTCACAGAGGTGGAAACATGCGACTTAAAAAAAGAAATATCAAATGAGTCTTTCATACAGAATACATGAATATCTGTCTCACATTCAAATGGGCTTTTTTCAGGATGAGATTGAGACCAACCACGACCTCATAGCTACATACCGTCACCACATCACAACAATCATGAACCAGTCAAACGTCAGCCAGTTCCTCCGGTCCTACAACAGCCGCGGCGCTCTGGAGGTGGAGAGACCTATTCCTGGAGGAAACATTAACGCCAGGACCCTCAAGTTAGTACAAGCCTTGACCTTTACCACGGCATATCGACAGGGTCTTAAAAATGAATTGTCTGTCTGTCACCATTGCAGTCACCGCTCTCCATCATCGTCATGTATCTCAGTTTTTCAGCCTATTTTACGTGCTTGTCTGCTGGTTTACAGGTGCTCCACTCTGCTGGTTGTAGGAGATAACTCTCCAGCTGTGGAGGCCGTGGTCGACTGCAACTCTAAACTGAACCCCACCAAGACCACACTGCTAAAGGTAACCAAGCAACCGACTGACTGAAAAACAAAGCAAACAATTTTTTTTAAAGATGCTAACATGACAGACTTGACTTACACCTGACATTTACACTTTGCTCTTCTAGATGGCAGACTGTGGGGGACTTCCTCAGGTGGATCAGGTAAGCTGTGACATTTTATTGGCTACTCATCAAACAATAAAGAAGAATCTGTACTCCTGATTGATTGGAAATGTATTCAATACTTTTCATACATTTCTCTCCACAGCCAGCCAAAGTGATTGAAGCCTTCAAATATTTCATTCAAGGCATGGGATACTGTAAGTCACTATTGCTTAGTCTTAAACTAGAACTGTTAGATCACAGACATTAGCACTAAAAATTTACTCTAATTGTTAGGTAAATTCTTCCTGTTTATTTCTAATAAAAAGAGGACTATTTTAACCTCACATGGGTGGTGAATCAGTACTGTGCTATATCAGTTGACAAAACATTGATTTATATACATGAAATAAAAATTATGGGACTATAAAACACCATTAAAACTAAAACTCTGAAGACCATTAAAGGCTTTCCTCTTTTTCCTCAGTGTCCAGCGCCAGCATGACCAGACTGCGCTCAAGGACGACCTCCAGCTCTAGTATATCATCGTTTGATGGCTCCAGGAGCCGCGCACACACCAACGACTCGCAGCGTGGCCGCACACACTCGCGCAGCACAGAAGAGAAGCGTGGGCACTCGCACACTGACATCTCCATGGAGAGTATTTCTCACAGTAACGTGGAACAGATCATCTCAAAGTCCACTGAAGTAGCATGCTAGAGTGGACTCTGCTCCATATCTCATGCATTTAAATCTAATCACACCTCATCATATCTACCATCTTTAACATCTCCGCCCTTTTTCAATCTATCATGCCCTTTCATCTGCACTATCTCCACACATACCTTCATGTGACTTGTGTATCCTCTCTGTCTCCCTTTTTGTCCCTCCTTAACCATTCTGTCCTGCATTCCCTCCTTGGAATCCAGTCTCTTGATCCAACAACTCCAACCTCAGCCTCCTCCTGTCTGTATCTTTGAACTCCTATGTCTCTACCTCAGCCTCCCTCTTTATGTGTTTCTACCTCTTCACGTCCTTGTCTACTTTCTTCTCTTCTTCTTTCCTCCTTCTCTCCCCTCTCACGCTCACAGTGATGTTGCACCAATGACGCTGCTGCAGGCTTCCTTGTGCTCTGATATTTATCATGATATACACTACATGAGGAAATTGTGATAGCTGAAATGTATACTTTGAAATTTTAATCCTTCAGCTACTATGTGTTTATTTAAGATGTGTATTCATGTATGACAAGTGTAAAAGAAATATTTAGAAGTGTTTATAACTGTAAGAATGTGAATGATTATATAGTGTTATTAACAACAGGAATGTATACATTTTAGATAACAAAATGTTTTAATTTTGACTTGCTTTGATCATCATATTATTATAAAGATTTCATATTCTGTTAGATCATTAAAACAGATTATTTCATGTGAATGATTAAAAGTTATATTGTACATAATCTCCCAGATGACCTTCATTTATGTTTACTACAGAAGAGAAACAGAACAATCTGACTTCCCTGATGCTTCCTGCTATCACTATCATAACCAGAGTCCTTATAGTTTCCCTCTCACGTCAACAACAAAGTTTGCCTTTCAAGAACAGAGACAATGATCATGTTGGAGGGAAAATGTTACAGTAATGAAGTCTAAGGAACATTCTGACAAAATATTGCTTTTAGCTCTGTTTTTTCTATTAAGAAAAAGATAAATGTATCCACCCTCACTGCTAGATTATATCTCTGTATAAGTTATATCAGTGTAGAAAAAAATGACATGTAGTCAATCACATTCAAAATTTTACATTTAAAGGGAAGTCTCTTTTTCAATACTATTATTTTTCCTTTCTACTTTTTTTTTTTTTTTTTAGTGATAGCCGAA
The DNA here is from genome assembly GCA_037577475.1 of Chaunax sp. Z400. NCBI lineage: Eukaryota > Metazoa > Chordata > Actinopteri > Lophiiformes > Chaunacidae > Chaunax > Chaunax sp. Z400. The sequence goes on from CM075190.1 coordinate 15,584,206, forward strand.
GAGAGACAGGAAGGGGAGATAAGGGTGAAGCGATGCAGCCAAGTGCCCGGGCTGAAATCAAACCCCGGCCTCTGCAGTAAGACCTAAGCCTTGATAAATGGTAAATGCTCCACCAGGTGAGCTGCCAGAGCGATCCAGTAAAGGGGAAATCACAAATTATACACATAAAAGTCTGTTTACAGATCTTGTGGGCCTATGTGGAAAAAGTTGTCTAAAGCTTTTTGTAGCTCCAAATTTGATAATTCCCTCAACTGATGTTACCTAAGTCTGAGACCAAGAAGAAGTTAGGATATTTTTTTAAAAAATCTGGTTGTATGGAGTGAGAAAGAGGTGAGCTTACTACAGTAGATCAGTGTATCCTGTTACTAATGTCTGCCTGAGGTTAGCAGATTGAGGTCACATTATCTTGAGTTGCATTGTGGGAAAAGTAGTCTTTAGATTTTGACAAGGATGGAGGCTTATTTCAGTGAGGAGCAACAGAGATTTTCAGTACCTTGCTTTCAAAGAAAGGGGCAATCTAATTGTTGTTACATCAATCTTTATGTTTGTCATGCCAAAAGGTCAGTGTTGTCCATCAACAGTGTTTTTGTCCCTTTTCTGTAACTCAATTCATCACTTGCCACCAAGTACTGCTGTTGTGATAAGAAGACTACCTTTATGCTGTCAAAAAACATTAGATTGTAATAAATCCTCTATAGAATTAATCATTCAATTAATCATCAGTCATTAATTAGATTGTAATTTCTTAAACATTATCTGGTGACATGATGATGGATGGATGGTTGGATGGATGTGTTAATTATGGTTAAACCATAGTTAAATTCCTGAATCTGTCCACTAGATGGAACTCTATCACCTCCTCTTAATGTTGCTCTTTCCCAACATTCACATACACCACTGGGTCAGTTTTCTTTAACAACGTAACTATCACTGCACACTATACTCAGCCAAACTGCTGGTATGTACAGAGTTTTGACAACCAAATTCAAATAAGAAAGAAATTCAAATTATGTCAAGCATCTGCTCAGCTTTAATATCACTGATCTCGCATGGTATTATGGAACTTTTTAATATCTCTTAGCCTTGTCCTTGCCCAGAGGGTTGAATTAAAGAGTATTATATAACAGTTTATTTCAAATTCCTCTTTTTTTCCATCCCATCCACATTTATGTCTACCACAAGAGATGCATTTATTTATTTGTTTGTTTGGCACTTGTGATGGTGTTTAAGTAATTTAGCTACTTTTCATTGTTTGAAATTCACCTAAATCATTCCAAATGACCTCTGTATCATAAACGTGCTCCCCCTTTATAAATCTGTCAACGGATTTAAAATTGTTGTGATATGTCTGTTTGTTTGAATCATTTTCAGACATTAGTGTAACTTATGAGGGACATGAGTCCTTATTTTCCCTTGCAAAACAATTTCTTTGGACTCTGACACAGCATTTTGATATTCTCAACTGAATCCAATAAAATTCTATGTGGCAAGGCTGTAGTGCCAGATACAGGGCTGAGCTTGTTGTTTCTTGCAAGTTCAGTGGTGGAAATGTATGTGTCATGGATCCCCACCATACACCCGCAATTTACAGTAGGGTTTTGCTGCATAAAGTATAGCATATGAGGGGGGCTTGTCATCTTTAATTGGCTCAAGGATGATTCACCCTTTCCCTTCTCTCTTATACAGGGCAGATACATGTTACACTAACGTTAAACATTATGCTTTTTATCCTAATAGCTGCAAAGCTGTATGACTGATACATTTGTAAACGTGGGGTATACTGTTTATACAATGCGAATACCAAATGACTATAATGTCTTGGGCTTTAGTCCACCTATGTGTTTCCCTCTATCACGTCACAATTTGCGCAACAGTGTGTCTGCATTTTTGTGTGTGCATAATAGCTGCAAACATGAATGTACTGTGTGTGTGGGTGGGAGTGTATGTATATGTAGGCCTGTCAGTAGACGGATTGTTTTGGGCTGTGACTGCCTGACAGTGAACACATACAAATGCAAGAAAGGCTGACAACATCAAAGCTAAAATCATTTTGTGTGTGTGTGTGTGTGTGTGTGTGTGTGTGTGTGTGTGTGTGTGTGTGTGTGTGTGTGTGTGTGTGTGTGTGTGTGTGTGCGCGTGTGTGGAGGGAGGGCCCGTCTTTATTTCAAAGCATCTTTTGTTTGCCTTACATATTATGATAGTATGATGAATAATGTATGACAGAAATCTCAGAAGACTTCATTTAAACATGAAACATCAGCTCCAGTATTACTGTAGGTTCTTATAGTATCATCTGTCCTGTTATTTCACTGTTCTTACTGCACCATAAAAGCAGTTATTCCTGCATGTTTCCTTCCACTTCGGTTGACATTTATGATTTGACCAAAGAGGTGGATGTGATGGTTTCCCTGCCAACACACTGATTACCCGCCCAAAGTGGGGCTGACAAAGTCAAGATCAATTAAGATTCAATCAGCAATATTCCAACGTAAGATAAAGACAGTTATGCCCAAAGACATTATGCTCCCTCACTACTCTTATCTCCTTACCTACAGCAAGGCAATGATCACTGACTTCAACTCAGTTGCCCAAATTTTTATTTAACTCCATCATCACTGAGGGGAAAAAGCCATTATCACAGACAAAAACAATATTGTCCTTTGACTTGGCGTTGGTAGCTCTATTTTCACACTGTGTAGTCTTATGTGAGAGAGCACTGCTATCACACTTCTTCCAAGCACACACTCCTCTTATGAAATCATATCAAATAAAATTAATCTTCATTATGTGTTTACAAATCTGGCTTTTGAATCAGTTAAACTGTAGATCTGTTATTATTTATTCATTATATTCATATCATTATATCCTATGTTGAAATTTTTATGTTGATTTCTTTTGTTCTGTAATCACCCTTAGTTTATTTAGTTTATTATTATGGAAGCACAGCATTATTTTATTGACACATAAAATGAATCTTGATATCTCTGGTTTCTTTGTCTCTTAGTTGTAGACCCCTGAGGTTGTTTAATAGGGATGAATTCAATTTTTGAACGATGCAGGAAAGTCTGCTGACAGTGATTTCTCATGTAGCAATACTAACAACAAATATTCATACTTTTTCACATTTTTCCCTGGTACACAAATATAAAGACCACCAACACAGTCATCAATTTGATCACACAGATCGCCACAGTGTAAGGTAGTGATTAATATAAGGAAAGTTATTGGATAGCTTAACCCTCCATGACACCATTTCATATAAATCCACGCCTCAAAAAATGACAAGATAAATGAAGGATGTTATGACATAGGGGACTTACGTAATTCTGGACCCTTATAGTGGTGCTGGACACGTAGGGCCCCTCTCCTCCTCCTGTCAGTGAGCCCCGCCAGCTGCGGCCATGTTGGAAAGGCTCAGGCTCCGACAGCAGCAGCAGCAGTGCTAACAGCTAGCGTCAGTGGACACCGACTACCGGGCACGGCGCTGTTGAGGACAAAAACAGACAGGATAGGGACTCATAAAGGGGAGGTACAGCCACCAAGCCGGCTCTGATATTAACGGGTGTAAAAAATTAAAGTTATTGGCTGGAGAAGGTGGTCGGTTACGTGGAGTTGTTGCGCTTGGGCTACAGGGTTGTAGCGGGTGAGTATTGATTCATCGGGGGGCGGAATAAATGGGAATAGCCCACCGTTAGCCACGCTAGCTTAGCACTAAACGGGGTAACACAGACAGACAATGGGGTTTACACAAATGTAATACGTGAGGGGTGTTTTTAGGAAGTGGCATTAGGAGTTGTGGTAAAATACCGTGGGGTGAATGACATAAAATGCTGGTCATTTTGACACCAAGAAGTAATTTGTATTCCTAACAGACAGACAGTGGTGCAGTGGCCGAAACCACCCCTCACTGTTTCTCGGGTTAGGTTCAAAGGTCCAAGCCCAGGAGGGTGTCTGTCATTCAGAGCAACAACGCGTTGGCATAAACATCTGTGTTTTGGTGAAAAACGAGTGGCTCAGACTCCGTTTTGATTTATTGATGCGAGCAGCGGTTTTGAGACAAAAGGTGGCAGTTCTTTCTCAACATTTTCGTCTCAAGTGTTCTGGGTTGATCACTGCCTTGTCAACCACAATACTGGAATTTATCGTTGTGGTAGGCCAAATGAATGTGTTGATGTTTTGACCAGGCCTGATTTAGGAGCATAAATCTTATTAGCATGCATGATGGCTTTTAAACTAATATCTTGGGTATAGTCTAATGCTTAAAATTAAAAATTCAGACATTGTGAGCAGCCCCTTGCCCAGCTGCCCTGTGGATGTGATTTGCCAGTTTGTTGGTTTTGGGGTTTTGAGGTTAAAGCCGGCCTGTCACGTCTCCCTACAGATTTTCTGTTTTCCTTCCTTTTCCCCGACTTTTTTCCTGTCTTTATGTGACTGTTGATCCTGATCACAAACTCTGGGTAAAGACCCTAAAGTGTATCCTCAGAAATTTGCCATACTAGTGGATAAACAAGAACGTATAATATAGGAGGAAAGCTGAGGAAATATTTTAGTCTTTTACACTTGATTAAAAGCTTGACAAGGCTGGTGTCAGCTCACTTTTCAGTAAACTCCAAACCTTCACTCAATGTTACTAATGATGGAGCATCTACCTTTAGTTGTTCCACAAAAGGGGATATGGTAACATTTTTGTCAGTAAATTATCAAGACATTTCTGTTCCTTTAATTTTCATGAGCCACTTACCTTCCATGAAATTAAGTTGTTTGCTAGATTGCATGTCCAGTCAGTGCTGCGATTCATGCCTTTCTGGAGTCTGGAGTCAGATATTTAAAAATAACCTGAGTCTTGCATATCAGTAATTTTTTGTCATCTGTCTTAACATGAATAATATAACTGTCCGATGATTATGTACATTTGAAATTGCACTTGAGGTAGATATAATAATTTTCATACAATTATTTTATTCTAACAATAGATTAGTAGGAGGGCAGTGCACTCAGTTGTGGTTCTGTTTCTCCTCTGCCTGCCTGCCTCCTTGCCTCCTCTCTCATTACTTCCACTAATCTGAAGAGGCAGGCATTGGGAAAGCATCATTGACAGCGTTGGATCAATCTTAACACCTGCCTGTTTTCAGACAGGTAAAAATAGAGATGAGAGACAGAGCAGTGGATACGATGGTAAGCAACGGGAGAAGTAGTGCAAAGACTTAGAAATAAGAGAAGGCGGCAGTTGTTTGGAAATGAAACTCAGCCCCCAGGTGTGTCAGTCAGAAACAATCAGTAGGCGGGTGTTTTCCTTCACCTATAAGTGACAGCATACAGTACAAGTAGGAAGTGGAGAGACAGAACAGGAACACACACATCTGTGATTTAGCAGGCATTCAAATCGCCGACTGCTGACTGCCAACATGCAGTTCTGGGATTTCCTAGGCTGCACCAATAGAGGTATGAACTATGAACGTGTATAGTCATACTAATGGCTTAGGGAATGTGTTCAGCTGTGGTTGGACTGGGTGTATGGGTGCTAAGCAGGTAGAGAGGGTCTGGAAGGCTGAGGGTTGGAAAGGAATTTGTGCTGCTCACCGCTGTGCAAGCAGTTGCATGTGAAAACCTCACAGACAGGTAGAGTGTAGAGCACAAACAAAGACGCTAAAGGCTCTGATACTATGTCAGCCTGATCTGTTTTTCTTTTGATAAACCTTGTTGCTCGGTTGGTTGCTTCTGGCAAGAAATTTGACAAATTAATAAATTGGCGCATTGTGTGTATCTGCTGGATGCTGTGTCTTACCCGCTCCACGTGCCTCCATGAAAGCAGTGAATTTATGCTGTCCTGTATGGAGTACACTTTTTTTTTTTACTAGGTTAGCTGTCATTTTTATGTTTCTGTTGTATGATAGTTGAACAAGTTTAAATTCCATCAAATCTGAATGTAATTTACAACAACCACTGCTAGCACTACCTTACCATTGTGCTAGCTATTGTCATTGCTAGTCTCACTGTTACTATTGCCATCACTGCAACTACAATTGTCAAAAACGTTTTATCACACCTGAAGGCCAAATATTGGTAGTTGTAATTTAAAGATCTTCATATTCATTCATTCATTTAAACTGTAGGGGTCAGTCAAACTGTAGGTAAAATTAGCTTTTAATATAGGATTCTGTTATATTTTGTGCCCTGACCAGTTATTGTTTGAAGGCATCCTGTACATCTAAACCTGCATTCACCCAAGCAAAAAAAGGTCAATATTTTTAATCAGCATATGTGACTCAGAGTTGATCTTTTTTTCCCCGATTGTTTGCGGCAAAGAGTAACCGCATGGAACCTAATCTTCTTGACTCTCTTGGGTCAGCTCGGTCTGGTCAGACCAGTAGCACCAAGAGTTAAACATTATATTTTTGTTTCTGTGTGAATCCAGCTAAACAACCACCGGCCTCAATATCAGATTTCACTCTTCTTGTCCACAGGGATAAATGTATAGGTGTGTAACTGACGTGTGTGTGTGTGTGTGTGTGTGTGTGTGTGTGTGTGTGTGTGTGTGTGTGTGTGTGTGTGTGTGTGTGTGTGTGTGTGTGTGTGTGTGTGTGTGCGTGTTAAGAGTGTGTATTAAGAAGCACATGTGTGTTAATAAGCACATGGTTCACAGTTTGCATTTTGTTACATAGAGCTTGTTTTACAACGGGTATTCTTTGAACAAACCCACATACAGTATGCCAAAGCAGTTGAACACAGAAGGTCCTCAAACCTATAGAAATAAAAGCTTTTTGTGTTTTTGTCTCCAGAGTTTAAGCGTGTGTGTGTGTGTGTGTGTGTGTGTGTGTGTGTGTGTGTGTGTGTGTGTGTGTGTGTGTGTGTGTGTGTGTGTGTGTGTGTGTGTGTGTGTTTTTTCTGCCTTGTGATGTCAATTAATTTGTGATGTCTTGTGTCATGCCTCAACTGTGGCTACTTTATTGCGCTGTATTAAATTCCAGTGCAGTTATAGCTCCAACACCCATCCTTTGCCCCGGGACATGTTTTCATGTTTCACAAATAGCTAGAGCTATTGCAAAGATACCTGATGACTTGTTTCATAGTCTTCCTATTTATATAGAACACTACGTTGTCAGATTCTAAGTGAGTGAAGCTTTCTGATGCAGCTTCATTTTAATTTAGCCGATACTTCTATATCATTGCATTTTTCTGAAACGATCAGCTGTCAGATTACAAATGACATAAAAATGCTCGATCTTGAACTTGATTGTCTGTTAAATCCTTGCTGGTTGGAGCTGTGGTTGGCATTTTTGGCACCGTGCAGCAGATGGATCTATCTGTTCAGACCTGTGACATGACTGGAAACACGGGGCTCTGTTGTGTCATCATCAGTCTTCCCCTATTTGCATCCGTAGCTCACTATTTTGTATGATTTATTCCATGTGGTCAGCACTCACTGAAGGCATTTATTCCCCATGTCTGACATTTGTTGAAAAATATATACAGTTAACATTTGTTTGGGAATGAAAACTCACATCATATTCTGTAGCTGATATTCTTCACAGTGGACCACATACAAATTGATAGTTACACTGAGCATTTTAGAGATTAATATGGGAGAAATCTGACTCAGCAATCATGATTCAAATTAGGAACCTTTAGGATCCATTAATACAATTTACAACTACTGTAGTTAAAATGTTTTTTGCAGAAATGCATCCAAAAGGCATGATCAGGGCAGCAGCCAAAGGAGTGAAGGAGCTGTCATGTATATTTACAGTACGGATAAACACGAACAGCATTAGATTTCATTTAAAAATTTAACTAAAGTTTCCACTTGTGAAGTTGTTTGAATATGTTACACCTCAAATATTTTCAAAGGAGGAACATATAAAAAATAATCTCTGACTGGGCAATTCTAGCTGTAAAATGAATATTTGCTCTTTTCATACCACAGTGTTTTTTTTTTTTGCATCTTACATGCATTTTTTTAGAAATATTCATATGAAAATATACAAAAAAAATATCAAAAGCTGTTGTTGACTAATAACAAACTGCTTTATTCTCAGTTCCTGAAAGAATCAAAAGAAGTGAGGCTTGTGTTGGACCAGAGACGAGGTGGTTTGGATCAATGTATTTGTGAATATCTGAACGTTAACTTGGTGCAGTGGCACTGCACACGGAGGTACTGTAGATCCATAAAACAGCTTGTAAAAAAGGCTTGCTCGTAACAACAAAAGAGAAACTATCAAACAGTGAAGGTAGCCTTGTAAAACTTGACATTTACTCATCAAAGATTAAGATAAATCTATCTTAAACAGTACTTTACTAGAACAAATTAAATGCTGGAACGATTTGAAAAGAATTGGGCTTGGATCTGATTGCTGGTTCAAAGTTTGTAAAGTACCTGGATGTGTTATGGTTAGTATGTAATGAATCCCTATTGAATCTTCCCTCATTTTTATTTGCAAAGAGAAATGAAAACACATTCAGGCAGTAATTTAAGTAATTAGAACCAATCTGGCAAAACCATTAGTTCATAGGATGTCAGTCTAAGGTTTTGTTCTCAAATCTTAACATTTCTTATTGAGTGTAATTACTCTAAAATATTTCATATGACATTATAATTGAATTAAAGTCTTTGATACAAACACAATATACAATCATTAAAAGAAGAGTGTGTGGTTCAGTGTATGTTGTTAGAAAATGGCCTTCATGGTTGTCGATTAACAGACGTGAGCGATGCTACAACCTTTATAAAGAATTTGTACTGGGTACTGCTTGACTCTGAACTGATATGGGTTGTAGAAATGCTTTATGCTCAATTAAGCGTCCAACTTCAATTGATTGTCTCACTGTTGTGACTTAATTTTTCTTTCTACTTTATTCTTCCGTCTCTTATGTCGCCCTCAGTCCTGCAGCACTCTGCTCTCATATGCTCTCTTTTGACAGGTGCCTCAGTGCAGAGGATCTGCAAAGGGCTGTTGTGTTCTTGGTGAGGATAGAGTTGTGCCATGCCCTTAGCATGGTGTCAACTGTAGTGTAATCTCTGTGGTTTGCAGCCAGAGGCAATAGTTTTCTGCACCGAGTGGGAGACAGAGAGAAAAAGGCTGAGAGCACGAGGGGGGAAATGCGATTGAGTAGGAGGGAGAAGCTCTAAGGTCTGTTTATCCATGTAGTGACAGCTGCTTCGCTTCTCTTTTAATAACAGGTTTTATATCTGGATCATTATTTGTAGTTGTGAAAGATTAAAGCTAGGTTATTACTGCTGGCATTGAGAAAATATCTGTGTCTAGAGTGTCGTTTAACTAGCAAAGCCAAGCCTCTGTAACAAAATATGTGTGTTGTGATGTGCATGTTGTCTTATGTCTGTTGAATACACTCTATATAACAGCAGTTTCTATATATAAAAAAAAATCAACTTACTTAACTACCTTAAATTTATTTGATACATTTACCGATTTCAACTCATCAAACTGCCGCTATAGAATATCGCCAATTGAACTTTATTAGTACAAATCAATTTTTTTTACCAAACATTTAAATTGTGTGAGATATTTCCCGTGTGTAGGATTTAGTGGCATCTAATGGTAAGGTTGCAGACTGCAACCCTCCAGTGGCCATGAAACTTGTGAGAAACATTAAAGGCCCTCTTTAGAGACAGTGCTTGGTTTGTCCATCGTGGGTTATTGTAGAAACATGAGGGGGGGGGGGGGGGCAACACGATGGACTCCGGAGATGAGGAGAATATAAAAACCTCATCTAAAGAAAAGGATATATATTGATTCTTAGTTTCAGGGGATTATATACTAATCAAAGGAGAATTATGAATATTATGTAAAGATTTTACCACTAGATCCTCCTAAATCCTTCACACTGAACCTTTTAACACATTCATTTTGTGTGTGTTTACAAAACCATTTTACCACCAACCAATATGTTCGAATCTTTTTGAGCTGCAAGCATCTCCTCTATTTCCTTTGTGCAGTCACAAATCAAATCAGATGCTCTTTAGGCTACATACATACTGCCTTTTTAATTGTATTTTCTTTGGCCACTTTTTCAGTGTAAAAAGTCTCTAAACCTTAGAATTGGTATCTATGGAATTAGCACAGCCACAGTTTAAAAACATTTTCATTAAACTGATTGTAGCATTTCAACGTCGGTGATGAATCTGTGTCTCTATTATGTCTTTTTTTTTTGCATACTATCTGTATAAACACTGAACATTGACATATAGCACTTAATGTACAGTAGTAGTAAGTTATATTAAATTGGGACACAGCTTCTTTACTTACATATATTATAAGCATTGGCATCTAAATTGGTTCTTCTTTATTTCTGCAGTTTTGTAACAGATGTTAGCGTAGTGAGTGTGTCATCACATTGCTCATTTTGGTGTTATATATGAGAGCATTGTTAAGAGTGACAGGAAAGATGGTACAGAGGGGTGGTGAGGCTATGAGACATTATTACATATTTGTTTACTACATATTAGAGCATTGAATGAGACCAGAGCATGAAGTTATCACAGCATTACAGAGCAGATCTATCCTGCCAAGTCATAATTCTTGTTTCACTCCAACTGTCTGCATAGTATTAAATCCTCCTGATTCATTAAAGCTGCTACACAGTCAGTGGTTGGTCAGTGACATGTAAACCAGTGGATGTGCTTAGCGTGATTAGATATTGACTCCCGTCAGACGAATAAATTAAGCATTGTAATTAATTTAATGGGACAGTTTGACTTTCCAAATGCTGTGTGAGTGAGTTACAAAGCTAAAACTGTTTGACTTGATATAAAGGAGGGATGAGCGATTCCGGAGAAAGATAGCTGATTGTTGAATCTCACTCCCCGGTCGTCAAATACAGAGGACTTGGGAACGAGAACCAATCCAAGGCATTGGCATTTTCACTCCGCATGTCTTCTTCTCTATACTTTTTCTTCCAGGCCTCTTTATTTATTCTCTTCTTTCTTTTCCTACTTTGAGCTCTGTTTTTCATCTTTCTCTGTTGTGTTGTGGGGCCATAAGGAGAAGCTCATGACATTGTACTTTTAGTAGAATAAACAATATAGATATATAAGATGATGACTCTGTGATTGTGAATAATATACTCAAACACTTTTATAGGCACAAATTTATTTAGGTAACATTACTTGATGATAATCTTGTTTTTTTTTCTCTTTCTCCCTCATCTTTTTCTTTTCCAGATATTTCCAGAATCTCATACTATGCTGGTGAGTACAATGATTTTTTAAATACATGAAAGTACTTTTGAAGCATTTTTGAAGTACCCATAATTAAACTGGCTTTATAAGGTTTCCTTTTACCATTATAGTATATAAAAAATAATGTCAGCCTTTTAATAAAAGTCTTTGTTCAAACTTAAAGAGGGCTGGTGTTGCTTTGTCATTGGATGCCTTGAGGTAGAAATGAATAACTTCATATAAACAAGCCCTTTTCAAACAAGCCCTTTTCAAGGAGGATTTGTATGTTTTGAGCTGAGAACTAGTCATTCCTGCAAAGGACAAACACATAATTTACATTTCTTGACCTCAACTTTTGCAAGCCTCCAGTGGGAGATGTGTTGCCAAAATTGAGGTTGTGGTTAACTGACACTTAAAATTCGATGGCTCTTTATGACTTTGGTGGAAAGTAACAGCAGCATGGCACATATAGATCGTGTAAACTGTATTGTGGCCAATAACAATCTTATTCTTAAGACTGCCAATAAACATCACAAGGTAATTTTTAGTGGAGAGCATGCTGAGCACAACAATACAGCATCTGTAACTCTGATAGAAAGAATCCAACTATTATAATGGAGATAATACTCAAAACACAAAGAAAGATATCATGGATTTATGGCTCTCAACCCGTCTGAGGAATTTAAGCACAACATTTGGTTTAAAATGTAATAAGTCAATGAAAACTAAGGCTACATAAAAGATTCAAAAATATCACTGTGCAGAATGAATTTTCTGAATATCCAATAAAATAAAGTTTGTACTTATTTTATTTTATTTATTTGCTTATTCTGTCATTTCACATGAGGATGCAGTAAAGAGTGATAGTCGTTGTTGTATATGGTGTGTTGGTGCTGAGTTAAATTGATGATTGTTCATTGCTTAAACCCGTCAGTGTATTTATATTGTGCATCCTAGTATTTAATTAAACACATTTGTTGTTGAGACTGCAAAAGAACTGCCTCTGTCATTTCAGCAAATGTCCCAAAATGATATGTTTATGTTATGTGTGCGTGCATGGATCAAAAAAACACAGAAACACGGGACACCGCTGTGAGATGCTTCTTTTAATTATGACCACAATCATTCCCTAACCTTAGCCTTGTGGTTATTACTGTAACCATCACAACCATAATGTTGTCACATCATGAATTTCCACTGATTCCAGCTGTGAAAGGCACTGACAAATGATGTTGGAGCCGTCAGGTCAAAAAAAAACACTCCTCCTCAGCATACTTTGTCTTTAATTTGGTGCATTTATTATTCTTGTTTGGTGCGAAATCTAAACTTTAAATCTACAATGCTCTTCGTGAGTTTGTATCATTAAATAATCACAGTATTATTGTTGTCAGTGTTTTGCTGCTGGAGGCGTGGCTAAAAAGTGTTCACGATCATCTTGTCCTTTGGCGCAATTGGGGGATTAAATGTCAGCGTGCACTATTGCCAGTGATGAGCTGGCATGATGCAGGAGCAGGTGAAATTAGTTTGAGAAGAGGGGGGACAGAGGGCAGTAGAGACCTGCTGAGGGCCGTGGAGAGAGAGAGAGAGAGAGAGAGAGACAGACAGACAGACAGACGAGGGGGGTGGATTACGAAAATGGTCCGAGTGCAATGTATGTTTTCAGTGGCTAAGCCTGACTTCTGGTGTGTGTGTGTGTGTGTGTGTGTGTGTGTGTGTGTGTGTGTGTGTGTGTGTGTGTGTGTGTGTGTGTGTGTGTGTGTGTGTGTGTGTGTGTGTGTGTGTGTGTGTGTGTGTGTGTGTGTGTGTTGAGGTTGGGATTGTGTGCTCATGTGATTGCCTGTTTATTAAACCTGCGTGATTAACCCTTGTGCACCATGTGTGTTGATCAAGACTGTGGTCCTTTTGGCATATTTGAAAGTACTGTCCAATCAGCTTGCCCACTTTCCACTGCATGAAGTCTAAATGACAATATTTCAGTTTTCTCTTTCTTCCTGTTTCTTTCCTTTACCGCCTTACACACACACACACACACTCGTACACATACACACACACTCGTACACATACACACACATACTCACACACAGCCACCCACTCCCTCCCTCCCTCCCTCCCTCCCACAGAAAACATAGCAGAGAAGAAACACTTGGCTCACATGGGCATACACACTCCCTGAATATTTTGCGCACACGCTCTCTCTGCTTTGCTGACACACACACACACACACATTCTCTCTCACTCTATGGTCTCTTTGGTGCAATCATTTCAACTGCTTAAGGACTGTACTGGATTTAAAATGTATGTGTGGTTGAGAATGATGTTGTGATCGAGTTGCTCTTCCGCTGCTCCAGATAAAAGCCTTCAGAAGCCAGACTGAACAACACATAGATTTCCTGGATCCATTTTTTTTTTTTTTCATCCAACCCGCTGCGGCTACATCATTTTCTAGATGCCATCCTGCTCACCTGCCTGCCTTTTGGATCAGGATTATTGTTTCCAAAATTTAGCTCCACCTCTCCAGGCCTGTCACTTTATGTCTCTGACATCAGACACCGGCTTTGACCTGGTTAACTCCTGTAGGCTCCGAGCATTATGGAAAGGCTTTTGAGGATGTGAGGCTCAGCTTCTCCCCGGGGCTCCTCTGCTGTCTCTCTTCATCCCTCTGTCTTTATTACGGTGTCTTTCTCATTCATACTTCTTTATTTGTCTTTTTTGATAATTCTGTGCTCATTCAACTGTCCCCTCATCCAACTGTCTTAATCCTTCTTTTCTGCTTTGCTATGCTTTTTTTCCCTCCTGCGTCGGTCACTCTTATCCACCTCTCCCTCATGAGGCTCCATTTCTCTACGTCCTGCTTTGCCCTGCAATTTCATCTCTTTCTTCACTGAGATTAATGCCTTTTTTCTTTTTTTCTGTTCTTCTCATCTGTCTTGCCATCTCATTTGGACCACATTACTGGATTTGCAGAACACAACGTCCACCTTTCTTGCATGTTGAATCCTATTTTTCCCAGCAAAGGATGGCCGTGCTGTTTTGTGACCTGTATGTTTGACACACAGCGGTGAGCCCTGTGACTGACGATGTATGGCTGCAGCCACGTTCCTTGAATTTAACATGGGAGTGATTCATTGAATCTGCAGGTCTTCACTGAATGACCAAATTTGATGTTTTGTGAGGTTTTATTGGACCACATGATGGCTTAATGGAGAGAGGAATTATCCCCCAACAACGTAAGCCAGACTTGAAAGATTGTTTTTGTGGAGCTTTACACCCTAAGTGTCCTCAGGCTGCTGACTACTTTCCATTCAGAAGGGCTCTATCTCCCTGAAGTGAAGGACTAAAAAATGATTTCCTCACACTGATCGTTACGCATCATTTTGCCCAGTGATAAACATATTTTTTTTGCGTTAAAGGACATGTTTTGGGCAGATTGATTCCTAAGACCTAAACTCCCAACCACTCCTTCAAGTCCTGCAGTAACACGATATATCAGCAAGCTTTAGGACAGTGACTCTCTCAGAAGCTTTTGTATTTCTGTACTAGATACTGTATTTGCAGTTATCATTGTTTTTCTGTTATTTCAGAAGACAGTCTGGCTTCCAGAGTGACTTTGACTTGCTTAGATTCTACTGTGGTTGTAAAACACAGAGTCAGAACTTCTATCTCAGTGTGAGAGATGCTCAGTGATTTCACCTTTCACTATCAGCAGGACTTGAACTCCTGATGATACATGTCGAGTGAAGTGCTTGCTGGAGAATAGACTGTTTTTCTGCCTCCTGTGACAGTACTGTACTTGCAGTGTCATCAGATGTTACAGTGCACAAATATTTGACATCCTCTATTTCCTTTCCCCTTCTGGGTTCTTTGCTTTACTGGAGATACTCACAACCCTTGGACACCAGCTTTAATTGATTATTTTTTTTTCTATTGTGTTTCCTGTGACTGACTTGTGAGGCAAGTGTTGCACAATATCATCTCCCCTATAATCAATTGCAGCCAAGTTACCAACACTAAAGGCTTCAACTCTTGGAATATTTTAATACATCTATATGTTCTCTCTTGGCTTATTTAAATTTTACGTACCAGGATCTTTTCATACTTGTAAAGAGCAGTTAGTAGCAACTCCTAGTCCCAGGCTCTATGCTGTTTTTGGTGCTCAGCAGTTTTTTCTGGAGCCCGTCGCCAGAACTTGAACAGCGTCCCCTAGAGAACAAATGGAGAACAGCGGCTGTATCCCTCTCTGCTGGAGCAAGGGTGCCTGTATCTACGCACAGCATCCCCTACCAAGTATGTACTAATAAGTGTGTCAATTGAAACTGTCAGTACAAACTGAATGCTGGCTTATGTCCTAACAAATGCAGAATGAAGTTGGATAGGTTCTCTTGTACTTTCAGCACTGAATTTAACTAAAGCCTTGAGATTCACAAATACATACTGGTATATTCTAACCATTGTTATTCAGATGGAAACAATGACAGTGCACCTTTCTCCATCTTGGTATCATTATTTACAATTAAATATAAAAGTCAGATCCTCCTCATGATTTCCCCATGCTTGTTTACCGTCTCTCACTCTGCAGGGAAGCTTCCTGCTATTCTACTTAACGTTCACTTTTTCATCAGGATGGTCAGATTTCATTTTTCTGAGCTATGTTTTGAATAGAATTGTGCATTTCTTATCTTTGGAACTTTGGAAGAGATTTTGATTGATATAATGAGGTAAAAATACAGGTCAATTTTGTCCTCATATCAAGCTCTGTGAGCTCTTTGCAACCTCTATGAAATGAAGAAAGCTGCCAAAGGCACAGAACGCTGCATGGCCAGCTTTGAGTCAAAAGAATAAACATTCGATTTTTCTAGGATTTCCATGAAGCAGACCAGTGAATTACTTAATTATTAATGCATATAGCCTCATTTTTAAAATAGCTTGATTTGATTTAATTGGTTGGTGTGAAGTGGACTCTTTTTGCTTTAGCTCAATGTTTTGTTGAAAAACACTCAGTTATGGTTGTCAATTGGTATCAGTTCTCTTGCTGTTTGCGTTGCAACTGTATTGATCTGTAATTAGATTGGTGAAACAAGAGCATGTGGTGAGATGGTGGTTATAAGCTACCCTGATAGCTGTGATGTCACTAGAACAGCTCAGAACGCACACACACCACAGAAAAATATTTTATTTATGTGATAGTAACATTTCCACCAGAAATGAACATTCACTTACTCTTTATATGTATATAGATATACAACCAATGTCTAAACTTGGAGCTTTGTCTTTTGAATCCCCTGGTATAGATAACACACACATCTTTTAGTCCCCTGGTATAGATAACACACACATCTTTGGCAGAAGACAGAAGAGAGGGTGTAGCAGTGTGCAGGAGGAGGATGAGGAGCAGGGCAGAGGAGATTGTTCAGTATGAGAGAAAGATGAGAGGGAGGAAGGAAGAGAGGTGGTTCAATAGGACAGAGGGATCAAATGGAGATTGTGAAGGCGGGAACCGAAAGGCCTGTGAGCATGTGAGATGAGAGGGGGAGAAGAATAGAGCTGCAGATGAAGGGAAAAAGGATGGAGAAGGATGGATACAGGAGATTTGGCTGAAATGCAAAAGAAAGGGAGGGGCTTTGGGGAGAAACACACAAAGACATAGATAAAAGTGAGGAATGAACAACTGAGGGAAATAGTAAAAGAAAGAGATGGTACCAAAAAAAAGATGCTCCTTCAGGATTGTGCTAATACCAGTAACCTAAATACCAGTTAAGTTGGAGAGCTCAACTCCAGCCTGCTGTGGAGTGTCAGTGTTTGGAGCCCCACTGAGAGAGGGGGTAGCTGTCCTGCCAGCTGCCTACTCCCCTCCTGCCTGCCTGCATGGCCTACTTGATTTGATTCCTCTCTTTTTTTTTTCTTCTCTATTTCAGTATGTGAGGGCATGCATGTGGGGATTTAGTGGAGTTGTGTTGACAAGAAATTGGCGCAGTGTAAAATGGTTTCACTTGTACTGTGCTGTGTAGTGCACCTCTTTTAGAACAATAATTTACGCACTGGGAGATGGAGTTTATATTGCCCTGATTCTGATTTTTCAAGTTACAGAGACAGGTAGTTGAAGCATAGCCTTTTGTGATGTGAAGGCTTTTATTATTTATTTGTATTAATTGTTTGTTTGTTTTTCATGACACCATTATAACAAGAATGCTGTTTAGTAGACAATGTGAAAGTCCCAGGTGTCACTTCTTTCCATGCCGGATGATATGAAAAAGGTGCATTTGTACCTGATAAACATAACCCAATTCATTATCGTTAATAATTCATCACAAGTGTTTCCTTTAACCTGAAACATAGTACATTACATAATGCGCATACTAGTTGGTACCTTTTTGTATATAGGAGCTATGCATATACTAAATTCTTAAATGCTATTGAAATACTGGTAAACATCCTCCCTCTCCTACCATGTCTGATGTAACAGTATTTATAACATAAGTAGCTGTATGAATGCACTAAGGGAAATGTAGGTATGTCTCCTTCTCTAATAGGATTTCAGAAAGCTGTGTGTAGTATGGCTAAGGGTATGCATGTTTGTGTTTTGCGTCTATATGCAGCAGTTCATTACAGCATGTTAGTGTTTATTATCTAATATTATCAGCGACTGAGTGAGTGAGTTACAGCAGATGGATGAATATGAGGGGCTGTACCAGCTATAAGTTACTCTCATCCCTCATGGATATATTTCAACTATACTTTGTACTTTTAACTTTATTTTGACTTAAACTTCTTTACCTTAAATTTAGCTTCTTTATTTTTAATTGAAACACTTTTTTTCTTTTAACCTTTTAGTTTAAATATTAAAAGGTTATTTCTATTCTTTAAATTTAGAGTGTAAGGAAATGCAAATTTCTTGTTTTTCTGTTTCTAGTTGACTTTAAAAAACATTCATGTTGCTCCCACGAATGCAAAGCAGACTTTTTGTCGTCTTCGGGAAAAACACAGGTGGCCTTAATAACAGTACCGACAGCTCACTTCCTGTCACTGATACTGGGACACAGTAGCACTGATAGCGAACCAGCATGCGCGAAAGCAGGCTCTCTTCCAAATGGAATTTAACAATCATTAATACACATGTGAGTTATTATTATCTGCTGCAAAATGAGTCCATGTAACCAAGAAACTGAGGGTGATTATGAAAGCACCAAATGCAAAGTTTGGCATTTGGTAGCTTAATGCAAACATTGCAATTGTGTCCAGTTATCTGGTTTGTGGTCAGTTTTTCTGTTGCACTATTTACAAGAAACTTAAAAATGGTCTGATGTTACTTCTGATATCCACAAAATCCTTCGTCGGCTCTCACTCAGTAATGGGGGGGGGACCACGAGGCGCATTTCACAATTCACTACCTGCACACAGTGCTGGTACAGAAAAAAGATACTAATCACATCCCAAAATATTTTTGAAAAATGGTAATATCTGTGCACCATGGGTGGATCTGGGTTTTTTTTTAATAGCTTTGGTACTTTTGATAATATTGAATGCAGATATCATGTTCCTATGAACACATGGTATGGAAAAAGTATTGACAGCAGTTTGACAACCTCTTAATACCGTATGATCAATAACGTGAAGTGCCTGACAGTTCAGACCTCCTCCCCTCTCAAATGCATGCTGATCTTCACTAAGATCGATTGAGAAAGCTTTGGAATTCGAAGCATTCCCAGCAAATACACAGAGCCAGGCAGTCTCTGCCTGTTCAGAAAGTTGTAAATCTCTGCAGCCATCAAAGTAACAGAGGAGTGACATTACATGAGCAACACTGCAAAACTTCACTCCTGTTTATATTTTTTTTGTAGTATGATATTGTGTCATTGAATGTGTTCATCACGCTGATAGTAATCAGATAGACAGAGTTGGTTGTTATTAGTGATGCAGATGGTAAATGAGATAATATAGTGAAATTATACTAATAATAATCAGAACTATCATAGTCACAGTGGTATTACTTTAATTGGATGATGACAGTAATACTTTAAGAGACATTTGTAATCTGATTTTCACTAATCTGCTATATTAAACCCCTGAAACCCAGCCTATGATCATTATACGTTTACCTACACTCATCACACCCACAGTATGTGTTCACTTTTAATAACCGTACATACTTTTACATTTGCTGAACTGAACAAAATCTACTTTCAATTTTTACTTCCTTCATCTCTGAATAAATCTTGCCTTCATAGCTAATAACCAACCAACCCATTTATCTATGTCTTGGATCTAAAAACCTAGAAATAGAGTCTAGTACAGTGTATTCACTTCTCATATGATGCAGGGATTTACTGCCCTCAGAAATGTTAAGAGTACTCATAGAAACAGTCTGTCAGTTGTGTTTATTGTCTTCATATTTAATGGACTAAACAAGTCACCCCTAAAACCAATCAGATGTTTGAACGCAGAATAGATGATGATGCACATCACAATTTGACAGGTCTTTGCAAAAGGATTGAATTCCCCAATACTGGAAGTGAACAATACATGTCACATGATAGCTAGAATTCAGCTGAAGCCAGTCACCATATGATGAGTTGACAAGCCTGCAGGGATAACCAGGAAGTGACAGAAGGACATAGGAAACAGCAGAGTGTATTTGTCTCGCACAAGAACTGCAGTTTGAATATAGTTCCTTCCTCATGCTGTGGCATATTAGTAAATGTTAAATATGAAATAGAATTTGACATTGAGTTAATTTTTTTTACTCCTTTTCCAAATTAATCATCTTGTCGTTCTGTAGGGTTTTTTTGTGGTAAGCTTGTCTTTAATAATCTATTAGTGAGAAGTCACCCTGCTTTTAGGCTTAAGCCCACTTATAGCTGCTACTTTTCAAGCTGTTACCATTGAACACCAATTTCCTAAACATACCACAGACCCTAAGATCGTCAAGCCTGTTTTTAGAAACGAATAGATTGGAAACTAAAGCCAACCAGCCATGTAACTGGTTGAGAATAGCAAACATTTGCTTCACATCGACTCGGGTATGGCTTGGACATGTTGGCCATTTCCCTTTAACACTGCAGATGAGACTGAATGATCGGTTTACTGGTGTGACGAAAGGAGTGCTTGACAAGTCTTATTCTCATTGTTGCTTTGTTATCACAATTTTAAGATCTTGGCTGGGTGTATGCTGCACGAGATCTCGTTTCTGCTTTTTATTATTAATGTTGCCTGTTATGTGTCCTGACAAATGTATGAACGACAGATTGTTGGCGACTAAGAGGTTGTTTGAGTTTGTTTCACTGTCTTAGCTTTTATTTTTTTTTCAGAAATGTGTTTAAAAGTGTTAATGAAGCAGTTATTTTCTTTTCACCTCATCATTCTTAATAAGTTGATTTTTATTCTCCTGCACTGTCAAATGCTCTGTTCACAAAATCAGATCATTCAATGTATTTCCAGTGAGGATACAAGACATGATGATTTCAGATTACTCAAACTACAAAGTCAACCCCTCTTCTATCTGTGCCTCTCTCTCCTTTGCAGAATATGACCCCCAGTTAGCCTCAGGTGGAGCATCTGATTCAGGCATGGCGTCGTCTTCCTTCTTGGAACCCAACCACAATCACTCTACTGCGAGTGGCTGTGGGGTTAAGTCTCGTTCTGGGATCCCTGGTGGCACTGCTGTTGGTACCAGTGGCTCTGCTGCCGGAGGCCTTGAGAGACCCCCAGGCTCCATGGACCGGGTTCTAAAGATCTTCCATTATTTTGAGACAAACAGCGAACCGTGCACCTGGGCGAGTAATATCAGGCACGGAGATGCTACAGATGTCAGGGTAGGACACATAAACACTTCTTAAATTCCATCCCTCCATTGTCAGTATTTTCCCAGTTTTCTCATCCATTCACTTGTTTGAACAGGGTGTTATCCAGAAGATAGCAGAGATCCACAAGTTGCGCTGTGTGTCCTCGCTGGGCCTCCGCCTGACCCATCTGCACTCTGATGCCCTCCATTGGCTACACCCCGATTTGGGTGTGTCTCACATCAGGGAGAAATATGAGAAACAGCACCCCCAGGAGCAATGGAGGTAGAATTACAAACAACTCACTGTCTAACCACAATCCACGTCTTTCCTTATTTCACTTTATCCATAAGAGGAACTAGAGTAATGTTTATGTCTGCATAGTCACTGCACTCAGATCAGTGACCACTGAAGGTGGCTGACGACACCATCTGTAGCTAAGGTATCTATGGGTGGATACTTTGCTAATAAATAAGTGGTCAATAAATTGGCCTTACTTTATTCTCCAGGAGGAGGAGGTTGATCTTCACTACAAGCATTTCATCTTTACAAATGCCCTATTGGGCTGTACATTAGGGCATTTGTAAAGTTAAAAAAAAGAAACACGTTTTTAAGCAATGAACCTGCCAACCAAGAGTATTTAATACCTACCTACCTTACAAGCTAGAGTTCTATAACCTATAAACTATTTCATACTTTCAATAAACCACAGACCAAGAGTTGACACATACTTTCCATTGAGTGGACTGATCTATAAGTAGTAAAACATATTACAACCACATTTTTAATATTGAGCTTGTCCCTCTTAACATGGCCCCAGCCTTCATTTACCTGAGCTTTAAAAGTCCACATATAATGTGTTTTTACTCATTCATCAATATCTCCCTATTGTGTATACAGATGGGTTAATAGCCAAAACGAATGAAAGGTTTACAACTTGTGCATTTATGTATTATTTTATTGCGCAAGAAAAATTGAAATGATCTCAAAGTGAATGAGATGTTCACACTGCTAATATGCACCTGGAGCTGCTCTGCCAGTTGTTGCAGCTCTTATTCAGAGGGCGGAAGAGCTACAAGCCCACAGGAGCTTCTGCTCCTATTGTTAGAACAGCAGAAATAGCCCAGGGGATGGACTGACTCTATCACACTCTTATCTCTCTCCCTTGGGCGCCTTCTCTCATTCCATCTCGTGTGCTCGCAGTCTCCCTCTCACTATCATTCTTTTCATCCTTCTTTCTCTCATCTCTCAGATCTGTTTTCTTTCTAATGCAGCTCTTTCTTTTCTCGTAACCACACATCATTTTCTCTGTTCTCGCTCTCTTTTTTTTTTTCACTCATTATATAGCGAGGATGTTTTATTCATTTTGTCTTCATGATTTCTTCTTGATTTCCTTTGTTAACTAACTACAGGCCTGTAGCATCACAGCATCTTTGAGCTCACTATTCACCTGACCCATTTCTTCACCACTGTAGTCACTGTAATATGTCGATAATAAAGTAATATATCACTATAAACAATGATGGAGTGATGAAATGATGAAATTCACTGCAAAGGGCAGAAAAAATACATTTGGTGCAGCGCCTTTTCTCTAGATGGGGGTATGTTGCAGCATACGCTCTCTCCTCATTGGGAACAAAAAACAAAACAAAAACACCCTGGCAAAACCAAAATAAAAACCACTGTTTGGTGACCGGGGACCTTATTTAGCCAAACCGTCTCTGTCATTCTCAGGTATGAGTTGCGGATACGTTACCTTCCTAAAGGTTACCTCAGCCATTTTTCCGAAGACAAACCCTCTCTCAACTACCTCTATCACCAGGTGAGGCCACAAAAACTGGAGACAGAAAGGTATCCCACTTGTGAGAAATACTAACTAGAAAAATGTTTTTTGTCATAAATGATATTATACATTTTCTTGAACCTGTTCTGTCATAGTTAATCTGCCCTGTCACTTCCTGTTTGTTGAAAGAAATACTTAAAAAGATACCTAACTGCTTTAACATGTTAAGACTGTATAGGACTGCAAAAGATTACGTGATTTTACTTTTAGCTACTTTACAGCAGTGTTGTTTCAAAAAGGTTGTGTTGGGATGTGGTATTTATCCAGGTCAAGAGTGACTACATGCAACATATAGCTGATCAGGTGGATCAAGATGTTGCTTTGAAACTGGGCTGTTTGGAAATTAGGTGAGAAACACATGAGTTTTCCAGAATGTCTTGAGATGACCATTTAATACTGTGTTTACATGCTGTATCTCGTTCTCCCTGTGAATTACAGGAGGTTCTTCAGAGAGATGCCAGGAAATGCCCTGGATAAGAAATCCAATTATGAACTACTAGAGTAAGATTGATTTTATTTACACTGTAAACCAAATAGCCTCTAATGCATTTTAAGAGATACATTTCAACTATTCAAATATAAATTTGTGGTGTGTTATTCTTAGGAAAGATGTTGGTTTGAGAAGGTTCTTCCCCAAAAGCCTATTGGACTCCCTCAAGGTAAACCCTAAACCACTGTAGAAACGGTCAGTGACTCCCTTTTAAGCTCTGACATCAGAAATGACAGTGGCAGAAATTCATTTAGTCCTACTTGATGTGCTAATGACTGCTTGACTGAGTGACCTGACTTGTGGGGAGACCAACTTGATGGCTGAATGGATTTCCGGCTGAATTTCAAATAATCTGATTGGATGGAATTAAGTTAAACCTATACTGTTGGCACTCGCAGTGTGTCTTGTCAGTGGTCTCTACCTTTCTTGGCTCTGAACCAACTTTTTCCCAGAAAGACTTAGCCATCGGACGTATTGTCTTTCTCTCTCCCTCAACACTATTAGGCAAAGACTCTTCGTAAGCAGATTCAGCAGACCTTTAAGCTGTTTGCCAACCTAAACGATGAACAGAGCATCCACAAGTTCTTTGAGATACTCTCTCCCATCTACCGCTTCGACAAAGAGTGCTTCAAATGTGCTTTGGGGGTAAGACAACGCTCTATTCATAAAGATAAAAAAAGTGTCATTCATTCATTTTCCACGAGATAATTCATAAGAAATCAGAGGGTCGAAGTTTTAGCCGATTCGGCATGCTTAGGATAACATATAGAGTGAGCTGTAATGTTTTACGCAAAAAGTTTGTTAGAACTACATGGTGAGGTAAGCCAAATAAGTTTTAGCACTTGCTCCACAAATTATAATAGTATAAGTACATTCTTATTATTATACTGTTCTCTATAGCATTGCATTATCACTGTATATTCTTATTATACTGTTCTCTGTAGCAATGCATTATCACTGTCACCTATGTAAACAATGCAAACCTTCCTCTGTCCTGGATGGCATTTTATGCCAAAAGTAGTGAAAACACACAAGAACATTAAAATTGCTTTATGTTATCAATTTTACATTTCTGCCTGTACTATGTTTAGTTAATATAGCAGATGGTACAATGAAATGCGATTTCTACTTTAATGCTGTACTGTCTATCTCCCTAGTCTAGTTGGGTAATATCAGTAGAGTTAGCTATCGGACCAGAGGAAGGAATCAGCTACCTCACAGATAAGGGCTCAACGGTGAGTAATGCACATAAACAACTTTAAAGTACTCCACTGCTTAAACTGAGTTATTAAATTTACACTTAGTTAGGACAGGCTACTGTATTTATCAAAATGTCAATGAATTTAATAAGTTGATTTTGAGTGAATTAGAACTTGTCTTGTGTTCATAAACACAAAAAAGTGTACTCTTTATGACATTGTCTTTTGAGTACACACTGTAAAGACTATGATTACTGTCAGCACTGTCATATGTGATGAAAGAAATACATAACATAATTGGTGAAATGAATAATGATCTGCAGTTATTTGAAAAGATTATTTCTACAAAACTGAAGAGCACAAACATGTATAGTCAGTTATTTGTGAATTTTAATATTTCTCTGTCCGTGTCTTTAATTCTGCAGCCTACACACTTAGCTAACTTTAACCAGGTTCAGTCCATCCAGTACTCTCCTTTGGAAGAGAAGGACAGGAAAGGCATGCTGCAGCTCAACGTAGCAGGAGCTCCAGAGGTGAAAGCACACATGCACATACCTTGCATACTATTGGTTTAGCTCTCTATTTTAGGATGGTTCTTTGTGGAAAAAAATGCTTATTGTTTAAAAAATAAATAACTGTTGAATCACTGATTCACACGGATTTGAGGAATGTTAAGCTGCTAACCCATTTTATCACCCAAAACATAAATTTCAAATTATATCAGGAACAAATTCTTTTATCCTGTGGTTAAGTAGAAGCATACTTTTGTTCACAGGGCCAGCAAACATGAAATAGCCTCTGTTTGCTAAACATTATGTTTCAAGTTGTGGTAGCACATGATCTGCAGGAAGAAAAAAAAAAACAGGAAATTCTGTAAGGAAAGAGGAAAAGCGGTCATGGCAGGGTGAAGCCGGGTGTTACCATCTGCAGCATGAGTGTGTCTGTCATGTGGATCCGATGGGTTCACAGCAGGCCTTACTAGTGGAAAAGCATGAGTGTATCAGTGCTAGAGTATCTGTGTAGGGGTATGTGTGCAGTAGACTGTGTGTAAATGTGCACTGGTAGAAAAAGTTATCCCTAATAAAGCCCTCATTGTGTCATTTTGAAGCATCTCTCTGTCCCACTCCTACTAATAGTGTGTGCGTGTGTGTGTGTGTGTGTTTGTGTGTGTGTTTGTGTGTGTGTGTGCGTAGCCCCTCACAGTCACCACGGCTTCGTTGACAACAGCAGAAAATATGGCTGACTTGATTGATGGCTATTGTCGGCTCGTCTCCTCCGCTGCTCACTCCTTCATTGTCAGAGTCCACAAAGGTAGAACACACAACTATTTATTGTCTGCTCACTATCCACCCATCTTGTAGTATTTTGGTGTCTTTTGTGACTTTAAATGATGATTGTCTTTTTTTTTTTCTTCTAACAGTAACAGTAAAAACATTTACTATAAATAATACTCCGGGTTGAAATTGCTGTCAGCCATCTCTCAAACACTAGTATGATTTGATTCTGGCTGATGAGGCTTTATACTTTGTCACTTTGAATCACCAGCATATGTTTGGCTAGTCTATTCTAAAAATAGCTATGGCTACAAAGAAGTGGTTACAGTCATGCAGCCTTTCTACTGTGCATCTAATGTCTGTGTTCATTTTGTCTCTGCAGAGGGGGACAGGGCGCTACCTTCCATCCCAAAGTAAGTCTACAGACTCTTTTTGTCTCATATCAGTTGCTTTATACCGTAAAAACTAGGTGTCATTTTCCTGAGAGACATTAAAGAGGTATAGTGAAGCATTCGAAGAAAGTCATGCAGTTTCTTTCCTTTTACAAGCACAACTTTGTCTTACTCTGATGGTAATTAATGATTTCACTCATGTCATGTTTGGCACTACAGAATTTTATTAGAAGGAAAATTCGAAGAGAAGTTTTGAAGCTAAAACCTGCCAACTTAAAGCTGCTTTTATCCTGTGCTGACAATCTTTGTTCTCTCTCAGTAAATGGCTCAAATCCAGAAACATCTTGGATCTAGATCATAAAATCTTAACTCCTTAAAATGCCCTTATAATGAATATGATATTCTTAATAAAATATAGACTTGTCTAGTTCAGATGTAGAAGGATCCTCCACTCATCTGGTTGCACTCTTATCTTCATAACAGCTATTCGGTATACACTGGTTTATATTAATGTGAGCCAAAAATGATTTTGTCATTCTGGTCCAGGGTGTCGAATCATGAGAGACGGATGGAAAAACGGATGGACGGAGTACGGACCAGAGCTGTTTGTGTCTCAGGTATATCCCTGTCTCACTTTTCTCTTCTCCTGTTGATCTGTTTCTCCCTTGCTAATATGCCTCTCTGTCTGCTGCTCTGAATGTCGTGAGCGACAGTGACTGCTAAGAGCTAGATGTGTGCATTCCCCTGTCTCCCCTATAAAGCCTCATCTGTGTTCGCAGTGAAGAGCCCTTGTCTCGCCAGATGCCCGCATGGAGAGCTTTAGTCACTGTCACTCTGCCCCAACTGTCCACTGTCCTCTGACTAACTCAAATTAACACAGCCTTAAATGAGAATTGACCCGTACATACTGTCATTACATAATTCCTATGCCCTTATTTTATCTAACAATACGACTAACTGATCTTTCTCTTTCTCTCCCACTCTGTGTGTGCTTCATGTTGTATGTGGCCGCTGCAGGTCACACTAGTGGCGATGGTAAACAACATTCTTTCAATTAATCATCTTAAATTAGTAACTCAGTAGGATTTCTGCACTGTGTTTACATTTAAAGATAATGTCTGTGTGAATAGTATATCTGTGTGTGTGTGTGTGTTTGTGGGTGTGCGCGCTTCTAACTGTTTCAGCTTTACCCATGACTCAACCTGTTTTTCTGTGGAAAGAACAAACCTTTCCATCCTTCCCCTTTCCATCCCTCCTCTTTCCTCCTCTGTCTCTCTTTCTCTTCCCCTCTATTGTACTCTATTCTGTCTTTTTTTCTTCTGCCTTACATTCCTAGTGTGCAGCTTCTTTTTTTTATAGTACTTGAAAATGTAACTTGTCGTGCATGTGTTTGGAGTCGGATATGGTGACAGTCTTTTGGAAAGGTACTTCTGTGTAATGATGGCGTGTTTCACTTGCTGTTGGCATTTTCACTCCTTTTTGTCTGTTAGTATGTGTTCAATTTCTTGAATTGCGTGTAGTTATGTATTTGTTGAATTGTTTTTATTGGGCGTGTCTACAGAATGTCTTTAAAGTCTAGACTATCTATTACTGTACTTATTGATACAATACTATTATTGTATCAATAAGTGGACTTCTGACAAAGAAAGTAACCTTGAAGTAATTTGAATACTGTCCAATAGACTCAGCTTGTTTTGTTTTTCGGAATTGTAGATTTCCGCTTCTCCATTCTTTGTCTTTTATCTTTTGTGTTTCCCCACATGAGACGCAATGATCCTTAACTCTTTTTTTTTCCTCACCCCATTTCTCTCTGGCTCTGCAGAAACAGATGACTATGCTGAGATCATAGATGAGGAGGACACTTACACCATGCCTTCAAGTAAGCAGACAGACATGCATACAGTGTAGACAGCTAATATGACAAGTGGAGAGACGTGTGTGTGTGTGTGTGTGTGTGTGTGTGTGTGTGTGTGTGTGTGTGTGTGTGTGTGTGTGTGTGTGTGTGTGTGTGTGTGTGTGTGTGTGTGTGTGTGTGTGTGTGTGTGTGTGTGTGTGTGTGTGTGTGTGCTCAGTAGAACTCTTCACACTTAGTAGGTTGATTGAGCGCGGATTAAAAGTCTGTCAGACCAGTGTTGGGGTCTTCGTTCTAAAAAATAGTACTCTGATTACGTTTTTGTTGTAGGGCATTAGTTTTGCAATACAAGTGATCATTTATTTAGTTACCTCTTTAAATAAACAATCAGTTGCGTTTAAGATGTACCTATTTCCTTTCTTTTTTGCCAGTTCTTTTAACAGATACAGTATGTGCCGCCTAAGGCTTGGAGGGTTGGCTGAATGGTAGAATAAATCATTGGCTGAGTACATCGGCTGTTTTTTTCTTTTCTTTTTCAAAGCATTCAGTTTTTGGAGAAATCATATTTTCGCATCACACTCAGTGAATTAGGCTACAGTCATACTGTGGTCCAATGTGACACAATTCTTTCTTTTTTTTCTTCATCTTTCTATGTGACTCATATCTGACATCATTGTGAACAGATCCGCACGCTAATCTAATATTTAATACTAGCATGCTGATGAACAACTGAAAGTAACATTGGTATGAGTATTTCCTTTCTTGACATTTTGTGAGTTCATTTTGTTAATCTATTAGACACTGTGGAAAGGTAAGTGTTCAGTCTGAAATCAATTTAAAGCTGAAAAACATACCTTCTGCACAAATTCAGACATTTAGGGTTGTTTTTTGAAAGGTTTCATCTCATGTTTTTTAATATCAAGTTAAAACATCATCCTTAAATGTACATACAATGATCAACAGTAAATTATTTCATTAACATAACTTAAATCAGAAATCCAGATTACTTTATAGTGGAGCCTGGAAAGTATATTGATATTGCATATGAGCCACACTCATACAGGGGAATTTAACGAGTCATCACCCCTGATTAAAATCCTGCAGCTTCGAATTAATCTCTTTTAGGATTTGTTGTTAGAAGGAGGACTAACAAAGTAATGCCCGAGGTTGAATGAATCTATATTATATATATTATATACTGTCTGTATGTTAATAGGCTGGTAATCTATTTTTGTTTTAGTTAGCTGTCACAATGTCTACTAATTTTGGCTCTGCCTCAGACTGCTTTTTCATATTATCTCACTCCAATATTTACATTACAGTAAACATTTTTCAAATTGCAAATTGTCTTGCTAATCATTGTTATGATGATGAGTGTTCATCTCGACAGTTGCATCAATATAGAGGTTTATTTGCCCTAAAAACTCTTGCAGGATGTCCATGCAGTATTGACTGGATGAACGCTAAAATAAAGAGGGCGTGCTCTGCTGCTACTGTCCTCTCATCAGCTTTAGGACTGTTGTTCATATTAAGCTCACTGCAGTGCTGTGGCAATGCTACATAGGCAACATTTAGAGGCAGTAGAGATGGGTGATACCACCTTAATGGGAAATAGAGCTTGGGTGCTAAGTGAAAGATTCTTACCAGCAATAGTTATCCATTCAAACTGCCTCAAAAAATTGCCTGGGTGTCATAAGCATGTTGCTCCATGCCACCAACATGGCCTTGCTTTTAGACATTCATAAATCATAGCTTTCCACAGAGTCATGTGGACAGATGTAATCAGAGATTGCTGACTCAATGTCACCACTGTTCAGTAGATTACCAAAAACATAAGTTAATACTGTATCCTTCTAAACATATTGCATGACTTTCTCAGATATGCAAAGGAGTGATTTAGTTTGAAGTGCTGGTCCAGTTAGTTTATTTAGATCTATACACTAACACACATAATCCAGCTAAGCTTTCACAGTTAATTGTTCATCTCTACATTGAGCAGCAGTAGTGTTTCAGTGTCTAGTTTTCCTCTCTTAAAGCAGGTATAAAAAGGTTCTATTTTAAGTTGCCGTATAAAACAAACCTTTTACACATTGTCCTACTGGTGTGTGTTTTCTTTGACTATGAAAATTGACCTTCATTAGACAAAAAATGTTAAACGTTCTAAAACAAGTCATGTGAAATGATGAGGAGCACTTTGGTTATCATTGATGTTCATGTCATTGACATTTAGCACCTCTAACTTTACAATTAAAGTTGGAAATTAAAGTTACAAGTATAATAAATAATATATTAAGGAAAAATATTTGTACTCACAGCTAGTTATTTTTGTCTCCTATCACTAATCCACTTTCCCAGAATACTATGGACTAGACCAAGGTAATGATTGGAACGTATCATGAGTCTGGTTGTATTGTGATGGCTCTTTGATTTGATTGCTGTGACCCTTATTTTATGTTTGCTTGCAACTGTAAAATAAAGTCCTGAATTTATTTCGTATCTGTAACCCATTGATTTAAACCCCCCTCTGTTGGCATGTGATGTGCTGTCAGTTTGAGCCTAATGGTGGCTTCAGAATTGAGTCCCAGTTGTTGAACAAGGTTCTTACTGTGTATTTTAGATGTTTGGAAAAGTTACCATTTCCACAATAGTGAAGATCAATACGATTTGACTCACGGAAAAATGCAAACTGTTGAAACCCATTCACAACAACCACATGGCAACAGTTCAAAAAGATATTATATATACAGTACCAGTCAATAGTTTGGACACAGTTTCTCATCCACTTGAATGGGAAACTGTGTCCAAATTTTTGACTGGTAGTGTATATATTATTTAACCAGGAAGTTGACTCAGCATGTACCTAATTTCAACTCTGGCCTGGAGGAGGAAGTGCAGAGACAGGAAAGTTTTTTTTAATACATATATAATTTAAACCCAATCCACAAACAGTCAGGGTAGTCCCACCCCATTGTTAAGCTATAATGATTGACCTTTAGACATTAGCTTACATGGGCAATATTAAAGAGGCAGAGCATTAATTATGGCCAGCTTTAAATGTTCTAGTCCCATTCCCACCACAGGCATTTTATTTCACAGAATAGTTCTTTCTAAACATTGTGCATGTGTTATTAGCTGTTGTAATGGACACAGTTTACAAGAGATGCCGGATAATTTGTCAAGTACTGTAAACCTATAGTACAGTTATGAGCTATATTCACATGTTAGTTACATGGACAAAGTCAGGTAAAAAGATCCATTCCTGCCAGATAAAGCAAACCACCAGCCGCTCAACAGCCAACTTTTCACAGATGCTGAAAATTGACTGACCATATTGCAAATCCCTGTTGGATCAAGCAAGTGTATCACTGGTCCTAAATCAGCCTCTGAGCTTTTAGTTTCAGCAGTAATTCACCTGACTTTATCCATATTGCATTTGATTTAATGTGGAAATTCATGTTCATGTATTCATTGAGTGTTCCTGGCTGTCGTTGGTCTGTGTTACGTGGCATGTCTGGCTGTGGTTCGCTGATGCTGTTGTTGCATGCTGTTGACATTGAGATATGCCGATTGCAATGACACCTAAGCTCGTCAGAGTAGGAAGATGGTTTAATTGTTTTGATATTGAAATTCAGGAGTATTCAATTTGAATACTTTGAGCACTGTCACATTTGCCACATTCTTTGTAAGATTTGTTTTAAAAGTTGATAATCCATAGAATCAGTTGTTCCTTTTCTGTGAATAAAGACAGATTTGCATACTGCATGCTGTTTTGCACTCTGACAAGCTTGGTAAATGCAAGTCCTTACTAGGAAGAAATATAGGGCCACTGATTTGTGGGTTTTTTTGTGTTATGTTTTACTGAACATCTGCTCTGTTTGTCCTTATTTCTGTGTCCGTTTCTGTCTCTGTGTTCATGTCTATGTATATTGTACATCCAGCACGGGACTATGAGATTCAGCGGGATTGTATTGAGTTGGGTCGCTGCATAGGTGAGGGACAGTTTGGAGATGTCCACCAAGGAGTCTACATCAGCCCGGTATGTTGTTTCATGTGCACACAAGGCTTTAGTGTCTGTGGCTGTTGATTTATAGCAGCTCTAGATCGGAATAGTCAGATTGATATATCTTACTGCAGATGATCCTTTACCTGGAAGGGGTAGACAAATGCAAATGTTATCGTGAAACTGTTCGCTGACATGGCAGTTCTTTAGATATAAAAGTGTGATTCATGTTCTTATATTTAAAGGCGATGATTGTTAATGCCCTCAAAATACATGTTAAGTTAAAGCAGTCACTTATTTTGCCCGTTTGAGGCTAGACTAAAAACAAACTGAACTTGAACTCCAATAACAGTATGAACAGTTCAACAGAGGAAAAGTGATGAGATTGGCTGGTCACTCAGTACTAGTATCTACTTAAAGCTCCTATCATTTAATTTCAGTAGGTGATACACAAATATAGTATTCTCAGTATATTTTAATATGCATTTATTAAATTGTTAAATATTAATGGATTTTGAATTCCCTCCCTGTCTTTTGAGTCACAAGCAGACAGTGAATATGCTGAATGTGGCTGTTTATGTTGCAAGGCTCATGATGATGTTTGCTTGGATCTGTTTCCTGCAGGAGAACCCAGCCTTGCCTGTAGCAGTAAAGACGTGTAAGAACTCAACGTCCGACAGCGTCAGGGAAAAGTTTCTCCAAGAAGCATGTAAGTTCCGTGTGTGTGTGTGTGTGTGTGTGTGTGTGTGTGTGTGTGTGTGTGTGTGTGTGTGTGTGTGTGTGTGTGTGTGTGTGTGTGTGTGTGTGTGTGTGTGTGTGTGTGTGTGTGTGTGTGTGTGTGTGTGTGTGTGTGTGTGTGTGTGTGTGTGTGTGTGTGTGTGTGTGTGTGTGTGTGTGTGTGTGTGTGTGTGTCTCAGATTTTGCCTGCCAACAATAATTCACAATCAAGAATTTGCAGAATGTCCTTTCAGGAAAGAAAAACTTGTGAACTGACCTCCTTACCCCTCTTCTTTCCCTGCAGTGACCATGCGTCAGTTTGACCACCCCCACATTGTGAAGCTAATGGGAGTCATCACAGAAAATCCCGTCTGGATCATCATGGAGCTCTGCACACTCGGAGAGGTGAGGGCACGAATAACAAGTGTGGCTGAACAATATCTGTGTTATGGATACGTGGATGCATGTATGTGTTTTGTTTTCTGTCTTCTATTTTTCACGGAAAATTTATCAAATTTATCAAATTCATTGTTCTGTCCATCTCCCTCATATCCCTTTCTCTTTCTCTTCTGTTGTTCTCCGTAGTTACGGTCTTTTCTACAGGTGAGGAAGTACAGTTTAGACTTGGCCAGTCTCATCTTGTACTCATACCAGCTCAGCACGGCACTGGCATATCTGGAGAGCAAGCGTTTTGTACACAGGTATGCACGAGGGCGCCCCAACACCTCAATATACCAGAATATTGTGTAAAATATTTGCAAAAGTTTACATCGCCACATCTTTGAAGTGTTTCAATGAAAATGTATGTCCTGCTGAAAAAATGGAGACATCTTTGATGTAGGCAAAAACATTGTCACCAACTTGAGGGATGCTAACTAATTACCATGCTGTTTTTAGGAAGCTATATTTAAAAATTGAAATCCTTATTGCCTCCTTTAGCACTTAGATTAAGATTAGATTAGTTTCTAAGGGAGCTTTCACACCTGAAAATCCGAACCAAGGTTTGGGTTTTTCTTACAATGTATGCTTTTGATCAGGTTAGTTCTGGTTTCACATTGCGATTTTCCAAGCACACTACAAGACTTTTCATGACATACTGTATATACGTCCTGTCATCATCATCATCAACGTGGGCTGCGTCTCCCTACACTAGATGATTGATTGCCCAGAATGCCGTCCAAATCGTCATAAAAGGGAAAGCTATACTTTTCATTTGTAAATTTGTAGATTTCATTGATGGCATTGTGCACTTTTACATTCTGCTGCCGCAGTTTTTTACATTCAGGTGTCATTGCTCTCCCGTTCTCTCATATCCTCTCTCTGTCATCCGCGGGAAAAAAATTAAAAGTTTCAGTGTTTAATGTGTTTTTCCAGTTGGCTTTTGATTTCTTCATCGGACCATATCACTATTAAATACCTCATCTCTTCCTGTCCCTATGTGTTACCGCGGCTATTTTATAACTTGTTCCGATTGTTTTTCTTCTTCTTTTGTTTATTGGGGACAGTAGCCTGCTGTAACTTCCTGTAATTGGTCCGAAAGTCTTAACCATCCAAAAAAAAGTGCTTTCATTAAACCATGGTTTAGTTTGGTCTGCACAGAGACCACCTATTTTTGTCAGACCAAAGACTGGGTGTTTGATCCGGATCTTAGTCCAGGGAAAAGCACCCTAAGACTTCCTCTCATTTTGTTTTGTTTTTTTCTCTCCTCAGGGACATTGCAGCGCGGAATGTGTTGGTGTCTACAGTCGACTGTGTGAAGCTGGGGGACTTTGGTTTGTCACGGTACATGGAAGATAGCTCTTATTACAAAGGTGAATATATAACTGTCTCATTTTAGCATTGTTTGGTCTGCAGTAACACACATATTTATCAGACTGACATGAACAGAGTTTAACACAGTTCTCTGATTCCTGTTTCTTAGCATCTAAAGGTAAACTTCCCATAAAATGGATGGCTCCAGAATCCATCAACTTTAGACGATTTACCACAGCCAGTGACGTCTGGATGTTTGGTAAGTTCAAGTTCAAAACAGTTTTGTTTTGCACTGAAGGTTTTTAGTTTGAAATCTCCTGCTTTTTTTACTCTCACCTTTCTGCCTTTGCAGCATATAAAAGCCAACGTGTGTCTGTCTGGTACTGATTGAGTTTTTCTGTCTTAACACAGGCGTCTGTATGTGGGAGATCCTAATGTTCGGCATCAAGCCTTTCCAGGGTGTGAAGAACAATGATGTCATCGGTAGGATTGAGAACGGCGAGCGACTCGCTATGCCCCCTCAGTGTCCTCCTACACTCTACAGCTTGATGACAAAGTGTTGGTCGTATGATCCCAGCAAGAGGCCACGCTTCACTGAACTCAAAACGCAACTTAAGTACGTAATGGAATGTGGTTTGAACGTGTGTGTGTGTGTGTGTGTTGGGGAGTATTTGTGTTTGTCTTGTTCTGGGATGTGTGAGCTATTTGTGGTTTTGTTTGTATATCAAGGACACTTTGTCATTTGGACAGGAGGCCTTTGTGTTAAGTGATAATTTCTGTATATGCTTTACCTTAACTAAGGAAGGTAGTTAGGCATTAAGACCTCTGTATCACGGGCATTTTTTTTTATCCTTACTGTATGCTTTGATCATAATTAATTAAGTAAAATTAGCTTACAAAAATTATTTGACCAGTGGCTTAAAATAGCCAATGGCACATTTATTCCATTATGTTTAAAAATTGAAAAATCAATGTTTTTACCCAGACAGCCTCTCAAAGAATCACACACGCAACACAGTCTATCTTGATCTCTGTGCAACAATAATACTAAAAGAAGTTTTGACATTTGTATGTTATTAAGAATTATGCCACAACGAATTATATTATCCAGAACTGTTTCCTTACATCTTCCTAACAGCAGGTGTCACTGTTTGTTTGCTCCATTTGCCTAGGTAGAGTAATACAGCAAATATTATACATTTGAAATCAAGCAGCATAGTTTGGCCTTTGTCTTGGCCTACTTGTTTAACCCCATACCAGAATGAACCATTAAATATTGATGAATTAGACAAGAGGATTACATTTATGTACACAGAATAATAATCATCAAGTCATTTTATCCTGCACAGACATATGGATTAGACACAGGATGGGGCTTTTTTATGTTCCGATTAAATCCAGTTTAAATTGCTATGTCAGCATTTAAATTGACAGTGGGATATAGTTGTGTCAGTCTGTCTGTCGGTGATCATTTATTTTGTCTAGAGCAAACTATACATACTAGCTTCACCAAAACACTATACATATATTAACCCTGATATGTAGTTGTGCCTTTTGACATTTGGAACTTTCTACAAATATTATTTTTTTGTCGTTTCCATGGAAACGGGATACGTAAGGTGAGTCTGGAGGCTGGTCATCTGGTCCGAGCATATCTGGCAAACTATACATTCTAGCTTCATCAAACATTACACTTACATTAACGTTTAATGTGATATTTAGATATTTCTGCAAGTTTTCCATGGGAAGATGATTTTAATGTGACTCTGAAGGTTGGTCATGTTCTCCATAGCATATATCCAAAACAATACACACGACTCAAGGCTCACGAAATGAAAGGAGGATATTTTGTATGCTGATGCGTTTGTTGTACAGTTTTTTTGGGGCGATGTTGATGATCTCCGTATGATGAATTAATAACAGATGTGGGGTAATCATTTCCTTTGTGAACCCTATGTTAGTGAGACATTGTTGTCATGTCACTCAAAAATCAATTTTAGGAATAATAACTGAATTCTAATTTTCAACTAAATGTATTAATCTCCTTAACATTCTGTGTTTTTTGATTAGGACATACTTTACTGTTTAGAAGTGTTACATTTCATTCTTACTTTCTCTGCAGCTGTGTCACATACAGTGCAGGCATGACATTAATTCGGAGTTATAAAGGAGGCCTGTCTACACAGCTCAACACCCTGGGATATAACCTGAAAGTCAGTACCTGTACTTAAATTTCATAGTGAGTGTTTCTTTTTAGATTAGATGATGAGTAGAGAACCAAAACAAAACTGTCCAAGTACTTGGCAGACTGCACTCCATATCCTGTTTGAGCGAATGACTTATTAGTTTGCATGGTAACAAGGATGTGATGATGACAGTAATAGATTGAATGAGATGTCTTGGTCACGCCTCACCTCTTAATGATACATCACAGTCTTGTTACCAACCGTGGAGAGATTTGGAAAGAGAGAGATCTTATCAATCAAGAGACATAATCCCAAGGCGCTGTATGATCAGATAAAGCAGAGCCTAGACATCACTGTGCGTAATTTAAAAGCTCTGAGTAAGCTTTAGAGGAAATCACCACTGTGATATTCCCCATAGACAGCAAAGGTCCAACCATGAGTCATATAATGTCGCATTAATGTCTGGCCAAGACATTTTTTTTAAATAAATGTTTTATTAAAGTTTTTTATTAAAATAGGCAACTCAAGCAAAATAAAACCTTTCAATTTAGATCCATAGAACGTTATGCTAGTCATGATTGAGTGTCAAGAGGAGAGGAAAAAGTCATGTAGGGTTATGTGATTAGAATTAATGTCTATGATAGGATGTTAATGCCTCAAATTACATCACCAGTTTTCAGATCATATCCCAGCAAAAATGCAGTGACAAAAGACGTACACCAACATTTTAAATTTAGCTACTCAACATAGGTTCAGTACAGATAATACCTGTTGTATTGTGTATTTGGATCCCTGTTAGAATGGAGATTTAGTATTAGCTTAAGAAGCTTCTTCCGACAACTAAAGTAGGAAAAGTATTTTTGAAATTAAACTAGAGCATTATTTCTTGTTCATCCAGGCTCGTCTACATTTCTTTATTCTTGGTGGCGTAAAGAAGGGTAGGTCGGTGAACATTAGGAGTGGAGCCACCATGACTCAACAATTCATAATCATTCAGACGTGAACGGACCTGTAGTTTTTGGGAAATTGTGTTTCAGCATTACGTTTCATGGTAACTGATACTCTACAGTGGAAACAGTCAATGAATTTTATTTGGAACACGTAGGTTACAGGATTTCACGTTGATTTAAGTAGCATCATGTCCGCACGTCAGATGAGTATTATTACTTGCACAAATGGTCATGTGCCAGATTTGTTTGCTCTTTTAATTCTTAAATGTGAACCACCAAGGAGGTCATGTTTTCATCACCGTTTGTCTATTTGTTATTTAGCATATTTGTCTCAAAACTGTCTTTAGTGGATTTCACTGAAACTTTGTAGAGCGGTAGATTTGAACAAATCAGCCGTTAACAAAGACGTTCTCCTCTTATTTATTATCTAAATCTGTTAATCATCTACATATAAGACACTTAAATGTATTGTTGAGATGCTAATTTAGATTGTGCAATGTTTGCATATAGTGTAGACATGCCACTGCATCTGAGTGAATGCCGTCACCTCAATAGATGAGTTCAATACTTGGTAACATCCAGAATATTATTTGTTAAAATCTAAAGTAATAAAAATTAATGTCGTCAATTTCTATCACTGAATGCATTAACGTTTTCCACCACCCAACACAGGTGGGTCCACTAGAGAGGGAGGGTGGAGCTCATGCAACAGATCTCTGTGAGTTAAGCGAAGTCTTGTTTTTTCCTGCCTCTGCTTGCTTTTCCAGTAAATGGTTACTACGATTGAACAAAGGACAGATTGATGACTACATATGATAAAACAAGTGCAAATCCAGCGACGTAACACAGGCTATACTGTCCAGAATCATGCCTGCAAGTACTGCCTCTCGCCACAGGTGCTAGAAAAGAGAGCAAACAGATCTTTGAGATTGCCGCTGTAGAATTTCAAATCAACCGGGAGAAAACTAAATATAATCGAAGTTATAATCAAAGTACTTTGTGTTTTTGGGTGATGCTCCAAACATTTTCTACTCACACAATCAAACGCAAAGCAGAACAACGGAATGTTCAACTGCACAGCAAGATGCCATCATTATTTCCTTCACCATGCACATTCTCTCTCTGCCTTGTTCTCCTTCTCACTAACACAGAAACAGGAAAGTAAGAGCACGAATTTAACTCCTGTGGTTTTATGAGTTTGCTTAAAACCAGCATGAGTCACGCTTTAAATTCCGCCATGATTACACTTCCAATTCTCTCAATTCTCTCAGCTTTCCTCTCTCTCTCTCTCTCTCTCTCTCTCTGCCCTATTTCCACTCAATTTCTCCTCAGTCTTTATTCTGCCTTTTAAAATTGAACTCTTTTTAAAAAAAATTTTATCATCATCTCTTACCCCCGTCCACCTATTCATCAGTCATCCGGATCTCACTCACTTATTTTGGCTCCAAACGAGTTCTGGCCCCCATATCATGGAGGTCTGCTCATTAGCCTGACACTGTTACAGTATGTTTGTGGTTGCATGTTTTAATGGGCTGAAAACCGGCTGTAGAAAACTCCTGTAGAAAACTGTGTGAACTGCCTTCAACGAAATATATGTTGGCAAGAACAAATGGTGAGGAACCCTCACTGTGCCCCATCATACCAGTGTCTTGGAAACCAAGTCAATATTGACCATGTTAACTGTGGTCATTGGCTATTAATAGGGGAAAGTTATGACATATAAGGTTATACAGTTTGGTTTACTTTGGCTGGCTTTTATATCATAATATCAATTATAGGTCTATCCTGCCAAATATGCAGCCCTTAGCTACTACTGCAGTTTTCCTAGACGGTGGACCAACATGAGTGTGTGTGTGCGTGTGCGTGTGGGTGTGCGTGTGTGTGTGTGTGTGTGTGTGCGCGTGCGTGCGTGCGTGCGTGTGTGTGTGTGTTTACACAGTGGGCAGCTGCCAGGAGCTACAGCTTTGTCAAGAACAGAGAGAGAGAGAGAGAGAGAGAGAAAATAGACAGAGAATGAAAGAAGTAAGAGAAAATGCAAGCAGGACTGCTGGAGCTTTGGCTTCCCTTCTAAAGCTTGCAGGCTCCTAACTCTCAGATCATATTTTGTTGTGAAGGACTGTAGCCTGTCGTCTAGTGGGGTTTTGATCAGCTGCAGTCCAGCATATTAGTGGAGTCGCAGGTTTTATCTTTATAGCGTTGCTGGGATCTTTTGTGTTTATTCATGTTGTTCTTCAGTAGTGTAATACTACTGAGTCCCACAGGCCCATCATCTTTTTAGTTGCTGTGCTATTCTCCTAGAACAGCTTGACTGGATATACTCTGGCGCTATTGGATTGGCCTGTTCTTAAGGTAACGTATTGTCTTCTCAGGGTTTTGCATGTCAACCAATGAATACGTAGTTAATTTTCCTTTTACTCCGCTTCACCTTTGTTTCGGTGGTTCTGTATTCAGTAAAGGTGTTTTTATAGGAGCCATTTTATGTTTGTCTTAAACATTATTATCGACTGATTTTTCTGAAAGAAATTATTTTCTTTGCATTTCGTGCACAAAGGATACGTTTACACTTTTAGCCAGTCTGTCTCAAACAGTAGTTGCCTTGCATCGTCATGTTAACAGTAATTAGTGACTCTAATTGTTCCTCGTGTTCATTATGGCTACAAAGACATAGGTTCATAAAGCATTCAATCTTAAGTGAGGGAGAACACATTCCACATGCATCATTCTATGGAGAAATAAGTTCTTAAGTGTAGCAGCAGCTAAATTAGGATTCAGCAGATTCCTCAGTGGGTCTTCCAAACATCACAGTATTTCCTTGCTGCTGTGGTGTGATAGTAAAACAAAGAAACAAGGAGCAAAATCGTAAAATCAATTCTAAAATTCACAGGTGACCAGTGAAGGGCAGCAAGGACTGATGTACTGTGGTTGCATCTCGTGCTACATGTTAAAAGCCTGGCAGCAGCATTTTGTTTTGTTTTCAGTCTTTGGATGTTGCGCTTGCTGATGCCAGAATAAAGTACATTGCAATAGTCAATTCTGGAAGAAATAAATGCATGGATGACCTTTTCTAAGTCGGCAGGAGAAAGGAATGACCTGATTTTGGTCATTTGTCTCAGCTGAGCAAAACAGGACTGCATTACTTTGGTCTGAATCAAAAATGACCCCTAAGTTACGGGCCTCTTTGCAAACATTTTTAGATAAGGCACCCAGACTAGCGGAGAGATTTTCAGTGCTATTAGTGCTGGGTCCAGATGTGGTAATTATAATTATTTCAGATTTGGAGTCATTCAGCTGCTGAAAATTTTTGGGCATTCAATTTTTGATTTCAGTAAGACAGGCATCAGTGGTGCCAGGTTTTAATGTGACATAGACTTGGGTGTCATCCACATAACAGTGAAAGTGTAGCATGTAAGGTAGCATGTAAATAGTGAATAAGAGGGGACCCAATATAGACCCTTGGGGCACCCCACAAGCAAAAGGAGCACAAGAGGAGGAGGCATCTCCAATGGGGGCGATGAATGTTAATTGTTTTTTGTTCGTGTTCAGTGTCTTTGTTATATATCTGAAAATAAAAAAAGACCTTGACATAAAAGGGGGCTCATTTGAACTGAGGCGATTTTTTGTCAGTCTGCTGTTTTTCACCTATGATAAAGGTTGTGATCTATCCACATCAGCACATATTGACTCTTTCCAGTAGTGGCAGCATCCGTGTCCTTGGACACAAATTGTCTAGTAGACACTGATGCTTATGTGACTTGTGACAGTCTCATTGTACACATAAGAGAAAGCTGTTTCTCCTTGGCTTCAGGTTTACATCTCAGTGCACTTGAAGCCAGACACCTACACTTAATATCACAGTACAGGTGAGAAATACTGTATGTGAGATTAAAGTTGGGCGTTTCTAAAAAAGTCCATGATTGTGCAGTCAGCCCTGCCTGAGTAAACACATTAAATGGGCCTTGTTATTCCAGGTGGTGGTGTTGTGTAGGTGGGGGAAGAGAAACTCTGTTTTCTGTCTGCCGTCACACACAGATCATCACATGGAGTCATTTACTGTTAAACTGTGATGTAAGGTTGGCATTTTTATTCATGACTTGTTACAGTCGGATGATTTCTAATTACTTGACTTGTTGCAATACAGATTATTTTAAAAGAAAATACAGAGAAAAACAGAGAAAATACATTTACAGCAATTAAACACACGTTTTGCTATTTTTAAAGGAACCATTGAGTGTTTTAATGTTGTATTTATTTGTTTATCACTTTACAGCTGTACAGTCTAGCACAAAAATAAAAGTTAAAGTAAAAAAGTGAGGAATGATTAATAGTTCATAGCAGTTGATGATGCTGAATTTAAGCCAAGTGTCCAGTGTGTTGGATATGTTTTAAAGGCTTTTGATGGAAAATTGTTATTTCAGTTCTCATACTGAAGTAAAAATGTCTGTTGTGATGAAGGACAAGACCTAACAGGAGACTGACTTTGACAGGTGCAAGGACACGTCTCACACACACACACACACACAGCAGGAGACAACAGAACAGGAGGCTAATGACGTTACTAGAAATAGCTCTTACCCATGTAAGAGGGTATAAATGGTGTGTGTGACGGTGTGGAGAGTGTGTGTTTATTGGATTGTTCAATCATTCAGTGTAAGTAGCCATCACTCCTCAGCAGCAGTTCCTTCTTCTGACAATCTGGGTTTGCTTAGGCAGCATTTGTCCCAAGGAACAGGTCAGTAAGGATCATTTTAGTGACTAGATTCAGTGTGGTACCTTCTGCTACATTAAATCTAAGAACGTTGGGTTTGGTGCATGGGATGTTAATTTGCCTTCAAGTCAATTTGTTATCTATATTATCCGAAGAAATTCTGCCTTGTTTTGCCTGACACAGCAGATGGTATCAGTAGTTAGTCAAGATTAAAAGTTCAACCAAATTTAGTCTTTTTACGACAAACTATTGCAATGAAAGTACATGTTGTATCACAACAGCTGATTTCATTTCCAAAGATCTGATGCCCAAACTGTTGATACTGGCTTGAACTGTTTTTATGATTGCATTGATGTATTGGCTCACTAAATATTACTGGGCGTTTCTTTAGAATTTTGGGTGAACTATCATGGTAGCAAGAGACTGAGCTATAAAGCGTTTCCTGACAAGATTCAGAACAAAATTGAATGTGTTTTTTTGCACTCTACAAATAGTGTGAGGAATTCTCTGTATGCGTGTTAGAGCAAATGGTAGTGAAGCTCTGACACGACGAAGTCATTGAAATTCAAAAGCTGTATTTTGTGTTTGCTCAGGTTGTCTTTGTTTTGTGTGAAGTTTTGCTTGTTTGTCACAGTTTAGTATGAGATTCACACAGAAATAGTAGAAATCAGGAGGGGGTCCAATACGTTTTCACACCACTGTATTAGTACATTTCCTCTGACTTTTGTCACACTTTTTCACTATTAGCTACACTATATGACAATTTACATGTGTGCTAATATCAGCATCGTTCTTATCCGATTGGCCTAAAAACATACTAGTAAATGCTGCATTACAAACCTTAATATAATAACTTTAGATGTTATTATATTCAGATGTTCATTTGTTCTGGAGATGCTGACAGAGATGACCTTCAAATATGGCATAATATTCTGTTCATTTCTATATTTATTTATCCTCTATTACTTTTCCTCTTGCCTCATAACAGTGCTGGATTGAATGAGGCGAATGAAAATGCAGATACCAGCATCATTTGTGTGACGTCCTCTTGTTCTGTTCCTTGTTTCCAGCACTATATTAGAGGAGGAGAAGCTCCAGCAGAAGGAGAGGAACAGGATGGAGATGAGGAGACAGGTCACTGTTTCTTGGGACTCCGGAGGGTCTGATGACGCACCGCCAAAAGTAAGATACGACTACACCTCATGTGTTTGTGTCTGTGTGCTTTTGTGTGTAAAAGTGCAACAGGTGTAGTAATAGAGTTTATGTTGTGTTTGTGCCATTTGCAGCAAGACACCATGGTTATTACAGTCTTATGGGACTCTTTAGTTAGCCTCTCTGATATGGAGTGATATAGTTTCTGTTGTCTGATTTGGTACATCCCTTGTAATATCTAAGGCATTAATGAATTCAACCAGTAGCTTGTTCAATTTAATGTTTCCTCTAATTGTACAAGTTTGAAGCTATAAATGTTGAAGGTTTCTGCAGAACGCTGGTGACACACTGGAAAGATTGCTGAAGCCTGCGGGGTTTTCTGACTGTGATAATCACCGTTAAGAGAAATTGGTGTAAATCTTGAATCCAGGCTTTTTAATAAGAAGTTTTGAATGTGTGTAGTCCCATATAATAGGAAAAATGCATTCAAACAAAATATGTATTCAGATCCAAACGCTGACAAAATGTGTCAACGCAGAAAACATTTTGGGCATAGAATCATTGTCCATTTGATCTTTCAATCAAAGTTTAACACCTGTTATCAGCTCTTCGATATCTAAGAAACACAACGCTGGTGGGAAAGTAACGTTAATATTATAGTGTCATAGATCATCATTTGAGATGTGTTTAAAAAAGGTGAATTTCATACTAAATACAGTTTCATAAATGTTACTCTTCAAAAGTAGTTCTCTTTGGAAGTCCATAAACTCCACCCCACTCCCACCTCCACTAGTACCATCCCACTTCACAGCTTGTTGCCCAAGCTGCTGGCTGCTTCCCCCCCTTACTTACTGCCCCCTCAATGCCCCCAATGCTCAGGTATTTTTTTAAGCTTTAGTGATGGATAAGAGGTGAAATGTCTTCACTCCCAAAATACAAGTCCAGTCGCTTCTATTAGTGGATGCTCCATTTGTTTTAATAAAACTGACAAAATATATTAATGAAAATGTTTTCTGCGAGGTACAAGTTTGCTCACTCATGTTTGCACGTCAGATTCACTGTTTGGCTTGGTTCCATCCGTGCATTATTGTGTTCGTGCTTTAGCTCATCCCTGTCTCTCTCACCTGTCTACTATGTGTCTCTGTCTTCTTGATGTCTTCTTTACTTCCATTTCTCCCTCCTCTACTTCTGTATTTCTGTTTGCAGCCCAGGCGTCCCTCCCTGCAGCCCACCTTCAGTCTGGATTGTTTGTCTGCTCCTTCTCCTCACCACCATTGCCATCCAAAACAGCACTTTGCCTCACAGCTTTCCCTCTGCCTTGGAAACCCGCATCCTTCATCGTCCTGCTCCTCTTCTCACCTACCCACTCCCCCACCCTACTCGTCATATCTGAAATTCCCCCACCACTTTTCCTCTTCCCA
The DNA here is from genome assembly GCA_037577475.1 of Chaunax sp. Z400. Taxonomy (NCBI): domain Eukaryota; kingdom Metazoa; phylum Chordata; class Actinopteri; order Lophiiformes; family Chaunacidae; genus Chaunax; species Chaunax sp. Z400. The sequence continues at coordinate 15,629,088 of CM075190.1, forward strand.
CTGTGCTCAGCCTCAATCGCCTACTCTTCAAAACACCATTCACTACAGTTGCTTGCTCTCTCAGCTCAACAACAAGTTGAATCCTGAATCCAAAGCTCATCCCAACATGTCCCTTGAGTCTCAAGCTAACCTCTATTCTCCACCTCACAGCAGTTCAGACAGCCTGTCCAACGGCAGCTGCCTCCACAAGACAAATCACCTCACAAACAGCCACCTGCTCTGTTCATCCCAGCCAAAGTTGAACAAGTCACACTCCACCCCCTGTCCACTCTCAACACTCATTTCCCAATCTAGTCCTAACCTTAACTCTCTGCCCCGCAGCATGTCAAATGTTTGTCCCCACACCCTCCATAACATCCAACCCAAGTCAAATTCTAGACTTAAGACTCCTCCGTTTCACCCTGGCTGCCAAACTAATCCCAGTACCCCACCGCAACCTGACTCTGACCCCCAGCACCAGCACCCTGCTGTGCAGTCATGTGGGACGCCAGCGTTGGTCTCTCCCTCCCCCCTCACACCTCCACTTACAGTGAGAGTCCTGCCAGTCCACCCCGCCAAGTCCTCTACTTACCACCATCCGCCCAGTCGAACGCCACTTCACCCTCTAACTACCCATCCACTTTTTCCCATCCCCTGCTCTGAAAGACCCACGTCCAGACCCTTGAAGGCAGGTGGTGTACTCTTAAAATTGCACTAAATCTCTCTTTGGTAACTTAAGCAAACCAGTGTGTCTTAATCAAAAAACGTTGCAACACAGGGATTTAAGGGAAAGTTCCAGATTCAAAGATAAGGTCCAGATAAGATCAGTCAGGCCTCTTGAACATAAAGAACAGTATATCAAATCTACTGAGGCGGCTGGTGGTTGTAGGTACATTTCAGCTTATTTTGTTCAGCATTTGTTTTGAAAATAATTGCTCTAACTTTAAGAATTTTATCACGAGGAATTGATGACAAAACAGAGTTATTATGCTTTAAGTGAAAAGTTTTCACTCATTCAGTTCTCAGTTTGTCTTCATTCAGCCAGTCATGGCTGCAGACAATTCTTATGATGTATTTTTAAGCTTTATTTTATTTTATTTATTTTTTTCCAAAGATTCTGATAACTAAATTTTGTTGGTTAAATGAATAATAATAATAATAAACAAGCAATCGTCAGTGTTAAAGATAAATGACAATCTTCTCTGTTTCGTTGACTGTCTAGTTGTTATTGATTAAATTTAAGCAAACAACACAACGAATTCCGTCACATTATTATTGAACTTTGTGTCAGTGATGTGAACAGAGATTGAACAGCCTGCACAGACGTTTCTCAAATGAAATGACTTTTGAAACACATTTATCTCCAAGACTAATTTCTCACTAGCTCAGAAAACAACGATGCAGCATTTTCTGTTCTATGACTTTAATATTGTATCAGTCTAAATCCAATCTTATTATTATAAGAATTATTCATTGTAACTGAGTGCAATTTTTTTTTTGATACAATGCTTCCAAACACCAGTGAATGTAAATTAGACTGTTTATTCTTTTACTGTTGGCATGTTTTGTCTGTGTTGGACATGCTGTTGAATGTCCTCCGTCGTTATTGAATGCAGATATATGTTTACGTCAGGCATTGTGTTGTTGTGCCCTCGGATTATTGCACCCTATTTCTAGCCTGTTCAGGATGCCTGTCATAAACCTTAAATCCAATGGCTAACGGTCACACCTGTCTAACACACATGGACCTTGAATACTGTACATAAAGGATAAGCCAGAAAAGGCAAACATTCACAGAACTGATGAAACATCGTATGATCAGATTTTACATTACACAGCATTTTCAGTGAAGTGGAATGAGCTTAAAATGGTTGTTAAATCATTTTTTACAGAAGTGGAACCCCAGCTGCAATGTAATGAAGCTGCTTAAAATTCAAATGCAAACCACTATAAAAAAGGCAGAACCACCTGTAATGCTCGAGGTCTACTGGTGGCACTTGCAAGCTGCTGTTACTTGTTTTGTCTGTAAATGGCGTAGCTGGACTGAAACTCCCGACATTGCAGCCGTGCACTTGGATGAAATGCCTACTTTTTATTTGGTCATTCCTTCTTAAGATTTAAATAGTCATCCAGATATCTCCGGACAGTGATGAGTTGTCTTTCCACGGTGTGACTATCCTGTCTCATCCTTCCAGTCCGTCTCCCTGTTGTCATTGTTTTTTGTTTTTTTGGTGTGTTTTGTTTTGTTTTTAATAAAAACTGGGTATTCCCAGGGAAACCTGCTGCCGCTACAGGGCTGTGATTCTCTTTGGGGAGTATTTAACTCCCAAAATATAATATTTAGAAAACCTTTTCTCTGTCTGTGTGTGAGCATGTTCACAACATGCTGTACATTTACCTGAGAGTTTTAAGCTTCTGTTTGTCTCGTCCTCAGTTACTTTGTCTTGTCTTTCCTACTTTTTTACTTTTTTCCTCCCCTGTCTCCCTCCACCCCTGTTTTTTCTTTGTCGTCTGTTTCCCTCCCCATGTGTCTTTGTGTCCGTCTTGCCGTCGGAGGTGTGGTCCAGAGAAAGCTACTATGAGAGGCTGTGGAAGGTAGAGGTTACAATACTGCTAGAAATAAGCTCTGTTAGAGAAGCTTGTATCATTTAGAAAATCATCATAAGGAGGGAAACTGTTCATCATCAACCTTCAACAGCTTCATCTCAACAAATCACCAGAAACCAAGAGAAGAAACAAGGCTGTAGGTTCACCAAGCACTTCTGGATTCACTTGGATTCAAAATTTATGGATTAAATAATCTAATTTTCTAATTTACATCATACTTTATTCTTTCAACCTGCACCACATATCTCTTTTTAACAAATTAGAAAAGGCCAGTGCTTGAAGGCGAAGTCTTTGGTGAACATGCAACCACAACACTTTATATACACCTACTTAACATCTAACCAACGATTTCAGTGGCCTGTTATCACAGACGATAACATAGTTGACACTTCATGGTTTCTGGTTTGTAACAGAGACCATAGTTAGCACCAGTTCAACTAACAGTTTGCTGGACTTGCAGCCTAGTGGGTGTTCCCTGTTCTGATTGACAGCTAACCCAGCCACACAAACAGCTCCTGGAGGTTTGTGTGTTGATCTTCTGAATGACCCAGTGTCTTGTCTTCTAGCGGTCAGTTTGGGGAAAAGGATGAACACGCATTCTAACTGTATTTTTATTATTTCCTGTCTGCCTTTCTATTCGTCAACCTCCATTCCCCTCTTCACCTCTCTCTCTGTCCCTCTCTATCTCTCTCTTTCTGTCTGTCTGTCTGCCTGCCTGTAGCCTAGTAGACCAGGCTATCCCAGTCCTCGCTCCAGTGAAGGTTTTTACCCCAGTTCCCAACATCCTGGACACTACCAGGTATGGCGATAGAATCCACAGACTGCAGAAGACTAAATGCTATTTTGCTATAATTTGTGCTTGGTGTATACAGTAATTGCATAAATCTAATTAGGATGTAGTTTGATTTTAAAATGCAGCAATTGGTCTAACAGACATTTCCGAGGATAGATGTTTGTGACATATTCATATTTTCAACGTGATTTAAACAAAGCATTAAAGCATTAATCAGGGAATAAAAGATCAAATATGACAGCATAAAACAAATGTATGGAAAGCATTTTAAGAGAAATGAAAATGTTAGAAACATGAGATAAACATGCAATAGATAAGGACATACGAGTATTAATCATTTAATTATAACAGTCGTAACAGTGTGTCTTTCTCTTTCTCCTCCATCCCTGGCTCAGATGGCAGGGTACCCCGGGCCTCATACCCTCCCCTCGGTGCCCAGCGCCCTGTACCCCCAGCAAGCTGCAATGCTGGACGCACACCACGCGCACACGCACCCCCGCCATCACGTCCACACACACTCGCACGCTCAGCACCTTCCCCAATCACATGGACATGACATGGCAGTGTGGGGCTCCGTAATGGAGGTAGGAGATCAATTACACACTCGCGCACTCACACACTCACACATGCACACTCAGGTACATCATTGATAGTCAGATTAAATACATGCAAATCAATGCTAGCACTATGTTAGGGACACAGCGGGCAAAAACAGCCCAGTGACACCCATTATCTTTAGTGTGTGTGTCCATCACCTCAGTTCTCATCAGTCTTGTGTATGTGTCTGTCCTGTGTGTGCATGTTTCTTGTCATATATGATTCTTTGTGTGTGTGTGTGTGTGTGTGTGTTCCTGGCCCTGTGTTGATGTGCATGTCTGTTGCTATGCTTGTCTTTTGTTGCACGCTTGTGTATGTGTGTGTGTGTGTATGTGTGTATGTGTGTGTGTGTGTGTGTGTGTGTGTGTGTGTGTGTGTGTGTGTGTGTGTGTGTGTGTGTGTGTGTGTGTGTGTGTGTGTGTGTGTGTGTGTGTGTGTGTGTGTGTGTAGGACAGGGCAGTAGACACACAGCAGTGTGTAGGCCAGCAGTGCCTGTTAATGGAAGAACAGCTGATGATACAACAACAGCAGATGGAGGAGGACCAGAGGTGGCTGGAGCAGGAGGAAAGGCTGCTGGTAACACACACAGACAGTTAATACATGCACACTACTAATGACGACCATTAGCTAACTATAGTTACACATCTAACAAAATCTACTTGTACTTCAGAGGCAAATAAAGAAAGTTTTGCTGATATATTTCTGCAGCTTTACAGAACTGAAGGACATTTTACCGGAAGGAAAGTAGAATATAAGAGAGATGGCCATGGGAGTCCTGCCATTGTGTGATGTCGTGCATGATACAGTGTGGTATTACATGTAATGCAGAGCTGTTTTTTCTGTGAGTTGTGTCGAGGAATTGCATGTTTTATTGATTATTTTTGTAAATGTGTTAATGGACTCTCATAATAATCACATCACAATTAATACGTGGAATCATTGTAGAAGCTGAATGCATCTTAGATCTTTAGCGGCCTTGATATTAGTCCTCATCTGCTGTATTTGACAAGCAAAGTTGTAATATTTTTCGAGTAACACTTGATATTTATAAAGCTAATTGAAAAGAAAACTGATCATTTTAATGGGGCCGAAAACGGCAAAGGAAAAAACTCCTTGGTGACCTCAGCAAACAGATTAGAATGAATGTCATATACTTGGGAGTAATTTTAGACTCTAATTTGAATTGATTTCCCATTTTAACAAGGTAATCAATTAAACTTTATTAATGCAGCACTTTTCAAACAATTTGCAGGCTGTTCAAAGTGCTTAAAAAAGTTATGGATGAAACAAAATAAGTTAAATGGATTTAGTGATTAATGCACATCATTTAGAGACTAAAACAATGACAGTAAAAGATGGGTAGTTAAGATAATATAAAGATATTGCAAAGTCAGACTTTTTTGGGGGTTTTTTGACCCGGAAAGATGCTGAAATACCCATTCATGCTTTTATTACCAGTCATTTAGATCAATGCAATTCCCTCTTCCTGGTTTAACCTAAAGTATAAATAAGAAAATGACAGCTGATACAGAATGCTATGGCCAGACTCTCTGTTTTAGACTTAACTAAAACAAGGAAATCAGCTCACATCACCCCACAGCCCAAGACACTGCACTGGCTGCCTGTTTCTATTAGAATTCATTTGAAAGCTCTTTTACTTGTTTATGAAACTTGCTCCTGAATGTGCAGCACTTGTATGAAAGGTCCAGTAAATCTCCCACGCTAAGAAATGAACATAGTGACTGTCTAGATTCTAGTTCTGAGCCCCTGACGAGAAGTGAGGACGCTTCTGTAGGTTGCATATTTCTGTGAACACTGAGAAAGGCGTTTGGGGGTTTTGCGCACAAGTTTTATTGTGTTTGTGTGTGTGTCTGTGTGTGTGTGTGTGTCTGTGTGTAGGCAGGTGTGGCCTGGGTGAATTCCAGGCTAATGATAGGCTTAGAAAATCTGACAGCCCAGTCAACAGCCTGTCTTTGACCCACAGCCACTAACTGACAACACACAAGATTACTGAAAAGCTTGTGAGGTGCACTCACACACGTGTGTATTTTGTAGGCTGGTTGTTTTTTTTTTATAACAGCCTCACTCTAGGGAGGGGCAAGGGAGAGGAGGGAGAAAGGAAGAAGGGTTGAAAAAGAAGGGTTGACATTTTCCCAACACTGATGGCTCATTGGCAGCAGCTCCATCCCTCCTCCTTCCTCCTCCCTCCTCCTCTTCTTCCCTCTCTCCATGCGTCAGAGTCGGATATAAGCGTGCAGGAGGCAGGGAGCTGGAGTTTAATCTGAAGTCTTGCCTTGATGAAACTCCTGGCACCGAAGAGTATACAGGAGATGCAGAGAGAGATAGAATAGAACTAGAACTAGAACCAGACAGCCTTCATAACAACCTGGACACAACCAGTTCATCTGACAACTTTGATGACGTCAGTGGCGATGCTGGTCTTCAAGTCCTGTCTCGGAAAACTGGTAGGAAAGGAAGGGTGTGAAAGAGAGACTGTTTAGATGTGTGTGTAGAGGTGGTTGTGTGTTGTTTTGTTTTGGCCTTGTTAGTTGGGTCAATTGTCAAAGTTGTGTCCTTTGGAGAAAACAATCAGAATGATTTTTCATAGCTGTAAATAGAGGAGTTTTCTCTCTTTGAATCTCTAATTATCGGCAGAGTGAAGTGAAACCATCTTAATATCACTTTGAATACTTAAATGTGTGGATATATCATTCTTCTGTGTGTCTGTGTGTCTAGAAACCAGACTCCAGAGGCTCGAGAGGAAGTCTGGACAGAGACGAAGTCGGACTCCAACCACCGGTAAGCTACTGTTTCCTTTTTCTGTCTCCATCCATCTCACTTAGTTGATGTTGATGCATGCAGCAGGACAATAACAGTGGTACCAGGAGCCGAACTGTCCTGGGTGAATATCTCCTGACCAAACTGTACATGACATACAGCGTCTCTTAACTTTAAAAAAAAAATCATAACCGCATTAAAAAGTGGAGGTCATTTCTCTGTCGGTGTTCTTAAGAGAGGAGGAGGTTGATGACCTAACAGAAGTAGTCCTCGTTGTGGTTGGACTCCCTGTAACTGGCTGCAGATTGTGTTCTGTTTTTATTCGAGCCGAGAGGAATGGTACAGGGACAGGAAGTGACCTGGTGGGGATGAGGTCAGCAGTGAGGGGTCAATGGATTCCCACATCACCAGTTATTAATAGAATACTGTAGCGAGCGAACAAGAAATCCTCTTTATTCATCTCTCTGTTCTAGTTTTTCAGTAACTCGGCATGCTGTGGTTTGTTGCGCCGTGCTCAACTGAACATAAGGAGGATCTTGTCTCATAGAATATAACAGGATATTATATTTGACACGTTAGCCGGCATTGGCAGCCTTGAGGTTGTTGCCATACAAAAAGTGATAATATGTCCTAAAAGTTGATATGTAAGGATCATCTGCTTCCTTTCCCTTAAATCAGAGAAAATTGAATATCATTGGATTTTGGATAGATTTGAATTTTCAAATTGCATTTTTTTTTGACATCTGTCTTTAGAGATCAAACGATTATTTGGTAAGTAATTAGCAGATTGATGGTGAACGAAAGCAGTCTTGTGGAAGCTGGCTACAATATCAGTCTTTGTAAAAGAAGACATAATTTCTTGGCTTCAACATTTGGGACCACTTCAGAGTTAACCACAACATCTCCTTGAATTGGGAACTGTGGAAAAGATTGTCACAGTGGCAGATGCACATTTTCACTTAACAACAAACATAACAGTGATTACATGCTGTCGACACCTCCGACACAACACAGATACTTCTGAAAGGTAACTTCATCACGTTTTCTTTCCTGTAAGTGTTTGTTTTTCCCTTTTGTAGACTGAAAACGGGGGTCGTGGTGTTTTTTTTTCTTGAGGTTCACTGTGATGATGTTTGTTCTCCTGAAACTAAATGTTTTTCCATCAGAGCTTCACTGTTAATGTGTCCTAAATGTTGCACTTCCTACAGCTGAACACAGAGTTGTATGTTGATGTCTGTTATGTTCTTGATGCCAGCAGAAGTAAGATGTTCTAGCAGCCTGAAGTTGCCATGGGACAGATATTTCTGTCTCTGTAATTCGTCTCCCTGCTTGTCCTGCTCCTCCCCTTTGAATGGCTGTGGTTTGTGGTGGGAAAATCTCCCTCGTGTGTGTGTGTGTGTGTGTGTGTGTGTGTGTGTGTGTGTGTGTGTGTGTGTGTGTGTGTGTGTGTGTGTGTGTGATTCTGTAGTTCAGTATTTTTGGGTGTCGGTGGTTTTCAGACCACAACACTCTGATGGCACAGAGGCTTTGGAAGCCCTCTGTACTGTTTTCTCACAGAGTGCAAACAGTACAAGCAGCAGAAACAGCCTTCAGGGTTACTGAACAAACATTCAGTTACAATAAGGCAAAAAGTAAATGTGGCTGTCATTACCTGAGACCTCTGTGGCATTGTTTGCGCTCACAATCATCAAATCATAAAGACCTGCTGCACTTGAAATGAAAGCCAGACAGAATACTTGTTAACGTATCTGACACAGACATACCAGTGGCAACAGAATCACCTCCTGTACTGGCTGTGAACTGACTGTGAATTTGATTTTTTTTTTTTTTTTTTTTTACACAGCAACAAATTGAGACACTGTTGTGTGACAAGAAAATTAAAGTCCTTAAATGTTTCAGAGTTAGCTCGTTGTTTTTGCCTGTAAAGTTTTAATTTCCGTGAAGCTACTCATTATGTGTTTGACTGAGCTCTTGCTAACCAGATCTTTCTATGTTGTGTTTGTGCAGGCAGGAAACCAGCACATATACCAGCCCGTTGGCAAGCCAGGTAATAGACAGTCTGTAATTACAGTCATATAAACACTATTGTTTTATTCTCACTTTTCCTTCTGTCTCTTAACCCCCACAAAGTATGCAATTCACACACATAGCATTACACAGCTCTGTTACAGATTGTCTTTCTCCCACCACCAGCAGATTGTCTTAGTCTGGGTGTGTCAGTGTCTGCTCACAGAGTTTACAGTTTGTTGTCAGAATATGACAGATCTGATTATGATAGTCAGACTGCATGTCATGCTCACGATGCTGAGTGAATATATCCATCCTTCCAGCAGCTGAATACAGAGAAATAAATCACCTGAAATCAGTTTTGCAGTTGGGAGAGTTTGAGGGACAGTTTTTTAAATATTTATTTATTATTATTTTTTCTTTTCTTTTTTTGGGGGGATTTGCGCCAGTTTCTGATAACAGAATTTTTTCTTTTCATCTGACATTAAATTTTTTTAAAAAGATCTGATTTTCAAATGAGTGAGTATTGAAATGAGTATTTTCTGTTTACCTGTATTTTATATCATTTTGAATTTAATATATTTGTTTTGGACAGAACAAGACTTCAATGACATCGCCTTCTTTGATAGACTGAAGGATTAATCCGTAATGAAAATAATATTAGGATGAACAGGGTTTCACAGCATGCTGTGGTATGAAAATCATACCATGTACGTTTGCTTATCTATGGTATTTAATGTTACCGTATTACTGTCATTAAAGACACTGAGTTCTTACATATTTGTGTTATTAAAAAATATTTTGTGCAATTATAATAAAACATTTGTTCAACCAAAAAAAAAGAAAAACTTCTGTTTTTGCCACACTGGACCGAACTACAGCTTATATAAGATGCAAGAGTTGCTGATGAATGTAAAAGTACAAATTGTCCAAAACTTAAATGAGGCTGTAAAACTGAGGAGAAACTTTATTTCTGTTCTTATATTTTGTTTCCTGCAGAGCATGCAGCCCCCCCAAAGAAACCCCCTCGACCCGGGGCTCAGAGCCAAGTGGGCAGTCTGGCCTGTCTAAATACTGGAGACAGTTACAATGATGGAGTCAAGGTACACACATACACACAGTGAGACACACAAACACAAAACAAAAATACTTTCACACAAACGTGCATAGAGGCATGCTAATTAAAAAAGAACACTTGAATCAACCTGTAAGAACTGAAAAGGAAACATTTACCCAATAGAGGTTGCATGTTTTTTTTTAATGCTTAGAGCGTTAATATTTTTTTCTTTTCCTTTGGCTGCTCCCTCTCTCCCTTCCTCCCCTCCTCCTGCACCCTGCCTTACTGTTGACCCCTAGCCCTGGCGGGTAAGCAGCACACTGTCTGTGTGTGTTTACTGTGCGTCTTGTCTGAATCACAAATAGATTCATTTGGTTCTTTCTTTCATCAGTTCCTTGAGTTCTCTGTCCAGCATATTAAATCATCGACAGTGTTATCATACAAACATATGAACTTGTTTATTTCATCCTGAAGTTCTCTTTGTTGTCTAGATAACAGTCAGGTTTCTTGTTTTTTTTTCCTACTCTTTTTTTTTCTTCCTCTAAACTAACATGCAGATCAACAAAGTTGTGTGTTTCTTCTCATTCTAACAGTATTTAACCCTCTGTCACACTGAAAATCATTTTAGACATAGGCATTTTGAAATAATATGCACTAATCATACAGTTTCCAAGGCTAGGGTGAAAATACTGATTGATTTTTTTTTTTTTAAATTAGACAAGAGAAACCCAGTTAATTTCCTTTAAAATCATTTCCTTGTCAAACACATGCTGCCTGCACAAAATATTTGACACAGTAGTCACAGGCCATAATAATGTGCAAGATTTAAAGCTCCAGTATTTTGACAGGCAGAGACTAAAATATATATGTAGGGGTATTACTGCATTACTATGCATTATGTTGTACTTTTTGCGAATGAAAGTGTTCAGTTGATCAAGGGTCAAATGATGTCAACTAGCCGAATGCAGGGCAAAGGAGAGAGAGGACAGTGAAAGGACAGGCAACAAATGTGCAAGAGACAAAACAAGTTGTAAAACAAATATGTGGAATAAACAGAAAGTTCCATTTATGATTAATACGTTTTCAGATGTGATCTCACTATCAACTTTTGGATTAAATAGATTATTGTACTGTATCTGGTTTGTGTGTCACTGCCATCTAGTGGTCAGGATAGAGAACTACATGTAACAACTTCTGTTCTTGTCATAGACCTATTCTGTTCTTGTCATTAACCTACTCACATTCATTCAGTCACTCATTTACTCATTAATCTACTCATTATCATTATGAAAGCTTATTCTCTGTAAGGTGCAGCTCTTAGTAGTTGTGGCCTCTCTATTCTCTTCTCAAACCATTTAACTATTTTAAAATTAGCTCAATTAAAGAGGGTCAGAAGGCTTTTATTCAAGCAAAGGCATGATTCACGTTTGTCTCTGTGATCATGCAGGACTTGTACAGTCAACTATTAACAATTCTGTTTTGATATGAGAAGATTTTTCCTCGGCGTCGTCTCACCTTGTTCTCTTTGTATCCGTCTCACTGCACGCACAGACCTGTGGCCCTTTGGTCAGCCTGTCACTCATAGCTTCTTGTGCTCTCACGGTTCAGCTGCAGCCCCAAGAGATAAGCCCGCCCCCGACCGCCAACCTAGATCGCTCCAATGACAAGGTGTACGAGAACGTGACAGGATTGGTCAAAGCAGTGATCGAGATGTCGAGCAAGATCCAGCCAGCTCCTCCAGAGGAATATGTTCCCATGGTCAAGGTAACCGAGGCGCTCGACTTTTGATTTCATCAGTGTTTGTCAGAGTTGGCTTTCTTTATACATAGTTATATGTCTTTCCTTGACCAATGAGTCACCCTGCTTTAATTAAATGACACTTTACAGCTCTTCTGACGAATCTTCCTAATGAATAGCTTTTGATTCATTTGTTAATCCACAGTTCTGACCTTTTAACGTCATCTAAATCTGCTGTTTTATAAAACACGTTTCCCATGTTTTTATAAACATACATGTATACAACATACAGTATTTTTTTAAATGCCATATAACATATTCATTTACTTTTCTCCCTGCTTTGTAAAATCTTGTGTTTGTATTTCAGGATGTGGGTTTGGCATTGAGGACGTTATTGGCCACAGTGGATGAGACTCTACCACAACTCCCAGCCAGCGCACACAGAGAAGTAATAACACACACACACACACATTCACACACTTGTTGAGATCACACATTTGCACTACTGTTGGTTGGTATCAGAGTGATAGTTATTGCTGCGGTTTTCTTTAACAGATCGAGATGGCACAGAAACTTTTAAACTCTGACTTGGCAGAGCTGATCGGGAAGATGAAGTTAGCCCAGCAATATGTGATGACCAGGTATGTTCAAATTAACATCAAAAATATGAAAGCTATTAGAATATTTCGCTGTATTAGACACCAACCTTCTTTATCAATATTTAATTGTGGTTTCCTGTATTTTATTTAGTGGATGCAGTCAGTAACATGTCTAATTTTTTTATCGCCATGAACAACGTGCAGGAAAATAATAGGAATAGCTTCCATCTGTTTTTTTTAAATATTTCACTAATTGATTCCACATCATCAAATCTTAAAACTTTACGTTAGTTTCTACAATAAGAATCATGCACTAATCATACAGTTTCCAAGGCTAGGGTGAAAATACTGATTGATTTTTTTTTTTTTAAATTAGACAAGAGAAACCCAGTTAATTTCCTTTAAAATCATTTCCTCCTTAGGCGAGGATATGATTATTTCACGCTTCTGTTTTCTGTTGACTAACTATGAAGTAGGCTGTTGTTTTTTCACGATAATGCTCGATTTTGGATAGTGTTGCTAAATGCTAGCAACACTTCTTCCGTCTTTCGTCAGTGACATGCACCTGTGGCTGGGGATCTTGAGTTTGTCATGTTTTTTATTCAATTTAATTTAATAACGACATAGAGACTATATTTAATCAGTGTGTAGAAAAATCAAAAATCAAACAGTGACAGAACAAGAACATTTTTCACCAAAGGACAACTGACGTCTGCTACAGTGGCTTTTTGATGTGATCACAGCGGGGAGCCAAAGTCATATCTTTTAAAATTGTACAAATAGTAGTTATGTAGCACTACTTCTCTCACTACTCCGTCTGTATGAGTAATATATGTGTGTATATGTTTGCTCTGTCCTAGTCTCCAGCAGGACTATAAGAAGCAGATGTTAACAGCGGCTCACGCTCTTGCAGTCGATGCCAAGAACCTGCTGGATGTCATCGACCAATCACGGCTCAAGATGATGGCTCACTCCCGGCCACACTAGCCTTACCTCAGCTGGGCTGACCAACAGGAGCTGAACTGGTATTTGGGGGACAGCATCAGTATGGTTACTGTTAGCAGTGGAAAACTGATGTCAATCATGACATGTGAGCTGCTTTACATCAGAGGACACAACAGCTCCCACACAAGAGTCCATGAAGAATCAATAGATGTTGAATCGTGTGTAAGCTGCGGTTGTGCGTTCGTCTGGGGGAGAGAAAAAAAACCCTCCACCACTGTGACTAACTTAAAACAAGAACAGAGCAAAAACACTTCCTGAATCAGGGACTTGGCAGCTTCACTCTCTTTGGACTGGAATATAATGATGAGAGGAGAAGTGAAGAGGAGGGGTGTTTGTTATGGTGACAAAGGGTCTGGACCTGGGAGTGATTAGTCCCGAGTGGAATACAACTCTCAAGCAACGCCACCAGAACCTGATCAGACTGCAACATATCTGCATGAAGCTACGCCGCAGGTGTCAGACGGCAGCCGACAGCCATGTCAATCATTTGTTGATATCATGTGTTTTGAACCTTCGATGTGAACCTTCTCCTCAGCTAAAGTATGAATTCCTCTGAATGGGAAGATCAAACCAGATGTGTGCTGCTCAGCTGCGTTGATTTGACAGGATCCTTCAACAGCAACACTAAAGACAGTCTCGCCCGTTCCTCTCTTCCATCCATTCCCGTCTTCCCTCTTATAGACTCAGAAATTGCAGAGGAGGAGACGGAAGGAGAGATGGGAAGAACAACTTTAAACTTGAGGACAGTCTAACGCCGGTCTGCTTCCTGAAGACAGAAAGCACTATCCTCCTCTCTTCTCTCTAGGTCACTCACTTTTCTTCCCTTCTATTCTCACTGTCCCCTCTCCTACCTGACGTCTTCCTCAGCTCCTCTCTGAGCAGGTTTTAAAGACTCCAAATGTGAAGAATACAACTCAGCCTTTGTAAACGTCTCAGACAGGAAACTTCCTTCTCACACTCAGTTAAATAGTTACTATTTTTACCAGCGGGCTCCATGTTGTTGTTGTTGTTTTTTTTCAGTATTCAGTCTTCTTCCTCTATGCTGATATTCAATCCCAGCATTGACTCATTGATTCGTGTAAATGGGAAAAAAAAAATATCAGGATTCAGTTTGAGTAACAGGATACTTCCTATTTCTGGGAGGAAGAGGGAGGCATCATGTCTCAGACTGGTCACTGAGCGTGATGGAACCTGTTTCTGTGAGGACGGTGTCTCCTTTCTTTCCCCGATATCGATCTCAGATTAGCCTGGTGTCACACCTTAAACTGTCCCCCTCACCCACCGTTTGTCACAAAGTGAATTCTCCAGGAGACACAAACGGCTTCACAACTGGAACTTTTTTGCTTCGAGGCCCAGTTTCTGTCGGGTGTAACTCTTCTAAATATGTCCCTCCTAACAACAGGGAACAAACGCACATGAAATGTGGAGCCACATGACTGGAGCTTGTCTTGTTGACACAAAACACTGAACTGAAAAATGCAACAGATCACACGTGTCTTTGTTAATAATGACCCCCACATGGAGTACATAATGCTATATGAAACATACTGGTGACTGTACTGGTAGAGCATGATATACTGGTATAGAGATGAGCATATTTGCACAGCACCAAAAAAAAACTTTTTTAACTCTATTTTACCCAGAATTGATTTCCATATTCAGCCAGCAATGACACTATCAAATATCTGGGTTTTATAGGGATTAAAAAAATCCAACAAAAAATAATAATAATAAAAAAAATATCTATTTTATCTCCTTGTTGTTGCATAAATCTGCTCATGTTGGTATATTGTAAGCTATACTGGTGTGTATCACTGGTGAATTGTACAGAACTCGTACTAGTAAACACTGGTTTTTATTTTGTCTTCAGGGCTTCATCAGCCATCTTGTCAAATAGGAGGAAAAATTCAATGAAATAAAAAAAACAAATAATAAAGAAATGGAAATCCACTCTCCTCATTCTTATCCATGATAGAGATTATTTCTGAATCATTTAAGTCTCGGCGTTTTGTCTAGAATATAAACTATTTTAAGTGTTTAAGGCAAACATTTGAGATGTTCGTCGTCCCAGGACTGTGTGCAGGTGTGGGATTTAATGAATGGAGCCTTTCCTCAGCAGACTGACAAATGTAAAGCCAATTCATGCTGCTGTAAATCTTCTAATACATTCAGACCCCTTAGTTTGGACCATCCATTAGAATAATCAAGCATGATTTTTAAAGTATAGGATGGTATTCACATCGCTAAAATTTAAAAAGGAAATAAACTAAGTGGTCGGACAATTCAGAAAAACCTGTAGTCAGTGTCAAATATAATTTAACAAACACATTTAAACCAGAATCTCAAACCGATTTACAAAGTTAAACAGCGTTTACGTCACACATTATATTAGACATTCATCCAACCACAGCGCAGTGGTCTAAGCAGCACTGGTTTATCCCACTGACCTCAGCCTGACAGCAGAAATAATACACGCACAGTCAAAAGCAGCAGTGTTGTGTGTACGTTAAAGGGCTCTGCTCCACCAAAGTTACACAAGTTAGAATTGTTGCAGCAGTTGATGATGTTTCCGTTTCCATTTGAGTCGATCGAGGCGCTCGAGGCACTTCAACTCCATGTGGCCCTGCTGGCACGCTGCTTCACTGTCTTTCAGAGAGCCTAAACAACACACATACACACACATACATACACACATACATACATACACACACAACAGGATGCTGGAGTGAGTTGTTCTGGACTGGCATTCTGATTTCCCACATTTCTAGAGGGCTGCACAATACTTTATGTGAAGTAAGAACTGAGCTCACTGGAAATAGACCAAAGCAGTCGTAGAAATTAAAAAGTTCCCTTCAATAAAAGGGAAAATAATAAGAGTCAAAAATCTATGACTTAAGCTTAATACAAGAGGTATATGTAAATACTGGGTCCTAAAAATCTTATCTTATATTTTGTAATATATATTTATGACTTTTGTCTTTTGACAGGCTGTGTAAAAAGTCAAAATTATTTAAGCCTAAATTCCAGCTCCAAGTGCAGCAGCAGCCTGAGGCCTCCATATATGAGAGCGTGAAATACTATGTGCATCAAAGTGTTGAAAATAACTAACTTTATAACTTTAACCAGATAACCACTTCTATCACCAGGTGGTGCTGTAGTGTTATGGTTACATTGTTAATTATAAGACAGCATGTGACCCCCTTGTCCTCAGTTTGCTTCACGTCTGACTGTGGAGTTTCACCATGTGAAGTCTGGCCTAAAATCCCCGACATGTACTCAGATCAATCATGTTGTGAAACTGATGTGAATCATCTGAGGTCAGCCTTAAAAAAGTAGTGATTATATCGAAGGTTACGTTTGCTTAACACGGGTCAGAGAGTGCCTTCCTTCCCTCGAGGTATAAGTCTGTAGGTCTGTAATAAAACTCCTCTAAAAAAAAAAAAAAATAACAGATAAAATAGGAGAGAAAAATGTCTTGCAATATATCAGCCAAACTTCAGGGAATTATGGACCAGATTAACGTCATGTTACTAAACAATCAACCCGTAGGCAGGTAGATAGATAGATAGCAAACTGCTGCCAGTGTTTTTATTATCGGTTAACATTGCATAGTCAGTCTTTTTAAAATGACTGTAAGCTCCATAGACAGCAGAGATAACTGTATTTAATACATAAAGGAATGACAAAATACACACACACACAAAAGACTTATTCTCATGACATTTAAGACCAACATCAAATCGACCCATCAGGCGCATCAAACTGGATGAGGAGTAAAAACTTGCTCTGTGCTGGTCTGATCTACTCATTGCTGTCTGAGGCCATGCTGATTATCTGCAACACCGCAGAGCCCACCAGTCCATCACTACACACTATACTACACATGTTGCAAAGCCATGCAGTGTTCAAACCACAAAGCATTATTTCAGATTCTAGTCAGGATCACAAAGTTTCAAAAGCATCTGACTTGGAGTAAATGTGCAAAATAATTTTCATTAGAAGGTTTTTTTTGTTGTACAAAAACACATTAAATAGACTTTTTTTTTCTTTAGACGTAAAAGGAGAATCGTGGTTCAAGTTCACGATCCAGGTCTGTAAGCATAACCCACTTAGATGTGCATACAGAGCGAAATCAAGCAAATACACATCATGACTGGTGATATGATGCTGTTCTTGGAAGGTTAAAGGTAGCCCAGCATAACATGCAGCAGAGAGTATCTGTAGATGAATGAGTTCAATCACTGTAGCGGTAAAGGGGAGGCGAAAGGCAGCAGCACCATGAGTGTACAGCGGGGAAGAGAAGCAGAGCAGCTCGTCTTTCCGTGTCACATATTCAGTGTTGTTTCAACGATGAGCTTTTGTGTTTGTGCATTCAATTCTGAAAAAAAGGAAGGAGACGAATGTGTCTTCTCCTCATTGAGTCTTTAATTTCTTGCTGTGCGTCCCGGACTCTCGCTTCCTGGACTTGGGGGCGTAACGCCTGGTAGAGATGGGTGGAGACACAGATCCAGACAAAAGTCATTCAGGAAGGTGGAGAATAGAAAATGTTGGTGGATGTACTTGAAACTGTCAACAGCAGCACAGAAAGTTGTTGTGCTGTCCACACATCTTAGTACACAGTATATTTGATATGAGAAAGAATTACACAAATTAAACTTCAGGTTCAATGTACTGTTAATATCTTCTCAGAAACATAAAGTTAAACACAGCGGGGTACACAGTTTGAGTTTAAACGTGTATGTTTGGTAGTATTGTGTGTATTTGCAGAGTCCTACCTTCGCTGGTAGAGGTACAGGAAGAAGAGGAGCTCATCTCTGAAGCAGGAGAGTTGATGAGGGGAGGAAAAGGACCCAGAGGAGGAGAAAAAGGAGGCACAGGAGCACAGGTCTGTGATCAGCGTGTTCACTCCCTGTTGGGGGAGAGGAGAGATAATGAACTCATGGTGTAAAGACTCAAATCTTAGTCAGAGCTGTTTTTCTAACTCTTATCTGACAACAGTAAACCACTGACAGTGGAAGCATTTTAATACAAAGAGCTCAATGTGCTGCAACTCAAGAAAACATCTGCAAATAGACAACAAAACAGAGGTGAATTAAGAAACATCTTCATTCATTTAACAACATATGTGCTGCAAATACACACAACACAACCAAATGAATACATTTCCCAATAACACTGACGAGTAGCCAACTTTTATTTTTAAATCACCAACAGTCATCTCGCCAAGTTTATTACTTTTTGTGACCCCCTAGAAACAGATCTGTATCCATTTGCAGCACACTTGTCTGTTTGATTGTGTTTTGAGTGTCTATCTACTGTCTCACTCTGCTCTGCACAACAGATGTACCGTATGGCAAAATGACAATAAAGCTGCATGAGGATTGAACAAGCACTGCAAAGACGCACAGCACAATCAAATAGGCAAGTGTGCTGCAAATGGATACAGATCTAGATGTGTGGTCGATTCGATGAAGATGCGTATGTGTGTTTTCTTGAGTCGCAGTGAATTGACATCTCTCAGCCACCGTAGGATTTGAGCCAGAGGAATATGTTCACACTCACTCTGTACATCAAGACTGTCCCCTGCAGGTGGCTCACAGACCTCAGCTGATCCACACAGAGGGGTGGAGAAACACAGAGCAGAGGACAGTTTATACAGCAACTTACAATGTTCGAATCATCTGCATTAGCTGTCGTACAGACCTTGTGGTTGATGAAGAGCTGTGGGGCCATGGACAAGAATCCAAAGGCATACACTCCTGAGAGGAAGAGGAGAGGCAGAGTGCCAATACAGCACCAGTCAATACAAAAATAAAGGCTTAGTGTAAAAAGGAAAGCTGACAAGAATTCATTGAATTTAAAAAAAAAATGACTCACCGGTCACCAGAGTGTTAATCAACCAGGAATAATAACTGTCAAAAACATTCAACAGAATTTCATGTTAATATAATAATCAGAAGTGTATATGCAGCTGCTAAGCCTGTGTAACCAGCTCACATGAGTGTGTGTCATTTGTCATAATTAGTAAGCTCACAGAGAGGGTATATCTCATCAATGCAATTGTCACTAAAACGAGGATGGGAAAATAGTTTCCAGGCTACGTCAAAACAAAATCCCGTGACAATCATTTATCAGAAGTGTATCAGCTGAGATTAAAAACAACCATCACACAGTTGAAAAGGTTAATTGTCTGTAAATTGATTAATTTAAACGATAACCACGGATAAGTATGTATGGAGAGAAGTTGAAGAATGATTTGAGAGAACAGCTGTCTAAGTTTTTATATTCCTAACATTTATATTTTAACACTGATGCCTTTACTGGGATCTGCCCCATATATATACTGTATATACGTATTTTAATGTCCCAGATCCAGACTGTGATCCAGATCTGGATCCAATTGTTCATAGTGATGGAATAGCATGAGTTGGCCATGCCTGGGTATTTTTTATTTTCATTGGCCTATTATTATTTTTCATGATATTGGTAAAAAAAAAAGTTAAAAAGGCATTATGTCATGATGTTGAAGAGAGAGGAAAAAGTGATCCAGAATCTGCATCTGTAACTGGATCTGCCTTTAATTTCATCAACTCTCCTTTGACCCGAGACCCCAAACCTACACAAACTTTCATAAAAATCCTTTGACAACTTTTAGACATACCTTGCAGATGAACAAACAAGCAAACATGGGTGACCACACAACCCAAGGCAACACTTAATGTAGGAGGCAAAGCATGACCCTGAAGAAGGCCACAAGCCGAAACACGTTGGTCAAGCGATAAAGTTGATCCTAATACTGCAAGTGTTGCTGGAGAATTTGCCCTTTTAAAGCATGGAGACTTAACACAGTGATCAGCTC
Organism: Chaunax sp. Z400; assembly: GCA_037577475.1. Taxonomy (NCBI): domain Eukaryota; kingdom Metazoa; phylum Chordata; class Actinopteri; order Lophiiformes; family Chaunacidae; genus Chaunax; species Chaunax sp. Z400. The sequence goes on from CM075190.1 coordinate 15,649,106, forward strand.
ACCTCTTCTGGCGTAAGTAGGCCAGTGAGAAAATAGCTCCACTGATGCACAGAGGATAGACCAAGTAGGACAAGTATCTGGACGCCTGGAGAGAAAACCACACTCACAATAATGAAACTAGAGCTCACACAACAACAGGAACGATAGAAACATGCTGATACATTTTTAAGACGTGTTCACAACGTCTCCACTTGCTACGCAAAGCTGGACAATTTTGGAGTGAGTCCAAATGTTGTGGAAATGATGTGGAAGAGCCTAGTGGGAAGCATTCTATCTTTTGATATGATCATTGTGGATAATAAAGTTTTCGTATTCGTGTGTGCATACCTGTGTATCATACTCCACTGTCTTTCTTTCTTCTTCATCCATCTTATTTACCTGCATAGTAATGGAGAACGCAGTCTAAGGTATACATATTACTCGACACATGTTCCGATGGCGTAAACGTGTCATACTCACATGGAGTTTGGAGCTTTTCAACTGCAGCTGGATGTTAAAGACTTTAAACACCTTCCACACCTGCAGGGATGACTGATTAGTTTGATATTTGTCTGTTTTTAATCTTCTTTTGACTGTCTAGACTCATATACTAGATACCTCTACACACGCTCCCAGTCCGACAGGAAGCAGCACTAGCAGACTGGTCTCTTCTAGCAGATGGAGGAAAATCAGCAACATACTCAGACTACGCCACAAAACTAGAAACAAGAGAGGAGAGAGGCAGAAAGGACAGTCAGGCCCCAACGTGAACCATTTTCCAGATGCTGCCTTACTCTGGTTGATATTATAATCTAATTACTTATTATATAATTATATATAACTACTCAGAATTGCTGGTACGCCTTAGGTTACAATGCCTTCAATATTGCAACTTAGTTTAATGGATTTTCTCACCAGACTTCCTCGACATTCCTGCCATGTTCTTCTTCTTTCTCCACGAGCCGATGTCATTTTTAAGAGCCAAGAATTCACAGATGAGCTGAAGAAAGAAAAAGAAAAAAAACACATGGAGGAAAAAAATTATACTTTCAATTTTACAATGCTTCATTTTCAATGTGTCCGAGTCACCCTCATCATACGCTATGGTACATATAGGGACTGGGATTCTGATGTGTGCTGCATGGTATTTGTCCTGGGGTTGTATAATCTTACTTGTAGAGCTGTGATGAGTGCAGTCACTACTAACAGGTAGAGGTTGGAGCCCACCAGAGTTTCTTTTATCTCATCTACGTACTCCTCTGTGAAGCCTGCATTAACACAAAGATGGACAAAGAATTTAGATCTTAAACCCAAAGGCTGAATTTAGGTTTTGTTCAGGTCGAAAAAATACTACAGAGCTCTTCTTGAAACACCAAAATGTGGCAGACTGGAGGAGAACCTTGGACTCTTTACATATCTGTTATCTTATTAGCTCACCAAACTGTCGCAAGGAATAAACCACGTCCTGCAGATGCACCCAGAACCTGAACCCCCTTAAAGAGATTCCCTCGTAGGACACCGTCAGAGGGAGCTGAACGGTGCTGCTGTTGATCTCCTACGAATGAACGGATACACATAATGTAAGGTCGTGGTCGTTTCATTCTTTGACGCAGTATTTATTCGATAAAGTTAGAGCGTAAAATCGTCCCACCACGAGGTCTCTGACTCTGAAGCTGAGCTCATCAACCAGCAGCAGAGGGAGGTACATCATATGTCGGCCGTCCTGAGAGCTGCAAGGAGAGGCATGAAGAAAGTTTCATTCAAATACATGAGACGGCTCTGGGCTGATCACTTATGTACAGCCTGGTGGAACTGTGTGAACAAATATTACTTAAATTACATTTGCTTAACCACTGATAAATGGTCAACCCTGCACTTACTAAAGTATTTCTACAGATCAGCAATTATGCTGGTAAAGCTGCAGCACATTTTCCAACTGCAGTGACCAACCTTCTCTCCAAAGGGCTACTATGTACAGAATAAATTTTTTTCCTCATTTGTTTCTAATCTTTGCTTTTGCTTGTTAATTATTCAAGAATTTTACTTCCTGATGAACTCATTAAAATATGCAACTTGTGGGAAGTGGCTGCAAATAGAAATTCCTTGATATTAAGGGGTTGTAAGTTTGAGAATCAGTGATATATACGGTAGATTGTTTGGTATATAATTATGAAGATCTCTGACTATAAGTGTTACACATCAATATCACTCTTTAAGTTTAAAGACAACAACTTTTTATTGGCCACAGCCACAGGTTCAAAACCAATGAGAACAACCACTTCCACATCGCACCCCTTCACAATAAGAGCTTACCTTTTGCTCAGATTTGCGTAATATAATATCATACATATAGAATTTGTCCAACTGAATATAGCACGGCCTGTAGAGGCATACATATTTGAGAATGCATTTTTAACATCGGACAATGAACAGTAAGCTTGCCTGAGTACAGGGATATTGTAAAGATTTGAGGCTGGAGAAGTTCCTCCTGATATTATAGTATGTTGTACATAGTTTTCATATGGCCTAAGAATTCCCCTTTACATGTTTTATTTCGGATTAAAGTTAAATTGCATTCATGTGAGTGTGTGTTGGATTTTCTCACAAACATCCATGAAAGCACTGAGGTGACCTGATGAAAAGCAGCGATAAAGCAGCCACAGTCTGACTGATCAACTATCTGACTGACACTCTCATGTAGCGCCGCACATCGCTGGGGAGCGCCGCCTTGTTGAAGGTGAAGTCCTCTGACATCATAGTGATTGGCAGGTGAGGTCTCCAATGGGATACAGGACTCTCTGATCTGGGACTCGGCCTCTGATGGAGCCACAAAAGAACTTATTTGGAACAGGACCATGTCTAAATCTACAGTGTATAACAGAAGTATGACAGATATTGAATTATAATTTACCTTCTCTACGTCTCTCTGCTCCTCAGTGTGTGTGGGGGTGATGTAGGTGGTGAGCTGAACTGCATAGTGGACTTCTCTGCTATCCTCCAGGGGTGAAACGCCAGCTTTGTGAACATACACAACCGCATACAGAGAGCCATTAGCCCTAGTCTCCTGTGGCAGAGAGACATTCACCTGCCTAGAGAGAGAGACAGAGGAAAAGTGAGAAAAAGCAGAGAGAGACAGTAAGTTAAAACACCCAGCCTCGTGGACAAATAGGCTTTTTTTTTTCTTTTTTCTCCTAATTAATAATGCTTACCAGTATGCTGTTTGTGCTGTGGTAATTTTAAAATCCCTATGTCTGCAATGCAACCTGAGACATACACTCCTCCAGTGGTAATGAATAGGAAGTCTGATCAGACTAAAAATTTGCATGACTAACAGATGTACCAACATGTCAAACCCACCTCTCAAATGTAGAGTGTGGGTCAAATGGGTCTATATTTACAGCGAGGTTGAGTTGGCTGTTGTCTGGCACGAGGCAGGTGAAGACACTCAGCTGGGTGAAACAAAGGAGGAGAAGAGATTCAACACAGTTTTTCCACTTTTAGAAAAAGCTTTCAGTCCAAAATTAGATGCACCTGCAGAACTGTTTGAGAAGAAAAAAGCTATTAAATATATATATAGCCTACATTATGTTTAATGTTTGTCTCAAACTACAGTCACTGAGGCTGAACGTACTACCCCGGGACTATAAATGTGTACTGTGTATTTTATATACATGTTATATATGTATATGTCAAGAAATAAGCACGCAACTCATTTCATGTAAAAAAAACAAATTAAAAAATAAAGGCCCAAACCTAAATCTGTTATTTTACTTGACTGACTTCATCATCATGACACATGATTAGACCCATTTTAATGGGGCAAATACCCCAGTATTGATCTGCCGTAAAATCTCACATTCAAATATTTAACAAGCTCCTATATTTAGCAATGGATTCATTTCATTCATTTAGTTTAGAGAATAAAAGACATGAATGTTTTTTGTCCAATCACAATGTCGAAGCAACGCAGCTATACCTAAAATATAAGCTCTGAGGCATGAATCATGAGGTCTGGGTCTCAATGCTTCAGCAACATACACTGCAGTGTGCATGTTGTAGCTGGTGTGCTGTAGCACACACTGATTGTTTATTTTATTTTAACTAAATCATCGTGGCCTGCAGTAGAGACCCGAGCTGAGACACACAGACATGAGAGTTTCGGTTTTGCCTGACTTGTCTATTCGCCGGGATTATCTTAAAGAATAAGAAACTAGGCCTGCTAACCTGCAGCCTGGGTCCTGCTGCCAGGTAGGAGGTGATGCAGTGCTCTCCTCTGGCCCCATCACAAGGCTTAGCGTTGAGGAAGCCGTACAGCAGCCAGACGGTGTGGAGCATGTAAACCAGAAACACCCCCAGCAGCAGTTTAGCGACGGAGCTCCGTTTAGCGCCGCTGTCCGCGGGTTTAGAGTAACAGGACGGGAACATGGAAGCAGAATATCAACAAACTAACATCGACAGTGGATGTGGTCTGGTCTGAGGACGAAAGTGTTTATAATCGGAGACAGCGTCAGCACAATGAAATCCACTTTCTCTACAGCATCCATCCGGTTATCCCTGCAACCAGCTGAGATGCTGATGAGCAGGTGCGTTACTACACATACAGCTGTACTGGGGCGGGGGCCCCTTTTCTCAAGTCAAGTTTTTTTTTCTTCTTGAATGCCTGCTGTATGAAATGTTCTATACGAACTACCTATGTTTAGCCCATTATTGCTGCCACTGCCATACAGCAGTGCTGAAACTGAAACAACTTATTTGTAAAAGTACAAATATAGCCTATTACTAGCCTATTAATTTACATGTATTATTGACATTCTTGACATATTTTTATGATGTAAATATTTGTTAGAAATGAAGCTTTTATGTGATTTTAATCTTTTCTTTCCTGAAATGATTGAATGATTGCAGCTCGATAAGATGTCTGGGAGAGTAGAGTTTACCAATCTAAGGGATTTATATGCAGCCAAAAACTCTTTTCAATATTTGTATTTAAACTGACTCCACTATTTTCATTCTCTGTACACCATAGGTCTGTTTAAGTTTGGCTAATTTTAGGTCAACAAAATATAATTTATCAGTATTTCTTCATCAAAATTTTATTGCTATTCGGAGAAGGCTCTGAACCACAGCTTAGACCTTGTTTACCTTGTTGGTAAAATAAATACTTCCAAATTACCTAAAATGCCTATTTCAATGCCTAGCAGAAATAAGTATGTAAATAGCATTATTATAGGGAAAATAGACATAATTCTTAGATAGTTATTCTAGTTCGACTTTTATGTCGTTTTTTTTTTTTAAAACTTCAAAATTTATTTTACCCACAGGAATAAATAAAATAAACTTTATTAATAAAGTCTACATATGAAAACCCATTTTCACCAATAAAATTAAAGCGATAAAATGAAAGTACTCACGGACAGACAAAATTATGAGATTAATTAATGATTTAATGATGAGTAATTTTTTCAACAATTGCTGGTTCCAGCTGGAACCAGATTTCTTTGTCCTATAGGATAGTAAATTAATATCTTTGGATTTTTGAGTGTTGATCAGACAAAACAATGAATATGAAACTTTGAGCTCAAGGAAGTTGTAATGGGATTTTTTAAATATCTTTTTATATTTTAATAAACCAAATTAAATAATAAATTGATAAAGAAAAGAATTGGCAAATTTATAATATCAATATAATCATTCACTGCAGACCTTCTAATTCATGATTTGAATCATTATCTCATAATCAGGTTATCAATAATTTTGTGTTACTGAGTTGAACTTTTGAGTTAATACATCTGATCATTCTGACGTTTATTTCATAAAATTTACTACTACCACCATAATTCGCCCTTTTATTTCTACCATGGATAATTTATCACACTTTTTTTCTTTCTTTTACTGGCGGGAATATGATTCCATCCATGGGGTTGACTGAGTGATTTTCTGCACTAGAGACGATCTTTGAAAGTTGATGTCAACGCGGTGCATTATGGTCCCGGAGCAGCCCTCTGTCCTCCTGTGTGCCAGCTGCTTCCACCATGCTAGCCTGAGCAACAAAAATGTACTTTCGCACCGAAACAAGAGCTAATTTGTTGATGCATATAAGTCTGTAGCTAGCGGTAGGTAACTTATTTGTGCTCCTCGTGTCCTCGTTCACTGTCATTAAGAATTTAAATGGATAATTACGAGCACAATCTATGCTAGCAGCTAAGACAACCAGAGGTGCAAAGCACCCTGAAAACAGGAGAAAGTAGCAGCTTCAAGGCGACACGTGGATTACAGTAGGTAGTGTTAAGCAATATTTGGTCATACCGTAACTATTTTCTCCGGTTGTACTTGTGGATCTGGACAGTCTCTTCAAACAAATTGACAAGCAACTCCAAGGCACTGAAGGACTACTGATGAAATGACTCAAAAGATTTTAGGACTGCAGGCTCTTATATTCCCTTCTGTCTTCTCTTATGGATGCCAAAGTTGACCTTCCTTTTCTTCGCCACAATTCTCCGCTGTTGTATATTTGATGACCTTGCTGCAGCAGTGAGCAGCATCCCTTCAAACCCAATATGGCAGTGAGTGTGAAGGCTATGTGTTGTGGTGGTGTGGAGATGAAGCTTCACAGGAAGCTGCTGGCTGGCTGTATGAACTGCACTAGGATGTACCTGCCATTCAGCGGGAGCTTTTATCCAAAGCGCCTTTTCACGTCTGTTTTTTCCTCGAGAGTTGCTGCGACACGAACATTCATGCGTTGTAGTGCTCGCGCAGAAATCTACCCACTGAGGAACTCTGTTCCACTTGGGGATGGAAAACTAGGATTATACAGCTACAGTGGTGTCGGGTCAAGAACACTGGTTGTGTCGAGATGTCAACCCCGAGGTTCTCAGTCTGCTGCGGGGAGAAACGAGACGCTGCTACGAAAAGGTACAACGTGGCCTGGTAAGAATGAGAGACATCATGCAGACAGTGACAAACACATGGCAACATGTTCATCTTGACACTCTATATATGTTAATATCTGAACAGCAATTTATTCTGGCTTTTATTCCATACCTGTACAATGTCCCCCTAAGTAGATATATTTATATGATATTTTATCACGTTTTTAATGTTTAAAAAAATACTTTGTTGTCAGAATTTTCTAACTCTCCATCATTGATGTTGGTATTGGTCTCAAAAATACAGTATCACGCTAACTGCAGAACACCAGGACATTTACTGTGTTGCTCAAACCTTAACATATTTTATTATAATCAATCATCTCAAATAGCTAATTAAGACATATGCATGCTTTTTTTTCACCCTGCTGTAATAATATATTGTACTACTTTATTACATATCAGGAAAGTGAATCAAAGCTCAGCCCTGATAGAGGTATGTTGAAATGCAGTGGGGTTTGGCATGGATCTAATTTTGCAGGTCAGATATGCATCAGCCACTGCAGGATTGTTTTATGCAGCGGCTCTTCTCTTAATTTTAATTCACCCATTTCTGGAGCTTGAGATGTGGTACTGACAGCACAGGTGTGAGAACAAGATGTGTAGGTTTAAGTTTCAAAGTGTCAGTACTTTTTTGATACCACCAAAAATAGAGATCTCAAGTCAGATTTCAACCCAAGGCTGCACAGATATTACCATTATTACTAATTTGTGGGTATTTGTGTTTGGTGGCTTTGTTGTTGTCAACCTTTAAAAAAAAAAAAAAAAAAATTATCCCATTTTGTGGTCCAAGGACTTTTTGTTTTGTTTTGCTTGGGTAGCAAATGAGGTATCAAGTATTATTATTTATACACTAGCATTTTATCAAAGTTGAAAATTCTGGTATTGTGACGATCTTAGTTTCTCTCAAATCTAGCATCCCTGAAAATCCCCCAAATAAATAGTTGACTAGCTTTCAAAACCTGCGTAGAACATTTGTCTCCCTCCTGTGGCAGTGAGAGTAATTACAAACACACTGTCGACCTGCTGAAGATGCCATAGGCTCCTCCATACGTCTGGTTAAATAATTGAAATGTTTCCCTTTACATGTGGTTGAACATTGTCTTTTCTTTGAACAGTGTCCTTCATCCGCCACAGAGTGACAGACGCCTCTGTTTCAAGTGTGCCTCAAGCTTTTGTGGTGGTAAGAGATGCACCATTGGCTGTCAGGCAAAAGCATTTCACTGGTCACAGAACAGTAGTTGCATGTACTCAAAGGGTTAATATCTCATACTCTCACTTTTTAAGTGTGATTATATGAGGCAGTGTATGGTTGACGTGCCCCCAGTTTGGAAGCAGAGAGTACAGTAGTGCACCCACAGAGGCAAAGCAATGTACTGCTGTGAACGGGGCCAGGAGCAAAATGTATTTTAGCCACCTAAAAAAAATCAACATCTGTTAAATTATATTAGAACATTTCACCACTTTACCTCACTACCAGTCACTGGATTTTCTAAACTGTGCAACATCTGTATTACTATGTATTAATGCAACCACGAAGGATACTGTGTAATACCACTGATCAGCTGTTTGGATCACACTTTGGTGTGTTTACAAACAGCAACTGACAAATCCTGCAAATAACGACTTTAAGCCAGAAGCAGTTTATTTTTCAGCTTTGGCTGTATTTTACAACCTTTGTTCCCTTTCCCACTTTTCTAACTATTCATATTGTTTTTTTAAGTCATGTATTCATTTATACGCTCAGCTAGATACAGCTTTCAAACCTTATAAAAGTCTAAATCTTTCAGACAATATGAATTTTATTTAACTTTTAGATTCCAGATGCTTTACCACTTTTCCAACTCTTCTTACTCCTTCAGGCGCCTCTCCAATAAATTACAACTCAGTTTAAAGTCAGTTTTTCATTTACATTTCTCTTTGACTTTTGACTTAAATGTCACAGTGTCATTCAGTATTTGATTCAAACATTTTTAAGCACCTATGGCTGAACCTTTGTCAAACTACTGAGCCTTAATTTGGAAAGACCAACTGGTTTGGTGCTGTAAAAGATCAAGTATCAAGGATGATATAGCTATAATATAATATTTTTTCTACTATACCACTCAAAGACCATGTGGTCAAATTTGTATTATTATTATTTTTTCATTAATACTTAAAAGTAAATGTAATAATGACGTTTCACCAGTCAACTGGAAACAAACTGGCAAACACAAAAAACAAGAAGATTATACTGTTCAACGTTTAAACCAAGCAGTGTGCTTTAGAGTCAGCTTTTCAACACCCAACATTCACACTACAATTTCCTCAGAAAATGATTCTCAAGTTAAAAGTGTGGTTTGAATAAGTGAGTTTTTCTTGATATATGTAATCAATTTCTTGGTTATTTGTTTCACAGATGAAATTTGACCAAGAGGGAAATGTGACAACATTTGGTAAGTTGGGAAAACAAATTATCTTTGATTAACTTACATACCATCTTTTAGTTGAGGAGTAAAGTCAAGTTTGACCTTTAGACTGATGGTTGCTGTTTCATGAGGAAAATGCTGAAGTAAGATTTGTTCTGAATGTCTGCTTATGGGGTCCTATTCCATATGAAATGAACAGTATATATGAAATAGGAAGGCGTCTATAATGCCCTCTCCCTCTGCTCCTCTTCCTGTGTGGGATTATTTTTCCCTTACAGAGAAGAAGAAAACAGAGCTGTGCCAGGAGCTTAGTCTTCAGGCCCGAGACCTTCGCTTTCAGCACATTACCAGCCTCACTGCCAGAAACAACTGCATTATCATACGAATGGAGGTATGCTCGCAATCACTCTGTGATTGATAAGACAGTTTTCTTTTCAACCAGATTTATTGCCCTAAATCTAAGCTAAATTTCTCCTGATGTTGCAGCACTCATTACAACTCAATTTTAAACCAGATGTGACCAAAAAAATGAATATAATGAACACTTAGAAAATGTGTCATCATTTTATTTTATTAACCTATGTCTTACAATAATTAAGACAATTAAGGTTGTTTAGGGATTTGAAACAAAAAAAAACCCAACAACAACTAAATATCTATACTTAATGGATTAAGCTGACTTGGATCCGTACTTATTAGAATGGCAGAGAAAAACTTAGTTTCCGGGACATTCTTTAGCCCGTAGTACATTCGACTGTCCTCCAGAGGGCGTTCCTGAGAAGGTGTAGTAGAAGATGCAGGAGTCTTCACGGCTCCTCATTTTGCAGACCCGTCCAGTAATGTCACGTTTGTTCTCCACCATCGTCACGGTGAGGTAGCCACACTCTTGGTCACACCTGATGATGAGTGAGTGAACATGGTCAAATCAACAAGTATCCGTGCACTTGGGGGGAAAAAATTTGGAATGTATGTTTTTATTCTGTAATTAATCAAAATATATTTGAGGACGAATAATTTAGTAACTGTAAAACAAAAGTGCTGTAGAGAGACAAAGTCCCTCCTGTTCCAGGGACCTTGTTTTAAAAAAATATATGTATGCTTGTAAATAGCAAGAGACAAATGTTGTTGTTTTTTAATACCGTTTGAATTATTTCCTCATTTGTTTCGTTTTGTTTTAGTCAATCCCAAAGATTGAGGAGGCCTATTTGCCTTTTACCATTCTGACTGATCTGCGCTTCATTATTGGAGAATTTAATTCTTTTTTTCCCCTCAATTCATCAAAATGTATTATATTCTATACAATAACGTGATTATAGCACAGGAATACTAATACTAATACTGCAATAAGGAGAGGGTAAACCATTTCTCACCTGTCCTTCTTCGCGCCTGTCCTAAATGCCAGACACTCCACACACTCCATGTGCTGCTGACATGTGCCTGAACAGGTAGGGCAGTCCTCACAGGTCGGCCCACTGTACGGCGAGTAACATACACATGTTCCGCACTGACACGCCCCTCTGCCGTTACACAGCATCTGGTTTTGTGCCATACAGGAAGCAGTTTCCATGGAGCAGCTGCAGTCTTTACCGGTCCAGTCGATATCACAGTAGCATTCTCCACACATGCACTTCCCATGGCCCCCACAGATTCTGTTCAATAAAACTTTTAAGTATATTTATTTAATCAAGTAGAGATCTTGTGCAGAAAGTGCGTACTATTCATCACATTTTGTACCTGTTGTTATAGTGTGGACAGTCAAAGTTGCTGCATTGGCAGAACTGTCCACTGTATCTTTCTTCTGGGTTTACTCGGTCTTCACACTCACAGACGCCCTCCACACACTTCCCCCTACCGCTGCACACTGGAGCATTTGGCCCTGAGCGACAGGTGTCTTCATTTGGTGAAAAAACTGAATCGGCGGTTGTCTGGCACTGTTGTCCAACGTACGGCCTGTAGCACTCACACTGGTCACACAATAGAGCCCCGTGGCCACTACAGCCAAGGCTGTTTTCCTCGCGGTCTCTTATGCAGGCACACTGACCTAGGGAAATAAAATGGAGCATAGCGTCAGTTCAGGCAGGCCACGGAGTCAAGCTCGGCTGTCATTCTCAGCTACATCAGCTGATAGCTCAGCTGATTCCCTTCGACGAATCCAATTGGCAAATTTCCTACAGGGCGCGTCACTCCACCCCAGCTCCTCCCTTTCATGTTATGTCTGACTTAATCAATGTCTTTAAACGGGGTCTCTGCAGGCTGCTCTCCATGCTTACAGCCTTTCCATGATGGCGCATGGAAGGGCGGGACGGAGTGCTCTTCCTGGCTCGGGCTTTCCACGCAGGCGCGTGGAAGAAGGGGCAGGGAGGTCCCAGAACAGAACCATACCGCCAAATATAAGTTACTGCAATATAAGTTACTGCATATAAGTTACTGCAATATTAGTTACTGCATACTAATAAAGTGGTCCTGACTGAACTGTATTAGTAGCCCACTGAATATTCCATCTTTCAGTCTTCAGATGACTCATTTTTATCTCATCCTCCAGTTCTTTGACATACATAAAGATGGATGACGCGTATCCACTTTCCCACCAGCGCTGCCATTTTTCACCAGAGTCTGAGGAGTAGTGACCGGATGTTTGAGCCATGGTACATCGACTACTCACCCATTCACCTGCCCATCTTTTTTTTTATAGCATCAAATAACTCATTAAAACCAAACTTAGGAGGAAAAACAAACAAACGAAAAACTCTTGAACAAAGGCCAGTCTGATAACCACAACCTAAAATAAACCAATTTTGGTCAAACTGTATTTGAAAAAATGTTGTGGCTTCCCTTTTGGGGAGCTGTCATGTCGGCCATCTTTATACATCAATGCTTTCATACTCTCACATACTCTCTCTATAATTGACTGTGGCATGATTCTGAAGTTGTACTCACACTCCAAAGTTATGTCTAACTTCACACTCGGTGAAAAGCCTCTGGGTGTGATGTGGACAGACCAGGGCCCAGTCCTGTTCTGCATCTCTTCGGCACTCTCACTGGGACAATGGGCAGCCTCAACATTCACCTGGACAAAGTGTATTTCATTATTAAAATAACTTGTACTTCCTAAAGTCCTGCACAATGCATTTGTCTTAATTGTGCTGACCTGTACGACCATGGGGTTTCCATTCTCGATGCCAGTGAATGTGATGTTGACTCCTGCTGGCACGGTGCTGATGTCCATATTCATCTCTGTGATAGGCTGGTCTGTAGGCATGGTGATAGTGAGAAGGAAGGATTGGCTCACACCTGGCCTCAAATGTAGGGAGAACTCCTGGGGTTGGAGGAACAGAGCCTTCGAATTCACTGGCTCGGTCCTGCAGAAGTTCAGATCAATACTTTAGAAGTCATTGTGGTCTAGAAGGAACAATGAAGGACTTGGCTGGTGTTCGTAAACAGTTTCAGTATCTTTGAACCAGGATACTTACCTGCTGTCATTCTTGACGACCTGCACCCCACCCCGAGGGTTATACATATACTGTTTAGGACAGCCTGTTCTCCGCAATCCCTTTAAGGTATGACAGCGGATGTTAGAGTGAGGGGCGGTGCACCAAACACACTCGGGACCAGACTGGATGCAGTCATCGCAGTTGGAGGCAGATGTGAGACATGTTTGTTTTTTGGCATGGCTAGGACACATCAGAGCCAGCAGCAGGCAGAGACAGAGCAGCTTCACATCCATCCTGCATTTAGAGAAAAGCTTTGGGACGATGTTCTTGAACAGAGTAATCATACCGTTTGAATTAAATAAAGGGTGCAAGTAAAAAAAAAAAAGTTGTATGATGAAAAGGCAAACATTTAATTATTACGTTTTTTCTCTTTTTTTCTTTTATTTTGTTATCGCCTGTGACTAATATTTTCTTTAAAGTCACTTGTCTCTTTCACTTTAATGGGTCTTAGGTTTAAAATCAAAATAAAGATTAACAAAAAAAGAATTTTTTTTACTTCATTAGAATGCTAAAATGTAAATATGTTGTCCTGGACTCAGGTCTGCTTTTATTTCAGCACATTTTGAAAGCAATAATGAGATTTCAGGTGAGATTATGCGTCTTTTTGTCCCTTTAGGGATTTCCTTCTGTTTAATGTAAACACTGAAAATATTCTGTGTACCTACATACTGCATCTCTCTACCAGCAGAACGAAACCTAAGCCATAGAAACAATATTTCTGTCTAAAATTGAAAAGAAAAAAGAACTACTATGACTCCTTCAGAGACAACCAAGCTTCAGCAGGACTCATTTACAAGCGACTGATGCCACAATTAGCCTCATATACCTGTTAGCGGCATCCTTCACGTTTCTCTGGTTCTGTAATGAATCATATGCTGAATGAACTAACACACAGATACACAGCAGTGTCATTACAGTACCTGAAGTATTGAAAGCTCTCTGTTCTGCAGCTGCGTCTCAGGGACTATCTTCCCCTGCACACTGTGACACACTGACAAGCTTCAGTCATATATTGCCTTGGTGTGAATGAGACCCAGGATGAACTGAATCGGATCATCTGATCTGTCGTGTTTGGCTCCAGAAAACAAACACAAACTAGCACCTCAGCGCGCGCGCACACATTTCACAACAACAGCTTTTCATTGGACCTTGTCTCTCTCAGCAAATATTTACAGGTCAGAGTCAACTGTCTGCACTGCAGTCGTCCAAATGCTGTTCTGCCTGCACAAAATGTCTCATGAAAGTTTGAATGATGGTCAGTATTTGCATGCAGTATGAGGGGTCCGACTAGATGTTTCAGTGTTTTCTCCTCCCTCTGGTTTTTCCACAGTCTTTGAAAGCCATCTTGACCCCACAATCCCTGATGGTGTTAGATTTCCGTGGATTGGAACGTTGGTTGGTGCTCGAACTTGCCCCTCAGTTAGCATCGCAGACGCACTCTTTGCCCTTTGAGTTCAGAGCACTTGAGGTCATACTGCAGCACAAGGTAAAACAGATTACAGAAACACTGTGTGTCTGTATGTTTAAGCATCTGATCTAGATAAAACATGCATCTGTTCCCAGACAAGAGTGCTCGTGAGCACGTAGACATGAGTCTCCATGTATCTGTGTCAATAGGTAAATACTCTTCAAGCTCAGCTCGGTGATGTTGAATCTATAATATTGGACACATTGGAATCCCTCGTAGATCCTAAAATCCTTTCCGCTGATAGAAGTAAGCTGCATATACTGCTGCAGAACAGCAAAAGGTAAAGCACCCAAGCATTTACATTGACACAGTTTTCAGGTGTACTTATAAATGAGGGTTTTGAGTAACTGGGTCAGAATCTATTTGGACTGGACTGGTTTTCATCAGTCAGTCAAAAATAGTTCCTCACCTTTCATGTTTAAAGTCATAAAGCTTCAATAATCACACGTCTCAAGCCTCAGGCTCGACATGGCTGTGCTCTGCCTAAACATTCACAGATCTCATTTTGTCCGTCTTCTTGTGCCTCTGACAGCTTATCGGAGTTGGAGACGGACGTTAAAGTTTTTAAGGAGTCCTTGCTGAAGATTTTGGATGAGGATGAGATCATTGAAGAATTCTGTCTGACCAAGTGGACAGACCCCAGAGTTTTGTATGTCACACATGTGCACACTTACTGTACACTTGCATGAACACTACAATGCTTCTATATAGCTACCAGTCAGTGGCTGCAATGAAAGATGGGAAAGGATAAGACTTGATCCCTAAAGCTCAGTTCAGACCAAAGATTCACAATGAGACAAAGTAGCCACAGTAAGGCAAAGTCATGTCTAAGGACCACAAGGAAACTTGACCCCTTAATCTTATACTCTAAGGTCAGACACCGTAGCCATTAGGTATGCATCCGGATGCAGTGATGATGTCACATCTATACTTGGTTGCCGGTACAGTGGGCCTCATGACCAGATTTGTTTCCCGACTCAAAGCTCCACGGTGTGAAATTCTCCAAAACAATCTCAAAATTCTTCCTTTCCGTTTTAGGTGTTCATTACATTTTCAATTTTTTGTCATACTTGATTCTGCTATAAATGAAAAGAATGCGCTCCTACCTGTGAACACATTTCATCAAGTCATTAAGAGTAAGCTTTCAAGAGAGTTCAGAGAGTCTGACATATAACACTCATACACACAAACCTCATAGGAAAAAGAAAGATGGAGCTAAAATGGCATTATGAAAATGTTGGATGAATACTATTCTTTAGTGAGATCCAATATTTTGGTTTTTTTTTCACTGTAACATTTATTGTCTGGCTCCATAAGACCAAGATTGATACTTTTTGGCAACTAAAATGTTTCTCTTCAGGAAAATTAAATCGTATTTCCTGTTTTTGTGATTGAAAGAAAAGTGTTTCACACTAAAATGATAAGGAGCAATTCCACAATATAAATGGTCATACTGATTGTTGTAAAACTTTTTTTGTGTGTGTGTGTGTGTGTGTGTGTGTGTGTGTGTGTGTGTGTGTGTGTGTGTGTGTGTGTGTGTGTGTGTGTGTGTGTGTGTGTGTGTGTGTGTGTGTGTGTGTGTGTGTGTGTGTGAACATATGTCTTTGTGTCTGTGTTTCAAGTGAGGAAAGCAGTTTGGGTATTGACCACGCTGAAGAGATGGAGCTTTTATTGGAGAATTACTATATGCAGGTAGTCCTACATATTTAATTAAGTACTAAATCTGAAAAATATTTTACATTAATGCAACACCTTCTTTATCTAGTGGTGACTTGTAGTGGTATTGATCCTGCCCATGTGCCCCATGTATTTTTATTTGTTCAATATTAAAAGCTCTTAAACACAATGTTAAATATCATCTGCTTGCATTGCTGCTCCCGACAGGCTGAGGAACTGGGGAACAGGACCAGAGAGCTGAAAGGACTAATAGACGACTCAGAGAATGTCATCTTTATCAATCTGGACAGGTAAACACACACATTATACAGTATATAAATATATAAAACAAAGCACCTTCCTCAATTTGTGCAAAAGGGGAACCTCATCTGAAGATGATTACAGCAAGAAGAAAAACTGTGAACCTGTCCTTTAACTTAACACATAAAAGACATTTTAAGTCCTCCTGAAGCCAAAATGACTTGCTGCCTCTACATATTATGTCTTTTTTTTTTCTTTTTTTTTTCTCCAGCCATCGTAACGTGATGATGCGCCTGAATCTGCAGCTGACCATGGGTTCCTTCTCCCTCACCTTATTTGGTCTGATTGGAGTGGCCTTTGGAATGAATTTGACATCGTCGTTTGAAGAGGTGAGACAGCTTCCTGCTAAATGATTGTATCACATGAACAGTTGGTGTTTAAAACTTGTCAAGTATGAGGTTTGCTTATTTTAATTCAGTGGGCATTCATAGCTTTTGACATTTCACTGAATAAGAAAGTAATTGATTTAATTAAAAAATGGTTTATACTTGAATAAAGTAGTAAAAGTGAATCTCAAAGTTTGTCCTTTGCACACTGTGACTTTTGCAGATTTATTCCCGCATATATTTATGTGACTTCCTGTTTGTGTTTATCACCAGGACCCTTGTGTTTTCTGGCTAGTTACAGGCTTCATGTTCTTGGGCAGCGGGCTGATATGGAGGCGGCTGCTCTCATTCTTGGGACGACACCTAGAGCCTTCAGCACCCCCACTAGTAATACAACACACTTGCCATAGACTCGCACCATTTTTTGTTGTCATTAGATGCTTAACATAATAATGTATTCCTTTTCTAAAGCACCTCATCTAGTGAAATACAAGTCTTTTATGTCTGCGTGTGGCTGTACGAAGGCCACTTTTCTCACCAAATTGCTTGCCTACCATAATTTTGATTAACTATGCCAGCTGACAGTGGTTAACGATCAGATCCTAATTGTCATTTCTCCTGTTTGTTTACAGATCCCTCCAGTTTGGAAGAGAAATCTGAAAGCATCAGACATCAAAGCAGGCATCAGATAATTGCTCCATTTGTTTTCGTTCCCCGGACCTTCTCAATTCTCTACAATGGACAATTTTTATTTTTCACATATGTCATCGTAACACTCGCCAGTGCCTCGGAGAGTTTGTCACTCCATCCAAACGTTAGAAGACTCATTGTGTGCGACTGTGTCCCCATCAATGTAATTTTCATCAGGGTTATCCAGATACAGATTAGATGTCTTCATATATGAACATATAATATCTTCATATATGTGGTTAAAACACATGTGGTTTGCTCTGTCACCGCAGGTTTTTAATGTGTTGGCGAGTGGCAGCATTGGAACTGAAACATAACAAATTTAAATCATTACATGTGTTAAAAAAGTGTGTTAAAATTGGCTAAAACCTATTAATTTAATTTAAATACATAATCAAATTGATGTCTAAAGTCTATTGTTAAGGTTTATGAAGTCTTGTTTCATCAATAGAAATATGTAAGTAAGAATGAACCATGTTAAGATGGGTACTTACAGAGTGCAACGTTTTAAATCGCTGAAACATTTACTGCTGAGAAATCTTTTTTTGAGCATTTCCGACAGATCAGTGGCAAAGCTGCATCAGCAATTTATTTTTTTATTTCAAAAAATCCATTGCCAGTTTTGATTTGGTTTTGTTACCTTCTTATTTGTTTTTTTCCCCGTGTTTTATTTGTTTGTCTGTTAGCATGATTACTCGAAAAGCTATGAAAGGATTTAGATAAAAACTTTTTTGGAGTGGGTGTGGTCCAAGAAACAATCCATTAGATTTTGGTGACATCATCTGGATAAAAAATTTTTATGAACGATAATTTACCATTGCTGGATGGGGCGATTTCAAGATTTTTGCTTCTATCTTAATGGATAAAAAAAGAAAAAATAATACCTACAATTCTTGGACAAAAATAACATGATGACATCCCCCATAAGATGTTCTTTTATGATCACTATAGTGATCTATCTATCAATCTATAGTGAGGTCTTCATGGTCAAAGAGTCATATTTTGAGGGTCAAACTACCATGGGACTATTGCTTGCAGGTACAATGACATAATCTGAGCTGCATTGGCAGAGATTTGCTCTCTGTGAGTGCTGTCTAGTTTTGATATTGTATCTCCCGTTGTTACTGTGACTTTCTCAAATCCACATTTCCCTAAAAATTAAAGGGTCTTCTTACATGAGGAAATTTCAAGAGTATTACTGTAAAACTGATTTTGTCCCATTCCTGTTGGCATGAAAGTTATTATTTATATATTAGAATATGATTTAGAATATTATTAATATTCTAAATGTTTAAGGTGTAACTTGTAAAATTGTTCTACCAAAGAGAAGTTTTGTCATTATGGAATTGCTACACGCATTATACACATTGACAACACACGTCTTACAGCGGTGGTTTCCGACCTGAGTTTTCAGGATCCCCTCAAGAGGCCAAATAAAACACCAAAAACAGCTCTTCATTCTAAGGAAATTTCCAGTTTAAGGACTTGTTAAGAGTCGTTAAGTGTACAAATAATAATTACGTCTACTGAATAAGTGGCGAAAGAGAGACAATAAAAACAATAACCATAGTCAATATAATTTGATAAAATGATTAGAGCCTAAGCAGCAAGTGATTTCCAGATTCCAGATCAACAATATTTAGAAAACAGGTTCACAGTATTTGTTTTTGTGTGATCTGTACTTGTTTAGTAAGAGGAGTCTAATTTCCTTATTGTGCTGAGTCATATTTGACTTGAAAAATATTAAGCATTACTTTAATGTTGTAATAAATCATTTCTGAACATTATTTCTGGATTGGTATCACAAGAAATAAATAAAAATGGGCTGTTGTCTAATTTCCCTCATGGAAACAATGTAGTTTGTACATGACAGCAAAAGCAGCAAAGCAACGCGACATTTTCTTTAATGGATGTGGAATATTTTACATCTAAAAATAGGCAATTTAGAGAGAAATTAAAGAGAATGGGAACTTGTGTCTTAAGGTGTGGCAATGTATTGTCATGATCATTCTTGTGCACCAGATGGAGTCAAATTTACAGTTTAAAATTCAATTTATCTGGTTCCTCGGCACGTGGTAGCAGAAAGAGCACAATAGAAACAGTATGGGATACAAAAATGTCATTGAATATTGTGTAATTAAAAATTACTGTATAAAACAAAACTTGCATGTGGAAACGTCATGATTTTGTCAACCTGAGCTATGACATTTATAAATACGTATACGCTAACAACATTTACTAGTTTCTTCAGTGTTCAGAATCCTCTATTATCTTTTGTCATTTAATCCGGTTTGGTTTTTTTCCCTATCACTAAGGTGTCAATACACCTTTATGTTTAGTTACGTTAAAAACTATGTTGCCAAATTAAGAATTGGCACCAACATTTTCAGAGTGGTGTTAATTGATATTTTTATACAACCCACATCAGGCCAACACTTAGGTATTTACTTTATTTACCGTCCCAGTAATAGGCATTTAAATGGCTGCTTTCAAGGGGTATAACACAGCCCAAATTAAGTACATGCACTCATTATTTAATCTCACCAGAGAATAAAGCTCTTTTTTTGGTTATATCTGGATAGAGGAATGTTAAGAAAACAATGTTGTGGGTTTTAAAAAAAAGTTTCCTCCCATGAAGTTATATTTCATGTTTTTCACCTGCCCATTCCAGGAATATGATACATTGTCACACAGGTCTCACAAGATGTTTGTTGGTGGGTGTCTGTCCCTTTTTTTCCCAACAAACTTTATTTAAAAAGAAACCTTACAATATATTTTACATTGCAATAACCATAACAGGGCTTGAGGTAATGACCGCAACAACTGATAACAACAAAGGGAAAAAAAACTAGTAGAGAGATATTCCAATAGATGAATCTAGAAGGGCTACGCACATAGCTCTCAAAAGTCTATTTCCTCCAGTTAACGTCACGCCGTGCTGACGTCACCACGTAGCCACGCTGCAGTGCTAGTCCAAACAACTTTTCCAGACGAACTTCAGTTCGCTACACGTTGAGGAGCCAACCATTACATTACGAAGATTTAAAGAAGTAGCCGAATACACCCGTGAAAACGTGTCGAGGAACAAGCGGAACGGCATAATTTTGCTTTTGGGTTGGGACGATTAAGTTAATTTTCTCACCATATACCTTTTTTTCCCTAAACTGTCGTTTCTTTTTGGAAGTTAAGATGAGGAATCTGTGGTTGTTGTTCCTCGTCGGCCTGGCGACTGGGTTTATCAGTGAAAATGTAAGTATCTTTTAATTGCGGTTTTATGCCAGATATCGAACAATTGACGTCATGTGAACTCTAAAGGTTATTTAACTCGATAATTTTGACTTTTTGTCTTTCTTTTATTTCAAGAAAAGGCACTTTGGTCGTTTAGAAACGTTAAGACAACCACCAAAAACGTTCTTTTTTCAGTTGCAACGTCTTTCTATTGGTTTTTGTTACTCGGGATTCCACTAGGGTAAATTTGTTAAATAGTATTCATGTAATGTTACACCTTTCTATCTTTTTTAGTATGTTTATTTTGGCCCACCTGGATCCTTTATGTAAAAAGGACCAACATAACAATAAGCAGAACTGTTTATTAAACATAAGTACATACAATGTTACATGAAACAACAGGTTTTCTTTTTTTACACAAGCTAACGTTAATGTGCGTACTAATGCTGCTTTGGGGTAATAATATTCACCCATAGTATGTGTGTCTGAGCCAAGTTCAGGCATCCATTTGGTGTCAAGTTCACACAAGGCCAAAGTCTCTCTCATAGTTTTGGCATTTAAACCAAAACTTCCAGACCTGACATGCATTTCTAGCCCACACAGGGCTTGGGTCAAGTTTTAAAATGTTTTTATTTGCCTAATCAAATTCTGCGAATTGAAATATCTGCCTGCGTTCCCCTTCCTCCTCTCCATTTGTGTCTGTTGCAAAGCTGGAAAACACCTGGAAATGACAGGCCAAAGGAGACCTCTGT
Source organism: Chaunax sp. Z400 (assembly GCA_037577475.1). Lineage (NCBI taxonomy): Eukaryota > Metazoa > Chordata > Actinopteri > Lophiiformes > Chaunacidae > Chaunax > Chaunax sp. Z400. The sequence goes on from CM075190.1 coordinate 15,670,351, forward strand.
ACATTGTCACAAGTGCAAAAAAAAATATCCTGGCTGCGTGATTTATTGACTGTAAACGGCCCAGATGCAATGCCAGGGAACCTCCACCTCTCCAGAAATGCGTGATATTATTTATGATTTGTGAACTGTATATTGTGAAAGGGAGAGAGCTGAAACCTGAGACTGTCCTGCTGTGTCGTGGGAACTGAAACTTTGTGGACATTTCCTGAATATTGAAACAGTTCTGTCCCTGGGAGTTTTCATCTGAGAAGAGAAATTAGCTTTTTTTAGCTGCTAAAATTGTACTTCTATCATATTATAGTGTGTCAAACCCTGCCTTAATCATGCTTTGATTCTCCTTTACTTCATCCCACTAATACACAGACTCCAGTCCCAAATTGCTGGGCGAGATGGGTTTCGGTATATATTCTTTCTCTGAGTGTGGCTGCAGAATTACTGGTTAGTCAGTCAGTGATGTTGCTCGTATCTGAAAGATGAATGTTTTAACAAGCTCTCTCCCTGTGACACTTTGTGGTCCGATAGTGGTGTCATTTTCGGGATGGATGACTCAGAGTGAGTCCCACTAGGCTAGTCCGGACAAGCATGGAACTTCTTGAAATACACAGTTTTCCAAATTAGGCAAGAGGAAGAGTATGACACGTGCTCTCATTAATATTTATGAATGTGCCTCCGCAGTGCTTCTTCAAAAGGTTATTAAAATAGACACAGATGGGTGGACCAGATTAAAACAAATGCAACAGATGCTAATCGCTGAATGGAAAAATAGTTGGTTGGCATCTCCAGTTGTGAAGAGTTCATATACACTGTGATCCGCCGGAAGTTTCATGTGCGCTCAGTTTATCAGTAGCATAGGATTAGTCACAACATATTAGTCACAACATAGTTCTCTAGTTGTAGACAAGACTGTACACATCCTGTCATCCTGACAGCATCTGATTGGCTGCTGTACTCTTTCTATGATTTGGTTGTACGTCTGACTTTCAGTCTCGACATGTCCTGGAGGGATTTTCACAATGTAAATGTACAACTAGACCTGAATGAGTTGTAAAACCATGGCGTCTTTATACCTGTAAGGTTCACCACCCATTGGTGGCTGGGGACTCTCTCTTTTCTCTCTCTCTCTCTCTCTCTCTTAGATTGTGCTTTGCTCCACCACTGAGGGTTTTGTTGTTGTTGTTGTTTTAATTTTAAGCCTCTTCACTGATTTTATGTTTTGACTTTAATGTGAACTAGGACAGTTTGGGGTCGGTATAGTCGAATCATCACGACACACATCTCACTTAAGGACAACATAATATCCTCTGTAGACGAAAGAAGATACTGTGTCACTTTCAGGCTGTTCATATTTAGGAATTTGGAAACAAATCTTTTATACCCTTATCTTTCTATACAATCAAAAATGCAAAATGTCTCCTTACCCCAAATTGTCTTCCATTGGTTTTTATGTATGATTAGAGTAATAATTTTGCCTTTGTGAGGCCTTTGGAGACTATAAGTGCTGTTAGATACATTTGACATTGAGGAGTCAGACATTTTATGACCGTAGCCTTGGTCAAACATACACCCCCCCCACCCCCCACCCCCCCACATTTGTGTGCTGCTGCTATCTAGATGGTGATGACAGCTCTGCTGTGTACTTATGGCTGTTACACAACCTCACTCTTTGCCCTCTGCTCTCTCATTATCATTGACTCTCATCTCATTTGGGAAATTTTTTAATATAATAACTTCAAATGCAGCAGACACAAGAAATATAGATTTGTTGATTACAATATTAAAGCATGCACCCATACAGCTTCTCTATTGCATGTCTGTTGTGTTTTATCACTGTGACTAGCTGTTTCCAGACAACTGTCTTCACTTGGACCCAGCACTGGGGTGCCAGATGGTAATATATGGTCTATGTGTATGTGTGTGAGCTATGTACGGTACATATGTATGTTTTCCAGATGTGTGTAGCCTCTGAGTGACTCAGTCAGGTCCTTCAGTAAACACTAATGCATGATACATTGCCAGCAACAGGAATGACAGAGACGGTGATTTTTCATTTTGTCTCTTACTCTTGTGTTTAGAAACACTTGCGCTAAAGCAGTTAGTTGATAAAGCAGTTAGTCAGTCAACAGAAAATTATTCACCGATAATACTGCAAATCAATTATTCATCCGAGTCATTTGTCGAGCAAGAATGTCAAACTTTTTCTGATTCAGGCTCATCAAATTTGAGGATTTGCTGCTCTTCTCTGTTTTATTTCATTGTAAACTGAAGATGTTTGATTTCTGATGTAAATTTGAAGACATCACCTTGAGCCTGAAATCTGTGATGGTTATTTGCCTTTATTTCCTGACATTTTACTAAATAAGCGATTAATTGAAAAATCAATAAATTAACAATAAATATATATTTTTTTAATCTTCTGTCCTCCTGGGCCTGTCTATATCACAGTAGAACTAGGCATAGTCAATATAATGCAGTCATAGTCAATATGGTCATTTATAGACTTTTCATTCAAATATCATATTTATTTATATTGAAATCCTTATTAATGGAGAGGATGATTTCAACCATATAGCTAAGCTCTACCTCACTGTGACGGTACATGATATATGTGTTGGAGGTGGTGTGTTTGGCAATACATCAGTTCAGCAGAACCCAAGGTCATTGTACTAGCTTCTGTGGCCTTAAAAGGGAATCCAGCTCATTTCCAGTATGTATGTCCCAGTATTTCACAGGGATGCTTCATCAGTATAGACATGCTGATCTCTTTCAAAGCTGAAGAGATCAGACAGCCAAGACCAGTGATGTTCAAAGTGTTACTGCAGGCTTGACAGTAAATATAAGACAGCTCTCAGATTAAAGCTCTGATCATCCACACACAAAAATAGTTTTCTATGTTTGCAAAAGCAAACGGAGAAGGCCCTATGAACAACACATTTGTATCCTTGCAGCAGTTCCAATTTGTGCAAGTGTCTATGTGCGGTTAGTTTCGACAAGCGCAGCATCTGTTTTTGTAGTCCATGGTCGAAGACAGCATGTATGTGAGAACCCCATCTGCTATTTTAGTCAGCCCTGGCATTATGAGACTCTGCTGTTCCTTGAAAATGGATGTTAATGGTTTTATCTTTGTCACCACAATGTGAACACAACATCTGGTTTGTCTCAGAATAGGTTTTGTCTTGCTACATCTTGACTCAAATAAAAATCAGCTATCTTAGAAGTCTGTCTTTGATCCACAGTATTTCTTTGATGCCAAAAATATACATGCCCCTCACTAGTCTGTGCAATATGAAGCAACTGGTATTGTGAAGTGAAGTGTGTTTGTTGGAGATTATAGAATAAGTGCACAAATACAGGTCCGGCTTATTCAGCTCTCATTCCGTTCTTCGATCAAAGGAGAATCAGCATTGTTACATGACGCCCTGCTTCTGCCAAAAGAAAGGCAACTATATTATCAATGCGAGTCACACTCTTCAGAATTGATTTATTTTATTACTTCCTCAAGTGTGAATGTTTATTCCACTAATGTCTGAGTGGTCCACTTCCTCACACATCCCCTCCTGATTCACCAGCACCTGTTTGACAAGAAACATACAGTACTGTCCCTGTCTCTCTCTTCTTCCCTTCCCTTCCTTTCTCCAGTCTCCCTCCTTTCTCCCTCTCTCAGCACCTGTGTTAGTGGAAGCATAGTATACATACCAGACATACTTCAGGTCTCAATGGGCCATATTTATCCATGTCTGCATGTGTGTGTCTCTCTGTCTTACTACCATCATCTGCTGAGCCTTTCCTCTCTTTTTGATTTTCGTCATTAGGTTTCTTTCTTTGACTCATTTGGTTTTCAGTTTTGATACCCCCTCCAAAAGGGGTATATTAGGGTTACCCCTATATACGTACATCTGTATGTAACAGGGAATAGTGTATCCACATCTCCTCAAAAACTGCTGGATAGAATCCAATGAAATTTCACATGTTTTTTAGGGACACTAAAGGTATGCATCTCATAATTGGTTTCTTCAATTGCTGTATTTTTTCACATTAACTTGGGCAATTTTCACGTCCGTTTGCTCACATTGCACCTTTGCCACCCATGATAGGGGGTATCATCAGCACAAATTTAATTTTTCCAGTAACTGAGGCGTCTGTGTCCTTGGACACAAACATTCTAGTCCTCTGTCTGTCCGATTGTCTTCAAAGCTGCTCTATTACTCCCTCCTCATAATCACACTTAGATCTCTGCTGTCTGGGACTCTGGCATATTTGCTCAGCATAGGTCATTGGTTGTGAGACGTATTGTCTTACTCCCAAGCTTTAGAGACGTTCACATGTTTTTGATTAGTGGACAGATCTATGCACGTACTTTTCTGTCTTTGTTGGCTTTTCTCTCCTGTTTCAATAAAAATATCTGTAATATTCTTCTCTCTTCCAGGTCTTCGTCTCCTCCCAGTCACCCTCTTCTACAGCAGATGACCTGTACTTGGAGGGTCAAACATCAGGTGACCCTATAGATATTGACGAAGGTAAAGATGACGGGCTCCCTATAGATGATGAAGATGCTGGTGAAGATTATGGCTCAGGCTCCGGATCCGGAGACTATGGTAAGGAGACCACTTCCTTTGTGTTGGAAGTTGTTTTTGCTTTGTTATTTTTATTAATGGAAATAATTTTGGTGAAAATATCACATTCTTCATTGTAGATTTTTTTAGTGAATGGGTTAGGATTTAAAATGGGTTTCAAATCCTAACTCAATCCGTCCTTAGGCAGTTAGTTGTACAAAAGAAAACAAACTAATCTCAGGGCGTGTTTCAATCTCCACCAGCTATGCACTCAGTTACACATGCTTTTATATTCAGACTCAGAGGCAATCACTCACAGACTGCCAGATGTTTGTCCTGAGGTTATATGGAGTCAACAGGTGAGGTTTTATTAGAAGCACACAGATCTCACATTGCTCTACATTTATTATCAGTGACTCATCTTAATGCCCACAGTGAATCATGTGTTGAAACATTTAGTTTATTCAGAACATATAGTGGAATCGCAATATAAACTTAAATGAGGTTAAATTCCAGTAAGTTATCAAACTCACTATTGCATTACTCCAGTTTAATCAGCTCCCCACAGATCATTTTAACATTGCATCAAAGTCTTACAAAACCCGTGAATCCAAAATGTTGACTTTTCATGAGCTAAGATAAACTGCCCTGCCTTTGCATTTTAAAGGTATGCTTCCACTCAACTAACAGCCTAGGCGTACAAAATGCATTCCTGTTATTTTACGTCATCCCCGCTTTCTCTTCTCCATGTTCTCCATGGTCTCCATGGTCTTGCAGATTTGAAACTTCCGTGCATGCGCCTTGGGGCCTTGCATGGCCTAGAAATTTGGGAAAGCCCTTGGAGAAGACGTACGTCATGCGTGACGTCACCAAATTTGAAAATGGCCCTTTGTTTACTTCAAAATATTCTCACCTATGGGGATTAAAGTCGGAATTGTTCTCTGTATTCCGCTGTGCTACAAATATGACTGTTATATCAGGCTGTAGAATAGCATTCGTCCTACTGAATAAAGATATTGTGGTTACTTTCAAAATGCTTCGCACGCCTTGAGGAGGAAAATACTGAGTGGGAGTCTACCTTTAATGGTGCAAGGTTGAAAGGAAAATCAGAAATCAGTTTTTAATTTGTGTTTATTGATTCCACAGACTTGACGGATCAAGACGAAAAACTCGTGAGGTTCATCAACCTCTCCAGAACCCCAGTCTTTAAAGAAAAGGTTCCAAGTCAACCCCAGCCAACAACAGACTCTCCTCATAACCCTCCAGCCACAACAGCAGACAGCCAGTATCCACCGACCACAAAGGACATCGAGAAAATTGAGGTCCCTGATGTGGACAGCAGGGGTGAAGAGGTAGAATATTGCTTTTTCTTTTATACAAATCCTTCTCTCAAAGTTGAAAAATCTTTTTGATTTATTATAGGTCCTAAGATCAATATCAAATTATATAAAAAAACATTCAAACAGACATTACAAAGCATGTAATATACTGTCAAGAAATGTCTTTGGAAACAATTAATTAACACAATTAATTGATTTGTATCTGATTGTACTGTTGATTTTCAACATTCTCTGTTTGACCGAAAACCCTCACAAGAATATATCCATTAAATTCATATTGCCTTATGGTGAGGTGAGAGGTGTTGTAAAGTGAAACTGCTAAAAAAATATCAAGTTTTCCATCTGCAACATAGATAATACAATTTTAAGGACTGAGAGCTCAATTGATGCTTGTATTTATTCCTCCAGGAAGCAAGTATTGACCCAGCAGGTGATTATGTCAAACCAAGCAACAGTGACATCAACATGCCAACCAGCAAAACTACCCCAACCGAATTCACTATAGACGACAGTGTAAACACGGATACAGACGAGGACAACAGTCTGGACGTGTGGGATGTCTCGACACCCAGAAACAGTGGAGATGAAGTCCAGATACAAGAGATTGAAAACGAAATTGTGGCCAAAGATGGCAGAGGCAGCAGAATTTATGAAATGGAATCTCCCAAAGAGGTGACCTCGGAAAACTTGTGGGAGAGGACGGAGGTGCTGGCAGGTGAGGAGAGATTTCCACTCATCTTTTCTCCACACGTCTGGTTTAGGGGGCTCATTCTGTGAGAATTTGACAGTTAGCATTATCTGAAGACTTAACAGAAAAGTTTTTTGTAATAATACTTACATTTTGAAATTGTTAATTTTGCAAACAGGTTCTGTTCTGTTGACACCGAGTGTTTTAACAATATTACGCTTTAGATTTTTTGATGAGTGCATTCTGCAGCAACTGCGGGACACCAAATGGATTCTAATCTCTCCTTATGTCCTCTCCAGCTGTGATAGCTTGTGGAGTGGTTGGATTCCTCTGCGCTGTTTTCCTCCTCCTCCTCCTCGCCTACCGCATGAAGAAGAAGGACGAAGGTAGTTATGACCTGGGAGACACCAAACTTTCCACAGCACAGTATCACAAAGCACCAACCAAGGAGTTCTATGCCTGAACTGACCAGTAGGGACTTCAAATGGAATCTGTCCCCTCTCATTCAGGACTGAGAATGGATCTTCAAACAACTAAAGATGATTCCTCTTTAAATTTGAAGTTTGAAGTTAAGCACCTCTGTTTTCTCCTCCCATTATTTTCTTTGATATTTCCTACCTTTTTTGCTCTGCTGCTTTTTCACATCTCTACATATGTTCAGTGTTTGTGTCATAAGAGAACAAATAAGACTATTAAGATACATTCCTATCATTCCATTCTAGGGAGGGAGTTAAATACACATCCTACATATTAAGAAAATATTCTTTGCCAGAGTATCACCAAATCATTAACGTACCCTGTGCCTTTAGACCCACAATACTCCTTTAAGCTGACATTGGTTGAACTTTGTTCTGCATTACTGAGATCGATTGAACCCACTGAGCAGAGCCACTGTCTAAACTATCCCATTACAGCTTAATGTAAACGGTACCACAAGTGGGGTTAGTATTACAAAAGGGCTCCAAAAATTTAAATCTTTTTTTTTTTTTCAAGTCAACTTTGCTCTGTTAACAGTTTGATTGTTACATTTCATTGTCTGTATGCTTTCGTTGCTGAATTGAAGATTTTTGTTTTGTTACGAGGAATTAATATGTTTTTCATATGCTGTCCAGTATTTGTATGAGAGATGTTGTTACTCTGCAGGTACATATTTTTGTTGTTTTTTTTCATAGATATTTGACACTTATAGAACTGAATATAAATGTGCTGTATTTGTCTTTCGGACAATTATTTTTTGTAGCCTTTTCAATGTCTTATGATGTTCAGAGATTATTTATCCATAAACAAAAGATTTCAGTCTTCACATTATTCTCATACAATGGAATAGCCTTAAATACTTAAAGTCCCTTAACCTTGCATCTGTCCAACCTTAGTGATATTTTCAGAACTATTAGATTTGGTGACTCATCACAGCAAGCATGTGAGACAGTATTACTAAGGTGGAGCAAATGCTAATGACTATAATTCAGAAACCATAGATGTGACCAACATTTCAGACCACAACCAAAGCACATTCCTTCCTGAATGTCAACTCTAACCAGCTTCAATAGCAGGTTTGAATTTAAAGGGACATTGACAGCATTTAGTGTTTCTTACTCTTCATAGAGTGAGAGCTGACTCAGCGGGATCGGCAAGTTAAAAATGCAATCAGTTATGGATTAACCTAAGTTAATAAGACTAACCAGTTCTCAGCTAAGTTACGATGCTACTCTGAGTGTAAGCATTCAGTTTCAAACACGTGATTGTTATCTGACCTTATTATTGGTCTGTACCTCAACGGTCTGAAACCCCAACCAAAGAAGCAGGACACATTTTTAGAGCTCCAGTAAGGAGACGGCTAACAGAAATTACATCAAAGTAGTATTCCCTTTTTGATAGCACATAATTCTACTTCCATAAACCTTGTTAAGATATACATAAACTGTATATTTTAGTGAAAATATTGGGGATTTATATGTGTAGTGTCAGAACTTCAACTAGCTACATACTGCCTATTATGTGCCAAAGAAGGATTCTTCTCACATCAGTCTTTTATTGAAATAGGGGCAATGTTTTGAAGCAGCTCCATTACAATCTTTATGAAAGAAAGGTCATATAAATTTTTTAAACTAACATTAGTTATCAAGATGACTACATCAATGGCTAATACATATATAAGAAGTGGTTAAACAATGAGTAGAACAGCCCCCTACCTACTCATTAAAATGGGTTTTACATTGTTTTAGCTCTGTTGTTGACTTTATTGTCACATAACAAATATTTGATTGGTAAAGGCATTCCCTTAAAGGATTGTAATGACTTGTTTTTAGTGCTGAAGCTCACTGCTCCCATCTGTTGCAAGATCTGTAGCCGTAGTTCGTGTCGCTATTTGATTTCACAGTTTGATTCCCTTTAGGAGAACAATTTTAACATCAGTGAAAGTTGCTGTGAGAGGCTTCGTTTGCCTTTAGTGGAGGCTACTTAAATGTTTACGTGATAGAATTTGCTTTGCCATAATAGAAAATACTTTTAAAGATATATTGTATCTTAATACAAATGCAAACTACCTATTCACTGTGGCTGGAATAAACAGGACAATCTCATCCCTAACTCACTGTGATTCACTGTTGATAAAGTGACGTTTGTTTCTAAGTGCCTCATGATATATTGTATACATTCCTTTACAGTGGTTTTACAGGATAGGTGTGGTGCCTTGGCCTTCGTGTTGCACAATACCACAACTGTAATAGTTGTGGGGGGAAAAGTCTGTTGTCCATACCAACAGAAATGTTAGAGAAATGTCTGATATAAACCAAACCCATTGAGAGTTTAGACAATGGGTTAGCTTTTGCTGGCAATCCAAAGGTGATGACACACACGAACTTCTCTCTCCTAGGATCTTGTATGTTGATGATACTATAATTTAAGTGCATTAATTTATACTTGCCTAAACTATAATCCAGGTTAATATATCAGTGCAAAGTGTTATTATACAATATTTACTCATGACCCTTTACTGCTCAGTTTGTTTTATATTTATGTTTTTTGTGTGTTTTTACAAGCCTTTTAATTTTCAGTATCATTATCAGTTGTCTTGCTTTTTTAAATAGCTTTTCTTTTTTTTTTCTTCAAATGAATGCATTTGATAAATGATTAAAGCATCATAATAAGATCTTTGTAAATATATTGCAAGTTTAATTTTCATTTTAACCTACGTTGAATATGAATTGACTGGAGCCTCAATTTTAGCAAATAAACACCCACACAAAAGAGGGAACCAACCAAAGATCTGCTGGGAGTTAAAATGGTAAGCACACAAGGAAGTGAAGAGAGAACGTTGTTGTGAAATGGTTTATTTGAAGAGGTTCACTACTGAATAAAATATGTGGCTTTAATACAATTCTAAAACTGGCTGTGATTTTTGGGGGGCTGGGTTTCTATGTGAGAGCAAACATTCCTTCTTCACACTCATACACACACACACGCACACGCACACACACGCACAGACAACACCACAGGAGAGATGTGTTTACTCAGCAGCTTGTGTCTTCAACCACATGATCCTTTTATTGACCTTTTTCACTTTCATCCTCCCCGTCTATGACACAAACACTCCACTCACTGGCCACTGAGGCAAACATTTTATGTTTCCATGCAGTGTTTTGGAACCTCAGTGTCGTCATTAACTTGAACTCTGTGTGAAAACATACAAAATTAAGAACGGATTCTTAATTCCTCAGAAAATATGTCTTCAGATGAATGCTCTCACTGGATACTTAGAGTTAGTAATAAGCTATAGGTGTTAACATGTTAAATGTGCTTATGTTGAAAGGTCAGTTGCAGGTATAAGCACTGAGCTGTAGCTTTTGTTCCACTGCACTCTTACACAGTAGCACAGAAAAAAAAACATTTCCTCCCAGCCTCAAGAAACATCCTCTAACAAGTGTAGGTGGCAGAAAAAAAAAATTTCAGAGCATTGTGTTAAACTAAGCCAGCATCATGGAGCCAAATGGTCAGATGTTTTCCAAACCTTGATGCACAGAAGAAAACAAATGGCAGACAGTAGTGAAAGACAGTGAAAAACGAGGCTGGTGAAATACAGGAAGACATTATGTGGAAAGCAAATGCATGAAAGTAAACTAAATTTTAACTCCTGTACATAGTGCAGATTCATTATATTGTATGAATACAAAATCATACTAGAGTGTGAGAAAAGTGCAAGTAAACATTAATCTGACTCTTCTCACAGGGTCAAACATTTAGATTGAATGCCAGTGACTTTAGAGAAATGTAGAAGACTGACCGTAGAGAAGGATAAGGGATGAAAATCAGATAGGGATGTGGTTACATTCTAAGAATTGGACATCTTTTTGATTACTAGAATTGTTGACAATGATATATGAAAATGTCCCCATTAAACACTTTATAATTTAGTTTCTATTTTCTAGCATATCATTAATTTTTCAACTGTTAGAGTCCAAATGCAATCAATAAAGTTCATAAAGTATATCTATCTGGATTGAAGACCTGTCTGACTCTGGAGCTGTATACAGTCAAGCCTGGTCTAGTGACCACCTCTATAAGGCGACCACCTGCCCATAATGACCACTTTTTCACAGTCCTGTTTTACTCTCCATTAACATATGCATTAAGTTTCCTGTATAAGAAGCCCATCGTACAGTACTGTACTTCATACTAGTAACCCTGCTCCCTCTCAGTGGATCAATCAAAAAAGCAGAAAGACAAATATGTGAGAGAGAAAAAACACCAAACATAGGATTAAGAAAATAAGGGTCAAAAGTTAGGGCCATAAACTCAAGGAGTCACATCAATAATAATTACACTAAAGCTCCAACCTAACATAACAAAAGAGAACTTCACATTCCACTGACTATATGTTGGTGTAGATTCTCATTTATCCAGGTCATGGTAATCCTTGAAGGTTGAACCTGAAGCATCTGGACTTCTGTTAAGGCTTTGAAGACATTTCACCTCTCATCCAAGAGACTTCTTCAGTTCTAATTGACTGGTGGGGAGTTTCAGGTATTTAAACTCTTCTGAGATCACGAACACATTCACAGTGGTAAAGGTCATACGTGTTACAGTTGATTCAAAAGCACTTTTATGGGTCATTAGAGTCATTGAAGACACAAGTGGTTTGTTGCCTAATGTAGCATCACATGAGTCATTAGCATTATCATTATTATTTCCAATGAGGAGGTTATGTAAGTGTGGACCAGTCCTAACACATACAGAAGAAGGGGGACGTTTACGTACAACAATATTAAACATTAAAAAAAAAACTTGGTGATGTATATATATATATATGAATATACATAAACTATCAAGAAACATAAATTATAAAAGCACAGATCATCTTCGAAGAAGTTATAAAAACAAACAAATAAAAAAAAACTTTTTGAAGACTTAAATATGAAGCGCCCCACTCCATTCTCCTTAATGGAACCTTCCACTTAGAACAGGTTGGATATAAAATGCCATCTTGTCCTGGCATGTGGTTTTTCGTCGTGGAAAAGACAGTAAAAAGGTATGTGTTACTTAAAAGATAAATAACCATGTGGTGCCTTTTTACTAAAATGTATCCACCCAAATTAGAAAACAAACTATGAAGTAAAGTGTGGAGGAGATACCAAGACCATTTATTTCTGAGAAAGCGTATAAGGTGAACCAAGACTACTATTATTGAGAGATTGATGTAAATGTGACAAAGTAAAGAAATATTGACACTAGCCGCCACAGGCACCTTAATCTAGGTTAATAGTTTTAAGAGTCAATATTATTCAACTCCCATCTTCACTGAATACTAACTAGAGTATGACATTTATTCAGAAATGTCAGATTTTGAATGAAATAAAAACGTAAAGGTAAAAATCTACTTATGGAACAACAGTGTTGGTTACGAAACTAAATCCTAATCCAAAAACGGATCTGACTAATCCTAATTATTAAATGATTGTCAGTGTAACCGGTGGACTTATGCGTTGTGTAGGCCTATATGTGTAGAAATCAACCTCAGGACCAGTTTCTCCTTGGAAAATGTTCCGTTTATTGCCACACTGACGAGAAGAAAACAGCACTTCAGTGTGCAAGCTAGGTACATGCTGCGGCTCCTCACTCTACAAAACAAACATCAAAATAACTTAATACATACTATGTACAAGAATTAACAGGGTGCTATTGATAGCAACAACAGGTAACCAACCTCTCCCATGTAGGGACAATTCAAAAGGGGAGAGGCTATGGGACAGAAGAGGTTTAGGAGATGAGTCAAACTACTGGACAGATTTCCACAAAACATGATGGAAGCATGGGGCATGGGTCAGGAGAGAAATTTTAATGCAAACAAAGATAAAAGTGTGTATTTAGGTGTTCATCATTGCCAGATCAGGGATTTTTCAGCATTTTCCCTTTTTCACAAAAACTACGGGGGCCATTTGCATGGGTCGCGTCAGTCACGCAAGGTAAACATAAATCACATGAGGATTTGTCGGCCTTGTCGATGGCAAATTTCCCCTATGGTGACCCCAGCACCACCCTACTCTGCCTCGATTGGCTTAGCTTGTGCTATGAGAAACGTCACCGTCATGCCAAGCCAATCAGACGTATAGTTTGGCGAGTCATGGCGTTACGTCAGAAGGTTTTGATTTGCTTGCCGGAGGCATGCAGAAATTGATGGATTTTACTATATTTTACTGCTATAGATTGTAGAATTGGTACTTTTATTGTGAAAGAAGTCAGACCGGAAGATTACATTATTTCGGAACGTGTAAGATGACGTCAATTGAAATGGTAATTATAATCCCCTATCCACTCCTCAAACTAGATTCCTGTTACATCAGCGATAACGAAAATGGCTTGGCTTGAACAGTGTTATTTAATAGAGGACTTAAATTAAGTTTTAGGCTTACTTTAGCTCATATTGGGGTTAAGCGGTTAGACTGCTGCTTTAGTAAACAGTACTACATCTGGCCCTCTCGTGAGTTTAATGTTTACATGAAGTTAAATGACTTCCGTATTATGAGGCAGCTGGACAGCCAATCCAAACGTTTGCATTCCTGGGCTGAAAGTAAAAGTTAAAGCTGTAATGTTGGCTGACTTTACGTTTTTCCCAGCTGCAAAGACCACGTTACTCTGCATCTAATTGGGAAGAAGTCGTTGCCTTTTACCTGCGTGTGGTCAGGAGTAGTTTACCAAAAGTACGTTTTCATTTATCTTTTTATTAAATATGTACACTAATTCTGTAATAGAAATTACTCAGCCCAGAATCTTGGCTCTGCTTTAAAGTAGCTAATTGTAATAGAAGTACGCAAATATCATCATTGCGGCAAGACGTGATTTAGTAAAGTAGGACATGTCCCTGGATCAACATCACAATGCGGTCCCGGACTGACGTCAGCCAATTACAACCCTCTGACATAATCACTGAGCTGCTTCTTTAGAGTTGAACAAAGTGTTCCAAACTGAAGAAAATGCAGTTGAACAAATTCCTTAAGTGCGTGTCAGTCATTCGTTCTTTATAGTCTAGTATTTTCAGGTCTAACAAGATGAACTACTGCAAGGTTAGAGTTAAATTCACCAGTAAACAAAAATATTTTAACTTCTTTAAATGTTCTACCTATAGAACCTAAAGCTAACTCACTAATCCTGCAACAGTTCATACAGTGAGACCTTTACTTGGGTACTGGACTATGAAGATCAAATAGTAATCACTTGGAGACCTGCAGATAAGAGTTTAGTTTTAACCAAGATTTGAGGAACTTAGAAAGCACACGATCAGCACACTGATATCAGAGGGCAGTGACTGGTTGACATCAGTGTTGGTCCAGGAACACAATGTGGTGGTCTGAGGAGCAGGTCCTCCTTGGATAAAGTTGTGAGATGCCTGTCGGGGGTTGAATAGACATATTGATACTGTTTAATCAGTGTTGGATAATCAATAATTGTCTTGCACCAGAACTGTAAATAAAACAGATTAGCAGTGAAGTGATTCAGTTGTCTGTATAAACCTAAAACAATGTTTGATCACTAATGTTCTGATGGTGACGGGGAATTTTAGTTCATTCAAGTGTCAGATTCGTAATGACACAGATCTTGTCTGCAGATGGCTCAGAAGGGTGGACTGCCCTTCCTCATCTCCCTCGTCATATTTCTCTCCATGCTGTCATCTCTGTGTAACTCCAACCCTTACCCCCCTTGGTCCATGGATTCAATGGCTGCAGCCAATCAAACTGCAAAGAGAGGTAACTCAAACCCTTGTACCATCAGACATGTAGTCAAGGATAGAAGCCTGTGAATGAAAGTCAGACTATTGTATTGAATAAAGACTTATGAGATTGTTTATATTGCTTCCTTGACCTATTATGCATAAGAATTTTTGAGGCAGGTCTTTTATACTAGAGTTGGTGGCAGCATATTTACTCATCCACTCAAACTACAAAGATTTAATCCTATTGAAATTTTGGCTCAAAGGCTTTTTGAATTTAAAAAGTTTTGACAAAAAAGGGTATAAAACCTGACTTTTGTGCTTCTGTGTGAACCCAACCTCAGATGTAGCTGCAGAGGTAGCAGGCTATGATGAAGTGGCCAAACGGATTATTGACCTTGCTGTGTTTGGAGCAGCTCAGAACCGCTCTTACAGGCGTCTGGCTGACTTCACAGACACCATAGGGAACCGTGTCAGCGGCTCTCGCAACCTGGACATGGCTATCAAATACATGCACAATGTTATGACACAGGATGGGTTGGATGTACATCTGGGTGAGTATGCCTTTTCATCTGTCTTGCTGGATGCAGGAAGTGAAAAGTCTGCAGGTGTGGGAAAAAATAAGGGATTTCTTTTTGCAATGCCTTGACCTCTGCTGAATGGAGTAGAGCTTTTGTTTCACCCCTTGCCTCTCCAGAACCAGTCAAAATTCCACACTGGGTGAGAGGGAAGGAAAGTGCAGAAATGATTTTGCCCAGGGCCAAAAATCTGGCTATGCTGGGACTGGGCAGCAGTGTCGGGACTCCACCTGAAGGTAAAGACTATACTGAATAGTGCCCGTCATCAAACCTCCACTTCTCACTGTCTCCATTATTTCTCCAGGCATCAAGGCAGAGGTTTTGGTGGTCGAGTCTTTTGAAGAACTGAAGCGTAGAGCCAGCGAGGCTGTCGGGAGGATCGTGGTCTTTAACCAGCCATTTGTCAGCTACGGGGAGACGGTGGCTTATCGTCGTGATGGTGCCTCTGAGGCAGCCAAAGTGGGAGCTTTGGCTACACTGATTCGATCCATTACGCCATACTCTATTAACAGGTATGTCTCTTTATTCATCTATAAGGACTATTCATGAAAATTTAAATCGTACTGGTTAAGGGCCTCTTGGTCTGACATTTGATCTTCAACTTCTCAAGTAAAGGGGGCTTAAACAGAGTTCATAGTTATGTGTCGTCATCTCTCCCCCTTTAGTCCCCATACAGGTCATCAGGTCTACAAAGAGGGAGTAAAGCAGATTCCTACAGCCTGCATCACTGTGGAGGACGCTGAGCTGATGTGGCGTATGGCACAGAGGGGGCAGAAGATCACGGTCAGACTCACAATGGAAGCAAAGACTCTGCCGGATGCAGACTCCTTCAACACAGTGGCTGAGATAAAAGGCTGGCAACACCCAGAGCAGGTGAAACTGGCACTCCTATCAGATACCTGTCTGACTTGTTTATCTGTATCTTTTCTTTTGTCTTGTCTTTTTTAGTTGGGCTTTATTTTGCTTATATTTGATCTGATCTTTCCCCCAAAGCTTTGAGGCTCAGTTGGAAATGCTCTGGAACCTCACTTTTAGTCAGTAATAACTAGGTTTCTATGGGAACACAGCTTTGTGAAAAAAAAAAAAAGTTTTTTAAAATTAATTTATTGCATTTTACAGGCCTGTTGAAAATCATTTTATGGTATTAATCACATTTTCATACTAAATAAAGTTCACAGAGCAAATGCAGACGATACCAGTCAAAAGTTTGGACTTAGCTTCACAAGGTGTGTCCAAACATTTGCCTATATATGAAAAGACGACATTGACCTTATAGTAAAAACTTTCAAGGAACACTTTTTTCACTATTAGATGTCTTAACAGACGTCATTGTTTCATAAAATATGTCCTCTTCATTAGAAGCCAATCTCTGCACAGAGTCAACATGGCCTGACCAAGCATGCAACCAGGCAGTGCCAATGTCACCCAGGTTTGTGGATAAGGACCTAGACATGTTTAGCAGGTAGAACCTGATGAATAGATAAGGTGCTGTTGCATACGTAGCATATGTAGCATACTGTCAGTTTGCAGGGGAGGGAGTATTTTGTAGGGAGCAATTTGTATGAAAGTATGAAAGTAAAGAAAGCACACTTAAAGCCTCTGTGAAATTTCTGATGTGTCATTTTGTGGATTGTGTAGAGGTGAAGTTGCCTGGAGCATTGGTGTTATTAAATGTGTATACATCTATACACACAAGGGATTTAAAAATGTACCAGTCATTTTTTGGCCCAGCCTTTTCTGTTTGAAAATCGGTTGCATATCTATATGTAGGGCAGTTGTTGTGATAATTCTCAACATACAAGGTTTGGTCACTGATTTTTGTGAGTTTGAGTTTGAAAACACAATTTTTAAGGAAAGAGGCCCCTTTGCCTTCATCTAACAAATGCCAAATGACTCCTCCCTTGTTAATCTAACCCATCCTTATAAAAAGGCAAGGAATACCACCGCTGGGGCAACATGATAAACTGCCAAGGCAGTGAAGGCTCACCCTTCCACAATAGTACGCCAGCGTTATGTAGCCAGAGGAATGACTATCGTCAAAATCAGAATTATCCCAAAGGATGAGGTGTCAGGCGATGAGTCCATTGATTGCTGCAGTAATCAATGCTGATGGAGGACAGACAAATTACTTATGGTATAAATTGTTTACTCCTGTTGTGTCACCTGAGAAATTTGTTACTTTGTGTCTTTTTATTTTTTCTTACTGATCGAGTTCACTTAAAAGTTAATAAGGAACCAAGTACGTGTTTTCATATGACAAACTAACCAAACAAAAGTGAAAATTTAAAAGCAAAGGTGTCTTAAATCCCTTGAGTGTATAAAACCAATAAAGGAAGATGGTGTTTGCAGTAGATATTTCCCAGGATTGTCACCATAAACTAGCCTTTAAACTGGCCAAACACAAGACTCCTAACTCTAATGGTCTGAAAACAAATCTAGTATGTATGGTATTAATTCCCAATCTGTGTAATTCAACTAAAGTTCTTTACAGACACCAGTCTCTCCAGTCTAATGTAAAAAAATGTGGTGCTAACTGAAAAATATGTCAGATGACTTAGATCAGGGGAACATCAGTGATGTAATCTGTTACTATTCTGGCCTAGGAACCAAACTTCGGGCACTTATTATAGAAAAGGGAAATGAAACACATGGCATATTTAACATCATTTCTGGCTCTCTCTGCGCCGACTGGCAGCAGCAGGAATTGTGGTTGTGTGCGTGTGTGCATGTTCATTAAGTCAACTTGTGGCTTCATGAGTCATTTCCAAGTTTAGCCTTTCAGAGCCAGTCATGGTCATCTGAAATGATGAGTTGCTATAATTTTTTCCACCAACTCAACTTCCACAATTATCTCGAAGAATCTCAAATGTCCTGATGTGGAGGCTTTTTGTTCATAATTATGGCTAAATAAATTCTGTTACTAGACGGTGATTGGGATACGTACTTTATTCCCATCCAGCACATTTTTCATAATTGCCTGATTTAAACTGACTACATTTTTGTCTCCACTACCAACACATTGTGTAAAACTGCCACACACTGACTGA
Source organism: Chaunax sp. Z400 (assembly GCA_037577475.1). Lineage (NCBI taxonomy): Eukaryota > Metazoa > Chordata > Actinopteri > Lophiiformes > Chaunacidae > Chaunax > Chaunax sp. Z400. The sequence continues at coordinate 15,688,757 of CM075190.1, forward strand.
TTGCAATACTAGTCAGGTAGCTGTACACTCTGTAAGAGGGGCAATGTGAAAATGTAAAATCTTTGTTGGCTTTAGAAATGTGACTGTCCTGATTTCAACACTGCGGTGTTGCCTGAACTATTACGTCAGTAAACTCATGAGCAAATTTCACCTCTGACTGGACTGTAAAATACCAGATGGATGCTGTCACCTGGGACAAACACTTTGAAAGCTTGCACAAGTCAATGGACTCATAGGTGAACAGTTCTGCAGCCTGTCGGGACCGGTTTGAGGTGAGACAAGTGAATATGTCGAACCTGATTCTGTATTACCTGTGGATGATCAGGGTGTGGACAGACTGTCGTTCCTTTGGCTATAAAATGCTGTTTGAGTCACACTCTTGTAAAATGGTGATCATTCACCACCCTGGTGACTTACGTGACTGCCCCAGCACCAGGGCACCATGCCAAAGTCACGATCCCGGTCATGTTGCCTCAGCCGTGTCAGCATTAAGTCTTTTTCACTCCAATCTGGGTCTTTTAATAGGTCAAGGTTTAAAGAGGTCATTTGGGATTAGATGGATAAAGACATTGTAGGTGTTTCTCAAATGTTTCTTTCAGACTCCAGACTAAGACATTTCAGTCTGGACTAGAGGTGGAGGATGCAATGCCACTTCATGGTTAAAGTGTTGACATTTCTCAAAGGTATATTTGTAATGTGTGGCCTCAGGGTCATTGTACTGACTGGGACTCAGGCCAGGAACTGTTTTGTAACGTGGAACAACAGGTCAGGAGCATCGCACTGACGGGAATACCCCCCCTTAAAAATCCATTAATTTGGGATATCACTTTGAACTGTTTTTAGTCTTTTGTTTCCTGTTTTTAGGAGTCAAATTTGAGGCATGTTGATGCTTGAATATAATAGCATTATCTGATCCTATCATTTTACACTTGCCTAAGTTCACATGAATATACACCTAATAAATCTGTCCACCCTGCAATCTCTTTTGTTTCTATGTTGGTCCAATCTGCCAGGTTGTCTTACTGAGCGGCCATTTGGACAGTTGGGATGTGGGCCAAGGTGCCATGGATGACGGAGGGGGAGCCATGATCTCCTGGGAGGCCCTGTCACTCATCAAGGACTTGGGTAACAGACATTCATAATGTTTAGACATGTTGCCACACAGATGAACTTCCATAGAAAACAAAACCTTCCGTTGAAATGACAGTATAACACGGCAGCAAGCTTATAAAGCTCAAACAAAGTAAATGATTTATTCAGCTCGATGCAACCTGTTTGTCTTACAGAGATCAGTAGCGGGGGCAGAAGTTGGTAGAACTGTAAAGTAAGACTGTATGAGGCAAAATAAAATTTTTCTATATTGATCCTTCAATAAACTTCAACAGCAAGTTAGTGAATAATCTCATCTGTTTGTAGAGGAACAAGAACACATAATTGGGAAACTGACTCGGATATTCAGGAACCTTTTACACAAAAAAAATTTCTGAAGTAGTGCCTTTTGCTATTTAGGAACTTTTGTTTCCATGGTTAAAATAAATTTACCATTTCTTCACAGAAATGTGTGTTCACAGCTCTAATGTACTGGAGGAGCCTTATGATATTGTGGGAATTTAAAGCATTTTATTTTCAATTTTGAAAATGTAAGTTTTTCTCAGACATGCAAAGGAGGTAGAGCGGCTGCTCACAGAACGAGAGGTCGGTGGTTCAATCCCCTGCGAGTCTACAAGTCGGAAGTATCCTTGACCAAGATACTGAACCCTAATTTGCTCCACGGGCGCCGCAATGTAATGGCAGCCCACTGCTCCTCAGGGATGGGTCGAATGCAGAGAGAATTTCCCCCTGTGGGATTAATAAAGTATCTAAAAACAAAAAAACAAACAACAACAAATTAACAAGAATTGCAATTAATAGACACAACTTGAATAACTTTTGTTTTCTGTGAAACACACCCATGGCGGGGGATCCTGACTGTTTCATGCATGTTAATTTGAGCTTTTTTCTTTAAATATATAATTGCATCTGCTGCTTTGTTTCCAGGTTTGCGTCCAAGGAGGACCCTACGAGCAGTGCTGTGGACAGCTGAAGAGCAGGGGGCAGTTGGAGCGGAGCAGTACTATAACCTACACAAGGTACTGTTCATTACTGCAGTGACTAATGGGAAACAAACTAATGGCAATAAATCAAATACTGTTCTTGGAAGTAGAGTGTAGGAGTGAAACACGTGAAAGTACAGAGTGCACGATTGCACAAATATGCTACCAGAGAACTGAATTAGTGTCTTCTTCCTACCAGGCACTGACTCATAATAAACTACACTAAAAGGAGGCAAAGCTTCTGTGCATTTTCTGTACCATGGAGCAAATTGACTCCACACAGACAGCCCTGACCGGAGACATTGTGTGTTCAGGTTTTCTTTCGATCTATCGATCCCATTCTTTTGGAACAAGATCCACCTTGACTTGAGGATTAGCTGATTAGTATTTGGTTGTTAAAGGTCACTGCAACCTGACTAAACAAGTTTGTAGCCATAATGCAAGAATTCATGTGTTAATCACTCAAAATGTCTTGCAGGATAAAAAAAAAAATAAAGTTGTGACATTTTAAATCAACACCATCTTAAGGTCAACTTAACTGTGACAATGTTCTTCAAAAACACTTTTTTGGGGTCATTCAACACCATAACTCAGGAACAGAAGAGATGGTGACCATATTTCATATTTGGTCAACACTGAATCGATGACACTAATCTTGGGTGCTCACCTTGAAACTGGTGATTCTTCTGTCACCAGGTTGGTGGTTGTGTGAAGCATTCATGTTTGAGAATTTACATCCATATTTGAAGCATCGGAATCCACCATACACTCGTAGGTTTTGCTGATTTTCAGGTGATTGTTGTCCCACCATGTGACAAAGCTTACAATCGGGAAATTATTTACTGGAATCATGTCGATCTATTGACATCTTTCACTGGTCTGAAAGCATAAGCTGGCCTTAAAACCTGACCGCCTCAGGCTTCATGTGAAGGTTAGAGCGATGCACCTTGTCCATTGTTTTGATTTGTAGTAGTCAAACACATCACAGGTTGTTTTGTCCATGCTCTGTTTATCCTCTGATGTTCTGCTTTGGCTCCTTACCCTCTCTGCTTCCCCTCCACACCTAGGTGAACATGTCCAACTTTAACCTGGTCATGGAGTCTGACATTGGGACCTTTACCCCAGTGGCTCTGCAGTTTAGTGGCAGTGCTGCAGCGCGAAAGGTATGATTTGAAAACGCCAATCATTTATTCAGGCCTAAAACTGAGAATTGTACTACAAGGTGACTCAAAGTGGGATCAAATCCTACAACTACTCCTTACTCCAGACCATTGCTTCCTAAATGTAATGTCCCAACATTGAACTTCCCACACCCAAATGTAGTCTGAGTATATAAACTGCAGGAACGAGAGAGAAACGCATAAGAGGAATAAAATTGGTGTATTTTAAATGTTGAACAGTGATTGAGAAGTGAAGGCTTGTATCAGAGAGAGCTGAGAAGCATTTTGTTTAGACTGCAGGGAAATCAGATTTGTTACCCGAATTTAATCTTTAAAACTGCAAACTTTTTTTTCTGACTGTTAACAATGCAATGCATAACAGCTAATGGACTTGGACTTCTGTAAATATCTGATTTAATTCATGTCAAATATGAAGCAAGTCATGTTTCATGTATTTAGTGTACAAACGTTCTAAAATCAACATGGAATACAACTGAATGTGTCCAAAAAAAAACACGTGTCTGTTTCAACAGGTGATGGAAGAGGTGGTTAAACTGTTGGCTCCCATTAACACAAGCATGCTGGAGACAGACGCAGACGGGCTGGACATCGCTCTGTGGATGCAGGCAGGAGTACCAGGTCAGCTGAGTCAATGTCTCAGTCTGTCTGCAGCTAGCAGCAAATCTTCACAGTAGGATGATTCAGTCTGTAAAATCTGATCACAACTCAAGACACCGTCGTAAACCATGTTACCATGATTTGTCGGTCATAAACACATACTCGAAAAGTAACTTGTCGCAATGTCTGCGGTGCTAGGTTAATGACCGCTCTTTCCTCAGTGCTCTGTTCACAGAATCACATCCTCATTAATGACATATTGACATAATGCACTATGGTTTTGGGAAGTAGGAGTAGATACTGACTTAAAATGTGATTCTTAAAAAAACAGAAGTGAAACTTAGAGATTGGACTGGGAGAGTGAAGTACAGGATTTTCATTTAGTTTCAGGCTACACTAGATGCTGCTAAATCCTTAAACACTGGACCATTAATATGACAATGTGACTCTATCTTTGTGACTTTGTGTTCCAAACATCCTCTATACCTCTTATCAATTTTTTTTGTTGAAATGACATTGCAGTGTACGCAGAAATATAGAAATTTCCACCCTGAGAGTTATGTCAAAGGAAAATGTGCGAGTATGGTGAATGGCAGTAGTATGCAACTTATTTTCTCAGATTTTAGTTTAATAAAAAAAAAAAACGCAAAGCAATTCCTCTAATTCTCATGATATAAGAACTGTAAAGTGTTAAAGGCCATATCTTTAAAATATTCACGATTGTTTCCAAATACGTCAGCAACTAAAGCAGGGTTCACGGTTCAAAGAGTTGATAAGCAGGTTGAAATTAAAAAGGTCAACAGGGTGAGAAGTAAAAAAAGCAACAACAAAAAAAAAAGCTTCCAGTTACAGGTTTTCTCCCTCCGCTTTACACAATTTCTGAATTTTGTGGCTTTAGTTTTTTCTACATGTGGATGAGACCTGGTCAACTGGTATCGGCAAATGAAATCAAACCACTCTCCTCCTACAACTCCATGTGTGACTTGTGTAGAAAAGGCCAGAACATTTCCCCTCCTTTTGTAACGTAGTAATGCTGCTTTTCAGATGTAACATTTAAATAGCTTTGAGTCCAGGAGTCTTTGAAAAGTTCACTCTAAAACAGGTAAAAAAAAATTAAAGGAACAATCTGTATTTCATCTTTTTCTCCATCTGTCATCCAGGTGCAAGCCTCCGTGTGGAAGACAGTCGATACTTTTGGTTCCACCACACTGAAGGTGATACCATGACCGTCCAGGACCCTGTAGACATGAACCTCTGCTCGGCATTGTGGGCAGTGGTTGCCTATGTCGTGGCAGATCTAGAAGACATGCTGCCTAGGTAGCCAATAAGCACACAGGATTCTGAGCCTCCAGTGAACGTGAAGACAATCGCTGAACCTCAGCTGAACTGGTTAATTCCATAGCATGTTGTTTATAAACTGAATGGGGAATTGTGTTTGAATAAAGTGAATCTCAAAGTGAGTGACTCCGTATTTAATATGCATGATATTGGCACATACAGTATTGGTCTTTATATTGATCATAGTACACTTGTAATCACAAATGTGTTTGTCTTTAAAGATCTAAAAGCAATGAAGGTGAAGTCCAGTCAGGAGCACAGATGGGACATGTTTTTAAACCAAGGTAGCATAATTGAAGCTTTCATTATCTTCTACATGATCGTTTTTAACCCGTTGTGCTCGGAACAAGATGAATTACATCTTCAGGTAAAGATTTTAAAATGCTGATTTATGAATTGTGTCAGACCCTCTTTTAATGATGGCCTGTAGTCATAAATCAACCGTGAAAATAAGTTCATAGATGTGAAATTATCGAAACGGAGTTGTGCAAATTTGCGATGTTTGATTCCTCTTTAATCCAATGCAGCTTTATCTTTACAAGTTATATTTTTACATCCATTTTAAGGGATGGCGTATGATGATTTCCTGCCTGCATTCTGCTAAACTGTGGCCACATTTGCAGGGTGTTCTGTAAGGTTTTACATTAAAAATAATTGCAGTGTTGTAACGAAGTAATCATGGATTTACACGTTACTCCCATCTGCTCCCCTGCTGTAATCTGTAAATTTGCTGATCATGTAGTTTGACAGAATAAAGGTGGCGACAAAGAGTTCATAGAAAGGTGAGAGGAGGGAGGAAAGGAGAACCAGCCTGTGGCGTGATGGGTGAAAAGTCAGAAAAGGAATCACTGAGGAGGGGAAGTAAAGAATTCATTATGTGGGTGCCATACTGACCAACACAACATATACAAAACACACACACACACTCATCTGGGATGTCTTTACCCCGTGATCTGATAAATCAGCACTCTGAGGGGTGATGTCAGCACTAGTCAGCCAGCCAATTCGGATGAAGTCATGTTGAAAATACAGATGTCTGTGTTGAAACAAAGCTTTTAGCCAGTTTCTATTGAACTCCATTGGGTGCCAGTAAAACTGATTCACACAGGGAAAAAAAGACAGTCTGTGTAGTTCTAACACTCGTCGAGTCACGCACACAACACAAACATGACCTCTAACAATCACATACACTCACCAACAGAGTACAACATTGACAGGAGTATTTGAAACGTTTAAACTGTGTTCAAATGAGACCAGGTTTCTCTTGATCTTCTGTATGAGGGTTTAAATACATGGAACATTTTTTAAATTGATTGGCAGCCAGCATGGTGATCCATTTCCTGCTATCTAGAGAGTGCAAATAATGTGCAAATAAGTGATTTGTTACATTTTGAACCAAAAATCCTTCATTTCTACATTATAGCTTTATTATATCACCCGTTCAACTCATTTTTTTTGAAGGTGGTGAAACAACGAATTATGCTGTTTGTTTTCCGAACAAGGTGAACGTGTGACTAACAATGATTTTCATTATCGAATATTCTACTGATTATATTCCTAGTTATTTGTTTTGTGGGCAGAATTTGAGTTAAATAGAAAAAATGTTCATTTTAGGTTCCCAGAGCCCACAGGGGGATGTCTTCAAATGTCTTATTTTAATCAAACAACAATCCAAAACCCAAAGATAGTTTACATTGAAGACAAAACGTATTCATACTTTAAAAGGTGGATGTTGGATTTTTACTTATTTGCTTTTCTGTTGATTGATTTATTTCAGCTCCGTGTGACACAGTGGGATCTAATCTTCAGAAACCTGACAGTTTTCAGCAACCTGAGGACATTAACCCTTCATAAATGTTGGAGTCACTCATTTCTCTACAGAAGATTCTGGCATGACTGGCCCCAAAGATAAACTCAATTTAATTTTCTATATTCTGCTTTGCTTTAAAACGCTTTGTTTCAATGCTGCAGAAACTTTTTTATTTTTTTTATTTTTCTCTCTGCCCACTGAAATTCAGCATTTCAGTGTATAGGGAATTTCAAAGTTTTGTTTTCATCTGTGGAACAGTTTACCTTTAAATATTTTGATGCACAGACCTCTTTATTAAAGGTGATTTTAGAGGAATGAGTTCTTTCCTACAATTTTTAATCAAGCTAAAAACAATGATTGGTTTTGGTGGAGCAGTATCACAGGCAGGCCTTTGTTGTGGTGTAAAGTGAACGGGCAGTTTCACATCTCTTCTTGGGAGATGTGAAACTGCCCGTGTCAAGCCTGGTGTCTGGCAGCAAACACCACACTCTGCTTGTCGTACTCCAGAAGGTTTGACCACACACTGTAAAATCTAATAAGTTGAGTTACTTAAAAAAGGGGACATAATGAAAATCTCACTTTTTCAGTGTTTATACACATCTATTTGCTTATCTTTAGTCTCTACCAACCCACAAAGTGTTATATTTGGCCACTCAGTGATTTTTTAGTGAGCTTAGTGAATGAGAAATATGTCGTTTTGACAGCCCGATCAGATAAATAGGTTCTTTTTACGTCACTCTAAGCACCGGTTCTTGAGTATCTCCACCCTATACCTGAGTATCTCCACCCACACCCCAATATCACCTCCCACAGTTTTCGAACAAACTTGCCGTACTCCACAGCCATTTTTATCTAGCAAGCACCGAGCTACAAACATAATGTGGAAGGTACTTGCTAAGCATGTGAGCTGCGCAGTAGTTGGTTGCACAAACCAACACAATAGTTTACATGGCCTCCCAGCCTCAGAGGACATAAGAGCTGAGTGGATTAACTTTATTTTTGATGGAAAAGTCCCTGCCAAGTTCCGCAAAAACCATGCCCTCAAACAGGCTGTTTGGAGACAGGCAGCTGAAGGAGGAAGAGAGGGCTGCAGGGTGCTTGATTCCATTGATATCTAAACCCGCCATTGTCGCAGACATTTCATTAAGACTAACAGAAATTGTATTAACTTGTGATAAAAGGGTATATAATATGTCACCTTTTTAAAAATATTATGCAAACTCATTGCCTTAGATTAATTAAGAAAAGTAAACTTGAGATTTTCAGGGTGCAATACTTAGGCCAACTTCTTGATTTTGTGTGTTTAATACTTACATTACCTTGCTTACTGTTATTGTGATAACTTAAACTACCTAAATAGTACTGTAACATGCTGTAATTTCCTATTGTATGAATTTGACAAAGTGATTTGCTTTATGCTCTAGAATGCTTGTTATTACTATATATCACTCTACTTTATTTTATCACCCTCTTGCATCACCCAGGCAGGACGTCACTAACCGTGTGAGAGACTTAACTCATGATGCTATGATGCTGTTTAATAAGTAACCATTTTCTATAGAAATATTTCTAAAGACGTAATTATTGCTCAACTGATAATTATTCAGAACACTTTTAAACACAGGTTACTTGGGTTTATGGCCTCAAACACATTGTCTCAAGGTATACTGGGAAACTCCACACGCCTATATCCAACACACTACAGTATCAATTAACCCATTGTGCAAAACCACAGTCGTTTGGTTGTTTCAACTGTCATTAAACATTTATTTTCATGTGGACAAAAAAAATGTCAGTTACGAAACATTGAATAGGACAGCTGTAGAACAATAAACATTAAGTATGCGGACGACAGGGCGACGGACGACAGCGACTGGGCCTACAAGGAGGAAGTGAAACACCTCATGGACTGGTGCTCCACCAACAGTCTGGTCCTGAATGTCAACAAAAACAAAGGAGGTCATTGTTGACTTCAGGAAACAGAAACAGACCAACTCACACTGGGGATCAACGACTCCGTGGTGGAGTGTGTGAGGAGCACCAAGTTCCTAGGGCTGCACATCACTGACAACCTGACCTGGACTCAGCACACCTCAGCTCTGACCAAAAGAGCACAGCAGCGTCTGCACTTCCTGCGACGGATGAGGAGAGCACACCTTTCCCCTCCCATCCTCGCCACCTTTTATTTGTAATGCCTCAGACCGGACGGCCCTGCAGAGAGAGTGGTGAGGACAGCAGTCAGTCAGGCTGGAGAATCAGTCGCCACCTTGTGGGCCTTCCTCAGCACAGCGTCTATTAAGTTCCTGTTTGTATTTTAGTTTTCCTGTTGAAAATAATTGAGGCGCTCCAGTTTTGTCTTCTGAGAGATCCTGAACCCCCATCGAACAGATGGTCTCGGGACAGGAGGTGCGGTCCTCCAGATGGATAGCTGACTGGAAAGAAAACCCTTTGAGTCTCAAGATCATCTGCATCCCACTCTTCATCTTAAAACGTGTTTTATGTCTGTGTTTTCAAGAGGCTTTTTTTTTTCATGGTAACTCTTGAGAACTGTTTTTTTTAGGACATACTGGAAGTATGTTGAGATAAAAACTATAAATCCATTACAGTATGCAGCCAAAACATTGTAGAGATGACTTCTAGGAGTCAAGAATCCACTAAATCACCAGACTCTTCCTCTTATCCTATTGTTTTTCTCTCTCTTTCAAGCCAGTCTGGATTTAAACGACCTAAACTGAGCTGTTGCTGACCTTCAAACTTTACGACTCTGATTTTAATTTCAAAGCTCTTGTTCAAAATGTCACAAAAAAAGCATTTTATCATTTCAGAACATCTCCAAAGTGAGCCCATTTCTCACTCTGAGCAGCACAGAGATGAGTGCACGTTTTTATAACTAGCAGGCTGTTTTAATGCTCTCCTTTGTGATGTACTAAAGAAAACAAATCAGCTACACTTAATTCAAAATTCTGTGCTGAATAAGACCAAAATGAGAACACGTCATGCCTATTTTAAAGTCTCTACGCTGGTTACATGTTAGTTTTCATACTGTTTTATTCTTTTTTTCTTTTGTTTTTAAGGCACTACATGGCCTTTCACCAGAGAATATATATCTCAAAAATGCTTCTGGTTTATGAGCCAGTGAGATCCCTCTGAGACTCTGTTATTTTGTGTTTGTTTGTTTGTTTCTTTTCTTTTAGCTGTTCCTCAAAGCTGAACTTAAACATCTGGTGATGCTGCTTTCAGCCATTACACTCCAAAACGCTGGAGCAGCCCTCCAGAGGATCTGAGAGGAGTTTCAAAAATCAATATTTTTAAACGTAAACTAAAAATACACCTATGTAGATTTATCTTTAGTGTAATGTTTTATCATTTTTGTGTTCAAACTTATTCATCATGACATTTTACTGTCAGTCATTAGGCCTACAATTTAATTATTTAAAGTTTTTATTTTGATTTTATTGTAAAAATTACTTATGTGTAGTATCTCAATCAGTTATTCTCTTATTTTTTGCTTATCTTTCATTGTTAATATTTTTATTATTCCCTTGTTCTGCTGCTTCTTCTTTTCTTGTGTTATCTTTTCTTGTTATCGTTTTAGTCTCTAAATGGCATCAGTCTCTGAATCCATTTTAACTTTGCTTGTTTATCCATCACTTGAATGGCATGTAAATTATTTGAAAGGTACACAAATGTATATAAATAAAGTTTGACTGATTGATGGAAAAACTCATTCTCTGACCAGCCTTGGATAATCATTCTCTTGTAATAAAATAGTCACTTTCTGCAGCTGTGTCTCTGTGCTTATTCCCACTGACTTCTCCTAAGAAACTGACCACAGTGCTTTAAATCTATCATTTAAATCTTTCGAAGCATCGTCCTGGTGGACCGCACCTCCAAGCCATCTCTGCAATGCTTTGGCTACATACTGTAATGGATGTATAGTTTTAAAGTCAACACACTTCCAATAGTCTATGTCCTTCAAAAATAGTTCCCAAAAATTATAATGAAAAAAAAAGCCTCTTGAAAACACAAACACATGAAACAGTTTTTAAGATGAAGAGTGAGATGCAGTTAATTACAATGATCTTGAGTTTTTCTTTCCAGTCAAATATCCATCCGGAGGACACAGTAAAATCTCACATTTGACTTTCAACAACCTTCTATGTTTAGCCGAGGATTAATTATATGTGAAAAAATCTCTTTTACCCAAAATGTCAAAGCAACGTAGCTTTACCCAAAATATACGCTCTGAGGTGCACCTTGCAGTCAGGAGGTGTACATGCAACCGCAAGGCAATAATTCTATTTTTCTCTATATGGCCACTCTGGGACTCCGTGGCATACACGTCATTTTACAGCCACACAGATTCAGTGGCCCTTTCTACGTAAGTCTGTTGGGGGGGGTATATGTGAATATCACCTCCCTCGCTTGCCGTACTCTGCCGCCATTGTTCTCTAGCAACTAGCAAGAGGCTAGATACTAGCATAATGTTGAGGGCACCTGCTAAGCGTGGGAACTGCGCAGTAGTTGGTTGCACAAACCAACACAAAAGTTTACATGGCCTCCCAGCCTTAAATGACATAAAGGCTGAGTGGATCAAGTTTATTTTTGATGGACATGTCCCTGTTATGTTCGCCAAAACTCTCTATGTTTGTGCGAACCATTTCAAGTCTGACTGCTTCACCAACCTGGGTCAGTACAACTTAGGACTGGCCAGCAAGCTTTTTCTAAAAGAGGGATCCATGCCATCAGTCCGTGGTGAAGCTGTAAAAGTGGAAACCGTAAGTATTTAAAATAAATTGTGTTGTGTTTCTGTGGTTGTTTGTAAGATGAACTTCATCTTGTCAACACTTGTTTAAGGTGAGAGTTACACGAGATGAGATTGTCGATGTCTCCAGAGTCTCTCTTTTTTTTTTAAGTCTCTGGTTGTTTTGATTCAGTGAAGACTCGCCATTAATCAGCCTCATCCCCCCTGGTCTGCAGTAGGCTACAGGTAACTAGCGTTTAGCGACGTTAGCATGTTGTGCTAGGGGTAAATGTGCTTTATGTCCTCTGTTACCCTGGTAAACGGACCGTGTGGATGTAAAGCATGTTTGTAGCTGCTGTGTGTGTCGCTTCTAGTGTGAGCAGAGAAATATGGCGATATTTTTTGAAGACTTGGGTGCAGCACCCTAGAATTTCTTCCACTGTCTGTTTATTGTTTTGGTTGTGTGACTTTACTTTGTTTTATTTATTTAGAATAATTTTTAATCCCTTTCAAATTCCAATTTCTGATTTTGTTGTTTTTTTTTAAAATGGTGCACTTGCATAATATATTATATTTTATTGCCTAAGTGTCACTGTTCTCTGTGTTGCTGCTTAGGACACTGGTAGCAGCTCTTGCAGAATTTTGCATCCTGTGAGACATGTGGCCTCCCAGACCGATCCCCCAAAGAGGAATTCTGTCAGTACACAGTTATCTATGAAAACTCTGCAGAATCACGTCCGAAGTAAAGGTTCGTAAATGCTACATATCAATTCATATGAATTTTGGTTCAATTTTTGCTCTTACATACTGTTACAGTAAGTGTGCTCATTCGTGCTGCTACTGTTGACCCAACTGACAGGATTATTGATTTCTTTGTTTGTGCATTGAAGCTACCCAGACGAGTGCATCCAGCAGAGACTGTGGTGTTGGCACCCTCACCTTCCCCTTGGACAGTCCATTACTGTTCCTACAACCGACAATAGTGAAGACACCAGCCAAGAGACCTCGACTAAGCCTCGCACACGAGGAGGAAGGCCCTTCAGAATGCAGCTTGTCTGTGGTGGTTCGTGAACCAGAGGATTCAACGTGACTCTGAGGGCTGAACTTTTGTAGGTTTGCAGCTGTGTCTTTTGTTTACATTTTTACAAATGTCCTCATGGAGGAGAGTTGGTGAATGACTAGTGAATGGAACACTTAAGACTGCTGAAAAGCTTGATTATTATCAGCTGATACACTTGGCAGTACATGTGTCCTTAAATCCCAGAATCACCAGAAAAGAGGTGTGGAAAAAAGATCACATGTGCCTTCAATGTGCTCTTGAGCAAGGAACCAAGCCTGCTGCTGTTCCAATGGAACTGTTTAGTAATAGAAAACGTTCAGTGATTGTCTTTCAGTGACTAAGTCTACTGTCCAGTTAATGCTAAAAAAAAAGCTTTACCAGTGGCCTTTATGAAAATTGAACCTGTTATGAGGGTTTCATCATTAAAAAGTGTTCTGTTATATTGATTTTGTGTTATGTCCATTTTAATCTTTATTTGGTTGTTTATTTTCAGTGTTTACAGACCCATGTTGTGTAACGGTCCAAGGAGGGAATTGAAGGGTTTATTTTCATAACTGTTTCAAAGATGGTTATTCAGAAAAGGTTAAAATGCCAACAGATTTCCCTTTGAAAACATGAATAATTAAATAAGGCCAAAGTTTCATTGTCATTTGATACTAACAAAAAGGCATAAAAACATGTTTCAAGAAAGAACAGGAGTTTGTGAATTCAAAGTTTTGAATAAACAAGCTTGGATATTCCTATTTTTTGTGTGCAAATGTGTGCCTCGATGCACATTGACCTCCAGGAGACATTTTTCATAGTTAAGATGATAGATGAATTTGTTCACTATTGCATTTCTTATTACATATGTTTATGCCAAAGCAAGATGGTGCTTCTTGGATGCTGCTACTCCAAAAGTTACTCTTGATGTGTTGGTTTAGACTAGATGGGATGACTGACAGAATAACTATCTTGAAGGGAACTGAGACGTTTTTTGAAAATACTTTAAGGCCATGTTAATCACAAATAGACAAAATATAGATGGTGTCTCAGAACTGTTGAAGTTGACACAGATTAAATCCTACAGGGATGTCTTTGTGGACAAACATTAACTCAGAGGCAAGAAGGGATGACTGATTATCAATGTTTGGTAACTTTTAAAAATAGCTTAAAGTAGTTAAATGACTATACAATCCAGGGATTTATAAATGCTCCACTGTGTTTGTTTCAAATTTGTAGTTTTACTGATGCAACCCCTTACAACCCCCTTATGGCATCACCACATTTACAGGTTCATCTCACTGTTTTACTTTGCAGCCAACAAATCACAGAACAATCTTTAATAGTTGAGCATTCTGACTTTAGGAAACATGCCTGAAATTGAATTTTAACTAATGACATATTTTTCAGATCAAGTAAAGGAAAGACGTATTGAATCAACAACAAAAAAGTACTTCAATATTTTGTTGCATCTCTTTGGGCTTTTATGATGCCCTGGATTCTTTGAGGTGTGGACTTCACTAATGAAAAACAATCTGCATCAAAGTGGTTCCAACTTTCTCAAATAGTGGTTGACAAATTTGCAGGATGGAGCCTTGTCTGACTGCTGTTAGATACCGGGATGAAATCCTCAGTGATTGTCAGACCTTACACTGGTGCAGTGGGCCCTGGGTTCCTCCTGGTGCAGGACGATGCCTGGCCTCACGTGGCCAGAGTGTGTAGGCAGTTCCTGGATGGCGAAGGCATTGATGCCATTGACTGGCCCTCACGTTACCCTGACCTAAATCCAATTGAGCCTCTATGGGACGTTGTGTAGCAGTGCATTTGACGCCGCCAAGTACCGCCACAGCCTGTCCAGGAGCTCACTGATGCCCTGATCCAGGTCTGGTAGGAGATCCCCTAGGACACCATCCGCATGCCCAGACGTTGTCAGGAGTGCATTCAGGCACGCGGGGGCCATACACACTACTGAGTCACATTATGAGTGTTGGATTATTTCCATTTTGTTGTTGGAAGTGAAAAAGGTGCTCATTTGTCCAACTCTGGTTACTTAAGGAGAGTAGACCACATATGTGAGAATATTATGAAAACTAACTTTATTACCAACAGACAAAACAACAGCTGATGCAACACAGATCATGTTTGATTTAAGATCTGAATTTTAAGTAGTTATCTTTTAATCATAAACTTTAAATGCAAGCTATTTAAACTGCTGTAAGGTAATAGACTGATAAATACCCACAATGCTAATAAGGCCTTTACACATAATACACATACAGACAATACACATAACCACATTAACTAAAAACTGTACTTCATTACTCGACAGAAGACGTGTTCATGGAGCCACAGGCCTTCTGGAGTTAAAGACCTTTATCCCATTTTGCATTGAAGATCGAGCATATTTGGTCAGGAGGGCCCCGGTGGTCTGTTTCTCTCCACACAGGTCCCTGAATGATCAGAGGAGGGATTAAGTGTCACACTTAATAATCTGAAAGGGTATTATGATTACAGAAATCCAACAAGATGGATTAATGTCCTTTAATTTAATGAGAATCAAGGCAATTTCCGGAATGAATGACATTTACTGTATGTATGGTGTGATGTCATCTTCTGTCCATTTCCCTCTGAGTGTGAAGAGGTGGTTGAAGCGCTCCAGCGTGTCCTCTGGGAGATCCTCCACCCGCAACAGGCAGATGGTCTCTGGACGGGAGGTGCGGTCCACCAGGGCGACGCCCTGAAAGATTAAAACAATGTCCGCGCTGTGGTCAGTTTCTCAGGAGAAGTCAGTCGGAATGAGCAGAGACACAAAGAAAGTGCAGAAAGTGTCATTTTTATTACAAGAGCATGATTATCCAAGGCTGATTGGAGACGGTTTCACAATGACTCAGTTTAGTTCAAATACAATGAAATCCCGACTGGCTGCATCCTGTTGTGGATTAATAGCTTTAAAGTCAACATGGACACACTTCAAGTATAGCCAAAAAATAGATTTCCCATGAATCATCTGGGAAGAAAGCTTCTCTGAAAGCCAGATAACGAAAATGGTATTTGAACAGATGAAGAATGAGATAACGACTATCACAATGATCTTTAGGCTCCAGGTTTTTTTCCTGGAATCTTATACATACTTAAATCAACTTGTTTGACCTTATCAAGAATGCTTAGGCAAGCTGTGCCATTTTATAACCAGAGAAAGTATGGAGTGGCATTTTTGAGTGGAGTACATGTTTCAATTGTGCAGGCTAAAGCAATTACCTTATTTTAATCTTCAGAGTGGTGAAATTTGTCAGCAAATTCCTATTTCTTCTATATCAAAAAGAAATCATGTAGCAGACCTGTACCCAAAATGCACAACTTGTACTTTAAGTGCAACAAAGAGGAGAAAGAAAAGTCCAGGACTCCTCTACTCAGTGTATAAGAGAGGTATGGTGCTAACCATTAGCTGCTCCAGTCTTGTGCTCATTCCCTCTGGGACGCTCTGCTGCCAGACTTCCTGAAACTCCCTCAGGTTGAACTTGACAGCGTTCTGCAGCAGCAGCAGTGCCACACCCCGACACACTTTATCCTCATGTAGCGCATAAAAAACTTTGTCTATGTAGAGAAGGGAAGATTTAAATATTTTAGTACTGTGTAGGATTCTACCAGCAATTTAAGTTTTGAGTCCTCATAGATTTTTTTTTGCTTTACCGTTTTCAGTATATCGTTTCCCATAGCAGTTCAAACAATGTTCGATCATCTCTCTGAAAGAGAGAGGAGTCACTGGTAACTGGCTGAGCATCTATAATAAGACTTGTCCATTCTTATACTAGAGGCTAAGAAAGTCAGTATATCCTCATTAAGCATCAATGCAACTTAAAAAAACAACAACTCTACTTTAAACTGCCAGTGTTTTGCTTTTGTTGTTGCATGAGCAAAAGGACTGCAGACATTAGCTTACTTGGGTTCCAGTGGGGACAACTCGTCTAGACTGGTTTGAAGGGGAACCTGGTCGAAGGGCCAAGACTCCGAATCCACCAGCTGAGTCACGTGACCAAGCAGCTTCATCTCATAGTCCAAGTCCAGCACACGCCAGTAGCCTGGAAGAAAAAAATAAAAGACACTCTGTCTCAACATATGGTGGGAGGTAGGGTAAATAATAGAGATTGCATTCACAAAAGCCTCTTCCCTCCACCTTCACTCTATATACATAGTGAAAATGGTTTTGAAGCTTATTACCTTCTCATATTTCATTTTGAATGTACATATAGTTATCATTCAGATGTTTACCATCTATCTGACGGGCATGGATTGTCTCCAAGTAGGTCTTTATCTCCTCTTCACTGGCCTGTATCCTCTCCAACAGATCCTGCATTGTGTACTGGGAACAGAGGAACACAGGAAACCGTGTATGCAGCTACAATCAAAAGAGGGAAACACCTAAATATATAATGTCATTTCTGCTGCTAGTGGTCTCTCAGTCAAAAACAATGATAACAAAAATGCTATTCGATGACTTAATGAAGTAGCATGGGATCATGTTTTCTTAAAAAAACCACCATTGTAGATGAAAATCGAAAGCGACTCCGACTGTCCTGGAAGTTATGACAACAGGTAAACAAATGAAACACGACGTTACCTTGAATAAAAGTATTGAGTTCTCTGGGTTTGAACATCTTTGGTAACATTTGGGATAAGTACACAACTCAACAAAATATATAACAAAGGTCTAATGAGGTTTTTTTTTATATTTGAATGCGGAAATGTTACATTCTATTATGTTCATGCCCTGCACCTATATACACAAGCTGACTGGATATAACGATGAATTACTACACTGTAAATTTATGTATTTACCCTGTTCTCTGTATTTTCCTCCTGCCCCCCTATAGCAGGTCCTTCATAAGGATTCTCCATTAACAGCTTCCTCAGTTTCTTCAGTTTAGGACGTTGTTTCTTCACTTCCCAGTAGCTGTTACAAAATCCCCAGATCTACAACAGAGGCAGGATACTATTAAGGTATGCATGTCACAAATGCAATTAACTGTTAAATGCCTGTATCCAGCAGGAAGGTAAAAGTATGAATTGATCTGTGCTCATACCTGAGCATGCACCACATGGGACGTGTCCTGACTGTTAGCTAGTTGGTCTGGTGTTCTGCATCCTGGTACAAACAGCAGCAGGTTGGATGTGTCGGCTATTTTTAGATCATAGGTCTTGTCACCACTACAGAGGACGGCACGCTCATCCTTATCCCCTCGAATCACGAGACTGGAAAGAGAAATGTTTTTTTTTTAAATTATTAGAATTTAACAAAGACATTTACATATGTTTGCATCAACCTGATTATGCATTTTAATAATCATCACAACCCACATTAAAAAGAGACAAAGGAGGACATTGGTTTATATGATTAGTTTATTAATTGATTAATCAAACTAAGCACAGACACACAAAGAATTGACAATCATTTTGAAAGAGTTCAATTAAGCCATTTATTTAAAAAGACTCACTGGTTCCACCCTCTAAAGTAGGAAGGATTCTTGCTTTTCTTTGTTTTACCTTACATAATACATACATTAAATACCATTTTAACAATAGTTTGGACTAATGTTGGATAAAACAAGCATTTTTGAAGATGTCACCTTGGGCTTTGGGGAAATTGTGAAAGGGTTTTTTTCATTAGTTTTGACACTGAAACAGATTAAATCTTTAATCGATGGATTAATCAACACTGAAATGATCAGACCTTTGGACAGAACTACCCAACACACAGCACAAATAGATCAAATACCGATGTTACCTTATAAACATATTCATTTACGTTATTTATAGTGTACCTTACCTTTGCCCAGCTTCTATGTGTTTGCACAGTGTATCATCCAGCTCCATCAAGCAGTAATCTGCAGATGAAACGTTTTCTCCAAAGGACAGACAGTGAATTGTGTTCTGTATATCGTCCTCTTTTAGTTTGGCGATCTGCAGAGTCGCCTGAACCTCCTCTAAAGTTCTCATTTTGGGTCAGACGGCAGATGCAAATGGATAATGTTTGATGAACAAACACTATTTGAATGAAAAGAAAAGAGAAACGGAGCGGTCACAAACTACCCGTCTAAAGTATAAAACACGTCAAAACTATTATTACTTCGTAGCAATATCCTGTGACTATCAAATTTCCCCGCTCTCTTTCTATCGTGGAAAGGAAGTGGAGGATGTGCGTTGATGTGCGACGTCAAAATAAGGCCGGGTAGAAACTATTCTCAATAGATAATTTTACTGTACATTTACGGCAAGATAATTTTTCACCATTTCAATGAATATTTCTTTGACATGTACCACCATTAAATGTGACAATAGCTACAAAATTACAGTATGTTTTGCTACATGAACTTAATGCTGATAAACTTGTAACATAGGAACTATGAAGCCTCAAGTCTTGTTTCAAACGAGAAAAATTACCAAACAAACCGTAACCCACGCTGAGGGTCAAACGTTCCTAGGATGTGCTAGTAATGAAATAGAAATGTCAAGTTTCTCCAGATCTGCACAGGTAAATATAAACATACCTGACTTAAACTTATTTTTATCTCCCCATTTTAAATGCGTTTAGACGAATGAATTCCGGGTCACTGTCAGATAGGCCGTTTGCTAACGAAGGTATCTAACGAGCTAACGCTAGCCACGGTGTGTGTGATATGATTATGGAAATTAAATGGTTAGAAGTAATATAACAAGCTTACGTCCCTCCCTTAAAATCACCTTGTCAAGCTATGAACACATGAAGCTCTGCTTTGTGGTACTCCGGGTCTAATTTACGTGAATTACTACAGAATTGTTGACTAGCTGCATTTACTATACTATACACTATAAAATTGTGCTTGTGCATAGTCCATTAAATTGAAACGTGGACATGGTTGGTGGTACAGTTGATGAAATCTTTTAAAAGCTGCTGCCAATTTCAAGACTGCCATTTAATCTTAGATAAGAAATTAGAAATCGAGAGATATGAAAATTGATCACAT
This sequence comes from Chaunax sp. Z400, assembly GCA_037577475.1. NCBI lineage: Eukaryota > Metazoa > Chordata > Actinopteri > Lophiiformes > Chaunacidae > Chaunax > Chaunax sp. Z400. The sequence goes on from CM075190.1 coordinate 15,708,563, forward strand.
TTTGGATTTTAATTTGGTCTCCTACCTTTTTTTGTGGTCACAATAACATATTAGTTTAAAAGTCTCCACAGACCTTTCCTACTGCAACACGTCAAAATGCCTTTTGTTTCTCATACTATACCTTGTGATGGTCCCATGTCAGTACGCTTATATTTGACCCAATGTTCTTCTCTTTTTTTTCTTTCAGCAATGGGCGACCTTCGCTCGTTCCTGGTTCCTGATTGATGCCAGGCTGCAGCCTCCTGGGAAGATCGCGACCATGTGTTCTATTAGATTACAGGGGAAACACAAACCCGTCTACCATGCACTGAGTGAGTCCATTCTGCTTCAGAACACACGTGCACACAAAGTCATGAGTAGTTTTTAATCTTTAATATACTGTAAACCCTACGGTTTGACTTTTGTTTTATTATGAAACCACAACTTTAGTTTTGGGTTGCCGTATCATGGAAAACAGCCACATGATGGCAGTAGAAGATAAACTTCATACATAGTTTTGTTTCTTTCCTACAAATACTTCAGTCTTTTTTGGTCTAGGATATTAGCAGGTATTTTTGCTGTTATTATTGGCATATTATTGGCATTTCTTGTGATAATTTTTTACCATAGCATTAAGCCTGAATTTAACCTCTCAATCGTCTTCGCAGGTGACTGTGGGGACCATGTAGTTGTAATAAACACCAAACACATAGCTTTCTCTGGAAACAAATGGGAGCAGAAAGTCTACTCATCACACACGGGGTAAGCACATGCTGATGATACTCCACCGATATCTTTTTCTTCTTTTTGTGTCTCAGTTGCCTCTTGTCACATTTTATGGAGGGCAATGACCCACTTGTGTTTAGTGTACCTGCAATCAATAAAGTTTTTTATAGTCTGTTAGAACGGCGTTCCATTTTTATTCTGGACTCAAAATTTGCGACAGTAAACTGTTTGGAATAAATAATCAATTTTCCTCTGTATGGGGGTGGTTGCTAAATCTCTAATGCTCGTATGTAATACAGCACTATAAAGAGAAACACTCTGAGGCTTCTGTTAGATACTCTAATATCCCTTAACTGCTGAAAAGTCTTTAAACTGTGTTCAGGTTTCCAACCAGTGGCTAATATAATTCTCTTATTTAAAAGAGAAAAAAAATCTGATGAGTTCAAATTAAAAAGCAACCATTTTTATTGTTTTCATCAATTATTATTAGAAGGAATTACTCTTTGCTTTGCCTGGCATATTCATACTTTCATTATTAATTATATTGAATAGCTGCAAATTTAAATTAATGTTATAAATTAAAGTACTTTGGTCTCTTATCATTTGATACATGTTGGTAGAAGACATCCTTTGAGTTTGTCATGCATAATATGTTCTGATTTAGCATGTCTTTTTTTCCCCTAAAGGTATCCAGGTGGATTCAAACAAGTCACAGCTGCTCAGCTGCACCATAAAGACCCTAGAGCTGTGAGTGTCATCAATCAACATAATTTATTTTATTATCATTATTCAGAGAGAATTCTAAAATCTTAGATATTCAAACATATAAAACACCATTTTTATCATTTAAACTGAAGGACTTTAATGTGTTGGTGCCATTTACTTTTATATATCCTTAAATATATATATATATTTTTTAATGAAAATATGATAGTTAGCCCAAAAAGTGCTGCTTTTGTGACTCATATCCACTAACATGTAGCAGTGTACACATGAGGATATGGTAGTGAATTGAAAAAAGGCAGCATCTGCTGAAATCTGTTTCATTATACTATCACATTTGTTTACCGTTACCTCAGGCTATTGTCTATCATTTGTCTGACCTTCTTTCTCAGCGTGATCCAAGTTATACAATTTGCATAAATCCTATTGAGACAAATGAGAGGAACACGGGGTGAATACTAACCTCTCAGGTCAGGATTTGATAGCAGCAGGGATGTTCAGGGACGACCTGTACTGGTTTCAAATTTGTAGTCTCAAAACCAGGAGAGACACTTGCTCTGCTTTTGCAGGCTTTAGTACAGCTAGTGACCACAGACGTGTGTCCTGATGGTGCTTTAGTTAAAATGAGGTTTTGGGGGGTGTTTGGCGAGCATAGAGGGAGAAATAGAATTGACAGATGAATGATTTGTTAGCACTGCCTCTGTCCAATATCTCTGTCCAATATCTCTGTCCAATGTCTCAGTCCAATGTCTCAGTCCAGGACCTCTTTCCAAGTCGAATTCACATTTGTGCAACCAGCCTGGCATTCAGAGATATATTCTGAAATAAGTCAAAGGAAGTATGTAAGGTTGCTTTAGACCATATCTTTTAAAAAAAAATAAGAAAACATGTTAACCTTTTTACTGTCCTTTTTACCAGATCATGAAGTTAGTGGTTTACGGCATGCTGCCAAGGAATCTGCTCCGCCGCACCATGATGCAGCGATTACACATTTTTCCTGATGACGTAAGTCAAGCTTCCTCTCATCTCTATAATGTTAATGATTCTTCAGACAGACATCCTTACACCTCAACCATCCAGGCTTATATAAGGCAAAATTTGCCTCATGTAAGTTTTATTTGGACATCCACTCGGTGTCGATGCAAATGTCGTGAATTGAAGGAGTAATTCCCACAGTGCATGCTGTGTTGAGAGAGAAAGCTGAGTTTTTCCGAGTTGTCCTACTCGCACAGCTACTATTTTAGTGCCTACATGTACAAGGATGCATTGCGCATGAGCACAACCTCCCAAATACTCCCCAAACCTAATCATAACTGCCCAGCACATGGTGGGTACATATAATATCCTAACAAATATCAGAATTTTAAATCTTAATATAATGTCCATCACCTAAGGATCTGCTTAGCATGAGGATCAGATACTGGGCCTGCACAGTCAGTACTGCAGATCAGTGAAAACTGTATAATGACATTTATTTGTATTTCCTGTGCTGTCTACTAAAAGGTATCTGAAATAAGTGGCTTCATTGCCAGTAAACCAAGAGAAGAAGAAATTGCTTCACTGTTCAACATCAGAGAAAACAAACAAACAAACAATATACAGTAAATTGAACAACATTTCTGTTGTCATCGTTGGGCAATTTGAACAACAGCAGCACCGGTCGCTGTTTGCCCTCGGCAGTCGAGGTTCTGAAGGGTCCCTACCAGCAGTACTCTCCTGCAAAACTAATGCAGCGACAGCTTCGGCTTCTCTCCACTGCATTTCTTTAGCTGCACTCTGGCTCAAATACCCTGGCTGAATAGCCGAGTCAGCCAAAACACTGTAAAAAGTATCCTCGCCAGTAACATCCTTTGCACTCGTGTTGAATGATGTCATTTTCCCCGTCAGACATGACTAATTATCCACAAGAGAGACGAGAAAAACGCTCTGCTTTAAGTGACATCTAGAGGATTCCCCGTGGGCAGATACTAGAAATCTTCTCAGAACCAATGATGTTTCTGGTTTGTAGGTGAACAAGAGATTTTGAAGCAGTCCTCTTAAAGACACACAGAGCAATAAGAGACCCATTGTTGTTATTGTTCTATATTTTCTTTCTCAGTCTTGTATAATGTGCTACCTACTGTCACTTTATGTCCATGTGTTGGGCTTGTTTGGCTTCCAGACGCTGTCCTTTAAACTGATTTTAAACGGACTTTTACCACTTCAGAGATTGATGCCTCACGTCTGCTGGATGTGTAACCAACCAACTCATATCAATCAATCTTGTACTTTGTTTTTTCTGCATTGTGTTCAACAGTGTTGCTTACAAGTGACCAAAAATAATTAATACTGCATTGATTACACTTAAACTTTAGATAACATCAACCTGTCTCCCCTTACTCCATGATTCATGTGAGAAAATTTAGTGCTCTAAATTATGCATACTTTATTACAGTCGGTGCAGTTCACAGTCGGCACTTCTGGCATTTGATAGCATTAAATTGTGATTTAAATGGTTTGAAATGGTGCTAAGTGGTGAGACACATCGTAGCTTCCGAAATGAACTGAAACTAAGAAGTGCTCTACAGGCTCTTAAGTGACCTTCGTGCCCAAATATTAACTGGATGTAACTTTAATCCACTCGTGATGAGTTTTTTGTTGTTTTTTTTGGTATCAAAATTTAGCACTGAGGAAATTCAACTGATTTTCAGTTTGGCTTTGACTCGATATCCACCTGCAGAATTTATAATGTGCAGTGTGCATCCCTAATTACAAACAGATGTGCCTCCTGAGCTCTGTGAATGTCTGCAGTCCCATCTGCCAATCCAGAACAGAATACTTTGGACAATTTGGTGTTTTAATGTTTGCTATGTTTGTCTTTTAGTTTGAACCATATGCTGGTTCTTAAAAGAATCTGTTGGCCCACAGCCACCTGTAATGAATATTAATGAGAATGGCTGGAGAGTGAAATCCTTAGAGCAGAGTATCTGAACCACTTCAGCAGTGTAAGCAGAACCTTTTTTTTTGTTCTCACCTTCTTTTTCATCTCACCTCCTTTCAATTCTCATTCCCCTTTTTAGTTCATTCTTTTCTTTTTGAATGTCTCGTCCCGCCTACGTATTTCATTTTCACCGTCTCCTCTGTCCCCTCGCCAGGTGCTGCCAGATGATATCCGAGCGAACCTGACCGAGGAGCTGCCTCAGCCCAGAGTCATTCCCAGGAAACTCAGCGAGTACACGCAGGAGGAGATAGATGCCTTCCCCCAGCTGTGGACGCCGTATGTAGAAACCTGTGCAGTCAGCTCTCAAACAGCATATGTGCAGACACCGTCTGTATACACACAGTCCACACCTCGTATTGTGGTGTCAGTGGGATTTACATGTTCGTATGAGGGTCTCTGTAGCAAATTAATAATTCCTTTGGTTATTAAATTCAGCTTCCTTATAGAAACACGCCGAACATTAAACTGTTTACAAAGCCAAATTAAATCACCATCATTATAATTAATGTCAAATCAACAACATTGTGCTTTAACATGTAAGTGTGCTCTATGATGTTTAAGTGGAGCTGTGATGAGATATTAATAATCATTAATATAATCATTTTCCGATCACTGACCTCTACTGTAAAAGCAGTTCTTACAGCTGTTTTCAGTTTGTGCGTCACAGTTGCAAAAAGTCGACCTGTAACATAATGAATCTCTTGCTAAAATACACTTAAACTCATACGTTAACTCATAATGTTAATGATAAATTTAGCCCCTCACTTTTCCTGGTAAATGTTTGTTTTTTTTTGCCATATTTTTGTCACGTACTGAAGAGGAACTACCAGAAGGGGGCGACGTTTATCTGACTATCATCTCTCATTACTGCTTCTCATATACCAACTACCCCGGTACAGTGGTTGTCATAAGGTAGCATCGATTGTTTGGAATATTGTAGTTATATCTGGAAAACTAATTATTTCAAAATCTTTAAAATGACCTAAGGAAGCTGTCTGAGATAAACTGATAGATAAAATCATTGGTGAATGATGAAGTTACAAAACAGTGAACCTGAATTCAGAGAGGCACAGTTGATGTGGTGTCCAGCTAATGAGGACAGGCACTGAGTAATTGCGTATCGTCTCGTGTTTTTACACAATTCGGCATTATTTTCATGCTCTCAATAAGCAATGGATCCAATATAAAAAGCTTGCCTTGACACTTTTCGTACAAGAAAAAATGCGACTCAATATTTTTCATGCTATCGACAAACATGTGGCTGTAGTGTGAATGCCTGTCAGCCCAAAATAAGAAAAAGAGCTGTCAGTATGACGTTACGCACTGAAAACACTTGATTCATCGAAATAGACTCTCTAAGGTACAATACTGATGTGACACTACATCTGTGTGAATTCTGTTACAGGAATTATAGATAAATATATGACCTTCATTTTACCAAGATAACTTTTTTTTTTAATGTACGTAAAAGCTTTGTGTTTTTCTGTGTGAGATTTTCCGATGGCCACATCAGTTTCCTTATGAAACGCCTTTGTTCGTTATGCTATAATCAAACATTTCCCTTAACAGCATTACAGTTTAACAAGTGACTCATCTGGTACTCTTTAGATGCGTCAATAGCTCTTTAAATGAAGCTTTTTATCTCAAAGATTTCACTTTTTGTCCTGGTTTAGGTGAAGTTCAATAAAATGTCACAAAATATACATGGAAAGTCAGACGTTTTCCTCCACCTCTGACTGTTCGGGACATAGAAGGCTCATTAGTGGGAGAGAGAGAGAGAGAGAGCATCTGTAACTCAGGATAATGAGATTCATGGTTTCTGAGTAAAGTGTTTTCCAGGTGGAGATTAGATTGACATCGTGACCCGTGGTTTTCTGTCACGATAATGTCGTCCTGTTGCATTTGTCTGGCCTCACCTGTAGCATACATCATTCTGACAGGTTAACTGAGAGCATCCTTTCTTCCACCTGCTCGGCACTAGCTTTAATGTCCACCAGTCCATCCATTCGCCTTATCATTTGTCTTCTAGACATTGATCCAGGTCAGGGTTGCTCCTCTTGAACCACAGGAGCAGAGGCTCATCAGCACCTTAAGTGCACTGTTCGTCTTCATGGTGACAGTCGGTGAGCTGGCAAAAAACCATGTGGTCAATAGAAAAAGGTTTGGCTGCATCACGCTAATATACAGTGCAGTCAAAACACGCTGACTCTCCAGGTTGTTGTTAATATTTATATTTTACACAGTTAACTACCCAGTCAGCAAGACTACTGCGAAACACAATCATGCCAGCTTTAAATGTCTTCACGTTGTCAGTAATGTGATGTACACGCAGTTTTGTGGAGTCATTTTGCAGTGGGTTGAATGCAATATTTGCAAACGGATATTGGCTTTAAAGCCATATAAGTGGAATCAGTACCATGGTGTAAGGACGGCACTATTAGTCAAATCACCTAAATTACAAAAACAATTCTACCCATTTTTATTACCCCTTTAGTTTTGGTTTTATTTGTACAGGTTTGAAAATGTCACCTTCTGAAATACCTGCCTCCACCATACTACAATGGTCTGTTTATAGCGCAGAAGGTCTTTTAAAATTACACTTGAAAAACTGAACGGCAGCATTTCTTTTAAAGAACTGTGTCCACTTCCCCTGGAACAAGCAGACGTCGACTTTTCTAAATGTTGTATTTCAGTGCTGTGAAGCAACAAAACCCTATTTAGCTACGATATATTTGGGTCGCAGTAGAAATCCCAGACTGTGAGTGAGTAATGGAGAAGTAGCTGTTGAAATCGGTCCAGTATTTAGCAAGAGCAGTGCAGCCGGCATCTGGAAAAGGTGCTGCATTGTAATTCTTTGAGGCAGCTGTGCTCTGTCAAAGAACGTACATGTTTCTCCCACTGACAGGATGAGATAGTTTTAATAAGTGAGAAGATAGAGGATTTAAAAGTTATGCTGCACTCAAGGAGAAATGAGAACTTTCAGTGGATGTATTTGATTGGGTGCAGTTGCCCCTGTGAATTACATCGTAATCCTCTCAATACTGGACCAACTTTAAAAACTGTTGCCTCCATTAGTCACACAAAAAAAAAAAAAAACATGGGGAAACCCTCCAACATAGTGAAATCTGTGTGCGTTTGTGCCTTGTACACGGGCCTAAAACATGTATGTTTTTGTTTGAACTTTGCTGTCAGTGTGCGGTTGATAGATGAGCTTCTGCTTATGGTTTATTGGTCCAATCTCCTCAGCCAATCAGTGTGTGTGCTCAGGCCTGTCGCTGTGTGGTCGTCAAGGTCAAGCTAATCCTGGTTTATTTAAGCGGTGAGACTAGTTAGTATTCACTCACACTCGGTCTTATTCTTCTCACTGATCAAATATATACGAGTGTTGAGTCAGAAGAGATGAGGTTGAGGTCACCGGGGGGCGCTGCAGTCACCGCCCTTTATTAAACTCATAGTTAATATACTCTCCCAAAACCTTGGGGAGGAGGCAAAAGATTATTATTGAATATGTGGTGATCTCTCTACCTCCCCCCTCACAACACACACACCCAGACACTACCCAGAGAATCAACAACATAAACATACCGCTGTAGTTGATAACGGAGCTATTACAACCGATAACGTTTAAAAACAAAACTTAGTATCAAAAACAATACAGCAAGCCCTGATAATATCAGTCTGCAGCAATCTCTACAGAAAATGAAAGGGAAAAAAAACACAAAGAGGATGCTGGGTTGAGTCTCATTTCGCAGAGAAAAATGATAAGATCTTTTTTTTCTTCGTTTCTCATCCGTCATCTTTCTCTCCATGGTTTTCCTCATAAATTGATTCCTTTTCCAGACCTTTTCTCTCCCCATACTAATGTGTAGTGTTGTGTTTTCTCCACAGACCTGAAGACTACAGGATGAAATGAAATCAAGCCTGCCCGACATGACCGAAACCAAAAAACTGAAGATCTTTTCACATTAATGCTACACTGAAAGCTGCAGGTTATTGTAAAAAGCCAGATGCCTTTTTTTTTAGGATTTGTTCATGTTATCAGGTGTAAAACGCTTAGATTTTGTGCAAGCACTGACATCAAGGCTAGACTGGAGTCATAATGTAGGTACCAACTTCATCACCACAAACATGTTCTACTCTATACACAATACACCATAATATAATAACCTCTCTGCAGTTGTATTACCTTTTATAGAAGACCTGAGTTATCCTGCAACAGCACGAGATTTAACCGTGTGACTCTGCTCTGATTGGAGAAAATCTGATTCTATGGGTTTTCTGATTATACAACCATGAAATGATCAGATCTGGCCCATAAAAAAATGCCATCTGTTAGAGCTGATTTTGCCTTCTAAAGGTTTGCGAAACAAATGAATGTGATCCTACAACAACGTTCAGGCCAGTCTGGTGGTGTCAGTAGAAAATCCTGAGCAGTTCTTTTTGTGTGTTAAAAACTTTCATAGTGTGGTTTAAGTGTAAATCAGTTCTGTTTAGTTGTAAAATAGGCTAATAAACAATTAAATAAACCTGTTCTCGTCAAGAGGTGTTTTTATATAAAGGCCTTATAATCTAGATAAAGATTGACCATTTCCTGTCATTAAACAAGTGACTTAAAGCACAATTTTATAATGTAATTACAGGTTTATTGATTATAAAAGCAAACAAAATAAATAAGTTATATTTTACTAAGGGCCGTGGTGGTGAGACACATAACTTATTAAGACTGTTTAAATCTCAAACCAGGACCAGCTCACAGCTTAACTTGTAGTTACTTTAGTGCTTGTTTTTCTGCAGACTACAGTGCAGTAGGGTTACAGTTTACACTTGTGTGCACTCCTTTTGCTAAGAGGTCACTGATTGGAGTAAAAGCTGGTTCCAGGTCTCATTCCAGTAAGAGGTCAGAGGTCAACCAGTGAGAAATGGCCTCTAGAGTGAGCAGGTCCGGCTTTGCATAAGAACAAAAAATGAAACAAACAGAGGCAACGACACAAAACACTAACAACACAGATATGTCCTCTTAATTTACCAGCAGTCTGAGTATTAAATCCCACAACAGACCTGCTTTATCTTTGAAGCAAAAGAATGAAATATCCAAAGACAAAATGTAATGGCAGCCACATTTCCTTGGCATGAAAACAAAATTTAAAAAGCAATACATTTGATTGTGTTCCACAGTGTTAAGGTAAAATATGCTGATATTTAATACGTCTGCTTCTGCAGTCAGTGGAGGGGGATTAACTCCAATAATAGCAAAAACCAACATAATACTTTACGCAGAAAATAACTTCAAAAAGCATTTCAATAATCATTTACACACAGGAGATGCCGACTCATCGTCCTCAATTTGAATTGCAAAAAAAAAAAAATCTATCTAGTTACACACAAACAAAACAAGATGCACATGTCAAGTTACACACTCAGTGGTTGGCTCAAAGGAGACATGCAGCCTCACATGAAAAGAAGAGTTTAGTCGTGAGATGGTGATCTTACCTTTACGTTACCACTGGACGATGCTAACATAGATCAGGCACTTTTTGGACCCTCCTATTACAGAGATATACAAGAGTCCACAGACCTATTTACATTTTTTCACCTGGTGGGAAAAAACCCCCCCACTGAATAGACAGGGAGGGAGTTCTCACCACAGTTAGAGATGGGGGTGATGTGTGTGTGCATGTCAGTCTGATTTGTTTCCTTGTGTTTATGTGTGGTTGTTGTAGCGTGTAGGGCTCAAGCACTTTAGGTGAGTCCGTCCGTTTTCTAAAGTCCTCCCTCCTCGCTCTCCTTGACGTCGACATAACGTGGAAACCTCCTGGCGACGCCCGGTGACCTCAGCTCCGTGTCCTCGGAGTTGGAGGGGCTCAGGTGGTAACCATGGTGGCCATTGACCATCTGGGAGGGCTGTTGGGGGTAGTACTGAGGGGGGTGACCGCGGTAATAAGGGTCCTGCTCTTCCTCCTCTTCTTCCTCCTCCTCCTCCTCGTCTTCTCCTCCTTGATCATTGTTATAAGCCACAGCAGCAGGGTTGTACAGCCGATTGTAGGGCTGGTTGTAGGCCTGGTAGCCACCGTGAGGGAGGGGTTGGACTGGGATGGTGGGAATATTTGGGGTCAGTTTGAGTGAATGTTTGTGGATCATTCAGGTAACACAGAACCACCATCACAGGTGAGCCAGCAAAGTTGAAGCTGATTTCGGGACTACAACCATCAACCAATTCAGGTGCAAGAGGTTAAATGCCACCACCACCAGCTGAAAGCAACCAGGAGGCACTGAGCTCTTAGAGGGTTACAAAAAACAAAAAGAAGAATAGAAGTTGCACAAGCAGATTTACGATAGTGTCCAACAGATTGTGTTTAAGAGGAAGTTAATAAAGTTGAGTCAATGAAAGTTGATCAAATTGAAGAAAACCCTGTTTTTTGCTGCTCTACTGCCTACTGCATAGATCTGGTCACTTTTCCAGAAACAAAAAAAAAAACACGTCTGGGTCTTACTGGTAAAATTTAGATTTCATGCCCAGTTAACAATACATGAGATGTACAAACAGGGTTTGTTTAGTAATGAATGCAGCCAAATACACAAAAGCAATTCATCTCAATTTAGCTGATTCATCAGGCTTTGGAAGAAGAGATTAGCTTTGCAGGACTTTTTGTTTGGAGCGGAGGCTGCTGCAGCAGGAAAGCATTGTGTACACAAGTGTTTGTTGACAGATGGCACTGGGATCAGTCATGGTGATCACAGCAGCAGTTCAGTCTTGTGGGAAGGTAAGCGTACCCATTTTTGTCTCTGAGACTGTCAAATGATGACACAGCTAGAATAACCATCCAATTCTCTCAAGAAAGTCAACTGATGGTAGAAATTAATTAAGGAATCAGAGCATCCTGTGCATGAAGACTGAACATTTTGATGAGTTTCTAAAACCTTATGCCAGATCAAACCAGGGCAAAGTGAATTAAGATTTTCAAACTCTTGGATTAATTTCCTTAAAAAAATCCAAATAAATTAACAGAAGATCCAGCAAAAACGTGTTTGTTAGAAGAGCAGTTTGGAAAAAAACAACGTATCTGGAGAATCAAAACTGCTGCTGCAGGGATTAGAGGTTAAACACCAGAAGTAATTATCCATCCCAGGAAATATAGAGGCCTTGAAGGAATAATTTATCAATTTCCTCAGAGGGAGGGACGGAGGTGAGCACAGGAGCAGGAGGAGGAGGAGGAGAGAAGGACGGTTGGAGAATGCTCCTCAGTAATCATTCCCATAGTCCTCTTGAACTTCAGTCACAAACAGGAAGAGACAGAGGGATGGGAACAGGAAGAGAGAAGATGTTACCTCATATTAGGAGGAAAACCCAATGACACCAAACAGTTAAACCTCTCAAACAGCACGAGCACAACTTCCCCAGCTGTTAGGCTGTGGTTTGGAGGTTAAAAAAAAAAGTAGTGCTGGAACCTCCTTCTCTCTTTTAGATGAAGAAAACACATACCCCATGAGTAGTTCTGACAATAAATTAACTTACAATAAATATTAAGACATCCATAGAAAATATTTGGAAAGACTGAAAATGTGTCAGATCTCTATTTCTCTTTCTGTAAACAAGAAAGTACAAATAAAGATTCATAACACAGAAATCAGAGGTAGAACAAGAGCATACCAAGAAAAACATGCCCTGTGAGTAATACTTAAACAAATACTGTGAGATCAGCCATTCTTTGCAGTTACCATAACATCTCATTTGAAACTGATTCAGGATACATTAAATTATGAATTTCAGTGAAATTACATTGGAAGAAATAAGATCTCATACTTAAGATCTCAAATCTCAAGAGGGTTCATTAATTAATATCTCACTTGTTTGTTAAATCCATGTCAACATTGACAAAAAAAAGGTTATGTGTCAGACTAAACCAGAACGGGTTTGGGTAAGGAGGAAAAACACTAGTAAAGTGAACTCTGATTTAAAAGTCAAAATGTAGCTGCTCTGAAGGGAACAATCCCACTCCACAAACTGTAATTTATTTTAATGTAATTTTCCTTTTAAGTGGTCAGGGAGGCAACATTTAATTGCACGGTTGAGAATAACAGGCAAGACTCGTTTGAGTCATAAAAGAAACATTGCGACTGGATTCATTTAGCAGACAACGAATCTGGTTTGAAGGATGACGTAACGTCTCACCCCTCAGCTACTTTTAGCAGATGATTTGTCATGAAGACGAGTCATCACTTGTGAGATGAGTAATGTCCAAGGCGAGACAATGGTCCCATTAAGATCTGTAAAGTCCTCATCAGTTGAAAATTCAAAGACGCCTTGTTTTTTGTGTGTCACAGCTTATTTTATAAGATCTAAATACAAACTTCAGTCAGTGACAACTTCTTAATCCATCATTGTGGACATGAATGTATAAACTCCACAATGGAAAACCCATAACAGCCAGACTGCTCTCCAATTCTCTGGGAGCTTTATGAGAACAACAACAAGTATCTCAGAGCCGGCTGTCACTATGACAGCAATATTTCAGTGTTTTATATAGAGGACGGTTAATGAGGTGGAAAAACTGAGCAGGATTAGACTGTTTATTTATGGAAATAACTCAGCAAATATTAAAAATAATAGAATTGAATTAACTGAATTATTATCACGAACTAGTAACACTAATGGTTACTCAGAACAAGTCATTTAAAAGAGTAAAATGACCCAATATAGGTCTCAGTTTCAAACAAATTAGAACTAATGTGTGTAACTAGTGTTTTTGTCTGGATATTTTGTGTTTTGACTGAGCTTGGGAAAACATTCCAGTCAAAATGTTATTTTTGTTTAAAATGCCAGAACCCAACATGCTGGGCAAATGTGTGCTTTTGTGCTCATTTGTCTACAACAGTGATTCTATAGCTATTCCTTTTGGAAGCTGACAACAATGATTTTATCAAGAACATGTTTTGCTTTTTTTAAAATGTTTTTATGGGAATGAAAAAATGTCAGCTCGAGTTAAACCAGAATTTTTAAACATAAAGACACAAAGCACTACTTCTACATTGGCAGTTCACTGAAGAGCAAGATAGTTTGATCGATTAATCTTTGAATTAGATTTTTTTTTATGTTGTTTGATGAGGATCATCTGTTTTTATTTACTTCCCTGTCAAAAATCTCTCCATTTTGCACTTGACACACATTGTTTGTTGAATAAAATTATCGATTTTTTTTCTCTCCTTGTTATGCTATAAATGATCATTTATTAAGTGAATGTATGCTGACTATAAATACAAAATAGGAGGCTTTAAAGTAAAAACAAACAAACACTTAAATAGGAGCTGAACGATGTGTACCTGCCACATTGTACCCCAGACAGGAGTTCTGGTCGCAGTATCCAGGTGGGCCAGCTGATCCAGGCGTACCTGGATTACCCGACCTCCCGGGTGTTCCCGGGCTACCAGGCCGACCAGGGGGGCCCTGGCTGCCTGTTCGTCCTTCACCAGGAAGTCCTGAGGATGGAGGAAGAGTCTGTGTTAAAGATGGGCAAGTACACCATTATACGTTCGATGAATGGATGGCAGCAGTGCGACACGTGGTGAGAGAGGTAAAAGAAAGAAAGAGCAGGATGGAAAATTAACTGAAAATGTGCAGTCGAGGGTACATCTGTCACTGCATACTATCACCTCTTCAATCTCTAAATCCCCCGCTGCTGCTTTGACATCATGACAGAAATAACATGGTTGTCATTCCTGGCTGAGGGAGATGATTGTGAACGTTAAGGCAGGAAAAATACTTCTTAGCTTAAACTTAGTCATGCAAAAGTTTCTGTTTCCTGTTTACTTAAGAGAAACTGCTCCATTAGGATTCACTTCAGGAATCAGCAGAACTATATCAATATTTTGAGGGGAGAGCCATGTGCTAAAATTATCATCCCACAAATATTCCAGAAAAGAACAGCAGACAGACACAGAGAGATCTCCACTACAGATTTCTAAAAGAACACATTTCCTTTGCTTGAAGTGATTTTTTTGATCAGAGAAAAGTTTCTGGAGAGAATTGTCACCTTGTTCTGTGAGTATTGATCACACAACACTAAATAAAAATCCCAGCACTGACATCTTCTCATAACACAATCCTAGAAAAACTGCACACACTGCACAGGGAAATCAATACAGGCAATTATATTCATGGCCCAAAACGTCTTGTTTGCTTTTCTCAGAGAGACATTTAACAGAGTAAAAGATCCAAAACACATTGAGTCTCTGAGCTATTTTACCGTTTCAATACTTTTGGTTTTGGTTTTGTCCAGAGGACACACACCAGAAAGGGTTCCACATCGCTAGCTCCAGCTCGGTTGCAGTCGGAAAACAACAAAAACAAGTACTAACAAACAAAATAATGTTTATTATTATTAAATGATCAGATTTTGAAGGAGCTGCAGCAAACCTAAATATTATTTGAGCATTGAAACTGTCTTGAGAGACTGATTGAGTTGGTTTCACTTATTAAGCACCTTTAGGACTGTGCATATATTTGTCTTTATCTTACCTGGAGGTCCAGGGGGTCCTCGAGGTCCTTGACTCCCAACCCCTGGACTCCCCCGGTCTCCCTTCTCTCCCGTCAGACCTGAAATCACACAAAGAAATACACATTAGACTCAAAACCACATACTGCTTTAGTCCTTTTTGGTGCTCACTTAACTCAAAATGCTCATTTTACTGACTTAATGACCAGAGTCTTAATGTTACTCAAGTCTGTATAGCATCTGTCATAACAGCACACAATGTTGTTAAAACACACCGTCATAGACTTACTCTAGTGGTAGAGTCCCAAACACTTGTAATATTTGTTATACTGAGCTATTTAAACTGTTCTTGTGTGATTTGGTTTCTGCAAACAGCTGATTAACAGTATATTTTGCCAATAAACCTTATATAAAATGAGGGTTGAATAATGTCGCTTCCAACTGTAAACTTTAACACCACTACATTTCAAAAGGAAAATATTGCACCGCTTCCTCTACTGCATTTATGCTACAGCTATAGCTCGATTATAATAAGCATAGATACAAGCCATTCGTAAAGATTAGATAATTACCGACCTTCAGAGGTCCTTGAGTTATTAGCAGCTACTACATCAGAGAGGTATCACCTTAAATATCTCACATGGTGTTTTTTAAAATAAATGTTTGAGCCCTAAAGAGGTCAGTTTATCCATTATTTTACAAAAAGAGAAAAGTCCAAAGCACGAATACAAATGTGTAAAGCCCAACTTTGTTTTTTTCTTCTTTACAAACATCTCTGGAGCCGTCAGATTTAGCCTGTGAGTCTTTGGACTGGGCCCAAACCCGTGCTTGGGAACAACTAAAATGAACTATCTGTAGATAAAGTTCTTGGAACTAGCTCCACATTGACCAGCTTCCAGAGTAAAAAGCTACTAATACTGTGCTGCAACGACATTAACAGTCAAATCATATAACAAGATGACAGACAGGGGCCATATTTCCCATAATGAGGACTTTTTAAGTTTGATACTTTAAGAAAACTTGAACAGTTCAACATTCAACACTACTCCAACATCGGTATTACAAATTTCTAGACAAAATGCGCTGGATAAATTATGCCCTAATAAAATGTCTATAGCATCTCTTTGAATGACCTAATGGAATATTTTTTTTTTTACACACTCTAATATTAGAGAACCACATAAAACTGGTGATGTGCAGATTATCTGTCCTGCTTTTACGACTGTCTTAATGAATTGCATCAGTAATGAGGGAGTACAGCACATTTTATGTTATCTCAGATAAAAGTATATTCTCTGCACTGACAGCCTCATTGTGTGATATCCTCTCTCTACCATGTCTGCTCACTGACCCATTGGGCTTCTATGCTCAGGACAATATTATATGTGGAATATAAATGGTTTCATCTGTTGAGCCTGAGTATAGCTTTGTTCATCATTCTGGTATCAGCCCTACATGGACCATCTGACTTAATAATAACATGTCTCATTCTCCTGAGTAAGCCATACATCTTTTATGATGTTTGGCCTGGTCTGGTTCCAGTGCAGCTTATAAAAAATACAGAACATGTTTGTGTGTATGGTAGACCAGTGGCTGCATATCTTAAATGTTATTAGGGACATCCATTTGAGTGCTCTCATCTTTCCTAAGCCTCTGTGTGTGCGTTGCTCATTCAGTATGTGGGTTGCGTGTTTTAATGATGAAGACAGAGACTCGTAGAGGCCATTTCTCCTCTAAGGGCTCGTGGCAGGGGAATGACCTCACGGATGTTGGAGTTACTATCTTCTGGCCTGGGCTGAACCTCGGTTGAATTTGAATTTTTTTGTTCTCACAGTAAAATCCCCCGGTCATTGTAGACAAGGAAAATGCATCACTTAACATAAAGTAATCTGTTTGATTATTTTACAGCCACACTGCTCTCACCAGATGGACTCGAACCTTATTCCGATACCAAAGGTTTAAACAGTCACATCACAATGACCATCTGTATCCAAATAACTGGGTTTGAAAAGTAGAGATGGAAGTAAAGATGAAATTGAGACATCAACATGCTTGACCTACTTTTTTGTAAAGGACATTTTCCTGTTGTGCCAAAATGTGGTTCTCTTGAACTTGACATTATTTGTTTTGCCTTAAGATGGGCATAATGCTTTTGAAGACATGGAGGTAATTTAAAATTCCATGTTGCGGTTAAATATTTATATGTGCCATAAACAGACTTTAAAGGTTAAAATTAACACACTTCTCCTTTCATTTAATTAAAACAGATTTATATCTCCAAACCAGGGACCCATTTGTTATTTATAAGCTATGACAGAAAACCAAAAGGTTGGCCCTGGTATCTGAAGGGTTGAAGGTGCTGACCATGAGCCAGAAAGTCCCTGGTTTGAGTTCAGTCATGGACCCACAGCATATCTTTCTATACTACATATCATATTGTTTCTCTAATTTCATTTTTTCATATTTTTCCAGTTTGGATCATCACCTGCTTTCTGCAGCAAGGGCAGTTTAATAAACACTCAAATGTTTGTTCACTCTTTCTGATGCAAATATAAAACAGCATGTAATGAGTGTTAAGACACGACCCAGCAGTGAAGGACTGATGTAGTGTGAGTGAATAAGAGATGCATGTGTGTATCAACATGTGTTTTGCATAATGTGAATAATTCTGTAATCCCACATATCTTCAAACACATCCCTCCCTCACCTCTCTCCCCTGGTTGTCCACTCTGACCATTGGCACCAGGGAAGCCTGGCCTCCCAGATGGACCTTGCTCACCCGGAGGTCCTTGAAGGCCTCTCCTACCTGGCTCCCCGGGTGGTCCTGGTACTGTTCGGACCGCCGCCGCCTGGACTGGAATCTGGTTCAGTATGGAGTTATAGTGAGATAAATGGCCTGTAGGTAGAGGAGGAGAATGGTTTGAAATGATTTAGAATTAGCATTGGGATGTTTTGAATGGGCTTTTAATCATCTTTTGGTTTCTCTATTGTGATGTTTTACCACGAACAGAAGAGAGTAAAACAAAAGAGAAGAGAAGCCAGTCACAGTAAGGGTAAAAACTTTCAGTACAAACTTGTACTTAATAACAGTAAATGTAACTTAATAACCTGAAAGTGAGTAAATGTGACTGATTACTCACTCTGGATGAGCTGCTCACACACTTGCCTTGCGATGGCACGCACAGCTGCTTGGGATTGCAAATCCCCCTGAGGAACAAACACAGATCTTACAGTTTAACATTACATGACCACATGCAGTAGTAGACTGATACACCACTTTTCTGTTTATAACAGTGGTTCATAAATTGGTGGGTGGATGTTTTGTGTGTTTTAATATGCGTACTCATCCTTTATTCTAAACACTGAGGCCCTCTTTTATCTATATTGGCCATAATGGCACTTGGGAGAGCAAAGTTGAGAATATTTATACATCTTCATCATGATTTTTTACAAAATAACACATTTCAAAACCAACATTTTGTTTTCATTGCACTTGATAGAATTAGCAGTGTGTGTAATGTATCATACTGAACCATTGCCGTCCTTATGGAGAGTGAAGGGATACATTAACACACTTACTGTGTGGTTAAGAAGCTGTTGGAAAGTACCTAAATGGCTTTATGGGCATCTGTATTGGATTAGTATGAGTACAGGGTGCAGAACATATGAATGTGTGACTCTGTTGTTTGTGAGGCAAGAGTTCAGAATCTTTTTTTTTTTTTTTTTGGAGATTTGATTTGATGTAAGAAGTGTTTTACTCAATATTTAACCCAGATTCAAGTGAGATGATACTAGTGGGAATTAGGTTGATAACTTTATTAATTAACTAAATGCTATTAATCTTTAACCCTGTTGTCATACATGGTCAGGATATTAAACAGGTGATTTCTTATACATATTCAGGGCTCCACATTGACAGAGATCTTAACTGGCTGACTCACACACACATGTCAACAGAGATTGTGCAACAATTTTTACAAGTTTACATTTTCTTAGGAGACTCAGAGTTTTTTTTATGTTCATTTTTTTTTTTTTTATAGATCCACAGTAGAGTCCGTCCTACGTTATGGTATCACCAGCTGGTTTGGGAATCTAACAGTCAAGCTCAAACCTAAATATTTAACCTTGTTAAAACTCCTACACCCCTTACCCGCCAAGAAATCTTTGAGCAGTTCTTTGTCAGGCAGAGAGGATCCTGTCTGATCTTTTTCATATGCTGAATGTTTTATGTGTTGATGAGCTCTGGTGGGAGGTACGGGGTCCCTCCTTTGTCACTTTTCTCATCACAATGAGTACAATGCAGCCCATGAAAACACACAACTCATGTTTGGCCCAAATTGAAATTAAGATAATCATTTAATCAAGTTAATAAAAAAACAAATATGGGGTCCTGCTTTCATATGACAAAAATACCAGAGCAAATTGGTGAGTAAACACAGTGGTGCATTATTAAATCCTTTGTGTGTGTGAGAGCTTTCCAAAGTTAGTGTCATAATGATGTCATCAGGGTTATATCAGACAAGGCTTTCAAGTTTCTAATAATTTAAACAGAAAGCTGTCATCATAAGCTGGATTTATGGGCGTTAAAATCATTTGGCCTCTTATGAGACAGGACCAGGGCCCAATGAATGGTGTTATTGCACCATAGGGAATAAGGAGCCATTATCTTTTTGACTTGACTCCATTCTGGGGCAGGAAAGTCAGGATGTTGCTTTGAATTTGAGAATTATAATTTCAATCTGTCTCAACTTTATAGGGGTACAATCGTAAATCACTGGAAAAACCCCTTCAAAACAATGAAAAAATAATGAAAAGAAAGATTTTTGTTTCAATGTTTAGGATAAAGCAACTTTCAAGTGCCACACATACTGTATTTGTTACATCAAAATGGTCCATCTGTTCATTCTATTCATCATCGGCATCAAACAATCACTTCTTGTGACATCTGTCAGTGTACTGTATATCAAAAATATATTAGGAAAAAAAACAACTTTGTGGTGAATGTTTACGTTTCTCCTGTCCAATAATTACCATATAAATCACCCCAGTACTGTTAAATGAGGAGTAGCTAAACATTACAAGATACTAACCAGATTCCAACCAGCTTTATTCACAACTGGGCTGACTCACAAAATGCACAACGACCAGGAGAAAATCCTATCACCAAGATTTTAATGTTGAGTCTTCCAATGGAAAATAATAGCAGCAAGGTACGAATGTCCCTAGCAGTTGATAAAATGGGGGCAGAAACAGGAATTACAGGTTTGATTCAAGTTGGCAAGTTGCATTTCTCTCAAGCCTTTGGCAGTGATGGCTGCTGTGTCAGCAAAAATACAGACCCTGCTCTGAGTTTGAGCCACGAACACTGATTGGATTTGGTTTGTTGTAAATGAGTTTAAGGAGCGAAAGAGACAAACAAAGTGAATCGTTGTGCAAAGGATGATTTTGAAACAGCGCATGCGTTCTGTTTTTTAAGATTCAAGATTGTGAAGCTTTAGTAACAGCATAGTAATGGTAAAACATTAAGAGTGGTTGAATTGTATGAGTAGAGTGACTTACTCTTTCTCCCTTACTGCCTTTGGCACCAGCTGGACCCTGGAACATAAAAGCACAGAGGGAGGACAAACATTGGACTGGGATGTGTACTCAGAAAAGGCCATGCTCATCTTTTTCCCTCTCTCCTATAATATCCCCACCCCATTACTCTTCATCCCTCTCCTTTTCTTTATACCTCATTAACACACACACAAACACGTTTTCTATGATCTAACAGCTGGTATATCTACACACATTTATATTTTGACAGTGTGTCCAGATTCTTTGTGTCCTAAAGTCCTAAAGCTTAGTTGCCCACAAATAGAGAGCAGTTCCTGTTTGCTTTCTGCGACTGCCAATGCTGCAAAGCACAGACTCATATCCCATCACAACACACGCATCCACACAAAAACTTGCCAAGCACATAAAGCCTTTGAATGCATATCACATTGTAACACATTGTTGATTCAGAGGCATATAAAAGACAAATATTTCCTGGCCACAGGAGCTTGAGATGATAAATATCAGTTTGGTGCTGTTACAGCTTTAGAATAAAAGCTAGTTTATTTTGGGAAAACATGTCCTTGACCACCACCTGGGTGCGAGTCAGAGTGGGTTAAGAGAGGACAGAGAATGTGTGTGCAGGCCTGGCATATTATATTGCAGATGATAGAAAACCTGTGCAAACAGTGCAGATCTCCACAATAAAAGTCTTCTGTGTGTCTGTCTGGATCTGCTGAGAATTCCTGGGCATATAAATGTCTTCCGTCTTATCAGGGTGACACCGGAAGACAAATCAAACTGAGCTATAACAAGTAATTAAACTGTAAAAAAAAATACATACGTCTTTTTTCACTCAAGATGTTTTATAGTTCATCTGCAGAGGGAGGCATAGCACATCCATGTGGACTGATAAAACCGTCACAAGGAAAGTGCAGCTTTTTTTTGTAACTGGCAAACATAAGTCAGCTTGTTATCAAAGATAAGCAACATACTGTTAATTAAAAAACAAACAAAAAAACAGTTGGTTGAGCTGGAAACCACGTTTAGAAACAGTGTTTTGTCCAAGTCCAACACACACACACACACACACACACACACACACACACACACACACACACACACACACACACACACACACACACACACACACACACACACACACACACACACACACACACACACATTTGGACTTACTGACACCAACTCATCATTATCAAGGCAAATACAGAGGTATGTGAAACAATAACATTTTTATCACCAATCCAAACACTTAATCAAGGCAGATTTTGCTGCTAACGACAAGGTACATCTGTTACTTTGTGCCTCTGTGACTCAGACAACTGGGATCAGTTGACCAGATATTCTTATATAAGCTGGCACTGGGCAAAAACCTGACAATAAAATTTCATGTATTATGAAATTTTATGACCATTGATCATTATAGATCTTTAGATCATAAAGTTTCCAAATGAAACATGTCATTCCATCCACATTATATGACATAAGCTCCAGAAATGACAGAAATTAAATATTAGAAAATTGCCTTAAATCCTGCTAATCTACGTCTTTACAGTCTTCGATGGTAGAACCGACTTCCACGTCTTAAGGTCAGTTCTGGCAGAGGGAAACAAAATGCTGAAGTTCCCTGAAGATTGCCATTTCAGATAAAACCATTTGTTTCAATAGAAAAAAAATATTCTCTTGCAGCAGATCCCTGGTGACGGGGTTGCAGGGGACAAACCAGGGACTGAATCAGTCATTTAATGCTGAGCTGAAGTTATAAAACGAAAAAGTTTAAGGTGCTGAAGCTCAACAAAAGTGAGTTCTGTTTTCGCTTTTCGTCCATGCATTCATATGAGCTTGCCTGCGTCTGCTATGTGAGTGAGATGAGGCAGATGTGATCTCTCACTGTTTTTATGTATATACTATATATGTGTGTGTGTTTGTGTGAGAGAGAGAGAGAGGGGGAGAGTGTCAGTAGGTGATTTATAGCTCTCCCTCTTTGAGCCAAACTTTGCAGCTAGCCTGCAGAGCTGACCCAAGACGAGATGAGCTGTCACTGACATCACAGTATCATCTGTTCCTTTTGCCATTCCACAAACCCATCATCTCTACAGTCTTCTCTTTCTGCATCATTTGCAGGGCTTAACAACATCTGTCTCAGTGTCATATTTATTACCTCCACTCAGGACTGATCAGTTCAGTTTGTCTGTCTGACTGTTAGCAGGATCAAAATAAATCTACTTGATGGCTTTTGATGAAACAGGGACGATGCAGATTTTTTTTTTCACTGTCTTTAACATTACAAAGACTTGCATGAAACTCAAACAGATGATTAAATTTTGGGAAGGATCCATCAAGCGGAACATGTAATGCTGATCTTCTTAAACAGCAGTTTTCCTTATGCCAAAAGCTATGGATAGATCGAAGTTCCAGGTGTGTGTTTTCATGGGTAAAAGTCTAAATACAGGTGTTGCATGTACATAAATAGGAACGTATTGTGGGCATAGGGAACCCTTCGGAGGGAATGATCTGCTGTGGCGCAGGTTTGCGGTCAACTACCGCTCTTGTTATGATATCATGAGAAAAGTGAACAATGATTTGCCTTTTAAATGTGGTAAAAAGATTACTCTACTACTACATATGTTATTACAAGGACTGTGTCCAATACTACTGTCTAATACTCCAGTTAGCATAGTCATCAGAAGGTGGATCAGGATGAAGAGGAGAAAAACAAACAATACAGGAAGCATGAGCTCCTTGTCAGCATTAGAACTAAACTACAATTAATATTGAAACAAATCTGTAGCTTAAAATGTGATGCAGCTCTGATATTGTTGCGCTCCTGTAACTTTAGGGAGGCATGATGGGACAAAAACATCTACAGAGGAGAAACAGAGAAGAAGGAGTAGCAGTGGAGAGGTTGGTTCATTAATAATTTGAATCAGGGATGTTAAACTGTCCTGAGCGGAGTCACAGTGTTGTGAGAGTAGTTTACAGTCGACACTCCAATAAGCACATAGCGCTAGAGTAAACACAAAGAACCAATAGGAAATGGAATTTTTCCACTTCAAAATGAAACATTTCCACTCACAGGAGGTCCGTGTTCTCCTTGGGACCCCGCTGACCCACCAGGTCCTGGAGCTCCTGGTGCTCCTGGGGCTCCCTGAGAGAAAGACAATAACAGACAGAGAATGATGAAGATGGAAGGTGAGAGGAAGCAGAAGGATCAATTGGTGCATAAGGGTGATCTAAGAGACAACACTGTGCTGAGAACGATAAGGGAAAAAAAGACTTACAATGGGTCCAGAAGGTCCTTGGCGTCCCTGGGGTCCATTATTACCTGGCAGACCCTGAGAATACATCACTCAGTATATTAAATTCTAGGGGAAGTTTCCTATTTGTAGGCTGAACTTTGTTCTACACAAATTCTTCATAACTGGACCCGAGGAACTCTCCACGCTAAACCAACAGCATCATTATTTTATAATACTATTAATATATAGGCTGCTGATGGAAACCAAACTGCAGCTGCTGCATCTCCTTTGCTCTGTAGCAGATCTTTCAGCTGCCGATTAAACCTTTATGTTTGGTTTTAGACAGAGGTGATGATGATAATGATGATGATGATGCCGTGGTTTGAGGAAAACACATTCATACCTATACTGTATGACAATTCTCTGGGTTCTGATTTTGTTAACATGATATAAAATAATACGATGAGGGCTTTGTTGTAGCTCAGAATTTATGGGACTTTAAAATTGAACAAATACATTGCTGTCAATGTTTTGGAAGCTGAACTCTAGGAAGACAGCTCAATCTTTGGTTCAGACAATGATTTCACTTTAGCTTGGATGTCTGCAGATACTTTGTGGTCACACACTGAGCCAGAGGCCCTTTCAACATGGACACCTATTGCATTCATTTGGTATCACAATAATTGCACAAATGAGCTTCCAGCTGGGAAAATTCACGTGAACACGGCCTCAAGCCAGAACAACGACACAGAAAGTCTGCGGTGTATGACTTACGGCCCCTTGAAGTCAAAGATACAGAAACATGGCAGATGGTCAAAAACTATTTTATGAATACATGTATAACTTATCAATATTTGCTCACATGTATTTTAAACTTGGTTTTGGTTTCAGCTGTTGTCCACATAGAGTAAGCTAGATTTAAAAGGTTATTCATTAGCATTAGCCCTGATATATAGTCAGGTAAAGCAATGTTTTACTGGTTTTAGGATCTGTACTGGTGCAGCAACAAAAATCTGGGACTAAACCACTTTGTAATATAAAGCTTCAATCTTCAACAACTATCAACATGTTGTTTTAAACAGTCCAAGCAGTAAGATGCATCACATCTTCTTTGTTGCATCCATGTTGTTCCCACATGTCAACTTAAATGCTCATGAACACACTGAAGTTGGAAGGTGGAATGATGATTCCTCAACTCGGGAAACTGGACCATATGAGGAGCATGAGAACTAATGGCCATGCCTTGAATGGTTCTCAGCCTACAGTAACGTGTGTAAGGATGCAAGTCATGTAAAAAGTGAAAATGACACAGCTGAGAATACAGTGTGTTTGATATTTGAATAAAATACATTAGATCGGAAAATTGTTTGTTTCCTCTGATTCCTTAGGATGTATGCCTGACATGTGTTTGCTTGTTCAGCTTTTCTAATCCCATTTGGTAGAACAAAAAGTGACAGCACGTTTACACAGGAACTGCCGAGAATCACTATGGTGTCACACAGTAAACACTCGCCCTGCAAACCCACTAACGAGATTCTAGAAAGGATTAATTCTTCCCAAAATTAGACTCTCCCTTTTTCCTTTGAAAACATTTCAAGCTGAGTAGCCACATCTGAAACAAGAAGAATCACAATCTAAAGACAAAATGTCTCACAGTGAAGCAACCAAGCATTAGATCTACCCGATGTCACACTATAAACACTCCTAACACTGGCTGCACTATAATCCATCTTCTATTTGAGGTTCATTTAAGAAATTCAGCCTCCTACCTTCTCTCACAGGGGTCAGGCTCATAAAAATGTAACACTGCCGTTAAATTCTGAGAGCCAAGCTAACTTTCTGGCCTGACCTACAATATAGTCTAAGAAACTGCAGCAAGGTTAATCAAATTCATTTGTATGCATGCTTGGATATTCGCAAACAAAGTGCAGTTTCTTTCTGTGTAACCTCTATTATTAAAATTGGGCTTTTATTTACGTTAAATTATCTTGGAAAATAGCTGAGGTGAGCTTGGACGTACAAGAACATTTTAATGAGAACAGCACCTCCTCACTGTTGGATAATTAACAAGTCATTGTTATAAATATATTGTTAACAAAGGTGTGAGCCAGAATGATGGACACACATCTATGTGCCAGCATGTTTTTATGAGCCGGTATCTTTGGGGAAAGAAGCAAAATCTCCCTTTTTGCTCCTGAGGTGAAAAGTTTGAAAACAATCTTGATGCAACTATAAATGACAAAATAAAGATTTATAGCTCAGTCTGATTCCTTTCACTGTGACATGGACAAATAAAGCACCCGGGAGACAGTTACTATTGTTTTATTGTACAGCTGATGTATCTGGCAGCTGCAGTGCAGCCTTGGCCAGGCTTTTATTCTTTTTGACACTAAACCAGGATTTCTTGGCTTTTACAGGCCTCAAACATGTTCTGTGCAGTTTTGGACGAGTGCAATGCTTTTAAGTTTAAATGTCAATCAACAGAGGACTGTCTGTTTCCCCTGATATACACATTAGATGATACACACTAGTTAAAGGTTGCTTATTACTGGGACAGTAAGTTGGCTGTATTCTACTTTCTATATCATTGTATAATGACTAGTGATAGCAGAAATTGCTGCTGCATTGATCACCTCTTGTGAATTGTCAGCATTGAACTTGCCAGCATTCACTGTGTTCAGTTCAAAGTTCAGCCTAAGCACGCTGGTGGCAACAACAGAGAGATGATGCAGAACAAAAGCAGTAAGTTGAGATGTTCCCTGTTGTGTATGGAAACTAAATCATAATTAGCTCTTTGTGATTCTACGCCGGTCTTTCTGGCAAGTAATCTCAGCAACATGCGAAAATATGAAATACACACCAAATCTGCAAATCAATAACATCTTGATAAAGTGGGGATGTGGGAATGTTGTGGTGCTGGATTTGGGGGGATGTCTTTCCCAATTCAAAGCAGCTACAACTGCTCCCTGATTAGTAATTTTTCATGCCTACACTCAATAATTACATTAGTAAACATGAACTATATTCTATGAGTGTAGGTGTGTAATAATTTTAAATTTTGGGAAGGAGGGGATTAAGTAAACCGTTGAAAAGGGATTTGTAACAGAAACTGTGAAATGTTTGAATTTAAAATTATATCAGGATCTGGCAACATGCCTCCCTCTCCCCTCATGTGTCCGGTGTTTTGCCCTTCCTTGTGTCTCTCTTGTCTGTCTCTCCCTCTCTGTCTGTGTGTGTTTACCAGGGCGTGGCTATCTGCTTACTCTCCACCTACCTGAGGCTTCCTGCCACACAATGAAGCATGCCTGAGATCAATCTGGCCAATTACCTCCTGCTGCATATACAGTACAGTAAGCCCTGGCTCTTCAGTCCAGATCATCCTTTTACACTGTGGTATTCAAGCTTATGACTCTTATTTTTTTGGGATTACTCTCTTTGTGAAATTTTTTAACCTGTTGCTGGTTTGTTCCTGACTGTATATCCTGTGCTTCAGGTCCATTCAGCTCCCTGTCGTTCATCTCTGAACTGAAGACCCTGCCTTTGGTGGACATCTTGAATGTTTTTTTGTATTGCCTGCCTGCTCAACCGGTCTAGTTTTTGTGCTTAATATTTTATATAATAATTCTGCATCCTGGGTCCTTATTTAGCTAAATATAACAAATCAAGTTTTCCTTAATGAAATTTTTTACAAGTGGATTGAATGGTTTGAAACTTGCACATTGCTTTAACATGATATATCCAAAGAATCATGGAGCCTCGAAAACCTAATTTACATCTACAAGGAACTGGAATATATAGATAACAACTCAATAGTAAAAAGGCAGAGGACTGAAAAGAGATGTGAAAATCTATTGAAACAATAAATAAAGCTCTCTGATGAGGAAATTGATTATACTATAATGGAGGGCAGCAACTAGTGCCTATTTTATTGTTACCCTTGAGCCAAATGAAGATGGACACTAAGTTTAGTATAGATCTGGAAAAAAGGGGCAGATTCAGGAATCTTTTTCTGCTTTACTTTTAAACCGTGCAAGATAGGATGGGACATGTGCCATGGAAGAAATGATCAAATTTTAGAGTAGATCCAGATAAAGAGGTGCATCCATGATACATATTTTCTCTCTCTCACTTTAACAGAACCCTGAGGGCAGCCATTTTGATGGCGCACATGTCTTGCTGGAATTTTGATTAGGGTTTAATTTAACTGAAAGAGACTATGGGGCCTTGGCGGAGGTATGCGCTCTAGTGCCCTTTCTAGTTGGCGCCTTCAATTGAACCAAAACAGAGTGTGATTCAAGGCCTTTCTTGCTAAAAGTTCATGAACTTAAAACCTATCTGGCATTGTGAGAACCAACTCCAGCCAAAATACAAGTGAAGGAAACCACATGACAACCCTGGAAAATACACAAGACTCCTTCTGAAAACTAGCACTGAGGGGATGAGTGCCTGGACCCCTGTCAGCCAATAAAGAGACAGCAGATGGATTATGTGTAGAGTTTTTCACCTTGCCAGGACAAAACTCTGCTGCTATCACATTACGTATTTGGATAAAACCTCCTCTTTCTGTTTGCCGACACATTACACTTTGGCTGTGTCACTGTTTTAGTATTTACAGCTCAGCCATAAAGGCCTGGTTCCTCTGTCAGCATCGGCTACAGCCAGCTGGTAACTCAGCCTTCATGAAGAAGATCTCATCAACTGTGACTGTTGTGTTGTCCTGGGAAGTCCATACTGTTCTTTATAATGGGGGAAGATTTTATGACATAAAAAACACAGCTGGGCATTCAGACAGAGTACACAGCTGGAAAAGTACCACGAAAATATCTTCACGAGACTTGAAGAATTGTGTGTATCTGTTCCAACTTTTGTGCTGTCCATTTTTATGACTCTACTATGCCGTATATTCCAAAGAACCACAGAAGCACACTGCATAGTAACAACAGATATAAAATCACTGTATTATCTTACCCTTGCTCCTGGGGGGCCGTCTCTACCAGGGGAGCCCGGACTTCCAGGAACACCCTAAACCAAAGACAAACAGGCTTGAATCACTACCACAGCACTGACTGTAGTCCACAGTGGAGTGCAACAGATCACTGCACATGGAGTAAAGATGTACACTGAAGAAAAGCAGCATTTAAACTGGTGTTGTGCTTCATGCTTCATGTAACCCCCAGTCATGACGAGCTGCCATTTCATTCAGATCAAGAATAAAACACATACACACGTTCAATCAAAGGTCAAAACCGAAAAGGATATTTAATCTTGCTCAATGACGCTTTGACAGCCATGGACATAAATATGATTGGTGGAAGGAACCGACCTCAGGATACAGGACAGACTCAATACAAGCAGGCCGCCCCGCTGTGCTCCATCTCCTGCCCATTTCCTCTTCATTCACCTCTCAGCGGGTCACCACACATGACAGATTCCAAAATACAGCCATGGAGTACGTGTTAAGGTGATTTATTTCTGCACTTTAGTTTTAATGGAGAGCCAATAAACAGGACAGTTTATACTGTTAAAGGTTCAACAAATTACAGGACGGGGTCGCAGGGGACAGGCGGTGCATGATTAATGATGTGCCACTGTTTAGGTGTTGGCTTGTGTGTAGATTCTCACAAAACACTGGCAATAATATCTCTCCTACTTTCACACATGTAACCCCCCGACACACACACACACACACACACACACACACACACACACACACACACACACACACACACACACACACACACACACACACACACACACACACACACACACACACACACAGCTGTGAA
The DNA here is from genome assembly GCA_037577475.1 of Chaunax sp. Z400. Taxonomy (NCBI): domain Eukaryota; kingdom Metazoa; phylum Chordata; class Actinopteri; order Lophiiformes; family Chaunacidae; genus Chaunax; species Chaunax sp. Z400. The sequence continues at coordinate 15,738,042 of CM075190.1, forward strand.
TTTGTTAGTGTCCAATAGATTAAGTGTAGTGTAAGAGTGTAAGATGGGAGGCTAAGAGGGGCCAAGTGCATACATCTGCAGAAGATCTAGAAGGATATTAAGTTTAAATTATTGCCACATACACACACAAAAACACACACACACACACACACATTAAATAAAAAGACAATAAACTCACTGACAAACAGAATGACAATGAGAGGTGAGAAAGATGGAAAAACACACTTAAACAAAAACACACACTCTCTGCTATTCGTTGCGGCAGCATTCGTCGTTGTCAAATTGAAACAGGGGTGGCGGGGACCCTGATGACAAGGTTACACTGTATTTACTGCAGCGAGCGACGGAGAGAGAGAGAGCGGGAAAGAGGGGAAGGAGAGAGCGAGAGAGGTAATTGATGTTTTGGAGCTGTGATATTCTCTGTGGTCCCTCGTATATTACGACAGGGCCCTGAAAGCTGCTATATTCCCCCACTGAGCCACACACAAACACACACATTGATATTCCTCTCTCTGACAAAACACATTATTACCCAGTAACATAGTGCGGCACAGGGCAGTACTGCCAAGCTTTATTAATAGGCTATGCAGGCACAGAGAGAACTAGATAGTGCTGCATCAAGAAATGTTGCTGCTCTCAGTGAGCTGCTTCAGAGACTGGGTGCTACTGCTTAGTCCTGTCTGATTAAAACAGGGCTGAAAAATAAACAGGCGTGGTATGATGTTCAATGAGTGAATTCTTCTCTGACTACAGTCAGACATCTACATCAGCACCAAAGGAATTGCCATGTTGCTAGTATTTAATTTGCTAAAGGCCTATGAATATGTTAAAAGTGGACATAACCGTAAGATTGACAGAGAATCGCTATTTTCTTTGTTGAAATTGAAAGTGATCCCATCAACCCTGGGTGTAGCTGTGCCTTGTTTTTACATTGTTTTCAGCCTAGTGGACAACTCTCCCACATCATGTGATCAATACAGTGATGTCACCATGGCAAGTCCTATAATAACACCTGCCCAGTACAGTATAGATTATTGTCATTATCATCACCAGTGTAAAATGTAATCATATAATTATAAGACCTTGTTAACACAAAAGACTAAGAGATTCAAATAATTAAGAAACATTACTACTCAGCCACTGAATCTACTATTTATTTTTTTTTGTTATATCTAATACTAATACAGATACCCTGCAGCACCATCCTGAAGTATAAATGTGGGAGTTATTAACGAAAACCATTAGAAAGAGACCATCTTATCGCAGCACATTGTTCTCTGACGGCAGATCAATGTATCAGTTCGACCGTTCTGTAATCAGCAGATGGGAGCAGTGACTGTAACAAGCTGTGCTCTGGTGTGGAAAAAAATTAATAGCATTCCTTTATGGTGTCAGTGGGAGCTGTCTCTCAAAATCAAAACTTTTGCACTGTCAGCTCCACATGGAGACCTGACTGCATCTAAATCTGGTGGTAATGAATTTAAAATGAGATTACCTACTCAACCTCTGAAATTTCTTATCCCTATACAGATCACCAGAATCTCATCCCAGAAAGCAGAAAAATACTTTTAACGGGCCGTTATCACAGGGTTTGGAAAGGCAAACAAAACCAACAAAAACAGGAAAGGATGTAAACCTGCAAAACTGTGACTTTAGGTTCTCTATCCGCTGACATGAACAATGACAAAGCATTTATTAAATAAATGATCCCATCTTTCTTTCTGTAAATCTACATGGACATTCATAACAAACAGGCCAAACTTTGGCTGACAGTCAGATTGATTTGCACCTTGTTGGCATCCTCTAGTGAATCTGGGCTCAGGGCCCATAACAGAATCTACCATCTTGTTGAATTTGCCCTGGTCCTCAGATAATACAGCAATGAACAACCACAGCTGATGCTCCATTTATAAAAGAGTTCCTGCTCACGTCAAACCTCACAGGAGCCACTCAAGGAATAAAATTAATCTGCAAGGACACTTCATAAGCTTGATGAAAGCTTAAGTATTTGTATGATGGACCTGCACTATATCTGGAAAGAGCTGCAACAGGTTCTACTCGCTGAAAGAGCTTTTAGGGAAGTTGGCTGTACACTCTCCACTTTCAAATAATTTAAGGAAATCACTGAAAGTTATTCCAGCAGATAAATATCTTGTGACATCTACAACAAGTTACAAGAATGTAGTAGGCCTAATGAAACAATCCAATATTTTTTTTCACTCTTGATTTAAGCTCTAAAGGACACTTTGATGTGGTGATAATGAGGTAATGAGCCAAGACAGTCAAATTGATTGAGATGAATTAAGAATATTATCTGGCACGGTGCTCTCTGCAACATAGTAAAGGCAAGGCTTCTACAATGTACTGGTAGTGTAGAAAGACTGCATTATTAGATATACAGCAACTATGGCTTCACAGATCTACACCCTCTATCATAACAATGGACATAAATAATTCATAATAAAGTGATTTTTATCTGTATGTTACCTGGTCCTCTGTGAATTGCTGCAGTTTTTTTTAAAAACATCATCACACTTTATTATGCTAGCTACCTTTAACATTAACTCTGCATTCTATTGTGGGAATAAAGAAAGTAGCGCTGATTCAAGCCCCAAAACTAAATTAAATGACTCTATTCTTCCATGTTACACCTTCACAGATGTTTTCACTTAATTATCCTGAATAAATCCCTTCTCAGGACTGTGTGTGTCTGTGTGTGTGTGTGTGTGTGTGTGTGTCTGTATTTATGTTTGTGTATAGATTGGGACTGTGATCAAAAAGTCCAAAAGCCACGACCTATCATCTTTTCCTAACCGCTTTTCCTCGACCTTAATGAAAAACATCACAGAACAATATGAAGAATTCAGAAATACAATCATGGTGTAAGAGAATCAAACTGCACTTCCCAAAAAAAAAACAATGTAAGTAGCGACAGGGGAAGTTATGGTTGTGGGTCTTCAGTGGTGCAAGCACAAAGTGAGGAAGATGCAAGATGGGCTACTAAAAGTACATTTTTAGATATTTCGTCCCATGTTTTCTTATCACCTTTAATGTGGGCTGTATAAATATGGACAACCCAGTGAAAGATATGACTTCACTGGGAGCCAGGCATTGTAAAAACCATCAATAGATAAAAATAAAGTGTGAGGCAGACACACAGCAGAGACAAAGAGAGTGCAAGAGAAAGCTCATGTGGGCAGTCTTTCTTTGTGAAACCTCATTTTACTCTGTTCTGTGGTTTATCAGAGCAGACTGGAGGCTGTTAACAATGACTTACAGACAGATAGATCTGTGCTATATATCCGCTATGAAAAGTCTGGATCCTCACTGCTCTGCATTACTCTAATCAAAATAATGAATGAAAATAATTATTATAATAATTGTTACATCATTAGTGCATGTCTGTTCAGTGCTGCCTTTTGTCCTTGTCCATCCTGTTTTGTCTATGTGTTTCACACATGGTGGATCACACCTTCTTTGATGAGAGATGGGTATTAGCTCCAAATAAAACATAATAGGCTAGTTTTTCAAAGAGGGCTGGTGTAGGTCTCATTCACACACTCACACGCACAGAAATAACACTTATCTGCTGCAATATCAAACTCCATATAATAAAAAAAAAATTTAAAAGGTTTTTTACCAGTTCTGGCATAAACCATAAATATTTATCCAGACAGATAAAAAAATAATATGAAATAAAATAAAATAAAATAAAATAAATAAATAATTGCTGCGTTTATGCAAAGCAGGCCCCTTCAAATTTACTACAGTATCATTAAGTTTGAATCATTCTGGAATTATAAACATTATCTGAATAAAATCTCATTTTGCTTTTTAATGATTATGATCTGATTATAATATTATGAATATAATGGCTTAAGAAACCAAAGACAACACATTAAACAGTGGGAAATGTTGACTATATACTTGGAAGTTGCTCTGGTTGATAAAGGCTGGGACTATCTGATGTGACAAGTAGATGGTTTGTTTTCGAGAACTGTCAAATAGTTACAAAAATTTAAAAGTTGGTGCTGCAAGGAATTGTTGGACGGCATTATCTGCAAAAGGAGATCAGAAAGGAAGCATTGAAGCCCCTTTCCTTACCATTTGGAAAATTCAAACTTATTTAACATGGCTGCCACTTAGGTAGTTCCAGGTCGTCTCTTCTTTGGAACCTTCCTAAGCAAAAAGGAATATTGGAGTGCACCCTGGGTGAAAACTACTGCTTCTAACAGTTCAGGGGTGTAATGTATCGAGAAAGCTATTTTTTATAGATATGTATTAAAACATTGTTCAGAATTAGTTAAATGACACATGGGCAAGGACAAAATGTTTCTCTTGGTATAGATTTACCAGAACATTGACTCTGTCCTTGTCCAGTGCTCCCAGTAGAACACCATTAAATTCAGTATTACCTCTGATTGGTTCACTGCCCAATAATGGAGACACTGGTAATGATTATTCACATCTCGATGATTCCATTGGACAGCTCTGTGTCTGTGTCCACATGCAATGAATGTGTCAGCAACAAAATACACGCACACACAGCGCGCTCACACACACTCCTAACACTAGCTACATGTAATAACGTTTTGATTTATATAAATGTGTATATTTGTGCATGACACTTTACATCAGAAAAAGTGTAGTAGATAGTGTGTTTTCATTTCTCTTTTGGTTTTGATAGTTAAAATGGTGATGTGAATACAAAATGCAAACAGTAGTAACAAAGTCAAAATGCAGCGAGCACGTATTTGGTTTTGAAAACCCAAGACCTTTTGGCCACAATACAGTTCCAATGCAATATGATTTAATCAAAAAGTGAAGATTATTTCTCAAACAAACTAGTTTAACTGGAACCGAGAGATGAGAGTACACATTTCATTTGTCATTTTTGAGTATGATGCATTGGTTTATGGTAATGATTTATTTGGGTTAAATAATCTGCCTAAAAATGGTTTATGGCCTTTCTGTCTGTCTGACATACTGCCTATCTACCTGCAGTTGTTTTAAACTTTGCAATATGGCCTGAATAATAAGTTATTTTTTTACATGCCTACTCTTTGTCCATCTAAAAAAAAAAGTGAATAGATAACCTATTTTATTTGAACAGAAATACACTGTACCTTTGAAGGGCAACATGTCTAATTCTTGTGAGCTTGCAGGATCCTCCATGTTATGAATACAAATACACACAGAGGAGAACAATTTACAAACATAGTCTCACACACACACACAAACAAACATCCCCCCAAACATTTTTTGGGGGAAATGTCTTACCATTTGTCCAGTTGGACCGGTCAGTCCTCTCTCTCCCTTCTGTCCAGCAATGCCCTGTAAAAACAAACAGTTTCATTACATCTCAGCTGGAGCAGGTCATACTGATAGCTACCAAAAGAGTGGAGAGATCAACGTCAGTCATCATAATAAGATGCTGGGCCACCACAGATGTCAGCGGAACAGCTTCAGCATGCTTTGGACAAGACCCTTCACGCATCTGGTAGTCTATTGGAGGCTTACGCCAACATCTGTCACTTTATTGCAGTTGGTGGTCAAAAGCTCAGTCCTAACTTACGCCTGGTACAAAGCAGCGTGCAACGCGGTGTCGTTGCTAGTTTATGACAGAGGCTCTTGTCATTTTAATGCACACTGCATAAAAATGTGGTGTGCCAATTTCATTCAAATACATTTGCTATGAAAATGGCCCATGTACTTGTGCCCATCTGTGCGCCCATGGGTGTGGTGGTCTTAAAATGTCAGGCGCATTGTTGCTGACTTGCTATCTTGACGTAGCAGTAAACAATTTCACTACTGACCAACAAAAAGGCAAAGGCACAGGATTTTTCCAGCTATTTAAAGGGTCCATTATTCAGATAGTAAGACACGTCTACATTGTTGGGTTCATAATGTGTGTAAACTCTGATTGTGACACACTGGAGATGCATGGAGCGGCTCTAACGTCATACAAATCTGCATGTACATTATGTATTTCTCTGTATTTCTCTAATTTAGAGACAATCACCTGCACAGACTTTTCATTGCACATTGCAGTAAATTATGTTGAGCAGTGTGAGCTTTCCAGGTGATTACTTTATTGTGTGCTGTACTGTTGTCCGTTTCTTTTTTAAAGTATTTTATGTAATCTTTAGAGAGGGTGCATTCAGTAGGCTAATTTTAAAAATTTCTATAGGTGCAGTTACGTCACTGCAGCAAATAACTTGGGACATATAAATTAAAAGTTGTAGTCTCCAGAGGAAATAGAATGAAACTTTTGGCTTCTGAAAAAAAAAAAAATTAAACAGCTCTGATGGAGCTCAGAATTTATCTGGAGGATGACTATTTTACTCTATAAGCAGTTTTTACATTATGAACCTGGACTGTGTGTGTGACCCTCTGGATGTGTAGAGGAACACAAAACATTAATTAACATTAGATCATGTCAGAATGTCAGGGTGAACACAATGATATTGAGCTGCTGTGCCGCGGGGTAAATGTCCTCCACATCTTTTAATGGAGGGACACACTTCATAGTTCTGCCTCTCAGTAATGTAATTAATGTTTTCCTCATTGGTGATGTATTATTTCGGCCACCTGAATCCCATCCACTGTAAAACAGAATGTTAATTTTTATGGCCTAGGTCACCTGATCCATCCATTCAATAATCCACACATCAGCACACACACACAAGGACGCACAGCGGCCCGCCTCGTCCTCAGTTAAATACTGGCGTGTTTGCTCATATGCAGTCATAGGGAGTTGTTTATGGGACAGTGGATTGGAAAATGGCAGAGGTAGAGGGTCCACAGCCAAGAACCACATACCTGTCCCTCAGAGAGTGCCTCTCTTTAAATGTCAATGTGCCAGGTGCAGGTACACTTCTGATTGGAATGGGAGATCAAACTCTGATTGGTTTAATTCATGTTACACCGAAAACACACTTACGAGTAATTAACCGACTAAATACAACCCCTGTGCACCATGCACCTTACTTTGCACACATATTATGTGCTGTCTTGCAAAAGGAAGTTGGACAAGTCTTACCGGGGGTCCCTGAACAGAGAAACCATTGGGTCCTTGAGGGCCAGGTGGTCCCGAGGGTCCAGGAGGGCCACTCTCTCCCACTGGCCCTTGAGGTCCCTGTGAAAACAACACAACAGATTTCAGTGCCCAATTTCCACGCAACACGGAACAGAATCCCTTAACAAATAGGGAAAACGTAAACCACTTCTCCAAATCAAGATCATGCAATATGATCAAAACTCCAGAACAGTTACTAACTGGACCTTAATGTGAGAAGGTTTCGTCAGCACAATGGATCTTTTAGTTGTACTGTGAAACTTTACATCACTCACCAGAGAGAAAAAAAAAGAAAAGATAAATTTATTTATTAGGTCTTCTTGGTAATTCTGGGTCTAAATTATGGTTTGAGTTATTATTTTAACTCTAACAATGATATAAATAATTTTGGATTCAAGGTATTTGACTATGCTACCCTTATATCTGCTGAGGTAATGGACATGTGCCCATTTACCTAAAAACTGCGCCTTCTTAAAATATATAATGTCCATCAAGTTAAATCTACAAACACTGGTAAACATTATCATTATATGTTTGGAGCTTCATATTTCCACTCCATTACATATTGCAGATAGCATGTTGCATTAGAGACAAAGTAGCACAGTTTTCGTTAATCAGAAAAATGCTACCAGAGGTGATTCTCAGCCAGGCTGAAAATCAGTTAAGCCCTTCTATCTTCATTTACCTGTCAAATATAACACACATGGTCTGAGTTTGACACTGACTTTTTTTTTTTTCATTTTGGGGAATTCATAGCATCTTTTAAGCTGCATGTACTAGACTGGATATACTGTCATTCAATAAAATCAAAGTGCCACATAATGTGGTTGAAATCGTCGACCTTATTTAATTGAGTGACTGCCCTGTGTGACTGAGCAGAAGTGGCAGGACCCCAGCTGCTTCTTTCAAGAATAAAAATGTCAGAACACAATTTCATACGTCCAAGGTTAAATTACAGCCTTGGAACTGTTAGGAATTGAGATATTTCCGACAGCTCCAGTCCTTGCCCTGACTGCTACAGCTGGTTGGGTTCTAACAGTTTGGAACAGACTACCATAGCAAAAATATAGCAGATGCAAACTCTACCGTTCATTAACAGGAGACAGGATTTGTTGGAACCACTAAAGACAGTATAGAAACAGTGACAATAAGAGCCTATACCTTTATTTAAGACTGAGGCCAAGTCTCATATAAGCTTTTTTAAAATGACCTCTCAGCCCAAGGGTGTCTCATGTCCAGGCTGGAGGAGATTCACTCCTCCAGCCTGGTTGCTTTTGAAGAGGCTTTGTGAGTCGGGGGAATTTTTTTTCTCATACTTTACTAGTTTCTTTTAATCCTCTAATCAGGATGAGAGCTGTTCTCTCCCTGGAGGTAGAGGTGTGAACCAGCATGTTCAAATTATGAGTAAAAACCTATTACAAATAAGAGTCTTGTCATGTCATGAGGGCTCCCTGCGGAGGAACAGGTGAGGTGTATTTACTAGCAGCTGAAAAATGACCCTGCATCTTTTGCCTCACACAGATTTCAGTGAGAATGTGAAATCACGAGGGTCTCCAATGTGCAGCAAGTTTGTTAGAAGAGGTGGGATTAAACTCGCAACAAAAAAATACAAATTTGTGAAATTCAAGGTCAATTTATTCATAAATGAAATTATAGAAATGATGCTAGTTTTATTTGTTTATGTTTACAACCATGCACGAGATATGTCCTTTCCCAGCTGCATGCCATCCAGTCCAAACAGATCATTACTGTTAACTATTTGGGAGTGCTTCTTATCCCCAAATTAGGATTAAGTGACTCAACCACATGAGAGATTGAGGATACCATTTAAGACTTATGATGTGCTGAATCCTTCATGTTGATGAAGGATAAAATGTCTGTGAAATTAATTGCACGTTACAAACCGTCACTCCTGCCTCTCCTCGGTCTCCTCTGGCTCCCCTGGTGCCTGGGCCACCCTGAAACACAAACCAAAGACATGCTGTATAAAAAGACGTACGTGTTTGGAAATTTTGTGCCGACAATGAACGGCAAAGAAACACGCTCTGCTCTGCAAAAGTACACCTCCATTAGACTCCCTTTCAAGCAAGGACGTTGGAGCTCATCTTTAAAAATGTAATAAAAGTGGAACTGCACTGATCTTTGATAAGAATGCATTATTAATCTGATGGACAGAGGCCAACACTGATCTGTATTATGAGGTCTGCATTTTATTACGCTGTAAGTAACAGTAGGAGACTGGAGCTGTACACCTCAGGCTGACCCCGCCTAGCCCCAAGGTTTACCCAGAGACAAACTACACACATCTGTTAATCATTGCCCCATTTAGGATACATCCTCTTCCTGTGTTTGCTTAAACAGGTCTCCCATGGGAGTGAGGGGATGACGAGGTAGTTCCTCCAGCATTTAGCCAGAGAGGACAAGAGGGATGGTTGCAAGAGAGGAGAGGAATATGAGAGTAGACAGACAGAAAGCAAGAAGTCAGTCAGAATGGAATCATCACATGCTTTTTTTTCTACCAGTTTCTACACTAGATTTTATCTTATGAGATAGCACCGATGCCATTTTCATTTTTCTCGAGTCATTAGCGGCCACTGTTTTATAGAAATCTATTTTAACAGCTTACATGGATAATCTGCTGTAGACTGATGTATGTCTCGTATTTAGAAGAAGCAGCATCTTTATTATAACACATTACAATGCAGAGTATTTGACCCGTCCCTGAGGAGCAGTGGGCAGCCCTTACAGCGCCCGGAGAACAAATTGGGGATCAGTATCTCAAGGATACTTCGACAAGTAGACGTATATATTTAAATAATGTATAATGTAAATAAAAATTTGATAAATATTTATTAACAACATGTATTTATTAAGCAACTAAACATGATGTTTATGAGGCCTGATTCCACTTATCCCACTGGTGCACAATGTTAAAGGAACAGATGTGATTTTTCACGTCAGTCTTAATATAAAACTCACATTCACATATATAGTTGTAATAGTTATTGGTCACTGTAATAATGTTTCCTATCAGTTCTGGTCATGAAGTGATCTGTTCCACTTTTAAAGGTAAAGGGCTATTTCTGCAGTCCTTGTTCTGTGGGGGAAAAAAATCACTCTGAAGTTCAACTGAAGCAAATATGTGGCTCCAATAATCTACATCAGGCGAATAAAGAGGGTATTCTCGAATGCAGAACAAAGTTCCCTATTCATGTTTTCTTGGACAGTGTTTCTTTGCTGTAGAGGAATACTTTGTGGCCGATGGACGGAGGTCTGTTGGTAACTAAAAACTTACAGACGTCAGCCAGGACAAAGACACCCAGGGGCCCTATTTAAGTTTCAGCTGAACTGAAATGCATTTTTGTAAAGTAGGAAGACAGCGAATTTTATTTCCAATCAGTGTTCATCCACAGTGAAGCTGTGCTGGAAAAGTAGACTGTGTTGGGAAGAGGAATGACTAAAGTAAGCAATATCTCTGGAACACTTATGGTTTGAGAGAAATGAAAAAAGGAAACCTTTTTTTCTGTCAATGCTGTAAAATTTAGAATTGGCTGCAAAAACTCAAAATTAAGGCAAGAAATTGAACTAGAACATTCTGCTTCTGGAAAATCATGTTTGGAAAAAATGTGTGTAATTCAAAGTGACTGTGTTTGTCACTTTAGCAATTTGTCTCTGCAATATGTTTTGAATGGATTTTTGCTAACACTGTGAGCATGACTTGTTTGAGGTCACGCAAACCTGCAGAGAAGCTGAAATTAGCTTCCAACAGCAACAATACAAATAATTGTGTTTGGATTTTTCACGGGCCTTTGACAGAAAAGAGTACAACACCACTATTATCAACTCAGCAATTTGATACTGAAGGCACATTTTCATGTTTAAAGATCTCCAGCGCCATTCAGCCAAATCACAGCATTATTTGTATACAATTGATCTAATTACAAATTTAAGATATATTGTTTCCAACATTAATTAAAACTCCCTTTTATTTTATGACTCCATATCCTATCGTTCAATAAATCTTCTTCATGAGAAACCCATACTAGTTTAGTTAAAATACACATTTTAGTCATGTCCCCAGATCTACCACATTACTCCCTATGAAAAATTGGAACATTCCACAAGTAACATGTGCAGCAGAAGTTGCTTCATCGGAATCTTCTAAAGGCCGCGGAAGACCAAAAAGTGAGTCATTTCAATTTATTTAGAAAGAAACGGTTTGAGGCTCTGGTCTGTGGTCAGGATTAAGCAACAAATACACTTTGGACAGATCACTTCTTCCATTGTTCCAAATGTTCTGGAAAACAAATTAAATATGTTGTCAGTAAATATTTTACTGTATGTTCTCTATTGTCTAATGTTTAAGTAACTTGCCTCATGTTGATAAAAAAACAAATGTTTCATTATTCTAATGTTGTGTTTGGCATAACATTTCCCCCTACAAATTAAATAATAATATAATATAATATAATAATATAATATTTATTTTTTGCAAATTAGTCCAATATAAATGTAATTTCTAGGAGATAGATCTGTTCCCTTTATTAATGTTGTCTTCTCAAGTTCATTTTCCTTCAAGTGGCAGTTTTCTGTGCGTTTAGACCCTGCATCAGGTCTCCCCATGGACTCAGGTATTCATTTAGCTTTCTTCTCACTCCTCAAAAGTCTCATCTTTTTACAGTCTGTTGGGATTCTGGAAGTTTTCCTGTCTGTAGGAAGCTTGTCTTCCACAAGGAATATATTACATTCATTGTGTTAACAACCATTATACCGTGTTAACAAGGGGAATGACACTGCCTTTTCTTCCCTCCTCCAATCCCACTGAATGTAGCATGCCATTTTCAGGCTATGATTTCTCCATTAAAGCATTCATCTATATCCATATGCCGCAGTTAAAAAGTGATTTAAGAAGCCCATTCAATGCCAGAGAGAGAAACACACACAGGCAGAGAGACAAACGCAGGCGGAGAGAGGCATTAAGTGAAAATAAAAAAAAGAGAAGGAGAAGAAGAGCCTCAGGCATGTGGATAATGAGGAGGTATAAGAGAAACCAGACAAGAAGAAACAGGAAGACAATGAAAGATTGAGAGCTATAGAGTAGCTATTGATCCCTGGTTTTGGGAGGGAGAATCAAGAAGAGCAAAAGAAAAAAAAATGGAGGGAGATGGATGGTAAAGGCATAGATGAGAGAGGAGAGAAAATATATCTTTCAAGTGAGCTCACCTACATTCAATCATTGAATCAATTAGCAATTTATCTATCTAGCTGACATCTGCATGCATGTTTCTGGTATGAAGATTTAATGGCTAAAATAGTGCAGACACAAAAACACAGATATGGAAAACTAGAAAGGAGAGCTGTGGCCTGTGGACATGACTCCACAATGAGTAAGATTGGAGGGACCATAATCTGTTGTGATAAATTGCATCATAGTATAATTATGTTCTCAAACTATGTTGGTGTTGATCCACACCCCTGTCGTGCCTTCAGTACCAACGAGTACAGAGAGAGAGAATTCAGAAGAAAATTAGAGAAAAAGAGATGGGAGGAAAAGAGGACAAGGAGGGGGTGAAAGCTGCAAAGTGTGAGGAGAAAGAAGATAGAGAAAAAAGACTAGACAAACGTCTCAGGCTGTAAATGAGCTCATTTACTTTCTCTCATCTCTCAGCCTCTATCGGTTTTTCCTTCTGCTCCGTGAGAGGAATACAAAAGCTTCTCTCTCTAACTTATTGTCACCCCAATGAAGATGCTTAAAGATTTGTGATTCTACATGCCACAGGTTTCAAAAAACACCAACCTGATGATGATTAACTAGATTAAGAGACTAACTGTGTCTGGACAATAGATAAACTGTGTATACTGTAGACTGAGAAAAACTCTTTTGTGTAGTAGCAAGTATTTGGAGATTGTATTTTATGTGTGTGAATAAGTCATTTTTATGTTTGCTCACCATCTTACCTTAATTTGCCTCTTGAGGAAAGAATTTAATGTTTAAACCTAAATATATTAAATTCATTTCTTTCCTTAAAATTCGATTGTAAATTCCCCAAAAGGAAATTAACTTAAAAAAAAGAAAAGATTTTTACTTTTTTATGAATGCGTACAGGCTTTTTAATCAGGTCTAAACAGTCGCAAATTAATGAATAGCTGATAAACATTAGGAAAGGACCACATTTAAAATACTGTAAATAACAGTAAAAGAGACTGAGGGAAAATCCAATACAGAGAGAAGGAGGGAGACATTTATAAAGAGCTGCACACAGGTCTGTGGAAAGATACAGCCTGGATAAGTAATTAAATGAAAGAATTACTGAGCTCCTACAGAGGGTCCAGGAGGTCCTGGAGGTCCTTTGCTGTCCTGGGAGCAGGTGCAGGCATGAGGCAGGGGAGGACACTGGTCCTCAACTCTCTGAAAACACATATGAACACACTGAGTGCACAGTCCACTTGATGTGCATACAGGCAAGCATCATTTAAAAGTTCACCTACGTACACCTGGAGCTTGCCAGCAATACGATAGCAACAGTAAAACATGCTTCTTAGTTACTGAAACAAGGAATGTTTGCTTGGTTCCCCTGACTACTGATCTAAACTGGGGTGTTTCTTTCTAATATATGTGTATTGAATCAGAACTTTTCTGACCTATCTGTCAACAAAAGCTAAACATAAGAAGCATCAGAAAAATTGCTTTATTACAAATTTGCTAAGGTCAGTATCTGCTTTTAAAGTGGTCACGTTTATTACCAGGCGTGTTGATTAATATTTGTTGCTCTTATACAGATACACTTAGACCTGAATTACGTGGCAAAAAGAAAATTTCTCACTCTCAAGGTGATTATGAGGAGGATTATTATTACATAAATTAAATAACCAACCTTACCACAGGCACTGTTATCAGTGACATTTCTTTGCTAGTTCTAATAGTATTTCATAGAGATTACGAGCAATTTGGCTTTAATTCTCATTTCATCATAACACAGTTTCATCAGAAAGGTTGGTCTAAGGTTGGAAGAGTCAGAGCCCTAAACCAGTGGAGAGGAGAGGAGAGGAGAGGAGAGGAGCGTTAGCTTCCTACCCATGCTGGCAGCTCGCAGCACTTATCACTGCTGGCCCAGGATGTGCTGCAGATGATGTCAAACATTTGGATCTGGATCTGTAAACACACATATGCATGAGTACACTTACACTCGCATACAAACCAATCCCATTAATACCACAGTTGCATTTTTATCAGTTAACACATTTCGCAATGCAGAAGTAAAACAGAGGTGACATTACATATGGATTACTTTAACTGTGGTGCTTTGTAATGATGTAGTTTTGCGGTGTTTCTGTGTTGATAAGAAACGTGTGGGTGCTGGGAGACAGAGTCTGGCTGATGTCTGGAGGCTCCACTGGTCTTACACTACAAGGACATGTGATTAATTATGTCATGGGCTTGTGTCGGACTCATTTAGTCACGAGTGAAGAAATTGTCCACTGACAGTTTAGTTCATTGGAAGGGCAGTTTCTTCTGTTATCATTCCTACGTTTAATTAGCCTACCGTTCAACAAATATCTCTGTCAAACTGATGCACATGCTGTATTTAACACAGACACAACTTTAAACGAAGGAAAGCTCGTAGATTGTTCCAACTAAACAGGAAAATGAAGGGACGGCGTGGGATTTTTCAGTTGCATACTTTCTAGCTTGCTCTTGCTGGTTTGTCCAAATCCAAATCCCACAGGATTTTCCAGCTTTGGAGCAGCTATGAAGTATAGACTTACTAATAGCATTGCTCAGAACCTGCCTTGGCTGTGTGTGTGTGTGTGTGCCAGAAGTTTTTTGAGGGCTTGTACTACTTAATGGATCGAGCACAGCTAACAAAGTATACCTAAAGCACTTTGTACATTCCCACTTGCAATAAATAAAATGAAATGCCCCTAAGTGACTCACTGAAATAGTTTTGGATACTAATGGTCATCATTTTATTAGCCATAATGGTTCACACACACACACACACACACACACACACACACACACACACACACACACACACACACACACACACACACACACACACACACACACACACACACACACACACACACACACACACACACACACACACCTGCTGTGAGAGGAAGTGCTTATTGTAATGAGAATGTGAAATGTCAAACCGATTTTGGTTTGCTGACCCTCCCATATTCTACTGCCCTCATAACCTGCTTATACTTTCTCTCTGAAGGACAGCCATCACCCGAGCATGTACAGTAGGTATACCATCAACCTTTATTCAGAGGAAACTTAACAATGACATAGACCAGAATTCATACTGACTGGAGGAGCGTTGCCCTCTGAAGTTCTCCCCAGAATCTCCACTTCACCGATGGCATCGCTCCCTGCCTCATTGATCGGTTTCTCCTCAACCACGGAGCAATCCAACACCACCTTCACAGACGTCTTACCGACAGCAACATGGAGCTGTATGGGAGAGAATGGATAAGCAGCATGAGAAAGACTTTGCAGGAAACTACCATCACCTGCGAAGCAGAGATATTAAAATGTTGATGATCCAAATATCTTGAGATTATAATGAAACAGCATCAGCTTAAAGAGATATGTCCACATTATTTTACCAAGTATTTCCTCTCAACAATCAGCCCTCCATCTGTCTGTATTAACCATCTTTATTGTCTCACACATATACTCAGAAATAAATGCAAACAATTTGTTAAACTGAGTGAATAAAAGTGAGTTGCAACTTCATTTTAAGTGCGGCATTTTCAGGGGTCTTGCATCAGTGATCAGCCAGGATAAACAACGTTTGATTACTCTTACCCAGGCACATGCAGAGCAGAGGGAAATGAGGGGCTTAAGCACCTGTCCCTTTGACCCTGATGCCCAAAATGACCCTTTTGTCAACGATTCTTACCAAAAAAGCATAATTTAGCTATAAGGGAAAAAAAACCTGGCTGCTCTTAGTCTTTCACCCGAGGTTATCTGTGACATGCCCGAATGGAGATAGAGGTGTGACTGGGGACGCAACAGACAGATACTCAGTGGGAGAAATAAATTATTATTGGGATTTCATTTCATTCTAACAAGGGCCAATTTGAGCTGCCATAGAAGAAGCGTTGCTTTATCTGTTCTCTTTTAAATGGTCCATCCATTTAGAATTTTATTGGCGAACAGCTCTAGATTTGAGAAAAATAGGTCTACAATTTTAAAGGGTCTAAAAGCATTTTCATCAGGTGGAGCACAATATCGTACGATGCAGTTTGTTGTAAGATTCTATGTTAAATTGTGATTGAATACGGGTTGATATTTTTCAGTAGGATATGCTGTAAATTATGTTTGTGTTTGTTATTCACTGTCCCATGTGTCCCGTTTTTAGAGGTCTCAACAACAGGCCACCTCTTTTCTGACTTGTCACAGTGACAGTGACTGTCTTGTTTATGTGGGGTTTTTATTAAAACATGCTAAAATCATCTGTGTGTGAGTGTGAGCTTAAACTGCCTCCTTCGAGGACGCTGGTGCAAGTGCCATTAACTGGCCCTGCTGCAGGGTCAATGAGCAAAGAGGGCAGCATCCTGCTAAAGGATTGGAATAAATTAGACTATTAGCACTCATATTCTCAAGATTATGTGAGATATATCAGTCTCTCTTTTTTTATACCCACACACACATAGACAGCCTGTGTGCTGCGTGTGTGATAGTGTTGTTGTGTACCATGATTAATGGCTTCTTTTTCATTATTGTTTTCTGTTGTTGTTTGCAGTTGTGTTATAAGTATATTTCTTTTTACTAAATTATTTTTTAATATAGTCCTTTTTGTGCTTATTTTTCTGTCTTCCAGATCATTTTCCCCATGATTTGATTTTTGTTGTTATTCCCTTCATCCCCTAGGAAATCTTTGGGTTGCAACTCTCTCTCTCTCACACACACACACAGACACACACATCTACACACACATCTACACACACACACACACACACACACACACACACACACACACACACACACACACACACACACACACACACACACACACACACACACACAGCTAATGTAGACTAAGACAAAGTTCATATTTGAGTGTCAGAGCCCATTCCTTGGCTGGGTCTGGACGGCTGCTTTATAATGACTTTCTGTTATGACCCTTCAGTCTGCACACTTCACTGGGCATGGTCTGTGTGTCTGTGTGTCTGTGTGTGTGTGTGTGTGTGTGTGTGTCTGTGTGTGTGTGTGTGTGTGTGTGTGTGTGTGTGTGTGTGTGTGTGTGTGTGTGTGTGTCTGTGTGTGCAGGTGTTTTATTTCTGTGATATAAGATGATGAAAATCTCTCTCATTTTCATTGTATTTTTCATATTTAGTGGAAGAATTAATATAATGAACACACACACACACACACACACACACACATATATACTGTATATATATTGTATATATATATATATATATAGGTATGTAAATGTACATATGTTTCAAATGTGTTTGTTCAATGTTTTCAATGTTTTTTTATTTAACCGTGGAGAGAGCAGTATTATAGAGAGTGCAGATTAAGTGTAGAGTAACACAGATTACAATTTTGAATGGGCTTCTAACATTTGCACTGTCATGAATGGTTGACTTTATATGATTTCTATGACATGAATTTAATTGATGATAATTTAAGCATTACAATGAGGCTTTTTTTTATTGTTTTTGTTCATCTGAGACTCGTTAGATGACCCAGAAGCTGTCAGGAGACAAAACCATCTGTTTTAAAGGCCAGCATTCACAACAAAGAAAGGAAGCCCAGACTACAAGGAATGGTGATAAAATATAAAAGATATCAGTAGCACAATGTTTTTCACTCTTTGTTGCTGCTGGCAGGCCAGATAACTGACTGGAAACTACAGGATCCATCCAAAGCATAATGCTACTGCCAGCAACAAGATGAATTAGCCTCTAAAAGAAACACAGTCTTATAATTTGTAATGCGACTGCTGTCAAACAAATCAACAGTATCTTTAATATACAGCACCTCATTTGTGTCTGTCACTGTCAGCAGATGGTTTTGTTTCTGTCGTTATCAGAATTCTTTTTCCTTATCATTTTTCAGACATGAGACCAATTTCTTTTTATTGTTTAAACCTCTGGTTGTGCTGCATTATCTTTATCACGTTGTACATGAGACTTGTTATATCACAAATTGAATGACAACTCTCTTGTATCAAAACACAGAACTATCACATTATCTTTCCTGAATATTGCTGTCAAAACAAGGAAAACGCAACAGGAAGTAGAAAATATGTGTTTAAAGACACAGATGCCTCCAGTACTGGAAAAACTGAGTTTGTGTTGATGTGGACAGACCATCACCTCCATCAAAGCAGAATAAAAGCTAATTAAATTAACCAATTATGAGATGCACACCTGAACATGTTACTTACAGGAGAAATATATCATTGTTTTCGCATTTATTTCTAGTTGCTTGCTTTGTTTCTCCATCATCATTTCTTCTTTCCAATAAGCGATCGACATTTATGGAAACAGCTTCATAATAGTTATTTATAAGTTTATAAGTGAATTCCATGCTGAAATATTTGGAGTTGCTGTAAGCTGGAAAGGTACATAAACAATAGTGCAATTCATTTTCTGAGAGCATTTTTTTTTTCAGCACAGTAGGACAGCTCTAAGTGCTCGCTAAAACTTTATTTTATTACATTTGATTACACACTTCTGGAGTATAACATCTCTCTCTGTGTGTCTATTTGTTTCTATCAGGTGTCTTAAGCTCACATATCTATTTCTTCCTCTGGTTTCCTTTCTTGCTTTATCACCTGATTCTGTTTTCTCTGTTTGTCACAGTCTGATCGTGTCTGCTTCACTGAGCAGTGACAGATCCTGATGGGTATTCCCGCTTTCACGCGAGGTGTCTCGGTATGGTTATCCCTTTATAATGGACACACAAACATGCATATGCACGCGGACACTCCTCTCATTCACTTGTCATCCTGTCTGAACAGAGATGAACGCTTCCTCTTGCCAGACTGTCCCCTGCATCTGTTCCCTTTTCTCTGCGCTGTCATGTTCTCCAACAGAGAGACAGAAAACAATGGAGAAGACAAAAGGAAAAAGGAGAATGATGGACAGCTACTTCCTGACATTTTGAGAATTAAAGACAGAGAATTGGTGGGCTGGTGTTGGTTTGTTTTCAGCAGAAAACCCAGAGGCTCTCAGGTGCCATTTAAACGCTAAAAAAATATTTAGCTTTGCTCCGATAATATTAAATCCTCTTTTTAAATAGGTCAGATAGACCCAGCGTTTATTATTTGGCTAAGAAATGCCTTTTTTTCCCCCCAAAGATCTCTTTTTAAATAACACATTTATCTCATTCAATACCTTGACAATGATAACATGCCTCAATCCCATGTTTTCCAAAACGTTGTCATGAAACACTACACAACATTTCCTCTTCTCGGTCCAAACTGGCCCGTGGAGAACTGTTTAAGGGTGCATCCACACCTCCCCAGCAGTCTGATGTCAAATTTTGTACATGACCTGATTTTTTGACTTGTATATTTGTCTTCTTTTTCCTCCTCTTCTCCAATATGTTTACACTCTTGCATGTTGGTGAAAGAGTCCACTGATACAGGACAGGCTTGTTTTACTTTTAAGTTACACAAATGGACTTTATGCTTATACATTATATATGTCCAGCCCTCCTATATTTGTTTTTGATCTCAGTATTTGGAATGGGGAGGAGGTTCGATATCTGTTGTCTAATCGTCTTTTTGTTTTCCTTCTGTTTCTTGTTATTGTGGTTTGTTTGTTATTGTGGTACTGTTTTACTATATATTGTCTAAATTGTTTTACTAAATGGAAAAATGAACAAATAAAGTGTTCAAATAGAAAAAAGAAAAAAAGAAGAGCACAGAGCACACAGAGGATTTAAAGGGTAATGAAAGCTGTGGTTTCATTCACACCCTGTCCACTAGTTTAAAAAAAATAAAGGTGAAATAAAAGCAGTGGAGAGTGGAAGGGAGCGACAGAAGAGGGAGGAGGACTATCATCATCATCGTTGACAGGTCAGGAGAAATAAATCCAGCTCAAGAGCCACTGGAAAATCCCACAACAGGATCCAGAAAAATCAAAAACTTCAAAATACGTGTCCATCTTCTTTATTTTTGTCTCATTTTCTTCTCCACAAATCTCTCTGCTTCCTCTGTCACCTTCTTCATTGCAGAGTTCCAGCGCAGAAAATCTTAATATTTAATGGTTTGAAAAATTACCATCTAAAAACTGTAATGACTGTTTGTCAATCCGAACCAGTAGCACAGACTGTATGTGCACACATCACACTGCTATTTCATTTCTTTTAAATTGGTTACCCAGCCACTAATAACCTCATACCTTATTATAATGACATGAAATAGAAGTGAGCACATTAGCACTAAACTAGATTCTACCTTTTCTCATCACACATATATTAAATACTAACCTTGTGGAAGCTGCCATAGAAGATCTTTTGAATTTCATTTCCTTCAAAGGTGACAGATTGGAAGTCTCCTTTGTTGTCGTAGTTGCTGAATGACAGGGTCTTTAAATAGTCTGTAGGAGGGATACAGTTGGTGGTGAGGAAGGAGACGGTGAGAAGGTCTGTGCTCTTGCTACTTAGACTTCAATAAAAGTTTGGTTTGTAAAAACACTCAACTACATGGGATCTTCCATATTAGCGACAAACAACTGAACCTCTTTGCTACTCAACTGTTTGTCTGCATAAATATAGAAAATCAAAATCCATTTTAATATGGAAAAATAGAAACATCAGACATCCTTTTGATTTATAATAATTCCATTCCATCACTTGATGCTATGCACTATGATGCTCTCACAATTATTCTAATAGTATATGTGATATTAGCAGCAGTGAGAACAATAGATTTGTACCAAAATTACGACTTTTATTATTGTTTTTGTCTCTGCAGGATCAAAATATTCAGTCTGGTTTATTTTCTATTTCTATGTCATTATCAACATTCTTTTTTTTTGTTTCACTTTGCTTTAAATGGATCACAGCCCAGGAAACATTTCTCCACAAATTATGGATTCCTCTGCCATGGCTGACTGAATTACTTTTCCCCTGCAACTTCCTCCTGCCACTCCTGGGGATGTCAATAGTTCACCTGGTGGCACCTGTGACATCACTGATTACAGTTACAAACAGAGGCACTGTGCCATGGTCTACTCATCATTATCTACCTTGACCATCAATCTGATTTGACTTTGAAACTGGTATACATAAAGGCTCCAATTTTTGTGTGTGCACCCTCTACACTATGTGGTATGTTTAGTCCATCAGCTTTTCACAAACAGTAGAGCTTATGTATCGCTGCTCAAATCAGAATGATCAAAATGTAGTTTTACTTCAGCTGTTTTTATCATTATTATTATTTTTATTAGAGATTTCTCACATGCCACACTTCTAAAATGTGCTGCATCATGCACTTTTGCAGATTATTTGGAGACATTGGGACTGTGGGAGCTTCTGCACACATCAGCAGTTTGTACTTGTCAAATTGAGATGTCGTGCGATGCAGGTGAGACAAAGAAAATCTAAGGAAGCAAAAGATCTAATTATTCAGACTTACTGTCCAGGGCCAGATCCACCAATGGCTGGTTGTCTTTGTTGCGGATTCCCCACAATGAAAAGGGTCCCTGAGGGGTCTCAGGAAGAAGGCGGAACATCATAGAAATGGTGTATTCAGAGGGTAAACCTACAGGGTGAATATACCTGAATGAAAGTACAGGCAAACACACACAAACACAGAAGCAAATGGTGAGCTTAGCTGTGCCCTAAAGGCATGTATTCCACTCATATGTCTTTAAGTGCCAGTGTGAATGATTGTTAAAGTGGTCCTAGCTGCCTGAGACTGTCTTTGAGTGGCAGTCTCTCTTCTGATCACAGAGCCCAGATTTTTTTTTTTTACATCTGCCTCGGAGCACTTCAGGTTTGAACGATTTCAGCTTCAACTTTTCAGAGTGCTTATCAATGCCACTTTTGACAAACGGAACAATCACAGCACAGGAAGCTGGTGTTAAAGCTGATTGACAGTAAAATCAAAATTGAGAGAAAAAGCTCCAAATTTATGACATCACATAAGGCTTTATAAGAGTACATTTGAACTGACTGCTCCTTTGTATGGATGGATTTCATACTTAAATAAACCTGTAATATAGTGTTTCTAGCCTCTCTTAAAACTGTAAGACCTGTAATTATTAGTGGTCATGGTCTATTGCAATTTGAAATCCACTTGAAATATACCGTAAGGGAAGCTTAAGATATGACCTGATACCGATACTGATAAGTCATTATAGAAATACATTGCAACAAACCAGTTGTTGGTGAAATGCTAGACATGGGAGATGCAGTATTTACAGGTAGAGATTACATTGGAGAAACATTCAATAATTTAGCTTTGAGGCTACAAAAATAGAAAAATCTGTCATTGTCAATTTGCATTCCGTCTTAAATGGCAGAAGGAATTACAAGGATTAGTGAAAACGGCACGTTATTACATCACTGCAATAATCTGTGTCTGCTTAGCATTTTAAGTAACTTTATTTAACCTGTGAAGATTCCATTACAATCTGCATTCTCTGTAACGCTGTGTCCAAACTCTTCAACAGTGTAGTGTTGTCTCAAATGGGATGCTGCCACGGTGTACTGACCGGAAAATGACAGCCGCAACATTTGACTGTGAATTTCACATCACTTTCAAAAATATCTGCCGGTTTTTTCATTTGATTAAAAATGAAAATTTTTAACGCCAAATTATGAGAAATAGTCCGAAAATCTATCGGAAATAGTACTCTGTTCATACATTAATTTATATGTTGCTGTTGTTCTCTGTCTTGTGAGCCCCTCCCCTTACTGCTATGTAGCCAAGATGGCGATCAATGAGGGTGAGAAGTGTCCATTGTTTGGGGACGTTTTGAGTGTGCCATCTGGATACTCGTAGTGTACTGCATTTTGGCATACTTAGTGGTGTAAACGCACTGATAGATTCAAACTGGCCAGGTTGTGTATGAAAGTATGTGATTTGGGACACAGCATGAGTTTTGACAAAGATGAGTCTCTTTCTGTAAGTATTAACTTTGATTCATCAGATTAATGTGTGACATCTGTCTTGCTTTAATGTCATTTAAACAGCAGCCGTAACATCCTCAAATTGTACACTCTGTAAGATCACTAGTGTTTTTTAACATTGGGGGTTCATTATTGATTGTGGGATAGGAAGTGTAACGCAGGCCAGGTGTTAGGAGTGAGATCTGCAGCCTTGTGTCCTAAAAGAAAAGCCAAACGAACTTTAGATTTCATGCTCGTTTTCCATCGGTTTGCTATTAACCGGAACGTTGGGTGATTTTCGTTGCAGGACTGTTAAATAGTTCTATAGGATCCTGTTAGAACTGCTGGCTCTAAATTCAAAGTCTTATGGTGTTTGTGTCCTGCAACCTACTGACAGTGACCGCTGCAGAGGAGGGGAGAGTCACTTATGAAGCAAACAAAGAAAGATAAATAATGGAGCAGGATGAAAATTACTCTATGAAACGTCAATAGTAGTGAGCTGGAGTCAACAGCATGCATTTAAAAATTAAATAATGACAGACTTTTTGTTACAAGGCATGTTACAACTGGAATAATTTACATCCTTCAACTTAGAAGTAGCCTATTCATTTCATAGAGCACTATTTTTTCGTGGTTGGTTTGTGAACATACAGTTGGTCATATTATCATGTAATTTAAGTTGTGTTTTTTGATTCATCCTCCTTAGTATGGACACGTCCTTACTCACATGCTGGGCTGTGACAGCTGGGCGTTATGGTGTAATCTGTAAGAGGGGAAGCTGTTGAATGAACCGGGCTCCATAGAAACTCCGGGTATTTTGCTGTAACCCTTCTCCACAAGGCCAAACTTCTCCATCATACGAAAACCTGCAAGAGGCAAATCATTACTACTGTACCATCATCCTCATCACAATCGGCATTGTTGCCTTCATCATCATTAGCTATGTATTCCTGGCATTTGCACCTCTTACCTGCCATTGTGTCACCATTCATCATAACAGATGGACAAGCTGAAAGAGATAAAAAAAAGGCTCTTAGTTCATCCTTAACATCTTAAATTCTCAACCATCTTCTCCTTAGTAATTATAATTCTGGTCTCTTCACCGACAAAAGTCCTTTCTCAATCGTGTATCTGCCTCTTCCACTCTGTCTACAGCCCTGTCTGACTTTTCTGAACTCTTCCCTCCTGGTGTCTTCCCATCTCTGTGTTTTAAACAAGAGGTGGTGTTACTCACTGGCTGCGGCAGCCTCGCAGACAAAAGTAATGAGCTGCTCTTCTATTTTCTTCACATCGTCCACGTCATCCACAAAGAAGACGTGCTTCGCGCTGGGTTTGCTGGCGATATTCACCAGCTCCGCGTAGTCTGCCTCCGCAAAGCCGATGGCAAAGATGATAAATCCTGAAAATGAAATTTACCGAGAGGATTTTTTTTTTAGAAGTTTTGATGTCAGAGTAATGTCACACACTGTCGAGTGGGTTTCAAACCAGTGATTGAAGAGTCTGATATACTTTAACAGTAAAATGTGACAAGCAGTACATAAAGAATCCAAGAGAGGAGGAATGAGGATCTGTCCTAGACTTTTACCACACCATCAGTGACAATGAATCACATACATCCAGGGTAAAAAAAGAAAAAAGATTTTCAGAACTTTAATGAACAGCAAAAGATTTTATTTCTGTATTCGGTCGATAAAATGCCCACCATCCATCTGCATATCCTTGAACACTTTGTTAACATCATCTTGTGAACGTCCATCAGTGAGAACAACCACGACGTCAGGAACGCCCCTTCTGTCGCCACCATCTGGGGTGAAAATAGACTCTCTCACATGTTTGATGGCCTGACCTGATGGAAGGCAAAAAGAAACTTGATTAAGCAACCATTCCAGTATTTCTACATGTTTTAGCCCCAATGTCAACTTAATAATTACACAATCTGTTTTTGTTTTTTTTACGCATATCATAGAATTTAGAGGCTTTATCTACTTTCTGTTGCACAAATTAGTATAAGTTCAGGTAAAGCACGAAAGCCAGACTTGTAATGTATGATTGGAATGATCGGCTCATTCACAGCTCTGTGGCTGATGGCTATAGTGTCAGATTGAGATAAAACAAGCCCACAAGCAAATTATATATTGTTGGTATCTATCACGTGAAATGATATAATTAGTTTCTGAGCACTGCACTTGAGGGATGCAACATAAATCTAATGGAAAGAACGAACATTAAAATCCGATACTTATCACTGTCACACTGCTAAATACCCTCATGCCAACAAGTTTTCCTGACACAGCTCCTCATGTGGTATTTAGTAAAGGTGAATTAACTCAGATTTTAATGTTCATGTGTGTTCAGTGAGGGAGGATCAGCTTTCTCAGCAGAATCCTTGTTGCTGCTCGGACTCCTTTAGAGCTGAAACAGCAGAGCCTCATCTGCAAACTCTTACTGTATTATTCAATTTCTTGATGGAAGTGCCTCTTCCTTAAAGGAAAACCACAATAAAAACATGAAACTGGTTCACAGGTCTACAATATTAGAAAAATTGTTAAGCTAAGATTTTTCTTTCCTGCAATAGGAATTCCTATAAAACATAAAAGAAGTTTCACCAAATCGCTTGAAGAGCTCTATTTGGAAATAATTAATCATTCTGTGGCAGGTTTAACACTTTTAAGTGAAGAGGGCTGCCAGTCAGAGTCACATAGGACAAATAATAGAATAAAAAATAAAATAACTCCACTAAACGAAGGAATAAAGCAAATAGTAAGCAGGAATGCAATATACGGTACATCACCAAATACCATCACAGCAAAAATAAACTGACCACAACACGATTCAGTTTTGAAGAGGTGTACTAAATAATGAAAGTAATATTGGTGTATGTTCATTTGAAAAAGACACCCCACAGTCCCAGGGTTCACTCCCAAAACCCCAAAACATTTCAGTTCAAATCCAGTCCATGACCACGAGAAGAAACACACCTCAAAAAACAAAGCACTTCTGCCAAGACCAACAACTCTGAAAGGGAAATACACACATCCACCAGAATATTCCTCCCTGTCACACAGACTCCAGAGACTTTTTTTTTTAAGCAGTGAAAGTTAATTTCATTACTGGACGTTCTACGATTTAACTATTGTACACATTACGTTGCCAATGCTGAAACGATTTATTGTGCAGCCCTAAAATTGCAAAGTCAGCCTACTATTCTTTAGAAACTTATTAAGGAAGGACTGACGTTTCAGGATTTGGAAAAACTTCAGAGCAATGCTGCTAGAGTCCAAACTAAGACCAGGAAAGTGGATCATATCAGTCCAATTCTCAGATCTTTATAATGGATTCCTGTCTGTCAAAGAATTGAATTCAAAACACTGCTGTTGGTTTACCAAGCACTGAATGTTTCAGAGCCAAAATACATTCCTGATCTTCTGTGTTGTTCTGCAGAATCCTGACTCATGGAGTCAAAACTAAACAAGGAGAAGCAGCCCTCACTTTTTATGCTCCACATGTCTAAAAAAAAAACTCTCAGAGAACCGCAGGTTTGCTACAACTCTCATCCTTTTAAATCAATCTCTGTTTGCCCCTACCTTTTATTAAATCAATGAATTACTCATTTCTTACACTGCACTGTAACCTTAACTGTTGTATTTCTATTTTCTTTTAATTTCTATTTAAATCTTTTTAATTTCTATCTAAATACTTTTAATATTGTTATTTAATATTGTTGTTTAATACTGTGTATTGTATTGCCTTTTAAATTTCCTGTAAAGCACACTACATTAAATAAAATTAATAAAATTAAATATTAATTTAAACAATAAAGAATCCTTCCCCCACCTCTAGAATGGATCTGACTGCTTCTGACCTTTGCTACAATTTTATGTACTTTTTAATTAAAAGAACAGTTATTCTTAATTATTCCACTGACATTAAAACCCATTTTGAGCCCATGACTATTACATTCATAGTTATGTAGGACAATAAATTGTGCAATACGTGACCTCAAAGCTGCTGAAACCAGATTCAGAACAAGTTTTCCATTAACATACACACCAGAAAACAGACGATGTCTGATGTATTTCAATGAGACCTGAACTCTAAAAAGGTGAGACAAACTAATATGGAAATGTAAGAAATTTGAAATTAGATGAACTTTGGACAGTGAGCAGGTCACCTGCTAATGGACATAATCAGTCAATCAAATCTATCTGGAAAGGTCCTTTGAAAGCTTTCAAGACTCGCCCACAACAAAGCAGCCAGGGTTTCAATGCATACTTGAAGTGAATTTAAGAACGCATTTTGTGTCATTGGTAAAATAATATTGAAGGCAGTCAATCCCAGAAATGTGAAATCAAAAATGAAATAAGCACCTCCAGACAGCTCTCTCTCCTGATGACAAGTGAACCTAAACTGACCTGCAGTTTGCTCAAGACAAACAAATGCATACTATGGCAACAATATGTATGCAAACCAACGGACACAGTGCACCAAACATCACCACACTCAGGTAGGTAATTTCTGTTTAAGGCCAGTTTTTGCATACTGTCCATAATGATATGCATTAATACTTCATTTATAGCTCTTCTACTCATCTCAACCTGACCTTCTCATAATTACAACAGACAACCACTGCCATTAATCCTCCCAACTCCCTCTGTCCTTCTACACTTTCTCCTCTCGGTCCTCTTGTGATTTTGGAAGTGTGTTGAGTGATGCAGAGTATCTGCAAACTTTGCAGTAAAAAAACAACAACCTCATGAAGCAGTGGCACTTTAAGTTGACCAGATACTTATTCTACATGTAAGAGCATGTGGTATAAATAGCTTTATATGAGTATCCCCCAAATTCTGACCAAAACAAGACCCTCAGACCACATCCCCACCTCCTCCTTCTGTTCTCTCACTGCAGCTGTCACTGAGGACACATGATAGAGTACTTGGCCTGTAAAGTGTTGTGTTGTCAGATATCTACCAGTGATACATCTGTTTCTATACTGTCCTCTGATCACACAGGGTGAGACTGGAATCACAGCAGCTATCCAGGCATGAAGTGAGAGACAGGACAGAGCAAAAGAGAGGGGAGATGGGACAGAGGAGGAGCAGGGTGGATGCATGGTAGAAGATAGGGAGGGAAGGTAAAAGCTGGAAAGGTGGGAAAGCAGCAAAGGGAAGAAGGAAGAAGAGAGTGGACAGATGGGGAAAGAGAAGTATGACAAATGGGTGAAAAATGGAAAACAAAACAGAAACATGTCAGTGCATCTTGGGTTCAAAATCTTGTCATCAATCAGCAATGCAATCCAGTTTTCTCTGTCATTCAAGAAAAGAAAAATAACAGAACATCTGTCCTGTTTTAGCATCCAGAACATTGGCAATTAAGTAGGAGACTTTTTCTCCCTTTTCTTTGGCTTCAGGTGAAATCGGCTTAAGTAGGAAGAGATAGTAATTAATACATCTAATACATCGTCTAATGTTTGAATAAGTGGAGAGAGATTTTTAAAAAATTGTAAATAAAATGCATTGAATAGGTTTCACAGACTTGTACAGTCAGTAAAGTCAGAGTGAGGGATTAGCACCATTACTCATGTGGAGCACGAACACCAATCTCAAAGGACACTCACACATACTGTATATATACACAGTATGGTGTATGCACAGGGGTGAGGCTCACTAATACCTTAATGAATAAATGCATAGAGAGTCAAATCCCAGAATATCAGCTTCTTCAACAAGATGCTCTCCCCTCAGAGTTTATAGGAGACAGTGGGGAAAAAAAGCAGACTTTCAAGTCTCAAGCAGAGCATCATCATTTATATTGTTTAGAAAATGGGTATAGTGAAAATGGTAATGACTGGAAGCTGGCTCAGAAAGCGAATAAGCTTCTAGAATAGCAGTTTTAGTGTTGACATAACAGATTAAAGGATTATTGGCAGCTCCCAAATCTGTCACAGTGAGTAAATGCAATGCAGGTTGCATTGGTTTGCGACCAGTCCAAGTGCATTTTAAAATTATTCAAATGTTTGCTCAACCCCAGTTTTACAGGACACAAGATATAGAGTAACTTTCCTATTTCCAGTAAAAACATAAACCATTAAAGCGATGAGGAGAGCAGTTGTTTTCACACAGATACATCTGCCACATGCTCAGGGTTAAAGAAGCAGAAAACTGCAGTCCCTTCTTCTTCTTGAGGGCTTTGGGGTTTTGTGACACAGTGAGGGGCCCTGATGGTGTAACTGAGGAAAAGTTGAGGTTTGAGAATGAAAAAGGGGAATGGTTTGGGTTTGGAGAGTGAAATTTAAAAAACAACAACTTTCGGGTCACAATGCAAGGTTCAGTCCTGAAAGCCAAAGAAATTATACCTCAGCCCTACAGTATAAAAATACTGTATGTGTGTGTACTGTATATGTGTGGGTGAGAGACAGAGGGAAACTGAAAATGAGTCAGTGAGCATTAACCCAACCTTATAAGAACTGGCTGCCTCCTCCTTCTCTGTTTGCGGGGGTAAGATGACATTCATGATTTCTGTTCTGCTGCAGACCACACACACAGACACACACACACACACACACACACACACACACACACACACGCACACACACACACACACACACACACACACACACACACACACACACACACACACACACACACACACGCACACACAGACACACACACACACACACACACACAGATGATTACAAATAAGGGTAAAGAGGAAAAAGGAAGAAATGGAAAGTAATGAAAAGGTAGAGGGAGATTTAAAGGAGAGACTGATGGCAGCAAATTCAGGGAGGAGAGGACACTAAGGAGCTTGGCAAGAGACTCGAGCAGATGAAGGGGAGGAAAGAAGAGAAAGAAGAGTTAAGACGTGAGAGGAAGGGATAAGTGGGGAGATGATATAGCAATCAGCCCTGGAGCTGATAGAAAAGCTCAAGGACATAATTCGTCTGAACAGACACAAAGCCATGGCCCAAAATTTAGGAGAGTCAAAGTCCTCTGAACAACTGCATTACCTTTAAACTCACATAAACCAACAAAGGTTACTGACATTCACCTTGTGTGACGAAGCAGAATGCTTCCACATGACCATCACAGTCACAAACCCAAACTGCTTGTCAAACCCTTACACCAACAACTTTCCTCTCTGCGGTATGTGACAGTTTCGACAAGTATCCTGAAAATGACATTTCATATTTTACAACACGCCTCTTCAACTTTGCTATTAGTCAAGTCAAGTCTTGACCTAAAATAAGCAGTTGACAAAACAGGCTGTTAGTAGTCTTGTAGTTTCGATTGTTTCACAAGATCTTGTGAAACAAATGGAGTTTACCCAGTTTTAAGAAGTTATAGATAATTTGGACAAATGGTCAAAAGCTCCAGACAAACCACTAATGAACCTTGTGATGAGATGTTTTTGGAGAGTTTCGACACAGTTTCTAAAGTTAAGAAGGAACTTTCAGTCTTAAGCCAACATGAGAAAGAAGTGCCATTAAAACTGAAATTTTAACATCTTACAATAAAATGGGGAAACTATTTGCTGAGGAATTTGAACGAAAGTTCCAGATCAGCATTTAATGGAGCAAGATAGTTTTTTTTTTTAAAAGTTGAGGTTTTTCCTTTGGTGACTTTGCAGACTACTACACTTTTCAGACCTGTATTTGTGTTTCCTCCTTTGTAAGTGATCTTCTGAATTGCTTCCAGCAGCTCTTCCTTGTTGTAATAGGAATTCAGCTTGAACTCTACACGAGCGTCACCACTGAACTGAATAACTGCCACCTGTAGAGACAGAGACACACGTGTGAAGTGAAATAAGTTCATATCAAATTACACAAAGTTTGTAATATCAATTTTAATATTTTATTTTTTATTTTTCACATGAGATAAAAACTTCATGAAACAGGAATATTGCATTTAAATCAAATCTTATGTAAATTTTCAGGTGAAAATTCACTGACACTTATATCCATACTCCCAAATTGAAGCTATAATCAATCTAATTTGATTCTAAGAGGGGTGAACAACTATCATTACCTCCAGACTGTTCATGGTGCTGCTGTTGGATCAGTAAGTTCTACATTTACCAGCGAACGCTCTGACATTACTGCCAGCTTTTTGCGTTTTTTGACCTATTACCAAAGAGTTATGGAGGACAGTGAGGGTAGGACATTGCCACTTGGGGTTTGGGGTTTGGTGTGTGTCAGTGTATGTGTGCGTGTGTGTGTTGGGGGGGCATGGCAAGAAGCACAAAGAAATTAGTTCACATAGAACTACTGCCTCAAATTAGAGCCTAACATTACAACTGAGGACTATGATCCATGAGTAATTAGGTTGAGATGGTAATATTCATGGTGCATTTTATACTAATAATAGAGGTGAAGGTTGTATTAGTTGATGTTTGAACCATCGGATCTCCATTCCTGCCTTTAATGCACCTACAGTAGACTTGAACCATCATTCTTCCCTGAAAGTTTATGGTTTTAAGCAGGGATTTAAAGTTCTGCCTCACTTTTCTAAATTTCTCCATACACCCAAGGCTGGGGCCAAAGAAATTGTTTGAAATTCCACTGCAAAACCAATAACTCCCAACAGCAGCCTTGCTTTAAGCAGAAATGAGCCCAACCCACATGAGTCAAATGGTCGAGGAATAGACTCAAATGGTTCAAGATCCATTGTTTGGATACATGTCTGTTATATCTATTATTTCTATTTCTGTCTGAAATGTAACAATGAGAGTACAACTTTAAATCTCCATTAATCTGTTTTCTTCTGAATGAGAGTCTAGTGGAAAGAATAGCGGAAGCTGAAACAGGCTGAAGTATAAAAAGGATCAGGGGAAGAGGATGAATTAGTTGGAGTGAATAGATGGGAGACAATAGGTTGTTGGATAAATGTGAATTTTACTGTATGTTTGACATCGCGCTGTGCTTGCAAATCATAATGGCTGCAAAAGATCACAAACCCCTGCCTGCAGAATGACAGAGGGGGGTAATATTTCTTTCTGGAGGGATTACCCCACAAATATTCATTTAAAAATAAGCAAATCTATATTTCTCATTCTCTGGTGAATGGCTTCTTTACCCACAGATCACACAATGATATTTAATCATTTTTATGGTTCTCAATGTGACTACTTTTGGCTCAATGCCCAACATCTTAAAATTTAAAACCCACACACGAGAGGAACAACAGCACCCAGAGAGGAGTGAGCCCCCAGCTGGATCTAAAGCTGCCCACCAGAGGAGATGCGAAAGTCAGAGTAAGGATGTACACTGGTCCCTTATACAGACTGTGTGTGCATGACATGTTGGTGTGTCTTACAGAATAATCCACGTCATCTGTCAGGTGGGAACGGACACCTGTTCATATGGAATATGTGACTGGGTGGACAGATAGTCTGCATTCGATTGAGATGGATAGAGATACTGCCTCAGACTTAAGCTCTACCTATGAGATTAGACATTCTCCTTGTGGGTGTGGTCACATGACTGACCTGGGTGCCGTCTGGTCCAATCCGATACAGCGATCCCACGGCGCTGTAGAGGAAATGTTTGATTTTCATGAAGTTATCTTCAATGGACCAGGAACCATCGACGAGGAAGACCAAGTCAGCCTTGGCCTTCTTACATACTAGATGGACAGAGGGAAAGACAGAGAGAAACAAGACGGATATATAAATTCATTTGTCTCTGGATCTTACAAAGCAATTGAGCATTTTTCTTCTCCATTTCCCCTGTCCTCTGCTTCCTTCTCCATCACACCCTTCCACTCTCATGTCCTCTCTCCCCACATCCACGTATCTTCCATCTTCATCTTTGCATTTCTTTGCATTTCTCCATCTTGTACATTGTGCATAGTTTCTGTTTAGTGTTTTACTAGTTTGCATGCGGTGCTTTGCATAATATGTACTAAAATTACACAAACAATGGTGATTACAGCTACCACATAAAGTAATCAGAACACAATGAAGATTACCTGTTTTTCATTAGGCTATTTGCTCACCTTCTCTACCAGGTGGGATGGTGGGAGGGGGCTCACTGATGTGAGGTTCAGGTGGAGCTTGACTGGGCGCTGGCCCTGGACACACACAGAGGGAAACAAGACAAGGTCATCGATCATGACTGCAGCGACAAGTGGCACACACATAGTCAGTAAGATGACACAATGTCTGACAGCAATAGCCTGATCTTATTAAGCTGAAAGCTTCCAAATCCTCTTCTTTGCTCCAACAGCTGAGTTCTGGACCTGAACCTGGACCTGAATGGCCAATGTTTTATTACCAGCTATGTGCACAGCAGCAATCCACCTGCTGTGTTTTTTTCTGCCTCTCTATTTTCTAATTGCATTCTAGTTTTTTTCTACTAAACATCCCTCATTCCTTTCCTAAGGTGGGGACAGCACAAGTATTTTCCATCAGTCTAGTATGAGTCTGACCGGAGGTTGTTTATAGAGTTCAAAAGCCCCAGGTTAAGGTATGCCTCAGTGCCCAGCCAATATCTTCACAGAAAGCTGTCAAACCAGAGTAGAGAGAGTAAATAATCTTAAAAACATCCATGATTGCCCTCAGAAAAGGGCTCATATTTCCATAAGTTCGTGAAGGCCACTGGAGTGATTATTATTAAAATAAGTAATGTGTTTGACTTTACTTCATCTTTGTTAATGTGAGATTGTGGCCGCTGCCACTGAATTATAGACACTGTGGAATGGTTCATGCGGTTCATGTCAGAGAACCATCTCATTATAGTTGTTGATGGCATTCTCTGCTGTTTCCTGTCTTTACTGTCTCTCTTACCTTGTTAAAAAGTATCTTTAAAGACTTTGGAGACTTGCAGACAGACAATATCAACGTATCTGTCGACACTGAAAACCACAAGGAACCTCCATGGCACTATTAAAATAATTAAAATGCCTTTATTGTCATGGCATGGTCATGACCTTAAAACAAACTCCAACACCTTTCAGCATCAAGCCTTCATCAGGGAGTCAAAAAGGTCTCATGGAGGGAAAGGATCTTTTATAGTGGTGGTAACCGATGAGAATGTTCCACCTCTTTTAAAGAGAGATTGGAACGATTAATTGAGAAAAGGAGGAGAGGAAATGAGCGAGTGGGCAAGAAATAAAAGGCTGGAGCGTAGAATGACGTTGGAGCAGTTCAGAGGGAGGATAAAAATGCATAAATCTAAATGTATAAATTTTTTGATTTTAGAGGCTATATATACAGTATATATAAAAAAACTGATATATATATATATGGGAAGGGAAACAGACAGGAAGTGTGAAAAGAGAAACAGGAAACACTAAACTAAACCCAAAACCATGACTATGAGTATGAGTCAACTGCTTTAAAAATGTTCATGAAAAATCATAAATCAATGGGATGAAAGCAATAAGGTTACAAATGAATGTACATGGTGACATAACCATGAATGCAGTATATAATATTTGTAACATACACGTCATGTCAGTGACGGAGACAGAAGGTCCCTCCAGTTCCTGTATCTGGGTCTGAATGCTGATATGGTATTGGTTGCTGGGAGTGAGGTCATTAAAGCATTGTCGGGAAACACCACCTCCCAGGCTCACTTCCTGCTTCTGACCATCTGAAAGTAAAAGACAAAATTAATAAAATAAAGGACTTGCATTGACTGAAGTTCAGATTTAGCTTAAAACCGTCTTAAGCTCCCGTTTCAAATGAACTGTATTTACAGACTACATTTCCTCTATTTCAGCCATGTTCAATAACAAATTCGATTCTGGGAGCTGCTGAGTATAATCGCTCTCTTTCAGAGTTGGATACCAAGCAGCTTTATTGGAGCAGTCAGGTAGGAAAGTGCTTGCACAAGGGCACATTAAAGGTTAAGTGATGAAGCACTGAAACAGCAGTCCATGAACAGC
Organism: Chaunax sp. Z400; assembly: GCA_037577475.1. NCBI lineage: Eukaryota > Metazoa > Chordata > Actinopteri > Lophiiformes > Chaunacidae > Chaunax > Chaunax sp. Z400. The sequence continues at coordinate 15,773,101 of CM075190.1, forward strand.
CATGCTCAGGTTATCTAGAAAATTAAACTTGATGTGAAAACCTTTTCCTCAACTGTACAGGAATACACCTTTGAGTTTTCCAACGTGTCAAATTAAGCTAACATTATCATTAAAAAGAAAATAAATATTAAATAATATTAACACTGGGTAGAATAGCATGATTGCTGTCATCATCTTTAGTAAGATAGTCAGCTTCCTTCAGATTGCCAACAGCCAACGTTCAATTTGGTGTTTATTTCGAAAAGCTTTGGAGGGGCCACATCACATAAAAAATTTTTTTTGAGAAAAATACACATACACAGCCATTAATAGTTATCGTTTGTCAGTTTCCCAATGTGTCTTGCATCTTGAAGAGAACCAAATTATCTCCTCCCACAAGAAACAGCCACAGAAAGTGGAGAAGTGAACCTGCCAACTGTAAGTGGACCAACTCCAAAACACTCTCATTATAACAGGACTACTGTCATAGTGGTTTTAATAGTTTAGACAGTTGATTCAATGGCAGAGTAAAGGCTTTAGAAGTTTTTCTCTTTAAAATACATTTTCGTATATATTTTTGCCAGTTTCTTTCATTCATTTTTTAAGAACATCCTTCTTTGTTCTCTTCTTTCTTTCCGCTGCCTCCTTTTTATTAACTGGTTGAGCTGTACATTCAACATGTTCTGTAGATCATACTACATGTCTTTATTTGTTTTCCTCCCATGTCATTCATTGGGAAAGATCAAGTGAATATTATATCTCGCTTCCTTTTTGCCATGTGAAAGAGACACATATAACATTTCTATTTCCCCAGAGGCTCACATCAATATGAATCCAGATGACTGAGAAGCTATATGTGACCAACACATGCGTAACACCCACCCAGAGTCCTGATTTGACTTTTGTTGTATTTGTATTAATAATAATAAACCTGTATTTTTGTAAAATGTAATTGTGTTGATAATGAACCAAGGAGACATTTAAACAGCCTGTAAATCAGGAGAACAACAGTCACTCAGCTGGCAGAAGCCTTGTTTTCCTTTGCACACAGTGGAACACTGAAACATGCTGGGGATGCACACTGAAGTGTTGGTGACAACTATATGTCGGTGCATGTGTTCAGGACTGCTGCTAGTTTCCCAAAAGCTTTGTCTGAATTAAGCTTTCATCTGGAAATTTATTACTGCATTTAAAAAGTGTGATTCAGTTCACCTTTCAGCAAGATGATTGAATTCAGAGCAGATAAACCAATTGAGGTGTGAGGAGTCTGGCGTTACATCAAGCAACAAACTCACATTTCACTACCTTTAAAAACAGAGATGACAATTTACAAACATACATACATACATACATACATACAAGTACACATACAGTATGCACACAGTCATACACTCAAGAAGCAGTAAATGTACTTACTGAGTGGAGACTGTATAGAGACTCTGTACAATGTGGCCTGTGGAAGAGGCTGCCATTGGATACACATGCTGGTGGGGCGAACCTGGTATGTTGACAAGCCAGAGACGCCGAGGAACACTGGAGATAAGAGAGACGTATAGGAAAATGACAGAACACAAATTTTTCCTGTGAGACTCATATATATACCCATATAAAACAAAACACACATAATCTGTTTGTTACAGATTACTGTACAGACATCTCACAAAGAAGTCTATAATACGGATCTCTTTTGTTTATCAGCCTTTAAAAGTATTTCAAGCATTTTTCAAGTATTATCATTTCAAAGTTACTGCAAAGCTTTTACAGTAATGTAATGTAAGCTATAAAAAATGCTTTACAGGTTTCTCCCAAACTGTTGCACTTTTTTTTTTTTTTTTTTACCCTCCACTACTCAGTTCTTCCACTTGAAGACACTCAGCATAGTGTAGTAGCTGGATTTGCTCCAGCTATGAACCATATGGACTTGCAATATGCACCTAACATTATTCATGAAGGAGGCTTTACATCTTCTTCATGATGCTGCCAGGTCTCTCTTAATTGAATCAGGACAATTAATTGAAAAGTAATGTAGAACGCTCAGAGTGCGCAGTTAGCAATAAGGTTCGGTTAAGGCTAAAACGGCACTTCAGCATTTCCTTTTTGGTATTCTGTTTGCAGGAAAATAAACAATATATGCGCCATGTGAATTTTAAACAGTAGAAAGGTGTCTATACTGACAGTTCCAACCCCAACATTCCATTGGGAGGTTATTAAAACAAATAGTAAAGAAACAACATCATTCAGGTGTTTAACAGACCTGTGGGGAAACAATGAGGCATGATGCAGCAAAATGCAAAACACCCAGAACAATTTAAATATCTGAAGCTTGTTTGTCAGTGAGATGTCAGTGTGCCATAGGCAAGCGAACCTCCCATGAGCCTCTCTCTCTCTCGCTCTCTCTCTCTCTCTCTCTGTGTGTGTGTCTCCCTGTATTGTTCATTCCCACTTGTTGAATTTGCTGATGGTACAAAATAAACTTGACTCTTGCACCGGTAAATTGATATTTTATGCCAGGACATTATGGCAGATGCCCTGTTTTAAATACTAGTGAATAATGCATATGACAACCCATCATTCCATTAAATAATAATATGCAAAGATACACACACACTATGAGAGTCATACACACAGACATGCAGAATGCACACTAGCATTCATAGATGTAAATGTGAACACTGACTAAACTGTATGCAATCATGTATAACTGTGCATGTTTGTACATGTGTACATACAATAGGAAACTGTGCTAGGCTGTCTGGTTTGTTAACCAGCATGAAGCATTTGGCCTCAAAAGCAATGAGGGCACAAGCTGGTCATTCAAACTTGTGAAATGTTTATGCACTCATTTACTGCCCCTAAATATACTGTTGACTGAAAGTGGTCAACAATGCTGGTTTAGGCCACACAGTGTAGTTTTGTTTTACTCTAGATGCCTTCCCTTTCTTTTGTCTTTAGTAATAATTGGCACGAGTCTCAGAACACACCAAACATGTTTTGGTGAGATGGAGTATACTACTGTACCAGGCTCACGTCAAAACAATTAAAATCTAAACACAGAAAACAAACAAACAAAAGACAGAAGAACAAAAAGAAGAAGGATCTAAAAATGTGGTGGTCATCTTATATATACAAAGGTATTAAAAAAAATACTACAATACAAATGAACTATTGGATACTGTATGGAGACAGTTAGTCAGAAAATACCTTTGAGCGTGTGTGTGTGTGTGAGAGAGATGAGGTGGCAAGACTTGAAGCCAAACATTTGCACCGATCTGCCTTCCAAACCTCCACACCCTCCATTAGTTTCCTCTACACTATATCTTGATTCTCCCTCTGCCTGTCTCAACATATAATCCCTTCGCAGAAAAACCCTTCAAAGAAACAAAATATTTCTTTCCACTTTTTCTAATACCACAGAATTTCTTGATACCAAGCACCCTTCAATGGTACTAAACAAACCAAAAACCCCTAACTTTTACTGTGGAGTTAGAGCGCAGCACCTTAATAAAGACTACATGAAAGTTAATTTGGGTTAAAACAGTGTCATTTCATTGAGTGGTCTGGTATTGTTCATTTCATTCATGGTATCAAAACTTACTTTTTTTATGCTCCATTCTAGTATGCATAATTTACTGGTCCATCTGCTGAATGTTTAGCAGTGAGACATCTTTTATGTCCCCTCACAAACATACGTGCATAAAATCTGACTCTATAAAAGACGATAAAAGTGTCTGAAAATCCAAAGATCTAAATGTCAGCATATTTACTTGGGGTTTATGAAGAGCAAAGTCTTGTTAAATTTGGTGATGTGGAAAGGACAGCTGCGCCACACCGGAGCAAAAAGGTGAAATATGGAAAGAGAGAGGGCTCTGCCTGTCAATGTAGTCTTTCTCTTTCATTTTGAGGGCTTTATAGAGACAAGAAAGAGTGATGCAGTTGTCACTCATCCAACAGGTGGATGATTAAAGAAAATATGAAGGATAGATCATCACTGCAGCACAGATTATTATATAATCTGTATCAACACATTTCCCTCATCCCACAGTATGTTTTCATCCCATTGGATGCTCTGTCATTTGAAGAGTCCCTTCTGGCCAGCCAGGCACTAAGCCCAAAAAAACAACAGCAGATTTCAAAGTAAGGGATGATGCAGAGCTTTTTTGTTTTCATTTGTTTGTTTGTTTTTTGTTTTACAATGCACACATAGAGAAAAACAATAAGTCAAAAAGAGACACATCACTATACTGAAAATAAGTTTAGAGAATGTGCAAATTGGCACAGATACACATAGAGCCTTACATGTGCCTCTTTCTTTCTCTCTCTTGACAGTTAATCTCTTCTCTCTTCCTCCCTCTCTGACGGTCTATTTGTTTTAAAGAGAGTTTAAAGCCTGCGTCATGTCTTACTGCACCTACTGACTCCAAATCGGATCGTTCTCAATAGCAGAATGGGGAATTACATCATTCTGTCTGTCTGTCTGTTTGCTAAAATCTCTATTTTGTTAATGGTATCAACATCCAGTAGAGGTGTGTTCACTTCTTTCCTCAACAGTTTGCTTGTTTGCGACTGTTGGCTCCGTCTCTTGTAACACTCACACTGCCCTCTGTAACAAATTCAGGCTAAAAACCTAAGGTGATGATGACATAAACCATAAGGGCTCATTTTGGAATGACTCAATTTTGAAATTTAGTTTGACTTTCCAAAAGCAAAATCAGATTATCATCAGCAAAAGTTCAATCCAAATAACATTTAAGACTTTGCCCTTCAAAAACATCACTTTTATTAATAACCTACGTAAACTTGTCACAGCAAACTAGTATTCACAGTTAAGCCGATAAAAGTCAGGTATCAAATTCACAATTAAATCCCAACTCTTACTTCAAACAAAGTGCTGGTGTATGGTAAAGATGCTTACATGTCTTGGCATTGACTTGACGTGGTTCACTTTGTCCTGTAGGGTAGGAAGCCACCATTTGAACACTGTACTCTGTCCCACTTTTTAGATTCAGGAGGAGGGTTGAGTTCACATCTTCAGCCACAGTTGTCTCCAGCGGTGGTCCTGGAACTGAGACAGACACACAGGTATACATGAGCACAGACAGGAAGGACAGAGGACGATGAGAGGACTTATTGTATTTTTAAAGAAACTACAAACCAAATCCTGTCTCCTGTAAGTTTTATTAAAATACACCTGAAACTTTGCACAAAAAAAAGTCAATCCCATTTAGAATTGAAATTAGCATGTTAGGTGTACAAATAGCATTACAGTTTCCCAACACATTGGTTGATCCTGATCATAAAGCCAGAGATTGTTGTTTCAGAGACTCATGGAGCTGACGTTGGTTAAATTAGCTGTTCATTTCAGTTGTCAAAATCAACAGTTGCCATGCGAGAAATAAGATGCCACTTTTGTCTGCCTCTGTTTAAAATCAAGGACCCATTATTACATTTCTGCTGTAAGAAGGAGGTGGCTGTAGGCCCTCTCCACAAAGATACAGGAGTATACTGTATATACCCTCCAAAACACACAAAATTACACACACCCTGGCCACTAAAATGTCACTAAAATACAAGAGGGAAATAATAAAAACAAACTGTTAATGATGCAGCTTATCAAACAACTACTAAAAAGTGCTTTACAAAATAACAACAACCCTGCATACGTAGAATACTATACACTTTTCCATCCACATACCAAGGTTCTCGCAGAAAAAACAGCCACGTTATAAAATTTACTGTATTTTCCCTAAAATCAATCTAAAATTAATGCAGCCTGTCTGTTTGAACCTCAATCCTCAGAGACACAATCATTGTGTTTAGATGACAAAACACAGAAACTAGAAGGGCTGTAGTCTTGTCAATTAGCACTAGAGAAGCAGCAGAACAGGAGAAAAGCATCTGGGTATTTTAATGATGCTTTAAAAGAATAAATAAATGAGAAAAGGTAATGTCCTATTTCAACTGTGGGTCACTAATTTTTTCCCTGAAGCTTCGAGCGTCTTGTTAAAAAGTTAAAAACTGAGAAGTCACTATTAGGAAAGTCAAAAGAACCTGAGAGCAGGAAAGAAAGAAGATTAAAATCAGTACATTTTACAAGTAGTCATCAAGGCCTTAATAATGGGATAAAATAAATGTATGACTGTGTGTGTGTGTTTTGTACCATAGATGGGCTGGTACATGATCCTATAACCCGCTGTAGGAGCCTGCGGTGGATCCCAGGTGACTCTGAACCGATTGTACCACTCCTCTGACACACGGAGGTTTTCAGGAGACAGGAGCGGCACTGCAAAGACAGGCAAAATCAGAATATAGAAGCACAGAGGGTCCAGTTCATGTGTGGACTGGAGCACCGGAGACGTGAAGAAAACAAGTCTATGGGTCCTGTGGGTGTGTGTATTTATTTTGGGCCTATTTTGGGCCTGTGTTGTTAATAATAACTATGGAGTGGAAAAAATATTATTTTCAACAAAGAGAGATTCATGAAGCTCTTCTTTATCTAAGGTACTCTATGGAATTTCTTGTAAATAAATTTCTTGTAATTTCATTTACACTCAGTCACTCGCCAAAACAAATTTGGAGGTCTAATAAACATGTCAACTGCATTCTATTCCTGATTAAATATTTGCAAATCTTGCAGAATTTATATCCATGTTTACTAGTTTGTAGTCCTCTTTCCCTGCCTTTGTTGACACATTGCTGCATATCTGTGAGTCTTATCAGCTCCTGTTGATCAGTGGAATAGTGAGACACCAGTGGCAGGACTGTGTATTGTTATTATATGCATGCATATAGGCATTATGTATCCTCCTGCATATAGTAAAATACTCCTCCTGTAAAACTGAACTTTTAAGTTGAAAAGAAATATACCCAAAACAATGAAATGACAGCTATTGGCAGCCAAGCCCTCAGCACATTTTTAATACCTTACTTTTTAGGAAGATAAACCTGTTTTTCTACACAAATGTTAAATGTTGTCTATTAACACAAACACTCTGAAAATACATTTGCAGCAATTAACTACAGTTTCAAACTGATAGTAAAACAAAATTATAAAATTATGATAAAATTATCATTTATATGAAAAACTTGGATAAGTAAAGAACAGTAGGGCTGAAACTAATTAGTATCTTATTGATATTAGATATTTATTGATTAAAGAAATACTACTTTGATCTATAAAATTCCATAAAATAGCAAAAAAAACATCCAACACAGTTCAAGAGATCAAAATCCAAAGACATTCAGTTTACAATAATATGAAAATGTATTAATGAGTATTAATTAATTATTAAATGACAATCAATTATTAATCAACAATTATTAAAACAAGGTTATAAATTCCTAGAGACCCTGAAAAAATAATTAATAAAAGAAGATGATAAATAGGGATGGGTTTTGTACCATCATCTAAAAAGATGGCATGTTTCATCTGACACGTCTTTCAGTACAACAAACAAGGAGACAATGGCTGCCGCTCATAAGAGGTAATTAAGCGTATAGTTTGGGAAAATCAATTAGAGCTGAGAAAAATAATTTAATTGTCTCATTAATGAAAGGAGCTGATGTAATTATGAATGGCCTTCATTAAGACAATTAAGACCAAATTAGTATTTGTCACCACTTTAATTTACATTCTCCTTCATGAATGTAAATGAATATGAAATTAATGCGACGCCAATGAACATTATACGCACAGAAATTAAATATAGCTTTCAGTTTTGTCAGATTCTCCTAAACTGGGGGCCACATCTTTGAATAGTGGAAAGTGAGAAACCTAAAGTGGAACCTGGTGGTTCATAATTCAGAGGAGTGCATGTCGGTGTAAGCCTACATGTGGCTCCCAGGGCTGAGACGCTGATGCCGTCTTGTCCACCGATGTACAGCGGTGTGACCGTCACTTCATACTCGGTGTCTGATTCCAAACCCTGAAGCACTGCTCTCCTTTGACCGGCTGGAATGAACACCTACAAACACAGACACACAGGGCATCATTCAGGGCATATTTGAAGGATCAAGAGAATATATACAATTTGACAGTTGTTTTTCCATCACTTTTGGAACATTATAGCTTTACAGTCAGTCCTGGGAGACTTTCCCTAAGCCTAACTTTAATCCAAGCCTAACCTTAAACAAAGTATTCAATTCTCTATGTTATGGGTTCTTTAGTTCACATAAAAGTGGCTAGTCGCCACGATATGACTGATATAAGTAGATTTATGTCCCATAATGCAAGCAATACATGTCCACACATACATGCACAACACAGCAGACTACATACAGAATCTATCCCTCTTCTCTGCTGGCTTACAGTCATATTTAGCAGATTAAGGCCAGGCTGAATTTGGTTACACAGAAAGTTCTTGCAAAATGCAACGTGCACCTTAAGGGATTTGAACAACTACAGTTCTAGAAGTCTGCTCACTTCAATTTAGTCAATGAAGTTAGTTGAGACCATTGGAGAGGCATAAAAGAGCTGAGAAAAACCCATGGCAGTTTTTTATTCATCAATGATGAAGTTAATTCTTTGTCTGCATCTTTGTTTAGTTTCCAGAGGTATTCTTTAAGTGGAAACTTCCATGCAAAAACCATGTTTGGTACAATAAAGAAAGAGATCCTCTCTCTGTCTATAGACACCACTATATACAGAGGGAGGACGCTGCATCAGAGCCAAAGGAGCACAGTTTATCAGTTTAACCCTCAATCTGATACCAAAAATATGCTGAATATTAGACATAAAAGGCTATCCCTATTTGATGCACACACACTCCACACAGAAAGGCATCATCTGTCTGTTATTAAAGGTTCTGGGAGACAAAAAGATTTTAACAAAAAGAGGAGAAATGCAATAACTTTTGTGTGTGTGTGTGTGTGTGTGAGAGAGAGAGAGAGAAAACAGTGCATTCAGGGAGGGCCAGGTACAGATGGGAGGAGCTGTCCACTCTGACTGTGGTGCTGAAACACGCTGAAACACACAGTCAAACATTTTATAACTACACAAATAAACACAAACACACAACCCTCTCAAACACAGAGTTTTGAGAGAGTCTCTCACAAACATTCACATCAAAACCCCAAACTTCCCTGATGGTGTAACATTAAACAGCTCTTATTTATCAGCCAACGGACAGGCTTAAGCCTCCCGTTTTGTTCAGCCATTGTTCTGTTGTTTCTTCTTTGTCTTGGTCTTTTCTTCGCTGCTCTCTGTCTCTGCTCCCAGTGAGGTAAATGGCTACTGAAAAGATAATGGAATGTCTTCTGGGCTGGCCCGGCCTCTCCATCTTCTACAGCTCTGACACCACATTGGAAAATTAAAGCAGGAGGGGAGGGAGAGGGGAGGAAAGTAAGGTGTAGTGTCAAGAGAGAAGGCAAGAGGGAGGCGGAAAGCAGAGATGGAGGGACCAATGGAGGGGAAAACAAAGGCCAAGTGTGTGTGTGCATCAGTAATCAGTAATCAGGGTCAGCACATGGCACTGACCTTGCCACAGATAGAGGAGTCAAGGAGAGGCAGAGTGGGCCAGGATTAAACTGTAAGCAGGTTTTTGATCAGAGCAGATGACCTCACACAGATCCCTGCAGTCTCTTCCATGTCCAGTCACAACAAACCGTGCTCACAACTTTCACATAGTTCTTCCACCAGAGGGGCCAAAGGAGGGAGACTTTACAAATCTAATAGGGATCTAAAGCTATAGCTGTACTTAATTATTTCTATGTAACTTTTGCTCTTACAGCTGACAGCTTGATCAACTCACAGTCTCCTGTTTGTGGTCGCTCCCGAGACTCGCATACGAGACCCTGTAGCTCTCCACGTGGGGGTCATCCAGCTCCCATGATGCCTCCAAGCGCTGGGTGGTCTCGTCACTCAGCTGAAGGTTTCTCACACCCCGGCGCACCACTGTCACACCACATCACAGGCAATAGTTACTGTATTGAGTTACAGCTGGATTTACATATAAAAAATCAGTTCAGATTCTTGGCTTTCTTCACACTTTTAATGTTACTGGGTAAACAGTGGATTAGAAAAATGGTGGCAGGTGGGCGAAGAGAAAATAATAACAGCTCCTGACAATGTGTTCACAGCTAATCAGTAGTTTATGTGGTGGATAATAACGTTGCAGTATAATCTAGAGTATTTTTTTCTCAGTAACACGGCTTGGGAGGTTGAAACAAAGCAGAAAAAAAGTGTTTTTGGTGTGTTTTGTACGGCTTGAAACCAGGTACTTTTAATGTCTATGCAGTCCTGAGGGGATAAAAGTCAGGGTGGGGGTTTAACACATAATGCAGCCTGAAATAACAAGCCTTGATTTTTAAAAGGAGGGGCGACTCTCTGTTTTTTTTTCAGTCTGACACTTAAAAGACACTTAAAAGATTTAAACAAGCAGATGTACTGTTTTTGAACTTCCTAGGATGGCGAGTAGAGACATAAGTTAAGAGGCACTACTGTACTTTGTTACAGAGGCATGCTCTGTCTCGATCAGCCGTAGCCTGCTACTCATACAAAACATAATCCTGCCCTCCAGGTCACCTCTGACATAATGAATTTCATCTCTGGGTGAAGCCAACTTCAAAACACGCACTCAAAAGCATAAAAGGTCTTCACAGTGTGAAGCCTTTCTAAACCCACAGGAACTCTGGTTTTGTTTCCTCAAAACTAAATGATCAAGAAAGACCACAGAACTGGCAACACCAGCATGACCTGGCAACGAGTAGAGGTTTTCAGATTTCAGACGACTTTCTGGATAGAGCTTGAATCATGATTAAAATGTGTCTTTTCAGCCAGCACTGCTTGAATCTACAGCCCACTGGACACCTGCAGGTAAAGCAGCACTATTAAGTTTTTAACTTTACTAACATCATGAATAAATACATTTCATATCACATTGTTAATACAACACGATGTCCTCAGTCACATCACATCTTTTCTTATCAAGACAGACTGCTTAAAATTCATTTGCCATAAAGACAACAGTCACTTAATAACCGGTGAACATGTGCAATATCGATGTGATGCTACACGAAAGCAATTAAGACACTTCTTACCTGTGGTTGTGGGAGCAATCGTTGTTGTCTCAGCCACTGGGGAAATACAGAGAGCATTCATCAGATAATTGGATAGAAACTCTCATAAACAACTCTCTGTATCAATAGTTAAGGTAATTAGACAGAAACACATAACACATCATCAATAGGCAAAGAGATTTTATTCTTCTGTGGCAAACAAATCAATATAAATACCATCATGCAGTGCTCCACTTTGAACTCCGATATCATGATCCTAAAAGGCATACAGTGTATGTGACTGGACTAGTCTGGTATTTTCAGCAGACAGTGGCACCGAGGAGAGTCAGTTAGGTCTACTGGAACTTCCTCATCTCTGGAAAAGTTTTTAGATTCTAACTTTTGTTTTGATTTGACTAATCAAATGCCACAACTAACACAACAGCCGCATATGTTGGCAAACAGTCTAATGTCACTTACATGTGGTTTCTATAACAGAGATGGTGTCACTCTCGGATTCATCTTTGAATATGGCCGTCAACAGAACTTCATATTCAGTAGATGGACTCAGACTAGTCAGGATGTAACTGTTATCACTTCCACTCAAGACCACCTACAGAAGAGAACATCACATATTAAGTCTGAGTCACCTTTGACTTCCAACAATATCATCTTTCCAACAAATCAACTTCTCAAGAATGTTGGCTTGTATTTTAAAGAAATGTCAACCATTTGTTTCTGCTGTTTTATTACATATCCTCAGCAGTTTATTTTGCTCAAAACCAAACAACATTTTATGTGTCAGTTGCCTGTTAATCTTTATAATGTTACACTTTCACACTGAGTTTTAATCTGAACTTTGAATAAAGATACTTTTACGAGTAAATGTCTCTGTATCACCAACTGAATTTGCCTTAAAAGTTGTCACAATGTGCTCATAATAGTTTAGGTCACCTTCTTAGTTTTTAGCTCCATTTGTTACTAAATTGGCCAGAGGAAAATAAATAGAAAACTTTCCTAAGTTATCCTGAGGATATGACACAATTTTGGGCATTAACCAAAAGTCTGACAAGATGATTTTATACTCTAAGTGCAACACCAGACTTTCAAAACCCAAGGTCATCACAGAGTTTTAGTAGACAGAGCTGTTAAAAACATAAAATAACAAATCGCCTCAGTGCTCAGAATTTCAGTCATGAGAAAAACAGGAAACTGTGGCGTATATTTTTAAAAAGCCGGTGACTGTGAAAACAAACTATATGGGGATTTGGCTGTAACACTGCGATAAATCAATTCTAAATTATGGAATAACAATGATGTTCATCATAATATGACTACAATCCAAAATGTATACAACAGCAAAGCCAAGTGGATCAACTCCTGCCACAGGATTTCTAACACAAAATAAATCAGACTCCAAACATCTGAGCATTCCCTGGAGAAAGTGCATCTTTAGCGCTTCATTTCCTCTTTACTTTGTAAAGTCATGTATATTTCCAGATTTTATAGTCCCTTTTGGTATTTGCAAAAAAGAGTAGCTAAAATCCAAGAAATAAACACTGAATTTTAGAAGAAATGGCTTAATACTAGTGAAATTATATGTTCATGCAGCAATATATTTTACTTATCAAGAAATCCTAAAATAAGATTGTAGAAATAAGTAGGCCAAGATAAAAAAAAAAGTAGAAATAACTTTTAAAATAAGATAATTAATCTCATAACCCCTCCATAACATCTCACAATGTTAAGGATAGTTATCAAAAATTCATGGATCTGCCCTTTTATCTGGTTCTGCACAAAAATGTAATTGGATCTTTCCTGGCCCATGCCTCATCCTTCCACTGAGTTTGGTGGAAATTCATCCTGTAGTTTTTGTGTAATCCTGCTGACAAACAAACAAACCAATCAACTAAATAAGCAACGGACACGGATGAAAACAGAAACTCCTCCTCCTGCTTCCTAAATGGTATCAGGACCACAATGAAATAATTCTGAACAAAACATCACGACAATGATTTGCTCTTCTCATGGATCTGTAGATTATCATACATTTTTAATCTGGCTAATCTTTTACTGGCTGTGCATCTCTGACTCATTTAATGCCTCATTTTAAATCTCATCTAAGATACAGATACATGTACAATACAGAGCAGTTGATGGCGAATGTAATCCCTTTTTCTATCTTTGCAGAATTATTATCCTACCTATCAAAATTCCCAGAGTGAGATTTGCACTTCTGATGGCTCTCAGAAGCCATGCAAACACACAAACACACACATGCACACAACATGCACTCACACATACTGTACACACTTACAGTCCTGAGGACTCTATCGCTGCTGCCCTGCTGCCTTTAAACCCCAGATCATGGCAATAAAACCTTTAATTTGTAGTTTAATTCAGTCTTAATTTATACTCAGCCATGTCAGGGGTTTTACCAGCTGCCACTAGAGTAGTTAAGCTTCAGTTCTATATAGTACAGACTCCTATTTATCAGGGCACATCGAGAGGAGCTGCTTCTTATTCTGGAGATAGAGATAACATGTGGAGCCCTGGCTAAATGAAAAATTCAGATCCCATGTAGGTTATCTATCCTTTGACGATAAACTATAATAGGTCATGTTTCTCGTTTCATGCCTGTAATGTTGTCAGCATGTTGTATGAGAATGATCTTCACTGTCACTTTTCACTTCTTGTTGGTGAAAATCCATCTCCAAACAAACACCTTTACAGATAGTATTATTTTGGTACTGACCTCCCTCGTCTCGCCACCCATGAATGGTGCCCAGGAGAGTCTGTAGAGGCTGATGTCATTGGCTGAGTGATCCCAGCTGACCTGGAAGCTGTCTGCAATGACACCACTGGAGCGCAGATTCAAAGGACCAGGAACTGGAGCTGGAGAGAGGGTAATTGAATTTTTGCATTTTCATTTTACTTTTCTTTTTCTTTTAGACTTCTTTGATATTTACACAGTGTTGTACTCTGATTTTTCCTCCTGACGCCTCACACCAAGCAGCACATGTCCTGCAAAACTGGACAATACAAGGAGCACTGACCAGTGGAGCCTGGCTGACACTCCAACTGCACAGTTTCATGGAAATGTGGCATGAAACATTAACTCTAGTAGTGTTACAGCACTTATTCTGACTGTTATAAATGTTTACACAAGCATTAGTTTTAATTTTCATTCAGATTCTGTTTGCCTAAATTTCCTGCAGCTGCAAAGAGCTGAACATCCACTCTGGTTGCAAAAAGCCAGAGAATAACTACAAGTCACTGGAACATTTGATAGTTAAAATGCTTTGTGCATCACTATGCATCAGGTAAGCCATATAAGAATGAGCCTTACCTTACTTTGCTGCTTTCCTGACCATAGAGGCTAATTAAATTTAAATGACGTGTTGAGCAATTATCTCAGCTTAAAACAACACTTTTGTTCTACTGCATTTCGGTGTGAACTCTAATCATGGAGGTTCCCACCACTTCCGACTCCTCCACACAAAAACTTTAAATCTGCTGACAAGCTAGTATAAGTTCATGGAACTCCTGCTCTCAAACCTGCTCCTGAACAAAGTTTGCCAGGAGATAAATAAAAATCAACAAAGCCCTCGGTGTAATAGCTGCTTGGCAGAAATACATTTGTTTTAGTTGACTCAGCACCAGAGACCACCTGTTTGTTGCTTAAAGGGATATTCCTACAAATCAATATCTGTTAGCATGACAGAAGGGATAGTGAAAAGACTCTGTAATGTGACTGGGCTATTATGAGATGGGCGGACTGCCAGAACGCAGAAGGACGAGTCGGGGTAATAAAATTCAACACTGTATGTCACTTAGGGCCTTTACACACTGGGGGACGGGGTTTTTGTGTGTGTGTGTGTGTGTGTGTGTGTAAGTAATTTATGAGTCAGCATTTCTTTGAGGGAGTATTTTTTCATGATTACTTTTGCACAGACAGTGAATATTTTTCCTTTTTTTTTTTTAGAACAAAGCTGATTTTTTCTCAGCTCATGCATTCAATGAATGAATGAATGAATGTTGAGCAAAATGTTCATCTTGTCACAACTCCTGATGACAATGGCAGGCCTGTTGATTATTTATGTGTATCATCACCCTGTACAAAATGACAAAGGACACAAATTATTAAGACAGTATGACAAAAAACTGACTTGTGATGTGTCGCTAAACCTTGGTTGCTCCTTTTACAGACATATGCTAGTATGACTTAAAGAAGGTGTTACCCGACACCCCCAAACTATCTCAGAGCATTACAAGCTTCTGTCAGACCCTGTCCTACTTGATCTGCAATTTATTTTTGTTTTGTTTTATTTAATGCGACAACATACCTGTGTCGTCAATTAGCATATTGGAGCAGTCTGTTGCTAATTTGCATCACTGCAGGTGCAGATTGTTTTGCTGCAAAATTATTCACAGGCGGGTAAATTTTACATTCTCATGTCATTTATTTGTCACATTCCCAGTGTGTAAAGACCTGAATAAAGACAGGTTTGTTTCTTCTAATGGTAATGATATAATAATTTGATGGAAATTGAGTTGTCCTCAGCAGAGGTGTGATAGAGAAACTGAACAACAACAAATTAGACTACAATAAAAAAAAATTAAAAAAACATAATTGTACTTGATATCATTTACATATGAGTATTGAATACAGAGTTTGCAGTAAGTCCTCTAATATTAGAGTCAAAAAGCAACAGTTTCTTACTTGTAGTGAATCCATCTGTGAGCGGCTCTGACTGCCCCTCGTCGTACAGAGCAAAGATGGCCACTGAGTACTCCATCAGAGATGTCAAATCGCTGAGGTCATAGGAGTTCATGGGTCCCACCTCCACCTGCAGAGCAGACACAGACATATGGCCTAATGACATATCCATAAGAAAAAGACAAAGTCATGTCTACGAAACGAAGACACTCTCAGATTAAAAATGTAATGTAATATAATTATATTTAAGAATTAAAGACATTAAACCATGAAGTCACGCATGTCACACGCACACACACCTCCTCTGAGACTAGGCCGTCTGTCTTGACCCACATGATGCGGTAACCTTTAACTCCTCTGGGTGCGGGGTCCCAGCTGATGTGTGCGGAGTTGTGAGTGATGTCCGAGAACTGGAGGTTGCTGGGAGGAATCAGTGGTACTGAGAGGAGAGAGAGACAGAGAGAGAGAGAGCTTTTTGATGTGCTTGTACGCTCTTGTAGCTTTGTGAGAGCAAGTTTGAATTCGTTCCTCACCTCTCTGAAAGACTGTTTGAGCTTAAGTCTTGTTTTGTCATTAGGACAGAAGTTAAAACCATGTGCGGATGTTGATTACTCACATGTAGTCTCCTGATTGGTAACTGGGTCTCCCGCCTCCTCTCCATACATGGCATAAACAGTGACGGTGTATTCAGTGTGAGGGATCAACCCGTCCAGCTCCAGCTCTGTCACTGCATCTGATAACCTGACCTGGAGACAAATATACACAAATGCAAATAAGACAACATTTTAAACAATTTTTCTGACTCTCAGCTGCCAAGTTGAATAAGAATGTATTTACTGAATGTATTTTTCTTCTTTTCTGTCTGTTTCTTTCTTTCAATACCTCTTTCTCATCCAACTCTCCGCCCTCTGTGAGCGGTGCATACAGCAGCATATAGCCAGAGACACCATCCACACTGTCCCATCTTGCTTTCATGGTGCTGTGAGTCGCATCAAACAGCTGGAGGCCCGTCACAGTAGGAAGGGCAACTGCATACACACAGACAAAACACACAGCAGAGTTGAATCAGGGCAGAATTATACAAATAAAGCAAATGGTTTGAGTTGGTCTTGATTTAGAGGGGTTTCAAAAATTGTTAAAATCTTGCAATACACGGGTTTGCCAGGATTTGAACTAGAAGTGTAAAAAACCTCATCCTCCAAACAAAATGCTGACAGAAGCATTGATGTGTGAGGTTTTGTAAGTGCATTTCTGCATGTGTGTTTGTGCTTAAGAATAAACTTACGCGTTGTCTCTGATCCTCTTAGAGCTTCACTTGCCTCGTTTGTGTACACAGCAAACACAGCCAGCCGGTACTCTGTGAGTGAGCTGAGATGCTGTAACAACACTGAAGTCTCGCTAGCGTCCGTGACCACCTGGGGTGGAGGAAGGCGAGTGGAGCGAGGGGTGAGAGATAGATTGAAGGGACACAAAGGAGAAATGAACGAGGGAAAAGGTGTAGGAGAGAGAGATAAGAGGACAGGGAAAATGAAAATTGGGACAATAAATGACAAATGGAAGAGAGGAATGACAGAGGGAGGCAGGAAATAGAATGGTAGAGGAGGGGGGGAAACAATCAATTTATTGAACAGGATAAAGCACAAAAATCTAAAAGCAAATAATATATTTTTATTCTGATCTGAATTGTTGACTGTTGTGATGAAGATTAGGTCAAGGCTGAGCCAGCTGGAAAGGTCTCCCCACATCTGGGGCCTCATTTATGACGGTTGCTGCGCACAAAAAAGTAGCGTAAACGGGGGTGAAAGGTGCGTCACCCCCCTTGTTAAAAATCAAGCAGGTGCCCGGATAAGTCAGAAAATAATTTCTGGTGAGCCTTCATCACCTGTATGGATTTACAGGGGAGCTGTGAATGGAGGGATGAGAGCGAGAGGTATGGATGATTGATACCAGCAGCATTTCAGGGAGAAGCCGAGCTCAACCCAAAGACCTGAGACTCCCATTGGTGTAGTAAATATGATGAAAAATCAGACTGAACCCCAGCCTAAATCTACCTCTCTTGTGCGCCTGCTTATATTGTGATTAGTTTATGTTCACTCCCTGAGATTTTCCTAAATAACATTGGTAAAATGTTTTTCAGCATTGTACATGCAGTGGTCTTCTGAGCAAAAGACATATTATATACCTCCTGTGGTTCTCCTCCCTGAGCTGGGTAATAAATCACCCTGTATCTCTCTACATTTCCAGGGGCGTGGCTCCATGAAACCCGAAAGCTTCTGGCTGTCATTTCTGATGTAACCAGGTCAAGTGGCGGCCCCATCGTTTCTGGTATCTGTTCTGAATAAATAAACGAAGATGGAAGGATCAGATAGTGAAACAGAGTACGAGAAAATACTCAGAGTGTGAGAATCAGAATAAAAGGAGATGGTGTTGAAATATTATGAAAACACATTAGACTAGATTTATGATGTCATTTTAAGGACATCATCTTTCTTGTATTTTCGGTCCTGCATCTTTAAATCTACAGAGATGAAAATGTATTACTGGAAATACTGAGAAACGGGATGAGGAAATAAGACTAGAATGTGTCCTCAAAGGTTAAAGCATTGAACTCAGTGACCTTAACGACACACAATAGTGCTGAGTGGGTCAACGGCACACATGAGACTTGACATAATCAGGGAAGTTTATTTTAAAATTATACACATTATTTACCCTTTAAACCAGATCATTTCAAGATTCTGAGCTGACATTGATGTAAAATGTGTGTTCTGCCATAATGAAAGTGAAACAGTCTGTCATTTATTATAACTGCATGTGTGAAAAACTAATTTGGTTAGATATTGAACTTTTATTTACTTTGACTGATTCAGTTATTCATAAAGAACAAAGAGATGTCATATGTTTTATGATAAAAATGATATTGATATTAAAAACTATTCATTTTGAACCTATTAATTCTACATGGAAAATATTACATTCACAAATGTAAATGGTCTAAAAAACAACAACACATACAACAATTCATAGTACAAAGCAAGCATTACATTGAAGTCCTTTATGGATTGAAAAACACCAAAGCAAAGAAAAGGATAGATATACACTATGTAAAGCCCTAAACATGTTTTTAATGTTCCTTTTTGTTATGTATATGACACCCTATATATTTTCCTTTTCATTTATTGCTTTTATCTTTGTTTGAAGAAGTATGGATGGTGTTTAAACTAAATAAAGGAGTACAAACATATGTGACCTAATAACTTTCAAGGTGTTAATGACGTCATGAGGTTGAATACACGAAACTCTCTATCTGTCAGTCAGAACTGATGAAGCCTCTTGGATGAGAGGTGAAATGTCTTAAACCTTGAAAAGAAGTCCAGCTGCCTCTGATTTAATCTGTGAGGATTACCGTGACCTGGATGAATGAAAATCTACACAAACAAGACAATGTGTCCTGAAGTGATAAGCATATTGTACTAGGGTATCATTTATATTTGGCTGCTATATAGCAAATTCAACCATCTCTGGCCACTCAAGCTATATCTTAATATGCAGTACCACTGTTCGACTATTCAACCATTTAAAAGTACATCAGGAAAAGCCTAATTAATAATTGTTGACTTGACTACTTACAAACTTTTAATTTGCCCTCATTTGGATAACTAATGTCACAGAGTGGGGTTACTACTCTAGTTTGCATGTAAGTGCATCAAATTGCTCTTCTGATGGTTGCATGCTTACTAACAGTCTCTCTTTCTCACTCTCTGTCCCATTGTCTCCTTACTCTGCTTGATCTCCTTGTCTTGCTGTTCCACTTGTTCACACACTGTTCTGGTCAGTCCCTCCACTATGGAGCTCATGATGTTGAAGTCAGCAACGTTGTAGACATGGGTGTTGTTCGGCTCTGATGCGATGGAGTGCAACTCATTCTCATCAGCATTCTTCACACCTGAAAAGATATGGGCAAATATATGATTGTGAGCAAAACATTTTGAGACAGCACTAGTAAACACCCACAAAAAGAAATACGAAATGTGAATTTTTTGCAGAATGGATCACAAATAATCTCAATATAAATGCATGATAGCATAGTGGGGAAATGTTTTTTTAAAAATGTGTAATAAAGTCTTCATCTCGTTTATACAGGTGTGTTTGTGTGTCCATTCTCACCAATCGCAAACAGCTCAACACCAGCATTTCGCAGGCTCTCTGCAGGTGGTATGACATCATCCTGGGACTTTCCATCTGTGATGAGGATCCCAATCTTGGGTCTACCAACCCGAGAACCAGATTCAGGCTTGAAACAATTCTCCAAGATATAAGCCAATGCAAGGCCTGGAGGAGGAGGAGGAGGAGGAGAAATGAGGAAGGAAGATGAAGGCGAAATTATAACAAAAATACAAAAAAAATATTAAAGCGAAGAAGAACAGGAACAGGAGAAAAATGGGGAATTAATATACAGTTATAGTACTAGGATTGCACAGAAAGCTAAAAGGGAGAAAAGAAAGTAAGGAAAGCTATTTTAGGTTCACTGTTAAAAAGAAAGTTATAGTCAGTAAAGTCCAGCACCTGTGAGAGTGTTGCCTCCTTTGTAGGGCAGGTTCTTAACGGCATCGAGGATGGCATCTTTCGTGGAGAAAGTATTTAGATGCCACTCGATCCTGGGATCACCACTATACTGAGCCAGACCTAAAACACATACTCAAGTTGTCATTTGTAATATTGGCTTAAACTTAGACTCATAGCATAAGCACTACAAAACTGACAATATCTGTATTAAGAACAAAAAAAAGAAGCAGGGACCGACCTATCCTCGTCTTATTGATGCCAACATCAAACGCATTGACAAGGTTTTCCAAGAAGGTGCGGACCAGCCGGAAGTTGAGTCGACCAATACTCCAGGAACCGTCCACCAGGATCACGATGTCTGCAATGGCCTCAGTGTGGCATATAAACTGATCAACTAAAGGATGGAGAGAAGATGGGCTGAAATGAATGCAAACTGACCACAGCCAGAGTAAATATATAAGCACTACATAATTGAAAAGATGTCTCCCATAAATAACATTGTCCTTTTACTTTCGATATGCAGGTTCCTCGGCAAAAAGATAGGACACACAAAACAAATCCACGCCTCAAGTCTGCAGGTTTCAGGTTGTTTTTATTACACAAAAAACACTCAGAAAAAAAACCTAGCATTTTTATTGCATACAGTACACATACAGTGCATGATAAGAAATATCATCTTGAGAGCATTCTTTCTGGTCTCTCATAACATCTTCTTGGAATTACTCTCTAAACAAATCATTCAGAAGCCTGACTCATACAATCATTCTTCATTTAAAAGTTAGTTGTAAAGGAAAATCGTAATGGGAAACCTCCCACACACACACAGATTAAAAACACACACACACATACACACACATACACTTTTGTTGGTTCATCTATCACAATACCGCAGCTGCATATCTTGTCATCCTAACCACATAGCCTATAAATGAATACATCCACTTAGAGTTGGATCAGAGATCATAAATCAGTCTATGAGAGTAAGAAGGTTCTGATAAAACAGACTGCTGACTCTGAGAAATGTGAATCATAACTAAACTGGTGTACAAGTGCAGCGACACCACAATCCGTCAGGACAACCATAACACAACGTGATTTTATTTCTCACAACAACCAAGTAAACTTTTCTTCTACTCAAGATTAACCTTAACATGATGAATAAAGTAAGACTTTGACCTTGTGCAACTTGAGAGAAGACATCAGCAGCCAGATTTCTAGTGTATGTGGGAAACCTTACAAGGCTTTGACCTTTCTACAACATATTCCTGCAACTGTTTCAAAACAGTTCTGTACATTGAATCCCTACATGTCTTTTCATTTGAAAGGACACAGGAAGTCAGTATTAGCAGCGTATGGCAGTAACTTATATGGGGCAAACAGGAGCGAATCAAAAGGAGGCTTCATGCTTAAGTAAATATTTTGCGTGTATCATAACATTAGAGAGTATAAGCTGGACCATCTCATTACCGATAAGAGTTCTCTCTAGTACAGCACTCCATGTGCACAACTTTCATCTAATAGCCTTTCTTATTATATTCTGACCACATATGTTAGATGAGTGGCTCAGGTGCATACTGGGTAATTGAAATTCCCTGGGTTAGTCCTAGAGACCTTAGTTATAATTTTGTTTCCCCAGTGTTCTCCTCTCTGTACATCTCCCAGTATTAACTGCAGAATAATACAAAATATGAGAAGTTGTGATTTTCATGGTGTGATGATAAGGTATTCGTTTCAAGAAGTGATTTCCCAGAAAGAGCCTTCTGTCTGCTGTCTGTATCTGTCAGACTGTTTGAACCATCCATCTGCTGCAGACGGCAGATGGAGAGAAGACAAGATTAAGAGGTAGTCTTTGGTTTCCAAATGCATAATGTATAAGATTGAGGTTTTACTATAAAAATAGTGTTTTGAAAAGCTCAGGTGCATAACAGACACAGGGGTACTTTTTGACAACACTGATGATGTCTTTTAAAGTGGCCCGCTTTGGACAAGCAAAAAGTATCTATTATCCTTCCGTCTTGCTGAAAATAGAAGAGAAAAGAAGATAAGTTGTATCTTAGTGTGAGGGTTCCAGGAAAATGGCAAAAGGCTGAGAGGCCAAAGAGTGAAAAAGATGCTTGTTTTGCTTCTTACAAAGCAAACAAGCATGGCATTTAGAGAAAATCTAATGTTAAAGACCAAAGAGAGAGAAGCACAGCCAGAAAGGTTGCTTTAAAAGCAAGAGAAGACTCACACAAAGACTCAAATCAACTGAGGGGATTTTAAATAGTGAAAGACAGACAGGGGGTGTTGGTATCTATAGTAACTGCTGTTGAAACTATGGGTAAATAAAGAAATGAGGGGCTTTATGTTTAAGAAAGAAAGAGTCACGTAGGAGAGAAGGGTACCGGGCAATGTGAAAAGACAAAATACGGTAAACACAGGATTAGAAGGTTGTAATTTCAGTTAATTAAAGCTCACTGACCATTCCCCTGCCTATTGTTGGCAGGGTGGTGAGAACGTCCTTCAACAAGGTCTGACGACGGTGTTTTAGATCCGAACCAATAATCAAGGTTGCCCCTCTCCTTCATATTATCCCTGCTGACATCTGTAAATGGTCTAGTTGGATATCAAGGGTCTTTTTTCCTCGATGAAATCATTTGCTGACATTCATTATAATATAGTTTGAGAAACAACTTCCATAATTGCCAAAGGAAGATAATCCATCTGCGTTAACATGAAACCTTGAGTCAAAGTTGAGCTTTACTGTTATTTCATCGTGTGAATGTGTGCATTTGAAACTCTCTGTAAGCAACCTGACAGAAAACCTGAGAAACTTTCATGTATTTTTCGTAGGTCTTTCTTAACTGGGTACTTGTTCATTTCAAGCAACAGTAGATTTGAGTGTAATGAGTAATTGTAAATGTAAGTGTTCCACATTTAAACCAAATGTGTGCATTTATTTTCTATGACTGAGTTAAAGCTGCTTCTGGCTGTTTTGTCTTCTATTGAGGCCTCAAATTTCATTCTGAATATAATCAGCTAACAATCTTATATATATATATATATATATATATTTAAAAAGTCCACACATCACATCAGAATAAGGGTAATGTCGAAGATGTGAGTGCATACAGTACATGATCCTACACATAAACAGACACACATAGAGCATCCCTCCCAAGAATGGATGTCAGGGAGAATGCTTGCAGTGTTTTACTACTGCAGCTATTGAATCCCTCCCTTACTGCCTGCCAGAAATACCAGGCTCGTTAAAGGTCCTTCTGCTCGTTGGAAGGCCCATCTGCCTTTCTTCCTCTCCCACATTCTCTACCTCTTTCTTTTTCTCTTTCCATCCAACGCCTTTGCTGAGGGACAAAGTTCAGGTACTGAGGAACAATGGGGAATTGTGTCTGTTTGACCACATGAGGGTGAAAAAAGTGTAAAAAAAACAAAAAACAAGAAGGAAGATAAACAGTGAGAATGCAAGACTCTGAGTTTGGGTTTCTTGATGCATCCTGTGGTGCCAAGCTTTTCCTTTAATGTCTAGGTAAACTCCTGTTTTTCTTTGCCTCTCACTCTGACAATGGCTAACTAATAAAAGACAGATTTTGTTTCTGTTTGGCACCACTGCCCACTGCCATGACAGAACTTAACACATGTCAATCTCTACTACTACTACTGTATGTGTATGTTATTATTTCTATTCATATGGGGACCAAATATTTATATGCAAATAGAAACATTTGGAAAATTATTGTGAGTCAACTGAACAGACACAGGGAGAGAGAGAGATGGGTGGGGATAATAAATGTTAGATGCATGCCCAGTAGGGATATAAGAGCTGATCTGCCTCCTCCCTTCGCTGGTGAAAGGAGCCAGAGTTTTCTCAGTTGTCCAAGACAGTTGGAGGTTACCATCTGAGCGAGAGCGGGATGTAATGGTGACTTAAGTGGTGAGCTGGTGAGTATTCTCCCTACTTGCTTCAGCAAATTGGCTTTTCAGCCATGGGACAGCCTTCTTAATACAGTGATAAAAGGAAGTTCAGCAACAACTCCTGTGCTCTGGGTCGACATCATCATCCACCGTGATATTTCACTGTGGCTATCATCATGAAAAAATTCAGTAGACATCTTCCAATAGGATATTTTTTTCTCGGCAGACGTTTTACTTTAAGTAAGAAAAGCACAGATGTTACTAACATTACGTCTCCACTCTATTGAAGTATCCCAGTAAGACAGGACAGAGTCAAAGTGAAGCGGCATGCACAATACCAATATCCTGAAACCCAAGCAGCTGCTTCTGCTCCTACTGCTCATACACTTCATCTAACCAAGCTGAATATATAGATTTGTCTTTGTATTCACGGTTTGTGAACCGCGAGTTTGGAATAACGCCATCTGAATCTTATTCCGTGTAGGAACATGGTCAGAAATGGTACATTTCATATTTACGTGAACCCATGCGAGTACAAAATTGGACAAACACCAACCATAACTGGCATGCGAGCATGTGGTTAGACAGACCGGCCACCTGATGTCCATGAGAGAGCGAGCGACTGCATTATACAACTCAGCCCACAGTGCAGTCTGCAGTGCTGTGGGAAAAATGATGTGGCTGCTTGAAAATTGAATTAACTTGTGTGGGCGTGGAGAAATGGGTATTTAAAAATGTGAATGAAACAATAGAGGCCACTGTTTGGTTGACTCTACATTCGACCAGAGCAAAGACAGATGTTCAGCGACAAAGACAGTGATGAAGACAGGAAACAGAACTGGGAACTAGAAGAGAGAGATGATAAGACATGTAGCATGAGTCACAGTTTGTAGTAAGTAGTAAGACATGTCGCAAAAAACAAACAGACAAATAAAGCTGTATGTTATCTGCAAAGCAAGCCATATTAATTAAAGCAACCCGAGTGCTTTTTAATCTCCTACTCCCAAGAGGTAACATACTCAAACTTATGGATATAGTGGGAAGAGTAATGTGTGCACAATACACAACCAAATACAGACTCTCACAACTTCAAATGCTTGCACACACTTATCTGCTTATCAGATTTTCACCCTCTGTGTCTTCCTTCTCTTTGTTGCTCTCTCTATTCTCATCAACAGTAATTCTCCCGGCCGGATGTGATTTATTGCTGACCTCTATTTAGCCAAGGATCATTGGAGTGTTCTGTCATTTCAATCTCTCTCTAGTTAGGTTTTAATGCCCCTGCCACTGTGATTGTGTTTCACCGTCTGGAATTAACATGGAGAACAGTGACAGAAATGCAGATGGATGGTAGCCAGGATGGTGAGAACATTTCTCTGAAGCTGCTTTTAGAAGAGCACTTCAACCTCAACTCTATATGATTAGAAAATAATTGGATGTTTATTCCCCTGTAGCTAAACACAAGTTAATATGGTTGATTTTGATGCATTAATCCACCCTCTGTAAACACATTTCAGTGAAATGATGAAATAGAAATGATATAATGAAGTGGGTCTGAAGAGATTTTTTTCAGGATAAATAGATCCATTTCTCCAGCCTGCTGATCATCATGTAGAAAGCAATGTTTCAATAGAAGCAATTTCCTGTATGTTATGGAGAAAATGTACACTTTAAATCAATACAGTCTGAGCCTTTCCGCCTCATCTGCTCATGTGTAGGTGGGCTTGCTAAGTGCCAGAATTCACCTGTTAAAACACTTTTGCCAAAGAAGAGAGAACATTTATTGTAATTTTATAAAACACGTTCGTCATTCTCACTTTCCAAAAGATCTCATATTTCTATTAACATTCCGTACAGCCAGAACCTAAGTAAAAATTGACAACCAAAAATAAATTCATACAGAATTGAAACCCCACAATCTGCCTCCACCATGGCTTTCTTTCCAAATGATACATTAGTGTGGCATTTTATTAACACACCTTAAAAAACATTTATTATTATAGCTCAGTGTCCTTTTTCTTAGGATTAATATCAGTCACGTACATTTTGAACAGTTTGTTAGCAGACACACATTGAATTACAGAAACTACACACCATAAAAAATGTTTAATTAAAAACCTCATATCTGTTCACTCAGGCATTTTCAGGACCATTTTCTTAACATACATTTTGACTGTGTTAATAATGACATAAACACTGGCTCAGTTCTATTCAAATGCCCCAATACATCAAACAGTGAGCCAACATGTACAATAGTAGGACCTGAAACTGATGGAGCTAAATGGAATTCAGCCATTACTGAGGATTGTTTGGTTTTTGAAATGAGCCTTACACATTTAGATGGGATGGATTCTCATTTGTTAGTGTTTTTAGCAACCAACAGAGTGGAGGTTGTGACAAGAGGTATTCTTTCGGTGTTTCAGACCGTCACTAAATGCCACTAAATCTGAAAGTCTCTCACGCCATGTGTTTCCCACACAAACGTGGGTGGGCCAGCCAAGTATACATACATTTGCTGGCCTTTTTTTTTTTAGCATTTTCTTTTTCTTAATATCATTTTTATCTCCCATTTTTTAATGCAAAAGATGCCATAAGTGATCGACTAACTGGTGCAGAGGAACCCAAAGAGAGAGAGACGGACGTTTTCTGGACTTACATCCATGCTGAAAAGGCACTGATTATGTGGATTGTGTCTCCTGTTTGATGAAGGGCTACTTGTGCCATTGCTTTGAGCTTAAAGTACACCTGGTGTCCGTGAGAGAGTGAGGACAATTATAATTGGATGATTATAATTAACTTGTTAAGTCATTATTGCTGATGGAGGTGAAGAGATATGATCCAAAACTCCAGAATAGCTAATTAATGGACCTTGAGATTGTGAGCTGTGAGATGGTTTTGTACTATGGAGTTTCTAAAGGTAATGATTAGATTTGTTTCAAAATACCTTTTGTTGTTTGGCTCTGAAGCTGATTCAGCATTCTCTAGAATCGAAACACAAGCCGGTTAACCAAATATACATCAGATCCTGCATAATGCTTGGAAACAGATTTTTTTTTTATTAAATAAAATTGTAGTATCGGTGGAGGTTAAAAGAACGGTCGAAGCACCAACCCAGAGAGCTTTTTTAACCTGCTTACAGCAATGTTTTTCTTCCACAGAAAACCCCCACTGGTGGTACACAAGAGCTCCACAAACCAGATTTTCTTTGTTTACTGGCTTGTTTATTCCATTAAGAGAGACTGGCAGCACATAGATACACCTGCCGTTTGCTCAGCAGCCCTCTCAGACCGACTCAGCCAGGCACAAACATTCGTATTCATTTATGAGGCAGTGTGTGTGTGTATTTGTGTGTGTGTGTACATACTGTGAACGAGGGGGTTTAAAGGTGTAATCCGACAGCTGTTTTTAGAGTCGTTCCACCAGAGACTCTCTTCCCTGCTTCCCTGCCCTTCTTTAATCCACTATCTTCACTGAGTACACAAATGCTCTGACCAAACAGACAATACATGTATGTTACGCCTTACTATTTTCTTTCTGGTTGTCTTCCTCTAATCTCTCTGTCTGGTACACTCTCTCACACACACTTGTTGTACGGGTTCTTGCTTCATAAGTTAAGTTCTTATCATGTCTGGGTTTTTTTTCAGAAATGGGTGTGGCTCTCAAACTTATTGTTGTCATTATTGTGTCATTATTTAGTATAATACTGGCTTACTTAATAATTCTGCAGTTTGCTTGACAGCCCTGCCCCCCTTTTATCTCCCCACTGACAGGCATAAACATCCATCAATTCAAGGGAAGGTGCAGTAACTGTAGGCATGTTTGTGGTGTCATCAGGAAACAATGTAAGGAGGATTTACTGCAGCTAAACTGAGCCACTAAATCGTCACAGAAATAAACCACTATCATCTGAGCAATGACTGAGCCTCTCTTCAAAATAGGGGGATGTGATTAATTTTACCAAACTAGAGGAGCGTTTAGTGTCAATCCATATAACACTTGTCTGATGTCCTACGTCAGCCACAGAAGGTAGACTACTAGATGGGTAAGATTAGAGGAAATGGGATGACAGAATTTACAGGATAGAAAAAAAAGAGATCAAGGGGTTGAGAAAAGTCAGGCAGTAAAACAAAGTTGAGAGAGAGAAAGAGGGTAAAGGGTGCAAGGGATGAAGGATGAGAGGAGAGATGCATAAGAGGAAGAAAAGAGCAATAAATGTGTCATATAAAGCAGAAGGTAGTGCAGAGCAAGAAAACAAGATAGAAAATAAAGAGCAGGGGTCTCATTTGACATTTCATTGTCATAGTAAAAGTATACGGTATGTGCCAAAAATAACCCCATTTATAAAACCGTGTGCATGCACAACTGCACGTAATGTTCCCTGTTTAAATCAGAAAATTCATTGCATTGAATAAAACACTGCATTTATACCATGTTGGGGAGAATCGCAGGAATACAAAGTGTAGGGCTCCCACACAAGAGACCACAGGGTAAGCCTGGGGTCTGTGGTTAGGTTTAGGCTACAGAACTTTGGTTATTGGGGAAGGTCTGTGGTTTCGCTAGAATGTTCCAGAGAACAAAAGAAATCCATCATTAGTGAAACCTTTTTATGTTACATACATGTTCCTCAGAGTGTTATGAGAAAATGTAACTGGTTGGCATTATGTTTCCCTAATAATTGTATTTACTGGTGAGGGTTAGAAAGCACACATTGTCAGTTCCTCCATTACCATAGTCCTCTAGAAGTGTGAGCACAGTGAGGGTCCATGCAGCCATCATGCAGCATTATACAGTATATCATAATTGCAGTATTCATACCATGCTTCACACCTTCTAAAATGAGTATGACTATCAGTTGAATCCCCACCCTGGAAAATCATTGGAAAATGGAGATTTGATCAGTAAACACAACAAAGTTGTGTTCTGGTGAACTTGGCCTGCAAATTATAAAGGACTCATTGCACTCAAAAAGCCTCATTATGAAAGTGTGAGAGCTGTCACAGGCTTTATGTTTAGACGTCACACCATCCACACCTGCAGGTTGTGAAGACATACTGTACAGATGAGGTTATGTGCTGTCTCAATATGGTCTGTGTCTGGCAACAAAGTCGTGTTGAGTGCAACAAACAAAACTGTACGTGGTGAATAACATAATACAATACGGGAAATATTAGTTCGGTTCTGCTGACAGTGCTGATTAAATACTGAGCAGACTTTAGCTTATATATCTTTTCAAATAGAAAGGTGCTTATGGTTTCCAAGAACATACCATTACTGGTGTGAATGTTTATGATAACCTGCAACTATAATTAGCATTTGATATTAAGTGAAATTAAATGTGTGAAAGGAATCATTATACAACCACCTCACAATCTCTGTGACCAATTTCCCCTGTCTTGAAAATGGTTGTACACATGGGTCAGTACAGGTGTGCACATTTAATCGTCAAGTTTGTTTTTATAGATCAGAACTTTTGCGTTGTAAGTGGCGTATGCCTCTTTCAGGCCCCATTTTGAGATGAGACCCTTGGACAACAAAGGAGGAAGAGTTATTAAAAAGGCATTCGAGGTAAGAGTAAAATAAATTCATTACCTAAATGAATACATTTGCTTTTAAAGTTACAAATCAGTTGTTACATTTCTTCAAGGAGGAAAACTTTATCTCACTGTAGTTGATTTGTGGAAGGTGTTTTCAGTTCGCCTCATTTCTGGTTAAAGTACGCTTGCAGCAGACCTTAGAAAAAATAGTAAAGGCAAAGTGGCATCTTTCACGCTAACAGGCACTAAAGTGTACAGTGTGATACAACTTCTAATTGTGACCATGACGTGGGAGGGAAGACTAACTATAACAGGGGGAAAGAAGCAGTTCAGGGAGGAATAGGATGCTTATTACTCTAATTGAACTCTACACTTAAGGAGTCATTGCCACTAATGCCCAAAATGCTATTAGCACATACTCACACATCCGCTTGTTAACCAGTGTCGTACAATTAGCTCGACTCAACCTCGAACCCTTCATTTACTTGAGGACAAGGACACACACACACAGACACACACACACATCCAGCTGAGCAAGGACTGATCCACTTCCAAGTCTCTGAGTGCACATCCAAAGTGTGTGAGACTGATATTTCTTTAGTTCCTCTCAACAGAATTAATTCACTACCTGGCAAATGTCCAAAACAAAATGTAAAACACAACTTAAGATGATTGAAAAGTGTTAAGTGAGATGTGACCAACGGAGACAAAATATACATTTCAGGAGGACATTTACTGGACTTCACTTTTTGTCTCTTCACTTTTCATTTTGGTTTACTTTATTTTTTAAACGCCTCCCTTTAAAACTCTCCTTACTTTGCCCTTCACACAGCACACCAGCTCAGACTGTATTTCCATGCCATCTGTGAATCACATCTATGCCATTAATCTAAAATGTCTTGGAGCCATTCATGCTTTTTAGCCATGATATATATGTGGTTCTTTTTGTTCACAGATGGAAATAACTGATATGATGTTAAGAGGCATTAAAAAAGGAACTGATAGCATCACTCACTAGTTAGTTTGCAGCCTGCACATGCTTGTGGAACCAGCTTTGGCCTCCTTGCCCAGTCTCTCTGGCAATTTGTCAGCCAAATTACACATTTCTCTGGCCATGAACCTTTGCCATCTTGTGTGTCCACGGAGCATTGTGAATGTGGGAGGCTTGGAATTAAAAACAATTCCAGAGAATCAGGGCAAAATGGACAATGACACAGGAAGTGTGTAACTGGTAATTCTGGAAACTAATAGGACAATAAATACGGCAAGACTCACAGGCTCACATACGGATACGCACACATGACACACAGGCATGACGAGATGGAGAAAATTAGATTGAATGAATGTTAGTTAGCCAGAGTGACAAATATAAGATAATGCTAGGAATTAAGGTTGGAAATAAATATAGAAGTTAAATGTAGAAACCTCACTCTCCAAGTGGGAGTGTGTGTCCGCCTACAGATGTGATAGATACTAAGAGACTCTTTCATTATCCGAGTGGTGAATGTCAACCGAATCTCATTGGCCTCCGGTTCAACTTAGACCTGTGTCTGTGTCTGTGTGTCTGTGTCTGTGTCTGTGTCTGTGTGTGTGTGTGTGTGTGTGTGTGTGTGTGCCTGTGTGAGCGCAACTTCGGTAGGAAGTGAGGACACATCATGTTAGGTGAACAGTATCATGGAAGGAAGGAGAAGCTTTTTGCTTGCTAAATGATTTACACTTGTTCGGGTACTTTACTGGCCTGGTGATCTGATTGTTTTATGCACAAAAGCTGGTCAATCATTTAATGAGGAGTCATATTTATATTAAACTCTATCTAGTAATTAAGTGAAGAGTTCTGAAAGGCATCAGTACCTTTTCATCAATATGTGCAACTTAAGAGAAGGTAAGTACAATAAGGGCAATGACATATCACAGGGTGTACTTGTTGAACCATGTCCATAATGTTTTTCAATACCTTGCTAGTTTTCCACGAATCAAAGTCAAATTGAAACCCTGCTTTTTCAAAGGTGGGCAGGTGGTTGTCAATGCAAACAATGCAGCATTAAAGATGGGGCCGACAAGAAAGAATCAAATACTACTTTCGGTTCTTCCTCCTAAGCCATGAACTTGCCCTGCCTGACTGCACCAACTCCCTATTAGTTCCAGTTGGAAGATATGTGTGTGCATCGAGTTTGCCACGTTCAACAAGCTACTCTAATCTAATAAATACATAAATAAATTAGAAGGGCATTCAATATAGTGCATAATCTACCTCTGCCATTGTCCTACAGTCCCTTTTAATTAAAATAAACCCTAATCCAGATTCCACCTAGACACATGCACCATCAAAATGGCTACCCTCAACGTTCTGTTGAAGTTCTATCTTGCAAAGTTCCAAAAAGTAGAATAAAATTCCTGAATCCCACCCTTTGACCGGATCGACTCCAAAGGTGAATGGATTCTTCCCTGTCACATTCCCAAACCTTGCATTAAGTTTCACGAAGGTCTGTTAAGTAGTTTTTGTGTAACCCTACTAACAAACAGGCAAACAAACAAACAAACAATGGCAAAATCATATCCTCCTTTCGCAGGTAACAACTCCATCATATAAACATAAACAAAAGAGCTGTCACAGATGTACCACAGCCTGAAAAGTCTGCCTGGCCTGAGAGTCAGCTATTCACTGCTGTGGGTGTGTGCTCTACGCTAACTGGGTTAGATGCTGAATGACAGTCTGACTGCCGCAGCACTCAATCTCCAGCTCAGGAGGTTACTGCTCACTGCTGTGGGCTTGTGCTTTGTGAAATAGCTGTTGAGTAAGTCTGTTTTTGCTGCAGCAGCAACTCTTGTTCTTCGGCTCAGGGCTGGATGTGTGTTGAATATTCAACTTAAAATCACATCCACAACAAAGTGAACGTCTTTCAAATGTCCAACCAAAAACCAACTACCTACTTCACACTGGTTGTGAAAGTGTAGGGCGTCATTGTTGTCCATATCCAACTACCTCACATCTCATTCACATGTAAAAAAAACACCTAACAATATAATGAACATAAACTAAAAACATGGCTATTGTTAAAACTTATAAGACATACGGCAAATGGCCACGGGTCGGAATCGAACCCGCGCCGGCCGCTAGAGGACTATAGCCTCGGTACAAGAGGCAGGCAATAGCCACATATACACAATGGAATCCCGGATCATCATCATCTCACGCAATTTGGGAACGACCCCACTGTCAACTCCGATGTTGACTGCAGTGCTGTCTGTGCAGACCGAAACAAACTTCATCTTCCACTCATCCGATAAACCTCAGCTATGGAGGAGTTGCAGAAGCCTATTTACTATGTCCACACTGACTTAGCAAGCCAGAGTTCCTCAAAAGGGCTCTAAACAGCACATCTAACAGGAACAGTCAGCAGGTTTCTCCCCGAGGGTCTCAGCTGCACACTGGTTGGAAAGGTGACAGAAGTTCTGATATATATTCATGGGCCAGGCCATGCAGGGCTTTAAAAGTAATAAGTAAATTCCTAAAATCAGTTCTAAAACAAATAGGTCCAGGGACACAGATGTCCCCGTTTACTGGAAAAAACTCAATTTTTGCTGATGTGGATCAACCAGGTGAATGTGAGCAAACTGACATGAAGGTCATCTAAGTTCAAATATGCCATGTATATGTGTGAAACTGAATTCCATCCAGTGTTTTTAAGGCGATGTGGATAGACCATATCCCATTATATACGTATATGCAGCACATACTATAGAAGAACATTCTGTGTAAATAAGTCCACCAAAACGTTTTTTCCCTGCTGAAAATACCAGGTGCTCTTCTGAAAACGCCCAGCTGGGAGCACTTGAGAGCACTTTGGAGGCGCAGCATTTTTCAGCTGAGGCGCTTTGGCTGCTATGATACGGAATATCCGTGGAAGAACATAGTAGGGAGAGAGGACAGACCTGCAGGTCTCTGTGGGTCCTGCCCCTCTTCCGCTGTGATTGGACAGCTGGGTAAAAAGTGGCAATGACGAGCACCGCGTTTCACCCAAATTTGAATGTTTTTCAATAATTATACCTAATACATCATGGGACAGATGGCTTACCAGGATGTCCAATAAAACATTACTGAACACTAGAACGACACTCAGAGCGCACAGACCTTCACAAAGCCAGCACTCCACTCCTCTATGTTATACAGTACAAATGTCCAAGCACAACCAGTATGTCCTGAAAATAATAACTAGAATTATGTCAAAGCATACCGTGCACAGGTAGCTTGTTATCATAATGAAAACGACATGTTTACAGGGAAGAAATGTTACAAAATGAACATTTAAATAGGCATATCGAAAAAAGGCATCACAAGTGACTAGCGTGGAGCCTGCGCTTCTTGAAGAAATATCACATTTTTGGAAGAAAAAAAAACTATCAAATGTAAACACTGGGCACAGGTTTCATGTCAGGATTCCCATGTAAGGAACAACACTGTTCCTGTAACGCATGGTAGGTCTTCATTCATTGTTATAATACTTAAAAAGCAAAAGCAGCATAATGTATACATTGATTATACTTTCAGTATAGCATAACATAGATGTGCTAGTTAATGATTTATTTAACAAATAAAAATAAATATCACATGAAACTATTATACCTGCCTCATGCTAGGGCTGCGCAATTAAACGCTTGCTCATGTCTCTTAATTCAATCAATACTTTTCCCAGTTCATGCGCTCATGAACGGTCCTTAAAAATACTTCTTTTTTTTTTTAAAGTTCAGTCACGTGCCTTCGCCCTGTCTAACCAAAGTTAGTCGCTCAAAATGAATGTGCATGCAAAGCAGCTTGGTGACAGGAGCATAAACACAAACGATACGCCAACAATTCTCCATATTTCTGACACTCCAAGCTTTTGCACCACTCTCACAATTCTCTGTTGACACAAATTCAAACAAGATGCAGCAGGATTTCTGTAGCATTTATTCTGCCAAGGCCACATGCCCTATCCAACAATATTAATGAAAGTGAAAAATAATTTGTTTATCCTGGGCTGTGGTTCGGATCTGCTCCAACATTTAATGGGCACTTATTTGGACAGTGCTCCATACTTCCAAACTGAATTAAAATCAGACCTCTAGTTTTTCTTGTAATCCTGTTGACAAATAGACAAACAAACCTAGCCAATAACCTATCCTCCTTGGCAGAGATAATAACATATGACGGGCAGTAATCACATGTAATTACAATGTAATCATCTATATCATAGAGAAACAAGAAGAGCCGATTCTGTAGCCACGCCAGCAACTCTGTGCTTTGACCTAATGCTAATATCAACATGCTAACAGGCTGATAGTGACAATGCTAACTTGCCAATGTTAACATGTTAACAAACTTTGATTGGTGAGGGTCACAGGATCACCAACATCAGTAAGATTAACCCTTCGAGTGGCTGGACAAACCCACAAACCTCTCTAGAGCAATGACTCTAGCAAGGCTAAAAACGACCTGTGATAATAGTGAGAAAGAAAAAAAATTATATAACTTCTGTATTTTTCCACAGTGTAGTTGTTATGGGACTCCGTCTTTGTTACACCTGTCTTCGTTGCTCCAATTTAGAATAGATCTGCCCAGATTTTATCAGAAGGAGATCATTGAAAATGTATTAATATATAAAGATATAAATAATAAAATGTAAAATTAATATTAGATATGTGCAAATCTACAGTTTCCTTATGTTGAAGAGGTTCTATCTAGTTCTACAGCAAAAACTTTCAATACATACAATATCAGTCTGAACACAGACACACAGTACCCTCAATGAAGCGCCTTTGTCTCTAACCTGCTGTGAGACAATTTAGACCAATAAATAATTCAAACACATGATTTCATGTTGCTTTATGATTCACCCACTTTATGACTCTCTCCCACCTCTCTTCCAGTCTCCAGATCGATGGAAAATCCCTTCCTTTTAAACAGTGTAAAAAATCTGATTATAAACACATGTTGTTGTGTTTAGGGTTTCAATTCAACTTGTACTACGTCTTCTACATTTCAGAGTAGTGCAGTTTTTAAATTATTAGAGCATGCCCGGAATTTATCATATTTTTCTCTGCAGACAGTGACATTGCAAAAGAAGACAGACACTTCATCTCAGACACCGATATACAAGGATAAAAGGAATTCTATTCACATCCTCCAAGAGTGAGCACCTGAATCTGGTGCTTGGATCACCAACTGATTTAGAGGCTAAAAAAAAGAAAGTAAAAGCGTTAGCCCTCTCTCAAAACTGAGATTTAGTCTGGAGTCCCTGACCAACCCTGACATTAATATGGGAAAGTTTTACCAAAGTAAGATATCCTTTTAAAACTTTTCCTGTTTGCTCTCATCTAGACTCAGGCAATGACATCCCAAGAGCAGACAGAAAATTAGTTTCATTTAAAGCACCTGTAATGTCTCTATTTAGTTCCGAGCAGCCACACTTATCCTCCGCAAGATACAATTTACAAATCTGTGGAGTATCTTTCTAGCTCCCTCTACTTTTAAAAAAATGCAAACCTCATTACATGCTCACAAAATGCCCATACACACATGCAGACACACATTCACAATAGCCAGGATGCTTTTGATACAGGAAGCCAAACATGATAACATGATTTGCAAAGACGCAAAAAGTGAGAAAATTTCATGCAGAAAATTTCACATTATTACAGTTTTATTATCAGTATTTTTAACACATCCGAATTAATTGGTAATTATAATAAAACTGCTTAAGAGACTGAAAGAAACTCCAATTTCTTTTAAATCTCTTCATGACTGAGGTGGTACTAGCACACACACACACACACACACACGCACACGCGCACACGCACACACATCAGAGAGGAGCTGAGAGTGTGAGCCAGCTGTTAATGGAAGGTTTTGTAAACAATCCTTCCTGACATAAAAGTGACCCGATTACTACTCTGGAATAAAGCAGTGATGGACCGGGTTAGCATTGATAATACACACAGAAATTCATAAACACAAACCCAGAGGGAGGCTTCATACAACACCATCACTTTGGAGCACTATGGGACATGGGTATTATCACTATAGAACATTAACACACACATACAGGGATGATAGAGGGGGAAGGAAAGAGAAGCGGTCACATATCACAATACAACATGAAAGAGCATCACTACAGTCAACAAAGCTGCGTACACAGGCACTAACACACAACCAGACAGTAAATCCATAAATTCTGTTGAAGCACAGGAGGATATTATCATAATCCCCAACAGGTAAGAGACGGAGCACCAATCAAGGTCACCTCTGCTGCAGTAAACAGTGAGTACATCTGATAAAAGCAGACGGAAGAAATCCAGCTTTTAATCTACCCTCTAACACAAAGTAGAGAACATCAAAGATCCAGAGACTAGTGTGTGTGTGTGTGTGTGTGTGTGTGTGTGTGTGTGTGTGTGTGTGTGTGTGTGTGTGTGTGTGTGTCTGTGTGTGTGTGTGTGTGTGTGTGTGTGTGTGTGTGTGTGTCTGTGTGTGTGTGTGTGTGTGTGTGTGTGTGTCTGTGTGTGTGTGTGTGTGTGTGTGTGTGTGTGTGTGTGTGTGTGTGTGTGTGTGTCTGTGTGTGTGTGTGTCTGTGTGTGTGTGTGTGTGTGTGTGTCTGTGTGTGTGTGTGTGTGTGTGTCTGTGTGTGTGTGTGTGTGTGTCTGTGTGTGTGTGTGTGTGTGTGTGTGTGTGTGTGTGTGTGTGTGTGTGTGTGTGCGTGTGCGTGCGTGTGGTTGAGGGACAGATTCATTTAAGTTGAATGATTGATTTTTTTCCATTTTTATATACATTTAGTTTGGGTTCAATACATCAGCCCAACAGATGTGATTGTCCATGGCTGACTTTAAGACAGAATAGTTAGTGACCAGCCCAGTGTTGGTGTTTGCCCACTGACCATTGTCCTCTCTTTGTCAGGGTGTCAGGGTTCAACAAAAGCAGGACTCAAAAGCAGACAACGCAGAAAGAGGAGAGAGTGCAGTTCAAGGATTTAATAAGTCCAATAGTAATAGTCCAAACATAAGATGACAGTCCATAAGGTGAAATCCAACAAACAAAGGCAAAAAGGCAGGAACACAGGAGGTAACGAAAATCACAGGCAAAATCCAAAAAGAGCAATAAGCAAAAACTAAGGCACAAAAAACAGGCAAAAATCCAACAGAAAGAAAACTTACTGATAAGCACTGGAAACAGGAAACGACAAGGACAAGCTGGCAACATCACACAGACTAAATATACTGGGATAAGGAGGGAATGACAAACTGGTTGCACAGGGAGGAGGAGACAATCAGCAACAGGTGGAGACAATCAGACGATCACACACTGGAGGGAACATATAATAAAGGGGAAGAAACAAGGAGGATACAAAGAAAAACTAACAAGACAGAGCAAACAGACACAGAGGGAAAGAGAGCAAACTGGAACTAAAAACATAGAAGACTAAACACAAGACAGAGAAACCATAAGGATAAAGCAGATCACAAGAAAAACACAGGGAATGCAAAGCAAAAACATGGCATGGATATAGGCATTTCAAAATCAAACAGGAAATAGAGGCAAAATATTATGACATAAACCTTTCAAACTAAAAGGAAACAAAAAACCTGGATCAGATACATGACAATTGGTGCCAACTGTTTCCTATTATGTCATCGAGGGGAGGGGCAACACAAGTTATCAAACTTGCTGTCTTCATTTACTTATACCTCACTATCATTGTAATTATTAGGGATTTCACCTGATTCTTCTATCTATCTATCTATCTATCTATCTATCTATCTATCTATCTATCTATCTATCAGCTGGATGGCTCAGTGGTAATGTCGTTGCCCTTGGATG
Organism: Chaunax sp. Z400; assembly: GCA_037577475.1. NCBI lineage: Eukaryota > Metazoa > Chordata > Actinopteri > Lophiiformes > Chaunacidae > Chaunax > Chaunax sp. Z400. The sequence continues at coordinate 15,811,652 of CM075190.1, forward strand.
GTTCAAATCCCAGCTATGAATCCCTCAGTCAGATCATTCCAAACGATGGATATAGATACAGATTCACACATGGAAGTCAACTCTAATGGATAACAACTCTATACTGAAAAAAGCATGTCAAGGTGGTCAGTCAAATACCTCCAGAGGGTAAGACAAGTGCTGACAGGCCAGCTGAGTGGTAGAAATAAAATCCAAAACATCAACATGCATGCACTACCAGTGGTCACATACCCAGGCCCATCACATACCCAGATAGATGCAACTGATGTCAAGACACATCAGAACTCCTTAGAATACATGGAGAGTTCTACGCAAAGTCTATAGCACCTTGAGACTCTATGAGTAATGTAAAGAGGAAGGGTGAGGATTAGAAAGTGTCTGACCCACAATCCAAGATGAAACAGACAGGAAGACGGCCCCAAAGATGAACCGCTAAGAGACTGAATCAGACAGAGGGCGAGGATGTATCACGGAAGACCAAGCCTCTCCTCTTCCAGTGGCTGGAAAAGGCATGATCAGAGCTCAACAACAGGCCCTAAGCAACAGATCCATAGAGGCACAGGTCCACACGTCTGAAACTACCATCAACAAGACTTTTTATTGTCTTTCAGCTCTTGTTTAATATGATTTAGGATGGCATGATGAATAGTGAGATGAGAAAAAGTTCATGACATGAGAAATCTAAACATTTCTCAACAGAATCTAGGTCTGACAATCACACATAATTACTATTATTGTGAATCCAGTACTTTTCCATAGCTTCATGTGAGAGTTAATACTTCCCTTAAGCACTTCAAGGACTAATCAATATGAAATTGGCTTTTATTTACGATTGATGGTTTTCACCACACAAGAGCCAATTTATTATGCATTCCTGTGATGCAAAGTGTCCATAAATAAGCTTTATAACATGGTTAATTGCACTTTCTCTCCCAACTCTGTGAGTGTGCATGTTCCTCTCTTGCTCCATCAGCAAATATGAAGTGCATATGTAGCATTCCAGAGCAAAGTCGTATTGTGCAGATAAAATATAAGGGTTATAGTCCATAAAAATGATGACACATAGTTGAACTGGAACTCTTTAAACCATACTGAATAATTTAATATAATAATGAATTCATTTAAATTTCTGAATTGCTTTCTTTTGGTGCCTTATGATGAGATGATCACCAAGCACACACACAAAACAAACAAGCAAGCAAACAAACAAACAAAAGGTATCCTAAACCAACTTAAATAATAAGTTCATGAGATTCTGTCTTTGTGTCGACTTTAAGCTTATAAGTATTGGTGAAAAAGTCACAGAAAGTAATTTTTACATATCAGCAGCAGCTACAGTTTCAAATTCAGCCACAAGCATCATTCATGTCTAAATCTGCAAATCACCACCTTCATCTTTCTCTAACGCTCACATAAGCATGCGGAGAAAACCATATTACAAACGACCACTTTATTCTACCGTACAGTCAAAGGCTCCCCGCTGAACGGTTATGGGAAAGAAATCAACCAAGGAAAGTTTCTAGGTAATCAGACACAGACACTAAAGATGAAGATAAATGCTTTTTTTCTTCTCTTGCATTTCAGCGGAGGTTGAAGTATTGGGCATTTAAATATGATTATATTAATGCTGCCAAATGAAAGAACATTTGGTTACAATAACAGAGAGAAAACCAGTACAGTATGTCTTGCTGAGGAGGAGAGCTCATATTAACAGGCAACCATGCAGAAATGAGTGAACATCGGTCACTCATCACCTGAGATCAGGATTCACAGTTGCCAAATAGCTCTCAGCGTTGCATATGCTAAAGAGTTTACAAAAAAGCATCACTGTGAGGTTTAGGCATCAGTAGACCATCATATGTTTGTCTGTCTGGGTTTTCTTTAAGCCAGTTGCACACAAATTCTGTATTGGGGAAACACTTCACATTCAGATCCAACGGGATATGGACTCATAGAGCTGGTGGTTAAGACCACACCAATTGGCTGTTTTTCCTACCTCCAGACACCGCTATGGCAATTGGCTTGGAGGGCAAATTTAAGAGTCTTACTCAGCATAATAATTTTATTTATTGCTTTCATGTGAGCACAGGATGTGCATATGGCTTCCTCTCCTGGCAACAGTGGCAACAATGTGTGGGTTTTTGTCCTACCTCCAGAGATCTCATTGGCATCCTCCGGAGGTACCACTGAATCAGTCAGCCTCTTGGGGTCAGACTTTTCTCCTGCACTCTCACCTTTTTTAGCTGCAACACATGAAAAAAAAAGTTACTTACATGTTAGCAGAGTATGTTATATAAAAAATGATAGGAGAGGAGAGGAGATAGTGTATAGTAGTGTAGTGTTTACATTGGAGAGGAGTATGTGGAAGCTATAAATAACAATACAGGAACAGAATAAAAGTAAAATGTACCTTTCAGTCTACCCTGAAGTGGTCTGCTCTGCTCATTTCCACTGACGGCGATGACACTGACAGTGTAGTCTTTAGAGGGCTTGTAGTCTGTTATAAACACCTTAGTATCAGATTTAGATACTATAATCTCCCTCTGCTCACCACCTGATAAACAGAAGAGAAGGAGGAGCAATGGTTATACTCAAGGATGTTGTGATTCAGTGTTTTTCCTTTATTGTTGCTATATTCCATTTCTATATTCAGTACAATATTTATGAAGTTAATTCAGCCGAGGAGCTAATCAACATTTTCCATTCTGAAGGCAAGTAAACATTCTGTTCAAGGTTGAAATGTTTAATCTCATAGAGGACTTGTTAGCTGGTATCTTTAGCTCCAAGACAAAGAGGGGTCAAAAGAAAGTTCTGTTTTTGATGCAGTTAGTATTTCTAGATCAAGTGCCGAATATTAATAATATTAGTTAGTTAATATTTTAGCTTGTGGAAATACAGTTTGTTCCTGAAATGAATTGTCGATCCTCATCAAGAAACAAGCGTGTGTGTGTGCTTTCCTTAGCACTTAATCCCCATCAGACCAACAGGCCACATTATCACCCCATTTCAATTTTGACCCTCCAATCAATTCCGCCATCAATAAGGCTATGTGTGTCTGTGTGCTTCATCAGCTCTTCTGTCCCCTGTGCCATGCAGAGTGATGACTAATGACATCTTTAGGGGGAGGAAGATAAATCCTGCTGAAGGGTGACAGCAGGTTAGGTGAGGTAACGCCACAACCTGAACCTTAATCTATGCTGGGAGAAGAAAAGTACTCTCAATCAAACAAATATCAAAAAAAGTGAAAGGTATTCACTGAGATTACAGGTCTCAGTTTTCTCAAAAAGCAAGCGATCAAAGAACCTGCCTTTAATCACCTGTTTAGTCTTTTCAAATGGAAAGAACTGGGCCTCGTTATTTTCTGAACTCTGTGCGTGAATCATCCTCTCTCATTTCCATCTCAGAGTAAAAGTTATTAAAAACACCAAACAGGAAGTGAGATGTGTTAATACGAAACAATTCCACATTTTGGAGAATATGCTCACTCACATTCTTTCTGACGGTTAAATGAGAAGATCAATACCACGTCTGTACGCAAGGTATGAAGCAGGCAGCAGGCAACTCTCTTAGCTTAGCATAAAGCTAGGATACAAGGGGGAAGCAGCTAGTTTGACTCTCTCCAAGGACCAAAAGCGCATAAGTGTTGTCAAAGATTTTATTTGCTGAACATGTTACAGCAAAACTGTTAACATTTGATACTTTTAGAAATAAAAATATGAACAAAACTGATTTCTTCAGTCTGGTAAAAAGCATGTATTTGTATGTATCTCACAATTAAGACCCCCACAGGGGTGGAGGGATGACCTACTGGACCTCTTGCAATTTTAATTGAACACCCTCGGTCTATTGTGTCAGTGCTGCAGGATATTCTCATGTATTGCTGCTGTAAACACTAAAACCTTTATCAAACCTCAGCTCAACTTCTTGTACCTTACAAAGTTTGAAAAGCGAAAACACTCACAAATCATTCTTCCAATTGGTTGCGGCAGCAGCGTAACAAAAACTTGCTGTTGCAAAGAATACAGTGAAAACTCAACTTTTTTCTTTGTTTGTTTAGTTTCATCTCTGCTGGGATTTTAGAGAGTAATAAATATAGACATCTGGCATTGATAAATAACACACAGTTATGCAAGTGCACACACACAACCCACATAATTTGAAATTCAGAATTGTTGGGAAGCAATTGTATGGACTTCCAATTATAAGTGCTTTTTTCTGTTTAATTCATGCACTGTCACATCATAGAATAGGGAACAATACCACTGGAGAGAGAAGGGCTGGGTTGAGTTATACGCTTTTTGATGCAAAAAGACGTTGGTTATATTATCTACAAGGATACAGACTGATAATGAGAAGATTTTGACAGGGGACATATGCTTTAAAGAATATAAGCGTTAAGAAAAGACAGCTAACCATTTTAGTTGGAAAAAAAAGAATCACATGCTTTGACCTAAAAACTAAACCCTTACCCACTTGGACTTGAGCTGCTCTTTTTTAGAAAAGCTCTCAGAAAAAGAAAAATATGATGTGGCTATCCCCATAGTGTACAGATGCAGTAAGGACACTCAAAGTCTAATCTTTACTGCATTTGCTGTCAGAGGCAGCAAGAATTTGCCGGATGAGGTGTTTCTTGCAAAGGGTTTGCGTGTAACAAGAGTGCTTATTCAGTGCCACTTATTCATCTTTATAACTGCTGTGAAAGAATCATCTGCAGTGTTTAGCACAGCGTTCGTGAGGGACAAACGTAGGCAGCGGAGCAGATATAGTTAAGGGAATTGATGTGAAGGTGGCGTGTGGCTGCGGAGGAACGTGTACCGTGGTTGCATGGTGAAGGAGACGTCACTGGGAATTTAGAATGATTACTGACTACACGGTGCATGGCCAGAAAAGGAGAGGTCATGTCCCATGTCTTTACAATGATCGACTACTGACAGATGCAGGATAAAAACGGGGTGTCAGGCATCCATCATGTCCACACCACACAGTGATAATGCAGTTTAATACTGAATGAATGAATGACTGCTGTGGCTGCTGTTGTCTTTCATCTGTGCTGGATTGAACTCTATCAAGAGACTGCGAAGGTATGACTGTCTTGTGTACTTATCAGTCCCATTTTAAAACAGCTGACAGGCTCTACTGTATGCATGCAGCTAAAGCCCTCCTTTGTCTCAAACTTGGCAGAGGTGCAGGACAGTGTTTGAGTCCAACACAACTCTCAAGAGTGTGATCCTTTCAAAGGAGCTTTGATAAGAAGTAAATTACATAATCTGTCCTTGCAGACAGAAAATCCAAGTAATAATGGGATCCTTTCCTCAAAATGTAGGTCCTGCTTCCCTATATAAAAGACATTTCTGTACCTGTGTGTGTGTGTGTGTGTGTGTGTATACAGCAAAATGATCCAACCTGGTATACTGTTGTAGAGGAATAGGTAGCTGTCAAAGTCTCCTTTGGGTTCCCTCCATGAAACAAGGAGTTTGCTTGGGCTCAGTACTTTGAATCGCAGCCTCCTCGGAGCTGCAACTGAAAAACAGTTAACCACATTTAAATCAGCTTCAATAAATCTGGGGGATTACTGTAAATAAAAAATGTATACAAGTATTTTTGAATGAAAATGAAGAGTTCCCAAACCACCAGTCAAAAAGTGTTAATATGAAAACAAGTCAGTAGATGTAGCCTGTTTAAAGCAGGTGTTACATTGTTATTCTGCTTTGCTATTCTGTATGAAATGTACAAAGACAGAATCAGGGGATCACTGTTGTTCCGCCTTTGAGTCGCAGCTGAGGTAGCAACAGTGCCGAATCGACGTTTGTCTAAAAGGGAGTGAGCAGGCAAGGCGGTAGGACACGATGGGGATGTGAGCTTTTACTTGTTATTTGTGTGACAACCAATCGGAAGATTTAAAAAGCTGCAAGTAGCAGTTAACAATGAGATTAAAGAAGAAAATCAGCTGAAAGTATTTCCAATTTGAGGAGATAGCGCAAGGTCCGAGAGCTCCTTAACGTCTTTGCAGGGGACGAGATCAACCGGCATGTAACAGGGAAGGCAAATGAGGCATATGTAAAGACGCCTAGACGCCTAAGCAGCTATGTTATAAATTACACCTCTTTTGCTCACGGAAGGCAAATGTAAAAGCACGCACTGGGGTGGCATTATGTCACCGCTGTGTGGTTCAGTATAAAATATAAATAATGAATAGTCTTTGTAGTGGCAGTCTTGTAAAAAAAGAAGAAATTGACAAAAGCCCATTTCTTTATCTGTGTGGATGAGTGAGTGTCCATGTCTGATCCATTCAATACCGTGGAGAAATGACTGGTTTACTGCAGCATCCTTTCAAGCCCTCTGTCAATGAAAATTGCAGTGGTCTGTTAAAAACGGTGACAGTGAGCGTATGTGTGTGTGGTCTATAGCTTCTTACATTTAGTATATTTTGTAGAGTCAAAAGGTGGTAGAGAAGCAGAGAATTCGACCGGTTTTAATCTACAGAGACAGACGACTAAAGAAAAGACACATGAATGTAGTATTGTGGAATACTACAGATTCACCTCAGATAAAAGAAAAAGTCACTGACATAACCTTTATGTCTGCGACACATATCACCATTTTGTTAGTTTCTGTAAATGAGGAGACATTGTCATCCATAAATATGATGACACTGCAAATGTAAAGTCACTTTGCCTGTCAGCACTCTTTAAAACGTCAAAAATTTGACATGGGGCGCAGATAGTGCAGTGGTTAGAGCGCACACCCCATGTACCTAGGCTACAGTCCTCTAGCGGTCGCTGCGGGTTTGATTCCAACCCGTGGCCATTTGCCGCATGTCTTCCCCCCACTTTCTCTCCTGTCACCTCTTCGGCTGTTCTATCAAATAAAGGCACAAAAATAACTTTAAAAAATAAAATAAAATAAAATAACATGTCTTAAAAAGTACGGAAATGTAATTAACTATGGGGTCAGGCTGACATAATCAAAAAGAATTAAAACTGATGTTTATTTTTTTTACTATTTTAGGAATAAAACAAACTAAATAGGATTGAATAACAACACAATTTCGACTCAAATTCAAAAGACATAATTACAGGTGTCATGGACAAACAAGTAATTTTATTCTCTGCGCACATCAGTCAGCGAGCCAACTTTTCAGCAGTCCACATGATATATCTTTATAAGAGTATAATTTCCTACTCTGGCCTGAAGGGATCTCTGGAATAATATTAATGAACTACAATTTTAAAATCTCAAATTATCTCTTTGAGCTATAATAAACTTGAAGAACCTTTCACTTCAAATGCTGACCCACATTAACCTAAAATCGATGCTGATGTTTCTATTAATACCAAGTAATGAATGCTTATAGAGTGCTGACATGCAAAGACTGTACATCAGCTTTTATGGAGAAACTGTGTAGAGAAAAATGGGTGATATGACTGACAAACCTGAGGGGTACTGTGCTGGATTTTCACTTGATGATGAGAACAGACCTCCATCTTTCTCAACGGAAAATCCAATTCACGTCACATATCAGAGAGCACTGTATCTTCCACGTTGCATTATTGAATTATGTTGCAGGCAAAAGAGTTAGAGATGTCTGTTACAGTTAGTCCATTTAATATTTCTTCAAAAGGTGGAACGAATGAATCAAGTAATGTTAACATGTGTTAAACAACTGTAACAACCTGTACATTTGTTTTCTTGTGCTATATTAAATACACTGGTTTATAATGTGTAGGAATGTTACACTTTTCCTTTAATCAAATCAAATATCAATGTAAAGAGAAAAGTTAAAGAAAGATTGATCTCTTTCAAAAAATAATAATTTCAGCCAGACTTTCCTGCCAAACACCTTTAAAATTTTAGTCATGGTTTTACCTCACAAGTTAATGTCAAGTCCAGACGTCAAAATAACACAATGTCAGTTTGTCAAATGACGACAACTTGTTGAACTTTTCACCACCTGATCTCATGATCCTGTTTGATCGCTCTACAGAGACACAGTGGAGCAGAGTTTCACATGCTGCTCAATCCTATTCTTAAGCAACCACCACGCCACCATCAAAATGCATAGGATGAAACGGTATAATTACACCACACAATAAGAATCCATGAATAATTTAAGTCTGTGACAGAGCTGGTAGATTATTCCTGTGGTATCACTTTGTGTGTGCTTGATAGTAGTTGAATTGAGTTGGCAGACTGGGAACTAATAACTGGATCAAAATTGCCTTGAATACCTTGATCTTTGCTTTTGCATGTAAATGCGCACACACACACATACACACCATCGAATTATAACAAAAAAAATCTGAATCTAAGTGCCAAGATGCTTTTGTGAAAAGCATTAAGACGCCCTCTCTCTGGATCCTTGTTGCTTTGCATGAATATTGTAGCAATCCTGGCTGGATGGCTTTAACTCTCCCCTAAAACTCACAGAGTGAATGCCCACACATAGCGCGACAGTATATCACACAAACCAGAGTCATTTATCTGTAAGAGTTACACCGCAGGAATCAGAGAGCCTCCAACAGCGACTTGCATCAGCTTCTTGCCAGGTAGTAAATGCAAGTCCAGGCATTTGGCAGAACTTTGGCATCCACAGCTTAGCAAGAGAATTAAGCTGCAGTAAATAGTCTGAGTCAGTGAAGGCTCAATGAAAAAACTTACCCCATGTGCCATAAAATTATAGAAATCCCTGCAAAAGTTATATTTAACATGTCTTCACCTCATGTAGCCTAATTTCAAGATGTTTTAAAAAAAAAAGGTTCTAATAACTATGAACTTGAGTAATCTCCAGACTCTGTCGGGAGCATGAAAAAAAAAAAACTTTACTGTAGGCCCTGTGAACGGGAATCATCTGGGTTAGAGTGATACAAAAACAGCTTGGTGCCCCAGTTTGAGAAGCAATGACTATTCCCTTGGATTAGCAGTGGTGGAAGCTAGCAGGGATTCCTGGTAAACGAGTAAATGCTCGCTGTTCAGTCCTCTGTTTCACTACTTCTCCCATCTCCACGCCTTATCTGATTAAAATTCTTCTTCCAGTTTCTCCTGATTTGGCTCAGCATCCTGCACAACGTTGGCTTTAGGGCTGTCAAGGTTAACGATCGTGATTAATCTGGAAAATTCAACAGTTTTATTAATCTTAATAAAAAAAATAAAAATAAATTTAAAAAAAAGGGCGGCTGTGGCTCAGGGGGTAGAGCGGTCGTTCACGGAACAAAAGGTCAGTGGTTCGATCCTCAGCCCCTGCAAGTCCACAAGTTGAAGTATCCTTGAGCAAGATACTGAACCCCAATTTGCTCCCCGGGCGCCGCGTGTAGTGGCAGCCCACTGCTCCTCAGGGATGGTTCAAATGCAGAGAAAGAATTTCCCCCTGTGGGACTAATAAAGGTATCAAAAAAAAAAAAAAATCTAACAAATTTGACCAAATTAACGCAAATTAATCAAATAATCATGTTTGCCCCCAGTTCCTCTTCCTCCCATCCAAGCTATCCTTCGATTGTCTTCATTTGGTCCTCTCTTTTCCGCTGTTCTCCTCAATTGTCACTCTACTTTTATTCTTCCTCTCTTTTCCCTCATCTTCACTCCTCCACTTCTCCTTGCCCTTCATTTTTCCATCTTTTAAATCCCTGTTTTCCTCCTCCTCTCCAGATTAGCCCTCATACTGACTCTACAGTGAAGACTCAAGCTATAGTAGTTTCACTAATACGCAGGCTTTATGCATGACAACTACTGGCTTTCACTGTCACCACAAGATAGTGTAGTGTACATGAGGAAGATGGGGGATGTGTGTGTGTGTGTGTGTGTGTGTGTGTTCTATTTCTTTCCACCTCTCAGCTCGTTTTATCTCCTCTGCTGCTGTCATGGAACACTTCACTCTTTTAACACATCTCCTCCTCTCATCCTTAGGTTTAAACTCCCTCTCCTCCTCTTCCCTTGTTTTCTCCTCTGCTTTTTTATCCCATCTTTTCCTCTTCTGCACCACCTGCAATCCACTCCTTAGTGCCTTTTTTCTGTGCTTCATCTGTGTATGCCTTTTCCCCAACACTTATCTCTGTGTTGCATTGTGTGCGCACAATGCGTATGTGTGTATAAGTGTGTACGAGTCTGAAATCTCTCTTCTTAAGAAGTCAGTTGGATGAATCCTTCCTCATGTGCAGTCTGGTGAAGGGAGCCGTAATAATCCGCCTGCCTACCAACCAACGGGGGAAAAAAAATCACCATATAATACTCAACTGGGTTCATTCTGTACGAGATGATTAGCATTAAACAAGAATGAAATATTACATTCAAGAGTCTGCTATTCTAACACAGATAATTTCTGAGTCTGGGCCTCTTCTTAGTTAACTGGAAAACTTACACTGAAAAGCAATTAAATCTTACATTCAGTCTTTACAGAATAAATGTTATTAATACGTTTATTACAACTTTTTTGGTCATCATTTCAATAATCATACTATTATACTCAACAAAATAAAATACTAATTTGACCATCTGTACTTACTGCAATGTGCTCACAGTTTTTTTCCCCCCCTGTACAATAAAGCATTATTACATTACATTACATCTACCTCTCCTCTCCCCTGTTTAATGTTTGCCTCTGTGTTTCATTACATTCATTCATTCATTACATTTTTGGTGTGCTCACTTTCACTTTTACCACCAAGTAAACTCTTCACGGAATATTTTTAGGTTAACTGAATCTATTTGTTAAAGAAATGATGCAACCATTGCATTATCAGTAGTCTCTAAAGTTCCCCCCAATGATCCAGCACTTTTTAGTTTCTTCTCACTGTTTTACTTTTGAAACAGTTGACATAGCTGTATGGCTCTTCTAATACATATCTGTATGCATCATCAGTCTCTGTTCTGGCCACCAGCAGGTGAACATGTGGGGCATTTTACAGATAGAGACGAATAATTCCCTCAGGAGTTGGTGGACACCAAAAATAGAGCTAAAAGGAGAGTGAACATTTATCAGGTGAAATCAACCATGACTTCAAATGGAATCTGTTACATTTTTAACTGCTGGATGTGTAAACAGACAACTTTTATCTAAAATATAATATTATAATATTACTCTTTATTCCTTTGTTAGACTCAAAATGAACAAAAAATTATTAATGTAGGTTTTAGATTATTATTATTATTATTGCAAGGTGTTATTATCCAATACCTTGACAAATGAGACAGTGAGTAATCTTTAATTTTTTGGATTACATATGGATGACAGAGAGATCACATAAAATCTAGTTAATGCTTCTTTTTGAACAATTGTCTTTTTCTTTCCACAAAGACAGTTATTCTCAGTTTTTTGAAGAAAATGAGGACACAAGTAGCCAATTCACAACCTTTTACTACCACAACCTCTGTTTAACCCTGAGTCACTTAAGGCTCTGCACGCTTATCCACTCTGTGATTTTGGGGAGTGTGTCTACAGTATGTTCAAAAATGCATGTCGCCAATTTCATGCTCTTCAGAACTTCTCCACCTAAAACACATTATTCCTACCTACACTGTGGTATCCAAACTGTTGAATTCCCATTCCCAAGGCTATTTAATTTTGCCCATTTAAATGTTATTTTGTTGGTTTGTTGGTTTGTTTTTATAAATTTTTTTTATTACATGTTCAAAATAAAGACCTAAAGACCTAAAAAAAAAGAAAGAAATTTGGATGAATCACTCTCAACTTCAGGCCAGAAGATCTATAAAAGATCACCACAGTTTCACGGTTGGGGCCAAAGATCAGTGTGATCAGTATCTAACCAAATGTGAAATATGGTTACAATCTCCTCTTCTACTCTTGAGACATGGCATTAAATAATGAACTGAAAACTGTTTTTACAGAACATAATGATGTGCCAGTTAAGTTGGCCTTTTGAATATAAAATGTTATTCCTAAATATTTTATCCTATTAGACATTTGTGTGAAATGTTGGCCTAATTAGCATATGAATTCTTGAGTTTTGACTAAAACTATCTTTTCGTGAGGTCAGAGTAACCTTGAATTTTGATCACTGACCACCAAACTCCTACCACTTCATCCTTGTGTTTAAGTGGGCATATGTACCGAATTTGAAAAAATTCACTCATGGTGTTCCTCAGACATCGCATTCACGAGTATTGGACTGACAGCCCAAAACCATAATGCATCCATAATAGCTACAGCTATCACCAGCAATGGATCGTTATTGTTTATTCACAATTAAAGAACACTGTCTAAAAATAACAACAGGGCAACCTTAAAGAACCTCTTGCACACAATTTTCTGAATTATTCAATGCTCCATTTGGTTCCAAGTGGCTGATGATTATGACAAGCTGGATGACCATCAACAGCAGCAGAGTGGTGAATTGACGACAGTCTGGTTTTGGATCATTTGGCAGCTTGTAAATACAAAACAGGTTGTTCCATTTCACCCAATCTTTTGTTTATGAATAAATGATTTTTCATCATTGGCCTCCTGCCCTCTTCATTATAACTGAAATTATTGGTCAACACTTTGACTCATACTAATTCATCAGGCTGCCCTCTAACCACATATACACAAACACACACACAAACACATGTATCTAGTCGCTCAGACACAAACATAATGACTACTCGAGCACATTACTGAATATTATTTCTGAAACATGGTACTGACTTGGGCTGTCAGCCAATCAACAAAATCAATTACAACAATTAACTATGCACAGTAAACGGACACAAGGACAGTTCAACCCACACACATGTAGCATCTTTACAGTGACTGAATGACTTATCCAATGAACAGGACTGATTGTGAAAATAAATGCGACATTAACAATACGGCATGACAACTCTTCTTTTTTACTGGCTCACATGTAATGATGTAAGACTTCCATCTCTTGGCATCCTAATTCCATCTATCCTGCTTCCTTCACTTCTGCACTGGAAACAGCAACACAACCCTGCACCGCTCTGAGGACTGAGCAGAGAAGAAAATTCACATTTCCCTTTTCGATACTTCCCAGGGCCAAAGTAAGAGCCAGACAACAAAAAACAACAGCAATCCACTGTTTCTCCATTAAGAAAACCCACTTAGCTCAATGCATGATGCTCAATGACATCTAACAAAGTTGTTTATTTGTTAATTTTTTTAAAAAGCTAAGAGAGTTTGTTGAATGTGACGATCTCTGCTCACACATATCTCCCATATTTCAGATCACACATTCCTGTATTTCTGAGGGGTGGCTTTGGAGGGAGGCTTCAAGAGAGGGGTGGAATTTTTACATCTAGATACTCTTGCTCATTTCTCCAACTTTACAAACCCCAACTTAAATTCTGCTTAATTTGGTGATCCCCAGACTTTTCACTTATGACCACCAAGTTTTTAGATATGAAGTTCTTGATGATTATTTTATGGAATGCCTTGAAATTTCAGACTTCCACTGAACAGGGCTGCCGGCTGGATTGGACCATGACTCTGGTGATATAAAGACATGGCTGACGGGGCACAGGAGAGAGGTGAAGTGGCAGACGAGTGGAAGAGAGTTGGGCATTAGCAGCAGGCGAGAACCACATGTAGAGACAGAATATTTTCACATTGTACTCAGTGAAAAAAGATTTATTTCAACTAAAAAAAAAAATGTTTTCTTACCATTTTATGAGATTATTTTGTTTATTTTGACACTAAACGGACAAACAGAGCTTGTGAAAGTTAATTTACTTTTCTTGTACATCTCCCAGCTGAAACTACAGGGGGGCTACATTATCATACCATCACCTTTGGAGGTACTGGTGTTAGTGGCCCTTTAGCATGCTAACTTATGAATATATCTTTGCAACACAATACCAAGTTTTTCATATAACATCAACACTGTCTCTTCACATTTGGTTGATATTGTTGGAATATTTTAAACTAACAAACTGGCCATTTCTTTCAAATTGCCTCTTTATGGAAGTCACATATCCAGTAAATGGGGGAAAAAACATTTAATATTAATTAAATGCAAGTCTTAATTGCATTTCCTTTTCAATGTATCATGCAAATTGCAACTTAATATATTTACATGTATTTGTTTGAGTCAATGTCAAACTTTCCACATTTGCTCAATGTGCAACAGTAAAATTTTTGATTTCATTAGAATGAAATTATGACCAATTAAGTGATATTCTTGGACTTAAATTAAACTAAACATTACTATGTAGGTGTGAATGCCAAATCTTTTGCGGTATTTGTAATTTCATGGTGAGGAAAAACCCTTCCTGAACCGACCCACTCTTTAGTGGTGGGAGTTCCTGATGAGATCCAGACATTTGTGTTGTATATACAAACATCCTCCATGGGTAGAGCACATACTAATCCTCAAGCTTAAATCCCCTCTGACCAGATGTTGCAGCTTACAGTGGACAGACCAAGCAAAAATTAATGGCTATCACATGCTCCCTGATGAGGGGATTGAGCAGGGCGCCCTCTTATAGAGTCTGGGAGGTTGGCCATGCTGTTCACTGGGATCAAATCCCAGGCTAATTTATGCTGTCACACTTCTGTCTCACCTCTCCTTTCTGTCTGCATGACCTACAGAACTGCTGATGAAAATTGGAATAAAATGAGAAGGGGGAGAAAGACATGAGCAAAAATAAATGTAGAGAACGAGAGCAAGACAAACGGAGGATGAGAAAACAAAAGAAAAAAAAAAGACTTCAATTCAAATTCAATGAGGGTGGGAGGAATAAAACAGAAAAGTTACTTCCTTACTGTTAAGTAAAGACTTCCACTGAAACACAAAGCAGCTCCATATGGATCCATTCAGATTATCCAGCAAAACCGTCGCACAAACAAAAATTTGCCTCTAAATGACCCATGTAATATAATCAATTAGAATATTATAATAAAATTAATTATCTTAGGATGGAATTTCTTTTTTGTTTATGTGTAAAAAATAATAAAAAGGTTGGTGTCATATTTGTATTATTGCTTTTGAACACAGAGACAAATAAATCTTTATTTGATTTGTCTATATAGTGTTTCTATAAACAAGAGGTGCTGCCTTCCTGCTCCTCTTACTCATCCTGGAACGAGCTACGTGAGCTACGCACACACACACACACACACACACACACACACACACACACACACACACACACACACACACAAAGCAGGGTCAGTGTCCCCTAGGGTCATTTTCATATGATCGCTGTCCTAACTACAGTAACTACGTTACAGCGAGGTCTGACCCTCTGCACTTCATAGGCCGCCCCTTACAAACCAAGACTCCCATTTACTCATGCAGAACACACACACTGACACACATGCAGTTACACACACATATACACTGCAGTCAGGAGATTCCGAAAAGAGCTCTTGGATCCGTTTTGCTCTGCATTCCACAGCTGTGTTGAAATAATACCATCCAACAACTCTGACTCCAAATCACCTGACGCCTTGGATTTTATCACATGATAAGAAAGGACAAGGGTGATTTAAATGACTGTATTAACAAGTCTTAGAGGTCTCATTCAGCAAAACACATATCTGTTACGTATGAAATACAGTGTGCTAATAATGCTACATAAAGAGATATTATAAAAGATTATGTACTAAAATAGGAAATACATTATACATTTTGGACAAATAAATAACCTTGATTAACATTATGTTCAACTTGAAGTAAAACACACTACATTGTGCAGCACATTGCACAGCAAATCATCATCACATTTTGAGGCACATTTTACAACACATTTATTAAATACCCTCTGAAGCGTGGCGGCTTCGACAGGGGTGTTGCAACCATTGCCGTGTTGCCAGGGTGAAATGGCATGATGATATGAATGTGATATGATGGTGAACAAGATGTAATCTGATTGTACTGAGCCTGCACATCGAATAGAGTAAACAGCAGAGGAAGGACTGATTTGGAAAAAGGGGAGGAAAAGACAGAGCATGAGATAGAGGATGGTAGAGAGGAGAGAAGGAGGCATGAGTGGTGAAGAGAACCGATGGGAAGATGCTGGATGGCCTAAGTGGGGAGACTTACAAGTAAAGAAAAGTTGCATGGGCAACGGGCATAAGGAGATCTCTTGGAAGTCAGGGGAGGAGATAAGGAGGCGATCATGTGGGATGAGAGGGTAAGAAGCACTGAGAGATTATTGGAGAAAAAGAAAAGATACTTACCCTGACCCTGTGCCTTACTGGGGACATGGGAAACGATAGCCAGTAACACCAGTGGAGCCCACAAACACCATCTAATCTGCCCTGTTGACAACATCCTCACAGCCGTCTAGACCTGCACAGAAAGAAAGCAGATATGTTGAGAAAATGCAAAATAGGGAAAAAGCAAGACACAAAGGCAGTTAAGAGACAGAAGGGGGATTTCAGTGACAGAAACACCACGAATGCCATTCGGCTGCAGAGAGGCTCTGTGGGTCAAGAAGACCCACCTTGCCCACGCCAAGACGCTGATCTGGCATCAGTTACTCCAGTCTTATATCCCCTTTGATAAAATTACAGAGTAGAAGTCTGAGAGTCTAGACTGACCACAGAGCAGCGGTCGAACCTCCTGCCTACACAGAGCAGGGAAACAGTGGAGGACTTTGTTTGAGGGGAGAGAGGAGAAGGGAAGAAATTGAACAAAAGAGCTGACAGAAAAAGGGATGGAGGACGGACAGAGTGATAGACAGACAGGGAGTGAGCAGTTTGATTGACTGGAGAAGGAAAATTTCATGAGAGCCACTGACAGACCAAGAGCAAACAACAACAGCACTACCACTCTTCTCCCCATCTCGTCTAATTCTATCACCCCTCACTTTTTGTTCTTTGCACCGTCTCCATATTTCCCCTTCTTTACCTCTCCATATCTTTCTTCTTCTCCAGTCTGCCACTCACTACTACACACTGATGATGGACACAGGAAGTCATCTGATCATTTGGGGAAACATACTCTCTCTGACACGTCGTATGAATGAAGCGGTATGTGCAACAAAAGTTGTTGCATGAGTCATTCTCAGATGAGAAGTTCAAGCTCCTTCAAATCAGACAGTGTCAAAAGGCCAGAATAATGACATGCATATTGATAAGCATGGAATGCTCTAAGAAATAGGATTTTTTTTCTTCTATAGATCAGCCTCAGGACATGAAAAGGGAAATGAGAAGGAAAGAAAATGATTCCGTTAGTCTCCCTCTAACACACACAAATGAGAGTTAATCACATTACATTTAGTTTAGGCTGTCTCTGAATCAGAAAGACTTTATTAATGGTAAACAAGCCATGTTGATCTGCAGAGCAACCAAAGAACAGTGTCAAGTTCTTGCTGTCTCTCCTTCAACAAACATCCAGTGTCTTTTGGACCCATGTGACCCTTACTTTTAATGCTCTCCTTCTTCAACCATCGTTTGTGCCATCAGGAGCGAACTCACAGTATTACAACATGATTATATATGGATACACATACATGTTCAAATTCTCATAAAACAGCATACACAGCACTTTTCTTGTCTCCATCATTATAAACCAATAGATATCTACTTAATACAGTATCATAAATTATGTAATTATGTGATCATGTTTAATTGGGTTTTACATATTGATCATATGATGAGGAAAACATTTAATCAGCATTTAATTAGCATTCATACATTGATGTACATGTATTATAAAACTTCTGTAAGTGAGGTTGAATTAAAATATTTCTCGCTTTACTCATGTGATCCTTATAATTAGACATTGCAGCCAAATATGACTCACATTAAGACAAAAAAGTCTCGCTTGTTTTCAGGTTGTCCAGGTCGCCCTTTCCAATCCACTGCTTTACTTTGCAGCTGGTTAATTGGTTAATGAAACCATAGTGAAGGCGCCGCCCCCATTAAAATAAAGGCTTAGGCCAATTTGCATCCTTTTTAAGGTTGTGTTTTAAATTCAGTTTGCACACATATTCAAATGCGGTTCATTAGCAGACCGTGGATGACCCTCCATCAACCGAGAATGTTTTTACAGGATAAGGGGAAAAATGGGTAATTTGTAGCACTCTATAGGAAAACGGTCTTCAGCCTAATAAAATGAATTATTTTCTTTTTAAGTAAAATTTCCACCTGAATGTGAGACTGCAAGTTTGATTCACCGACCGGGTGACAAAGGTTTGCCTTCAGTGTTTATTTCAAAGTGCTGCAGACTGATGTAAAATAAGTATCTCGGCCAGATTCGGGTCAAACTATCAGATTTATTCAAATTAAGTTTACAGCGCAGCACACCTGAGAACTCACATACACACACGCGCAATGAATGAAATGGTTTTTCATACCTCTCCAGTCATCAATTCAAAGCGCCCTTTTATCCCAGTGGGAAAAATCCTGTGAAAGCCAAAGACTGTTGTCTCCCAATGGATTCCTCTTTCTTTTTACTCTTTCTCCGGATACAATTTGGTCAGTCCGGAGTGGGTGTTTCTCTCCTCGTTACTCAGCCATCCCTCCCTCCAGCTATTCCTGCCCGTCCCAACCCTTTCCTTCGCACCGGCTCATCTCGTCGGGAGAGAGAGAGAGAAAGAGAGAGAGACAGAGAGAGAGAGAGTTGCGACCTAGTACCGCTGCGCCAACACCTCCGTTGCCAATCAGTAGTCTTCATCCGGCTTCAGCCGCTCGGGGCCCTTTACGTGCGCCTCTACGGTCACTGGGGCTGGGACTTGTCGTGCGGGCATATCAGGAGTCTGCAGCTTGAAAGGAGCAACATGGTCACTGATGAAAGTCGTTTTTGCGTTTCTACTTGAGGAAAAAAGTCCGTCTGAAAATGGCTCAGTGCGCTCGGTCTGAGCAGGTGCCTGTTCGTGCCTTGCGGCGCTGCGAGCTCTGACATTAAAGGCACAATGACCCGGGTTTTAGGCTCCGTTAAAAGTTAGATTTACAAAAGACACAACCTGACGGTACCTGTAAAACCACACGGCATCCTGGATAAAGAATGATTAGGCAAGTCAGATGTTACATTTAGGAAAGCATCATTTCAATACCAAACATTTTAAAGTTGACACATACAGAGAAAATGTTATGACAGAGGGTCTAATTCACGGTGCTGATGTTTGTAGTTAAACTTCTGTTCATTCACTGATGATTGTCGATTAGAATCATATAAGATCACTTTAAATAGTGGTTTCATCATGATGTATTAATATTCTGATTAATATTGTTACACTTACTTTTAGGCTCCGGGTGAAACCAGGACTTTTATGCCAGTATCTGTTAAGTTGTCTGACATTTTCATAAAAATAGATGATGTGTTGAAAGCAATAGGAATTTCCACGTGTTTATGGAAGTGACGTCATGACCCACGCTGTCTCTCCAGGTGGAAGACAAAAAGACACAGCATAGAACCATATTTTGTGGACTTTTGTTATTAATTCAAATGGTAATGCAGACCATAATAAAATCTACCTTGCATCCTGCATCACAGGTACCTGTGCTTTGTTATAACATTGCTTTCTGCCTGCAGAGGAACATGGCTGCATCACTGGACCAGATCAATGACGTCACCATGGGTTTGACATTTGACTTTTTCTTTACATTTTCTTGCTGAAAGATGAGAGGATTGGTTGGCTACTACTCCTGTCCTTGTCTTTTAATTAGTTTAATGCTAGGAGACAATTAAGTAAAAGTGAAGACTGATAAGGGGAAGAATTAAAAAAATATCTGTCAGAAATTGACCCACTCTATTGTTTTTTAGCGTGTAGGCTACAGACATCCATGTGTTTTCAGTTTCAATATGGGTCATGAGAGCTAGGCTAGCAATTTCCCCCTGTTTCTGGTCTTTATACATAGCTACGCTAACGCTCCTCTGGCTTTTTTTTCACGTTCAATGGCCAGATGTGGAGTGGTTTTGATCATCTCATTCAAGTCCAAGAAAAATAATTCATCAAAATGACAAAGCATTACTTTTTAGATTAGCTAAAGTTAGCATTTCAGTGGGTCTGTCAGGCGAGAAAAAGGTTTGAGAGCACTTTTGTCATCCTTTTTATAAGCTCTGCTCGTCTGCTGTTGAAGAGACTCTGTGACTCGCCCTGAGGGGAGAAGATTTGGAGTCATGGGAAACAGAAGCTGAAGAAGTGTGCCAGCGGATGGCTGAGTTGAAACAGCGAATAGCTGCACTCCAGGTGTGTCCCTGGGGCAATAAACACACACACACACACACACACACACACACACACACACACACACAGGCCTTGGCCAAACAACTGTCCAGATGCTATAAACACTATAATCAAGAGGATAAGGATTCTGCCCTCCTCTTGCTTCCCCCAGCCTCTTCATCCCTTCCTGTCCGTCTGTCGTCGGTCCATCCGTTGCCTGTTTGCAGCAGACCACACACCAAACTAATTAAGCAGAAGCAGACACTGTGCCACTGTGTGTCTGCAGCAGGGGTCAGACATTATGACCAAAAAAAAACTATATCAAGACCCAGAAACCTCTCAGAGAGTGCATACCTCCACCAGTGTCATTGTCAGTCAAGCCTGGACAATCAGAAAATAGTTTCTATGCTATGTCAAAATAAAATCCTGTAATCCTGTGCACGCAAGACGGTAACACACACTATGGTGATGTCACCATGATGTTGCTTTACTCGGATTTGCTCCATGCCAAATAAAGTAATGCCACATAAATTCCTTGACCCTGGAAACCTACTCCTAGCATTTGGAATCATGTGTTTATCACCAGCCTCAGAATTTAATAAACTTTTCCTCGGCCCAAGATCCACCCCTACACAAAATTTCATCAAAATCCATTTTTGAGATTATTGTCAATTTATAGACATTTATTGACGATGTGAGATGTGAGTCGATTTTGGTTTGGTACGAAATTTATAATATGTGTTGATCGGTTAGTTCATCACTTTGGTCCAGACTGATGATCTGAGTGATGGTTTGTCATGACATAAAAAAAAAAAAGTAAAACATCCATGGTCCCCAGAGGATGAAACCATTTGACATTAGTGGTTCTCTGACTTTTCCTCTAGAGCCACCATGACATTAACATTTTTGTTTGTTAGTTAGATATCTCAACAACACAACGCTATACACTACCATGGAGTTTGTTACAGACATTCACCAACATGAGGTCCTGATATTTTGTACATCACACTTAAGACAGCTTTACACCTTTAAGACATATTTACATATTTAACTGTGTTCTCAGGTCTGTTAATAATAAATAAAAAACAGAGGGGTCTGGTGATTTGTCATTCTAAAAACAACCAATGGAAGATTGTGTGGATAGAAGCAACTGTTTTAATTTTGTTGCCCAGTCCTGAAAAATCAGTGAAAGATAATATGGAATAATTTCATGTCAAACTTTGCTCTCTGAGTTGCTGCAATCCCAAGTGGATTTTGACTGACAGCTCCTCTCTATGGAAACAAAGCCCACTAGACCTAAAGACCTGCCCGGTGGGTGAACCATGTGGCTGTCATCCCTTTCTGTCAACTATTCTTTTCTCTTGATGTCCTTTGTTCCCATCTTTATCTGCCACGATCCCATTTTTCCTTTATTTTCCTTCTTGTTCTCTCCCTCTTTTTCTCTGTTTCACCCTACTCCTGATCTGCTCATCCTCCCTGTGTCTACCTTTCTGCCAATCCATCGTCAATCCCAACTGTGTCACTATGGAATAAATGCATCAGTTACGTGGTACAGTTGATCCATAGGTCATGTGGTCCAACTGTGAAGATTCGTAATATATTCAATGTCTTTTCACTTTTTAGATATCGCTTTTCCTGCAAGTCTCTTCTGTGCAAGGGGTCAGATTAAACTCTAGGAGGTTTTAGCATTACTGTTACATGCAAGAACTGAGTCGTAAAAAAACCCAAATATATCTCTGTGACATGGAGTAGAGGAAGCTTAGTGTATACTTGCAGCAGCTGTATATGTAACACACCCCAGGAATTAGAAAAAGGTGTACAGTTCAGATCAGCTGTTTCCCTATGAACGAATTCAGGTGATATGTGACAGAAATCATTTGTGAAACCTGGACTGGTGAGACCATACCGATTAAAATTAAAGACAATTATACACATAATCTTTCCATTTTTCATACATTTTTTATAAGAATAATAACTTTATTTATATAGCACTTTTTTTAAAAACAAGGTTACAAAGCACTTCACAAAATAAAATATAATAGATTAAGAATAAGAAGAATTTCTCCATGATGCTAGTTTTTTGGAGAGCAGAGTTTTTGTGCAGCACCTTAGACAGGAACCTTTGGCTGATAATCCACATAACAGCTGTTTCCTCGATTTTGGTGTCATTGCCTGTGATAAGCAGCACGAGTGTTTGCACTGGACCAACATATTGTAATAATAAAAATGATCACACACCACCCGAGTCGCTTGTACTTCCTCTGCCTTCCTATAATTAATACAAGCGAGCTACCATTGTTGCTTTGGCAGACACAGAGAGCATCATTTCCTGGGACACAGGATTTATTCCAGGAAACAGGAACCCTCTCATTTGTGTTCATACAAGTATGTTTAAGAGCTGCATTGAAGAAGGATTTTCATTGCAAGATATCTATCAGTAAATTCTCTAATACTGTGGATATTAATATGAAAAAATATCATGAAAAAAATGCTTGCAGCTTGGAGGCTGCAGAATTCAATAATGTGTTTTTTTTTTTAAACATTTTCATTTGATTTTGTTTGTCGAGGCAGACACTCGGCACACACACACACTCACAATGACCTGTCTCTAAACCAACAGAAGAAACATGGTTTGTTTGCCTTTAAAGCTGAAGAAAAAGACCTGGACAAGTTCAAATGGAGTTTACACACACAAGTGGGTACATTCACACTCAATGGAAAACTCCTCATGTTGCGAATTTCAGACATTTTTCTGTTGGACACATACATTCCTTGAGCTCTGTGTTAATGACAAGCACCAGGTTAATATGAGGGTAGCAGTGGACTTAAGTGACTGCAGCCTATTGATTAGACCTACTAGTCACAGTTATTAGCCGGGGTGTCATCTGGTACCAGACCTGCTGTTCCCACACCGCTGTTAACCTGACAGCTCTTTAAGATCATGATACGTTGTGCTTTTCATGGTGGGACGCACGGATGGAGGTGACTTATTTGAGAAAATACTTGTTTATTCAAGAAGTCATTCAAGGCCACAGACACAATCAGTTCAAAATGTATCTTTAATAACATGCATCATGTGTTCATCTTGCAGGCTTTCATGGTCTGAAGAGGATGAATCCCAATGAATTTGTTGGCTTTTCCTCTGGTGCCACCATGAGATTTACGTTTATGGTTGTGAGGATAATTTCCTGGCATTTTAGTCATGAAGATTATTTTCAGGGGGAAAATAGATTCTCTTTGTAAAATGCTTCAAAAATACATAAAAATAGCACCATAGGTTAGACACTCATTAATTAGGAAAAATAACTTCTCATTACCCATACTGTATAGAATATGGCTAGAATAAGCTGTGAATGCTTTCCAGACCCATTATTTAGTTGGTAAAATAAGTTTTGATAGGATAATGCTGGTTAGACAAAAGGTGAATTCCTGCCAGAGTAGCAAGCCAAATTCACAGAGCTGTCCATGAAGCATTTGGCAGGTGGCTAGCATTTCTACTTGCTGTGACTTGTCCTGAGTTCCACCCTGTGGGGAGGGAAGTGGAGGACAGCAGACAATGTATTTGATAACACTGTAATCATGCCTCAAAGGCAGATTATCAACCTGAGTAGGCACTAAAATTGTACAATCTTTTTCCTTTTTCTTCTTTTCTTGGTCATATTCAAGAAGCTACATATTTCACATGAGAGCAGTGATAACCTTTCAATTATTCAAGTCAGTTGCACTTACTGGCACTCTGTGTCAAAAAGTTAATTAAGCTTTAAAGAATATTGCTTTGGTGTACCTTCATTTGTCTGGTATTGCATTATTTGCTGCCACAATGTAATGCACTACCCAATTAAAACAATATGAAGATATAAAGATATAGCATGAAGTATTTTTAATATCACCCAACATTGAGATAAATATGTCTTTTGACAGATTTATTTTCCCAGAAGAATTTTGATCCTCTGAGAAATTTGCAAGTAATGGCCTTCAATAAAAATTAAAAAACTGGGAAAAATAATGGACAAAGGCTTCATAAAATGCCATTCAGCATAGAAACATGTTTGTGTGTGTGTGTGGGGGGGGGGGGGGGGGGGGGGGGGGGGTGTCAATTGACTGGCAGCTGTTAAGTCTTGATATGATTAATTTATTTAAATCTGGTTTGGCTCTGAGAGAAATACCATCACTTTTAATCATAATCAAGGGACCTGATGAAGTTCAGGATGTTTTCTTTGTCCTCTAAATGTAAACAAAATGCACCTTATTTAAATGCAGGCTATCATATATTTCTCCTTATCTCTTTTTCTGGCTTCTGTCACTGTCATGAGAGGATTTGTTTTATGCGTTGTAATTACTTGATCTTGGCTGGTGTGGTGTTGCTTTAATTAGACCAACTGGGCTTTTCAGACCTTAATATGATCTTATAAAATATGCTACTTGGTGAATGCTCTCATCCCAGGCCTCTCCAGGCATTGAACATTTTTACTGTGCCCAGTTGGAATCGGGCCCTACAGTAACTTTAGCTGTGTGGCTGTGATTCTGTATGCACGAAGCGACACCGCATTATATCAACACATTACTCTCCATGGACAGAATTAGCAAATAAAAATGCTCACCACTCCTCTAAAAACATTTCTCCTCCAACACATTTGTTCAATCAGAGAAAATAAGTGATTTAAAATTAGATTTGTTTTTGTTTTTGTTTTGTTAGTACAAAGTAACTGTAAGCGTAGTCTGTTGTTTTGCACATACCCTGTTAAATAAACACATTTCTTAAATCACTGGTGGTTTAAATGTTATTACCTAATCTCTTGATCCTGCCCTCAAGACAAAAGGTCTAGCAGGCTGTTGCCCTTTGTGTGTGTGTTGTTAAACAGTTTCTAATTTCCTGTGTATCTATCACTGTATGCTGAGCTGAAACGCACACAGAGACAGACAGATGAATGAAATGGAGGCAGTATGGGAAAGATGGAGGTTAGTTCCTAAGTTAATCAATGGATGCATGAATGCAAGGACAAATGAAATATTGGACGGATAGGATGGGTAGAGGAAAGGTGGCGATGGTCTCGTCTGATAAAGCCTGTTCTCATTAGTGTTTCTGTCAGTCTATTCCTGGAGGAGAAAAGGATGAAGGAAAGTAAAAAGAGAGAAAGGCACCTAGATAACCGTGAGCAAAGTATCACTACAAAGTGACAAGTGTACAGTGTAGGTCAGCATTAATCAACTACAGCTCACCTAAATTAAATACCCTGGACAACATGAAGCAACTGATTTGATATTTCTCCCATCGTTGTTGCTCCGTAGGATGTCAAATGTATGTGTGTTAGCTAAGGGGTGTTAATCCAGATTAGGAATATCATCATTATCAAAATAAATGAATACATTATGAGCTCAGAGCAGGTAAAATAATCTGAAATGATGACGACAGAGAGTACTATGACCAGACATCAACAATGTCAGTCTTGAAAATTCTGCTACTGTATTCACATGTTGTTCTCTTGCTGAAATCTATGCATCTGTACAAATAAGACATCCTTTCCGATACACAGAGACAGTAATCATGGTAATCAGGAAAAAGATTACACTACACAGCAGCACCCCCTGCTGGTAGCTATTAATAGTGCGTCAAAAAAAAAGGAACCAGTGATGGTATTTACACTGAGGGCTACTGTATGTGTTTACAATGTCAAGATTCAATTTAATTGTTATATCAGGATTATACATTGAAATGATAGTCGCAGTCCTTTTGTGCTACTCACAAAAATGAAATCAGTGATAACATGAAGACATTTTCTCTCCTCTTAGATTACCCACAAATATCATTAATGCATCATGACAGTGGTTCTCGACCTTTATGTCTTGTGGTAATGTCTGCTTCGGACCTCTCATCACCGGTTATGGCCTTATTGTGTTATATATATATAATATTTCATTATAGAAAATTAATTTCATGACTTAAAATCAATTGTCTTGAGTCTGGTAACATTTCACATACAGACACCACTGCCTGAGGTCATCAGATGTGTGAGATCAGGAGCATCAGTGTAGACAAAAAAAAAAGTGGTGCACATTGTTTTAGCCAATCTGAGGAGGAAAGAAAAGCCTGAGAGGGTGTTCACAGATGAAACATTGAGACCAGAGTATAATCAGTTTGTTTATTAAACACTTAATCAACTGTTTAATACATCAGTTATGTGCTTCGTCAAAGACAAACTATGGTGCTGTGAGCTTATAACGTCGTCAAACCCAACATTCGGTCTCTGATAGCGGAGAAGATAAACACCTGCTGAAAATGTTTTGGCAATGAGGAGAACATGAAGCAAGAATCCCTTTCAACGAATGAACCAATGATTTTAGTATAAACCTGACTGAATAAATCAATAGCACTGTGTGGAGGATGGTGGTGAAATACATTCTGTCGGAGCATTGCTTGTGAAACTGTTCTTGAGTCATTTAAAAAAAGGTAGTGACCATAAAACACTGATTGTCAATACAACTGACGCGTGATCACCTGGTACAATGAGCACTTTTGATTCTACACAAAGTAGGAGCTAACAGACCTGGGATCAGAACAAGAGTTTAAAATGACCACCATTGTGATTAGCAGCAAAATAAGGTGTTAAGGTAAATGCTTTTAGGCTTATTGAACAGTCAAACCCGTTTCAGCCAAACACAAAGAAGTCTTTAGAGACTTTAATACATGTGAAACACTTCTGCCTCATTTATACTCTTAACACAACCATTATCAACCTTTGTGTACTATCCAAACTGCCTTCAGGCAAACATTTTCCCTCTCCTTTATAATTATCACAAACCCTGAGGTCAGATCACTTCCTGAAACGGTTACATGAACAAACAGTTGGTTGAAAAGTGCAGGTAGGCGAGTTTTTAATGAAAGAAAAAGTGAACCCATGCAGGGCATAGATATCAACTGTGATATCTCTGCAGTAGATCGACACTAATGGTTGCAGTTTGGGGTAAGAAGTGATGTTTGTCACGTTACCGACTGAACACCTGTGTGGAAAACAGTAAAAAAAAATAAAAAAAAGAAAAGAAAAAAAGTAGGCTACCAACCTCTGTGCCTGCAGTCCTATAGCCTATCCTCTCCAAACCTCGCCAACAAAATATCCATGAACATCAAAACAGCAAACAAAGCGTCATGAATGTTTAGCAGTCAACCAGAGAACATCACCAATGTCTGAGAAACTCTAAAATATTCAATAACAATTTCATAAATGTCTTATTTTTACAGCGGAGGAAGTTTTGTTCCGTTATCTCTCTCCTGGAAATGGGAGCGTGGTGCAGGAAGTGGAAACCAAGACTTTTGAAGGCTTTAATCCACTTCGTTTCTGAAGTGATGCGTCAGAAAATTAAGTCCCCACGAGTCAATAGACTGCAGAAGCACTTTGGATTAGAAGATAAAGCTACATAAGCACAGATTTACTTTAATCATGTATTTCACTGCTTACAACATCTAGAACATTGAGAAAAACCAATGAGAGGATCACTGAATAACACTTCAGACACTTGGAGGCAGTTTACTGTAATATACAGTGTGTGTGTGGCTGTGTGTGTTCATTATACTGTTTGGCAATAAAGATTTCCTGAATACAAGCTCACCATGAATAGAGTGTTTGTGTAATAATTTCACTCCAGCTCTAAACTACGTCCACATCAAATGAACCAGGCAGTGTTATTTCATCTAAAAACAAACTAGTTACGTGTTTATTCATGTGTCAACCTGTGATAACAGACACATACATGAGCAATATGATCATATATCAATGCATTTCATGTTTCTATCGAATAATGACTTCATGCTAGGGTGTCTAACCATTAAAGGCATAGTCTAGAAACATAGTTATTATGGGGTTATTTTGGAAGTTAACAAAATGCAAATTTGTTTATCCAAACCTACTTTAATGCATTTTACTCAGAGATTTTTGTTTTAATCAAGCATGAAAAGAAAATACTTTATTGAGGTGATTAAAATAGTTTGTAGTTGTCACAGCATTAAACAGTTTCCATTGAAAGATTAAATTGGCATAGCACGATGCCAATCATTATGGTTTTTTAAAAATTGTTTTTAAGGGAATAAATGCAACACTTTTTAGAAAACATACTAATGTACTTTAGAGCTGAGAACATCTCTAGTGTATAATAAGTGTAACAGAGAAGATTTACTTACTAAGTTCTTATTCTTTTAAACAAATAATGACATCTTATGTCACTGTGGAAGTGTCTGGTCTACAATATCACATATGTTTAAAAAATACTAACTAAACAGATATCCGTAGAGATCAGTGGTAATCTTGGAAAATGTCTTTATAAAGTCTTCAAGATTTGTAAGTGCTGTGGTTTGTTAAGTTTGCATAAGAATGAGGCTAAATCACATGAACAACATTTTTCTAAAGCAAGACTCCTCTTGTTTTTTGTGCATGAAGTCTTTCGTAACTTTTCTGAACACGTTGTGCCTGTTAATGTCAAATACAGTTTGTCACTGCAGTTATATAATATAACTAATTGCTAGCAGCTACACAAATCTACCTGTGTATCAATTTGTTTTGTCACACAATAAGGCTACATTTTTTTTCTATTTAACATGGTATTTCCTCAAGCAAGGAAAAACCTATTTAACACCCTGAACCCAAAGATATATGATTTATGTAAGTGTAGTACAAATGCTTCCTTGCTGTGTGCCTTCCTGTCTCTCCCAGCAGAGGGCAGTGTTGAGCCATCAGGAGGGTCAGTCCATAATTGGCAAATAACAGAGAGAGAGGTGTCACTGAACATGTTGTCATGAAATACTCCTTATTGTTAGTTTCAACTTTTATTTGGTCGTATCCCGGAGTCGACGACAAACTCTCATCCTTTGACATCCTAAAAACACTCATCAAGATCAGAAACAGATTCATGATAGACTTCTGGATCAAAACTTTTAAAAAATATTTAAAAACTTCTCCACACATGAAGGCCGGGGCCTCTTCATTAAGACGGTCTTTGTGTAGAAGAGGTGGCTCTTGCATTTTTCCTCGTTCATTGTGTGCCTCTCTAAATTAAAAAACAAACAAAAAAAAACTTAAAAACACGCCATCCTCCCGTCATCCATCTTTTCCAAACAATGTCGGAACAGAGAGGGTGCGAGTCGAGTTTCAAGTTGTCCACGCCGCTCTGTTGCGATGGTTCTGAGGTCAAGTATCAAACTTTCTAGTCCTCACATTATTACTTATTCTCCAAGTGAGGGAGGGATTCTCTCATAGTTCCACTCAAGCTTACACCTCCTCCATCACCTCCATTACGATTGTCCGGGGTCCGGTTAGGATCAGGTTGCTGACGGCCCGGTAGTCCAGAGAGAGGACGCTCCGACCGTTCACAGACACCACAAACTGACACACCTGAAGAATGAGAAGAGAGATGATTGACACTTTGGCTGGACATGCTTTCCACTTTTCAGGAAGTGAAAGCGATGGAAGGAGCACAGAGAGACGTCAGAGGAAGAAAGAGATTAGGGACTTCCAAGTAATACTCCACTCGGAATCTGTCATTACGAGATAAAATGCTCATTTCCTGTGAGATTGAGGGTCAGGCACCGCTTCAGTTTAGATCTATGGAAGAGAATAGCATGATATGGGAATTGTGTATTTCTGCCATGTTAAGCAGTGCTTGGAACATAAAAGTTTGAATCTGTGGTAGTGAGAATATGCTAAACCAAATCACATGATTACTGAAATAAGGCCTGCAGTGAAGGTGTAGGTTGACATTTTGGGAGCTGTGGTTATTCGCTTTCTTATCACGAGTTTGATTAATAATGCATTCTTGTCTGAATGGTAAATATGTCGGTAGACCCAGCAGACGGTTAGCTTAGGCTTGTACAAATGGGGGAAACCAGCTGACCAGGCTCTGTCCACCAGTATCAAAATCCACCTACCAGCACATCTAAAGCTCACAAACTAATATGGCAAACTATAGTTTTTACACTTTGTTTTTTGAAAAACGTGACATATTTGAGTGGTTTAAGTCCAAGGCAAGAGACGGGGAACTCCAGGCATGCAAAAAATGTACATCTTCAAAACGTCAGGCCATATGTCAAGACGAACAGTTACTGTCTGTGCTTTAAGTTGCGTAAAGTAATGTTGCCTAAGGTATTGTACTATATATTATCCCGCACAACAAATGTAGGGTCAGGTAGTCTTGTTGTACAGAAAAACTGTACATGCTGCACAGAGAGGTGCATGTTGTGGGTGCTTATTAGGGGCCTAGCAGCTTAATTTTTGGCCTGAGGCCCCACAAACAGATTCATCCGGCCATGCAATCATCCTCTGCAAAAGGAGCATGCTGCAACATTTTAAGATGAACGTTCGACATTCATCTTAAACCATTTTATGATTTTTTTCACAAGTGCATTGTTTTAGAAACATTTGTTCACTCAGTGCAGCTAACAAAAAAACAAAAAAAGCAACTCAAACAGTGCTTCAAGGAAACAACAAATTACAACAAACTCAAATCTCCAACAGTAGAGAGAAACAAGTCAACACCGACAGTGTTACCTGACATGAAGTACATCAAGTACAACATGACAGCCACGCCTGAATCCCACCTCCCTTATCACCACTGCTCCAACTCAGCAGGTCCAATAGAGATAATGGCTTGTTGTATGAGCCGCCTTCTGGCTGCTGCTCTTGTGGTTCGGTTTGGCTTTTTATTTTTGCAAGCTATTAAAAAAGGAGCCCACTCACACCCACAAGCTCACTCCCTGTTCATTGGCTCTCAGTTCACACTTGTCAGAGAAAACAAAAGCACATAATCATATTTAGACTGCCCATAAATGTAGATGTAGACTGCTGAGAGAAGTTAAACTTGATGTTTGATTCCGAGTCAAGAGCCCATGAGACACATTTTATAAACCCTCCTCTTCCTTATATAAATTGACGTTACAAGCAAAACTAAGAATAGTGAACACAAGCAGATAGAGGTTACTATTTTTGGTTATTTTCATAACAGTTGCTACTAAATGTTTTTATAGGCTTTCTAAATGTGTCAGGAAATGAGACATTGAAATAGGCAGAGGGAAGAAGAGTGATAGACGGAAGGGGAAAAAAAGGCTCGACCGTTAATAATTTCCTCTAAACCTCTGCAGCCTACTGTATATCCCACTACTTGCAAAGTGCTTTGCGTCATGCACTTCTGGATATACTCTCTATTAATTTCTCTCTCTGCTACACATTTCCTTTCAGCCTCTTTGACTCCGTTCCAACACCTCCCCCTCTTTCCTCTCCCACTGCTTCTCTCCTTTCAGACTGTGGAGTTGATACTTTAGCTGGGGCCCAGCTGGACTCCTTGCACTCAGAGGGTTAAAGAAAATAAAAAATCACTAAGGACGGACAGTGAAAGAAGCTGGCATAAAAAGAAGACGTGGAGAGAGAATAAACAACACATTAAGAGGCTATGCTGGGATATTCATCTTAGCATTATGTAAGGAGCAGAATGTATTTATGCATTTATGCAGGATTTAAAGGATTTGGGTGCCAGATATCACAGCACGCCTTCCCAGGTCTTATGGAGTCCGTGACTCGATGGGTTAGAGCTGTTTTGGGGGCCAAAGGTGACACAATTCTGCACAATATTAGTGTATAATAATGTTATGGCTGATGCACACATACATCCTGTTCTATCTGATGCCTTATAGAGGTGTATTAGAGGTGGCTCTAACAGATGAGTGCTTGGATCCATTATGGTCAATAGCTAATGCGGATGTGCATGTCTGTTTGATGCATTTTTCGAAAGCCTATAAATGCATGATGAGAAATGTGAAGAGCCACTTAATGCTTTCTCCCACCTCCCCTGAGGTCAATGGGTAATACCTTTCTTTTCTGTCACAGTGCCAACACCTCACAGCATGGAATTCCCCTGCCTGGATTGTGATACTGTTTAATTACACATATACTGTGACTAACTATATAGGTGAAATGGAACAGCCATCTAAGCACAGCCTTCTAGGCACTGAAAACACTGCTGCACACTGAGAATTAAATCTACAGTGGTGATGCAAAGTGAAAATCTCATATTTCTAAACAAACATTCTGACTTTGATCAATTTTTGCCCTCAGCCCATAAAAGACGATGTTAACATCCTGATAAAGTGGAAAACACAAAGTGGAAATGATACGATTTGGAGTAAAAGTCTAATAACACACACACACACACACACACACAGAGACACAAACACATGCTCAATGCGAATGCCTTTATAACCATGTTGGACATACGTTTCCATGGTGATAAAATATGACCGACAGTAACCAAAGCAGAAGTGATATTATTTCTACCGACTGTTTCCTCTTTCAGTGCTAAACCTTCATTCTTCTTCACCTCTGCCTCATCCTCCACACTCTTTTTCACTCTTCATCTCATGTGTCTTCTCTCCCTGACATCACTCCGAGTTAACATCCTGTCCTATGCTTGGTCTAAAAAGTTTCATTTCACTGCCGTTAGGAGGAGAAAACGGCAGTAGCCGTGCAGAACCCCAGATTTTCACATTTTTAAAAAAAATGGTTGCCACCTCTGGGATTCCATAAAGCACAAACATTTGAATGTTTGCTTCATTAGCAATTTATTAATTATTCAAAAGCTAAACAATAGTTTATCATGTGCTTCATAACTTGTCTCCTCTCCCACTTTTTCGTGTGTTTCTCTGCTTGTCGTTCTGGCTCCTCCTGCTTTTTTCACCCAGTCCTCCTCTCTCCATGTTGTGGTTTAAGCTGCTGTGCTCTGCATTCCCAGGATTCCTTGGTGCCACTCTGCTTACATACTTTCATGCCAGCTGTGGCAGCAGAGTCACCATTACCCCTGTTTTCCTTCCTCATGAGTTTTACTCTCTGCTCCTGTCCTGGCACATCCTGCTCATGCTCACAGGAGTTACAGGAAGTGTCCCTATACTTGTCTTCCTATTCCCTACTCCCTTCGTCTCTCATTCATTCTTGTCTTACCCTCAGTCTGCATTAAAATATAACAGTATGTAATAAAGTGCAAACTCTTTACAATAGTGAAAGACTGTTCAAGCGACTTCTGACAGTCCATTTCTTTAAACAACCTAGCACAGAAGATGCTGTCTCAAGTTTTGATTTGAATCTCTCTCTCTCTCCCTTCTCTAATCATCACATTGAATTGTAGGTCCACAGTCGTGAATGGAGTAATAAAATCAGAATAGAAATTAATACATATTTCTCCAACAGAACAGCGGTGTCGACAGATAACTGACGGCATCCATCTCAGCTCATTTATGCTACAGACGGTGACATCGACACTCTTCTCCAAATCTTTTTCATCCCGCGGAAAAAAAAAGAGATGGAGGAAAGCCCTCCATGCACCTCTCCTCTTCTCACCTTCATGCCAGCGGCAGCTGCAGGTCCACCTGGGTCCACGGCCTGGATGTGACAGGGTTGACTGCCTCGCACCACAAACCCCCAGCCCACAGCATCACCTACGATCTGGCGAACAACAAAAGCACAAGTTGATGGGAAAGGACATCACGCTATTCTTAGCTGCAGATAGTGATTTGACCTTATGGTTAGATTCCATCTATACACACAACATTCATGTCCTGATTGAAATTCTAGTGTTTCTGGCACCATGTGGCGATCAGGCTCATCTTAAACAAAGTGCAGAGTGAAACTAATGAATGTGTGCACGTGCTTCAGCTTCCTGCACTCATACACTTAAGTGACTCGAGTGTGTGTCTGTGTGTGTGTTGTGTATGTGTGTGTGTGAGAATGAGTGTATGTGTGTGTGTGAGAATGAGTGACTGAGTATGCATGACAACAACCTTGCTGAAAATAGTCTTTGTTAGAGCTCTGTGTGTGTGTGTGTGTGTGTGTGTGTGTGTGTGTGTGTGTGTGTGTGTGTGTGTGTGTGTGTGTGTGTGTGTGTGTGTGTGTGTGTGTGTGTGTGTGTGTGTGTGTGTGTGTGTGTGTGTGCGTGTCCTACAGTGAATGTCTTCTTTAGAAAACATCCTCCTGGTGTCTGCAGCTCCTCTGGACTCACTTGTCTTTTCAGAACTGTTGAGTTAAACACACACACACACACAAAATGTTACTTGCTACCATGATAACAACCATACACCTATACATATGGTTACTGCACTAAAAACACACATGCATAATACTGTTGCTTAAAGAATGTGTGTGTATGTATGTGTGTCGTAGAGCGCTAATGTCAATCACATGCTAAGAGGGCCTGGAGGCTCGTTACTTCCTGAAACAGTATAGCTCCCACTCCCCTCCTCCCAACTTCCCCTCACCGTAACTCACTTCAACAGGACTTTACACAGACTTGACTTTTTGTGTCTTGGAAAGGGATTTTAACTTCACTCTCCATCTGTACAAATGATGAAACACTTGACAAGATGGACAGCTGGAAAGATGTAGCCTACTTAACAGCAACCAGGAGTCATATGCATAAAATCCACACACACAGTCAATTCCATACATAAAGTCTTCATGTCGTAGAAAAATCTGTGTTTAAATGGTGCAAAAACCTCACATGCTTCATATGAAAGTATTCAGTCAAACAAAACAGAATGGAACAACAAGAGTAATCTGAAGATGACTGTAGTCCAAAATGAATAGGGGTCCATGAAGCTGAGGCCCCAAAATGTATGTTTAACTTTCAGTATGTTTTCCATATAATTGGTAGATACGATACATCCAAGTCCATTAGATAATCTTTTGTGGCTTCAATTGTTGTGACGTCACACACCACAAGCCACGTTACAGCACTATGCAGCATTAACAGACAGAACATCTCTGCTAGTAAACTAGCCACAGCTATGTTTGGCTGTCAAAAACAAAGCTCCTCCTGGTCCTCCTTTAGAAATTCATTAGATTTCGATTAAAAAATGTTTGTAGATCCCGGGCGATTCGAGGAAGGGTGTCCTGTCGTAAATCCATAACTGACCAATCAGCATTCATTAGTGGAATGCTAGCGGTTTGTTGGCAAAATCGCCTTGATTACAAAAAACAAAACAAAAGGACATTATTATGTTTTCATTTCACTTCTGATATATAATCAATACTATATTTGCACAAAACAAAATTATATTTGGGCTTTTTTATCTAGAAGGGGGTGAAAATAATTGATAATCATTGAGGACTCCTTCGCGGGGGCCCTCTAGTTGAATTGCAGCCGATTTTGGTACAATGGAATTAATAGAGAATGAACAGGCTGTATATACACAGTACCAGTCAATAGTTTGGACATACCTTCCCATCCACTTGAATGGGAAACTGTGTACAAATTTTTGACTGGTACTGTATATTTGTTACGTTTCCAGAAAACAATGCAGATAAATGAAGAAAATATGTGCAAAAGTATGTCAAACGAACCTTAAAGGGTTAAAAATGACTTGAAATGCACTTGCCTCTTCTGCACAAACCTAGGAACACATCCTCTCATACAGCCTGACGGGCTGTGTCTACTGAACAGTGTGTGTGTTCAGTAGGAAGTGAGTGACACTTTTTATCCTCTTAATCTGGACATTTTCATAATCTCTTTGTAGAAATCCTCATCTGATCAGACCCAGACTACGGGATAACTTCTTTTAAATACCTCATCATCTGTCATCTGTCATGTCTGCTTCATATCAGAGGCACACATCTTATCTAAACTGTCTGGCTTCATTCAACCCAGAAATTACCTAAGAGTTAGTTTCGTTCATTTGGCAATGTTTGTACAACTTCAAACATTTTATATTTTAGGACTACTTATCTTCCTGCACACCAAGGTTAATATGAGGCAGAGAGGAATTGTGTGTGTGTGTGTGTGTCTTCCTTTTCCTGTTCATTGTCTACCATGTTGAGGGACTCTGCTGCTACAAAGAGACTCTGTCAAGGACTCTGCTGGGATCAAACACATCAACGGGAGTAGAAAACACACACACACACATAAATACATACATAGCATAAGGGCATCACTTCTTCAATCAAATCTCCACTCACAAGTTGGAGCGGACCATCCATAAATGGATGATTTATGGATTTTTTACCATGATTATCAACTGGTAAAAACAGCACATTTCTCTGCAGCTGACATTCATCCTGTCTCTTCAACATTTTTGTCCACTAAAGTAAAGCGATGCCAACCTGCAGTTTGTGACTAAATGAATAGCAGGAGGTGGGTTAAGTCTCAGTAATCTTGTTCACCTTACTATGACCCAGTACATACTATTCCTTATATATTTTAATGTCCCAGATTCAGATCATGATCTGTGTCTGGATCTAATTGTGCATAGTAGTGGAGCATCATGTGTTTCCCATGCCTGGGTACTTTTTATTTCGATTAGCCTATTATTATTTTTCATGATACTGGCCAAAATTACAAAATGCTTTCAATGTTGATTGAAGAAAGGGGAAAAAGTGATCCAGAATCCACATCCGTACCCGGATCCACCTCAAAGTTTACTCAACTCTTTTTTGATCCACCCCAATGTAAAACCTCATCACAATTTGTTGACAACTTTCTGAGATATCTTGCAGACAAAAAAACCACAAAAAAACCCCACAAATGTGGACGATCATATAACGTCCTCCGCCCCACGTCTTGGTTTGAGGTTGTAAAATGTTTTCCAAATACCTCATTAGTGACTTAGTGATCACATTTAAGTAATAATCAATACAATGACATCACCTAGGAGCCATTAATCCATCAGTATGTACACAAAGCATCTTCCACATCACCTTCAGTTCTATACCTATTCATTCACTTTTATCTTTAGATGGAAGCAGCTGTTCTGCATGGACTGAAAAAAAAAACTTTGACCATGATGTGGTCAGGTTGCCACCATCTATCCCAGATGAATAATAAAAAACACAAACATTAAGAAATAACTTTTCTACGCCTCCAATATTTCTGAGGAGCTGCCTTTCACAAACTAGACTGTTATACTAGACTAGAGACTAGACTAGAGAGTGTCCATGTCATCTTACCAGACTTGGGGTTGCAGAGGACCGGTGGGCTGCTGCTGAGAGTAGGACTGCTGCTGTAATAGCCGCTGCTGCCACAACTGCTGCTCATGCTGCTCCGCCGAGCTCCAACCGCCACTTTTATCTCTTTAGTGGGACTCACTGACACAGAGAGACAAAGAGACATGTTAGAGCAAAGATAGATGGGAGAGAAGGAGAAAGACTGGGAGAGGAGAGGAAAGGAATAAATTAGGATATAGACTGGAATTATTTGGACAGTTTATTGGCTTGGCCTTTCAACAACATTGAAAGGATTAACAATAGCTGTTTTTACATGGAACCTTTTACCTCATTAATATTCAGAATAAAAGCTCAACCTGAAAACAAATACCTCATTCAATTAATGTAAATTGGCACAAATGTTTTGAAAAGAGTTGGTCCAAAAAAAGAACACAGGTTATGTCAACCCCCTTTTCCATTACTTCCTGGGAGTTTTCCTGGGAC
Organism: Chaunax sp. Z400; assembly: GCA_037577475.1. Lineage (NCBI taxonomy): Eukaryota > Metazoa > Chordata > Actinopteri > Lophiiformes > Chaunacidae > Chaunax > Chaunax sp. Z400. Next base: position 15,849,163 of record CM075190.1, read on the forward strand.
CACTCTCTCTACATTTTTACACTACTTCTTGATGTGGTGTATGTTTCTCAGAAGAACCTGCTTTGAATAGGCGATTAGACTTTTTAAGAGAACATAATTTCTCCAGTTGTAATAATACTGTCTATACATTTTAGAACTGGCCTCTCTTTCAGATTCTCTCTTTATTCATTTGGATCCACATTAACTTCTATTAAGGTTGCAGCAACTCTTCCTGTTGTTGAAGAGAAGGATTTAAGTTCCTGTCCAATCATTTTATATTTGCAGTTTACATATATATTTATTTTACAACTGTTAACAGGCTTTAAAACCATCACAGTATAAAGTTTTATGTGCATCACTACTGAACACCAGTGTACGTCAGCAGAATGCTAACTATAACATTCTATTTTAATTACATGATATCTCACTCCTACAGTGGTGTGAAAAGGGATTAGACACACTCCTGATTTCCTCTATTCTTGTGTGTATTTCAGCTAAGCTGGGTCGGATCTTCAAACAGGAGCTAAAATAAAACAAAGGCCACCTAAGTAGACATAAAAATGCAAGTTTTAAATGATCATTTTATTCAATAAGGCAAAAAGGTTTTCCCAATACCTGAATGTGAAAAAAGTTTCACCCTCCTGATCTTAATAGCTAGTTGCTCCACCTTAGGAGCAACAGCTGCAACCAAACGCTTCTGATAACTGGAGATCAGTCTCTGACATCACTGTGGAGGAATTCTGTCCCACTCTTCTGTTTTAGTGCAGCCACATTGGAGGGTTTGTGAGCACGAACTGCTCTTTTCAGGTCCCACAACAGCATCTCAATGGGGTTCGGGCCTGGTCTTTGAGTAGGTCACTCCAAAACTTTGATTTTATTGCTTTTGACTAATTCAGAGCTGGACTTACTCTCATGTTTGGGATCATTGTCTTGCTGCATGACCCAGTTGTGCTTGAGCTTGAACTCAGACTGATGGCCTGACATCCTCCTTCAGAATCTTCTTGTAGAGAGCTGAATTCTCCTGAGTTAGAACAAGTTGTCCTGGCCCTGAAGCAGCAAAGCATCCCCACATTACACTGCCACCGCCATACTTGTATTTGGTTTACACCTGATGTAACGGGACCCCTGTCTCCCAAGATCCTTTGTGACTTCCTGAATGAGCTTTCGCTGTGCTCTTGGAGGAATTTTGGAAGGTTGGTCACTTCTAGGAAGTAATGGGTTCTTCCCTGCCACATACCCAACCCTCCTACCAAGTTTCATGTATATCCTGCTAAGAGATAAACAAACAAACAAACAAACACCCTCCTTGGCAAAGGAAACGACTGCTCCACTGTAATTAAGACCTTAAACTCGATTATCCGCATAATTATCCTCCTGTGGCTGACACCAACAAGGAAAACAGTTATCACGCGTGTGTGCGAGTGTGTGTGTGTGTTTATGTGTGTGTGTGTGTCTGTGTGTGCGTGCCTGCGTGTCAGAGGAAGAGGTTAATATATCACTGTGGTTTTCTTAAGGGAACCAAACCAAAGGAAATGTTAAAATCATTTTGAAAGTTTTCCGTCATGTTTGAAAGACAGACGACCTCAAAGCCTCTGTTGCCCACATAATGACACATATTAGAACATAGAACTGGACTTTATCACTGTACATATGGTTAATGCGGTGTGTGTGGTACAGTTTCTACCTGACAGGAAGCTGGTGTTGCCTCCATCTGAGTTCTGTTTGCGGAGACAGAAGGGACTGTCGTGACTCTCGGGGATACTGCGGTTGCGCTCGTGTATAAGTTCGATCAACCGCCGTCGACGCCGGAAATTCATTCTGAACTGGAAGAGGAGCGGGCCGTCCGCAAAGTGATGCTTGTTGGTTACTAGAGGCAAAGAAAAGTGGACATAAAGAGAATAAATAAACTGAGGAAAATGACATGTTAAAAATCAGAAGAACCAGAACAAAACTGAGATAAAAATTGATCCTTAGCAACATTTTGTTTAACGAAAGGACAGAGATATCAAGTATGATGAAACGGATTAATTCTGATAATCCCACCACTTAAACATGAACGGAGAATAAATTCTTTTCCTTTGCTTTAAAGTTATTTATATACTGTCTGTGTCCCAGAAAAAGTTATTGTAACAATTAAGAGAACAGGTAATCACCAGTTCCAAAGTTCACATTGGCTGAAATTTCTCACCTTAACTGAGCTCAGCTGAGCCTGAGACTCTGAACTCAACGGAGCAACACTAAACAAAGTGTCCACAGAGCTGAGATCAGCTGTGTTGAACATAAACTGACCTCAGACAGTCGACCTCAGCTATGTCAGCTGAACCTGCTGAGTTTTATTTAAATTAATAAGCTTGTCAAAGAGAAACAAAATCCCACACAGCTGTCATCTCACCATCAATGTTATTGTTGTTGCTTTAATTTTAATATTAGTTTTTCAACAGTTTAAACATATTCCATGAATGCAGAGACATGGGAAGAGAGTAGAGATTAAAAAAAGAAGAAGAAAATGTTAGAACTCAGGTTGAGACACACAGTTAACCTAATTTAAAGACCGATTTCCCTTTAAAAAAACAAACAAAAAAACAGTCCCTCTTATCCAACATTTCTCACAAAAATTTTCAGATCCACCAACCAACCATAGCCCTGCCTCTAATCTGGATTAACCCCCAATACTGGTCGACAATGCACTGTAAATATCCAAAACCCATTATATTCTTAGCATGTGTTCATTTCGTTATTGTTTACTTTATCACAACAACAACAAACACACATTGGGCTTGTCGTCAGTTCACATATCCTTTTGTGGGTTTAAAGCTATTGTAAACCTAACAAAATATTTGTATACGCCACAAAAGAAAAAACACCACCACAGAACAGCCTCTAGAGGCTCATAAACTGTGCTACTGTGTTTCTCTTGTTCACTTTAAACTGATTGATGAAGGACTTGTGGCAGAAACAGTCCTGTGTGGACAATTATAAAGCCTTCTCTGGAATGATTACGGCCTGCTGTTGGCAGACTGTCTTCTTGATACAACTGCACTCAGTCTACTTATGTGATTTTTAGTCATCATTTATTTATGTACTGTAACACTTACTTTTAGCTCTGTTTTAAAGCTGCTTCGTTGTCTCAGATCCTTAATCTCAGAGCGTCAGATGTAACAGCTTCTATGTTTTCCAACAGTAAATACTGGTATCCAGTCACAGTGCTGATCCTTCTATACATTATGCAGTGTGTATGAATGAGTTTGCATGACGCCTGCCTAGAATTTCCCCATGTGGGACTAATAAAGGTATCATTATTATTATTATTATAGAAGAGCTGAGAGCAGGAAAACATGTTGGCTCACTGCCGTGTTTATAATGTGTTTTTAACGGGACTTGAGAGGTTGTAAACATTATCAATCTAAATGAGTTTAAAACACTCTGTCCAGAGCAAAGTCCACATATCATCTGTGTAAAATTAGCACAGTTATTTCCACTGGGAGGATGACACATGAAGACTGCAAGGCTGTCAGGAAGTAGATCAGGCTCTGCATTACATTAGCTCGTGTAGTGGCAGGGGTGTTTTATGATGTATTGTTGGGTCATATACGGCCTGTAATCTGCACAAAAGTAGTTTCACGTGTCAATCCCCAGCTGTGTTGATTTATTGTAAATTTTCAGAGCCTCGACTTCACAGAATGCAGCAAAGTTTTTTGTCTGTAAATAAAACCTAGAATATGTGTTGCTACCCACTATCATGTTGTGCAATGAATCACACTTGTATCTGAGCAACTGACATTGAAATCAAATAAAATGTCACGACATGAGGTCATTCAAAATGCACATTCATTGTTGTTGGAACAAAGTCTGAAATGTAACACTGACACATGCAATTTAGCATCTTGTGTGGGTCATACAACAGTCATAAACTAGAGGCCTCTCAATGAGTGCAGACCTCCGCCAATCAAATTTACGAATCCTAATATGACCCATCCTTTCTCATGTACTGTAGCCAAAGTTTATCAGTTCATCGTCATACCCAACCATCCTGGATCCATGCTATCTTCTGGACAGGCCTCAAAAATCAAACAAATCTCATCGATCAAAGAACCTCCTCCAACTCTTATTACTGACTGGAGGTAATTAAAGTAAGTGCATTTAGTCAAGTGCCGTCCTAGAGTTCACAACTACGGCAGTTTTAGAATCTTAACCACTTTTGAAATTGAGTTCCATCACACACACACACAGAGGATCTTTACTCGAATTTTAAATATATGCACACTGCAATATTAGAAAATCACAGGGCACAACACACTACAGGATTTCATTAAGAATCTCGTGCCCAAGGAGCACTTGAATGCAGTATTTTCACATAGTGGTATTAGTACTTGTACTTAAGAAAAGGGTCAGAGTACGTCTTCCACCACTGACCCTATCATTTATAACTTTTTTACTAAAATAATGAAACTCTATTCACTGTTGAATGTAGCCTGTCACCAGTCAGGTGACGGACAGGAGACAGAGAATCTAGACTAGTGAATGAAATACAATCCCTACCAGATATAATGTGGGTCAGTCCAGAAAGGTATGGGAGCCCAAAATGAGCTGCTGGCTTTAAGGAGAAGAGGAGAATGAGTGGTGAACTTGTTTCCCATTTACAGACTTAATTGACTTATTTTTGGTTTATAGTGTGAGAGTTTTAATAAAGAGGTGTCCAGGCTAAATCTACATAGACTTATATGAGGTTAAAGTAGTTACCTGGGTCTCTGCTTGCTACAAACTCAGACTGCGCACGACATAACATTGACAATGAAGAGTCAAAAGGGTGCGTGTGAGCATGCAGTTATGGCTGTAATCTTTCGATCTGCAACAGCTATCAGATTACATGCAAAGCCAAGAGCAAAGTAAAGGTAACAGTGTTATAAATGGAAAGGTCACCAAGTTAAGGAGGTTCTGTGAAGGAGTCTGATCTTAATCTGAACTCAAAGGAAGGAAGAACTTAATACCAGAGCCAAGTGGCCAAGATGTACCAGCTGAGCTCCTTTACGGGATCATGTATCCGACTAACAGAGGCCACAAGCATTATTGTCACCAAGTCATTTACAGATCATCAATCTGTGAACAACATGACATCTGGTGAGACGGTGTGCCCCTCAGTTGAAGCGGGTTAAAGCAGATACAACAAAATGTAATAACATTTTGCAATACTTGAGATTGAGGTAATAATTTTTACATAAGAACTGAAGGATGCAGTTGTTGGTTGATGCAGGTTGCACACACAAAAGCAACAGCTACCCCATCATTCTCACCATGCTGGATGATGCCATGTTCTAGAAGCCTCCGTCCCAGCTGTGCCGCCTCCTCCCTGGTTGCCATCTCCCCCTCCTGCAGCAGCCAGTCAATGAACTCGGAGGCCACCAACGTCCGCTCGAATGTCCCACCCTCCTCCTCCCTGGTTTGTAATAGGTTGTTTTCGGTGTTCATCAACCTGTGGAGAGGAAAAAAGAAAACTGGTGTTACTTGAAGAGAATCAACTCTCAAGGTAAGTCACAGGGCTGCTAATTCATGCAAAATAATAAAGAAAGCTAAGTGGATACACTAATTTTCCATCTCCATAGTGGCAGCTGGCATTTGCTATAGTAATTTTGTACATAGAATATAACTATGTGATGGAAGAATATACACGAGATCTTAAAAATGCAACAACATTTAGAAGTGGTAGTCTGAATATGACCCTACAGTAATGTGTAATTATCCAAAGGATGTTCAGTCAAATCGGAGTTATTGTGAAAAGTATGCTTTCCTTAAGTGGGAATTTCTAGCTGGGAAAATCTTTCCAACCAGCAGCTCTGCCCATTTCTCCAGTCTGTAACATGTCAAAAAGGCACAAACACTGCAGGCTAACAGTCTCCAGGCATTTAGAAGTAGTCCAAAAACTAAAAGATCATTCCAAGAGTTCATAGAGCCGATTAGCACGATGGCAAATCATTTACATAAACAACAGCATTTGAGATCGGCTTCACTGGCAATCAAAGAAGGTTTGACTTTGTGGATCAGTTTCACAACAGTAGATTCCTGCTGAGTGATACATAATAGTCTCCATCCATCCAAGTATTCCATGAAACAGAGGGTGTGAATCTGAATGATACCAGATGATACGTAGACACCCAAAGAAAAATAGACAAGTACACACATGAATAGAACACACTTGCTGACTCTCCCAATGTAGTCCCATCAAAAACACATTCAGACCAGTCACTCACACCTTTGTCACCTGTCATTGTGTCGCCTGAACATTCAAACAGTATGAACCAACCAGGGAGCGCTCATGAGAAACAATAAGCCCTCTGTGGTGCACCTATACATGTCAAAACATGTGCTAGCAACGAAGTGTGACATCAGTGATGTAGAAACGTTCTACATCTCTCTGTGCTGTGCTTTGCTGACACACACTGAGGACACATCCGATAGCAGAAACAATTCCGACTCCATGAAAGGAAACTTTTAACAACCACTGATCCAAACGGGATAGAAGAACCAGAACCAGTATGCCTGTCTGTCACTAAGCCGATCATCTTTTAATATGTATTGGCTAAAATATGACTTTTTTTTCACATGTCAGTCAGTCATGAGTTTATGACCCTACCGTGAAGAGATCGATGTTGTTAAAGGAACAGAGACATTGGAAATATGCTTGTTCACTTCCCAAGAGTTGGATAAGAAAATTGATACCAAGTTAAGTCAAGCGATGACTAGCCTAGCTTGGCATAAGGATTTGAAGCAGGGAGGACACAGTACTTGGCCCTGCTTGAAGGTGACCAAATCAGCAACTCTCAGGTTCACCAACTTCTTGAGAGTCTCTGCTGGTTGCTTCGCCATTGGTCATGGACAAGCAGAAGTTTGGAATATTAGGCTGCAAATTATCATGTGTATACTTTTTTGTTATCATTATATCAGCAAACCTGATAAATGATTATTAGTGAGCTTCAGAGGCGTTGGTAGGTGAATTCTTTTACCTTTGGACAGGCTAGCCATTTCACCCTGTTTGCAGTCTTTATGCTTAGCTAAACTAACTGGTTGCCGGCTTACCATACAGACGTGGTACTGAGAGAGTGGTGATACAGAGAGTAGTATTAATCTTCTCATATAACCCTCAGAAAGAAAAGAAATATGCTTATTTCCCCATACTGTCAACTGCTCCTTCAAGAAAATAGATAACTTTCCCTGTATGCATGTCTTGTATCCTTGTATCAGTATGTCGAATGTTAATTATAAGGAAAATGTGGACTAATGAAGCAAAATGAGGACACAAATGTGTCGAATTAAACCAGATGAAACCTCCTTTTTCTGTTAATATAATCCTCTCAGTGGGCTTTACTGAAGAGGACTGAAGATCCAGAGCTGCAGGATCACATTTCAAAAGAACAGTCATTAAACTTGGTCCCAGAGTGAAACTGTGTTCCTCAAGTTTCAACCCAAGCTTGAGTAACCACTAGAATTGCAGTTTAAATGCACTAAAGAAAATTGTCCCGAGTTCCACGCTGCTTGGTGCTCAAGTCCTTCATGCAAAGTCAACACACTTCAGAAAACATCACGTGTTTAGGTGTCAAAGATTTGATGGATTCGGACCTTCACCAGGAACATGTGATGTGGCCCACGTTTGCAGCGGACATCGAATGTTGAAAGAACTCTACATAATGTTCCGCAAGACTTGGCTGTGTATACAATGTCATTTAATCCATGTAAACATGCTAAGTCAACACACCATGTTGTGTTGGCTCAAAGGGATTGACCCACAATACCACACTCTAAAGTCAAGCTCAGTGCTTGGAATGATAGCATGAGTATAATATGAGTAAGTACTGTATATTATGCATAGCATCAGACTGTATACAGTGTCTAAATGGATCATGATAACTTAAAGAGGGGTGAAGCAGGCTGCCATGACCTGAATATGCACTCCGCCCATGACCTGAATATGCACTTAGTGTAGTTGTTTAGTCAGCATACCCAACTCATCTGAAGTGGCTGCAGGAGCACTGGGCTTTCTTTTTCCTGTTCTCAGATTTAAGTGGGGCACTGATGACTTTCTAAGGTCATACAACCTTTAAAGCTTTTGAAAACAAAAACACGACTTTAGGCTTAATTAATGGAGACAGAATAGTGAACTCAAAAGTGTGTTTGCAGAACATTATGTTTTCATAGCAAATCCTTTGGATATAAAATGTCATCATTTTAGACATTAACCACAGCCAAGTGTTATTGAGAATTACTTACAGAGGAAAAGTCACTGCATGCTCATACTGCTACTTTCTATTAGGTGTGTGATTTTTCAAAATAAGAGCGGAGTTGCTACTAGTCTTTATGATTCTAAAGAGGGGTTTTTTTTTTCTTGTTAAGGTTAATTTGCTTATTGGTTTGAACTCAGTAGTTACTGTCTCTGGAGAAAATATCTAAAAAATTAATAAAATCTTTGTACCTAATGCAGAAACCATATTGAGATAACTGCTCAAAATGTGTTGCCATTTCCTTAATTAACAAGTTTTACTTCATGAAAATGTGCTGGATTTTTGCCACTACATGCATTTCTATGTGGCAACAGTCTACATTGTCCTGACATGACATCTGGTTTTTTTCTGCAGCTCTTAATCTCAGTTACAATGACTTTATGGAATAACACATGACTGATAATATTACTTACTGTACTTATCAGAACTTTCAGTACAGATTAGCATTACTTTAAGATAATATATCCGAGTTTAAACATGAAAGTTCAAATGGCTTTATGGTATAACTTTCTTTGTTACTTAACCCTGTATGTTGGACTTGCTATTGTAATAACCAAAAATCTTCCACAAGTCATAAGTTAGTCATGTCAAAAACCTTACTGTCATACGCAGAGAGCAGCTATGGTAGTCAGCCAGCAGTTATCACTTGTAACTTAGCCGTACAGTGACGCAGACGTCTTTTTCTGTTTATATCTGTGGAACACACGATAACCAAAAGGTTGAGTTTGTCTCTTGATTTAGCAGCAATAGATGTTATGTGTGACGGCTGTCAGACATAACATAGGAATGCAGAACACAACCACTAAGACCAGTATGGTCCATAGGGGCAGTGAATCCTGACCACGGAGATTTGTTGTATTAAACCGCTGTGTTCTCTAATTTTAAAAAGACAAATCTTTTTCAAGCTCTCACATACACTAAAACCACACACTGATCTAGCAAGAGTTGATGTATAAACATAAAATAAACACAGGTGCTCAGAAGAAGAGTAGTATCACCAGAGATTGTATCTGAACTTGTTGTGTCTTTCATTGAGTGTGAAGCGCAAATACAGTGCGACAGTGTGTGAGAACAGAGCGGGCCTTTCACTCTGGAAAAATAAAGGTTAGATCAGATCAAGCGTTTTCGTTCATTTATTCCAAAGGTAATTTTTTTCATTTCATAGTTGAATACGAACACGTTAAACCATCTTGAAATAAGGAATTTAGCCACAATCCATAGAAAAACAAACACAACTAAACAGTGCGCATGGTTAACAATGCTTTAAAAAGGCCTTCTAAAAACAGCATGTGTCTCTGACTAACCCCATTGCCTGGGAAATGCTGTCATGACAACTGTGTAAATGCCTTCCTGTTGTTTGCTTATTGGAGTTTGTGTATGCAGATTTAACAATTAGCAGGAGAGATCAACGTGTGAGGAGGACTGTTTATTTTTCCAATGGAAAAACTAGATTCAAAACTGGCTGCAGGATACCTGATGTAACATATTTTATGATCCTGGAGTTTGTACGGTACACAAACTCGTGTGTGTATATAGATCCATGCTAAAGGTACTATGTAGATTTGATGTCCAAGTAAGGCCAAGGACATAAAGGAGTGACCTGTCATTGTACATTAGTGTTTACTGGAGCTGCATCAGAATCCTGAAACAGAGCTGACCATGGCCATGCTGTCCTCCACCATTAGATCCTGCCATGTATCATTGTACTGTATTCATTATCTCCATTTTTCTTTTAAATACAACAATTGAAATAGCCAAAAAAACATTAATGTAAAAAAAAAAAAAACAGCATGTGCTACAACACTAAGATTAAACTCTGAAAAAAGACGGCAATGAAAAAACAAGAATACACAAGAACCAACTGCTCACATCTGCTGATTAGCATGCTGCTGAAGATAATGGGAATGTAATTAGTTTTGCAAATATTTAGTCACACGCAAAAGTTCTGAACGAATACAAAATTTGACCGAATATTTGTGCAAGAGAAAAGGTCAAATGATCAGCAAGTTATTATAATTTATCTGGAGGGAGGTATAAACATCAATACCATATTTCATGGTTATCCATATAATAATTGTTGGGATATTTCAGCCTGGAACAAAGTGGTGGACTGACCTAAATTCCCATCACTAAAGCCAAACCGCTAGTTTTGCAACAATATGCAATCAAGCTATAAAACTCCCTGCCTTTGCTGAATGTCTGGGATAAGTTAAAAAAAATAAAATAAATCATCGTTTGTGTAACAAACAAACTCCACATGTTGAAATGCACAAAAACTAGAGGAGCAACATAATATCTGGTTATGATCTGCTATACGAGTACACCATGGTAGCTAATTCCTATTCATTTTTGCCAAAGCTTAATGTTGATTGTTACTGGCTCTGAGGTATCGTGAAAGCTGGAGAAACAGCTTATTCATTTAACTTAATCTTTGCAAACCTCTTCCCATGGAGATGAGGATATAGTGGTGTACATATATGAAAACAAGAACAATGAATCTTCCTCTGAGAGATATTCGTGCTTCAAAATAAGGTACAAGGAGACAGAGAGATGGTTGTTGTTTTCTATGTGGCAGGACTGTTACTTGTGCTGGAAGTGTAATCGTGAAGCAACTCTAGCTTGCAAGCAAGCAACTACCAGAGCAGGGTTGAGGTGTGTGTGTGTGTGTGTGTGTGTGTGTGTGTGTGTGTGTGTGTGTGTGTGTGTGTGTGTGTGTGTGTGTGTGTGTGTGTGTGTGCCTGTGTATAAGTGTGTGTGCCCTAGGATGCATCATGGTGATTACATAAACACATAGCTTTGAGACGACAGATGTCTCCCCTTGGACTATTTGGTCTATTTCTTCCTCTTATGCAACTGTTTTGTGTGTGTGTGTGTGTGTGTGTGTGTGTGTGTGTGTGTGTGTGTGTGTGTGTGTGTGTGTGTGTGTGTGTGTGTGTGTGTGTGTGTGTGTGTGTGTGTGTGTGTGTGCGTGTGAGTGAGAGAGTGAGAAAGAGAGGTCAAGTTCCACGTGTTTTGTATAATTTTAAAAAAAAAGACATTATCAGTGTGTCTGCACTTATTTTGCTGTAAATGCAAACAAAGAGTGTGTATAAACTGTAGTGATGCCACTGATAGACAACTGAGGGAGGAGGGAGGGAGACTTTGGTGTTACTAAAGAAATAATTCGTCTCATCGCTACAGGGAAAAAGGGCACAAAGCTGATGACAAACAAAAACAGTTCAATTAGTGGTGTCCTCCACTTCCTCTAGAGCCAGCCTGTCCCTGGACACGGTTTAATGATTAAAAAATAACTGAATCCAATTCACCATTGTGGTAGTAGTGTTTGTTTAGAGCTCAGTGGCAGGAGAGAGAGATTTGAGGGAGCGGTTGAGGGAACGGTGTCGGAGAGAGTTAATTATCACAGGTGTTCTGTGTTGCATCTCTCTCTCTCTCCCTTATCTGCAGTAGAGTTCTTGACCTGGAGAAACCTGTCTGAGACTTAAGGTTGTCTGTAAGATGGTCGCTGGAGAGCTGTACAATTATTGTGTATTTAAAATAAAATCTGTTGTGGAGACGCCATCGCTGTGTCCCTGAGAACCCACGAGAGGAAGCAGAGAGAACGGTTACAACCATTAAACCAAGCTTTCTAAATATTCACTCAATATACACTCGATACGCTATGACGAAGGCTCACGGCATGTTTGCCAAGTGGCTATGAGCTTCTTATTGTTTCAGCAGCATCAGATAATTCACTGTTCATCATAACAAGCTGCACCAGAGGCACAGGAGGAGGAGTAATTCAATGGAGGGATACACGTGTACACACGTGGAGTCGGGAGTTGAAACAATTTCACAAAACACTTCGTGAGAAAATAACTCCTTGACCAACATGATTTGCATGATTTTTTGCAGCAGCAGCAGACATTTTAAGTTTGCTTGCATTTCTATGAAAAACATCATGCAACAGCATGTGTTGGACTGTAATACGTTTGCCACTGAAGCACACAAGCCAGGCATCAGCTGCTACCATTGCATTTCAGGAAATACACATACACTCTCCTGTCTATATGGTAAACACATAACTGCAGGTCTCAGTTGGTTAGGTTGGCATAAAATTAGAAACAAAGAAACGGCAAGCTTAGCCGGAATTGTAGTTTTTACACTTATATATTTGGAATAAACAATCAAGAAATAACGTGTGCTGATTGGCTGTTACCTTTGGAGAGAGCCAGACGAGCCGTTTCCCTCCATTTCGAGTCTTTGTGCTAAACTATGCTAACCAACTGCTCACCCATAAATTCCAATTTATTTTACAAATAAGAGTGATACCAATTTCTTTAATCAATTGAACAGCCTTCACTCATTTCCTTCACTTGTTACATGGTGTGTTTGTGTGAGATCATACTTCTCATAGAGTCTTTGGCCCCTCATGAAGACTTTGGCTTCACTGTCCAATGGGAACGTGCCGTCGTCTTTCCGAAAGCGGTAAAACAGCTTCATGTCTCTGAATTCTCGGTGCTCGTCACACACTGGAAAAAAAAACACCCATGCATAGAGGTTTTAGTTTTAGGGATTGCAAACACAGAAGGCAGAAACTGACTAACAATGACAAAGAGCCAGAACAGGAGGAGTTTGGTATTTAAAAGACTGACAAGAACCAGTGTTTCAAGCAGAGAATATATATAAAGACAGACTCAGAGAAACACTGTGATTCCTCTAAAACCGTTCCTTTATATTTTAGTACCATAACTGACATGCAGGGACTCAAATTACAAATCTAAAAAAAAAACAAGGCTCTGACAGCTCTGACTGGCTCATATTGCAAATTTACTTTACAGCTAAACGTATTTCATCCAACTGTCAGCAACAGAGTCCATTTTAGGTTGTTTGGATGTAATTAATGACAGAGAAAAGAAATAAAAACATGCAAAAGTACCACATAATGGGATTATGGAATGTGTTTGTTTTGTAAAGCAATCATTAAAATCCACCAATAAATCATTCATCTACAGCTGAGTTAATATTGAATTGGATCCATCTAAACCTCAGCTGGAGAGAAAAGAGGTACAGACTGTTCCCAGAAAAAAATAAAATAAAACCACACACACAGCTCACACCTACCATGGTGAATGATGCTCTGGTCTAAAAGTTTCTGCATGATCTTGATGGCCGTGTCTCGGTCTGTGGCCTCCTTGTGCTCCATCAGCCAATCAATGAGCTCCTTGGCCACGAAGCAGTTTGGGTAAGTTCTCAGGTGATGCCGCCGATCCTTGATCACCTTCCCCTCATGGAGCCGCAGCCTGGAGGGCAGAAAACAGGCCACAGAGAAAAATCAACACGATTCCTTAAAAAAGTGCCATGTGAGCTGCACATCATAAATTAGTATGTCTATCATTAAGGGATTTATAATGAGAGTTGTATGATGACATGATAACCCTCTCATGTTTTCTAGAACTGGCCATAGATGCTGGTTTCATATCATCAGGATGACCTCTTCCTGACCCTGAGTATTCTGAAACAGCCACCAAAGCCTTAGTTTCCTGAGGCCAGCTAGTTCCAATACAAACTGAGTCTGTGTGCAGCTGGCTAGCATCACTCCAGATTAGCAATGACAGCCCCGGTTCAAGTCTACCCCTATAAAGTACCCACACTCTGCTCTACCAAGGCTCAAAACGGGCCAACAATTTACAGACATCCCTTCCAACCAGGCCTAGCATCATCCTCTCCTCCTCCTCTGTTCAGCTTCAGCCTACTGTACCAATAAATGATCTCAAATGGAGCTGGAAGCAAAATCATCCATCCTGCCGCTTCTTCTTTATAGAAAATGCCAGACACTTGTTCTTACCATGTTGGTTCCTATATGTAGCAACATTTCTTACGTCCAAACAATGACAGGCCTGAGTGATTCTGAATAACTCTTCGGATCCCAGTATAACTATTAGGATGGTGGCTGAAAACATTCTCCAACTCTGACTCTCTATCAAACTCTGTGATAGTGCAACAAACGGCTTATTCTCAACTAAGGACTGGTCACAGGTCTTACTACAGCAGCTGCATGCGTCTGTGAGCCATGGTATCCATCCGTTTTCAGCCCTGTGCCTAAAGCTCATCTGCTCCAACATACTGACATGATGGGACACAAATCTGTGATATGTAAAAACAGCCAGTGAACTGTTTTCATCGCCGATAACCACGCCATTCTTGTTCTATGAGCTAGACTAACGACAGATCAATCAAACAAAGGTGTGGTCTGGGTCCACGTCTTGCTTTTATAACATTAGTGTTTCCGATCAGCTGTACTGTAATTATATTTTCACACAATAAAACTGACTTTGACTCACTCTGAGCTATCAATTCAGACCAAAGGACAAAGCCAAACCACAGAGTCATGGTAAAATACTGAGGGAGGACATCAATCATTAAACCTGGGAGGTTTGTACGTTTGTAAAAAGAAGAACAGAATAATGACCTATAGCCATTCTAGCAGCTATTTGGGAATACATAGCAGTGCTTCGAGCTAAATGCTAACATGCTAACAATGGAAATGAAACATGCTGATACTAAGCTGTTCACAAACTCGCCTCCGCCATGGAGGATACGTTTTTACCAGCATCGTTTTGTCTGTCTGAATGGTAGCAGGGTTGCTCAAAACGTTATGAACAGATTTTGGTGAAATTTCTTGGAGACGTAGGGTATGTTCCAGATCTGGTGATGCAAAATATTTAAATTTATGGGGCTCACAGAAATTTTGCTACTTTCAAATAACAAAAAATAGAGAATAATAGAGAATTGTAACCAAGATCAAATTGTGTCTGAAACTGTGTCGATTCAGTTAGGTGTCAAATTTGACGTATCTTCAAATGTTATTGCGCTAGATCCTGAAGGCACAAACCTTTAGTGAAATATCGTTTTTCTTGAATACCTGACAACTAATAATAATAACACAAATTCTATGGCTAGGTTTCCATGGTCAATGAGTCATATTATGAGTTTCAAATTATCATGGGACTATTATCAGCTTCCCCATTAATGACATAATGAGGAAGTTGAGCTGCTTTGGTGGAGGTCTACGCTTTCCGAGTGCCGTCCAGTTTAGAGAGAGAAACAGCTGAAGCCAATGTCATTGTTTTGCAGATGTTTGGTCAGAAGTCAAAGTGCTGGATAAAGAATTGTTGACCTGATGATGATGCTGCTAGATGAATGTTCATCCTGAGGAGGACATGAGTGCTTTTAACTTAAAAACAAAGATGTCAACCTTATGTTAGCACTAGAGGAAACGTAAAAAGGATCCATCCATGAGTATCTATATCAAATCCCACAGTGACCATCCAATAGTTGTTGAGATATTTCAGTCTGGACCAAAGTGTGGGACCTACTACGTAGCCCCATCGCGGTCCATAAAGCCCTGCTCCTAGCAAGGCTTGAAAAGTTTTCAGGCTAACTGCAGCGCCTATAATGTAGGCAGAGATTTAGAGAGGGAGTCTTGTGTGTCAGTCCGTTCCCCGGAGAACAGCAGCGTCTCAGAGGCAGAGTACTCTGGGACAGCCACCCCTAACAACCCTCAGTTCACTGACACCAGCCACACTGCCAGCTGGCGGTATCAGTATATAGCTGTGCCAGGGACACCGGCACACACAAACACCCAGCATAAAGTCACAAACACACAACAGTGCTAAATAAGAGAACACAGAGTCACACAAAACTATTAATCTCTTGAGGTGATGACTATTACTTTTTATGGTTCTTTGCTACAGTGTACACTTCTTCACAAACAACAAAAGCTGCTTTTATATCGCCCAGCTGGAAAGCACAATTCAGTGGCATATTTTCCTCGTAGTTTCAGTGGGGGCTGACATTCCAGGCATTGATGCCATGCTTTACCTGCTGAGCCTCTATTCATTGTTGGGAGCGTGAGCCAGAGAACGCCACCGGGGCTGTGGGGCCTTTCTTTTCACGTGCAGTAGGTCAAAGAGTACAGACAGTCAACAACACTGCCAAGGTTAGATACAGTTGCCTGATTGGATGAATGGGCAGGGCAGAATAATAAAACAAAAGTTAGCAACTTGATCATTCCCTGTCCAGCACAAAGGGCACTGTATTACTGGAGCAACCATAATTATTAATAGAGAGCAGGGCAAAACAGGATCCTGCAACACCAGTGTGCACAGCGAGGGCTGTGCATGTGTGGATGTCTTTGTTTGGCTATGCATGGTGATGCAGAAGAGCGAAACCGCCTGTGCTGCCAGTAAGGGAGGGCTACATGAATGATGATTAACTTGCTGCCATGCTTATTTATCTTCTCATTTAACGTTCCTCATCCTGAGGCACAGAAACATGCAAAAAATGAGCATGAAAACTAACCAAAGACATGTTACTGATTCAACACATGATCTAGGCCTTTATCGGGTTCATTCATGACGACACATTTGGTGGCAAGTTTGTTGAAAATGCTGATGTCAGTGCCACCACTTCCCTCAATGGCCGGGGTCAGCAGGGATTCATGAAACGACCTACCTCAGTTGCTCTCCGGTGACGAGCACCTCGGCCAGCCGCTCCAGCTCTGCAGCCTTCTTCTGCATAGTGTTGCCGATCCCGTCCATCTCTCTGCCAACACAGGAGGCACAGACCCGGGGTTGCCCAACAGCCACACACAAAGACATCATTCTGCACAAGAAAAATGCAACACTCTTGCATTTTATTTGACGAGTCAAAAGGCTGTGCAACAAAATGCGCACAAGGAGCTTTTCTAGCTGACAAATATACATAAAGGGGAACGACTATCGGAGGCATGCAAAACATTCAAGCGGTGAGGATTTCATGGAAATAACGATGCATTGACACCTCGGGTTTTTGCTTACCCTTCAAGCACCATAAGAAGGCAAAAGAAGCGTTTATGAGTTATCCCTTTGATGAATGAGAATTATGATTATTCCATACCAGTCAATCAGGAGATACAGCTCAGCAGCTTCTTCAACAGTAGTCCACTTATCCTCGAAAACCTCCAACTATCACCACACACATGTGAATGCATGTATGCAAACCATATTCCCTTTAGGAATCCCCTTGTTTATCTGGTAGAGGAAGAGCAGCACGGTAAAGCTTTGCGTAAGGTGTCGTTTGTCACTGACACGCCGAACGAGGCATGTGCACGTTTTTCTCCACGGCGCAGCCAGTGCCCATCCACAAATACCCCGCATTGGGAGGACTCTGGCGTCGTCACTGGGGGAGTTGACCGAATGGGGTGGAGCTAAGGGCCATGTGAGTGCGCTCGATTAATTCACCCCACGGTCCAGGAAAGGATTCTAGGTGGGATGTGTGGAGCATTGCATCGAAATTAACCTATAAATAAAGAAGCGAGTTTGTACACCTTTCTACTTCAAATACGTTTTTATTATGTGAAATCCAGATCATTGAATGTAATATGCAAATAATGTGACGGCAAACACCCTCAGAAATGAATACATTCAGTCATTTTTAGAAAAAAAGCACAAAGTTCTTTTTTTCCCAGAGATTTTAACCTTTTTTGTTTATAATTTGACCAGTTTAATATATTTTCCTCTAAAAAGGATTCATCTAAACTCTTACCGTTTAGCTATGACAAGGTGCAAGAGACAGCTTCTCTCCTTTCCACTCACCTCTCCATCCATTTTACTCCATATGAGAGCACCTCTCTGATTTGGTGGCTATATGTAAGATTCAGTTGCCTTTAGTCAGAAACGCTGAAAATCTGAACATGTTCATTATGAATAGCTTTAGATTCACACCAGGTGCACCATAAATATTTAATCAATCACTGATTCACAGGAGAATTGCTTATCCTTCAGGATTTTTCTCCTTTCAAAAGTGCAACTATTATACAACAGAAAACATAATCAAATTAGGTGGAAATGTGATGATCACTATAATAATTTTCATTGTAGCAACATGCAGCTAAGGAAGATATGTGCAACATCATGTAACACTAGAAGGGCACTCAGCAGAGTACTTGCCTCCACCAGGGACCAAAGTCCCTTTTAATCAAATTAAAGCCTAATCTAAATTCCAACCAGATATGCACACCACCAAAATACCACCATCTGGTTTCTCACAATGTTAAATAAAGTGAAAACAAAATCATGGATGCACCCGTTTATCCAGATCTACTCCATGGAACTACTAAATTGGGTGGCAAAATAACTGGGAAACCAATGAGCAGTGTCACTTGCATGGCGGACGAGTATACAATAAATCTAGCTCATAAGGTCATAGCTGACCCCTCGCACCCTGGTCTCAATATGCACCTTTACCCTCAGGGTGAAGGTACAGCATGCCCAGAATGAGAACAAAAAGAGGTATCACATCCTTCGTCCCACGCAGCACTCAGCTGCTCAACAAGCTCTGAACAATTTTATTTGAATTTTGAATGTCATTTTAAATTTGCACTTTGTTATTATTTATTCACTGAGGATGCCTGATGATATTCTATTATGCTCTGTCTTATGTCATGTTCATGTTTTTATGTTATATTTTTGTGTTGTGTATGCTTCCTGTGCAAAGCAAATTCCCCCTTGGGGGCAACAAAGGCTTTCATTCATTTCATTCATTCGTTCCTTCATTGCAGAATGCCCACTCTTCCACCAAGTTTCAGCTTTATCTTGGAATGTTGAAAAAACTGGGGAAATTCCTGAATCCACTCATTTATCAAAATTTAAAGGGTTATCCTTTGCTGAATGCCCAACCCTTCCACTAATTTTCATGAAAATCCCTCAATAGTTTTTTGTAATCCTGCAACAGACAAACAAACTCAAATCACTTGACCTCCTCGACACCGGTAAAAAAAAAAAAAAAGTATTTCCCTGTGCATTACTTACCTTGTATAGCCAGTTGGAAGTGTATATAAATTCTACCTGTTCAGTATTATTCCATTATCGACTATTTCATCTTTAGGTTTTGCATAAATGGCATGTGAAACAATTGTCCTTCTACATAAGACAGTCACAAAAAGACTAAAAACATGACATCTGAATCTTGCTGTGGTTTACAACAGCCACCAAGGGGCACCAACACAATAATATCATAAGTCTGCATGTTTCTGTGTTTTGTTGCCAGTCTGTTGTTGATGTTCAGTAGTGACACCTGTTTCAGCCTTTTCCCTCGTGTTTTCCCCAACAAAACAACTCTTGCAATGATGTTGTCTATGGTAGAAAACGGCACTACTTGTGTGAGACCATGGCTCTCAGTTATTCATAACTGGCTAAAATGTAAATAGAATATTACAAAACCTATGAAAGGTAACCGCATTATCACTGATCATTCAAATTCTAGTTATAAATCATTGTTCATATTGTTGTTGTTTGGTTCATAGTGTTTAATCACATTCATGACAAATTAATTTAAAGGCACAAAGCCTGGCAGCATTGCTCCACACTGAAGCTTAAATTGTATGGATTCATGGTGGCTCTGTCCCCCGGGAGTCACAGTATGGCACTACAACAGAACGTCAAACCTGCTAATGGCGGGTTAAAATCCAATTTATAGATTGCAACTTTCTCCTTTCCAGTTGTATTAAATCTCAGTATACTATACAGTATATTCAATATGTCTCTAGTCCAGTAGGCCTACTAGGCTTAGGCCTAATTTATGTCTTTTTTTGAATATGAAATGCCCTAAAATCTGACCAATAAGAACATCTCTTTTTCAAGATGCATATAACAATCCAAGATGGGAGATCCCTCCCTGGAGGAGTTTGGCAGAGAAATTGAAAACCAATTGAGGAAAGAAGGGAGACCACTCAATTGGTAGGTAGTGCTGTTATCTTCACAATCTGGGGTTTGAATATTGAAGTGTCAGGAAAAGTCAAATATCTTTAACATGTACTTTCCATTACGATTTCTTGGATCTCTCTCTCTCTCTCTCTCTCTCTCTCTCTCTCACTATCTGTGTGTTTGCCCTTTAAAGATGAGTGGCATGAGAGCATCATTAGGGGGATTGGGAGGCGTTCCCAGTCCAGATGAGATACATAATACCTCCAGCGAGTTCTGGGTCTACACTGGGGTCTCCTCCCATTTTGAAAACCTGGAAAACCTCTAAAGGGAGGAGTCCTGGAGACACACTAATCAGATGCCTGAACCACCTCAGCTGGATCCTTTTGACGATAAGAAGCACCATATCTTGTGCCTTGTTTATTTGTAAAATAATGTTCTTGTCAATCATAATGCTTGATAAAATTTTGAAATAAAAACCCATTTAAGTCAGTTATTGTACTTGCATTCATAGAAATAATCACAGACAACAAAGAGTACTTTATATAGAGTCAGGTTTTGATACAAATATACAAATACATAGAGAATTGAAATTCAAAACATACATATTTTTAATAATAGTGTAAATGAAGAAGCTGACAGTGTGAGAGGTTGGAGCTTCTGTGATGCAGCTTCAGACAGCGGCTAATGCAATTGTTCAGTGACCTATATAGGTGGGATAAACGTCTACATCTATTAGTAGGCAGAAATAAAGTATTTTGGGTGGAATAAACTTTTAAATCTGTCAATAGTTAAAAAATTAAGTAGTATTTTAGGTGGAATAAAGTTTAACAACTGGGACAGCGGTCCTGAAACGTCAGCCTCCTGACCTGCAGGTGACGCTGTTGTGAAAGAAACTGTATTCCTGAAACTACAGTGTCTATGTTTGTACTATCGTGGTGTCAGACGGCCGACTGCAGCCAGGAAATGTCTTTATTTAATAACCTAATGAAGTTTTGTTACTTGTAGTATTTAACTCAAACGTTTCTGTATGTGTTAGTTTGTCTTTGCGATTTTTGGGAAAATCTTAATGATTTTAAAGTTAAGTCTCTCAGATGAACATCCGCTGAGGTTTACATGTATGCAATGCTCATGTTATATGAAAAGACAATGCGTCTTGACAGAAAGATATTAAACCCCTCATAGGATCAGTGATCAAATGTCTGTTTAATACACTATGTACGTTTGGTGAGATCTATGCGGGCCAGTGGCGCAATGGATAACGCGTCTGACTACGGATCAGAAGATTCTAGGTTCGACTCCTGGCTGGCTCGTTCTTTTCTTATCCCTCATACAGTAAACCACACGAGGTTGGTCTTGGACTCACCCGACAGCTACAGGCAAATCAAATCACGCACTCCATAATTTGAAAACTCCTGTGGCGTTCATTTCCAAGCAAATCAAATGTCCAGGTCTATATTTGTCAATAAACCACGCTGCGTGCTCCATCTTTTGAAACGCCAGTCAACTGGCCAGCTCCTTCTTTCATTAACCAATCAATCACGAGCTTCATCTTTGAACTACCAATCATGCAAAGCCCTCCATTTTTCGACTTCCTTGCAGTGCTTGCCAAATTTTAATTTCGTCCGTGGTTTTCGGGCGGTAGGTTAAAGCAGAACTGATTTTCGAAAGACTACGATACGTTTGTTTAATCAGAAACTTACCGAACTCACCTTTTATGAAACTAAAATAGTCAGAATCACCTTTAATGACCAAGTGAGCTTCTGCTTACAAGGACTCTAACTGGTTTACAGTAGTGTCTACTCGTATATCACAATAAAGTAATAGAAAAAAATTTAATAAAATGGAAGGAATAATGTACGACATAGTATGTCCATAACACCACACAAAAGTGCTAAAGCTGAATGTACAAGCATGTTCAGCGTACAAGTCATGGAACATAACAGGACAATGTCAGCATGGAGTGAAATATCAGGCTGTTTACTATTGACATCATGTGATTGGCTTGAGGTAATATAAGTTCAAAATTGTTGTTTGGGACTACAGTTCCTATAATACTTTGCGGGTTGTAAACAGGAAGTATAATGTTGCCAAGGAGAATAGCTTTTGATGACTTTGGAAAGGATTCGAATCCGCGTCTTTGGGGGGGGGGGGGGGTTCCTCATTTTTCCTCCCTCATTTTCCCCCTTCTTCCCCATCTGATACGGGCAATTGTTGCCCATCTTTGGCGCAAGCAACGGTTCTGACAACTAAGTTGTTTATACACTAACATTTAGATAATTTTTTACACACAAATCTCTTATGTTTATACAATTTATGATTTTAAATGTATTTCTTCAGGCCAGGAGTGCAAAAGATCACGCGCTCCCTTTTCAGTCAACATCCAGGATCGGACCTACTTTAAACACAATTATTTTTAATGAATTATATGTTATGTCCTTTATATTTTATACTAATATGAGTGATATTAATATGAGATTCCACACAATATCTCTTTCACATTCAATTCGAGGTTATCCTCGGCAGTGAGAGTCAACCATGGATATAGCATGCTTCATATGCATGCTTTACAAACTGTATACATAGCTTGTTTTATTATCCATTATTTTCATTGGCCAGTTATAGGAAGTTATGAATTCCAGCAGTAATCAGTTTTCATAGCACAACCGGCTCAGCAAATAGAATACAAATCTAAATGAAGTCAATTCACACAAGTCATAGTACTTAAGAGGCTGTGATCAGTTGCTATGCGGTTGCAGCTGTCATGCTGCTGAGTCAAATAGCAGTTTATCAAATAGCAATTACTCACACCCTCATGGATATTATTGCTTAAGTAAACGTTTAATACTGGTTGTTTTATTTTTTCCCCATGTTCAGCAGGCATTGCAAGTCACAGACAAAAAACTCAAGCAGGATAATCCTGCTCCAGATGCACTCGTGGCAGGACCTGGAGCTTCATGCAGAAACAACAAACTCTGCTTTCTAGCAATTTGGGTGAGCCTCACCTTTTCATTCTGCCACCAAACACTGCAGGGGACGTGAAACTCTTGGGGACCCCGCAAACTCAGGCCATATCCCAGGCCCTGCCTGCCACCACAAGCACTCCTGTAACTGCACCTGCACCACCCATCTCTTCCCTTCATTTTACCATACAGTAAACTGAAAGTTTGGACTATTGCATTGCATTTATTAAATATTTTATTGACCACAATCATACAATATGTTTGTTCTTCCACAAAACTACAGTTGGCTATGAAATACGGACCTCAAATGAAAAGCAACTTAAGTATTAAGTTAGTAAACTCATGACATAACTGACATATGAATGGCATAGTAGGTAATCAAAATTGTACTTCCCACTGCGAATCAAATTAGTGTTTAAGGGGATTTGCACAGGTCAAAATTAAACAAAAATAAATGAGTACAGGCCTACTATATATCTCTTTAAAATATAAAATGTTTGCAAATATAACAAAATACAGACCTACAGGTCTAACATTAACCCCTTCATAGATACACAGATGACAGACATTTAACTCTGGTGCTTACATCAGACTGGATATGTCCAATAATGGCTGTTACAGAACAGTAATGCCTGGCTCTCTGAAGCAGTTTTACTTGAACTCAACTGAAAAGAAAAAAACAAACATGACATGATGAACCCTAAGCACACAAAGGCATAACAACCTCGAGGATAATGGCACTGTTTAACATGTCTATGGAATGGCTGTGTTAAAAATGATCTGATATAATTTATTGCGTACCAGAATTTGCACATGAAAAAGAAAATAATAATAATGATGGCTCTGGTTACCACTGGTAGCCACTTTCTATACAGTGGTAACTCTGGCTAGAATGGAAAATGATGGGATAACCTTTATGGTTTTACTTTTATACTAATGTTCAAATCCACTTTGTACTTTTTAAAAAATAGTTCTCCTATGAAAATTAACACCAACTGTTATTACTGCATGAAGAAACTGATGTGGAGGCACAACAGGCATCCAGCTCTTATTAGAGCCTTTAAACTGATTATTTATGGATCCTTTTTTTTTAAACTGTAATTTTAGAGCAGAAGTGTGAATCTGGCATTTACTACCTGATTATTGAAACAGCAAATGCAACTGATATATACATTTAAAATACATCATATGCAACACTTCTGACAAGTTAATTATGAAGCCGGTATAACTAAAAGCTTCACTGTATTCAAAGTCAGGCTTTGGTGTATTACAATACTTCGTTATTGGGTCAAAACCACTTTAGGCACAATGCAAACTTCATCAACATTCCTGTGAAAATACACATCAAACCACAGTATGATTTGTCACATTAATCAATCCTCTACAACAAGAATTGTACATAACCACTCCTGCTGTCAATCACTTTCAGGCAGTTCCTCTGTAAATCCACCAGGTGTCTCCCACCACCCGTGGTAGTGCTAGTAGGAGGAGGCTTTGATGGAAGAAGAGCAGCTCAACTCAATGTTCTTGAGGTGGCAGGAGTGGCAGAGAAGGTGGCCATTCAGAGGGTAGCAGCGGTGACCCTCCTCGTCGTTCAGCTCCATTTTACATTCCTGGACAACACAGAAGAGGAGCAAAGATGAGACACCTTCAATGACATGTCACACGTGCTTGAACAAAATAATCGAGGATAACTGGTCTGATTTCTGTCATTTATTAGCCTCATATTCAACCAGTTAAAAGACTGGGCAGCAGTTCTATCATATGTGTAGAAATACAGGACTTAAGACAGGTACTATTGTATATTTACAACATGGAAACTTATTATGAGCAAATCTCAAATTTGTGCATAATAAGAAAAGAAATCTTTTTTAAAAACACGCTCTGGTCGATAGAGGATTCCTTTCCAGTTTCAAGATAGGAATCTGTTTACAAAGACAGAATTCTGATGTCAAGATTCTGCTGTAAAGAAATACAAGGATAGCCACCCAGCAGTTAAACACTACTTAAACAGGGAGCAGCTCCTGACAGCTCAATGATTTTCACTTTCATCCAATGAAAGAACAGCAGCTGTCAATCTGCCGTTGGCAAAAAAAAAGAAAGAAGAGAGGTACTTGGGTAGAATGATAACATAGGGGTTGCATACCTGCTCTCATAAGCAGTATCGTATATAATTACTGCCAAGACTGTAATTTAAAATTGGGCATCTACTCATAATAATTTCCTTTAATGAGTGATTCAGAGCATCTCTGGCTCAGAGCCACTGAAACGTGCTGAAACACTGGCAGGTTTGTAACAGAGAATTGTGACATGTTTAAACCCACCTCACAGTGATAGCATTCCACATGATAGTCTTTGTCCATGGATACAACTCGAATGGTTTCATCAGACCCCTGGAAAAAAAATTCACACAGACAAAGACAACTGACGTCAATCTCATCAGGAGACTCTCCACTGTCTGTTCAGCCTGACAAAAATTTCTGATTACTGATGTCAACCAAGAGCTGACTGTCTGCACATGAAGTTAATATGCAACGCAACCTTGGAGCTTAAGGGTTCGTCAGCCGCCCTTCTTTAACTATTCTATCATATTCATGAATTTACAATTGGGAAAAATAAGAAATCACACTCAGGATTCTCAAATATAGACACAAAATATAGCTGCAAGTAAACAGAGACTATAGCAAAGCGTTTACAAATCTGTACAAAACCCCCCGATTGTTTGTGCTCGTTGTCCTCATTAATCATCCCCACAGAGATGGGAGCCGTTTCTTTTTCAGTCACACTCCTCTGGTTACAGTATCAGCCTGACAGGGAACTCCCCTGAACATCTATACAGCTGCTTAAATAAATGCACAAGACAGACAAAGCCTTGTACACCGATACACACAGACACACACACACACACAGGGCAGGGGACATTCCACCAAAGTCAACTCTAATTTTGGACATTTCTTTGCTTTTGACAGCATGTCCTGTCTGTGTGTCAACTACAGCTGTCACAATGTCAGATTTTCTCTATCATGACCAAACACATCTACCATAACGCTATTATCACAATATCTATAGAATATTTTATGAAAGAAAATAACGTGATCGATCAAATTCTTCTTCGACTTTCTTCATTTTGTGTTTTTTTCTTCTTCTTCTTTTTGGCAACTGGAATTCACTCAAAGCACGAGTGTAGGGAGGTGGGAAGTGAGTCTGTAACCGTAACTGTACAAAAGCACACAAACAGAACCTGAATACTGAAAAGGCAACCTGGTGAACTTCACGTCTACACTGGAATATTAACACAATATTATCATATATGTATATTAAAACACTATCGATATTGTTTTATCGACACCTCTTGAGTGATCCGACCCTCTCCCCACTGTCCAATCCACTCTTCGACCACATCAAATAACTATATATATATATATATATATATATATATATATATATATATACACACACACACACATATACTGTATATCTCAAAATACCTTGATGTGAGAGATGTTTTCAATTGTTTTTTTGCTTGATTTTTTTCAATAATGACAATATGGAGAGACCTTATATGATAATATCCAAATACAACCCAGGCACAAACAAAGGTGAGTGATAACTTACCTCTGAGGGCAGGATGGGCTGGTTACATGCTGCACATTTAGGCGCCAGGACCCTGAGATGCATTCAGAAACAGGTTTGAATAGATTTGTTTTAATTGC
The DNA here is from genome assembly GCA_037577475.1 of Chaunax sp. Z400. Taxonomy (NCBI): domain Eukaryota; kingdom Metazoa; phylum Chordata; class Actinopteri; order Lophiiformes; family Chaunacidae; genus Chaunax; species Chaunax sp. Z400. The sequence continues at coordinate 15,875,808 of CM075190.1, forward strand.
ATTCAAATTAGAAAAAAGCTGAACTCAGTTCATTATGACCTGAACTCAAATTCCCTCCATCTAAAGATTATGAATTCACGTTTGATGTCCCTCTCTCCCTGCCTTTAAAGCCTTTGAGCCTCCCCCTCTCTCCTCTCTGACTAGACTCTAGATCCTGATGTGACTGTGACTGAGGAGATGCCCGGTTTGCAGATGTGCTGGCGTTCCATTAACCCACACGATTCTGTAAATCCAAAAAGGAGAAGGGGAAAAAAAACAAAAAACTAAAGGCAAAATGAATTCATTATGTCCACACACATGGCTGGCACCTGAAAGTCTGAGGGAATAACAAAGGGCCTCTCAGTGTGGATGGACAAGACTGTAGCTATAAGTCAAACACATAGTGTGTACACAATAAGAATTCTGCTGATTTTATCAGCTCCAAGAACATGTAAGATCTGCTGCATATGCCTGGTTGTGCTCTACATGCTGTCCCAGGTAGGGAGAGGAATTGGCTGCATCTGCTGAGGCACTCCTGGATTTTCCTCTCCAGTGTTAAGCTGTGTTGTTTTTTTTGTCCTCGTGGAGCATGTTACAGTCGAGGCTGGAGGAGCTCGCCTCCCTTCACCTCTCACTGGACAGTGATCTTTCCTACCCCCCCCCTCCTTTCATCCCTGACTTCACTTCTCATGTGTCTGCTACACGTGGCAGAGAGAGACAGTCGACCCCTCTCAACCAGATCCTGCAGTAACAAGGGAAAGTTAAAGAGTCTGTGTTGCCACACAACTTGGAATATGACGCCCGGACATTTTTCCATTGTCACACTAAAACTAGTTTAGCACAGATAAATCCACGTCCTACGCTTAAGTTCCTTTGAAAATACTGCCCAGCAGGTGCCTCTGACCTGTGATAGTCTTTGAGACAGTAGATCTTATTTTCAGTGTCCACTGTGAAGGGTACTCCATCAAGGCTCTCGTTACAGATGACGCAGCGGAAACAGCCAGGGTGGTACGACTTCCCGAGGGCCTGCAGGATCTATAATGAGAGACGGATATTATGACATGAATACTTTATCTCATGCTGCTACGGCCATCTCACATACCCCACCTATATGTAGCCACTAAAACTGAAACAGCCATTGTTCTTAATAATATTTTCACCTTTCGATTGGAGTTTAATGATTCCTGTGAGAATATTTGGACGTAACAGCAGCTGATTAAGCTAAGAATAACCCCATCCAGCCTACTTAGCATATTATATAACAAGTAATCGCACCTATCAAATAAAGCTAACAGTGAAACACAACATATTCAGTTCTCTATGGCAAATTTCAGACAGCATAGTTTTTAACTTGCACGAGCAAATTAAGTGTTGTGAGATACAGCATGTTACAGACGTGGAGGATAGGGAAGCACTATAAAGACATCTGACTGATCACATGCTTTATGTGTGTGTTTGTCTGTTTTGTTTTTACTCATGAGACTATGAGAGCGTGTTTGGGAGAGAGGGAAGGAGGGAGGGAGGGGGAGAGAGAGAGAGAGAGAGAGAGAGAGAGAGAGAGAGAGAGAGAGAGGGATGCACATGGAGAGTCGATGCTTCCTCCTGAGTCTTTATCCAGATGTGCCCACAGAAAGCTCATTAAGGGTGAAGTAACTCTCAGTTTCGGCCGAGATCGCACCCACACAGCCAGAGTTCGCACAACCGGAGAGAAGAAACGCACACTCACCATGTCCATAATCAAATGTCCACATGCGTTGCACTTGTCTGCAGACTGCTGGAAACCGGAGTACTTCAACAGACAGAGAAAAGACCACAGTGATGTCATTGGAACTGGGTTATTCAATGGATGACTGAAATCTCTGACTCCTTTTCAGACTGAGCACTAAGCAACTGGCTCAAGGTCTCCCAGGCACAATCCAAAGTAGCCTATATACTTTCACATATGCTTTTATACTACAAACTCCTCACTCCTTCCACTCTCTGAGAACAGCAGCTCTACAGTCTGTGACTTCTAAAATCATTAGCACAGTTGCTTTTAAGTGTGTGGAAGACAGAACACATTTTTTTTTAAGAAAGCTCTCAAAAGTCCGCATGATGGGGGGTAAAGCGAGACTCAAACAGTAAATCAATCAACTCAGCTTTTATCCTGTGCTATTATGTATTAGCAGTGTCAGTGAGGAGAAGATACACAGCTAGCCTGGCAGAAGAGCGTATAATTAAGAGCACACAGAAAGAGTCGAGCCAGAGCAGATTTAGCTCAGTTAGGACCACTGCAGTCAAAAGAAATGTTCTCGTTTGCATTAAGTTAAATTTGGCAGTATGGCTCTGTGCTGGGACTTTCCTAGCCTTCCACATGCATATGTGGAGTGGGTGAAGGAGGGAGAGCCCGCCTCCTTGAGCTCTCACATGCTTACATGGAAAAGCTGAGGCAGGGAGAGCAACAATGAATTTGGATTTTAATTAAGCAACTAACATGTCTTGGTGGAAAGTGATGAGCTCCTGACGGCGTAAATAAGGCTGAGTTGATAAAATATGTATAGCAGTGGATATGAAAATGCAACCTGCACAACGGCTAAAAAAAAGGCATGCTGGAAATTACAATAAATTTAAATTGGGATGGATGTACATCCACACTGAATTTGTGTTTACTTTTGCAAAGTGCACACAGTTGGTGTTGCTGGTGTGAATGGCCTGACCCCCCCTCCACCCTATAAACCGTAGCAAAAGCAGCTTCTCCTGTTACTGACCTCCTTCTAGTCCCACCCAAGGGAGAAAACTGATAGGAATCCGCTGCATTAGATGCTAAAAACTTGGCCACAAGGTCAAAGCCTCCAAAGAATGTTTTCCATTTAAGTTGAAGGCTGACAGGTTGCAGGTTGTAAGGTAAGTTATGTAAGTGTGTAATGTACACCTGATGAATGCCGATTTAAGGAAAATGCAGTAAACCTTTTAATCAGAAATAAAAAGAGATATGCAGACCTTAAGACAAAGGAGATGTGGACAGGGTGAATGTGAATGCAGCACAGTATGAGAAAGGTACTGTGTATTATCTCAACCGAATGCACTATTAAAGTCACGACCAAGGTTGCAGGCCCACGAACCTCATTTGAGCTATACTAGATATTGATTGTGTATTGGATGCTCACCAGAAAGTCCTCCTCACAGAAAACCTTCCCTCCGACATAGTAGAATGCCTTCCCTCTCAGCCTTCGACCTGCAAAAACAGACAGACGGTAAAGTCCATTTGTATCACTTCTCTGGAGAAATACACAGCATGGACTATCAAAAACTGCCTATTAGAAGAAATGTTTATTGTTTAATAACCACAGGCAGAATAAAATAGTCCAGAAAAGGTAAGTCAATCATATGATGCTGAAATGTCTTCGTGTTAAATGTTGCAAAGCCATGATCCCAGTCTCAGAAAAGTGTTACAGCACCAATGCAAAAAGTCTGTTGTGATTAATGACATTCATTTGAGGGTAATGGGGCCCTACTGCAATATTCATAATGTGCTGCTGAATCCAAGGCAGATGAATCAAACAATGGATCTATGGTGTGCTGGTGTCTTAATATAATACTGATGGGGGACACGGAGTAGGCCCAGCTAGGACAAGGAACATATCTGGATAAAACTAATGAGGGGAAAATGCTGATTAAATCCAACAGGTGTAGATTTAACATCTTGCTCTATTGGATTTCGTGGCAAAACATGAAGATCCACAACAACCTGCTACTCTTCTTTTTTTTTGTTGTTTATTCCACATGTTGCGTGTGCTTCCTGTCCGTCTGTGAGCTTTTAAAGTTTTATGATCTGCATCAGGCTTCTCTTAGCAGCACATACACACACACGCACATACTAAAACATCATTGCACACTTCTCATAGCTATTCCTGTCTAGGTCCCACAGGAAAGGAGAGCATTCTCCACATTTTCTGAGTGGGAAGGTGAGGGAGGGGGCCGCAGGGGAAGGGAGGGGGCCGCAGGGGAGAGGAGGGGTTATCCTTGGTGAACAGGAGCCCCCTTTATCTCCCTTGCTCCATCTCACACTCTGTTTACCTGATTACTTGCTTCTAGATTAGTTATTAGATTAGTGGTAACCTTAGACGCAGACATTTTAAAGACAGAGCTTTCTTGAGATTAAAGTCCACAGAACAATTGGACAGCATCTAGTCATCATTGGGGGAAAAAAATATTTTGGCAGATATCTGTATGGGCTGTGTGATCATTTATTATGTGAGATACTATTATTATGTCCACTATTTTGTCCTTTTAACAACAATCTGAGAGTATTACACCCATGAGGACAATTACTGTCAGGTTATGTTAGCCCCAGATTGTTTATCAATTGATTTTCCACAAGATTTACTACAATTCAAATGACCTGTGATAGAGGTCTTTATCATTTCTTCACCCCAGGACAAGGATAAACCTACCCATAGATCAGCACAATCAATCTCCAGAAGGGGAGGATATTTTAGAAAATTAAAGTCTAGTGGGGAAGATAAAGAACTCCCTCAAGCAGGTTGAGCTTACTATCCACGGCTAAAGCCCTGACTGCGGTCTTAAAATCAGTAGACACTTTAAATGACAGGTTGCACACAGAAAGAACAAACAGAAAAACAGAAATAAACTGAAACCTCATGATTCATCTTGTTCTACCAAGGGCATATGAAAAATCTGTGCTACAGTGATTCACCATTACATTGTCTTACTTTAATAGAATAATAATGGCGATGTAGCAAACAAGGTCTGGCCAAGCCTCACATAATAACTTAAAAGGAGAACAGTCATTTCGACTGGGGCCAAGGTGTGGACCTAGCCTTGGGTAATTACTGACAGACTGTCTTGGAGCTGTGCCACTAAAGGAAGGAGGGAAGAATGAAGAGGACGAAAGTGAGATATGGGCAATACCTCGTCTTCACAATCCTGTCTTTTTTTTCTCCCAGTGAGACGGAGAGGGAAGGCTCTGAGCTTTGTGGAAAGATAAGAGCTTAATTAAAGTCAGGAGTCAGGGCTAACTATTTGAAAAGCACCAGAAAGAACAGTGACAATTGGTCTTATATAAAAAATGTAAAATACCTGAGGGACAGAACAAAACACAGGGCCATTTTCTAATTAAAACATTCTCTTAATTCCCACATTTAATCCCATTCAGAAAATATGAAATTCACAATGACCCTGGAATGACGTCTGAATTTAGCCTTAGCCCTGCTCTTTCCTCTGAATACATTACTCAAGTGAGACGTCGCTGCGTAAGAGACACATCCCTTTTATAACAGGACCGTTTTCTGTGAAAATTCTGCCTCGTCTGAAGTCACTTCATGCCCTCTTAAAGATATCGGTGTTAAATTGACAACGAAAAATGTCCATGCAAGTTTTCCTGGTAGTCTGAAAGCATTTCTCTGACCATGAACAGCACCTGGAACTTTTGGCTCTAACAATCTACCCACCAGATGTTAACATACCAGTGGATTACGGACCAATCAGATCCTTGCTTGTATTCTCCCCCGAGCCTGCCAGCAGGCTGGGATAAGGGAGCTGATATTAAGAATTCAGAATCTCAGAGGAGTCTGTGAACCACTGCTGCTCACTTAGTATTGTAACATTAACATAAAAGGCTGTTAATGTGGGAAGGCCTGTAGCGGTTGTGAAGTCATTTTTACCTGCATTTACATTTATATGAACTGGAAAAATGGTAGAAAATCTCATGTAAGGAGAGGCAGGTCCTTACTGTTGGCAACTGTGTAAACTAGTTCCTTTGATTACAGACCAGAGCTTAATCTCCAACTGGAACCGGGTTGTCCCATTAACTAGCCCATCTGTAAACAGTCAATGATTAGCCTGGAGGGAAGCCCCCCTGCAGCGAAGTCCCAGACAGGCAGCCTGTCCTCCTGCCTCTCAGCCACCTTGAGGAAGCTTGTGGAGTGAGGGCATGCGGAGGTTCACACTCACATGACTTGTTATGCAACTCAATAAGTGACGGTTGTCTTGACATGCCGATTCTGGATGCAGATGAGAAGGGAAGCCCGACATAAAGGCACTGTGTGTTTGACGGCATCGTGCTGTTTACTGTGTGGGTGCAGGCATGAATAGTTATCATGCACCTTTATATGCATCAGTGTGCTGCGTGTTGTGGGTGATGAGTGCCCTCTGAATAGTCTCCCTGTTCCCAACTGTATTCTCATCTCCTTGCGCCAGCTGACATAACAGCACCCACTGTCCTCTTGGAGCCACATCCCTCCAGAGGGCCCCCTGTGCCTGCATTCCTCCCCAGCTGAGATGCCTTTCCCTGGGGCCACTCACGGCGAGCACTGCCCTTATACTCTCACACGGAACGAGCTATGAAAGGTATGTGGTGTGTAAACTCCTCTCTCCCTCGAAGTTAGACATCAGTTTCACTCTGGGCAATAACGAGTCTCCTCTTTTTCATCTCACACTCACAACCCACAGAGATGTTTAAACACCCATAACTGAGGGTAAAAACACATGGATGTTGATTGTACATTTGGAGGCGTGACCGGCAAGGTCAGAGGTGCTGCAGAATAATGGGACCGAGTAAAGGTCACAAATACTCCACATACCCCTCATCTGATGACTGGGACAGAGATTTTAATTTGTTGGAGCACAGAGCCGGGTCATATTTCAGCTAGAGACGAGCACCACTGTCATGCCAGAAAGCTACAGGTCACACGTACATGGGACAGTGCAACCAGTGTGACGAACCAAAACCGATACCTGGATGTACCTAATTGGTCAGGTGTCTAAACTGACCAAGTATAAATGAGAAGTCCCCTGTCAAAATACACAGCAAATGAATAAAATGTCTCTTAGAAATGTTACTTTCACGAGGTGAAACCTTAATGAAACTTGTCCGATATAATCTATTTTTATTTGCAATGTTAACTGATCCGACATGTCTGCTTTATTCAAACTCACTGTGTCTTAAAAGATTAAAAAAAGGGAATTTTGTATGTGTTGTAATGTAATTAAAACCAAAAGAACACAAACAAATAAAAACAGCTATATCTTTGCAAAAGTATTCTTAAACAAATAAACCCTATAGCTAACCAGCATAACGGGCGAAATGCAATTATTATTTCGATACAAGTGCCACAAAGTTCACGTTGACACTAACAATCATTTTTTTTATTTTTTTTTTTTAACAAAAACAGAGATGGTGCAACAGCACCGCGATGAAGTCCCGTCTCTACAGCGACTTCTGTTTGTTGACATTGAACAAAACAGATGCCTGTTACTGTACGCCTTCATTGCATTTACACAGAACATTGGGGTGGACCAAAGGCGCGACAGCCCCGCCTTGAAAAGGCTGTATAAATGGAGCTATTGCCTTTCTCAAGCATGATTTGTGGTTTCAAAAGAGAATGATTTTCAGTCTCAAACTTTGCACAAGACTTGGATACACACCGTTTATTAATCTCCGTACACAGAGTTAATTCATTGACTCATGGATGAGCTAGAGCAGGTAAAGGTCTTGCAGCATGTGTCTTTGTATGGAGCTGGAGGAGTGATTGGCACACCGGGACAGTAATCCCAAAATAACTGTGTGCCAATGAATGACTGACTGAAGAGGAAGGTACCACTTCTAGTGAAAGAGAACAGGGTCTTTGGCGGTCTATTAGTTAGGAGGTGACATGAGCTTTGCATGTGAATCAACCGAGGAGAGAAGGGGGGGGTGTTTGAACGGGAACAAAAGACTTAGTGATGTATGCTGTGCATGTACTCACTACAGGCACTGCAGGTGAAGCAGCTGTCATGGTAGAGGCTACCCATAGCTTGGCAGGCCTGGTTGGCTCCATACACCGCCTTGTTGCACTTAACGCAGACCCCTGAAACACAACACAGCATATGACCCGAGTAAGAAAAGTCAAAGGGAGACACATTTTAAATCACTTATACAGGTAGATCAATGCAACACGCCTATGGATGTAGTCACACACTAAATCAAATCAACTTGTAAATCTGAAGTATAAACTAGCACACTGTTATTTTTATTCCATCAAGAAAAAAAAGGATGAAAGTGTTGGGGAAGCTATGATCCTGATTAAACCAGACAAGAACAATGAAGACGGGAGAAAAAAAATAAATTACTTCACAAAAGTCAGGAAGCTGATTAACGGGCTGTATTGGAGAAAATATATCCCTCTGCTTATTTACCTTGGCTCTGAGAAGTCTGTTAATAAAGTCTTTGATAAAATTCACCATGTTCCTATACCCAGACAACACACACAGGCGATGTGGCTTGATACCAAGACAAGAGTCATCCATCCACTCATCCAGGCTCTGCTAGACTATATGCAGAACAAACAGAATGACTCAGAAAAAAAAAAGAGAATGAATGCAAGAGTTTTATCTCCTCCAGTAGATGACGAAGACCAGTTCAGGACTTTCAAAATCAAACCACATGAGAGCATGCCCTGCAATATTGCATGATCCCTCCTCTGGTTTAGGGCAGCTCATGAAGACCACAGGGTTTCTGCGTGATCTGTAACAACTGAGGATGCAACACTGCTCTCCTTAGATGTGCCATGAATAATCATCTGTCATCACTCTAGTTCACTACCGACCTCCTCCTCTCCCTCTGAGCCTGCACCGTATGATGCGGGGTGATACACGACTGACATGTAGACTATGACAAGTGACAACCTCCATCACTGACCCTAATGGACAGTCAGCAGGCTGATAAATCAATCAGATTTTTAAAAAAAAATGTAATTAAAGGAGAGAGAATGGGGAATGGCATTGATCGAGGATATAAGCAAGATCTCAAGCTTCTCTTTTAAATATGAGGATGTGTGCTTGTGGTTAAATGATTGTGTATGTTAAAAAAGAAAACTCCCAAGCTGAGAGTTAGAGCTCAGCAGAGAGTGTGTCCCAGCCCAGCCCAGCCCAGCCCAGCCCAGCCCAGGACTGGTCCTCCTCAAACAGTGACAAAGAAGCTTCTGTTTCCCCTGTATCCCACACACATCACGCAGCAGCCGCTTCCAAAGACACATTTATCTAATAACCTCCTTCAAATGTTTCTCTTCATAGACTTTCGGTAGAAAATGCAACTGGGCTATATATAAGTCAACTAAAGCCTTTTCTAATGCAACAACAAAGGACACATCATAAGGGGCCCCAACAGCCGGATGGAAGATTTAGAGATAACAGAGGGTTATTATTAGAATAGAGGAAGAGTGCTGCTTTCATATAAGCATGTTTGTTTACATGAAAACAGCAAAGTAGTGATGGTCTCAAACCACTGAAATGGATGAGTGAACAATTCCTGTCACAGAACAAATTGTATGTGACTGATTCCCAGGAATGCTGCACTCATGCATCTTTTTCAGGACTTCCATAAGAAGGGCCAAGCACATTTTCCCACTACATTTTTTTTTATAGCTCTGAATTGTATTCACCATGAAAACACAAATATAGCACAAGTTCATTCTCTCGCTTCTTTTCCTGTTCGGGATCAAATTTTTTTTAATTTTTTTTTATCTTCGTAGTAACCTCCTGGGCCAACTACTAGTTGGGCCACTACAAATCTGCCTTTGGCCAGATTCCCATGTTCCATAACAGTGTGATTATTCAGGGGACCGACTGCTTCAAGTGGGGGGAGGGAAAGCAAAACATGCAGCCCCCCCCCCCCCACCTATCCCAGCTGTCAAAACTCCCTGGAGAGGCCTGATTACTTGCCAGTATGAAAAAGTGACCCTCGCTGCAAATTGTAGCAACTGTTTTTCCTTCAACGGTAGATCCAAAATTTCAGATTTTAAAATATGGAACATGACAAAACCCTGACTTTAAAAGTATAAAATGTATCAACATCTGAAATGTGTCTAAAACATTTAATGGATGGAGTCGTGTTGTGTCTCATATAGCAGTGGTCCCCAAGCCTTTTTGTTTGATGTACCCTCATCGCCCTATTAGATCAGCTCAAAAGTTTACCCGTTACTCTAAACTAATTATTTCAACTGTTAATCCATTACTTTTTGCAAAAAATATTTCACCTGCTTATCCACTACATTTAGCTAGCAATTTAAAACATTTATCCATTAATATTAAGATGAATATTTTGACATCTCTGCTTGCTTGCCAACTAGTTTTCATGCACTCTCTGCAGCAAAAAAATACCCTCAATATATATTCTCACATTAGGGCTGAGAGAGCCAACGGCACACAGGTGACCTGATGACTTTCAATGTGTTGGTGACCTCAAAGGAGGCTGAAACCCTGGAGCTCTCCATCAGTCAGTTAGACCTGATGAAGCATCTTGAGTGAGACGTGAAACATCTTTAAACTTTAAAAAGAAGTGCAGCTGCTTCTGATTTAACGTTTGAGGATTACCATGGCCTGGATGAATGAGAATCTACACACACACACACACACACACACACACACACATCCGCCACATGATATGAATTTCACTTTTGAAGTAGTGAAAGTATGTACATCACACAGTCGCTCACTGAAATGAACTAAATGCTGTGTCACCAATGGCATCGTTTTCTAAGTTTTACCACAGCGCACACAGACACCACACCCAGAATTGATATATTAAAGTCAGTCCAATACCGCAGCCCGTGTATTTATAGACAAAGAGACACAAAGACGTGCATGAGAGGACATGAACATCTCTCTCACACACACACACATTAATGTCAGCCTCCAAAAGGGCGTCAGTGTGGAGGCAAAGAATTCCTGGGAAGAGTTAAGACGAACGTTTCCACTCAACAGTCAGATTGGATACATTAATCCTCCATTTTAACACAACACTAAACGTTCAACTGAATGTGTGTGAAAGTCACAGAAAGAAGGAAGGAAGAACACTGGGATGCCCCCCCCACTTCTCCCCTCTTGGATGAACTTGTCTATAAATCTCGCCTCCTATCAGACTATCAGGTCAAGGACAAAGAAGCACCCACTGACTTGTCTGTAGTCTACTCATCCATTCAGCTGCACAACAGGAACCTCTGAAGTCGTCTGGGACTCCCCTCAAGACCTCATTTCGAAAATTCCTTGCTCTCTTCCTTCAGACATTCCTCAGAGTTTCCCTGGTGCGGCCGTTTGGCAAAGGGCTCATTTTTCCCAAGAACCTCCAGCTGCAAGTTGTGCCAAAGAGCAATCGGTGCACTGTTGTGAACTGATGGATCCCAGGCCAACACGGGATCATTTAAACACTACAATACTACCGAGACCTTAAAAAAAAGCACATTATATTCATTCCTGTTGAAGAAACATCAGGCTTAACGTAACAACTTTAAAACACAGATGAGTTCCGCATATGACGCATTTTTTTCTACTGGCGGGTCTCTATAATAAAACACCAGTCTTTCTTTTGAGTAAAATTAGCCGACACAAGTTTTTTCAGGCATGAAAGCATGACTCAGAGGATGAGCCATGGCCTAGTGGGAAACTCAGGAGCCATGTGTGGGAACATGTGAGAGATATCCTGCACTACTTTAAAACCCACACAGCAAACCAAAAGAGTTGGATTTTCAGCGTTAAGAGTCGAGAATAATGTGTCATAATAATGGAGTCATTCCACATCTTGTTAAATTAAATTTAACTACAAGATAGTTACTCTTCTCGTGTTGTGTAAACTCACCACTGACCTGTGTTGACTAGAGATAACTGAACTGCGAGGACTGCTGTGAATTACAATCATGACATTCCAGCAGGAAATTCCTTAAACCAAGAAGCAAGGGCTGGTTGTGTATGTGTGTGTGTGTGTGTTTGTGTGTAATGGGGGTCCTCTGTGGCTTTGAACGCCATTATCAGCCATCTCATGCTCTCTTATCTCACCGTCGAGCAGGAAATCCAGTTTTCATGAATGGCACCCGCTGCAAACACCTGGCCAAGTACCAGAAATACCAGCAGTAACTAACACTCGCAGGTGTTATTTTTCAATATCATCTTACCGCTGCGCAAATGCTCCCCACCACTAAATTGTACACATTGGGCTTTTAATGGTGCTTAACAAATGAGTTCAGCTATCAACGTTGCTTCAGTAGTAATCCATTTAATCTCTGGGAGGAGATAAGAGTTCCACATTCTTGGCCCCACCTTTTACCGCTAAGGGGGTTTCTGCCAGCTGCCAAGAGGGCATGAATCATTAAAACCAAAAACGCATGAAACAAATTAGAAAATCATTCTGTCTGCATTCCACAGACGAAACGGAGCGGCCTCACACAAACCATCAAACAAAGACATAACACAAATTGGCTGGGAGTCCTGATTAATCTACAGAAACAGATACATATCAAATGTAGATGAAGGTACGACAAAGGCTGACAGTGTGTGTATCTGTAAATCAAAAAATGGTGGAGTGGATCTTGTCTATGGTTCAATGATTGTACAACAGTGGCCTGACTGACAGAAACCCCCGTTGATGCTGGGTAATCTAAACTGTCTTACCAAAGTAGTCAGCCTTTGGTTGGGCATCCATCTCTTTTTCCAGACGCTTAGTGAGGGCTTCTAATTTGATTTCAGCTGCTGACGGCCCCTGTTCCAGGGGTTGCGTGAGGAGAGACTGGCAGAGTAGTTGGACAGATTTGGGAGAGCATGGGACTTCAGCTTCTGCACTGGCAGCCTGTCCACAGCCGGATATTTGGCACTGACCTTGAATCTGGCTACTGCTTTTGGGGACACTGGAAGGGATGGAGGCAGCGGATGTCACCTGTGCTTTGGGTTGAGGTGTTTCAGAGGGTGCGGGTAGAAGGGAGGAAGCCGCCATGGGACCATTATGGTTGGTAGAGGGCCTCGAAGTTAGAGAAGGTGGTGTGAAATGTTCTGCAGACTTAGTGGAGGGCTGCTGCATGTGGAGGTCAGCACTCCCTGTGAAGGCACTCAAAGGCAGGGCAGGGATGAGGTCTGGTTTGGTGGAGCCAGAGGTCTCTCTGACCCAACCAGTGGCTGGCCCAGCAGAGGACGGTGGACTCCTGTTTACAGCCTGATTCTGCTGAGGTGGAACACTGGGAGGTGCAGGTTGGCGCTGGGGCTGCTGTTGAGTTGCATTGACGCTCCCAGACAAAGATGGGGAAAGCTTGCTCTCACTGGATGGAGACCAAGGCTGGACTGGTTGACCTGCGTGTGTGGGCGCGCTGTGAGACGCGTTTCCTGAATTGGGGGGAGTATGTTTCTGGTATGCATGTGGGTCCTTGTTATCGTTTCCGTAGCCATATGCCCTTTCGGTCGAAAGTTCAGACTGAATGCCTGTGTGGTGCTTCTGGCCGTCAAACTGCGCGTACTGACTGGCAGCCGTGGTGCCCGGCATCGGGCCAGAGAGCATCGGTGGCTTCGCCGCCGATTCACCCGGCTGTCTATAACTATTGATGGGCGGTCTGTCTTTGGTGTAATATGTGCTGTTGTAGCCCCCATTCATTTTTATAGCTTGGTTGTTTTTTGCCATCTCCTCTTGGTGTTTCTGCATGTGTATTTTAGTCATCTTGGAGGCAAAAACTTTCCTCGTCTCCTCAAAGTCGGGGTTATTTCCTGCATCCCTCCTGGTTCGAAATAAACCGTCTCTGGATGCTTCATACATGTTAAGGTCCTCGATAAACTTACTCGCCTCGAGTCCTAAATCTTCGTATTTATCCATCTGGAAGATTCTGTGTGTGCCTGCGTCAATAAAATAAGAGTAACTAAATCCAAGTCTGTATTTACAGAGTGAATTATTAGCTTACAGTCTAGCAACTCGACGTCTTGACAAGCGGGAGAAGTGAAACTTTTTCTGTTATTCCAAACTTTCCAGTTCTTGATATCGTCCAAGTCCACGTTTAAAACTCTTCTTCCTCCTCGGTGAAACTGCCGTCCGTCCAGCTTAGCTCTGCCCCGAACAAGCCGCAGTCTGTCTGCTTATAAATACGAGCAGATCCCAGATCCGATAGCCTGGACGACCCCACAAACTGCCCCCTCCTCCCGTTTTACAGCCCCGGCGGGGAACTCTCATTCAAAACTTTTTTTTTTTTTATCCTCCGTAACGCTGTCAAGAAAAAGTAAGTGGTCAAAATAAAATAAGCAGTTAAAATAAGCACTTGAAGCGACGGCTAGCTGATAAAAGTAGTTACCGCTAGCAGGCAACAGAGCGTGGGATAGCCGTTGGAGCACACAGCCCTCAGCGGCCGCCGGAGGAGTGAAGCACTCGGTTTTTAAAGGTACAGTGTTCAAACTAAGCAACAAGTAAAAGTTGAGACTGTAATCATACACTAACGGTAGCTTACATAACCAGCTATGTCTGGTATTAAAATAACCCAACTTTTTTTTTTTTAAAGACAGAAAAAAAAAGTCATAATTCTGAACTCATTCTTGGAATTCTCCCATAATAATAAAAGGACGCCTCACTGTGGGTTTTTGTTCTTACTGTGGGAATAATTAAAAAGCCACTGCCAGAAAATCTGAGGGCTCTAGAAGATTCATAGGATTATAGCAAATTTGATAAATATGTAGGCACAAGACCATTAAGAGCTTTATGAACCATTTAAAGGATCTTTAAGTCAATTCTGAAGCAGGTAATGCAGTGACTTTAACATTGGTCTAATGTGTGTTTTCTTTCTGGTCTTAGTCAGCACAGCAGAGCTTTTAAGCGACAAGAGCTGAGCGATATTCCTCTTAGGCAGACCAGGATGCAGAAGTCAATCCGACTGTTGATAAAAGCATGAAAAAGTGTGCCTGTATTGGTTTGAGAGAGAGACAGTCATACTCTGGCAATATTATTTAAAATGCATTCTTTGTGATGTACTTAATGTGAGGCCCAAAACTGAGATCTGAGTTAGATGACTCCGAGGTTTTTCACCGGTGGATTTGGAGTTAATGCCAGTGCTTGCAATTTCATATTCAGTTTCTCTCTGTGCTTCAGTACCAATTACCAAACCTCAGTTTTGTCCTTATTGAGCTGTAGAAAGTTCTCCAACATCCATAATTTCATATCTAAAATGTAGTTGATTCACCCTGGGTCATCAGGAGATACTGCAATGTAAAGTTGTGTGTCATCATAGCTGTGGGAAGCATGTACAGCTTAAAAAGTGTATGACCTAAACTTGAACCTTGAGAAACACCATAATTCCATTTATAGCATTTTAATGAATATTCATTCATGCTCATGAAAAATTCTGTCTATTGGATAAGATTTAAACCAAGTAAAAACAGTACCAGATAGCCCAATCTTTTAGTTATGGTGAGAGAGAGAGAAGAATAAAGTAAAGTTACTGGGGGATGGGTAATTATTTTGGGATACATTTACAATTAAAGCTGGCACCTGAAATATTCAGTTATTGGTAAAATTCCATTTGATTTAGATTTACTAACACGGGTATATAAATGTAATCTCTAGCACTCTGACACAACTTCTTAAAGTTCCCTGCATCTCATAAACAATCTAGTGGAGTAAACCCTTATAAATATGCTGTAACTACTGTATGGGTGTGTTTCTCTTGTGGTTTAGGGGCTATTTACAGTGCCTCTGCTCCCTCTGTTTTTGTAGAATGATGTCACACATTCCTGCTGAAACACACACACACACACACACACACACACACACACAGTGACCCCTCGATATCTTGTCCCAACTCTGGCTGGAATATTTGACACAGAATATTTGGGTACAGTAGGAACAACTCATGATATGTATTGGGGAAAAAAGACTGAATCTCCCAGGAAAAAAGCCAATATGTTGAGGGGGCCTCTTGGTTGCTGGTGATGGTGTAATTAAAGCAGGTTTATAAGGCATGGCCATCTGTATGTTTAGGAAACAGTCTATACATCATTCCCTTAAGGCTTTTGGTTTAACTTGCTTTACTTCTTTAGGACATATATTCAAATAAATAGCTGAGGGTAATGTAGTAAAAACCCCAGAGACATTGTTCCCATACTGGTGTTATTCATAGCAAAGGTTATCAAATGTATAAGTAAGTATTTGATTTTATACAGCAGGAGCTACAAAGTTGGGACACATTGGAAAATACTTATAGAACTAAAGACACATTGAACAGAAAGCTGCTGTTAAACCAAAGATGGAGGCATACATGCCACTTATGTGTCCGTAAGATAAAAGTATCATAAAGCAGTCTTTATTATATTTAGGGATTACAAGTTTGAAACTGTTTAAAATCTTTCACATTATAATACTCATGTTTTTGCTATTACTTCTCTTATTGTGGTTAATTCATATATATATATGTAATAGAATTATATGGAATTTTGTAAACATGTAATTAAAATACTTAAATGATTTAGGCCTTATTTCTATGTATAGAGATCCCTTTGAACAAAAACATGTTCTTGAGCACAGAATCGGACCTATGTCACATTCTTAAAAGGTCAAAATGACCAAAAGACTGTTTCTATGGAGATGTACAGTTAACAGATTAATAACTTTAGCAGGTGTAGTGAATTCATATACATGAGTTTTAGCTTTATCGTTTAAATGATAAAGGACAAGTGAAAATCTGCATCCACAATGAGCTCACGAAAAAAATGTGCCCTGATAACAAAATAACCCGCCTTCAGGCCAGCAGATAATGTGCCATTATTCCCAGTGAGAAAACCCTGCCCAGTCCCAGCACTGGTGCCATGGGGAGTGACTATGACTGTACTGCTGCACACTCCACCCGTATTTTCCACCAGCAGTCCCTCAAAAGGAAGGAGAGCAATTTTCTTGAACTCATCAGACACTATTCATGCTGTACATAATGTCTAAGGAAGACTATGTCTGTGATCTGAAAAGTAAGTGAGTCACAGAGGTACACTGCTGCCTATTCAGTAATCCTCCTAGTCGTCATGGAAACTGCAGAGCTGACGAAACGTGTTAATGACTCCTGGGGCTGTCAGTGACAAAATCTGTTAAAGTACAAATGTACAACCTCAATTTACTGAAAACACTGATCATAACAACCTTGCTTATCTCGTTATTCAAACATGCTGTAACGTAAGTCTAGGAAGTGTTTCCTGGCATTTGTGACCCATCTAAAATTTAAAAAAAATGTTGTCCTTCTCAATGACACTGAGACTTGAGCTCATTGCTCGGGTCAGTTCAAGTTCAGACCTGTTTATTAGCTGGCGTTGCAAGGAGAGTCTAAAGACACTTGAAAATAACTGGAGCAATAACACAAAAAGAGGAAGAGATCAGGGTTACAAACTACCTCCAATGAATCGAAGTCTCATTTCATACAGCCAATCTGAAAGTATGAAAGAAAATACGCCACAAAGAGATGAGCTGACAGAAGATATAATGCCCTCTATCTTTGTACTCGCTTTCTTTTTGTGCTGTGAAAGCATCTGGTTTAGATCAAATTCATAGAAGCTGAAACAATACAGAGAATATAAACACAGTTTTGGCTCAGTGCTTCCCTCTTCTTATTCAGGGTTTCTCTTCCTGTTTTTCTGTCTCTCCTGTGAGCCCTTTCCTGTCACCTGATGGTCAGAGATAGAGCCTAGAAATATGGAAAAAGAGGACAAGGGGATCAGCGAGGAATGCGTGGTTTTGCCTTCTGTCTGCACATTTTATCCATCATCTTTTTTGAACGAAAAACAAACCGTCTGGTTACTTACATAACGAGATAAAGCATGATTTTATCAGCCTCAAGATGGCCATCTTGTACTGTAGAAAAATAAAAGCACTTCCTCAAACAGAAGCTGACCTTGAACAAACTGGCAGATGTATCTCACTTTGAGATCGCATTCCTTCTCGTCATTCACACCCAGATACTGAGTATTAGATTTTTTTTGTGTGTGCAGCTGTAGCTGAGTTTATTATTATTATTATTATCAGGCAATGTTGACATTGCAAGTGCTTGCACATATCAAATAACTGCTTGCTCACCAGGCCTTTAAAGATAGGCCGGTGGGTGTTCATATGGATACATTTCAGTGCTGCTGGCGCGTTTCCTCAGCCAGGACGGTACTAATGGCTGAGTCATGTTGACCTAGTGCTGAGACAGCGACACAGAGCTGACGAACAGACACAGTGCAGCATTAGACAAAGGCGATAAAGTAAAGACTCCAGGCTGTTCAGCTCAGTCTTCTTTTGGCTTATGGAGCACAGTGGCATGTTAGAAGCCAGACAGCAGTTCTTAGTATGGTGCTCAGAATAGATCTGTAGCTAAAACCAGCTGCAGTTTGACACCAACACTAATAAGTCAAATCATGGCTGTGTAACGCAGTCGAGACGCTGAGCAGACGGGAACATGACAGGGGGAGAGGTGTGAGGTTGTGCTCCTGGGTGTGATGCTGAAAGTGGTGTCATAAGAGAAAGAGAGGATGATGACCGGAACCTAAAGCGGCGTTTTGGCTCGTGTCTGATTGTCAGAAGGGTCCGACTAAAGAGGAAGATGATCTGAAAGAGACGGGCACTAAATCTCCTGTGGAATATTTTCAAAAGACTAGACACCAACTGTGTCTTAATGCTTTTATTAAAAACAAACATATAAATAAAATACATGTAGACATATTTACATTGCAATTATGATAGTTAATGCAAACTGATCCTTTCTGTCTTAATTTGTGACATATTAAAAAAACCACCTCTTGACTCTGTGTCTCCCTGCTGAGTCTCTGATTGACAGGCATTCACAACCCTCTAGCAGTTACAGAAGTAGCAGCAAACGCACCGACATCACTCATCAATGAGGAAGTTGATGAGGGTAGTCCTGGGGGATAGGATGGCTCTCTTGATGCTGCGCTTGCTGAGATGCTTCTGCCCGAGTGGACTCTCCATGATGAGCTGCTGCACCTGCTCTGAATCATTGGACACCTGCAGAGGCACCGTCACTGTCCCACAAGCCTTGTTGTTTATCTGAGGAAACAGATTCGATAAGTTACTAATATGTTCTGTCAAACGTTTCCTTTTCAACGAGTTACCATCTGAATAAAAGTCTGCCCTGTCGGGCTGTAACTAAACTCTTCCTTCCTGGCACAAAAGTCCCAAAATAACACACTCCACCTCTCCTTCCACAAATACAGTCAACCCTTAAAGCACATTGTTAGTGGTAGTTATGGGAGGGCAGTCAGTCTTGCAGTGTTTAGAAGAAAGTACATGTGATCATAGCTCTGGAAGTGGTTGGGAATGAATCGTGTGTGTGTGTGTGTGTGTGTGTGCGTGTGTGTGTGTGAGGGCACTCTTTGCCTCCCTTCTGGGGCAAACCCAAGTACATGATTAGAGGCCAGAAGGAGTGAGGTTGCCTCCACAGGGCTGAGGAAGCCCACAACAGAGAGCTCAGTTAGAGGTAAAACCAGCAGCATCATAATTTGAGCACTGGGAGCAAGCGTGTGTGTGAGAGTGGGTGTATAGGATTTATGACTTTGTTGCACAGTGACTTGTTGTACAGAGACAGAATTATTAATATTAATATTATATTAGAGCAAGTATTGGCAAATACACTATATATTAGCTGTTTTCAATAACCAACTCACACAATAACTGTCTTCAAATGGTTAAAAAAATCAATTAGTCCTCACTGACACAGCATATACCCACCCCCCTAATTGATTTTCTGTACTTTCCAATCACAGCTTAATACTCTCTGATTGTCTGTATGCCTTTGAAAGTGTGCACACACACACACACACACACACACGTAAAACACACAGCCTTTCATTCTTGATGATGACATGCGCTGCCAAGCCGAGGGGTTTCTCTATTTGTTTGATTGAGCTGACAGACAGAAAAAAAGGCACAAGGAATGAGAGAGAGAGAAAGAGTAAGAGTGAATCAGGAATAACATGGCGTGCTCTGTTTCTGGCTTTTTAATTACTGATGCACTTGTCTATTTAGCATAGAGCACACCACTTGACATGCAGACGCATAAACGCATAAACGCACACACACACACACACACACACACACACACACACACACACACACACACACACACACACACACACACACACACACACACACACACACACGCGCGCGCGCAGGGTAATTATAGGCTCTCTTGAAAATTACAGACTATGAATGTAATCATGGACCTAAGACTTTGGTTTTAAGAGGAGAGTTTGAGTCAAAATGCTTGTGGATGCAAGAGCAAACATCCAGTATGTGTGTGTAACTATTACTAAAGGTATGTATAAATAATGAGAAGGCTGTTGCTGAGCAAAAGCCTTTCATGTTCAAATTCAAAAATTAAGGAAAAAAGAGCTTTGTTCTGGGCTTGACAACCATGTTTTACCAGTCAGGTTGAAATAATTTCATCAGCTGTCGCAGAACTTTTGTGAAACTCAACATGATGTCAGAAAAAAAAGACATCGACAACATAGTGTGTGTGTGTGTGTGTGTGTGTCTGTACGATCCTACCATTACAGACAGCTCCACAAAGTCAGGCACATCCAGGTACTCAGGGTCCACAGCTGGCCATGGCTGTTGCAGGACGTCCCCTCCCCTGTGGAGGAGGTGGCTGAGGGGGTTCTTCACTTGGCAAAGACCTGCGAGAGACCAGGGAGAAAACAAAGGAGAACAAAATACCTGCTATAATTGTGTTGTCTTTTAGTTAACCAAGCCAGAGGAATAGCTGGGGATGACTTAAATGTTGCTTTACACCAAGTTTGTTTTCTTTTTTGTAGGGTAAATGCATCTTGGTAAGGTGTCAAACAACACCCCTCCAACCCCTGTCCTGACTCTCATTTAAACCAGCGAGTGTGCATCCCCCTGGAGGCACAAGGGAAGGATGTGAACTTCCTCCATCCTGAGCCGTGTGCATGTTTTACAAACATGCCAGAGCACAAAGCACAATGTGACCGAGTGCAGCAGAGGTCACATGTTCCTCGCTTGTATGTGCTGCTTCAAAAAAAAATTGTAAACACAAACAAAATGCACACATCCACACACAACTCTTCCTCCCAGGGATCATCTGTCGGGTTTTTCCTGACTGTGGCTATGAGCTGGAAAATGTATTCTCTACTGGAACCTATTTCATCTCAGCTGTGTGCAGACAGGTTGTGTACGTGTGTCATCGACAATGAGGGGATATCCTCCGGGTCAGCGCCGGGGCAAGCGTTCACATGAAAGTCACACGAGATCTTCCCTGGTATTGTTTGTTTTCGGTCAAGAGCTCTCAGCACTGCTTTCAGTTTCGTTTGATGGGGAGTGAGTGTATTTTCATGTGAATTGTTGTGGGTCTAAAAGTTTCCTTGACTTAATGACGGTGGAGTCCATCGCTGCTGGGCGTTCACTAGTATTAGATGAGCAGTGGTGTCACAGTAAGTTCATCTGAGACAACATCATCGTACAGACATTAGAAATAACCAGATTTTAGCACAGACATCACAGACTTATGTCACTGTGTCACTATAAAGTTTAATTCACCACAAAATGATATTCAGAGTCTAAAATGAATAAATCAGTCTTATTCAATTTATTATGTGCATTTACTGCAAGAAACACCATCGCCAGGTTTGCCATATGATGGGAGAACATTTCTTTACTTCCTACCAACCATTTTTTCTTTGAGTGTGTGTGTATGTGTGTCTGAGTGTGAATCATTTCCATGTCACCGACCTGCCCAAAGTTCAGAAGCCAGGTGAGGGGCCATGGGTGCTGTCATCCTAACCAGCGCAGCCAGAGCCTCCTCAAACTCCGCGCTGTGTTGCACAACCTTGAGTGTTGCACTCTGAACACACACATAGTGGTAAAAAATGTGACTTCCAAACTCTGACGACGAATGTGACATCTATGCTTCAAAGTACCAGAGGGCACACTCACAGTCAGTGTATTGGTGAGTCCCATCAGGCGAGAAATGGCCGCGTTGAAAAGGAAGTCCTCTGTGAAGTGAGATGTCACCTGAAAGTACCGACAAGAATTATAAATTATAAACATCATAGCATCCAGGCCTTTATATTGTTTTGGATACTGGAATAGTTTGCTGATTCGTCCGGATGAATTAATTATGTCATGGAATATTTTTGAGCCTGCAACTGAAGAGGTTTTGGAAAACAGCGATAGATATAAAACAGGAGACTTATCACCACAAATACCAGCTGCGAGTACACAACGTGCCAACATCCCCCTGCCTTCTGGGAAGAAGAACCCATTTGGGAAGGGCCTTGGGGAGGAGGAGGTCGATCACCGATGCTTTTTTGAGGGACGGATCAAAGGAGAGCCTCGGCTTTAGGGGCTTATAGGAAACAGCCTGAGGTCCTTTAAAAGTACCAGCCTTCAGGGTTGGAGAGAGAGAATCAACCTGGCAGCCAAAGGAGGCTATTTATAAAGTGCGAGAGGAGACAGAGTGGATTTGAAATCAATTTCCATCCCCTTCTTTTACTTGCTACTCTCTGGGTTTCATGTTACAATGGATGGAAAGGCTCCAGCCTCAGGACTATGTACTGTTAGCTGTGTAATGAGTGGCATATTACTTTGGACCATGATTTCATACACTACTACCTTATAACTGAGAAAAGGCATCTTACCACACCTTCCAACAGTCCAAAAAGGACCAAGAAAATTAATTATTTAGTAATACAAATTAAAAGCAATAACTGCAGCTAACTGGTAAGTAGGGAAATTAAAATTTAAATAGACCACTGTGACAGATGCAGTGTGGTGACCTCATAGCTTAACGAAGGAAGATGAACACTGACTTGGTGTGAGACGTTTGGTTTTTGAATATGGGCCCATTACTGACCCCTACTGGTCAGGACTGTTGCAGCATCATTCATTTAAGATTACAACAGATATAAGGCTATGGGGTTGCTACCTCTTGAATAGCATAGTTCTTGTTCTTCCAGATCTTTTTGGTCTCAGCCAGCTCTTTCTTTTTCAGCAGGGAGGGGTTGGGGAAATCTCCGAGTTGCCGAGCCCCCCTCAGCTTGGTCACCAGCTGCCAAAGGCGAGACTGCCATCGCAGAACCCCAGGGAGGGCATCCGCTGAGATGGCAAACAGACACAGGCACAAACAAAATATTCTCTGGCATCAATCTGAATTTGTGATGCTAAATAATATCTCAAGGTGTCAGTGTGACGGCTCACTCTTGACATTCCAGAGGATGTCCTGTTCAGGTGGTGCGGCGTAAAGGATGTAGAGACGGACTGTGTCCACGCCGTACTGCTGCACCACCTCTTGGGGGTCCAGACCATTGTGTTTAGACTTGCTCATCTTCTCCCACGTCACCTCAATACGACCACCACCACATGCTACCGGCTCCTTATCTGGAAAAGGCAGGTGAGGAGTCAGAGGTCAGAGACTGCTGGGAAAAAAAGGCACACTCATTAAGACATCTATAAGATCTTGTTAATGTAAAACATAATTGTAAAGGAATAACGTTTAACATTTCCTCATTAAAATGTCTAAAAATGATTAGACCTTTGTTATTTTGTTGATTTGTGTTATTACAGAATGCAAAATGTTCAAAAATGCTCAAAACCAGAGATACAGTATACATATATACATATACATTGTTCACCAGGAGATGGTGTCCAATCCCCTTTACCCTCTGATTTTATAACCTCAATATAAACACAGAAAACAGTAGATGATGCATCAGTTATTATGGAAGAAAGTCAACAAACTAGCTAGCCAGCCAATCTGTTGTTTACTGTTATGACAAGTCAAGTCCAATGATCCCACTCTATTTCATGTCGTCATCAAACTACGCCTTTTACTGTTGTTTTGACTGAGCAAGCCCTAGGTACATTTGATCGCACTAATTTTTTATTTTTTTATTTTGACTCCTTATTAATATTAATTAGTAAAGAAGGAGATATAAAATTATGTAAAGTCTAGACCATCTGAGTCTACAACATGAGGATCAAGAAGTTTCCATTTCTCTGTAAGCCACCAGTATCTCCTATTTATCATGTTACTGAGCAAAGCAAGCTGGAAATCCTTGGGCATGAAGCCAATTGTGAGATCTCTTAAGTCTCTCTTCAACAGATTTGTTGTGATTTGAATTTGGTAAAGAGTAGCTGGTTTACTTGTCATTCAATTGGGAAAAGCTATAAAAAATTTAAAAAAAAAGAGAGGGAATGTTATCCGCAGCACAGAAGGGATGCGGTGAGATACTGATGCAACTTCATACAATAAAAAAGAAATTGCCGTCTTGATTCTTTATTTATTTTATCGGGAGATGTTTTATCTGCAAAGCCACATGGAGGGAATCCCTCTCCTCTCCCATCTGTTACAGATGGTCACTGACAAGCACCCTGCAGATTCAGGTTGAGTGTACCTGTGAAATCTATTTCTTCTCTCTTGAGGTATTGGCCGCTGTCTGCCATTTTGAAAGTCTGGCCCTTGATCAGACCCTGGACCAGCAGCTTCCAAAAAGGCTCCCTGAAAGACAGAAAGAACAATGATTAATTAACACACACACACGTGTGCTTGCACAGCAAAAGCAGATAAAGCACTGTTTACTGTACCTATGAGCGACGAGACCCTGATCCTTGCAGAAATGACAGAGGAAACGAGCATAGTACAAGTGCATGACAGCGTGCTCCTTCCCTCCAATGTACACATCCACAGGCAGCCAGTGATCTGCAAGGTGGCGCTCAAAAGGCCTGGGGAGAGAGAGAGAGAGAGAGAGAGAGAGAGAGAGAGAGAGAGAGAGAGAGAGAGAGAGAGAGAGAGAGAGAGAGAGAGAGAGAGAGAGAGAGAGAGCAGGCCTGTGAAGCATGGTCTAAATTTGGCATTAAGATAAATTATTAATCAATATGCATTAAAAGCTGTGTTAAGTCTTAATGTGGGAGACTACAAGATACTTGAAGATCTTTAATACGTAGTGTAAGCAGTTATTTCTGTAGTTTTACTGTATTTGCACCTCCTGCAGATTAAATGTCACACCGTGTCAACTACTGTGACATTTTCCTGTCCTTAGATTTTCTGTGGATGAGGTTCATGTACATGTTGTCTACTCTTTTTTTTTAATTTATCGATGGAAGCTTGCAATATCATACTAAATATGACATGCATGATTTCCTGTTGCAACATGTTTAGATCAGCAATTGTAAGCACTTTGTGGACTTAAATGCGATGTTAGATTAGAGTACAGTGTAATATTTGTCAATGACACTTAGTAATGATTTAACAATTAAACTTTTATTATTATTCAGTATCTTTCAAAACAAGCACATTTATAGAACACAAAACACCCAGTCTTATGAATTATGACATTTCTAACAGACAAAAGGCATTTTTTGTACTGTGCTGTAATAATAGTCATGATTTAACAATTAAGCTTTTTTTCAGTTTTCAATCAATGTTAAACATTTTAGCAGCACAATCAGATAAAGTCTGCCAAATCAGAACTACATGACCTACACTAACTAACTAACTAAATAGAAATATTTAATGTCATTTATTTATTGTAGTGCATTCTACTTTATTATCTGGACTCGCCTCATTTGGCAGACTTTATCTGATTGTGCTGTTAAAAGATTTAACATTGATTTTCTTGAGTAAAGCTCTCTGTAATTTTGTTTTGAAAGGTACTGAGTAAAAAAAAAGCTTAATTGTTAAATCATTATTCTTATTATTGCAGCACAGTACAAAATTTATAGCACTGATTCATTTGTGTTTCATAAATATGCCCACACATTTCCTCTAGGTGGCAGGCTGCATCTGATACACAAGGATCCAGGGATGATGCAAACAAAACCATTGTGAAGGTGGTGGTCTGACGGGATTGGTGGTCAGCAGAAGCAGGGATTCCATGTAATGATATTTTCTGGGGCAGTGCTATCTCCATGAGTCACCTTTTACACCTCTCTAGCTGATGTTGACTCCGGATAATTGAACGAGGGGAAAGAAGTTATGAACTCTGAAGGCTGAAAGTAATTTAGCCTGTTTGCTGGCATCATTCCAGGGAACGAACACACACACACACACACACGCCCTCTTCCTATTTCCTTTCACCATCTCCTCCTTCCATTTTCACATCGTTTCCCCTGGTGCACATGAGGCTCAGCAGGCAGACTGAAATGTACAAATAGCGTAATTGCTTTTTCTGTTGTGCCATAATCTGTCCCACTAAAAAAGGAGATGGGGAGAGAAGTCTCCCCCGCCCCTTTAAAGCAGCTTTAAAGCTGGGTCAGGTCACTGGGAAATTAATCTCTTTAGTTCAGCTCTGGCTATTGCTGCCATCCCAGCAGGTGATGGCCATGCAGGGGCGTTTCCAGGAGTTCACAGGGTCTGGGGCAGGGTAGGCATGCAGACCAAATTCTTTAAAGTGGCCCCTGCAGTTCATTCATCATTTCATTAAATCTACTGCATTTGTTGGCACCGTATGTCAATTGAAAAACATTACACTTAATTTGAAATGTTCTTTTTAATGGTAATGTTAAGCATATATCATTTATTATATTTCTTGAGCAGTTGGATGGCTCAGTGGGAATGTTGTTGCCCTAAACAGGAGGTCAGTGGCTCTAAGCCCCAGTTAGGGCAAGCCTCCAGTAGCTACACAAGCCCACCTCGGATGCAGGAGAAAAGAACATCAGTGTAAGTATAGATTAGAAGTCCCCGCTTGGAGGCACCATCGAAAGTGGTTGAAAACAACAGAGCCGAGATCCTGTGGGATTTCAAGTTCCAGACCGAGAAGCAGCTGCTGGCCAACCAACCAGACATAGTAGCATTTGACAAGGAGCAGAAGAGGGCACTTTTGATAGATGTGGCGATCCCAGCGGACAAGAACATCAGGAAAAAGCACGAGAACTCACACACTTGTGGAACACGAGAACACACAAACAATGTGGAGGGTGAAATCCAAAGTGGTGCCAGTAGTAATAGGAGCATGAGGGTGTGATAAGTGTATGATAAGTGTGCTCCACATTCAGAGAGATGCTGTGCATTTATGCACAAGGCACAGCAGCCTAACTTAATTCATTATCAAAATCAGGATCTAATGTAAGTTATTGTTCTGTGCTCCTCTACAAAGGGTGACACGCACAAAGTCCAGGTTCATACGCTGAAACTGTTTTGAGTAAAGCAACCATTCTGATAGATCTTGAGCTTGATAAGAGCTGTCTATGATGAAGTGTAATTGTGTTCTGTGTCAAGTTTATATCTCGTCCCATGACATTTGTTGCAGTGACGTAATGCATGACAATGCATAACATTGAAAGGTTTAACATCACTGAAAGCAGCCTCTCTTATCATTAAAGTAAAAACGTTAAAGAAACATCAAAATAACACACAGAAATTAAAATCACATGGTACATGTGCAATGCTTGACATAATTAAAACACAATATTGTACAGGGACAGGTAGAAGTGTGAAGAGAACTGTCCAGAGAAATTCATTTGTTTGGGTGGACGGCAGGTGGATGATTTATGCATACATGGTGATTCAGATGAACTCGGAGCCTTTATCTCTCTCTACACACAGGCAGCAGCAACAGGTTGGGGTCGTCGTCAATAAAGTTATTTACATTTCCTTGAGCATTATGGATTTTTTTTTTTTTGTCCTCTGTAAGAAAGATGTAGGGCTCGTCCAAAAACATTCCTGGCCCTGTAGGCCTGCTGCTAATGACACTGATGTGGCCATGGCTCCATAATCTGTATTAAATGCAACCTCCAGGCAAGCGTGTGTGTGAGAGAGTGTGCGACTGAGAGTGTACACACACAATAAATGCATTTTTGAAAAATGTAAGTGGGAGAGACTGGGTGATCATACGGCGAGCATAATTCATGTGTTTGAGCATATCCGTCAAACATTGCGTATAGAACAACGTGCAATGTGTGCGTTTGTGAGAGAGAGAATAATCTAGTTTCTATTTACACTGCAGATTTGACAGCGTAATAAATGTTCTTTTCTAAATATCTAAAACCACTTGAGAAGCATTCTTTTCATTTCATTTGAACAAACAGTGTTAATAAGACCTGTGTAGTAATGTGTGCTACAATCTGTCAAAGTGTGAGGGGTGGGGTGGGGGTGGGGGTGGGGCATAATGAATAATAGAGTATGGATTTGGTGGCTTCACTGACTCTATAATCGTTGGAAAAATAGCAATTTAAAGTCTCAGGAGGAAGCCGTTCATACCTGTCAGGGTTATGAGGGTCTGTGTATCGAAAGTAATACCAGGCTGAGTCCACAAATGTGTCCATGGTGTCAGTCTCCCTCCTCGCTGGGGCCTTACATCTGACAGAGGAGACAAAGAAAGTTGGAAAGGAGAGCACAAAAATCAATATTAGGCTGACAATTCAGTTAGTGAACAGATGAACAATCCTTGTTTGTATGCTTAGTGATGTGGGACATTATACGGATGTGTGTGTGTGTGTGTGTGTGTGTGTGACTCCATCTGGCTGTGGGGGTCACGTCCCCGTAGAGAGGAACAGCTGAAGCCAGACTGGCACCAGAGCTCTGTTCCTGTGCCCTGACTAACAAGCTGTACTAACAGGGAACAAACTGGCAGGGCTGAACACATGATCACTGTTTGTGTTGAAAATGCCACCTCGTGCCCCCGCTATCCATGCCAAACAGCACTTGGGAACATGATGCAAATCTGCCAAATATTTTCAGAAATGGGGAGAGGACATCCACAAAGACAGAGGGAAAAAAAATAACTTTTGGTCTTTTGCTCGGATTTGAGTTAAAGCACTTAATGGAACAGTGAAGGCATCTGCCTTTCCCTTTATAATGAGTCCCAATAGAGTTCAAATCACTGTCCCAGAAAGATAAACAGAGTCAGAGCTCAGAGCTTTTACTATGTGCAACAGAGCTTGAATTGCTTCCTGGACCTTATGGGATGTCTTGGTTTAGCTTATCAATCTCTTCCTGTCTCACAGTCTAACGTTTTAATCTCACACTCGCTAACACAGACACACACACACATCGAGAGACAAAACCCCTCAACCACCGACCATACTGGTCTATAATAAGGCTGTCATGATGAGGTAGGAGCTGAAGGTTGCCTAGCAACAAAACTAAGGTGTAGTAGCAGGGTTAATATTCGGAAGTGTTATTTCAAATGATGAAAACCCAGCAGGATAATGAAGCACCTTTCATCACAAAAGAATTCGAGAGAGCTTTCTCACTTCCTCTCTCTCTCCAGACTGGATAATCAGAGGCAAGATTGTGGTCATTTGGCACACAGCTGGTACCAGCTACAAAAAAAAAAAAACAACACAGACATGTTCTCTTTGGAGTTGGCCTTTCTCTAAACTATGAAAGGAGCTCAACCGCCAACGTGGGTAACTAAATCTGAGGAAACTGTACGAACGAGTGTGTGAAGTGAGTGTGTTTGCAGGATGAGCCAGAAAGAGCCAAAAGGCTCTAAAACAGATGAGGGAAGAGAGGCAGCTGCCCACTCCACGAAGGCTATCTTACCATACACAGTAGCCCTCCATCTGCTGTCTGTGTGGCTGCCTGCAAATGTGTGTCTGTGTGTGTGCTAACTCGATTTGTCCCTCTCTTTACCTGTGAATTCATGGCACACACACTTGAATGCACACCGCTTTGGAGCCAAGCTAAGCCGAGGCAGCGTTCAGTCGGCAGGCCAATTTACAGAATTGCAGAGGGTCAGGGGATGAGATGAGCACATAGGAAATGACTTCCTGAAGGACAAATAAAACCATCTCTAATCAGCCCGCTCCTTTGTACTCGTCTCAAACTTTAATTGGACATGGTCGACAAGTGAAAAGAACAAATTTCTACAGACACATAACTATGGGGTGATGGGAAGAGAGGAGATAACAGCATCTTGGTGATTATTGCCATCAATCACTGTTGATGGGGGGAATTATAGAGGCTTTGAGGAAGTGAGTGAACACAATCTGATGACTTGTGCCATCTGCGACTGAGTGAGTCATTCTTCAAATCAACATGGTGCAGATTAGGGTGATTACTCATATTCAGAGAGGAATTCCCATGTCAGGAGGGACGTCAGCACATTCACTCAGATCACTCCTGGCTGGTGCATGTGTGTGTGTGTGTGTGTGTGAGCGCACATGTACAGTATTTGTGTGTGTGTCTCTGGAGGCACTGCTGGCTACGCAACCTCCATCATAATCATCTCATGCTGCTCCTGTCACAGATGCCACTCATTACATAACCCTGTCAGAACTCAAGTATTAATCACACAATTCAGTCGCTGTCAGTGCTCTGTGTTCCTGTAAAGCTGTCAGTCCTCTCAGCCCACCAGACAGCAGCATCACTGTGCCGGTACTGGTCTTTAGAAATACAGGAGGCACAGAGGCCGTCACTGGACGTTGAAGCATTATTTATTCTGATTCGATTCTAACTGGTAAAACACCACTGTGGTCAGGATAATTTTACCAATCGCTTATATTGTGTTTAAAAAAAATGAAACATTCTCCACTCTTTTCTGCATCCTGCTGAAAGAGCCACAGAGTTGAATAGGGATACTTTGCTAATGCTAGTGCCACAGGAGGTGGTGGTGACTCAATCAAGTATACTTCCGCAACGTGGTTTGTTTATGTGCAAACATTGATTAAGATCTACAGGTGAACAGAGACTTCATGGAGTACTTTAAGGGAGTTCCACACTTACTTGGAAAAGACCTGAAATACTTTAAGGATCTTGTTTGGTGAAAATTAAACACTTTGAATTAGACCACGCAGGTCTAGTAATTTTTCATGGTTCCACGTTGGTTTTTTTTGCATGATTTTTCAAATGGTTCCCTAAACGTTTTGCTTTAAGATCCCTTAAAATAAAGGAACGTCTTCTTATGGCCAGAAGTCATAAGTTGGATATCAGACTGATGTAAACGATTCAGGTTTTTAAGAAATTTTGAGAAAAATCAGCCTATGAGGAAAAGAAATGCGTTCAACATGTTTGTTCGACCACAAGACACACAATTCATCCTGATAAGTAACACTGTGAACTTTCGTTTTAGTGATTTTTAATTGTACAAACAAAAAAAAGGACAAAAAATGCACTTAGTTTTGTAATGTAGGACATATTTTTCTCTTTCCTCTAACATTATTCATCCTGCATCTCTCTCCTGTTCTCAGCAAGAAAACAAATCAACAAACTGGAGACTGTGTTCAAAGGTGACGCATCTTTCATTACTATGAAAGTTGGTCACCAAAAAAGCATCAGGGAGCTTCCTCACGTCTCTGTGGGGCCCAAAGACCACTTCAGAAGCTGAGAAGTCGAGAGCCAACATGTCCAAGACTCCGATTGGTCAAACAGCTGTTGCTTCATATGAGATAGTTTGCCTGAATACAATAATATTTAGAGTCAATCTTTTGTGTGATTGAAGTGCATCATTTCTGCATGTATTCTTTTATTGGGCATTTCAGTCTTTAATGTGATGGGGACAGCCGAAGAGGAGACAGGAAATGTGGAAAAGAGCGAGGGGAAGACGTGCAACTATGGGTGGAATCGAACCCACACCAGCTGATAAAGCCTCAGTATATGGGGCACATGCTCCTCCGACTGAGCTAAATGCACCCCTGTCATGTGTTTTAACAGCCATCGCATAGATTCTAGGGTAAAAACACAGCCATTGGCTATTAGTTGCTACAATTTTGACTTCACTGTGCCTACAGAAGAGATAATGTGGGCAGCTCGTGAATTCTTTATGACGTATAATTCATTATCACAAATATCCTAACTATCTATCTAACTATCCTAATACTGACCCTATTACAAAATATATCATATACATTCTCAGGATGTAATATGGTATTGATAAGACAAGAGCAGATCTTATAGATCAGTGTTCGTGTGATAAATAAAGCATAAAAATAAAAAGCGATAAATAACAAATCTCAGTGTTCTCACTTGGGACATGTGCAGCTGACCCAGTCATGAGCAGCCTCCAGCGGCGACACGCCTTTTCCTGTGAGAGACGGCAGCTTGGGTAAGGTAACTGGTAACTCCTCCTCTGGGACAGCAACTGGACCACAGGACCCACAGTGCACCACAGGGATGGGTGTGCCCCAGTACCGCTGTCTTGATATCAACCAGTCTCTGAGCTTGGTGCTGGTAAGGTGGCCTCCAACTTTCTGCTCTCTGGCCTTCTTGGTAATGGAGTCAAAAGCCTGCTGTGTAGTGAGGCCTGAGAACTACCGAAAGACAACAAGAGCATTCAATTTGAAAACCTCTGTATGAGGAAATGAGAGAAGGTGTACTAGATATAAAATCACATTTTAATTGTCATGTGCGATTTGCATTGTATCAATGATGTCGTCGTTATAAACAGCGCCGACCTCATCAGAGTTAATGAGAATCTGTGTCCCATCTTCATTGCTTTTCAGGACAGTGGTCCAACTCAGGTTTAGAGCTCTGGCCACAGACAGATCCTCCTCACTGGAGTCTGGGATACCTGTCAGACACAGGTGCAGCATGAACATGCAGCAAAAACACGGTCATACATAATCAATCTCTTGGGAGAATTGAAAAAACAAACAAACATGTGGTGATGTAAAGCATGTGGTAGTGTATCGCTAACAATCCCTTGGGTTCTACCTCCACCTCTATGTGAGACAAACACCCACTGGTTTATGCAGGTTCAACTTCCAAAATTATACAGATGCTCGCACACGTACACAGCGATAACTCACCGATCTTGGTATCCACGTAGCCATCAAACGCCTCCCTGTGTGAGATGACCAGGGGAACCTCCTGGCCGGTGAACAGGTTGTGAGCAGTGACTGCTGTTAGGGAGTCTGGAGAGCAAAGGGCAGGAGTGAGAGAGGCAACACTGCTTCCTCCCGTAGCTCATTATCAACAATCATTTACCACTGAGACACAGAAAACCTCAAGGGAACCCCAATTAACATACACTGCAGCAGCTACGTCAATATTTCCTCAAAACGTACATCCATACTGGTGATATGGAATATATGCAGATAAATACTGTACAAATCTTTACTGCCAAAAACGTGTGGTTACTTGTTCGTATGAGGATTGATTTTTCACTATTGCGCTTTTGTTAATTAGGTGCTGCTCAATAGAGAACACACATATGATGCACAGGATCACAACCTTAACAAAGAACCTTCCGAAGTGCTGACACGCCGATTTAAAAATCTCACGCCCGAAAAAGTAACAGCTTATGTTGCTGATAAGGGAAAATGTACATGTGTGTCTTTCTTACAGATCGCACACAGTGACAGACAGCTCACCTCTGCCAGGCTGAAAGGCTTTCTCCAGGGCAGAGCGGATTGAGCTGCCACCGTGCAGAAGCCTGTGAGACGGAAGGATGGCCATGTAAGCTGCTCCAAACAGCGTCTCTGGAGATGAGGTGTAGGCTGACAGGATCTCCCCCGTCTCCTCCCCGTTCACCTGGGAGATAAGAGAAGAAGCATGTGGGATCTTCTCATCGTCCATGTGTCAACAGCCGCACTGGAGCAGAGTTAATGAGGCTGCTGGCTCATCAGGCTGCCACACAAAGAGGTTTAGTTTATTTAAAATGATGTCTACCATTTATGTTAAACACACACATAGTGTATATAGAAGTAACTACGTGCCTTCATACATATTTGGGTATCTCCAGGACTGTGGCGCCACAAGACAAGACGTCTTTAATCTCGTAATTACTTATATATAAGACACTCCTTCTGAGGGATTCTGGGGTAAATAGTAAATGTCATGTTGTGGGAGACGTATATACATATCTTCAGCCCATTGGAGGGATAATTCAGTGAAGAGTTCCTGTTCAAACATCATAATACACCCTTAATAAGATGTACTATAAGACAAGCAGCCATCCAATTAACTTATTGAACCCTGGTTTTAACCTTGACTTTGCATTCTGCCATATAAGAAAGACAAAAAACACGAAAGCACTCTCATCCTTTCTCCCGCTTTCCTCTAGAAATTAAAGACCTTAAATTAGGGGACTGATTTGAATAACTCTTAATCTTTTTCAAGGGGAGAGATTTAAAAAGGGTCCTCGTTGGGCTCTTAGTGGCCTTTTTTGCCATCACTCAGTGAACAGACATGTGAAGCACCGTAAATATGGCGCAAAGAAAACTCAGAAACTAATCTCTGCTGTCATATGTTTGGGTAAATTGCCACTTACAGATGGACGTGACCAACTAAGTGAAGATTTTTATGTTTTGGTACATGATATTTCATAGAAACACATACACAGAGGGATGCAAAATAAAGGAAGCAATCAGCGCTTGGTCAGAAAGAGACGAAAAGCAGAGGCTGGGAAGAGGAGCAGCAGGGAAACACTTGGTGGGAAAAGACTGAGATTGAAAGAAAGTGAGGATGATGAATGAATGAAAAGCAAGCAGCCAGAAGGGAGCTGAGATTCACCTTAAGTTTGAAATCAAAATGGCAGCCGGTGCACTCTCCAATCCAGTTTGCCTGCATGGCTTTGACCCCGTACCACTCAGGAAGGTCTGCCAAGGCGTCGAGGAGGGGCTGGAGAAGGGAGACAGAAACAAAGTCACAAGTCAACCACTTCGTATAAGTTTGGAAAGAGCTCATTTCCCCTCTCAATGAGGAAAATACATCATTTTTTGTACAAATATTTCTATAAGGGTTCCTTATAAGTATGTGTCGGTCTACTTTTCTGGCATAATGCAACTGACTCTAATTCAGTGCGGCTTCTTTTGAAGCCCAGCCAATTTATTTTGACAAAGCAGCAGAGCTGCCCAGGTCACATTATGCAGACAAAAAGGGATTTTCAAAAATCCTAACCTCCACTCATCCTACTTTCCTTGACATTACAAAGCAATCGCTGATGAAGTGTGCGCTGTCTCCCTGCCTCAGACACATGCACCGTCCCTCTCTCTCTCTCACGCACACGCACACACACACACACACACACACACACACACACACACACACACACACACACACACACACACAGTTATTCTGGATGATTACAGGAAGCTATGCATATCAACGAGGCTCAGGCCAAAAAGTCACAGCTGGGCCAAGACCAGAGATCTGATAAGTCTCCATTTCCTTTTCAGTAATGTCACAATCTATTACCCACAATCCCTCTCACTGTACCTCTAAGCATGCAATACCTCATCACAGCCGTGCCAATACGTTCACAAAATACACAAAACATAACATAATACAAACACAAAACATAAAGCAATGATGGGCAAATGACAATGGCTTTAAAGAGATTAGGAAAAAATATATATACAGCAGGGACAGGAACCCCATGGAAAAGATGAAAAGATTGCTGAAAGAGAGAGAGAGGTTAATGTACCGAAATGACCCAAAACACCTGGAGAAACTGTGCTAATATTTGTGCAACATTATAATTACGCTCTGAGCACACAGTGATTCATTTAGATGTAATTGTAGTGTAACCGGGCAGGCGGCATGTGTGCCTGAGTGCAACAAGTGTGGTTATGCATGAAATTGACAACTCTGATACTGCTATGTGATCATTTTGCATCCTGAAGGCATCCTTTAAAAAAAAAAAAAAATCATCTTAGAAATAATATGCCGCCATTTGTGTTCTGAAAGAAACAATATGGTTCCAATTCATGAGGAAACTCTTTTGGTACAGCATAGAACAAACCTGACAGCTAAACTAATGGCTGCTGAATAAATATTGTCTGTAGTTAATGTTGTCTATCAGACTCAAACACATGTACAGACAAGCAAAGAAACGCACGGCCAAGAAATCACAGTCCAGTTACAACGCTTTTTATTTAGCACACCATAGTTTGATTCAGTCCTCCTTCCTCTCCATCTGTCTTTCTCACTTCCTTTTCTTAACACCTTCCTCTTCCTTCCTTCCCACCTCTTTCTTCAGAGAAAATTAAAAATGCACAAACACATTGTCAGAGCAGGGTGCCTCCACCTCCACTCACACCTCTGACACGGACAAGCACGAGCATCTTCAGCACTTTTTAAATTTTCTGCAGGTCAAAACTAATCAACAAAATAATTGAGAGATTAATCAATACCCAAAAATAATCTCTAGTTGCAACCCACCAAACAATAAATATGACATAATTTTACCCACATTTTCCCAAATTACAAATTAATTCAACATTAATGGATTTCTGTTCACTGTCTGCAAGTCAGGTTGCGAGTTAAGTGCTTTCAAACAAAAACACTTTT
Organism: Chaunax sp. Z400; assembly: GCA_037577475.1. Classification (NCBI taxonomy): domain Eukaryota; kingdom Metazoa; phylum Chordata; class Actinopteri; order Lophiiformes; family Chaunacidae; genus Chaunax; species Chaunax sp. Z400. The sequence continues at coordinate 15,911,720 of CM075190.1, forward strand.
CTCCTCGAGGACCACTCACACACATGTACCCACATGTCTGCCAATGCACACGCATGTACTGCATTTATATATTGCATAAGCCGTCTTTCCTGTGGTTGATTCATGAGTCCAGAGGGGATCATTTCACCCTGCAGCAGGCCTGTGCTATGTTCTGTGCTGAAAAAGCTGGAGGCTTCTCATCAGCTGGCCAGGCATCCTGTTGATGTTACCCTGATACTGCCAGTATCTCTCTCCCAGATTGAGAGACACCAGGCTACAAACAGCAGCATCCAGGGGTCTGATTGCAGAACTAGAGAGGCAGACCTGCAGCTGATTGTTATCAGAGGGGTCAACTGAAGCTGCGGGCCATCTACTTGTCACATACACACACATCAAAGAGCCATACCTTGGCGTAGTTTGTAGTCTTGATGAACCATTGTGTGAGCAGCTTCTGCTCCACCAGGGCACCAGACCTCCAGGAGCGGCCATTTTCATCCACCTGCTCATCAGCCAACACGGTCTGATCAACCGGGTCCCAGTTCACCACCGCCTGGATAAAACACACACAAATGAGCACACATTGCAATGACAAAGCCGTTAATAGACAGACTACAGGTTTATTTCAAGGTCTTCCTAGTTCCTTAAACATAATCAAAAGGCTTCTGCCAAGCTCTCCTCTTTTCAATTCAGTCATTTTCTTTCATGAATAAAAGGTGAGCAGCCTCAATCATTTCTCTGTCAGAGATCTCATACAAAACTCATTATATTATTCCTTTCAAAATAAAACCAGTATAAGTACTTCAGTGCAAAGGTTAAATTCCCACCTCTTTCTGATATGCCAGGCCTGCTTCAAAAAGCTTGACAAACAGATACTGCGTCCATCTGTAGTAGTCTGGAAGGCAGGTGGTCACTTCCTGTCAGGAAAAGCCAGACTCAGGTCAGTGGTGTGTGGCGTTACAGACAAGAGAGACGTCTGCCTGATGCTCAGATCTTCCCCACTTACTACTCACCCGGTCCCAGTTAAAGCAAAGGCCGAGGCTGTCCAGCTGCTCCCGCATCAACTGAATATTACTGAGGAGGCAGAGCAGCAATGTTACAGTATCTATACAGACAATCAATGCTAATAAGAACAGATGTGATGTTTCACATACTGTTTAGTCCACTCCTCTGGGTCGAGGCCTCTCTCAATGGCTGCGTTTTCAGCTGGAAGTCCAAATCCATCCCAGCCCATTGGATTCAACACCTGAGGATGCAGTTAGTGTTGAGGTGAAATGTTTTGTGATAAAAAAAACGTTGTTATTTGACTCATTTCAAGCTATTTATTGTACCATTTTCCATTTTCAGCTTCTTAAATGTGAATATTTGCTGTTTTCTAACCCTGCAAATGAAATTAAAATAAAACTACTTCATGTGATCATATGATAATATAGTCTGCGCATTTTATACACATGAAATGAAATGAAACAGTAATCAACAGATTAATTAATAATTTCCAGCCCCCAAATCTCAAAATAAATCTACTAGAATCCATGAATATGCAAATATTCTTCTTTTAAGACCTTTAATGTGTCTCTGCCTTCACACTGAGAAATCATTGTTCAATATGCAACTTGAAGCCTCAAGTACACATTAAGGCTGTGTCAAAGAATGACTGTTGTTCCCTGTTGTGATCTTAACTCCATTAACACATTGTGCTTAATGCATGCGGATTAAATGCATTTTCATATAACTGCAGCAGTCACATAATGTGAAATGAAAAGCATGCCAGGTGTGGTTGTTTTTTTCCAGCTTTATACTTGCAAGCCTGATCATTTAAGTTGCTTAACATACAATTTCCCAAAACAAAATCACAATCTACAGTGAGTTTCCCTCTTTGTCTGCTTTCTCTCTTTATCCGTCTCTACTTTGTATCCACATCCATTTGATTGCTCATATCTGAAAACAAAGAAAAAAAAAACCAACCTCCCTGACATAAATCATCGTCTACTCGAGACGATGTCTCTTTTTCCCTTTTGCTCTCCGGCTATGTTTTTCTGCTCGCTGAGTGAGAAATGAGATGAAGGCCCGAGGGTGGAAGGCATGAGCAATCTAGAGAAGGAGCAATGTAGAGAAGGAGCAGGGTGACAAGGAGCCGATGACTAGAGATGATTCCACGGACTCTTAACGGGTCTGATGTTTCAGACAAATTGGTATCCTTGGTAACTGCATGGGAATCATTTGTAAAGCTGAGTGCCGGATTAGGCTTAGAGCGGTCAGCGCAGCAGACCACTGTGACTTCTCAGGGAGGCTGAGTGAGAGGCATGAGCCAAAGATTACAAAGCAGAAAAAATGTGCGCCTCATTAAGATGGATATGCTTCTTTGTTGTTTATTCGATGTACAGACTGCATTAAAGTGAGACGGTAATCATGAGGGGTTGCTGCATGGACCTGTGATTGACAAGCTGTGTTCAAAGCAGCAGAAGCAAATTATCTTTCCCCTGCAAATAGCTTCAGCTCCACTTATCCTTCTGTTCAGAAACAGCATGAATACGAGTCCAACTCTTCGCTAGCGTCTTATCACAGAGAGCTCCAGTACGTCTCAGGACATCTCAGTAACAAGAGGCGGTGGAAGACGGATGTGGGAGTCAGTGGAGGTGCATTTAATGACAGTCTGTCCGCTGGCATTGTGAAGCGAGTCAGTGTCAACCTGTGATCAATTCACAGCTAAAGTTCTCGTGACGAGAAGGACATGGGTGCTGTGAATGTGGAGTCACTCAGCGACAAGTGTCATGAAAATGTCCACCCACACAGTTCCAGTATGAAGATTCTCTCCATCTGTGGCAGCACTGAAATCCAACTGCAGTATTTATCTATTTTCTCATCACACTAATTGACAAACAGGGGAAAAAAAGGCTTTTGCCATTTAAGTTGCAGTTTCACACAGGAACTCAACAAAAAAAATCTCTAGAGCATAAGACAACATCTATAAAGGTTCCAGAGACATTTTCTCATGTACAGGAGCTTTAGCAGTATCTAGCAATTGGTTTTAAATATTTATTTATTTTTTTTTTTTTACATTTTGGGAAGCAAATTCTTCACTGTTTGTGCTGAGAGTTTCACTAAATTTCACTACACATCAGTACAACAAACACAGAAGAATCTGATTTCATGCTCCCAGGATAGTTTAAACCTTATTAAAATACTTTTCTCATGGAATTGAAAGACGTTGTTACAGGGGGGGGCATAATGATGATACTAATGGTTCTTAATGTTCTTCAGTGTGAAACCAGGTAGCACATAAGAGACAGTGCATGCTGTATGTCATCGACCAAACAGAGTATTCCATTTAATGGAAAAAACAGGCTGACTCACTGTTCATTCCAGAATGAGTGGTTTACCAGTAACATTATAGGAAAAGCCAACATCTACTCATTTTCAAAGCACTTAAGACAGTCAGAGGGAAGTATGACAGGGACAGCTAAGCCACAGAAAATGAATTGTGGTTAACTTTCTAGGATTAGATTCTACGTTAAATGCAAGTGAGCGTATTGACACTGTATGTTTCACAGAGGATGGAAGGAAATGACAAAGCTACCAGAAGCAGACATACCTGATGGCCTCGCATTCTCTGGAAGTGGCCGATAGTGTCACTAATGGTATACACTCGTACGTGGCCCATGTGCAAGCGCCCCGATGGGTATGGAAACATGGAGAGGACATAAAACTTCTTCTTGGTGGAACCCTGTTGAAAAAACAGTCAAAATAAGATACGGAGCTGTAAGAAATCCTCATTTGAATCCTGAGAGACTAGAATAGAAGTTATCGGCACGCCGTTTGGATAAGTCCTGCTTAAAAGACAGTGACTTATCTGAACCTGATAAGTTCAGAAGACGCATAATAACTCAACACATAAAGAGCGAAAGCATGGACTGACTTCTATATAAATATATGAGGCTCCAGCATCTGATTATAGTGTCTGAACTGCAGCGCTGATTATGGATCAGCTTACAGTCACAACGCTGTTACCACGGCAACACAGTAAGAATTGGTTACACCCAGCCATACATGATTACAGGAAACCTGAGTCATGAATTTTTCAATAAATTAATTAGGACAAGGGCTTTCATGAAAACACTTAATCACTGTCAGCCTGTCCCAGACGGCCGCACGTTCAGACCATTAGGATAAATAATCAGCCAAAGCTCTGGGTCTGAGATGAACTACCGGTGCCAGTAATAGCTGGGAGCTACTTGGAAGGATGCTTACAGGGTTCCGTTTTTTTTAAACCTCCATCCTATTTTAACATTTTTCTTTAGTTCAGAATTGAGAACTAACATAGTAAAACACCAAAGTCACTCCATCGCACAAACAAAGTGGCCTAATGAGATTGCGGTAGAGCAGAAACTGAGTCTGCCAGGTAAAATGACCATTTTTGTCAATGTTGTTTGATCACTTTAACCAAAGCGATATCGTGGCTGTTTTTCCAGAGAAACGAAAAGAATCTTACTCTTTAACAAAAAGGTCTATGTCTGTGGGGATCCTTTCCGTAATGTTGTCAGACAGTCAGAATAACATTCTGAGCTCATCAGTAGCAAAAACGACCACTTTAAGTGGATGCATTTGGACAGGCCCATTAGCAGTAAAGGATTACGCTACATTGCAACCTGTTTTTGTGATCTACAGGACCAGCTGCAAAACATTTTCTACCTATTAGACACCAAAACATGCAAAAAAAAAATAGGGTCAAGGTTTGAAAGTACCATAATTACCTTTTAATGACCTATTAATCGATCTAAAATGCGTAGTAGGAAAATTTCAGCTGCATGGGAACATGGAAATTGTCTTCATTGTTAATAAGGTAATATACACTTTACTGCCCCGAAAGGAAATTTGGGCGCTGGTGTAATCATACAGCTCTGTACAACTTCACAATAACATAAAACAAACAACCGGTGCATGTGCAAGATAGATAAATGTGCTCAGTCTAGGCACCAACAGAATGCATACATATTACATGCATTCATACATAAAAAAGGGTGCATGGAATCATTGCCGTTTTTGAGCAGTTTTGCACATTTGCACATTTACATGGAACGTGAGAAACCATTTTTTATATAGTTGGAAGCAAAATCACTCAACCCCCCGTTGTACATTAGGTTTATTAGCAAAATATACTATTTATCAGCTGTTTGCAAAAACCGCATCAACCCGAGAACAATTTAAATGGCTCAATGCAACAGATGTCAAAAGTGCTTTTCTCAAATATAACACAAAAATGCTACTTATACTGACTACTGCAGTCTCAAAATGACTCAACCCCTTAATGACAAGCATCTCTATAGTACTTTGTACCCTTTTGCTACTATGACCTGCTTCAAACATGATGCACAGCCAGACACCAGCCTCTGGCAGCGTTCCTGATGAATCTCAGCCCATTCCTCATGGACAAAGGCCTCCAGCTCTGTTATATTACTGAGTTTACCTGCTGCAACCACCTTTTTTAAAATCACACCAGGGATTTTCCATGGGATTTAAGTCATGTGACTGTGACTCTAGAATCTTCCAGGACTTCTTCTGAAACCTTGAGTTATGCTTGGGATCATTGTCCTTCTCGGATTGCCCCGATACTTGAGGGAAACCGTCTTACCCTCTACATGCTGCTTTTTCTCAGTGCCCGGGGAAACAAAGCAGCTCCAGAGCATCACCGAGGCACCACCATGCAATTCACTAAGCAAGTTGTTCTCTTCAGCATATGCTTCATTGTTCCTCCTCCAGACATACCGCTGATCCATTGGCCCAAAAAAGTTACAGTTTTATTTCATTGCTCCGGAGAACAGCATCCCAAAACGTCTGTGGCTTATCTAGATGGTTTTGAGCTACTGGAGCTGACATGTGCTTTTGAGTCAGCAGTGTTAAACATCTTGGAGTCTATGAAGGTTGGCGGGGTGATTTAACAACATCTGATTTGCAAATGTATGCTCTTATGAGGGATGCTACTCAGGGGGTTGAATAATTTTGAGACTGCAGTAGTCAGTAAAAGTAGCATTCTGTGCTGTGGGGAAAAAAAAATCTGTTTTATTGAGCTATTTAAGCAGTTTTTGTGTGATTTGGTTATTGCAAGCAGCTGATAAATAGTATTGTTTTTACCCATAAACCTAATATACAATGGGGGATGAATAATATTGCTTCCAAGCGGTTGTTGAATCCTCAACAGTCATTCTTGTTATTCCTCTTTATTATTCTTACTTGGTTTTCTTATACACTCTGTTTTATCAGCTCTTATGTTGTGTTGTTTGTATACTGACTGTTTGCACTGATTTTATGTTTACTTTTGGTTTTTTAGATTGACTGTATGCTATTTTGTCTTATTCTGTAAAGCACTTTGTAACCATGTTTTAAAAAGTGTTTATACAGATAAAGTTTGTCGTTTTGTTTTTTTTACAATTATTTTTTATTATTATTAGGAAATGTATCTGCTACTAATCTGATAAATAACTGTTCAAGTTATTGTTCTGGCAGAAATGGCCAATCGGCAGTTCAGCTTCTCAAATGTGAGAATTTGCTGTTTTTTTCTCTATTTCTCTGTTTCATATGATTTTAACACTTTAAGTTTAGAGGCTACAGTGAAGATTTCAGCTTAAAAATGGTGTAAATAAAGTATTAAAATACATAAATAAATCAATGTGGGATCTCTGCACTTTCTGGAGAGTTGAATTGTGCAGTATGGAATCATTTTATATTTGTTTTCAGTTATTTTTTTATGTTTTAAAACAAGTCCCCATCTTCTTCAGTTGTTTGAGACAAACTCCACTTCAGCCAACTTTCAGTCAACATAGGCGTGACGGGATAATTACTGAATTTTCACTTTTGGGTGAACTGTTCTTTTAAAACATGGACATTTGTGTTGGGCATTATTTAGTTTTCTCTCACATCTAATGTTGTCTCATTTATTGATTAATCACTATGTAACTTGTGTGGTGGACACATCTGAGCACTGACCTAAATAAACCTAAAATAAGGAGCATAAATGGTGCGGTAACCATGGTTTCTATCAGAAATACTCCACTCAGCTTATCCAAGTTTCCAAAAACGGGATAAGACAACCAAGAACCTCCAAAAACCAGATCGTGACTGAGATTTACTTGACCGAACGGATTATTATGTCGTCTCCAGGAGAAACACTAAAACTGTATGAAAAGGCCTTCTTACCTCCTCCAGGGCATTCTTCTGCCACTGCGCCATAATTCGTGGGTGCCACCATTCCTCCACTCTGCGTCGGATCTCTGCTCGATAGTCTTTCTCCCACACTCCTGTCTCACTGAACAGGGTACGGATGCTGGGGGACAGGAGGCAGGCTACTGGGCTCAGAAGAACACACCTGAATCGGCAAGACTGGGCAACACCCAGTGGGTGCAGTGCCAGCCTTCTCATTGACGTCTGCATGGTTTGGTCACCTAAAACAGGGACAGATACAGTAACCTGGCAAGCAGACGACAGGATGGTGGAGCTGTTGGTAAACTAATGACCCACTGGGGTTTCTGTTAACTACAACAAGACAGGGACCATCACATTAACCGTACAGGAGGCATGGACAATGTGGCTAAAATTACAATATCAATGAGAATGTTTTTCCAAAACTGATCCAGGAAAGTCAGATAAGATCACATCTAAGTGATCTAATAATGTGTCACAGCATCATTCATATCTTATCTGTGAGAATTTGATGAAATGGTATGACTTTTTGGGAAAACGTGATTTTTCACTTTTTTCTGGCATTAAATAGATTAAAAGATTATTGTAAAAATATTCAGTAACAGATAAACAATGAAAATAATTGTTGGTTGCTACAGTGCTCCACTGTTAAAGATTACATTAGAAAGCACTCTTTACATTTTGTAATATGAAAGAATCACATTGTCAGTATTCAATTGCAATTTTTTTGCAATTTTTCCCCCATATATTTTAACAAAAGAAATTAATAAAAAAACAAAAACAGAATTATATCATACTGAATTATCATCCTTAGACATCTGGAACACTGTGTTCCCCTTCATCAGCCTCAAGTTCCCTTTCAAAGGCTTTATTTTGCATCAATGCTTCAGGAAACAGAAACATTCTACCAGTCACAACACCTTACCCACAGAAATGCTTCACCACGGGATCATAATGATTACTTATAATGACTCGGTTTGTTATGCCCAAAAATGAGACTACATGAGCAGCACGATTCCACTCATGGAGGACAGAGGGACTGGTGGCTCAGCTCTACACTGTACAGCTCTCCCAAGTGATCTTCATTGATTCACTGTCTGTATTTTCTTTACACACATCACTCACACAACAGCATGATTTCATGACATTATTAAGCAAGATGTGATGATGCTCTACCTCACTGTCAGGCTCTGGAGAGGCTGTTGTTATTAAAACACATGCATCCATCGATTGATTTGCAGGAATTTATAGAAAGCCCTGCATCATAGCTCCCCAACGGTAATTCATTTTCCTTTGTACTGAAGGATGTTAACAACCACTAACAGCCTCAGGATATTATCATCACCTGGATGGATGTTCCTGCTCTTAGTATGTGCTTCAAACTTAAATTACTTGACCTAAGAATTTCTTATTTTAAAATGAAAATAAACATCCAAATTGCAGTAGCTGCAATTATTCGATGAGGGCAAAATGTATCACAGCATATCATTATAAATAATGGATTGAGCTCCAGAGATGCCCCGGGCTATGGATCATATTTGAACCATTCTTCTCCAGATGTAAGTGAACATTCCTATTGGGTGGAGACCGGAGCAAAAATCACATCATGATTATTATGTATCTTTATATCTTCTTTTTTTTTCTTCAGGGAAAATCAAATGCAATATTTAGCATTCACGCTACAATAATGACTTGATATAGCAATATGACTTTTTTAGCATATTGCTCAGCTGAAGAAAAAGGACAAAATATCGCATTATAGGCATGTCATAAATAAATGTATTCATGACATTTTTAGATAATAAATGACAGTAAATTAGGTTCAACATCTAATATTTTTTTAATATTTTAATATTTTCTAATATTATTATTTATTGTGGGCTACAATGACCCACTACTATTACTATATTCTGCATGAACACAGCAGTTAGGCCAGACTTCCCTATGGCTGAATGTGGGTCAGACAGTCAACTGCATGTAAGAAGAGACAATTTAACCTAAATTTGTCTTCTACACAAGACACACACTCACATACACACCCACGCACATAGAGACATGTATATAAACACAGTTTCCAAGGCAACCTGAGATAGCCATATAGTCTCTGTCTCCTTGGCAGAGGAGGACAATTGCTGCCAAACCGACCTGGCAAGAGGAGATTTTCGAGGCATGGGTGCACCTAGACTTCAGACAGTGAGACCTGTATGGGTGCAGAGTGGAAGAAGTGGTGTTGTGCATGCCCTGACACACCAGCTTGAGATGAGAGAACTAAAAATGACGACTGTTTATCCAAAGCTACGATGAACCCAGGTTCAAGAGTTATTCTATTTTCGAGGATATTAGAAAAAAATGCAAGATTATCAGAAAGAGCTCAGAGAGGTGGGGAAACAAATGTAGGTAATTATAACCCACCTGTTTTTTGGAATATTCTTTTCACTAAAATCTCTTCCGCATAACCTAAGCACTTCAGCGGCCAATGCTGCACCCTTGGGCTGAGGCTGGAAGAGTCGAACACTCAAGGTTGTGTACATCTCTGGAGGTGCAAGTGAGTGGGCCGGAGCAAGAGACTGAGAGAAATGTTTCTATGGTGACTGGGCTTATCCATTCCCAGTGACTGAAAACTTCTGCAAACAGCAAGCTGGCTCTGCTGTTTGCAGAGCTGTTTGCTCTGAGTAGATATAGCAGAGGAAGGCTGCTGCTTCATCTGAGGATCTGCACTGATTGCCCATGGCAGGAAACTCCAATACTTTTCGGTACCAACTGAAATGTGTCAAAAACGGTCACGTGTTAGCAGTAGGCAGCTTTATTTATCGCTGAAAGCCTCGGATATTGAACAGGTTAAAGAGGCAAAGCTTCTTGGTATCACATTCGTCAAGCAGCTATCATTGGAGAAACATATTGATGACATTATTAAGAAAATGGGAAGAGGAATATAATGTATTAGATGGGTTTCTTAGCCCTGCCTTTAAAGGTTTAGTGACACGGGCATTAGAGTTGTCTCACCTTGATTCCTGCTCAGCAGTAAGAAAAGAGATCTGTCTAAGCTTCAGCTAGCTCAGAATAAAGCTGCAAGGCTCACACAGTCCTGTCCGTTAGCTGTGAGGTGGAGTACAGATATAGAATGCATACCAGTCTGCCATGGCTCAGAAGGGAGGACAGGTTAACATGCAATCTAATCCTTTTCTTGAGGAATATTTGTTCCAGCAAACAACCAAATTGTACTGTACTCACATATAAATTATGTTAGAGACCAACACGGTCATACCACCAGGCAGGCTGGTGGGGGATACAGAGTAAAACAGAAACCCAGAACACATGCAGTATGTAGATCTGTAATGTTTAAAGCCATCACAATGTGGAATAAACTACCAAACATGATCACTGAAGCAGTCAGTAAGGCAGCTTTTAAAAGAATCTAAAAAAAAAAAAAACCCACATTAACAATAACCCTAATGTTGATTAACAACTTAAAATCATGAAAGAATGTAATGTGAGGTGTCGTGATGTTTGATTGTTTTTATTCCTTTCTTCACATGTAATCAAGATGTTTTTGTTGTGACTTTTGTGCCTGTTGCGTGTCTTGTTTCGTGTATTTTGTTGTGTGTGAACCCCAGGAAGAATAGCTGCGTCCTTAGTGCAGCTAATGGGGATCCTAATGAATAAAGAATGAATAATAAAGCAGCATGCCACATATTATGTTCACTTTGTAAAATGAGTCCATTTCTGTTTTATTAGTTTTAATGGTGAACATATTTATACTTTTTCACATTTCTAACTTTCTGAGACCAAATCGTGTGATAATTTTAATAAAGTAAGATGCAGATTAATAAGGATAATGATTATCAGCTGCAAACCTAATAAATACATCAACACGATATTGACATATTTGGTGAAATATGTTATATTGTTTTCTTAAAATTGCCCAGTTCTTAACCTCATTAAGTTCATGTAATTGTTTATTTTTCAGCAACTTACCTCTGAGTCATGATAACAGTGTAATGCTGTGTGGATTATTCTGTGGAGAACACTGACAACAGGTCAGTTTTATTTTGAATGAATTACATGTCAGGCATCTAAGAGGAAGTCACACCTTATCTGTGAAACATTTTGTGCTGCATATGTAGCATTTGGCCTCCAATACGCTTTCTTCGTATGCAAGAGTAACCATATGTTTACAATATATTGTTTTCTATCATGACCAGCATGACATTGATGTATATTATATCCTTCTGTCTGTCCACACAGCAGAGCAGCTGGCGGTCCTCCGTTAGGTAAAAACAACCAAACCCCTGTTATACATAGTTTTAAGTTTAATTAATATCGTGTTTCCTGTTTGATTGCTGAGGGTGTGTGCTAGACGACTAAACAGAGCCGCTAACTTTTAGAAAGTCTTCATTTTTAAGGTACTCACTGTTTTATATCCAGTCCCTTTACTTCCGCGTTATGGTCGTAATGGCATTAATCCAATTATCCATGTGAAAAATGTTACAACAGATGATAAATACGCTGTAAATGACCTGTTTCCCTGGCTCACGACTCCGCCATGGGTGCCGCCATCTTGGATTTAAATAAACTTTATTCACAAGGTGCACGTTGACAATGGCAAAGCTATTATGTACATGAAACACATTCTTTTACAATAAGCCTATTTATTTCATAGGATGAATTGAAACAACCCTGGAAGCAACCCTGTAATCTCCTCCTCTTCTAATAATTTTTCATAAAAAACTAGAGTTTTTATTAGTCTAATAAAATTATTGCTCCAAAAATATGGAAAATGGTTTTTTACTACTGAAGCAAACCGATTATGCTAATTTAATGTAATAAATATTATTCAGTACTAGTTTTAACCTTAAGGAAACCTAAATCCAAAAAGGTTTACAGGTTTTAACTTTTGTCTTTATTCATGGTAATTTATCAATTAACTAAAAAAAATTGTATCAGTTATTAATAAGAAAAACATTTTGGAAAAAAATGTGTAAAAGTTACTTTCTTGTTAGTGGGACCATACTTTTTCTTTTAATATATATTATTTATTTTTGTATTTACAAAAGAAAATCAATTCAAAATCAAAGTCAAAGTCTCATATAAAGGAGAATTGCCATAATATAACAAATAATTCCATGACATATATTTAATTCACTATAAGTATCCAAGAGAGAGGCTTTCATTATATGTGATTTCTGAGAGGAGGCACTATTTCTTTGATGCCAACTTTCAGCATGAAGTGATTGCTGACTGAGAGAGCACCTCCACTCACTCTCATCTTCATCACAGAGCTCAGAGGCTCTGAGGATAAGGATGAGGAGGCAGTGTCTCATCAGAGCCTCTTCTCTACACGCTCTCCCGGTGGTTTTTACTTTTGATCTGACGTGCAGACAGAAGCGATAAAGCACAGAAGAAGTCAGAAAGAAGAAGTAGTGTGCAGTTTCATTAGCTGGAGACTGAGAGAGTTTCTCAGTCTGGCATCAGGGAGCTAAAAGCCAGAGCTCTGCTCTAGTCTAATGTCGTATATCAGAGCTAAATGGGCACCTCCTCTCAGGGCACAACAGGATGTGGCTAAAGAAGAAGAATGAGAGAGGGATATGGGGTTTTGACACATTTGAGATGCTATCTCCCCACATACAGTCAAAGATCCCTTTGCAGATATAGAGAGGCCCCCTTATGATATTCACTTGCTCATATTTACACTAATTCATGTAAGACTGCAAGTGCTATTGAATTATTGCGTCATTATTTGTTCAAACTTTAAATTCCAGATGAAATCCTGAAATACAGACAAATAGAAAGCTTGTTCCCCCAGCACTTTTTAATATTTATTATTATTATTTTGCTCCATTCTAGCATGTATTAATACATTAATTATGTATTAAGGCCTCAGAAACACAAAAAGTGTTAAGGATACTGGTAATTAAAGTCACTTGGTTTTAAATATTATAAGTTCAGTGAATGTACATTTTAGTCAATAAGAATAAAACATTAATGACTTCATAGTGAATGATCAAAGAGTATGGAAAAAAAATCTTACTGTAAAACTATATTACCCAATTATTCCTGTCTCTGCATCTCTGTAATGATCGTATAAAAGAAAGCATGCTGATCAATAAAAAACAGAAAAACAAATCCTCATTGGTGCACCAGAGTATGCCTTATCATCTGTTTCTAGCTTTTATAAACAGCAAGAAAAAACAACACTATGAGGCAAGGCAAGTTTATTTATATAGCACTATTCAGACACGATGCAATTCAAAGTGTTCACAGAGGCAGAGATTGAATTAAAAATAAGACATTAAGAACATTAAAAAAAAGAAATAAATACATTAAGAGCACGAGAGGCCATTGAAAGCAAGACATTAGAAGGCAGTAAAATTGCAAATGAAAGCCAATAAAAATAAAATGCAGGGACAAACAAATAAATAGTGACTAAATTAAGAGAGATAAATAAATGTTGATAAGAAGCATTTTGAATTAATGGGAAAGCTGCAGTAAGCAAAAATGTTTTAAGAACTGATTTAAATGAGGAGACAGGTTGAGCTGACCTCAGGTACTCGGGTAGCTTGTTCCATGGTTGAGGAACATAGAAACTAATAGCTGCTTCAGCTTACTTGGTTTTGATTCTGGGAACACTAAGTAAACCCATCCCAGAGGACCTGAGGGGTCTGGATGCCTCTGTAAAGCATTTCATTGTAAATTTACCATTATTAATTGGCAGCAGCTTCACCTGCAAACTACTTTCTTCTAACTTTCTTACTGTATTTTAGAATTCCAAAACATTACTGTAATAGTGTAAATATATAGCACAATACCGGTCAGAGTTTTGTCACTAAATTGCTGTGCATTTACAGTATGGTACACTTGTGTCACTCTTGTTACTGTAATGTTACTAATGGTAAACTGACTACTTATAGCACCTTTCTTGTGTGACAGACCATTCAAAGTACTTTACACAAGCCAGAATTCACCCATTCACACACAGAGGTTACCGTGCAAGGCAACGCACCACTTGCTCATCCAAAGCATTAACCACTCACACACCAAAGGAGCATGTAGACAGCAGGGGACAGGTATGGAGCTAGCATTCCTCTAGTGGGTGGATGACTGCTCTACCTGCAGAGCCACAGCTGCCCCTACAAAACTATCAAACAATTACTTATAATAATATTACCAATGATAAAAAAGCATTAATAAAACTAATGAATGATTACAAATTACTAACACATTTTGACAGTCACTGGTATGTCAATTCCAATTTAGTGTTCTTAGGATTGGTGTAATGTGCTCTACTGTCTTTGTGTTGATGAGGACTCTGCCAGCAGCGTTTTGGATGAGCTGCAGCTGTCTGATTCTTTTAGTAGGACCTTAAAAGAAACAATAACCACAAATCTATGCAAAGCTACTCAGTTTTCCTATTATGACATAGCACCTAAAAGCAATAGTCCCACGATCGTTTGACCCTCATAATATGACTCCTTGACCATGGAAACCTACGCCTAGATTTTGGAATCACATTGGTAACATTTTTATTTTAATTTTTTTAAATTTTTTTTTATTTAACTTAAGGTGATTTTCTTCAGGATCTAGCTCAGTGACCTTTGAAGATACGTAGAATTTGTCACCAAAATGAATCATCAGAGTTTCGGCTACAATTTGATCATATAGTTGCAAGTCTGTAGCAAATATTCTGTGAGTCCCATAAATTCAAACATTCTGGATCACCAGATCTGGAATATTACTTGAATTCAGATCAGACTCTGATATGTCGTAGATCTTATGGGGATGTCGTTGTGTAACTTTTGTCCAAGTATTGTAGGCATTATCCATGAAATTAGCAAAAAATCTTGTAATTTCCCCTATCCTGCAATGGTAAAGAATCATTTAAAAAAACTATGGCTTCAGATGATGATCCGGATCACCACCAGTATATAATGAACTGTTTCATGGGCCATACCCTACCTCTCCCCAAAAAAAAAATCATCAAAATCCATTTATAACTTTTGATTAATCCTGCTGACAGAAAAACAAACAAAAAAATAAACCAATGCCAGCAAAAACCTTTGGAGGTAATAACTGGTCATGTTTATTATTTTTTATTTTGTGTCCCATCATTTTTAAGCTGATATAGATATGCTTAAAGGGTCTTTAACTAACAATATAACATAAAACTAAAGTTGTCTCCTCATCAGATGCTGTGAGGTCTGCTCCAAGTCTACTCCTTTCAAAATAAAGTTCCCTTAAAAACATGACATATAGGCAAAAATGATGGGGCTCATATAACAGGAGCAGATGGAGGCTTGATGTCCCCAAAGACAGTTTATCGCTGGAAATCTGTGGAGAAACTCAAGTCTCATCCATTTTCTAGTGGCCAGCTTTGTCTCAGTGTTCCTCCTCTTTATATTCTACTCCAATTAACAGTGTAAAAAAAACCTGCATGGCATCATTCCTCAATTCAATGGCAAACCAAGTAGCAGCCGTGTAGATTTAGGCTGGAGTTGCCCCAACTCCCTGAGTGGAGTGTGTTCATACGCCAAGCAGCATGGGTGCACCTGCTGCCTTAAATGCATGCTTTTGTCACTTGAGCAGGTTCCAGGTTTCTTCAGAGGAGATTTGAGAGAGGATGAAACTGTACTGTCACTGTCCTGTGGATTGTTTTTGAAAGACAGGACCAAAGCATTGTTACAAACATTTACAGTCTTGACACTGACACTAGACATGATAATAATAATAATGATGATGAAGTTATTGTTATTATCAACTAAACAGACCTTTTATTTCCTGGACACCCACTGCTCATCCGCTTCATGGGGAAATCGCCGCTTCGTTGCAGTGGTGATCAGTCCTGACAGTGATTGGTGGTATGACTACTACAAACAGACAGGAGGAAACGAGAAGCTTGAACACCATGGCTATGAGGATGCAAGTACCAAATCCCCAATCTCTAATTAAGCCGGTTGTCTGTGTGAGCAGATCGGTCAGACTAATGATGTCTGATCCGGCACAGAGCTGCTGAAGGCAGCTATGAGCCACTAACAGGTCCTCTTTCTACTTTCTTGAATAAAGAGCCACATTTTGAGCAAATAAATCTTTCATATATTCTCCTTTGGAACAAGAGACTTTTATCTTACTCACATTTGCATTTTTGTCACTGAAGCAATTTACATTTTTATGGCATAATTAATGAACAAGAAAGTCATTTACATTTTCTTGCTCACCACTACATTGTCTAGAGCACCTCAGATGTTCAGGGACCAGCTTTCAGAAACATGTGGGAGTGCTTGCGAGTGGAGAGATGTCAGAGCACACAGAAAGGGAGCCAAACAACTACTGTGACTTATTGTAAAGCAAAATCGTGGAGTAGAATACAAAATCATAATCAAACGTGGACAATAGGGTGGAGGCTTTCAGGTGCAAATTGAGGCCAAAGTGTCTTTCACTACAGCTGGCCCTCATATCAAATAAATACAAGCAAGTCTCTAGAGCAGATTATACCATTTAAACCGCACAGAAGAAAATAATTCATACAAGTGGCATTCATATTTCCTATAGTCTGGAAAGATTAAAGAGAATAATTCACCATTTTGCCTCTGGTCAATGACCCAGTTCTGTCAATAGCTCATTATCTGTCTGATGCATTATGCAGATATTATAGAGTGGCAAAAGGCATAATTATTACCTCATTAAAAGCAATACCAACAAGTGGAAACTAGAAGCAAGATGCATGGACAGTTAAGTGGTTGACAAGTGGTTGAAAAACAGATAGCATCAGTAAAACAGCATCAGTAAAAGTATAAAAAAATATATAATAGCTTTGAATTAAATGCTTCCTCTTTATTTATATAAATGCACTATATCACAGGGCATATTGTAGCCTACCTAATATTTTGCACAAGGTGAGGTCAGCAGTACATTTTCTGCAAACACTGATTTGTATAAAAATTACTGTGTGCAGTCACGTCAGAATGAGGATCGTCAGTCCTGGCCTCAGTCATTTTTTTATCATCAGTTCCACTTTGCCTTGCATAAACGCAATGTTTTAGGAAACAGGTTTAGACTCTGAGCTCAGCTTGACTTGAGCTAAAGCTGGGCGCAGCTTGAAAGCCCACTTGCCAAAATGGATCAGGTGTTTGGCCACAAGTGCTAATATTAAAACTTTCATTACAACTCTACTGAATTCAGATTAACTGCATGTGTGTCCCAAGCTGTGACTGCAATCAGATGTCCTGTGTGTGATAAAGTAGCTGGATCCAACACACAGGGAGGAGAGAGGATGGGAGGGGTGGGGAGAGGTTGTGATTATGTCCTCTTCAGCATCGCTAACAGAAGCCAGGTGAATGTAGACAAACCCCCTGATGCTGCGCCACAGTGGAAGCACGTGTTTATTGATGTGTGTGGCGGCCCCAGAGTGCACAGTATGACTGAGAGAAACAAACACCAACATATAGAAAGCTCTCAGAGCAGAGAACAGATGAACAAACAAGCAAATGTATCATGGACTTTATCCAATGCCTATGGATAGAAAACAAAACTCCTCATCAGTATGAACACTGGGTCAAAACAGGGAACCCTGTATTACAAGGATGCTATATTGACCCATGCTGGAATTTACTTAGTGATTTTTAATATTGAGGAAAAAATCACGAATTAGAGATTTTCCAATTTGTCACAAATTAGGTGAAGCTTTTTCTTTTGATTTTTGAGTGTGCTGAAGGCTCTGGTTTGTTATTATTTAGAATAAAGAACAAACCCTAACAGTAATATCTATTCATCTACAGTACTTCACAAGGTAACCATAGAAACTAGTTGAGTATACAGCACAAAGAAGAGTCGGTATCAAGACAGAATAAAAGAGGTGATATATAAAAGTAACATGTGGCATTTTGTATTAAAGATGTTCTTTCATTTTTGCAAATGGAACAAAACTCTGAGTGAGACTGTAAGATGTTCAACATCAAGGTCCTGCTCTTTTTTTAACGGTTGAGGGAGATATTTTTACATCTTCACCTCCACATTTGGCAGCTGTACTTTTTGCAAGCATTACATTTTAAGAGTACTGTCATAACTGCATATGGATAGTGTTTCAGATACAGTTTGGGCTGGTAGAACAAATCTTGTTCGGGGTGTGTGAGAGCAGCCCTTAACTCATCACCATCGCTAAGATATTTTTGAGCAAGGCACCTCAGCCCCTCTAGGGTCATTGTGGCTCTTACATTCAGTGGTCATTCAGTGGTGTATAAGTACATAATATAATAAAAGTCATTTTCTTTATAGCTCATGGCTCATCACGCTGTAGAAACTGAGCTCCTGTCCTTTAGAGCCTAGTTGCTCTCTCAACACTGGGAGTTTTAGAGTCCTGGTGGCATTAAGTTGGCTATATGATTGCAATGTTTTTTTATTTCAGCATATTTAAATTTCTTTTTTTAAGCTAACAATATAAATACAAAGACAAAAAAAATAATTCAATGTTTCCCCTCCAGAAGTCTACTCCTGCAGTGTTTGGACTTTTATGATGGTAGAAATTATTTTCGGAAAATATAGCTCATCAGTTGCATACATAAATACAGAATTTAAGATCTTATTGTCTGGTATCTTGGTGGAATATCCTGAAATGGCAACTTAAAGAGGACATTTTAATAAACATGGTGATGGTGCCACTGGTTGTTTTTTAGCAGAACATGGAGTGCCAGACAGAATTTTAGAATTAGTCTCTTTGCAGGTCACCAATATCTGCTACCTGAGCGAGTTAAGGTTTCTTCATTTGACATACATATGAGAGAGGAGAAATTCTGCATAGCTACACTCTGACAGACAGAACAGCTGCTCAGATTGTTTTTGATAGATAGGACCTGAACTTTTTTTGTGAATATTACCTGCTCAGATCCTGAGCAATATTCTTGGCATTGGCACCAGACATGACAATATTGTGTGCCCCTTATTTTTATTGTTTATCCACAGTGTTTTTTCTCATGCTGGCAGAAAGAACTCGGGCTCAGATCAACACAGAAAAGCCAGACTGAAACTACATTTTGTTTTAAAATCTCTTCATCGTATGTAGGCCTACTTTGATTGAGAATGTTTTATTGAGCATGGAAGCTGTGTAATAAACTGCGTGATAAACTCGGCGCTTCTGTTCATGCACACTGACTCTCTGCTCGCAAATCCTTTGTGTTTTCCTGCTTGGTGCTCAGACCTGAAGTGACAAAGGTCTGACGGAGCGGCTCGTGGTGCGGCTCTGCTCAGCCTGCTTCTCCTGAGATTGCAGGGCACATTTGGAGAAAAAGAATTGAAATATCCAAAGGGAGGGGCGATGCGCGCATGTGACAGGCTTTGGACGTTTCCATTTATACCAATCGGACAGGGGATTGTATCTCTCCATCGGGAAATGCGTTTTTAAAAAATCACGGGCGACTGGCATTTTCAAACATTTGCACGCCTCGTCCGTCGCCTGCGGATCGTAACAGCACCATGCGAGCAGGAGAGACGCGCCCTGTGCCATGCTGAACGACTCTCCAACTCTCTTGCTGGCTCTGACCGCGGTGGCCGGACTTCTCCAGCGATGCCATGGCTGGAGCGACGAAGATCTTCTCCTACCGCCCATCAACTCCTCCAACAGGTTCCTGTCCAACCTGGAGGTGGACGTGCGCTTCTCCAAGAGGTCTGTGGAGGAGAGCGAAGCCTCGCCCGATGCCTCTCAGCTGCAGACTCTGTCCCAGTGCAACGTGAGCGTGCAGAGACTCCTGCCCACCTCGCTGGTGGCCCGCTGGGACAGCAGCTTCGGGTTCCAGTGTGATGTGCTCATCTATACCACCAACAACCACGGAAGGGCTTTTTTCTCCGCGTCTTTCAACAGGGCGATCTCTCCCGTCATCATCGAGCACCTCGGGGTGACCGGGGGTCAGCAGGAGTTACGGCTGTGCGTGGGCTGCGGGATTTCCCGCTATCGGAGGTTTGGACAGGGCAGGTCGAGGGGCCAGCAGACCGGGGATCAGGCCACTTTCTGCTGCGTGGATTTCAGCCTCGACGAGCTGAAGGGGGACAAAAGTTGGAGGCTGAACAGAAAGCCCATCGAGTCGACACTTGTGGCTTGTTTCATGACTTTGGTTATAATTGTGTGGAGTGTTGCTGCTCTCATATGGCCAGTCCCGATCATTGCAGGATTTCTGCCTAATGGAATGGAGCAGAGGAGACCCAGATAATTGAAATAACCTTTAAAATTATTATCAGCCTGTGCTGCCTATACTATAATTGTAGCCATTCAATTTTTCACCTGACTGATGGGAGCTTTATTTATTTAATAACTAATACATTTATTTATTAGTTTTGGGTGTTCTTTGACCCTTATTAGACCTCCTCATTAAGATAAAAAAGGTAAAGTATGGTGATGACACTAGCCATTAGTAATCTGTACTGGGACCAACACCAATGTGTTTTATATACCCTTGTAGGCCTTCATAGACTATGTGTAAGCTGTGCAAACTTTTCTCCTTAAGCCGTGTTTGTAGAGTTTTTAATCTTTCTAGAGAGGTTTTGCCTTATCCTGTGTTGGACTTTTGCACTGAAAACTTTAACATGTGCCGTCACATATATAACCCATAACGTAGTCATGTTCAGAGTAAATGTACTAGTTTTTACAAATAAATTCTGATAATAGATGTTGTTTATGACTGACATAAAGAGTTTCAACATTTATATTGTTAGATTTATAATGTCAAGATCAATATGCGTGCTTATTTGTATTCTTGTTCAAACAGTTTAACTTAAAATAAAATTGATAATAGGCTATAAACTCAGATTCTCTCCTATCTGTTCTCTGCAGCCTAAATCCATGTTCTTAAAAACTTATTTCAAGTGAACACATCATTTGACGAGGTGAAAAGCTTTTGAGGAAACGCTTTCAAAGTATTTGGGGACATAAATACCTCCATATTCAGTTAACAGTTCACATGTGTTCAGTCTAATACAACAATCCTGCAACATCACTTCATGATGGTTATAATACAGAGGTGTGGATCCAGCTGTACTTTGCCGTGTATACAGATGGGTGTTAATGTTATTTAGCCTACTCCCATTGATATAAATGGGGTGTTGAAAATAATAGTGAGTATAAAGCAATATAATTCAAGCACCACAAAGTCCAACCTCCAAAATGATCATTAAGTTGAACATATGATCATAATATGAGCAAAAATGGTTTTTCTGCATCCATGACTGATTATGTTCAATTTGTTATTACATAAAATTGTTAACAAACTAATTACAGCAAGATATTGACATTGACCTTTTATTATCTCACAGCACGCTGTATGAATGCCTGGCTGCAATACAACTCGACTTATGCATTTTGTTTGCATCATGTGTTTTATCTGAAGATATGAAATTGGGCTATCGGCATACCTACTTCAACAACAACAACAAAATCAAAGTAAAAGTACTAATTTTGATTAGCATTTTAATTTTGTTGCTGGTTCGGATAATGCTGCACACATGGTTATTGTAGTACTGTAATTTAGTAGACCTTTATATATTTTCAGTCATATGGATTGCTCTGTAAAGTAAAGAAAATGTTACAACATGAAAATCGTTCATTTTAAAGAAAAGAAAAAATAATAGCACTTATCACTGCAAATGTGTTAATCTCTGTGTTATGAGTGTGTGTCATGTGGCTTGTCCACTTAAGAGTATCCTGCTGAGCTGACCAACCAGTTTGTGAGGATGACAAAAAGCAGTCAGATGGGAGGTTTCAGATGCTTTAGCTGATCATTTATTTCCAATGGGACCACACTTAGGCCCAGTTGTCAGAACAGAAAAACTTCTGTGTTCAACAGCACTTCATACTGGCCTTCAAAATTATCATTAAGCTGAATCAATAGCTGTCTGTTATTGCTTTAACAAAACCTGGACATAACCTTAGTGAAGATAGAGTTTATTGCAGGGCTGAATTAGACTACATTTGTTAATAGATGGGGGCACCTTATAAACTGGCAACTAGGGGCGTGTTATCTCAGAATAAGACAACGTATATGGGATTAATGTTGTGCTGTGACACTGGGCTATTTATACCCTAATTAAAATAACAACTGGATAATATTCATGCATTAATTGTATGTTAAATTGTGCAGAAAAATCAGTCAAATCTTCAATCCGTTCAACAACAAAAAAAAGAAGAAGTTTTTAAATCGCGGATGCTATAATGACTGAATGAACTTTTGTACCTGGTAAAATGGCCGACTTCGCCACGCCTTTTACATCACCTGTGTTTTTAACAGCGCTGACTCACACATCGAGGAAGTGGAGCGGTTGCGTCTCACACCCACGAGCTGAGGAAAATGTGGCGCATATCGGCTACACCTCAGGAGAAGCAATGAAATACCCGCAGATCTCTGCTTTCTGCCTGGATCACAGTTCTAGAGATACTCTGTAGGGCAGCATGTCCTTACCAACAGCCACCCTTCACATTCTACTTCTTACAGCCTTCACGGTTTCAGGTAAGTTCATTATTAACCAAAACGACAGATTGGATGTTGGTGAGGTGGAACCACTTCTGACCCTTATTATTCCTCAAAACAGCTATAAGACATAATTGTTGTGTAGTCAAGTATTTGTAAGATGTTTATCAACCTGCCTTTTGCTGCTAAGGCTGCAGATTAATTGTTTAGAGTTTAATGTATTTATTTCCTGTATTGATTAATCTGTTTACAGTCTATTGAGTTTCTAAGCTTGGATCAGGACGAGGACAAAAATGAAAGTGTGGACTTTTTTTTTTTATTGTTCATTACAAAACTGAAATGGTTCCCAGAACTAATCCGATGTGTCATCATGTGTCTGATGATTGGTTGGGTTTGTTTTGTCCCCTTCAGAAACCTGTAAAGATATATTTAGAAACAGAAATAATACAGCGTGAAACAGGATATGTGAGAAAACAGAGTCGACATGAGGTGTTGTTGTGCCGGAACAGGGCTCTGTTTGCTCAGTACAGGCCTGGTTACTCACAGGAGTGAAGCCAAGCTTTCTGCCTCATCTCGGTTAGTCATTGTGACTTTTCCTAACAGTGAATAAAAGCTTATATTTCATACATAGAAACACTTCTTTATACCCTGATTTTCAGAGGGTTAAATGTTGATTTCATTGTGACATTTACCCCCTCCATGGAGGCTATATTTCACCTGTGTCTGTTTGTTGGTTTGTCAGCAGGGTACCCAAAAACTACTGAAGAGATTTCCATGAGATTTGGTTGGAGGATGGGTCTGGGGCCAGAATAGATCCCATAAAAATTTTTGTGTGGATCGTATGAAGGGGCGCATCCAGGATTTATTCAGTTTCTTTAACATTGTGAGATAGGGCTTTACAAAAAAAAGTCTTTAGTTTTAGTTGGCTGACTGATACACATCCAGTAACCTTGAATCATGGTTCCAGGATCATGAGTTTGATTTTGGATAAGCCTTGATTTAAAGGGAGCTGTTGGGCCTCCTGTAGGCAGAGGCATGTGCTCCACTGAGTCCACTAGTTCTTGTTATTATTCATGACTGAATGACATCTGGTGTTTTTACATGGTTTTTGTTATGTTACCTCATGTTTCTCTCAAAATTTCATGCTTTGTGTTATTTCCAGGGGACCAGAAATTTACCGTCACCCCTGACAGAGGCACCATCCTCAACATCAAGAGTAGTCAGGTCAAAGGTTGCCGAGTGTGCACCACAGCAGGACGCACGCGGCAATGTAGTACATCCCTTCAGCTAAAAGACAAAACCCCTGCCTCAGTGGAGTTTGAGTGCCCCAGACCTCAAGATGTATTCAACGTGGAAATTGTGCAAAATATAGGTAAGAGCAGTCCGTCTGAGTGAAAATAAACTGTGCGATTTGAATGTTTACCTAATTAAATTGCTGGACTAATACAGCATTGATGGGGGTAACTTGTTGTGAAAGTCATCTGTTAATATATATTTTCAGAATGTTCTACAAAGTCCTGCAGTAGCCACATCATCCAGGCCGACTCTGGCTCACGTCCTTTGGTGGATTTTAACCGCAAGTTCATCTGGAACCTGCAGGCCTCTTCACCGAAAGCATTCAGAGTAGACTTCACCAACGCAGGTCTAAGACAGATCAAAGCGTCGGAAAGATGTCCAGACGGACACAGCTACACCCTCCAGGCCTTCCAGACAACAGGGGATGTCACCATAGGGAAATACTGCAGAATGGGTCCCGTCAGTAATGCTCAGATACTGAATCAAGGCAGCCTTTCTTTGGATGTCCCAGCAGGGCAGAAGCTACAAAATGGACAGTTTGATGTGTCTGTTGGGGAGGAAATCAAATGTGAGTGAGTTAAAATTTTGGTGTCTGAATAATTACTTCTCTCTCTCTCTCAGGTCTCCTGTGTCAGATATCATCATTCAAGTGTTGTTGTTTTTCTCTCACAGCTCTTGCCAAAATTACCCTGACATTGCCGACAGGGTCCTCATCCGTAGAATTGCTCTCTGCAAACTACCCGGAAAGTTTTCCTGACGATGACGTGATGGAGTGGTACTTTCAGGTCCCAGACAAACACAGGACAACTGTTCAGCTCTTAGATCTCACACAGCCGTATTGTCTAAAGAAAGACACAGCATTGGAGTACCACAGTAGAGGGAGAGGGGCAGTGGTACTGAGGTTGACAGACCCCCAGCCAGACCAGACTCAGGGAAGCTTCTCCCTGACACTGAGGAACTGTGAGATGGACAGAAGGCGTGCTAACTTTCCTGGGCTGTCCTTAAACCTTAAGGTGTCATCTTCAAGTCAAAGTTCCCCAGGTTTGTCCATCATCTGTATTTGATTTTACAGTTTGGTTTCAAAGCCGTCACTGTTTTAAATTCTTTTTACCTCTGCTGACACAGCTATGCAGATGATGCATCTAAATTATTGATGAAATAAACTGATTAGTTCTCGAGCCAGAGGCTGATTTATGGGCTGCTTTGGATCTCGGAGAATGATGTTCATGTCCATATATCCCTTATAAAACTAATAAGATGTATAGCCTCATTTCTAAGAGTGATTTAAAGGCTCGGAAGTGTATTTAACTGAAATTTAAATCTGCTATAGTGAGTGTTTTTATATTAACAATGGATATGAATGATCTAATAATAATTTGAATGGATTCACAGACTTCCTGACTCTCCCGGACTTACCTGGAATAAAATTACAAAATTCTCTGGGTTCCAACGCTGTTTAAGTACATTACTCAACAAAATATACAACAAAGGTCTAACCATTTTTAAAGGTGCAATTTTTAAAATAATGTTGCAATGTTTAGCTGTCAACTAACAAAAATAGATCGTGTTGTGTACTGTCTCATGTATTGTACATTAGACAGAATTTGTATTGGTCGATCATCAGATTTTTCATTTCGTATTAAAGCGGTCTTTTGTGTAGGAGCATACATGTTGTACGTGATTACTAAGTATAAGTAATCCTTATTTTCCATTGTCGTATCATGTTATAACAAGGCTTCAATGTATTCAAGTGGGTGACAGAGTTCACCCAGTTTTCTGAGACAGCATCATAGTGGATGAGTAATGAAACGGTGATGCAGAGAGCCTCCGTTTAGGGGAGCTCTAAGATTACCTCATCACTGAATCACGAATGGCAGCAGTGGCTTAATATTGGGAAAGGCTTCCTTCCACTATCATGGAATCACATGGATTAGTCAAATCCAAATTACTGTTGAAAATGTGATGAACGATGATTTTGCATTGAGACAGAAAGAGAAACAAAGACACAGAAAAAATGTTAACATAATTTGTGTTCTGTTTTCTGTAGTGTCATGTAAAGTGGATGCGAGCAAAATGGAGGGCCTTTCTCTTCATATTGAGAAGTTGAGACCGGCCTCTGGAAGATGCCTGATGAAAATTAATTCTGTGGCGAAGGAGGCGATCACAGTCACATCAAACAGTGACCTGTCTTTCCAGGGCTGCTTTCCTGAAGACGTACAAATCACCGCCATGAGAGTCATAGGTAAATCCAGATTTGAGTGTTCCATGTGTGATTTAATAGAACATATCCTAACAAAGATTAGCTCAGCAGTCACTTAAAAAACAATGGAATAAATCTTTTTCCTCTTTGAAGGCACATGGTCTATTTAAAGGTCACCTCATGGCAAGTCTTTATTTATACAGCCCCAAATCCCCAACCTCAAAGCTTTACATTCTGTACAGAGGACAGCATGATCTGTCCTGAGACCTTTTAATTCAAATGAGGTAATGCTGGGAAGATAATTATTTGGATTTAAGAGAGTCATTATGACTCACACCTATCCTAGGAAAACATAATGGTACCAGAAGTCAGGGCTGAAATAATGAAAGAGTATAGCACTAAGTGCAAGTTAAGATGAAGAAATTACTATTTGTATAAGGTTTGATGAGGTCAAAGAGGTATGAAGAGGCGAGCCAATGTCACACCACTTAATTTGAATGCAATTGTTATTTGACAATTATAATATCAAACATTTTCTGTCCTTAACAGAGTCAAAAAGACCTTAAAATATTTGAAGCCTCACTCACACTTCGTAGTTAACTTCAAATTTAGACACCAACTTGTCACTTCACTTGTACATTACACTAACTGTATAAACATGTAATTACCTTATAATATGTAGTGTTGGGCAGTAAAGGTCCAGTGTGTAGGATTTAGTTGCATCTAGCAGTGTGGTGGAAGATTCCAACCAACTGAACACTTTCGGTGGCTGCTTGTTTTGTCTGTTTGGGGCTACTGTAGAAACATGGCGATCCTTAAGTCCTTGTTAATTTGTACAATTTAATGTTAACTTCTCAAATGCATTTTATGTGTTTATTATCCAGACATACAAAGACATTGTTTCTGCAAAGAGATGATGTTCGGACCTGTCCTTTTATTTCAGAGTGTCGTCAACTCAAAGACTGCCCGAAGACTCCAGTCCGTCTGTTGGTGCCTGTGCTGCCGACCTGCCTCCCAGCCCCTCTGAGCAGTGTGACCTGGACTCTCCGTCCTCCTCAGCATGGCACCGTAGAGCTGACCTCTCCCATGGGGCACCTCAAGCAGTCCCTATACGGGGAACCATGCAATGACAGCATCATCATCAAAGTGGCCGAAGATGACGGCGCTACCGTTGGACACTTCTGTCCTCAGGGAGCCATACAGAAGGTCCAAGTCCACAACAATGTGTCTGTCACTTTGTCCAACTTGGGGGGTAAAACACCATGGATGGTTGTGCTGAATGCCATGATAAAAGAGGAGATACCGGGTAACAAGAAGCTTCAATTGAAAGACATGAATTAATGAAACAAATGTGTGTTTTTCAGTGGCATTTAATCTAATTTTCTGTCTCACTCCTGCTCAGAGAGATACATTTTCAATGTGTCTCCAAAGAGAGACACTCCTGTCCTCTTGGCTACTCCTGGTTGGCCAGTAGGAATGAAGGCTTATTCCACCGTCTCCTGGATCGTCTCCGTTCCGGCGAGGATGGAGGCTCACCTGATGTTCGCCAACCTCAGCCAGCCCAAGTGCAACAACCGGCACACAAACATCAGGGTGCAGAGAGTCGGCCGTCTGGAGAAGGACTACAGCCGCAGGGAGGACGAGGAGGCTGAGAGTGAGATCATCGTCTCTGAGAGCTTCTACCTCAACATGTCCAACTGTATGGTTGAAAGAGGAGACTTCAGCGTCGTCACCAAGATCACCCTGCAGAAGAGCATCAGTAAGATGACATTTGCATTTTTTTGTTGTAGTCACCTGCTGCAGAGCCTTCGGGGACTGAACCATGCATGAACCATGGAACTAATAACATGTAACCTATTTTATGTTGTCTCTTAACTCTCTCAATGCAAGGCATAGTTCCAGTTCTGGATCATTCATGCTCCTTTTCTGAATGAAACACACTCAAAGGGGGGCTAATTGATTAATTGGATTCCTATCTTCCTGTGTTTCGTGGTAATTCTCCAATGTTAGCAAATGTCAAAGTAAGTTGACGACCATGGCTGTCGTTTACCTGCTCAACATGTGTCTGTTAGAATTGTGAGCATGTTAGCATAGCATACATTAGCATTTAGCTCAGAGCTCCTCTGTGCCTAAACACAGCTTTAACCATTACCATAACTGTGCTCTCAGTCTTTCTTTATCACTCAGTAAACACTCAAAAGAGGTGTTGAATGTGTTTTCTTCCTTTCTATGAAGTAAAAGAAGTTTTAATTAGCATTAATGTTGTTTTTTTTCTCCAGACCTTCTGCTGACTATCATCCTGAGTGTAGTGGCAGCTCTGTTGGTCATTTTTGTCATCGTGCTGGTAGTTGTCTGTGTGGTGATTAGGTGAGTGCATCTGTTTTTATTCACTGCTTTTAGCATGTTTTATTTAAATTTGATCACATTCATACTAAAAGTCTGTATTTATGTCTTTTCAAATCACTCACTTATGAAAATAGCAAAGATATTCTAGCATTGTCTTGGTAAGCTTCATGTCTGCTAGACATTTTATCTCATCTACGTGTCTCTTCTGCCAAACAGGAAGAAGAAGAAGAAGCTGAATCATCAAGTGTCCATCTACAATCCAAATGGTACCAGCTTCCTGCCAGGACACAATGGTTTCCCAGGAACACATGAAGGCAACGAGGAACATGAGTACGCCTCCATTGACGACACCCTGATCTACACACACCTGCTGAGACAGGGGAGAGAGATCAACGAATATGGAGAGGTTGACACATACCGGCCCTTCACAGGGTACACAGACTCACAGAAGCCACTCGCCTCCAAAGACAATAGTGCTGACGGCAGCAAGCAGCAGGCTCGGCTCTCATCAGAACAGGCTCCTTCCCTTCCCCTGAGGCCTTTGAGCCACAACCAATCTCTGGTGGACAATGTGATTTACCAGGCTGAGGACCAAAGCGACGAGGAACATTCTCTGAATCTGGGGCCGCGGCTGGAGCCAGAGGGAGGTAACTGAGGAGGAGATTGGTTTCAGCTCCCTGCTTTTCACTTTACCTACTTGAACTTTGAGATATTCATTCCCTTGGATCTGTGTGATTACCTAATGTTCAGCCTTTGCAAGAAACCTTTGTTTTTTTCTCTTGAGTACAATTTTGCACACAAGCCAGGACACACAAAAAAAAACAAAAAAACTAAAACCTGTTCAAACCTGCCTGCAGCTGTTACCTTGCTTTATCTCTCTTGAAGGTGCATTTGGTTTTGAAAGCAGTACATTATGAACCTCTTTTTTACCACTTATTGCCACTATAAAGAGATATATTGCTTTTTGGCAATTGTTTTTTGAATTTGAGATATTTTGTTCATATTATGGATTTTAATACAGAAGCAAACGTGTACAGTTTACATGATGATTTTCTTTTTATTTGATTTTTTCAGTTTTTCTTTAAACTGGTGAGGACTTTATTTTATAGCATCATCAAAGTATGATGGTCTGTATTGCCGGAGATTGCAACAGCAGCATATGTTAATGGAGTATTCTCTCTGTGTGTGCCTGACAGAAATGTAAATACACTCCTGCCCCTACAGTTCAGAAAACAGGTTTTCAAAGTGTGAAGAGGGCCTCTCCTGGGGGCTACTAACATTTCAGAGGGGAATCAGTGAGTGTGTGAAAAGATATTACAGAAGTTGTTGCAGAATTTAGAATTGCCTAAATGTGTGTGATGCATTCCTTTCAGAGATTTTTTATTGTTTTCAGTCTTTCTCTGAGTTAGAAACTAATAAATGTCTCAGAACAGACTTTTTTTATGTATTTGGTGTAGACTGAATTTATATCAAAAAACAATATTAGGCTATCTTGACTCAATTCTTGAGTGTCTATGAGATCATACATACTCATGATTCCATGGGCATTCAGTAATTGAGGGAAACTAAATGATTAAAGAATTGTTGTTGCTTATTTCCAAGGAGAGGACCACAGTCTCAGACTTTGAAAACCCCTGTTTAGAATCTTAGACTTTCTTTCAGCCATTTTTGGTCCAGGGATAAAGTAAAGTGGACTGCTTCTGTTCCTTTTTGGACCTATTCTTTTGGGAATCTCAAGACTGACCTGCTGCTAGCTAAGTGTTTTTGTTTTGCCTGTCTTGATGATTGAGAATCCCTAGTCATAAATCATATTTTCCTATTTACATCACAAAAATATCAGTATGTATGTTGCATTAACAAAGCTGTTTTTTTTAAATATTGTTTAGAATAAAAAAGAGGAGTTGCATGAAGAGGCATTTAGTTGTGATAAGTGCTTAGGACCTTTTCATTTGACTCAGATGCTTGGTGTGGAACAACCAAATAATCAACAAGTCATGGTTCAGACCATGTCCTGACTAAATTAAGGTTTGTGTGTTGTAAGTTTGAAAGTTTGTACATTAACAGGGATAGAAAATAACAAAATAAAAAATAACAACACAGCTTATTAAAATCTTTATTTAAAGTATTGATTTTGACACTAGTTTGATCAAGAGGATGTCAGAATATTTACTGGTTTTATTTGAATTTAACAATAAAAATTGTGAAATAGCCTAAACTAGAAAGCACTTGGAGAGCACAGACCTCCGCCAAGGCTGCTCAGTTTCCCCATATTGGCATTTCACTCCAAAGCAAAAGTCCCATGATGTAGCCCTCTGAATTAAGTCATTAGAAAGTTTGACAGGAAAAATTAAAACAAAATCTTTGCAGTCTACTAAAATTTTTATGAATTGCTGTTAGTTGTTCATATTGTCATCTCACATAAATAAACTGCAATGCCACAACAGGTAATTGACACTTGTAACACTTGAAGAGTTGTTACAAAGCCACACACAGGCAGGAGAAAAGGAAGTATATTAAAACGGGGTAATGTCAACTCTGATCAAGAAGGATGCAACACGCACCTACATGATCGCGTTGCAATCGTCCCCACACACAAAACTCCAAACCACACACACAGGCAAGAAAAAATGAAGCATATTAAAATGGGGTAATGTTTTGTTGAAAGTCATGAGCTGTTATATGGACATGAATCAATTAGATACATTTGTCAGGACGGAGATTTCAGTCATTTTGTGGCACACAGCCCCATCTTGTGGAGCCTTGTAATCAGTACATTTCAAGTGTACGTATGGCGGTTTAATCCTATAAAAAATTCCTGGATCCAGACGGTGATCCGTATCACCACCAAAATTGAATAGTTTGTTCCTTGGGCCACTTCCGACATCTCTTGAAAATTTCATCAAATTCCATCAATTCGTTTTTTTAAAATCCTGTTAACAAACAAACCAACCAACGTTGGGAAAACATAACCTCCTCCCTTGGCAGAGGTAGTAACGTTCTTGTCGATCAAATTATTTTTCATAGAATTTTGTTATAAAAAAATTCAATTGCAGTCAGTTATTATACTTACATTCATAGAAATAATCACAGGCAACAAAAATGTAATTTACAAAGAGTCAGGTTTGGATACAAATAAACAATACATAGAGAATTGAAATTCAAAACACACATATTTTTTATAATAGTGTGAATGACTAAATTTAGTTTTGATATGTACACTGATCCTAATGAGATTACAATCATATTTTGGGTGGAATAAACTTTTAAATCTGTTAGTAATTAAAAATGTTGCAGTAGTATTCGTGGAATAAAGCTGTAGAACTGGGACAACAGTCTTGAAACTTCAGCCTCCTGTCCTGCAGGTGATGATAAGCATCCCGAAGCTGCAGTCTCTGGAGCTGAAGCTACATACTGCTGGATTTTATAGGTTGATAATTACTCAGAGGTGTTTCTTGGTTTTACCAGTAGAGGTCAGTATAAGAAATGTGATGAGCTGTCTCAGGCTCACAACCTGGAGCAACGTGTCAACAATTCTCAAAAGTCAGGTGCAGTTTGAAAGATCCTGCATGTGGAATCTGACCCAGGAACAGCCTCAGTGAGGAGGTTAAAGGAACAGTTCAACCGTAAAATGAAAATTCAGTCATTATCTACTCATTTTAGAGATCCTGGGTCTTCTGGAGACGTGGATTATGTCTTACACGCTGTGTGTAATTACTTTATGTTTGCTTTCAGTGTTTTTTCTGTTTTAAAATAAGTCCCCGTCTTCTTCAGCTGTTTAGGAGAACGCTGCAATGCTCTTTCACTGCAGAAATGTTTTGTAGACTCAGAAACTACACCTGACTCCTCCTGAATTTTCATTTCTAAGCGTACTGCTCCTTTAAAGCAGCACCAACTTTTACCAGGATTGCCTAATTTTTCTGCTAAATAAAACTAGTGAATAATTTAAAAGACACTCCAATCAAATAACATGTGTTTTTATGAACTGTTTAGGAAAAAATTAAATTAAAAACAAAGAACTGTGACTGAAAAAGACTGCATGATGTAACAAATAGTCGGTTTACAGTCATCTTGCATTTCATCCTGATAGCTGATCATCAATAAGCACAGCAGAGATGTGAACATACTGTAGTTCTGCAGACAGGAGGCACCAAAGACAAACAGATGCTGCCACCATTTGGTAAACCTGCAAACTGCATCGTCTCTGTTTAAAAACCTGAATATGAGGCAGCTTCTGACCTTTAGCTCTACTCTCTACTCCTCACACAGATCAACCTTCATTTATGTGTTTATACCAGCGTTGGTCAGGAGGCAACTGTAGAATAAACATCTAAATGATATTTTATGTTGTTTTTTTAGGTTAGTATCACAAAGATATGAATAAAAACCTGCTAAACTCAGCCGTCCATAGACCTCAGAGGGTTCAGAAGAATCACCTTGTTGTCTTGTTTGTGTACATGTCATGGTGTACATGACATGATAGGGGAACTGAGTGATGTCTGGTTTTGCAATCTGAGTAAAATTTGGAGGATATCCTGAATCAGTCAGTCATGTCTTTGTTTGTATTTTATTTGTTTTTCACATGACAAATACAGCGTTTATTAAAAATCCAAATCAAATTCAAACATTTACATGTTAAGATATGAAAGAGAAAAAATGGTGTACAGCAAGGAATAAAAATAATTTTTATAATAATAAAAAAAACACTAACTACGTACATGAAAGACATCTACACAGACACAATTATCATGATGTAAGATTGATGAGTTTATACACAAATCAGGCAATGCTACCACTCATATAAAAGAAGTACAAAATACTTTCTCACCTCAACATTTGTTCATTCTTTCTAACATCAGCTGTGTCTGCCACAGGGTGCTACTTCCACACATATGGAACAAGGCCTAAATCGAGTATGTGACGAATTAATCAGGAGAGTTGTTAGTTGTTCCTGATTGGAAAAATTGGAAGTGTTACAACTTACCCATGTTAAAACCATCCCCAGTCTCCCCTAGTTGTACCAGTCAAGTTGTAGCACTCAAATATGTTTATATAAAAACATTTTTCCTTCTGATGAGCAACATATTCTCATTATATCTGCTAATTGTTTGACTCAAGAACTCAATCTGAAGGCTATAATTGAGGAAACTCATTTAGTAACATTATATAATGTAACACCAGGTACATAACAAGACATTCAGAACTACAAATAAAAGACAACGATTGCTTCTCTGGAAAAAACAATAACAAGGTTTTATTGCATTGATTATCAAATAATGTAAAAATAGATAAAACAATGACAGACCATCCAGTGGTGTTTACCGTGGTGAATATCTACCATGCTTTGAGAATATGAGTTGGTGAGTATATGTAAAATATCATGTCCCAGTGAGTTGAGCTTATACAACATATCCTAGACCATATCCTGTGTGGAGTCTGGCTTTGTCAAGAAAAGTTTAAGAAAGCTGCAGAACATTATCTTCAATGTATTGCATAACTGTACCTGATACTCTACTGATACTCATTCTTTTTCAGCATTAATTCTCATATATGCACAGAGTGATGTTGATGTTGAAAAAGACCTCAGACGATGTTGAACTCACACACAGAAGCCTTTTCAGCTCGACAGCTCTCATCAAACCACTTCCCGTTGGCTGTAGTGGAGAGGATGACGCAGTTCTGGCTGCGCCCTCCATCTGGCTGCAGGGTGACCTCTGTCTCCCAGTTCTTGAAGCGAACACTGGAGCCTGACTGGTCCACCCACAGGCCATCGGTGACCATGTCATTGATGCCCACCCAGATGTGCTCCTCAGGGCCGATGCTCTGACCTACGTAGCTGTAGAGCTGGTCGTTCTCGTAGCCTGACAGAGGGGTGGCCAGATTGCCTCCTTTTGCAATGCAATCGTCATTGGCTGCATGGAAGGTTTTCTTTACCGGGTCAGCCAGGAAACACTTGCCGAGGATCTTGGCGCCTCGCAGACAAACTGAGGGGAGGTCAGGTAAAAATCAGTGTCGCTCAGGCTATTTGGCTCACCATCACATAAAGGGTGTTAAATTGGTGTTTGGAATATGAGATATGGTGTGCCACTTCATCTTTACTTTTTATTTCGCATGGTGCTGGTGTGAAACATATAAAAAGATGCAACTATTTGGTATTTTTGAAAGACTTTTTGCAGAAAATAAATACCTGTCTGTAAAGCCTGTTGCTCCTTCAGCAAATTCAGCTCTTGGACAATGTCTTGAACCTTTTTCTTCAGCTCCTCAATTGCAGCACTATTTGCAGAGTCTGTTGAAGAGGTAACAAATGCTAAATCTATCCTGAAATGCACTCAGTCAGTAATCCTGATGAACACATAATACTTCAGCATTTTATTCTGTAAAAGTTATTCATGGATTTAACAAATGAGGATCCTCTCATTTCTAGTACCAAGTTAATATCAAGTCTTACCTTTCTTGCCGTTTCTTCTCTTCGAAGACGTCTGCTGGAATGTGCAGTGTGCCAGCAGGAGAATGCAAAACATCAAGGAAATCCCTCTAGTATCCATAATACTTGGAAAAACGCCTCAAATCTGCTGTAAAGAAGCTGTTTTTGGTGCAGCACCACAAGAAGATGCTCACAGCTCTGAGTACTGGTCAGACTGTTATGTCCTACGAGTGAATGAGGAAGTATTGTCTCAGAGAGTACAAATGTTTTACAGATGTTTAACAGCCATTTGTGTTGTTTTGGAGGCCCTGGGGGAAGATGGATGGTATGATTGAGGAGATCAGCTCCATTTAGACAAGCATGAGTTGAGGTTTATGTTTGAGGATTATCAGAAATTACATCTGTTTGTGTGTGGCTGTTGAGTCACAGCTATTACATAAATAATTGGAATAGTTTATATCTTCATCACTTATCTGCATCTTCTTGTGCCATTTAAGGACAAGAAATGCAGTTTCACAAGAGACTTTTTATAGTTGCTGTTTTTTCCCTTCAAAGGGCCTGTTGTGTTTCTGCTGACGGCTCTTACCGGCCACTGGATGGATGTTTTGGGGTTTAGTAATGTCCACATCTGGATCTCCTCAGTGAGCTGGATGGTATGCTGGACACGTGGCAGGGACTTATATAATGAAGAAATAATGTTGTGAATCTAGTGTTTGTTATGTTTCTTCACTTCACTTGAGAATTTCTGTAACCACTGCCTCAGGCCACTAAATGTTCAGTGATTATGCTTCTCACTCTCACACCTCACAGCTAAATAACACATTAAAGCTCCACTTCCAAACATTTTCAAAAACACACACAGCTCAAAGTCTTTAATCATTGGATAAGAAGTCATGTTCCTCCTTATTATATTAAAAGATGAACTGCTTGATTACAAAGTGTGTGTGTGTTCTTTATCTTCAATGTGACGCAGATTCGATTCCAAGGTTTCTTACTGTTTCCTCTTAATTTGGTCTTAGTTCTTATCCTGTGATAAAAATACTGTGTGAGGATGTTTCAGTAGGAATTACCACTCCCAGCATGTTCATTCCTCCCATATCCTCATTAGTCATTAAACCCAAATACAAAATACAACATGCACGGAAAGCTTTGTTGCTTGCAAGAACATGTATATTATTGAAATAAGTTGAGTCGGTGCCTCCTCCTGAGCTCCTCCTCCTGAGCTCCTCCTACCTCCTAATTTGTTCATCCTTCCATTTTCTTTCAAAACATTTATTCTTTGCAGGGGGTGGCAGGGCTGGAGCCTATTCCAGCTGACATTGGGCTATAGGTGGGCTACACCCTGGCTGACAAACAACCATTCATGCTCACATTCACACATATGGTTAAAATAGAGTCAGACTTGCATGTTTTCAGACTGTGGGAGGAGGCCAGAGGGAAACCACACAGACGCGGGGAGAACATGTGAACTCCAGAAAGAGAGATTCAAACCCAGAAACTTCTTGATGTGAGGTAGCACCATGCTAGCCCCCTGTTAATGTGTTCTATAATAAAAAATATTGTGGAGCTTTTCTTGTAAATATTAACTCTCACAAGTCATTGATGTGTTGTATTTCTGTTGGGGATGATGTCTTTTATAGAATTAACAATAATAATGATATTGAGACAAAGTAGGCGTGATTTTATCAATATATTTGAAATAAAATATTAACAAAACAAAGTAACAGTGAAGCATTTCTGCGAGTCGTCCAGCAATATGACATTCATTGAAAATAAGTCATTTATAATGTACAAAAGTTCAGACAAAGGCAGCTTGTTCATAGAAAGGGATACACTGAGAATAATAATGTAATAATAATAATAATGCCACTTCATGGTGTACGCTGTCCTGTGCACAGCAGACACATTGGCCCTCGACTCACCAGAGTTCGAGTCAGCGTCACTGAAGTACAGACAGTGCAAGGGTCACAATTCAGTGTTCTCTAAAATGCATAGATAGCTATAGTTAACAAGTTAATTTCAGTTCAGGCGTCATCACCTCGGCCATGAACACTTTATCCTCCATAAAATACACGTCTTATTCTACTGAATGAAGTTAGCGCAGGTTGTCTGCAGGTGCATGGAAGCCAGTGATGAATTATGTGATGGTTTTGCACCTATGTCAATAACTAATTTGTTATTATTGTATATTTTTCTATGTATCTGTATCCAGCAGATCTCTGACCTGACTCGTGCTGCTGCATGTTCACTTTACTGAATTCTTCCTGGATATATTTAATCTTAATTTACTCTTTACATTTTTGTTTATGCTTTAGATTTTCTAAAATCTTTTTTGTAATTCTCCTCTGTGTTTAATGTGCTTTGTGCATTTGTTCATTGCTCAGTGGATAATGAAGCACCATACATAAATACAAAGTCTTTTGCATAACAGCTCTGCTCTTATTTATACCAGGAAGCAAAGCTCAGTTTCCAAACTTTGCAGCTGGTATGTTGGTCTATCTATATGGTAATATTTCTCATATAATGTAGCATTTTTAGAATACTCTTTCACAGTGCACGAAACAGAAATTCACAGGAACACGCAAGGTTTGCAAAATCACAATGCTCAAGACGAAATAAATAAAACTAAACAGAGAAAAGAACACAAAAAAGACACATGTTGACATGCAGGGATGAATTAATGTTAAATAATTCATGTCTGCAAAAAAACACAATGAGTCCTCTTCATCTTGCAGTTGAGGTAAACAATCTGAAGCTTCTGCTGATTGTTAGGCACCATCTCTCTGATCTATGTTGGACAAAGCACTGTGAAAACAGTTGAGATGAAAATTAGCTATCGGCCAGGAAAGATTCAGTATCAGGGAAAAATGAAAATTACTACATTGGAGATAAACGAGAGGAAAAACAAAAGGAAAAAATCATTTTAGCAAACCTGTTAATGCTAAATATCTGACTGCATAAGTGAAGGTGAGGATTAATACTTGCGGTCTTAGCAGTGCTAGCTACTAATAATGATTAATTGTTGAGTAAATAGACCTTTAAAGTGTGTGTGTCAGTAAGTGAGTGACAGTAAGAGGGATCAACCATGTGGCAGCCAGTCGCTGCATGGGAGAGGGGGGACATGAAAAGGAGAACAGGGGGTCAGACTGCACTACAGTTTGGTGGTAGAGGGGGAGGTGTACGCCCGGTGTGAGCGGCAACACCACAGAAGTGCACACATCACATGTGAATGTGTCACAAACCTCTTCATCCATTGCTCAAACCAGAG
This sequence comes from Chaunax sp. Z400, assembly GCA_037577475.1. Taxonomy (NCBI): domain Eukaryota; kingdom Metazoa; phylum Chordata; class Actinopteri; order Lophiiformes; family Chaunacidae; genus Chaunax; species Chaunax sp. Z400. The sequence goes on from CM075190.1 coordinate 15,949,861, forward strand.
CTAAGGCAGCAATCAATTAGATCATAAGAGCAGAGAAAGAAGACATGACCGAGTGAAAGCAGAACATGTGTGAAAAGAAGGATATTCAAGAAAGAGTGCAAGAAGGCCCTGACAAACCACACCGCTTATTTGATGTAACTATATGGGCAGTATTTAATGTTAAAAGCGAATTTCAGCACAGTATGAAAGTCAATTTGCAGCTGAAACTATTTTGACATGAGAATTATGAGACCTCAGAGTCAGCTGCCAAACTTTCACCACATTTACTTTGTGCCCTTAAACACTCAAACATCAGCTGTTTCCAAGACAGAACATGATAAGGGTGTCGCGATATACTGACAATAACTATGACATTTAAAAAAATTAATATCATGTTAATAATACACATATTATGAGAACAATCCAGTTCAATAATCATCATATTTCTGTTTGTAATTCACTTCACAAGTACAAAACACACAAGAAACAAAATTAAAGATTAATTTGACTGACAGCTTTTTTTTTAAATGTATTATATTTTCTATAGATATCACAATATTATCATGAAATATGACAGTCATGTAGTGAAAATCTGACATCGCATCTCTGTACTTCCGCCCAGCTTTAATACCAAGCAACAGCAATGGAACTTGACCAAACGTGACTAAAATGCTAATGGCACTGATGTGTTCACAGTGAGGTGAAGTCTATATCAGGAGTGTTTCAAGGTGATTTTGTAATGAGCTGAAACCGATCTGCCCTACATAGGCAAAGTGCAGTGTCAGCAATTTTAGCGAAATTCACCTTTTGGCCCCATTGAAAATGCAGCATCTTCTCATCAATCTGTTTGAGTCGTTCTACTGCACTTTGCCCTTGTGTGGCAGCAATGACTGAGCTGAGCTGAAAATAGATTATCTATATCCAACATAACAAGCAAAACCACTGTTGTGGTTCATCTTTACATCACCCACACAGTCACAGCTGATGAGTCAGTGATTTAAAGTGCACACACACACACACACACAGCCAACATATCAACATCCACTTACAGTATGCTCAATATAAAAACAAGCTCACCTTTGAGAATATAGTCTGTTAAGAGACTGGGCACCTTGTCACTGTCATCTCTCATAGCTTGTAGAACTGCAAGGCAGCAGATGCAGAGGAGTGAATGTATCAGTCGCAGCCACTAACATTCAAAGAACTGTTAGTGTGAAGAAACTTACTCTTAGTCAGGATCTGGAGGTCCTGGAGTGAGGGTGGATGTCCTTTTTTCTCATAAGGGATGACTGTGGTCAAATACTGTAAGCCATCATAAAAAAAGAGACGAAGGGAGAGAGGGGATAAGGGTGACGTGGTGGATGTTTCTGTGGGATGACAGTCTTCACAATTTCTACATTTTCAGTAAAGCAAGAAGAGAAGAGGTTCATCAGCTGAGAGAGTAATACAAAGTAACCTGTCTTTCACTGCACCCGCTCCTAAAAGTTTGCCGGAAGCTGTTCTGAATGACAGAAGAGAGTCCCTCCATGCTGAAACGCTGAGGAGGAAGGAAGTAAAGCAGAGAAACAGAAGACGAGTGGTGACCAAAGGATGGGAAAAGATGCCAGGAAAGTTTGTAAGTAAATAAAACAACAAATCCAGCAAGACGTGCAGCAAACAGTGCAGAAACCGTAGATAAGATAGCCACTATTCTCACACTTCAAGACATCAACACACATAAATGTTTCCTGAAAGCAGAGCTGAAACAGTAAATTACTCACTGCTCCGAGCGTCTTCTCTGTGTGGCCCTGCCCGGCTCCACCTTTAAGCTTCTTTTTCTTCTTCAGCAGCTCCCGGCGTTCCCTCTGTCGGTTCTGTACGTCGATGAGCGCCGAGATGAAGCTGTTCTTCACCTCTTTCTCAAATTCCAGCTCGTCTCTGAGCGCCAGCTGCTGCACCAGCTCCTCTGAGAACCTGCTGATGTTCGTCTCCAACTCCTCCAGACGTTCATTCAGCTCCGCAACATTCAGGGTCCTCACCCCTGGACCACAGACACACATGCATACAGTGCACACAGCTGTTTACTCAGCCTCCCTTCATCACCTTAGAGGTGGAGTGAGCAGTTCTGGAGAAAGATCTTTGTTTGGTGAGTCCAAACAATCAGCTGCTGAGTGATATACGTGTATTCATCACAGTATTAACATGCAGTGAGAGGGTTGGATTCAAAATGCAAGACTACATTTTTATTCAGTGCATTATTAATTTTCTAGATGGCTTAGAGGTAAACGTGTTTTCAGATTTATAGATCTGATGTCACATGTGAACCTTTTTCAATCTGTACCAAGTCAGTTTTACATGCACTACAAAAAATGTCAAGTTAGGATGTAGAATTTAGAGCTGACACACTGAAAATCATTTGTGGAAGAGCCCTGATAGCCATGATAGCTTAAAGGATAAGTCTGTTATTATTATGTATTTTTTTCTATTGTCACCAAATCCCATGAGCCCAGACTAAAACCACTGATATGTAACAGAGATGGACGATTTACCCTCAAAGGATTGAATAAACCTTTTTCTCTATTTTGGTATAAAATGTTGTCTACATTTCTCCTCAGAAACTTACGGTGCTTTTGCAATAAATGATTGGCCTGATAATGGGAAACTGATATTTCTGGCAACTAGTGGATAATGAAATTATAGTCTATAAAAAATACAGCCAATAATATGAATCTTGGTTGCTTTCAATGACCTAAAAATCACAGCAACCACACGTTCCCATACAGTAAGTGTCTGTGTGCACAAAGTTAGTTTATGATCTGCCAATAAAGAAGATATTGATCGATCTGTATTGATAGCATATATCTCAAGAAAGCATATCATGATATATTACTGATTATTTTACTGATTATTTGTCCCAGTCTGAGCCCCGATCGGTGGACACTCACTCTTCTCGTAGCCGGTGCTGCTGGTGGCCTGCTGGACGTCTACGGAGAGCATTGAGAGGTCTGACTGAGAGGGATTATGCTCTGCCTCCATGTCAGGAGAGTCCTGCATTATCTCCTCTATCTCCTCAATGACCTGAACAGAGAAACCGACACAGCAAACATCTGTTGTGAAATCTCTGGGAGCCACAGAAGGATTTCAGCCATGTTAAGCTGCTGCTCTACATTTCCAGGCTTCGCACAGTATGGCCGTGTCTGTCGGGAAACACATTTACATTTACATTTACATTTACATTTACGTTTGCATATAACGCACCTGCTCTGCTGTGTAAAGCGGCTCCTCGGCGAGGAAGGAGACGATGATGGAGTGCATGTCCAGCTGCTCCCTCAGCTCCTCATCGTCCGACAGCTCCACCGTGACATCAGTCTTTGTCTGGACGGGAGCAGAAAAGGGGATGGGAATTTAATCAGAGCTCTAAACCCCAGAACAATGAAGGTTTGAGATTTGTGAGATAAACAGAAAAGAGAGATTTTGGGGAAGGGAGGGCTGGGTTTGACAGGAAAGTGGGACAGAGGTGGAACGGGAGGGGTAGGATCACTCACTGGTTTCTCTCCAAGTTTAAACGTGGGGATGTGGAGGGAGCATGTTCTAGACTGTTTCCAATCCACCGGCATCACGCGTCCATAGTTACTGGTCAAAGCGTTCCAGATTCTATGGAGGACAGAGATAAATTAAGCCTTCAATCTAAAACTACCCTCAGACTTGAGAACATTTGAGAGAGCCTTACTGATAGTCTGACGTTTGACGCATCTTAGGTCAAGAGACTAAAACTGTAACACAAAATATGGATTAGAAAATGGGAACTGAAATGTGGAAGATGTGGATATTTACATGAGCTGAAGTTTAAAAGGGTCCTGCTGCATTATGGGAAATGTAGGACCCAGTGTTTTGGAGTTTGACCCACCATAGGAACCAAGGGTAGGGATATTTTAGACTATGCTTCAATTTTCATCATTCTCTTAATATTTTATTATCTCCTGTTATTATAATATATCTTGTAATCTTATTATTTACTTTTCTATCATTATTTCCACTGTTATTCAGTAGCAACAGCAAAGATACAGACATGAAAAGTGAGGAGAGAGATGAGAGAGATGAGAGACATGCAACAAACCCGACTGGGATCAAACCAGGGATACTGCCATACTATAGATCTGTCTTAAACCCTAGAATATAAAAGAGTTTATGCTGATAGGTTAAAAGTATGATCCTCACCAGAGCTTATCATTTTAAAAATGCTGTGACGATGACATGTGAAGGCATCACAGGAACCCAAAGCTACTGCACTGGGCCTCTTCATATGACAGTTTAATGTACTGACAAACATTTCTGTTAAGTAAACACATTAAATGTCTTTTGAATAGTGTAACAAACAATAATATCATTCGACCTACATTTCTTACATACATTGAGCACAAAGTAAAGGTGAATGATCTTGCATTAAAAAGAGTTTAAGCTTTGAATAACAATTAATTTATTGTTGATTAATCTGGTTTTATTTCTTAGCGTCCTGCCATTAGTTTTTTTTTTGTAGGTTTCCATCACAAGAGCATTACCATCTTTAAATGTGTTGTTTTGTCCAACCAGCAGTCAAAAATCATAAAATCTCATTTACAATCATGTAAATAAAGACAGGAGCGGCATAGCTTCATATTTGAGAAGCTTTTGCGATAGTAATATTCATTATGATTATTATTGTACACAAATGAAATACAAAATTATAGGCCTACAATTAAAGTGATTCTAAAAAACACAAGTACCAGCATGTAAATGCAAAAACAGGATTAATCAGTCCACTCACTTTGACCAATATCCGTTTCAAAAGCCATTTAGGGACATGATACCGAGAGTAGATGGGTATCAGAACACATGGTTGAATCAGCAAATAATCTATCTTACATCTCCACTGTGTGTCATTTCAATGGCAAAGCAGATCTATGATGTGTGTGGATGACAAAAGAAGGTGGTGTGTTGTCACTGTGGTCCTGTCACATCTTTAATACACAACCCTATTTAAAATGTTGGGTTTCTGATCGAGAGAATTACACGGTGTTTTGTCGATAATAAGACTGTATGTGTTTTTAGATGGAGCCTGCAGCAGAGACTTGAAACCTGCATTTATTATTAAAAACAAATATCACCTTTTGGACAGGCCACAAATAAAAACACTCACTCGTCTTTCTCCAACAGGGAGTCTTCAGCGATCACACTCACGGGAGCGATGTTGTCCATCTCGACAAAATTTCGGAAGCACACGTATAACTTTTCGTCAAAGTCGTTCACAAGGTCCTCCATGGATCTCAAAACGCCGGTTTCCCCCGGGGGGAAGCCATTGTCGTGCAGCACGGGGATGTCATTATCATCCGGGAAGAGCGGCGGTGCTGCTGCCGCTTCCCCAGCCGCGGCCACACGGCCTTTTTGCGGCAGCAGCTTCTGGTCTGAAACCATGTTCAAATCACCCACGATCGGCCAGTCGTCGTCGATATGTGCGTGAGGTGTGGCCATAGCCCGGACCAGCCTAATACCCCTGGGTTAATGATGGGTCTTTAGCCAAACTGGCAGGCCGCAGCATCCTCTCTGAATGCCCGCTCACTCCTCACAGAGAGTGAGGCTGAACCGGACAGTATGGCTGCACCGCACCAGCCCGACTACAAGGCACTGAATTATTAATAGGCAACATTAATCTTTCGATCATGTATCGAATCTTGGACATAATGAAAGCATGAGGACAGATTTTTTTTTTTTGTGTGAACAGGAGTTTAAATGTCAATTCAATTTTCCAAATTAAAATTTAAAAAACACAAAAAATAGTTTCATCCACTGATCGGTTGTTTTTGTGGAAACTCTGCTTTTTTTTGTTTATTTTTTGTAAATAACAATAATATGCAAATCATTAAAAAAAACGAATGTGTTTTTTTTGTGTGTCTAATGTGTCAACATTACAAATTTGACAGTGAGATGCGGGGTCTGTAGGGGAAACAGCGACCCCGTGTGGAAGAAACATGAACCACCTAACTATTGCGGTTGCTTCTACGTTGCTAATGGCAACAGACTCCAAACAGAGTGAAAGAAACACAAGAGATCCCTCTGAACTGGCCCATACTGGGACCAGTGTGTGAGAGATTGTTAGCTGTAGGAGTTTATATTAAGTGGCCATCTCGTCTCGGGTAAAATGAGCTCACCTTTGTCGATGCTGAAGAAAACGAAGCGCACCCCCTTACAGGATCCTCTTGAGGAGCACCGGTAGGTTCCTGTCTAGGAAATAACCCAGGAGCTCATTTTACCTGGAGGGAGTATATGCATTAATTTGTCTTTGACCTGCAGGGACAGACAAAAAGTACCTTTCAGGAGGAATCTGTTAAAAGGTAAATCTTAAGGAATTACATACTGCACTGACATGTCACTAAAACAATTATCAACTTAAGTATTCAGGTCCAATACTTATGGAAAGATGCAAGTACCACACCATAAAAATACTGCATTACATGTAAAAGTCCCGCATTGAAAATGAAATATTTACAGTAAGTCAAAGTATGCAAGTCTAATCATAACAACATACTCAAAGTATGAAAAGTAGGCAATGTAGTAAAAAAGCCACTGTGACTGTTATAGTATTATTTTTATAATATTAGATTATTTGGAACAGTTGCCTGAGGTGGAGATAATTTGTAACTTTTTATAAGGTTGAAACTAATTATTACTTTCATTGCAGATTAATTGGCAGATTGTTATGAAACTGGAGAACATAGTGAGAAATTCTGCCACAATTACCCACAGTGACATGCTGACATTGTATGTTTTGTTGAACTATTATAAGATAATTACAAGGGAAATCGTCCCATTTGAGTTCCATCCCAGTTTTATCTATAACATGGCATCATATTTTAAAAGCTATTCTAAAGAGAACATTTACCTCTAAAATGTACTGGACTAGAGTCTGACAGGATAATACTCCAGTAAATTATGAATACCTCAAATTTGTAATTAAAGTTAGGGAGAGGTTACATTCTCCCATTTGCTCTGACAAACTGATTGTTACTATAAACATCAAACTGCTCCCCTTATTCGGTCAAATGTGAATATTTTCTTTTGTTGACATGGTTCTGTGGATTTTGTTTTAAGAACTGAAGGAAGGACAGACTGATGATGATGACTCCTCTGATCCACTTCCTCCTCTGACTTCTCACGCTCCAGCCAGACATGCCTCCACTGCAAAGTCAAAAGTCCCTTTAAAGAAAGGTACAAGTTAATTAAGTCTTTGATTCCAATGCCAGGTATATCTCACAGCAAGAAGGTCCTGGGTTCGAATCCACCTGAGGACCTGGGACTTTTTCTGTGTGGAGTTTGCATGTTCTCCCCGTATCTGCGTGGGTTCTTTCCGGGTTCTCCAGCTTCCTCCCACCACCAAAAACATGCAATATAGGTGAATTGGTGACTCTAAATTTCTCATAGGTGTGAAAGAGAGAGTGAATTGTTGTTTGTCTTTCTATGTGTTGGCCCTGTGATGAACTGGCGACTTGTCCAGGGTTTCCCCTGCTTCTCGCCCAATGTCAGCTGGGATAGGCTCCAGTCCCCATCCTCGTGACCCTGCACAGGATAAGCGGTTACAGAAAAAGGATGGATGGATGGATAGACCAACTGACTAATCACATTTATTGATTTTTACTTGCTATATTTGAAAAACATTTTTAAGTGTGCAAAAGAAGAACAGTTTTTCCTCCATTCTTGAAAGCTTGGCGTTCAAATGACGTTCTCCTGATGTTCTAATGACATTCTCTACTGATGTCCTTGTGAGGTTCTGATGACGTTCTCCTGACATTCTCCTAATGTTCTTGTGGTATTCTATTAACGTTCTACTCTTCTCATGCCACTCTAATGACATTCTCCCTATGTTGTCCTGACATTCTCCTGATGTTCTTGTGATATTCTATTAACGTTCTACCCTTCTCATGCCACTCTAGTGACATTCTCCTGATGTTCTCCTGACATTCTCCCTATGTTCTCTTGACATTCTCCCGATGTTCTTCTCTTACACACTTAAACACCCTGATATTCAGGTGCTCCACCAAATGACTTTGAGTTAATGTCTGCCATGATGAAGCGGGTGACTCTGCTGGAGAAAACCGTGAGGAGCCAAGCACAGGAGATCGAGTGCAAGGTGAACGCATAACTCCGCCATATCAATAGCAAAACAGTGCTGACAGACCTTTCAATCATAAAACTCTCACATTAAATTTTCTTTGAAAGGATAAAAGGATTAAAGTCTTGGAGGAGATACTTCAGAAAGAATCAGGTGACATTTACACACCTGAGTTTGATACATGCCATATATTCCTAGATAAAAGGATCTGTGTCTTTCCTGTGTGTGATTAGAGAGCATACATCGTGGTAGAGACGATCTTGATAGAAGGTGCCAACAACTGCAGAATCAAGTGCATGAGATGGAGGTAAGTTGATTTAATAAAACTTTCCATTCATGTGTTTTTATTATGACAGCAACATACTTAATTCTGCTGATCCATAACCTGCAGAGCTTTCTAAATGACTACGGATTGGTCTGGGTGGGAGATAGTGAGAGCAGTGGCTCAGCTGAAATTAAGCAGCGACATGACACAGAGAGAGGCCCATGTCAGCCAGGTAGGTTCCATCTGGTGTCATCTTTAGGCTTCAAGTGTTCTGTGAACACATTCACAGTGTCTTCTACCTAAAATAGCTCCTAAAATGCTGGGTATCTCTCCCACACAGATGCCTCTGCAGTCGGGAACTTCCACATGAACTTTGACCTTGTGCTGCAGAGGACAAGGGAACTGAACATCCTCGCAGGGGAGGGAGAATGTTTTGTTCAGTCAACATTCACAGGGGCACAGTTGGCAAAAAAGAATCCTATTCGACTGAGTCTCTACGGCAACGGGATTGTCATGTTTGATGGTCCTTTCCGTTCCTATCAGGAGCGCAGCACCCAGGTTAATGCACTAAAACTGCATAAGATTTAATACTTTAAAGTGGATTCTCTGCTGGTTCAAACCCTCTTTCTTTGGTCTTTGCAGGAGTGCATGCAAGATCTGATGGATGGGTATTTTCCATTTGAGCTTCAAGAAAGATTTCCAGATGGCGTCCCTTTCGAGGTCCGTTATTTCTGTCTGTGAGCAACTGTGTAAAAGTGCAACTCTGAAACTTATTATACATTTTTGTACAGGTTTATGACAGGCGAGATGAAGAATTCATCCTCAGGGTACCTTGGAATAAATTTCCCGGTGAAGGACGGGCTGTTGGTGGGGAGAAGAATGAAGCTGGTCTGTCCTGCAAGCATCACACTGATACCACCAGGAGATGCACCACTCTTTGTTACCATTCTCTTGTTTTCTTCTGGTTTCAGGCAAAAAGCTGAGTGTGGATCGGTTCCTGAACAAGTTACCAAAGGTGGTGGTACAGGCTGGTCGTGTGATTGATATCAGGGACTCACTGAGGCATATCCTGCAGGTGAGCAGCTCCTGTTTAGCAGGCCATTAGTACGTGCACCACTTTTCCTGAATGTGCACCAACTACAGTATGATCATAATCTTACAAATACTTTTAATAGGGTTCATCCATCTGCCAGAACAGCAACTCAGAGGTCCTCATAGAAACACCAGCACTGCAGACAATGAAACAAAGGTATTACACATTTTGTCATGCATTGTGTTTATTAAATGGACAAGTGACTGACATTCCACTGGTTGTTGGTCTTACAAAACTCATGTAAGGTCAACAGACTTTGTTCAAATACATAGAAAAGTGTTTTGAATTGTGGATGATAAAGAGACAAAACATGTAAGGCTGTATTTGTGATGTGACGATGTAGAATATCTCAATCTGATCCTAAGATCAGATTGAGATGTGTCCAGATGTGTCCAGGCCGCCGGGTCTTTGTCCTCTTTCCTTCCTGTTGTAAAGGGCGTGCCCCAAGGTTCCATATTAGGACCACTGTTGTTCACAATTTATGTGAATAATCTTTGTGATAGTTTGTCTGATGCTGTGTCCCATTTTTATGCTGACGATACAGTAATTTATTGCACTTCTTCTTCAGCTTTAAAATCACTTGAGTTGTTGCAGTCAGCCTTTGACACTGTTCAGTTCCGTTTGACACAGCTCAAGTTAGTGCTAAATGCAGTTAAATCAAAGACCATGCTATTTTCAAATGGCAAGCAGATTCCGTCTCATCTTCCTAAGTTGTTGACTGTTCACGGGGTTGAAATTGAAATGGTCACATCTTATAAATACTTAGGCATTCTAATTGATGAGCATCTGTCTTTTAAACTGCACATTGATAAACTTGTTTCTAAGCTGAAATTGAAATTGGGTTTCTTTTTTAGAAACAAATCATGTTTTTCACTTCAAGTCAGAAAACATTTGATTACCACAACGTTTTTACCCTTGTTGGACTATGGAGACCTGCTTTTTATGAATGCTCCTGATCAGTTTTTAAAGAAATTGGATTCTGTATACCACTGTGCTTTGCGTTTTATTACTGGCTGCAGTTATCGTGTACATCATTGTTCCTTATATGCCATTGCACATTGTCCATCTTTGTATGTCCGCAGACTCTCTCACTGGCTGACTTTTATTTATAAATCCATTCTTGGACTTCTGCCTACATATTTGTGTTTACATATGTGTAGAAACCTCAGCCGACATGGCCTGCGTTCTCAGGACATCATACAGATGCAGGTCCCGAGAGTCAAAACTGAACTGGGCAAAAAGTCTTTTAAATTTTCCGCCCCGTCTACCTGGAACGATGTGCAGAAGGACTTGAAATTGACACACCTCATAGCTCTGGGGGAATTCAAGTCAATTATAAAAGCCAGAGAAATGAGTTCAATTGGTCCTTGTGATTGCACTGTGTGATCGTGAAATCCCATTCTTGTTTTCCTGTAGTGTGTGATAATATTTTACTTGTGTCTTATGTGTTTGGTGTAACTATTCTGCGTTTGTGCTGCCGTCTTGGCCAGGTCACTCTTGGAAAAGAGGTTTTAAATCTCAATGAGTTTTTTTTACCTGGTTAAATAAAGAAAATGAAAAAAATGAAGAATATACTGCATGTTGGGTTTTATAAGTCACTCAATGTAAGGTAAAACATGTACAGAACATGTGATGATGATGAAGTCAAATCATTTAGATTTATAAGCATGTAGTGGTTAAAATGAAAACGGGTTGATGGGGTTGAAGGAATTACTAGATCCATGGACACACTACATGATGTACAGGCTGATTAAAATGTTGACGGGGCTGCGGCATTAAGATTGAGGAGATTACTGCACATACTGGTCTGAAAAATAGGACATGTCACAATGAACGTCCAGCACTCACTAAGCTCATGATGAGGACTCAAATTCAGGTCTGACGTCCTATAGGAGTCTCAGGTCAGTCTGCTCCTTTATTAATTATTATTATTATTATTATTATTATATCAAGTGTTTTTGAATTTTATGCATTACAGACTGCAGACAAACAGTCCTGACCAGACAGCCTCTGCCCATGACGTCATTACTCTCAAGGTGAAGTCAGAAGATGGGAATCAAACTTTCACATTGAAAATGTACTTGTCAGAGACGATCGGCCACCTGCGGCAATATGTGGACAAACACAGGTGAGTCCACATCCTCCAGCAGTGAATCTCTTTGTCTTCATACCATGTGACACTGGGTGCTTGTATTTCCTGCATCACAGAGCGGGTCGACCCTCTGGTTATGACATCATCAGTGCATACCCACAGTGCTGCTACGATGACGACTCCCAGATGCTCCAATCGTGTGGACTGATGACTAACGTTACTCTGCTGCTTCGAAAGAGGAAACAACCCCATTCACTCACTGAAGGCAGTAAAAGAAATTTATAGAGGGTTTTTTTACACCAGCTACTGTAAACCTTGTTTCTTGGAACATTATATTACATAACATGAACATGAATTGTTATGGAAAGTTCTATAAAGCTGGTGCTCAAGGGTTTCTACATGAACACACTGTTCTTTACAATCACCCAAAAGAAATCTAAATGAAATTTGCAATAAAGTACAAGAAAGCAAAATGTTGAAAATTTTTATTTCTAAAATATGCAAATACAAACAAGGACAAAAGTATGAAAATATAAACATTTTTCTCCCTTTTTCAAAAACATTAGAGATGTTAAGGCAAGCGGAGCCTGACTTGGATAAAATCTTGTGCTAAATGAGTTTTGACAAAAGGTCCAATGAAATGAACGATGGCTTGTGTGTCCCTGGGTATGTTGTGTATAGATTTTGTCCACAGAAGTCATGGATGGATATTTTTATATTAAAGTCTCTCAGTCTTCCTGTAAAGTGTCACGTTTTTTTAAAATGACTTCTCCTGCACTCAGGGCAAACCTTAAAATGCCATGTAAATGGTGATCTCAGGTTGAACCAGCCAACCCCTTCTATCATCATCACATGGGATTAAAACATGCCCCACTACACAAAAGTCAAGTATCTAAAAGCCACTTCATGGGACCTTTACACATTATATCTGACAACTTTGCTGAGACACATTAGCACACTGCTACAGCAACATATTAGGAGGATTGAGTTGTAAATGCAAACAAAGAAAATACTGACGATTAATACTGCAAAATATGAGTCAGCCATTATCAATCTGAAATGTACAGAATGCCGTCAAGTTATTCATCTACACAGAGCAGATTCTACAAACCTCACACAGACTGAAGAGTTTCTACTAACCTGATGCATCTACCAGGAACAAAAAAACAAACAGTGTAGGGGGCCGTGACAAGCTCTGATGTGGCCCAAACTTATCCGTTACATTCAGAGTCAGGGAATGTATTGACTACTCTACTGATTGATACACTGAGAGAAAGGACGTATTGGAAGAGTCAGCTGCAAACAGCCCTTTGTGGTTGGTCTAATAATGAATTAGCATCGTGGCTGCAAACGTGACAGAAAGGCACATGTTTGGTATTCATTCAGAACGCGGCCTGCATTCTCAAACATTCACAAACTTGCACAACTGCTTTGACCAGAGTTTCTTTGGTAATAAAGCCGTCGGAGGCCTGTTGCTGCAAGAAGCTGATTTGGTATTAACCCCTTCGGTTGTCAAGTTTTATACCTCACAGCAGAGTCCAATGTTACAGTGTTCACCATTTTAAATAATGGCATGTTAGTAACATGTTACTTGTGAATTCATTTAAAAGCACAGACTAAAATAGTTTCAGTTGATTGTCAACCACTTCTTGAATAATTCCCCCTTGAAAGGGAAATTAAGATTTAAATAAATTATATTTGTGGGATTCTACACAAATATTCATCCACTGGAGTGGATCAAAAAGTATAAGACTGGTTGGTAACAGACAGTATAATGTCATCAATAGTAAACAAATATTAAAATACACACAATGCTTAAGGATCAAGTATTAAAGGTAAGTTATATTCTGTTAGCCCTTGGACTGAAATAGATGAACTCACCAGGGGGGATGGGAGGGTTTTGAGCTACAGGCAGGCTTGAGTATCAACATGAAGTCAGTCAGGAGGACAAACTAAACCATTTGGGCTTTCCTCAGTCCTTGTTTTAATAAAACAGTAATCCAGTCCTCTTTCTGACATTCACTAACTGAAAGACGAGCCAAAGTGGGTCTTTCAGAAGTTTATTCCATCACTAGGGCGGCAAGGTTATTGGGTGATGCAGTTTTCTCCCATGTCCTGTGCGTAACGGTCCAGTATTACATTGCGTAGTTCCTCGACGTCTCGACGGAGCTGTTGAGCTTCGACCAGCTTCTTCTGCAGCACCTCTGGACTCATCCAGTCCTCCGCCTGCTCTGGCATAGATGTGGGTGCTGGAGACACAAAAGACAACTCTGATTCATACATACAAACAATTTATTTTTAAATAAAAAAAAAAAAAAAGGTACATGAGCTCTATTATCAACAAGAGAGAGTAGAATTCAAGTAGTGCTTACATGCGAGGCCAAGCAGAAGGGAGAGGTTGGGGTCTTGTCCCTGAGCTCTCTGGGTCAGAATGCTGCACAAAGAGCGCAGGTCACTTAGGCAGGAAGCTATTTCTACATGTAGCCTCTGTGTGAGACGAGTCCCGGCTGGCTGCAGGGCAGAGGAGGCCTGGCTAGTACTCTTCTGCTCTTGATCACTCATTTGTTCCTGCAGGGTGAGATTTTGCTCCATCAGCTCCTGGTTCTGGGCCGATAGCTGAAACACAGTCATCAGCATAAACACGGGTCAGTGTGAAGCAGTTTCTCACCAGGCTTATTCAGAACTCCCGGGTTCTCTGCATACTGTGAGAAGAAGTCCAATCGTGTTTTGAGGGATTAGTGAAACTCACCTCCTTCATTGCTGTGTGGAGCTCTAACGCATTCTGCTCTTTGGACAGCACATCCTCTCTCAGAGCCTGGGAGCTGCTCTCTTCCTGAGATATCTGCTCCTCCAAAGCCTAAAGACACAAACAATTATTGCCTGCAAAATGTTAGCAGATTATAAAACAGGACAGCAAGCAAGAGTTAATCACCTGGATCTGGGAGCCAAGCTGTTCCATCATTCGGTGCTGCTTCTCAATCACCTGCCAAGAGAGGAGCTGAGCTTTGAAACAATCTTTCAGAATGCAAGAACGAAATCTTTTCTCAACATTTTAGTATCAAATTACATCTTCCTCCTGCCACTTCTGTGGGACTGGGAGGTCATTTAATAATATTTTGCCTTACCAAATTTCCACGTACACCCACTGTACATCATGTATGAAAGGAGACCAAGGAGTATTCAAATACAAACTATCCCATGAGTATTTCAAGTGCGCAGATAAGATTTAGAATAAAACACACACAAAACAAAAAACTGACCTTTTTGAGTCTCTGCTGCTCCTCCCTCAAAGTGTTGTTCTCTCCTCTGAGTTTTTCGATATCTAAAGTCGGCAATCTGGCTCCATCCTCTAGGCCCTGCTGTACCCGCTGCTGCATACTGATTATGACAAAGACACAAATCGCACAACATGCCACATAACGGTATGACTGTTTGAATTAACAAGTCCACTGAGAACATGGCCGACTGTTATCAGACTGTATACGTGTGTGTGTGTGCATACTCAGTAATGGTGGTCAGCAGGTCTCTCTCCCTTCGTTTCTGTTCTTCTACATGTGCGTCTTTTTCCCGTAGCTGTGAGCGTGTCGTCTCGAGACAGACCTCCAACTCTCGCACTTTCTCTTGGAGTTCAGCTACCTGCTGTTCAGCCTCTAGCAGCTGATGTAAAACACAAAGATATAACCAGGCTTAATGATTTACACACATCGGGACATACCCCAATAAGAACAAATGAAACTGTCCTGACCTGTTTGTTCTGGCTCTGGTAGTCCTCCAGGGTGGGCAGGTCAGCTAGATAGCGCTCCAGAGTCTCAATACGCTGCTGGTTCTCCCTCTTTAGCTCGGACTCCTTCTGACACTTCTTCTTTAGGTTGTTGATGTGCTTGTCTCGACTGCGGATCTGCACAGACAGCCAAATGTGGTGAGTGGGATACCATGCTCAAAAAGTACTACAAAAAAAAGTACTAAGGCGCTACATCCATTCATAACTCACAGCAAGTGAGAAAACTCAAGGGGAGAATGTGTGACAAACTGTTCCTACAAACACAATCACATCAGCTGCAGAGAAGCTGCCTCAGCACCTTTCTTTCACTTCCCTTTGTGAAAATTGGTACATCAACTTATCAAACCCCACAGTTATACACATGCAACATATAGGATCTATTTATGATCTGCATTATAGTGATTCAAACAGCATCTCAGCTTTTGTGGAGACTAAATGTTCCTGTATACTTTATTTTTTCCTATAATGTCAGCTGACTGGAGCGAGTAAGGCAGGAAATATGACTTTCACAGCTTCTCTTCATAACAAACATGAACCAAGTACAGAAGTTTAAATAAACTCAAGTAAAATTCAAGGCCGACTCAACTGTTTGTGAACACGTCATTATTTAAACAGAATATATAAATACAGCATGTGTGCTCACAGCACTGTACATATGGGAGAGGTGTTAGGCAAGCACAAACCCTCTCTTCCTGTTTCTTCATCTCTTCAGCGTGTCTCTCACAGGTTTCCTTCAAACAGTCAGAGAGTCGGCGGGTCTCGGCCTCAACTGCCCCCAGCCTGCGCTCTGCCTCTGCCTTCTCCAAGGCAACACAATCGGTGCGTTCAGCGAACTGTGCCCTCAGGAACACGTTCTCCCTCTGAGCCTCCTGTAAAGTCACCAGGGGATACGAAGGTTCCGATGAAGGTGTGAGGGTAAATAGTTTGTTCGGGATGATGACAGTATAAAACGGGGGTCTCTGTGTTTTTTGTGAAAGGTAGTTCATGTTTTCACCAACCTGCAGCCGCAGCATGAACATATCCCCATAAGAAGGGCCTCGGCCAAGGAGGGCTCCATGGACTTGCAGCTCACTTTCCCTCAGACGCTGCTCCAACTGGGCCATATGCTGTTTTTGTCTGCGTCGTGACCAGGTCCAACCATCGACATCATCAACACAAGAACAGTAATAAAGTCAGCAACATCTCGGACAAATCTGTTAAAAGTGTTGTATTAGCCCCTGGGCTTAGGGGACAAACGTATTCTCTCACACGACATCAAACCCTTCAATCAATCAACTCTTCAATATTTTGCGAGGCAAAGGTTATGTACTTTTATGTTGAGATTAACAGATAGACCCAATGTACCATGTTATAGTATCAAGTCAAGATGAATTCTAATGTTATGAAACAACAATATGAAGATTCTCTCGCCTACATAAACAGTCAAATTATTAGACACACTTGCCTCTCAATGACAAGCTCCTTCTCCTTCAGCATATTCTCACTGGCTTTGACCAGAGCATCCCACTTGCCAGATTCTGAGTGAGTGGGCGTCGAGTACAGAGATGGGTACTGACCCACGCCAGCGCTCATCAACTGTAACAAAGTAATGAAAACCATTAGGAAACAGTTAGAGCTGCACGACGTGTAGAAAATATGTAACGGTGGTGACCCATACAGAGACTTCAAAAGGAAGAATTTTAACCCTTAAAGTAATGAAACCGTGTGTACAGATGACATCTTTCCGCTAGCTTTTCTTAGCCTACCAGCTGATCAGCTTATTCTTATACCAGTCTGGTGACAACACGGTCAGTTTCAAATGGCTATTACAATGGATAATAAATTAATTAAACTTTTAGTGTAAAGCCACGCTAATCTCTCTCTTTAGAATAGAATGTGATTCCGCCCCAGTGACTATTTAAAGTCTTTCTTCAAACACACACTAAAATCGCTGCTAAACGTTGGTGTATTCTGGTGCCCTGAATAACACAGTCGACAGCATGAGTGAATGGATTCTCCCCTCAAATCAAAGCTTGACAGCTATTCATTTAGTTTATGCGGCAATGTTGATGATAAGTATGGCAAAAATGCGCATTAAGTTCTACAATTTCTTCATTTAAAACTCCCATGAGTCAACAGGATTTTTGCATTTGACTATTCTGTCCAGTCTCAGCTGTTGTGCAACAGCTTTGAAGATTTCGACAGCTTTTTACAGAAAAGGGAAGAGTCAAAAGGGCAGCTGTGACAAGCAGTGTCGGGTTGATCAAGCATATAACATTTTCTAAATAACACAAGTAATAAAGTCAAACTTTTTTCTAAACCTGACAGACACAATGACATTTTGTGATTTTGCAGACTGACTTGACAAGCCCCGCTGTACAATAAGCCTATATGGCTTCAGGCTTTATTCAGTGGAACATTACTTTTCCAATGTTGACCAATATGTGGCAGGATTACAAATTTCAAACGTCCAAAATTGAACAACTAACTCACATTTTTACTCAAACGTGTGACAGCCAAAGCGCTATTTAGGCTGAACAAGTGCTTACCTGCATTTGCTCCACTTGCAGGCGTAAACTCTCCAGTTGCTTATGTTGCTGTTGCTGCTGCCAGCTGGACATTTCACTACATCTTTCCTGTCGCAGTGGCTCATAACTCATGGAGCCTGTATGCTCTCTTAGCAGAGCCTGTGTCTGCAAGCTGAGAGGGTTTGCATAAACTCCAGGGGATCCGGGCGCACCAGGTTGACTGCCCCTTTGATTAGAGGTTTCTGCTGTGCCAGGAACCCCGGGCCTGGCTTCAGGCAGAACTTTATAGCTATGCTCCATACTTCCTCTGTAGGCCTCAGACACACAGTCTGAGGCGTCTCTAATCCCGGTCATCTGTAATCGGAGTCTGACATCAGTACCTAGCCCCCCCAGCAAGGCTGACTGATTTAGCGTAGGCTCCACAGCAGGAGTGTCAAACCTCTGGCCCTCATCCATCCGTGTGTGATCCGAAGGGAAAAGTGAGTGGTCCAGCCCATTGACAAGGCTGCGGTAGCGGCTCAGGCAGTCTGGCTTTGGCCCCACAAGATCACCCCCTACACCTGCCGGAGCATCCAAGTTGGGCGAAGATGCTGATTTGGAGAGAGAGGAAGACTTCGAGGTGGAGCCACTTGGGGTTCTGGAGCTAGAGGTTGACCTGTGACCCTCAGAGGAAAGGGAGTCCTCCTGAACACATGACTGGGGCTTAGAGGCCGGGGCTCCGGCCGTGGATGGCATGACATGTGCAGTGGGTATGGGGATCTGACTGCGGATTGGTTGGAAAGGGGGGCTGCTGCTGGAACTGCAGAAGTCTTTCAAGAGGAAAATAAAGAGAAAGTCATTAGAAATGACATTATTTGTTACTGTCTTAATATTGAGCATAAAGATATGCCTTGTTAGATCAGTGCATAATATCTGGAGCAATACTGAAGGTCATTTTCTCTACTGTCAGTCAGTGAAGTTGAGTAGATGTGGCAGGGTTTATGGGTGGCCTACTTTGATGATGAGGTGTCACCAGTGAAAGAATTAAATGGCTCTGACTGACTCAACCCAGGGAATAAGCTTATAATAGACTTAAACCAATGTGCAGAATAAAAGCTCTGGTTGCTGTATAGCATTGATAAAGCCTGTGTTAGCTGCCATATCACCGAGTAGACATGTTTAATGAGCAGAAACCCTTGTAATTATTCCCTTAACAACATACAAAGATAAGCACCCTCAGATTACTCTACAGAGTACACACCCAATTCACTCCATTAAAACATTCACAAAAATGTTAACTGGTTTCTTTTGGACAGCTCAGAGATTGCAATACAATAAGTGACTATAGAAACACAGCCTCAATGTCTTTAACCAACCAATAGTAACATCGACAAATCCCAACACAATTCAGAGTTATATAACTCAGATTTCAACAGCATTACAAACCTGAGAAACCTGTTGAAGTCTGGAGATCCGGTATTCACTCCAACGCAACAAACATGTTATTAGCGATGGCATTTTTTTCTAGAGCTGAACTGCGGTGAGCTGAGCAGTAGAAAGCTTTGGATGGAAACAGTCTGTCCTGTGCATTTCTGGACAGTAACAAAACAACCTCTGAAGCTAAGTCCAACAGTGTCGCAGCGAGCAGGCCCTGCTTCCAGAGCAGTTTCTTTCAAGCATTGTACCCCAACAGCCAAACCAGGTTGTATCAAGCTCTGAATCCAACACACACAAACAAGCATACACAGGAAAGGTTAGGGTTATTAATAGCGACCCTCTCAGGTTACAGAGTGATCTGTGGGTGCCGCTTATTTAAGCACCTTGCCTCCTTCCACTGCAGCACCCATCACAGACTAAATGCTCTGTTTAAATCACAATTTCTATAGTGATAATAAATATTATTTAGTAAAAAGGCAATAATATTATGGAAACATCAAGCTTTCAGGAGGGTAAATCTTCTTTTATTAAAGAAGCCTCCAGGCTTCAATGACTCATGACTGGCTAGAACAAGTCTAAACTACTCTGTAAGAACATTTGCTCACAGGCATTCTTTTGGAACATATATAACATAATGTCAAATACCTGGAGCTATAAAACTGAATGTTAAGGTTACACCCAAAAACTAAAATATATTTTCTTTTTCAAAAAAATGCCTGGTATCCTAAAACGGTTTAAAGTATATTCCAAGTTCTGCATGTTATACTGCGGTTCTACAACAGGTCATTATTGTGGCTAAATTTGGGGCTAATTGTCATGTTGCTAGGCACAGCTGTCAGTGTAAGAGTCAGGACAAAGCTGTACAAGCACCAGCAGCATGCGGCACAGTTATAAGTAAACAAGTCAGGCATGTGGGGATAGTTACAACACCTCTATAAAAGAAAAGCATTCCAAGAACACACCCCAGCCGACATAAACATGTAAAAGGTTGGGGGGAAAAAATCATGAAAACTCAACCAATTAGAAAAAACAGCGGATCCTTCATAAACTGCTGCACGAAGGCCAAAAAAAATGTCGCCAACATGAATCATCAATGCAGAAATCCATAACAGCAACCCTGTGCAGCGTGTCACCTTATCCCTCCAGGTCACCAAGACAGACTGAAATCACATTCCATTTGACCAAAGACAGATGCATAGGCCTGCCTTCAATTGTTCTCATTTGGTTGTATTCTGTGATGGCTATGGGCACAATTTTATTTTGTTCAAAAGGTTTATTGTTACACACATCATGCATCTACAATAAATGGAGTTTAAGACTTTATATTTTGCTTCTAGATGATTGAACTCAGGTAAGAATGTAGCAGAAATGCTGCACGACGTAAAAGTGACAGCAGTGCCTTTCTTATTTAACTCTGGGTTAAGTTTTGGTTAGGTTTTTTTATTTACATTTTTCTTCTAGGAGATGCAATGAATTTAGATAAATAAGGAATAGCTATTTTATTTTGAGGGAAAGATGTATGCATTAGCAGGAATGTAGCGCAACAGGGATGAGAAAGCAGTGTTCTTTTTATGTGAAAGGAATAAATAAATGGAATAAAATTATTTCTGGAGCTAAAATCATTGAATAATCATGATAAATAATCGTGATCTCCATGTTGATCAAAATAATCGTGATTATCATAATCATGTAGCCCAAAATGTTTGTACACATTTCATTTTTTCATTCGTTTGTTGGGTATTTTGTGTATATTCTGTAGTATTTGATAAACATTTGATACTTTTTCATTTTAACCAATTATACAAGTTTCAATTAATCTGGTCCATTGGACTCAAATATATATTTTTGCATTAATATATGGTTTGTGGTAATACCAAAAACTAACTGAAAAGTTGAAAATGGACAATTTGTGAGTAGATTCTATTAACTCACATTGATTAAATACATCAAAATGTGAAGGAATAAAAGAAAAACACCTTTAGCATCTCAGAATACCATTTGGTTACCACCTTCCCACTTGTGAGTCTCCAAAATATCCTCCGCCTGGACTTTTCCATGGAGAGAGAAAAACCACCAAAACAAACCACCAGAGAGGTCATACTTTGTGCCATGTTCTTAAAATTAGAGGCAAGCGTTAGCTGATAGTGTGCGTACAACCCCATACTATGCTTTACCTCCAAAGACAATGCCAGAGTCAGTTATTTATACTGATGTTTTTATTGTGGATAGAAAATAAAACTTTCATTTTTACTGACTCCAAAGGCTCAGTGCCCTGTTTCTGGTCCACCTAGAGTGTTTCTGGCACTTTAGAAACCCTAGGGTGTTCTCTACTTTTTGCCAAGACCTCATTCATGGTTCAGAAACTATAACTATTTTACTTTGGGCATGTCATTTTAGGCATTATTTGCAGCAAAACAGTGGTCATGGGGAAGAGGTTCAAGTTTAGTGATGTTTATCAGTCTAGATCACAACAGTGATCAGGAAAACTCTAAAGCAGAACTTAAATAGAGTGTGCATAAATGGACTTGTATACCTTTGCTGTTATACAACTATTCAGAGTGACTACAGGTACTAATAATAGTCCCCTGGAAATTCTTACCTATGCCAATAAAATCCACTACGATGTTTAACAATCAAAAGACATTATGTGTTAAAAGCATACTTAGGACAGCCTCAAATGAGTCAATACACATAGATATAAACAGTGACCTGTTTTCATCCATTATGAATAGTTTTCAACTGGTACCTCTGCTATCAATACTAGCTTTGTGAATTTTAAACCCTAAAATCAGTCTGATAATTTTCCAGTGAATTATTCTGCTGGGTTTCCTGTTGCTTATGGGACCCTCTGTCCCCAACTGACCAGCCATTAAATGGAACCTTTGTTATTTTTTCCACTCAGTGTATGAACATATAAATGTAGGAGAGAAAAACACACACACACACACACACACACACACACATCACCTCCAGTGAGATTTCACATTTTCTCTAGTGGGATATTACCGTTTAAAAACATGCTAATGTTAAACAAAATTTTTAAAAAGACATTTCACTCTCTGGGCAAGGTCCAGTTAACATTTAGCAGTCCAGTCCTGATATCCAAACACCCCAATTTCACAATAAAACACAACACCAGAGAAGAGCAGCAGAGCCTTGGGGTATTTTGGCTAGGATATAATTTCCCGAGCAACCACAGTGGATCATTTGCATTTTCTCACTCTCTAAATAGCCTGAGAAACAACAACACAAATGTGATGACAGTAGCCTTGTCAACCTCATACCAAGTCTGGGGACCTTGTATGACGTTTCTCTACTTTCAAAATAGCTCGAGCACCAATTAATAAACAACCACATTGCAGAACACATATCCTGTAAAATGCATATATGCAGCTGACAAAAATTTTAAAAGATCCACCACTAAAACACTAAACTCTGACCGTATAGGATGCAAACTGAAGCTCCATTGCTGACAGACAGAATTCAAAAACAACGTTATTTAATATATGCTACAAACACAGGGCAAGAACAAGCAAAGGTCATCACCTTCTGTGCTGTCGGATGCTGAGGTGCCAAGACCAGTGTCCCCACTGTCTGATGTTCCAGGCTGGCGGCCAAAGCGGCTTTGAAACTTTTCTGACACAGCTGGTGTCTGCCACTCCATGTCCGCAAACCGAGCTAATGTATAATTGTACAATGGCAACAAAGGAATTTATCAACAAATGTTGAACACAGCTTATGTATTTTCACTGCAGAATATCAACTTACCCACTGGTTTGGATTCAATATATCTCTGTGAGGTTGTCATCCCATTCAAAACAATATCACCTGAATGAAATGAGGAAGAAAGGTGTTATACTGTTAGTATAGACGCACAGTAAAGATATTTCAAGATTGTTTAGTTCTAAAGTCCACAAAAAACTTCACAAGGTTATGACACGCTATATTCTTGGAATACGTTCATTTTTATCTCAGTAGTGAACCAGAAACCTTTCTTGCACACTGTACATTATGAACTGACTGCCGAAGGCTTTGCACTTAGCAGCTGTTAGCTGCTGACTGACTTGCTCACCAATCAAACTCAACTGTACCTCAACGTGCTAGAAACAACCTCGACATACTTCTCTGGGTAGCAACAAAAATAACATAAGCACATGTTTTAAAGTTACATAATCTGTTACACAAACATATATATCCCCAAGAGACAGAAGGAAGTTGAACATTATTTATAGCAAGCGAAATAAGGATTACTGATGGACACGAAGAGTCTGAGATGCACCCTGGTTGTTCTACACTAATTATCTTTACTAGCTAATCCATAACCGGAAGCTATCAGCTAAACGTGACCAATAGCTAGATTGGATTTGTTAAAATATTATAATGCTCGCTTAATATGACAATCATAGCTATCCGAGACTATACTGTTCTAAATATTTAATTTCTTCAAGATGTCCCCACTGTTACGCTTAATTTTGTTGCACTGTGATGCTGCACGTTAACCATTTTGGCTAACGCTAATCCATAAGAAATCCGCTTCCGCTAACCTCTAACACAACGTTGCCATTTGCTTAGCTAACGCTATTTCAAGTTAAATCTGGGTTAACATTAAAGCTACAAATCAATGTTAGCCTTCATATTTATATTGCTGTTGCTAAGTTATCTGTCGGCGCTGACAAAGCTGTTACTTTACCTTTCGTTTCACATAAAAACAAAGTGCAGAAACAAATCTCGGTTTGAGGATGATAATCGACGCTGAATCTGTACCATCCGCTGCAGCTGTTGTTCCGCTAGCTAGCCAACTGAGCAGATCTGCTCTGATGGCAGACAACACGTCTAACACACAATGGCCGCTGGTTTAATGTTACAGCGCCGCCCGTTGAGCAGTGATGCTCCTTAGAAACCGTGCATGTCGTTTACATTTTCAGACTACAGCCGAAACACAGCGTTCTCGTAGGGTCTTAAAAAGTCTAAAATGGTCTATAATTCCATGACGTGAATTTTAGGTCTTAAAAAGAATAAAAGATATAGAGGTATTACGTAAGAGGTCTTAAGTATGTTAACATGTATTCAGAGCTACCTCGATAAACTTCGCTCATTTGGATGCTTAAATCAAGCTTCAAATTAGGTTTGTTTGTTTTGTTTTGTTTTTTTTGATTAAATTATTTTACTTTGCAAGTAACTGGGACTCAAATATTCATTCCGGAATACTTTTTGTCGGTATGGACGTGAAAGTACATTTTATTTCCAATTGTCTTTGAAACTCTTACATTTAACTTGTTGGAAACTGCAGAAACCCTGTCCATGGAAACAATGTTCTCAAGACTATTCTTTAGATTTTGCTGCTGATGTAAAACAAAAAAGACTGTGTTAGTTCTGTCATATGACCAAAAACAAGCATTTCATATAAGTTCAAATCGTCTGTTTTTAAGATACATCTTATCTATATAGGTTGTGTGGGTAAATGTTATGCGGTTAAATTAAAAAACCCATCTGTGGTAGAGGTGGCATGTTACACAAGCAGCAATAGATAACTAGTTTTCACATAGACATGGTAAAGTATATCCTGCTGAACCTGTTACTTAATTAACCACTTCTGCTTTTCACTTTGAATGAAGTCGGTAGTTCATACGAAACAAAAGAGCTTTGGATGACAGAGAAGTTAAAATAGCAAAAATGCTGATATCAGTTTGTTGTAGATAGTTGGGACATTGATGACACATTTGTAACACCTAACCTCTAACATACAGTGACACATAAGCTAAAAGTCAGGATTTTATTGTCAGTGGATGAAATACAACTACTTGTGTAACTTGTGTAACTACTTCAACCTTATGTTATGTGTGTCTTTTATTGAAACAATAATCAGGAATTATGCACAATAACTTTAGAAATAATTTAAAGAAATAAAAAAATACCTTAGTTTCTCTATCATCACCAGGAGTTTCTGTACAACTGAATCTCTGAGTACTAAAACATCATCACAAATACAGGACACATAAAGTATAAAATATTACTGAAAGTCATCCAAGATGTTTCAACACATGACTGGCTTGTGACAATAACACACTTGAAGAGAGTTGAGACTCACTGTAATGACAAAATAGGAGTCATGTTGGAGATTTTGCTTATTTATTCAGCGTTCACATTGTGGCCTACAATGTTAGTTTATCACCGAAGTCTCTTGATAAAATCTATATATATATATATGAATATAAAAACCCCTATGTTTTAAGTGGAAAGCCCAGCTTCTCATACTTTTACTACTATACCAATTAAAGAGACAATTCAATGTGTCCACATTTGTTTATATGCAATAGAACAATAAAAACATGTGTGCTCTTGACCACTACTATTGTTAATAATTCAACTGACAATCTTATCAGATGGCCTTTGGATGTTTTAATGATGCATCTCAACATCTGCCAAATTCACCATTAGTGCAAGATGTACATTCAGATAAGTCCTATATTTTAATTTGACTGAGAATATCCCAGTTCCTCTATATATGCTTATACTGCCACTGTATTATGGTCTGATCAGACCTTTGATGTACAAACCTGGCCACCTGGCCAATATGTGACCACTTAAGCATTTCCTGTCTCTCATCCACTTAGACCAGTACATAAAGCTGATATCCCATGCCAACTTACTTCAGTTCAGAACAGATTTTTCTTTTGCTTACGTATGTTGTGAAGGTCTAAGTTTAAAAAAATATTTAAATCTCATTAAATATTTTAATGAGAGCTGGAGAAGTCGTTGTACAGACTGTGGTTAAATTTTGCAGCTTAATTATCCCTGTTTTCTGCTGTAGTACGAATGTTTATTGTTTTTATTTTTATGAGCATAAAAATGACAGCGTCATATAGTCGTCAGAACTCATCTGTCTGTCTGTTAACATTTTTGTCCGGAGCATATCTCGCAAACTAAACATGCTAGCTTCACCAAACTTTGCACATATTTTAACTATAACTTCATAGGTTTCTCAGACACTTGGATCTGGACTCCCCCCAAAGAGAAGCAGTGTTTGGCAGATACTCTCCCATTCCTTGGGTCCAGGGTCCTGGATTTAGCTGGCTTTTGTTATTGCTATTTTTTATTATTTTATTTTTATTAATGTTATTTTCAGCAATAAGTTTGGACAGTGGGGACAGTGCTTTTATTCTGAAATGAACACGGGGCGGAAGTGTTTGCTCTGCTTTAGCTGACGGAACAAAGTTGCCTGATACCCTCAGTGGGAGGAGGTTTGTGTTCAAGTCAGAGAATATGTTAGCGTGAACCCTGTCAACAAACTCACAGAGTGCGAATCATCACGTCTATTAAATGGACATCTCTTGACAGGAGCCCCTTTAGTTCAAGAAAAGCGGTGAGAATTATTTAGCAGTCGTATATTAACCTGAAGCGCTGCAAATGTTAATGTTACATGAAGTGGACGTTTTGTTTAGCTAGCAAGGTAACGCAAATACGCTAACGCCAGCTACTTTAACGCCAGATCTCTTAAAGGCCCGATTACAAGGTGGCTAAAGGTTCTTGCAGGCTAACAGTGCCTTAATATTTAAATAATTGCCACTGTTTTGCGAAATAGTCAGACGATTTTAATATTGACTGACTGCAAAGCTAACATTAGCTACTTAGCTAAGTTAATAAACTTGCCTTGTTGATGTTCATTGACGGGAGGAAACCCACTGTCTTTTTGCACTGGGGTGAACAAAGTCTATACAGCAGCTATCGTTATATGACGAGCCTATGTTTGAACTGATTCTTAAGAACCCATAATGAGTGAATAATTAAAATACTTGTCCTTACCCTTGCTCCATAACTAACATTAAACCAGCCTAAAATGACTGCCTTATGCTAAGTATCCTCCCCTGTATTGTCAACCCATCCTAATGTTTTCAACTTCTTTCCAGCTTATTCTCGACAAATATTGAGTAAATGTCATCTGAGCTCTGACACCTGGAACTTCCAGCCTGATCCTTATTAATGTATAGTGGTGAGGCCATGGCTACTGGCAACATCACCAGAGATATCCTGCACAGGCAGATCAGAGTGAGTAAACAATGCCAGAGCATCCTAGATGCGCACTCAGCCATTTACCATTCACTGTATTCATCACATATAGAAATTATGTCGGTGAGGGTAACCAAAACAGACTCTGCCCAAATAAAAGGATTATTTAAAATTTTGTAGATTTTAATTAACCTTTCTGGCGTGCAAAAGTCTGATAGTGACTTTGATTCATGTCTCCAGGACCATAGAGCATCAGGCTTCCAAAGGTTCTATCATGTAACTGACCCCTTCATTAAGAGACTTGGACTGGAGGCTGAGCTTCAGGTCAGTGACAGCAAGCGCACGTATGCAACAAGTTGTGAAAAGAGATGGAGAAGACTTTTCTGTGAAATTCGTCTTCTTACAGCTTCTACTGTCTCTCTCAACAGGGCCATACTGGCTGTGTGAACTGTCTGGAATGGAATGAACGGGGAGAGTAAGTCTTCAAAACCTAAAATGTCACCTTATGTACAATTATAGTCTCCAACCTGGCATCACTGGCTGGGTGACATCACCAGCTAACTATGCAAACACTCTTCTTCTTAGGTAAAGAGTAGAGGCCTGTCATGGCTGTGTTATGTGCCCTACTTAATCATTTGTATCACACTTGACACCTTCAGCGCTAATTGTGGGATTGATTTAAATCACCAAAAAGACGTTCGTTGGAATAAGAAAATTCAACAGCAATGGATTCAGCCCATTACTATATTATTATAATTCCTGGTAAATAAATTCCAATGCCTAACCCCAAGATCTACAGATTACTTTATGTAATCAAGTAATGGAGCTTATACATTTACAATGTACTACTACAACCTGAAGATATTCCACAGTGTAAGATCTTAAAATGGCATTAGTTGTAAGGAGCCAAAACAAATGTTGCTTAACTCGTCCTTATTTTTGTTTAATATATATATTCAGTCTCCTAGCATCTGGCTCAGACGATCAACATGCTATCATCTGGGATCCATTCAGACACAAGAAGCTTACAACTATGCACACAGGTCATGCGGCAAATATATTCTCTGTAAAGGTAAGGAGGAGTCATTTTAAGATGGATGTATGAAATGTTGGAAGGAAAGTGGGCTAAAATCATTTACAGTGGCTTTGTTTAAATTTTAATAATGTTGTCAAAATATGATTATCATTTATTGTATTATTCTCACAGTCGGAGTAAGATAAGTGGAGTGCCCCCTTTTTCCTCTAAGTGAAGCTCATTGTTACCACTAGGACCTTTTTCATCCTATCCTAATTCAAATTGTGGATGTCATTTGCAAAAGTCTTCCGCTAGTGATTTGCTGCTTTGCATCATCTCACCTAGGGGCGGGCAATCTGACAATTTTAGATTGTGATCGATCTTGAAAGTGTGGTCTAAGTGCTTTTTCAGGGGAATCTTACAGATTGGGTTGTTTGTAGTTAACCTCATTAACCAGAGGATCTGTGCTATGTGAACAATCCAATAGAATGATGTAGACGCTATGCTGGTTGGTTGAATTCACATGGCTCTTTCTTTTTTTTTCTTTTTTTTTTCCTTCTCTTTCAAAATGAGTTAAAGAAAGCAACATGTCAGTTGAGGAGCTTGTGCAAAAAATTAAAAAACAACATTTTAATGTAATATTGTACTGTAGTGGTGCAAATGGGAGAAACTCCTATACTATTTTAAGTGTGGCTATAATCTACAGGGTGCTTAAAACTGAGAAAAAAAGATTGCAGTTTAGATTGTGGATTTTTTTTGGACAGATCAACCACATTGATCTTCATCCTTTTTTCTTTCTTTTTTTTAAGTCATCATCACAAGCGTTCTATGATACAAATTCACTTACTGCACATTAGATGGCACTGTTGGCCATTAAGTGAGTGGTATGTTTTTTGGTCTTTGTACATGTTTGACTGTGTTGAAGTTCTTCAAGCCAAGGCACATTTTTATTGCCGTTTTCACTCAAAAAATGCTATAGGGCAGGTCGCTCTTGTTTCATGGGAGAAAGCTTGGGAATGAGGTCAAATACTGGAGGGATTCTGTTACAGTGTAACATAATGTGGATGTGGCATTAAAAGCCGTTAATCTGATTATGATCCATAGCACAGAAATAGTCATATCAGTGCATGGCTTCTTTAAGTGCCCTATGTAAACATACACAACATAATGCCTAATCTCTGGTTACTGAAAATAAGTGGATCACTATGAGGTTCAACTAGAACCCATTGTGAAAAATTGTATCTGTACTTATCAGTTCATCCTGCTGTTTCTGTCTGTCTATACAGTTCCTCCCTCACTCTGGGGACAGAATTTTGGTAACAGGTGCAGCCGACACAAAGGTCCATGTTCATGACCTGACAGTGAAGGAAACCATCCATATGTTTTCTGATCATACCAACAGAGTCAAACGCATCGCCACAGCACCCATGTGGCCTAACACTTTCTGGAGTGCTGCAGAGGATGGCATTATCAGGTTAGAACCCAGGGATGAGAAATGAATTAAATCACCTGATTTAATTTAGGGCAAAAGATATCCCATGCCAAACTGTTGTACGGGTAATGTGTTGACTTTCTCCTTGTTCGCAACAGACAATATGACTTGAGGGAGAGCAGTAAACGCTCTGAGGTGCTGATTGACCTGACAGAGTTCTGTGGTCAGCTGGTTGAGGCTAAGTGCCTAGCTGTCAACCCACGGGACAACAACTACCTGGCAGTGGGGGCAAATGGGCCTTTTGTTCGCCTCTATGACATCAGGATGATTCACAACTACAGGTTGGTCAAGTTTTTCATGTCTTTCTATGGTAATAGAAATTCAACAACAGTTCAAATGTGCTACATTGCCTCTCACAGGTTATGACTTACTCGCACTTAAAGGGCCAGTTCACCCCAAAATCTAAACCATATGTTTCCTCTTACCTGTTGTGATGCTGTTTATCTGTCTAGATTGTTTTGGTGTCAGGTGTCGAGTTTTGGAGATATTGGCCATAGATGCTGTATGTCTGCCTTCTTTTGAATGTAATGGAGCTAGACAGGGTTTTGGTTTAAAAAAAAATCAACATCAAATTCTCTTGCCAAACTTAACTTCTGACAAAGTTCCTCAAAATAATCCACAGACCTTGTTGTGAGCAATTTTATGTCGGAACTATTTTCTTTCTACCAAAGGAAATGCACATGTGGAAGAGAGGTCCGTGATAGGGCAGAATGTAAAGATTAATGGCGTCGTCCTCGGCTGAGCTGTAACATTAGCTAGCTTAGTTAGCTAACCTGTCACCCATGAATACGTGCACATTTCCTTCTGAACAGCGATACAGAAAGAATGTACCAAGTACATAGTAATAGATAAAATATGTGTTTTTGTTTTTTTTCCTTACACAGGAAATCTCTGAGTCAGACTACGTCAGCAGCTGTGCACACATTCTGTGAGAGACAGAAGCCCATCCCAGATGGAGCCGGGCAGTATTATGTTGCAGGTGCATTTAAGTCTTGTACCAAATTTGCTCAATGGGTGCATTTGCATCCCAATGCTATCAAGGATATGTAGGTTTCAGGAAAGTGACTGTGGGGGTTGAATAACATTACCCTCTGTTTACATGCTCTAGGCCACCTGCCAGTGAAACTCCCGGATTACAATAACCGCCTGAGGGTCCTGGTGGCCACCTATGTCACCTTCAGTCCAGATGGCACTGAGCTACTTGTTAACATGGGTGGGGAACAGGTAATGCTTGTTAGGAGAAACAAGGAATGTTGAGTGGAGTAGTTGATTTCTGTTTCAGTGTTTAAACATTTGTTTTTTTTTAATGGTTGTCCCAGGTGTATCTATTTGACTTGACATTTAAACAGAGGCCATACACCTTCTTGCTCCCCAAAAAGTGCCAATCATCAACAGGTAGATTTGTGCCTTCTTAATTAACAGCAGATATTAAATGGTTCCTCAGATAAGTAATAGAATACTGTATCTCTTGATGTGTTCTTGGTTTCTGAAACTTTGGCTTTCCAGATGTGCAAAATGGAAAAACAACCAATGGTGTCTCCAATGGAATTCACTTCCCTACCAGCCACATTCGCTTTGCCAGAAGCAAGATAACTTCTAGGTAGTTGTGTTTTCACCCTATCAGTGATTGTTTTATAAACACAGATGGACTGTTAAAAAGTTTGAGTGTGAACTTACTTGAGTTATTTTTCTTCCTCTGCTCTCTTTGTTTTAGTTCTACTGAGCTCCCTCCTCACTTGGAGAAGATAAAGCAACAAGCTAATGATGCATTTGCACGACAACAATGGACACAAGCCATCCAGCTGTACAGTTTAGGCATTCATCAAGCCAGCAGCAATGCCATGCTGTATGGAAACCGGGCTGCTGCCTACATGAAACGCAAATGGTACGCATCATTGTATCATCATCATCATCATCAGCTCTTGTAGGCTATAAAAGGACTTATCAATTGTTCACATATGTAATTCACAGGGATGGAGACCATTATGATGCCCTCAG
Source organism: Chaunax sp. Z400 (assembly GCA_037577475.1). Taxonomy (NCBI): domain Eukaryota; kingdom Metazoa; phylum Chordata; class Actinopteri; order Lophiiformes; family Chaunacidae; genus Chaunax; species Chaunax sp. Z400. The sequence continues at coordinate 15,981,628 of CM075190.1, forward strand.
GGATTGTCTGAAGGCGCTAAATCTAAACCCTGGTCATCTTAAGGCTCATTTCAGGCTGGCACGGTGCCTGTTTGAGCTGAAGTATGTGGCTGAAGCTCTGGAGTGTCTGGATGATTTCAAAGGAAAGTTCCCAGAGCAGGCAGATAGTAGTGCCTGTGATTCCTTGGATAAAGACATCAAGGCTGCTCTCTTCTCCAAGACAGAATCAGGTAGAAAAGAGTTTCTTGCCTGATTTGCAGTAGTCTGTATGTATGTATAATTTGGAAATGAACATTCAATCCACACTACCACTGATTAATTCTGGTTACTTATAAAGCATGTATGCAGTTGGGAGAGTAAAAGAAAAAGAATTTCATACAAGCTAAAATGTATGTAAGCCTTCTTTGTTTTTTTAAATGTTTTCTGAACGTCTCTCTAACAAGTAAGGTTTTTTGTCTTCACTAGCAGACGATAAGAAGTCCAACAGCTCAATTCGATTCCACTCATTCAGTCGGAAAGAGTCCATCCCTGAAGATGAGTTGGTGCTGAGGGACCGAAGCTTTGACTACAAGCACAGATACTGCGGCCACTGTAACACCACCACTGATATCAAGGAGGCCAACTTCTTTGGGAGGTCGGTAGATTTCACTCCCGGTAAGGTTGAGGGCTCAAGAGGGCGCAGTCATGATCTCTGTAGCTCGAGACCGAGACTGATAAATCTATTATGAAGAAAAATTAGAATTACGAATCAACCGTGAAAATAGCTTTCATTCATAAATATAGGCTCTAGGTCCTGTAAAAAATAGACCTCACATTTATATATAGACAAATATTTTATAATTATATGCATAGTGCAAAAATGTCTTGCCCGTTCACAGATGTGTCCATTTTGTATATACATACATGTGAAAAACTTCACCCTTCGGACGGTGGTCCATTCATCTGTACATAACAGGTGTAACAGGTGGTATGGTCTATCCAAGTCTCTTCAAAAAACAAGTGACAGAATTCAGTGAAATTTCACACACCCTTTAAAAAGGGCCCCAAAGGTCCATCTCATAACTGGTTTCTTCCTTTTGCGTATTTTTACATTGTGAGGCGCATTTGAACTTTGTCATTCTGCTTCTTTTTTTCCCCCACCTATGATAGGGGGTATGGTCTATCCATATCAGCACAAAGTGAGTTTTTTGAGGAGCAAGGGTATTTGACACAAATCTTCTATTTTTCCTCATCTCACCCCATCCTCCCTCCCCTCACCCGGTATCCCGTAACAATATCCAGGCATGTCTGAATGAACCAGACCCATTGTTTTCAGTTTTATCATTGCAAGTAAATATGACATGTAGCTAAGAAGATGGTTCATCAGGAAGGTATAAATGGTTTCCTTTTCCTTACAGCAAAGGCCAGTACATTGTTAGCGGCTCAGACGACGGCTCCTTCTTCATTTGGGAAAAGGAGACGACGAATCTTGTGAGAATCCTGCAAGGAGATGAGTCCATAGTAAATTGTCTGCAGCCCCACCCCAGTTACTGCTTCCTGGCTACCAGTGGTATTGACCCTGTGGTTAGATTATGGAACCCTAGACCAGAGGTAAACACCTGTGGTGTATGTACTTACATGCACATTTTGTTTTTATATTGACAAAAGTTGGGGCAAAGTGCATGTCATGATTTCATTTACATAATTTCAAAATCATTGTTATTGTGGAACTTGATTCATCCTATTAGAACTGTGTACGTATTAGCTGGAAATGTCAAGAGGGCCAGCCTTGTTAACCCATTATGACATATTTGGTCTCGAAATGCAGAGGGTGCATTTTATGAAAACAGCTGCACACAAATCAGTGAAAAAGAGGTATATAATTTGAAGTCCTTTAATGTTGAAGAACAGATATTAAAAATACAAAAATATTTAAACATCCTTTACCATTACAGCTGATTTTTGTGTCTCTTTCTCACCATTTATACCTTTCTTACTATTACGCTTTCTACTTCCCTTTCTTCCAATACAGACAGAAAGTGAGAATGGGCGAGTGGTGGAGGACATGGACGGTGCTGCTCAGGCTAACCAGCGACGTATGAATGCTGATCCACTGGAGGTAATGCTTCTCAACATGGGCTATCGCATCACAGGCCTGCGTGGTGTCGGCCCAGATGGCTCAGATGATGAAGACAGCTCAGAAGGACAAGTGCAGTGTCGGCCAAGTTAAACAAACTGTTTGGTATTCTATAGAATGGATGTAGGAAGCAAATGGCTCCTGTTTAAATCTTAACACCCCCATCTGACAGAAACATTGAGTGAATGTTATGTCACATCTCTGCACTATGCATCGCCCTCCCCTGTCCAAAGAGAGGACTGGTGCAGACCACTTTAGGGAGAGGAATTCATGGAGGGTGACATGCCCATCTCGCCCCTTCTAAACGCCGATAACACATCAGCCTCTCCCTCCCATCCTTCGGTGGCAGGGGGTGCCTTTGAGGAGAGAGCACCTTCCACATCACTCCCCACTTTCTCACGGAGTTCAGCACTTATCCCTCCTCAGGTTTATGTTGGAGAGACACAACATGTTGAAGGAGAATTCCGTGGTTGAGCAGTCCTTTTTCAGGTCAGCGTGTCAGCACATGTCCTCCTTGGAGCATCAGATCACAGCCCAGTAGACGGTGCTTTATTGCATCTCCACTCTGCTCTACAGTTGGAACAAAGAGTCTCAGTGCCCGCTTGCCTAACAGAGGCTGTTAACCCAAGTCATTGATTCTGAGTTTGCCGATCGTATTTTCAGTTGGAGTTTTGGTCAAAGGAGACCTAGAATTAATTGTTACTTGCAAGTGTTGCTCCAATAAAATATACTTATGAGCTTTGTTTAGTTTATAACTGTTGGGGGAAAAAACATAGTTTATTCTGCCAAAGGTTGTCTTCGACCATTTCAATGGCCAAGGATTAGTGTTTGTTTTCTTTGTTTCATTGAAACATAATTTTGGCATACTGTACTCCTTTTAGTTAAGAGGTTTTACTACAATAGATTGTTGACAAGATATCAACAAAGAAATATTTGTGAAAAAAATGTTTGGAAAAAAAAAAACTAATAGTTTTTTTTGTTTTAAATCAAGTTCCATTGATTGCAAATGTTGTTTGCTATGAAATGTTAGTGTGAAACTTCTTTTGGGTTTAAGTGGGCCACCGATGCTAATTGGTAGTATATGGAAACTGATGCACTAAGTATTTGATGGGGTTTCTGCCCACTTTTTCCATGGCTCTAGCACCTGCTGCAGTCAGGTGTTCAGTCCTGTTTGTCTGAGGCTAGTTGTGGGTGAGAAAAAGACACAGAACCATCCCATCCATTGCCCAGAGAACAGTTCATTGGGTCTTCTTTTCCCCCAAATAGGGTAACACGCAACACTTGGCTTCCATGTGTTTTACTTTGTTCATTTATTTGAGATTTTCTCAACTTTTCTTTAATCTTTGTTGCAAACAAATTGAAGAATAAAGCTATTAAACACATTTGTGTGTGTATTCCATTATTGACATAAATGTTGAACTGCTTGTCTTTTTACAGTTGCACAACAGAACTGACACATGACTAACTATGCTGGTAAGATATACTAAAGGTGAGCCTACACTATGAGCTCCGTGATATCCTGCTCATTCATCAGAGTCTGCTGTACTCTCTCCTTTTGCTGACTATTAGGGAACAAATATGAGCATAGTACATCACAAGCAGGAGTAGTTAGAGTGTTTCATGCCCCATATACTCTACAGTAATGAGGTGACCCAGCTCCAGGAGTAGTGGAGGTGATAAAGCTACCGGCTGACTGAAATTTTTTGGTGCGAAATAGGCCTGAAACAAGACAGATGCTCTAATTGAAGAAAAACTATTTGTTTCAAAAATGTTTGCTAAAACAATGTTAATTCAAACAACACATGAGCAACTTGAAAAATATAAAGTAACCATTTATACTGTGAAATAGGAAACACCCATCCTCGGAGTAAGAAGCCTGGACAATCGTTGCAAATTACAAAAAAATAATAAGCAGATTTGCGGAAATAACCCTGCAGTTTTAAGTAACTTACAAACACCGCACAAGTGGACCGTGTTGCGTTCACTGACCTGCAGTGGATTCTTTAGTGGCGCTGACGAATGCGCGCTCCCGCTTCAAGGCTGCCTCGCGCGTCACTGTCGTCTCTGTCACTCCGGGCCCCACCATAGTATGGGAAGTGATGGCGGAGGTGGACGATACCGACGTCATGATGAATTACCACGGTGATTTCTTAAAAAGCGACCGAAAAAACTGCCGCTACCCCTACTGCGTTGTCTGGACACCCATTCCTATTTTATCGTAAGATGCTAACACACACATATATAAAATTATTCCTGTTCTTGCTAAGTTAGCTTCGCTTAGCATGCAGATTTATGTTAGCCGTTGGTAAATGTTATATTTTCTATTTCCTCATAAATGACGGGATTAAATGTGCTCCATAATACCTATTCACAATTAAACGTACGTGTATTAGCTCGTGTATCGATGTATTGTTGTCTTGTTGGTGCATCCTGCAGGTGGGTGCTCCCCTTTATTGGTCACATGGGTATATGCACCTCTTCAGGGATCATACGAGATTTTGCAGGCTCATACTTTGTCTCGGTGAGTTGCGTTCTTTTAACTCAATTTATCGATGTATATTTCAGCTGCAAAACTGTCCGTTTCGTCTCATGCAACAGTTCACTTAAGAGAAAATCATGAAAATGCAAAGCAGAAATCTCAGGTGTCATTAAAGCCCCTGATCTGATAGATTTGTGGCATCTGTCTTATTTTAAGTGACAGTTCAAAAGCCACACAAGCAGAGCTGCAGTCCACAGTAACTTCAAGCATATGTTTATTTGTTTGCTTCATTATGTGTTTTAAAATGTGACATTTTGTTTTCCAGGAGGACAACATGGGCTTTGGAAGGCCAACAAAGTAAGTTTATTAAGAAAAATATTGTACACTGAAATTTTCCCTGGATTTTAAAACGCACCATTCCTTTTTTTTGGCCAAATGTGAAATAAACAAACAACACAATACAATACAATACAATACAATACAATACAATACAATACAATGGTGCTGTGCTGGGCCCGTGGGTGTGCCCAGTTTCTGGAGGAGAATGTCATATTTCTGGAATGGTTATCCATTATCCCTGAATTAAACGCCATTAGAAACTTGTGGTGTTAGTTGAGTGAGCGATTGTGACTTCATGAAGATTAGGGTTGGGCATCATTTGGATTTCAACAATTCTGATTCCAATTCTGATTCTGCTTTTCGGTTCCGGTTCTTGCTGATTTTCGGTTCTTTGAGGGGCAGGGTCAAAACGCGCCACATACTTATTACACAGAAGAAAAATGTATTTAAAAAACCTTTATACAACACGGGTTTACAATACGGGTTGTTATTTTCATACGACTGCAAATAAGCACGGTTGCGCATTTTAAAATCCTTTGAGTGTATTTTAGTAGTATTTCAACAAGTAGGTCACAACTAATAAAACATTTAAATGAACATATTGATTGAGTGATGATTAATATTGCAGGTACTGGAAGCTTGATGTTGACAAAGTGTATGGCAACGGTGCTGCAACATGGGACAAAGCAGTGCATGACGCATCAGAGGAATACAAATGTCGATCGGTAAGACAAACTTGTTTTGATTTTTAATATACATATTTTTAAAAAATCCACTTCATTATTCATACTGTAATATCTACTTTTTCTGTGTTGTTGAAGCACAATCTGTGCTTAGATAACTGCTATTGCCACGTTGCCATGGCCCTCAACCTTATGCACTACGACAATAGCACATCTTGGAACGTGTTGAACCTGTGTGTGCTATCTTCTATTTATGGTAAACATGTGAGGTGAGTGTTTTCACCTATTTTTGCCATTTCTTTTATCGTTCATCCAAGATAAAACAACAATTACTTTGTTAACATTTAACAGACCTGGCTCTCTGTACATTACAAGTAAGTGGCAGTCATTTGACAGATGCTTTGGGGTTATTTTGGGGTCTTGGTTAAGGGCACCTGTACATGTGGATGGGAGCAGCCTTGGATTGATCTAGCAACCTTAATGGTTTATCCACTCAGTTCCAGCTGACTTCATGTACACTATGAATATATCATGGCAGTGCATGCAGGATTTTGTTATTAAACAGGGTACACATGTAGCAAAGGACTACGGGCTGGAACCCACACCCCCTGCTGAGGACTCATCCTCAGGAACAGGAAGCATGCTCTAAATAAATTACAATATTTAATTTTAGTTGCTACTAGCATTGTCAATCCATCATCAGTTTTTCACCAGTCTTCATCTCTTTTACCTTTTTTTGATTACTACATTTTCGAATTGTGTTTTTAATACGAAGCTCTGCTCCATGGCATGAACGTTGCTGCTCTCTCTGTACACCTGCTGTTTGCCACGGTGGATCGACTGGATCTGTGTTCGACCTCTCTGGCTGCTTGAGAATCGTGTGCATATGCATTATCTTGATACCTGAACCCGTCCAGGATTAGTCTGATTGTAAACTCCTGAGCAAAGAAAATGAGACAAACACGATTTGTCGTATTTTTTATAATTACTCTTTTATTTTAAGAAATAAAAGTGACAGTTTTACACAATATTGTATACATTGTCTCTGTGCAGGGTTCATTGTAATAATTGTACAGGTGCATTGCATGTTAATTTTTACATAGTTTGCCTCCATTCTGTGATACAAAGAGTAACTGCACAAAATATGATTAAAAGAGGTTGCCCAATTTCTTTTGCCAATGAGTGTGTGAGCTTGAATTGACCCTTATGGTTCTGCTTTAGCCCAGATTGATTTGTTTGGTTCATTCAAGTCAGGTGATGGACTTTAATCGGCACTTTTCTTAGAGCACTTCATGGTACAGGCCCTGATCTTTCTGCTTTTTGTTTGTGCTCCTTAGTTACATCCCTTGGATTTGGTTAGTCAAATCAAGCTAGTTTTGTTTACGTAGCCCAAAAATCACAATCTTGCCTAAAACTGCATCTATACAACCTTTACCCTACACAACTTAAGATACCCTTTATCCTTAGACCCCTGATTTGTATGAGGAGAAAACTAAACACAAATAGGGCAGAATTCCTCTTGCATGACAGGCAGAGAAGGAAGGTGTAGGTGTTGTATGTTCAGAGAAGACGGAAGAAGAAGGAAAATATGGTGGCGAAGAATACTGGGACGAGCATTTAGAGACATATGGCTCAGAGATCCCCCCTCATTACTCTCTGCTGACCCACATAGAGTGTGCCAGCGTCACAGTTTGTGCTGCCTCTGCACATATACTCCCACAGCACAGGAGTCTTATAAAAAGAAGAGGTGTCATGTAATTCATCACTGACAGCAGCGCTCCCCCTCTGTGTCACCACAGAAGGTCACCTCTCGGGTGGGGCTCAGCGCACCGGTTGGGTGGAAAGGACAGTAGGATGCAGGCTGAGGTGCATTCAGGGGGGAAGAGAAGGGGAGCTGTGGGCCTCTGGGAGTTAAGCGATTGGACCATGTGATACTTCAACACACTTTGTATGTCCTTGTCAAGAGAAGGTGTTTACCCTGCCTGCCACACACACAGTCATGCTATCCAGGTGTCGATGATTACTCTCACACACATTAACCTCTTTCTATCCTTCAGCTGGGCTGCTTTCCTCAAGACCTGGCTTCCCTTCTTCATGCTCTGCGGAGTCCTTGCCACGTTCATCCTTACATTCAACCTACAGTAGTGGAATGAGCCGCTCAACGGGATGAATCGTGAACATTATACATTGTCACTGGTTGTTGAATGATGTGTTTTAATGGGAGATTTGAAAATGGAAGGACGGTCTTCTTTGTCTGTTGGTGATCTAGTCTTTTTGGAAGGTGTTTAAGGGCAAAGCCCAGTTATTGGTGGTTGGTACTGAAAGCAATGATTAATTTATGCTTTCAAATGTAAGTTTTTTCTTTATGTATTTATGATTTAGGAAGGTGCATAAGCTACAGTATCTGCAAAACATCTCAAATGTGACCATTTCTGTTTTTACTCATGCGGGCCTTTAAAAGTATTATAAAGCAAGATGATGCTTCCCAGATTACACCACCGTAGAGAAATGCTGTCGGAAGCCAGAGATGCATTTTTCAAGAATGGCAGTGATGAATGTGTTACCTGACTGTCTAATGTGCATGGCAGTGATGAATCACAGTGAAATGGGTCACCAAATCTTAATGCTGAAAGTGTTCATCAATTATTTGTCTAAGAGATATGAGCTGTTTGCAAAGACAGAATAATGTGGGACCCACATGTGATTTATAAATAGTGGTATTGTGCTGTAAAAATGACCTTCATTACAATCCTCTTTCGTCTGGTGTTTAAAGGCAAATATGTGAAGTCTTGTCTTTACCATGAGTTTTTTTTGTTTTCTCCAAACAAGCTTTTTAACTGTTCATCCTCATGCTTGAATGTCACCATAATGCTGAATTTTACACATTATGAGCTATACTGCATTATATTGTACATGTGTCAGTTCTGTTTCTTTAACATTACTTTGAATATACTGTGGTCCAAAGCTTTTTAAGTCTCCTCGGCAGACTGTGGTGGAGTTCACAGGCTGTCGATGCCCTAATCGTGCTCTGTACCTTTAAGGGAACCACATACGTTTTTCTTCCAGCACATTGTGTGTGATATGAACTCCCATCAATTTACAGCATTCTTCATACCCCGAGTGGAGCAGATTCAGAGGGACTGATACACGCGCACTCTTTGCTCTTTTAGAATTTAACTTATTAATTCACACACAATCATTTTTTCCTGTTGTAATTCATCCTTTTGTGTTAGAATTTTTAATCTTTCCTTTTAATTGGCTATACTTCAGAGATGTATGTTTTTAGGATAAATATTTTTTTGGGAATCCTCCTCTGTGCACCCTACCAGTGTTTGGAGTGTCCTTTTGGTTGTGAGTGTTTTGCTGTCAATCGCATGGTGAAATGTGTTTCCACGGATCTGACCATGGTGCCACAAAGTTTTCCAGGATATGCAAGGACTGTCATAATCACAGGGAATAATGTACACCAGATTGGACCGGAGTCATTTGCTGAGATGGAAAATGTCACCAACATCATTTTAAGCAATAATAGGTGAGATTGTCGCTATTTGTTTTTTTGTTTTATTCATGCACATTTTGGCATATGTGGGTGATATGACGACTTTCTTGGTGTATCTAATAAATACATTTTCTCCATGTGGTTTTCATGTGTTTACTTTGATAGCACTTTGAGATGCACGTAGTTGTAGCCAAGCATAAAAATAATGAAAAATGTGTAAGACTACATGTTACAGTGTTAGTCATCTTCACAGGATTACACAGATGGCATCACACAGCTTCTCTGCCCTCCTCAACCTGCACTTCCTGGACCTGAGTGGGAACCGACTGGCACTCATCCATCCAGAAGCTCTCAGCATCCCTGCTAGTCCCCTTCAGGAGCTCAACCTTAGCCGCTCGCTGTACAACCCCTCTGCCCTGACAGACCTCACCACGGTTCTGCGCTGGGGCGGCCTCAAAGGGCTCCTCCGCCTTGACCTTTCTGGGAACCACCTTGCTCTGCTGCCCCCAGGCATGTTCTCCCACCTTCCCAACCTGCAGCACCTCCTCCTCTCTAACAACTCTCTAATGGCCATCTACAGTCAAACCTTCTCTGGCATGAGCCATCTGCAATTGCTGGACCTCAGACACAATGCCTTTAGGACATTCATAACTGATGGTCTACAGGAGCTGGAGATGCTTGGGAACATCCACATCCTTCTCGGTGACAACCCTTACACCTGCTCTTGTGAGATCCGCAACTTTCTGGCCTGGTTGAATGAATCAAGAGCTCAGGTAGATGTGGATGCTGTAAGGTGTGCCTTACCAAGAGGGTTAAGTGATACCCGGCTGCGGGGGCTCAGTGTACAGGCTATTGGATGTGTTGTTCCGGTTCAAGCAGAGGTGGCTGACCTCACCCTTAAGACATCCTATGTCTTCCTGGGGCTGGTGCTTGGGTTTGTGGGGATGGTCTTTCTCTTTGTGCTCTACCTGAATCGCAAAGGTATGAAGAAGTGGATCATTGAAATGAGAGATGCATGTCGGGATGTAATAGAGGGATATCACTACAGATACGAAATTGACTCAGACCCTCGGCTTGGACACCTTTCAGCTGGTAACAGTGGCAGCAGGACACAAAAGCGTTTAGGATTAGCTCTCTCCCAGCAGATTCCAAATGACACCTGTATAATCCAGGTTCCTACAGACACACACATCAAACAGGTGACAATCTCTCCACCTGTGAACCTATGATGTTTTAATGAAGCTATAATAATTCAACAAGATATGAAAGAGACATAGATGTGGCTAGTTTATGCCAGTGCATTTACAGTTGTTAGTCTCCTGTACCTACATATTGCAGTTATTTATAAATCTAACCTTAAATGTGCCTTTGTGTTTTCCGTGACACTGGGGCATTGTAAATTGTCAATATTGTTGTTTTATCATAAGTTTTTGTAAAAATATCTGCCTCAGTGAAAATATACCAGACAGGTCATGTATCAATTTTTGTCAAGTGTGGTTTCTTTGCTTTTTCCATAGAAGTATCAAGACTTAAAATATCTTGATGTACTGCAGAAGACTGTCAGAAAGATAAATGACATAGAAGACAGATCAGTGGCATGGAAATTGTATGTTGGTCCAGGAAACTGTAATCCATAGACACCCAGTAAATTTAATAATGGGCCTTTAAAATGTTTGTATGCTTCAGTAAATTAGAAATGCTGAATTTAATTGAATATGTTTAAGTATTGTGCTGCAATTCATGATGGGATCTGTATTATACAATTCAATGGAATAGACCAATAAAAGCTGTAAGATATGAAACTTCATATATCATTCATTATACATTCATTATAAATACATTTTTGATGTGTTTCATATTCTTGCTCTTGTTTTATTGTGAGTGTATTAACCTCAAAACACCATGCTGTACAGACATATGTTTCTCCACGTGAGGTGGCCCTACCATTGCAGCTCCAGGAGCGGTTGATTAAGTGTTTTCATAGAGGGATAAAATAGGGCACAACGAAAGATATTGCTCGGAAAACACCTGCTGGCTCTGTAGCTGAGCGCCTGTGACCTACCTTGTGTTTACAGCATGTTTGTGTAAGAGAAGAGCAAAGCACAGGACATAACTTAGTACTAAATTACATACTTGAGAAAGTTAAGAAAAAAATCATATTCAATATTGTCATATTCAGTGTAATATTCTCCTTTTCTTTATTCTACTTCATGTATTTCTCTGTTTTCATTCCCTGCTCCTTTCTTGACTTTTATTCTCTTTCCTTTTTCTGTGCCTCTATATCCGGGCAGTGACGTCACGACTCACCTGTGGGTGGGTGTTGGATCTGGGATTAGCTGTAGCCGCAGGTAATAGCCAAACATTGGGAGACTCGGCTACACAAGACTGAGGTTTACGAAAAGGACAAGAGACGAATGAGCCGGGTTGTGTTGTTCGGTCGAGACGCCCAGCTTTAGGTTTACAAAGTTTGTTATTTGGCGGAGGTAAAGTCACCTGGAAGTCTGTGGGCGGTCGAAGTCTTTCTTTCTGTGTTTGAGGAGCTAGCAGAAGTTTTCTCTGTGACACTTCCGCGGTTTGCTCGCTGAACAAGTTTTCTGGGATAAAAGACAATCACAAGTGTTTCCTCTTATGCGGTAAGTCAACATTTCGTTAGTGAAATTTAAATCGGTTAGATGCTCAGTTAGTTTTGGTGTCCACTATTTCCCTGCACCTTTACTGTTGGCCAAAGAAGCTTTAAGGGCGCGACGAAACGAGCCACCTTATTATCAGACCAGCAATCAATGCCTTCATTAGTATTTACGTTCTCTGAATTTCCGAGGAGCTTATTTTACTGGACGCTGAGTGTTTACTGCAAGTCATATGTGCCATGGTGCGTTTAATGCTGCAAGCCTGCGTGGAAGGTTTACACCTCGGTGTTATTTTTAATGTTGCCTCTCCCACTCCAGGTCCCAGGCTTTTTGAGCCATGCCTGGCCACAGCACAGGGGCTCCCCAGGCGTCCCGCCACCACAAACACCACACCTCCACCTCCAGAACAGAAAAGTACAGACAGACTCGGACTATATACAAGGAGAGTACTGCAAGCCATGAGTACTACAAGGATTCTCATGGAGAGCATCTGCATGAGCACCACAGTGACCACTCCCGGTATTCAGAGAACAAGTACAGTCGCAGCAGAAGCCACCCACGAAATGGCACAGGACGGGGATCTGAGACCATAGGATTTATTCCTGGGTCAGCAGACAACACACCTGCCAGCAGACATGCCTGTGGCTCCTGTGCCTCCATGGGCTGGAGTGGCTGTAAGGCTCTTATCTGTTGTGTATTGACCTGTGGATTTTACGGCAGCCGGGAACCCTGTCTGCCTGTTAATGAGAGCTCCACAGACCATCCCCCTAAAGCAGGTAGCGAGCCTCACCCTCCTAATGGTATGGCTGTGACCAACCCTACGTGTGGCATCCCTTTGGAGTCCAAGTCTACCAAGCCGTCTAAGTTGCCCACGAGCGACAGCTTTCGCTACCCAGATGTGCGCATCGCAGGTCAGACAGTAAGGTATCCAGTTACTGCCCCCAAACGGACCCGCGCGCCTGGCAGGGGGGAAAGTCAGCGTCCTATCAGCAACACCAGCCTGTTATCCCGTGAGGACTATGACTTAGATGACCTAAGTGACACAGGCACAGACATTGACTCTCTAATTACCAAGAAACTGCTGGAGCTTTACGCCCTGCACCAGATCGACCAGCTGGCCAAGTGCACCTCTGACTCGTCCTTCTCCCGTAAGACCAACGAGATCAGTGAGCTCATCTACAGCATCGCTCAGGACTACAACCTGGAGGAGCAGGAGGCCGAGTGCAAGCTGGTGCACGGAGTCATTCGCATCAGCACGAGGAAGGGCAAGAGAAACAAGAGCCATCATTCTGCAGGACAGCGTCTGAATGGGAGGAGCGACGGGACTCTCCCCGACAGCGGCAACGAGACCATGACCAACACTTTCATGAGCAGTGACTGTAAGAACATCATCCAACAAAAAAAACTATTGACATTTATTATTAGAGCTGCATAAATATTCATAACACAGCACCTGAGAACTATTTTAACCAACACCTGACTGTAACATAACAAATATACCAGTCATCTGATCTGTCTTCCCATAATGACTCATAGTGTCTGTTGGAACGCTGCTAAAGCACCTTTGTTAGACTCATAGTTTTAATCCCTAATACACCAGGCACTTTATAAGCAGTTACCTAACAATAGTCAGCTAGTGTCAGGCAAGTCGATGCATGCACACACTGTCTTCTGAAACATATTGCACAATATTAGAGATGACCACATTAATGCTGGTGTTGCAGCTCCTCGTCTGCTTTCACTCATTTTGCCTCCTTATCCCTTGTCGCAGTTCCAGAGGTGAAAGTATCGGAGCAGACACCATCAGATGAGCTTGCCAGGAAAATGAGGCATTACAGTGGGAGAAGTGAGTACATGTGCAAAATTCTTCATGACATGTACTTATTTATGCCCTCCTTTGGTTTGATGGAAATGGCCAGAATCACTCAGCACCAGAATTTACAAGTGTGTGATCAATGGTCAGATATGTAGAACCTTTTAATTAATCATAATCACTGTGCTGATAAAGCTATAATCTTTATTCAGCCTGGTGATTGACGTATAATTACTACGCCGGTGAAGTGCGTTTGCAATCCATTGTACCTGCTGCAGCTGCAGGCATTTTCTCACCTCCTCTCTACTTTCCAGTAACACACTACTCTTTAAACGGTGAAAGCCCCGCATTCCTGTCCCTTTCTCTGCATATTACAATCACTCACTCATTAGCTGCCTCCCCTCATCTACCACCTTACACCCACCTATCAATCTTCCTCATTCTCCCCTCCAGCTCAGCGGTCATGCTACACCACTGCCGGAGCAGCAGATCAAGTCTCGTTAAATATATGCTACATAATATCTCGTGTTTTATTATGAAATTTTGGCAAACAACTTGGGTTAAAGATGGATTACCGTGCAGCAGCCTCTTTTGTCGTCAGGAGAAGGAGTCATTAGAAGTACGGGTGTCCTGTTACATGTCATTGAATTGTCACCACAACTGTCACATACCAGAGAATGTACCAGCGTCCTGGCATAAACTCAATTGTTCCACTTCTGCATTTTGTGCGTGACATAAAGCATCTATTGTACATGATTTTTCTTTTACGGCCATGTTTTTTTGGGTGTTTTTTCCCCCTTGCATTAAATAAAGTTCTTTCTCTCACAGCATACTCCTCCAGCACTGCCACAGCCTACTCACCCTACCATCATGACACTGAAACGGACTCTTCAGGCGCTCCTCTGCTTCTCTGAAAGAAAACACTGAAACGTAGCTATGCTGTAGCCAACTCGATGGACACTGTTATCCTGTTATCATTGTTTTGCTGTTACTGAATGGAGCACCTTTTACCCTGGGCGGTTGTACTACTAGTATTCTGGCTAATGTTGTTATTGGAGTGTCATTTAAACTCATGGACCTTTTTATTTGTGCAGCAAATGATCCACTGAAACAGACACGTTTTGTTACACAGGGAGAGACTATTTAACTTTTTATGTGTTTGTATGCAGTGTTTAAAGTGAATACACTCCATTCAGTCTTAGCAGTGAGGCCAGAGGATACAGACTGATGGTAGAACATAACCGTCCTCATTCTTGTCTGTGTGATTGTTTATGCAAGCAATTGTGCTTGCACTGTATGGGTTTATTCAGTCCTGCCATTTAGACTGGTTAAAAGCATGTCTTTATGTGAAAACTGTATTGTCAAGCCATATATTGATGTACATATTTTTAAGTCAATGTTACTTTATGGGTTGTTAAACCACTTGTGGCATTTGGCCACAGTTTTTTTTATTCACAGGTAAGTCCCCTTTCAACAAAATAAAAACCTTTGTAAAAACCTTTTATGTGTATCCAATTAGGAAACGTCTTTATTGTCACAAGGTTTAAAGCGTTTATTTCACATTTTAACCTCCAGAAAATGTGACACACCGCTCTGTGCTAGCAGAGCTTTTTTCAAGCCAAATATATATTCATGTGATTTGAATATAAGCAGCTCTTTCCTTTGCATCGCTTTCTGTCTCTCTAGCCTACTTTTCCTCTCTATCTCTTGGATTATTGTTGGCAAGCTCATCTCCCTGAGGTAACTGTGTTGTACAAGGCAGGCTTTTTCTGCCTTCAGCAAAAGAAGAAACTTGTTTGGCTGGTTCTGACAAAAAGGAAATAAAATCCCGGGGTTTGTCTTCGTCATTTATTGCAAAAGGAAGAAGCAGTGCAGAAAATCAGCCTGATTTCAGGAGGGTTTCCTTTAGTCGTCGTACTCATATAAATTGAACTGTATTTATCAGTTAAGTATATGTTTAGATACACAACAACCTTAAAGTAGTCTGCCTTTGTAATCACGACCACTAAAGATGAATAGCAAATGTTTTTAAGTCTATTTAATTAGCTGTTTGTATACTGACATATTTTCAATTGGGGTCATGTTTACGGTTCCATTTTATGCTCGGGGATATTTATGTTTTGCCCAGTAATAAGTATGAGTCCAGTGTTTTCAGCTGTTAAGACTGCAGAAATATGTTGTTTGAGCCTTGAAAAGGTACAGAATAAGGCAGTTCGCATCAAAACAATGCTTGTAAAACTTGATTTGTACTGAAAAAGGTGAAAAAAAGGTTTATCACTAACACTAGTAAAAAATAGAAAAACCATCTAAGCCCACAAAACAACAAATGAGAAACTTTTGAAGAGCTTTTAGACTTGCTGTTTTGATTGTGGTGTGTTGCGGTCGTCCTGTGTAACCCCATTTCCATTGGCTCTCTGCCCCCACCAACACATTCCTGTTTTACCTGTATGAGGTGTCATGCGAAGGCTCAGTTTCACAACTAACATACCACAGGCTATGGTGAATCAAGAGGCCATGCTCTATATCAAAAATAGCCTGCAGGTAAACACCAGCCAAAATTTTTTTAGGTCACTTCATTTCACATTCTTCCACTCACTTCAGTGCATGGAAATGTGATAATTGATTTGTGCAGGGCTTTTAGCTTAGTAAATGATTGTGTATGTGCAACAGGAGTGGCATGACTCCGGTTAAATCCTCCGGATTATGCAATTTCTGAATTTAGTTTATCAGATTAAATATATGACTTCCACTATTTACCATGAGAGGGAGACAAAGTGCCACAAGAAACACAAATGTTTCGACATTTGTGTTCAAAATAGAGACACTTATTGTATCTGTCTCTACCACTCTACCACAATACTGACGGATAACTTTATATACAACCTTGCAAAACAAGAAGGAGGCCACACATCAGATGCAATAACGAATAGGTGGGTCGCTTAGCTGCTTGCCTTAAATTTTTAAAGTTGCCCCATATTTAGAGAAAAGCCCCCTGATTGGCTGTGATATATTTTCTGCTGATGAATCTGCTTGATCGTTCATTGAAGCTACACCACAAAGTAAGTTCCAAACCCGTACTCCCTATATTTTCAAGGTTTTTAGGGATGTGTGTCTCTTGCATAATTTCACACGTAGCTACAGGGTATTCACACTTCTGACAACCTTTGGAAACCCTGTCGGCTTGACAAGAATTCTAAATGAATGGGTTTGTTTCACAACATGTCAGTGAAGGTGGACCAAATAAGCTAAAGAGGTGAAAATGGTGAAAAAGTGTCATCAGGTGTAACACCTGGTAAAATAAAGGAAAAATACTGTGTCAGGTTTGGCTTACTGTGGGTCTTTTTCTATATATTGAAACAACTTAATTTTTACATTCATGTACAAAAATATATTTATTTCAAATGTTCTGTCCATGCAAACAACACATATTTACAATACAGAGGAACACAAAAGATCTCCTACATAACATAGTAAACTAATAGTGGGTACTGTCTATCTTTGTGTAGAAAGTCAAATCTTTCCACATCAGCAGATAAATCTTTTCAGAGTGGGCTAAAGTGACCTCAGCTTCAATGGAAGTAAAAACAGTTCATAGTCTCGTTCATCAAGTCGCATAGTTTGTTTCAGCCATTGTAAACGCTTTGTTTGAGGAGTCCGTTGTAAGGCATTTCATGGGTTGGTCCACAAACAGTTTCTGCATCTCCAGTTTTTTTAAACACTCGATTCAACTTTGTCCCGGACGGTTACATGAAGTCCACCCGTCCTATCTGCCGAAAAGCATGTCAACCAGCAGCTCCAGCAGATCAGCCTGGCCTATCACAGGCCGGAAGAAAAGTTCCGAGATGAGGCTTGGTGTGATGCCCTGCAGCATGGAGGCTGTGAGGAGAATTCGAGCAAAACGCTCCTGGTCACCCGGGTGAAGGAGCTGCACCACCTCACTTAGGGCGTGCTGAGCTTCCTGTTGCAAGCTTTCAACAAACAGAGCTGCCTTTAAATCTGGGACATCTGTTAAATGGTAAGACAAGATATTTGGGTTACATGTACAGCATGTATAATGCAGGTTTTAAGTATTATTAAATATTTTTAGTGTTGTTCTCAACAGTTACCCCTTAGAAGCAGGAATTCAGAATATCAGGTGAATACATACCTGGATTAAATATCGCGGTCCCTTTGAGGTATGCATACTCCTTTGGACTCAAATCCAAACTCCAAAACTTTTTTAGACAGGATTTGAGTTTGCTGACGCCGGCTATGGTGGGCTGCTCCCTCCCCATCCCAGGGCTCTCCTGACGATTTAGAAGAATCTTTTTCAGCATGCTGTCGGCAGGGGTGTCCGTCACCTCGAAGTCCACGTGTTCCTGGGCCAGACCCAGAATGAAGAGTGGTGCCCAGCAACTTTTGAGAAGTGTGAACTGGTCATTTGGTGGCATCTGGTTAAAAGCCGGTAAGTTCTTCATGAACTGGATGGTTTTAACCAGAACTGCAGAAGCTTCTTTGCAAATAACAGACGGCCTTTTCAAGCACACTGTCCGCCGCTGCTCACAGTTGCACCTATGCGGTATTGAAGTATAATGGAGGCTGTTTTGACTTGATTTGCAGTTATCCATTTGGCTCAGGATGTTGAAGAGGATAGGATTCGAAAGCCTGTCGCTGTTGGCTGAACAATGACACCTGTTATCCATTTTATAGGCTGTCGAGATCTATGTCAAACAGTGTAAGAGACCTCCTCCAGGAGCTTGTGAGTACTACTGCGGCTTCCTCCAGTGCTCCTGTATTTATAAGGCCAACCTACCCTGTTAAGTGGACCTTGACTTGTCAATACACTCTGTGAAAAACAACTGTGTTCTGCCAGGTGACTGGTGGAATAACCCTGGGAAACCGATAAGCTTTTCTCAATGAAAAGGAACTGGTGGCGTAAAGCTGGATATCAAGAGGGTTGGGCCTTATCTTGTAGCTGGTGTCATTAACCCAGGCAGTACCAAGTTACCAAGGACTGCAGAGGTAATCAGCCCCACGCTGTCCCTGGACACTGCCAACTCACACCTGCAGAGATGGAAAGAGGCCAAGGCAGAGAGTGGTCATTGACCTAGAAGTTAAGTCATCATTTAGTTTAAAAAAAAAAAAAAAAAAAAAATATATATATATATATATATATATATATATATTGTCATCTAATAGTAGCTAAATTGCCTAACAATAGAACAACACTGGAATTCTGAACCCTAATTTGGTGGGCAATTGGTGGTATGCCCAATCAAACCTCTTGTTATATACATCTATATATATATATATATATAGATTTTAGAAATGCTGAGGTCATTAGTCATCTGAAACACAACCCTCAGACATTTTGACCAGAAGTCAAGACAAAAAATCATTTAAAATATGTAAAAGAAAATAATTAATTTTTAATTTATTAAGCCAATTTTAACATTCTATAAATTTGTATTTCCCCATAGAAATTCAACAGACAGATTCCACCACACTGCCGTGCTAACGACTCTGAGGATGTAGAAAGCCTGTAACCCTAAATGCCACCACTATCACCAGCTGGCTAGTTAGCACTAAACACAAAGTATAGGTGATGCTCTTGGGGATGTCATTAGTTATAAAACAAAATAGACAAATGAAAGGTTTGACCTGAGGATGACAAGAGAATTAAAAAACTGAGAGATTAGAGAAAAAAGCCAGGAATCATCTTGTGGAGTCTGTGACAACAGACAAAAAACAAAAAGTGAGGTGACTGTCTGACTGATGGATAGGTTATAAATTTAGATTTTAAATATAAAAACCCACTCTTGCATTTTCCTTTTTTTTCTATTTTTCTATCTTGCATTTTATTTTTAGAGTGATAATGGTGTAGAAAATGATGATAGATAGATAGATAGATAGATAGATAGATAGATAGATAGATAGGACACAATCAAAATATAAGGACTTATAAGGACTTCCACTTTTATTGTTACTGTAACATTTTATTACTATTATCCACCTGCTATTTAAATGAATTTACCCTAATTTGTTATCTTCCTGGTGCCTGGCACAGAGGTTTGAGACTGATAAGCAAATTGCTTTACTATTGTCACGACTAAACAAACAGTCCACTTCCAACGATTAGCTCCTTTCTAGCACCTTTAGCACCATGAACCAAATAAAGTGTCATACACATTGTATACTGACAGTTTACACAATATATAACGTATTAAGCTCTTTACTTTGGTCTGGACGGCTGCTGCACAAGCTGAGAGGCCTGACAACATCACAGGATGGAAGCTCTAATAGAATTTGTAAACCTTAGCGCGGTGGAGTCAAGGTCAGTCTATAAAGTGAATGACTGCAATAAAGAGATTACATGCCAGACACTACTGGCAGCACCAGTCACCGAATGTTTGGTTTACCTCATCTGTCTTTTTACTCAATTTCTCAAAGAACATTCCAACAGAGGTTTCAGAGGCACATTTTCTTTCCTGGAGAGATACAGTGATTATTCATGTAATATGTGACATAAATATACTGACAGGAGATTCATCTAACAGATCACAACTTCCCCTATGATTAAACACATTATGTTGTGTTTGAGAATTTGACCTATAATGCCCTCAGCAGCCCCCAAGCTTCACGCAGCATGCGGATAGTTGTAAATGCATGTGATAAGGTCTGTGTTTATAGAGGTTTGGAGCAGGCAGAGACAGATACAGAGGACAGACGCTTATCTCCAACCAAGACTATAAAAACGAAATGTCCTTCATTCTATGAGTGGAACAACTGCTGCATTCTGAGATGAGCCAAGTGAAACTGTCCAGGTCTAATGAGGCATGACGTAACGGCTGTCACCTGAAGAGTGTCCATGACAACTATTATCAAAAAAAACGAGCAAACTCAAAAAATGTATTATGATACTTGACTGTAATAGTATCATAAAGTTAATATTGTAATGACCATTTAATATGACAGTCATTAGATCATTTTGTCAACATATCACCCATCCACTGAAACACAGTTTGCTTTTCTTGTAAGGTTTCCTCTGAAATATTGACCATCATGTTTCCTCTGGTTTAATTTTTTCCCAGGTCATTGAACTCTCTGAACGTGATGAACGCCATGTCTGGTACATGACACTTGTCCTTGACCCACTGCTAATACAACTCAGGTTCATTAGCCTGGGTTCATCAACCCAAAGGTTATTCTTATATTTGGGGTCATCTCAATTGTCCCAAAGTTTAAAAAAAAAAAATATTATTCTAGAATTCAAATCTGTGGAATTCAATTCACATTCTTATATATGTTATTTTGGGTGCATCATAAAAATTATATATATAACTTCAGTCCAGTCTCAAATACATTCTTGTCTAAAACAAAATTCAGACATTGCTGAAAAATTATTTTTCTTTCCTTATAATACTGGAGACATTAGAGTGAATATTTAAATTATCCATTGTTGCTTCTTTTCAATGCTTTTGAGATACGGTTAGCAAACTCAAACACATTGGATGAAAACTACCTTTTCAACTTATGAGCATTTGTACACCAGAATATTTCAGGATTTTGCAATACAGTTCCTCTCTTCAAATATGTAGGGTGCCACGTGACGCAGTCACTGTCGCCTCACAACAAGAAGGGTCAAGGTTCTGGGTTTGAACCCAGACCAGGGACCGTGCAAATGTTTCCTGGAGTTTGCATGTTCACCTTGTCTCTGTGTGGGTTTCCCCCCCCCCCGCCACAGTCCATGGAACTTTACTTCCATGTCTAACGAACCTAACCTGCCCAAGACATGGAAGTTAGGTGAATTTGTGATTCTAAATTGTACGAAAGTATCAATGTGGGCGTGAATGGCTGTTAATCTCTGTATATGTTGGCCCTGTGATGTCCAGAGTGTGCCCTGCCTCTCACCCAATGTCAGCTGGGAAAGGCTGCAGCCCCCCATGACACTGCAAAGGATAAGTGATAATAGATAATGGATGTTAATTTATATGGATTTTTTCAAAGACATACTGTAGTGATAAACTGCACTATAGTGTTGACCCAGTAGTATCTAGAAAAGCACACATGCTGAACTAACATACAGCTAAACTTAATTTTTTTGAACACTACATCTTATTGAGACAAAGTTCCTCTGTGGCTGCTTTGTGTTAAAACACACGGAGCCATTTGATAAGCTCTACTTTTTATTGTTCAAGGGGTGTATAAAAAATATTTTGTATATTTCCCAATGTGAATCATAACAAAAACCCAAACAATACTGAGCTCCACACTTTAATTGTGAGGCATGTTCTTCATTTTATGTAAATTCCAATGCCAATGTAATAACCAGTGATGCTGTCTTTTTGTGACGGGGTGCATATTATTTTTGGTACATCTGTGGAAAGATGTCTTCTCTTATAGGGTCACAGTTGTTTTGATTTTTTTGTTGTTGTTTTTTTCAGCACAGAGCAATATTTAGCAGGGCACTAGGGTGTATGATATGCTAGAAAGTTTTATTGTTCCAGTATTCTGTAAGAACTGATCTAATTAGTTTATAAACCTTAATTTACCATCTGAAATTTCCAAACATGTATGACCCTTAAGGATTACCATGGACTTCCACAACCCAGGGTGGTTGTGACGATGCAAAATACTCTTGAATTTTTTTTATACTATGTATAAGGTGACGTCTGGGCGTCTGGACCCAGGTCTAGTTTTACTGCCTATTACTATCAAAACACAATGATAAAAGCTGAGGTGAAGGCCGGATGAAGAGTTAGACTTGAGGTTAATGAACTCTTAACACATTTCTTGGTTTTCTCTCTGCAACAGGTTAAAATAAATGTAACAGTGTGAAAAATATTCAATGTCTTTGACACATTGTGAGTTTTATTTAACAATTATTTAGCAAATAACAGCAGTTGGCGGTGTCTTTACTGATGTGGCTGATGTGCATTCAGTTGCAGCAGGAAATCCCAGCTGTTATGTCATGAAGGACCTTTAAACAATGAAATTTATTACTATTGCTACACTGTAGGAGAAATGCCTGTATGTATGTATGGATACATGTATATCACAGGAGGCACATACACCTATAAACACACACACACACACACACACACATCAGAATAGAAAACAAAGGAGGTGCGATATGTAAATATGTATCCAAACTAACGATAGAAGATTGTAAATCAACATCCTTTTTCAAACTTGTTGCCATTAGAAAGGCTGGTTTCTAGTGACCAAGTTGGATCAGTTGACCCATATTTCATAAAATACAAAAACTTGATTAAAAAAAATGGTTTTAATAGCAATCTAAACAACACAAAGTGTCAGTTTTGGCCAGTTCTGCCCTCTTAACACTTCATTAAATGTTAATTTTCTCTCCTTACTGATATTTGAATGCTCTTTTACTGCACTAAGGGAGCAGGATAACTGGGACCTTAATGATATTGTACAAGACATCCTATCACCACAGTATCCATCCATCCATTTTCTGTAGCTGCTTATCCTGTGCAGGATGATTTGTAAGTTTCATTTGTTTATTTCTGACAGAGTGGTTTTGTGTCACACATGGGAGAGAATGAGGGCTCATGGTGCCAGGTAAAGAAACTGTGCTGTTGGACACTTGTAAACATCGACCATGAGCGTCTTCATCTGCTGCTTGTGGAAAAGGATGGTTTAGTCAACACTGTCGCCTAGTGACCACAAGCAGGAACTCTCCAGGAGTCAGCTACCATGTTAAAATGTTGGGGCTGATATTTTGTGGTACCCTTTTAATGCTGATGAAACTTAATCAGTAGGAGACCTATACACATCAGCACATTTCATGTCATATCTAATGTTCTGATAACAGATTTTTTTTTAAAGTTGTGTTAATGTGTGACATTTAGTTATTTTGGCTTAGCCTTTCCAACTAGCACTGTTTATACAACTGAATATATCCATTCATTCATCTATTTTCTGTAACTGCTTATCCTGTGTAGGGTTGCGGGGGGGACTGGGGCCTATCCCAGGTGATACTGGGCGAGAGGCGGAATACACCCTGGACAAGTCACCCGTTCATCAAAAGGCAACTGAATATATCATTTCTATAACTGTTTGAACTCTTTACAAAAACAAAAAATATGTTTTGTTGCCTGTGAATTTACATTTATGAATGTGAAATTTGTCCATTAAAACAATAAGATAAATTAGGTACATATGAGTGTTTATCATACGTATTTGTCCCAGTGTTATTTTCTGGGAGACCAAACAATACAGTTTTCCAAAATAAAACTTAAAATAAAATAAAACTTTCAACAATACTCATTAATTTCAGTATACGTATTGTTTGGATTGAAAAACAACATTAATGGCCTTCGTGGTGTCTGATTGAAACCATTGGGCAATAACATCATATTTACATAAAATTTCATCAAATAGAGATGTGTGTGAAGATTCATTAAGCTAAAAAAAAGAATCGTTATATTATGGAGCATTGACATTTTAAGAGTGAAAATACATACACACTATGATACACACATTCGGGGGGGAGAGATACACACATTCGGAAAAAGACGAAGAAGAAAGCAGGAAGCCGACCTGACGTCATTTCCGGATGTTGTTCCAATGATCCGCTTGTCCGTGCTCGGAAAAAAACAACTATGGCGGAGTGTGAAGATTTTGGTGATGTGTATTTTGCTGTCAGCAACATTCCTGTATCATTTCGTTCAGCAGACCTGAGAAATTACTTCAGTCAGTTCATAGAAAGTGGCGGTTTTCGGTGCTTTCACTATCGACATCGGCCGGAGATTCTCAGGGAATCAGAGGAGCCCGAAAACACAAGTACGAGTGACGGTGAAGAGGGCCGCTCCAAAATATCGGAGACCGACCAGCTGTTAAGAAAAGGCTCTGCGAAGAAGCAGTCATGCTGTTGTGTTGTCTCAGTTCACGATAAACAAGCTGAAAGATTCGTCAGGATGTATTCAGGGAATAACTGGATTGATTCGAAGGGGAACTGGCTGGCTAGACGTTGTATCATCAGACGAGTGAAAGTGTCAAATGACAAAGGTGAGTGATGCTTCGAAAGCAATGCCCGCCTGTTTATCGACTTTAAATTGATCTGGCGACAAAGATCACCTCGGTTAGTCTGTTTTGATGTACACTCAGGGAATTTAAAATTGTACCACTTTGTTTAAGTGTTTGGGTAGTTTGTATCCTATGAAAACAACAAGGCGTATTTTGTTCCTTGGTATCAATGATTATCTCAATTTAATCAGTAACAAAAACAAAGAAACATAACAAGAGTCATCTGAAAATGACATATTTCCCCCGACCCCTATAAAAATGGTGCAACAAATTAATCAGTATATGAGATATATCACAGAGGATGGCATATTAGTAGAAAAAGGCACAACTACTTATCCTGGTTGATTCATGTGTAAACATTGGTAAAACAAATATGTAAAGTTTTCAAGATATGCTCCGGACAAAAACATGACCAACTTTCAGAGTAACATAAAACGTGTACAAAATATATCAAAAGGCACAATGTGTCACATTGTCATGCATGAAGGTGATGCCTGATTGCTGTATCCTGGGAATGACGTGGACCTAGGACCGTATTTCGCTAATGGATGGCTCTCAGTGTACCATGAATGTGGACAAGGTCTGACCGCCATCCATTAGCAGCGGCTCCCCAAATCATGACAATACCACCAAAACGGTCCACTTCCTGGATCTATGCAGCAGGATAGTGGTCCCCATGACGACCATCAGCTGTGTGCAAGTTAAATCTGGACTTGTCACTAAATGTGATCTGCCTCCACTGTGTAATGCACCATAACATCTGTACCATCTGTGCTACGGGTGTCTGCTGAGTTCCAGCCATCAGCATCCCAACTGCCCGTTCACATTAAGTTTTGCAGAATCCGTGGCATCATCAGTTGTTTCAGTAGGACATTAATTAGACCTGGGATTTTATTGCCTTGGCCAGGTCTTTTCAATCATGCAGAGAAAAATCTCATCAACACCATTGTTTACTCTGAAATGTACCAATTATTTCTATGTTATGAATAAATGATGGTTACTACTTACTGTTTTGGTTGTGGGTACGTAAAAAAGTAATTTCAGTGTATCACATACTTGTTTGTTTCAGTAGATTAGGGCTAGTGAAAGGAAATTTCTTTTTCTTTTTTTTATTATGCATTTCTACTGTTGCTCAGTATATGTATAGTTTGGTGCAGCTAATATGTATAATATGCTATATGCCAAAAAATGATTACGGATGGACAGGCAGATACTAATGACTAAATCCTCCCCATCATTTTATGTCAGGGGGGATAAAACAACACGTAAGACGTAACCACCATACAAATTTTTAAGGCACCACTTCCTCCAAATGGAAACCTCTCATATAAAGAGTGTAGGGATTCTACCATCTGTGTCTTGGCGTCTTTGGCCAGGTATTATTGTTTATTACTGTTTACTGTTATTACTGTGTTTATTACTGGCTTTTGTCTTATTTAATTGTGGTGTGAAGTGTTGTTTCTGAACATTTGATTGTTGTATGTCTTTCAGATGATTTGTCATTTCCGTATAAAACAAAGTACGAGCAGCGGCACCGGGTGTCCTTAACAGAATGTTTCACAGAAGCTGACCTCAAAAGCTTATCGGAGCTGAATCCGCCTGCTCTGATGCAGAATGGGAATGTGGGCACACCAGTGACAGTGTTTCTACAACTCATTCAGTCGTGTCGACTGCCCCCACGCCTCATCCGGAAGTTGGGCCTCATTTTCCCAAAGACCTACTCCAATCGCCGCTATGGCAATGTACCTTTCCAGTATCAGAACACTCAGACACTTGCAGCCAGAGAGGAGACTATATTAACAGCTGCTGGACATGAAATATCAGGACCCGGCACCTTAGTTGCTCCATCCTCAAGGCAGAGGCAGCTTCCCCATCACACAGAAGCAACAGAGACTGATGAGCCCCAGAAAGAAGAAGAGGAGGACGATGTGCAGTCCAATGCAGATGATGTGGGTTTAAATCCTCCGATTATTATATTAATTCATATGTCAAATAGAAACGCATTTCTATTGTTAGCATCTGAATGCTATCATAATAGGGTTGTCTGAATTTGCCGTCACTGTGGTTTGTTGATCGCTAATCTAATTGGTTGTAGGATGATGACACCTGTGAGGAATGGGAGCGCCATGAGGCTTTGCACGAGGATGTAACAAGCCAGGAACGAAGCAAAGAGCGGCTGTATGAAGAAGAGATTGAGTTAAAGTGGGAGAAGGGCGGTTCAGGCCTGGTGTTCTACACCGACGCCCAGTACTGGCAGGAGGAAGAAGGGGGTATGCAACATAAACATTAACCTTACAGTTTACCATGCTTACCATAAGGAACAGGCATATCAATAAATATGTTTATACATTAAAAAATATCACATCTTAAATTGATTAACAGCAAAACTAAATCCCACTTGATGGTTACTATATAATACACACACACACACACACACATTAAGGGATACATTTTGATATATTTCTCAGCCTTCATTACTTTATGAAAAATGTATGATCTGAATTGATTCAAAGCATATATGATTTTTTGGTCACTACTACTTACAAGGAAGTTTATTTGCTTATTGAATTATTGCTTACATTTATGTCTCCTGTCCATTTTTAGATTTTGATGAACAAACGGCAGATGACTGGGATGTTGACATGAGTGTTTACTATGACAAAGGTATCCCAAGTTTGGTTTACGTGTGTGATTATCTTGATTGATGAAGGGAAACAAAGAGAATTTTTCTTTAACCCTGCTCTTTCTCTCACAGATGGAGGCGACATGGATGCCCGTGACTATGTCCGAATGCGTTATGAGAAAAGGCTGCGGGAGGGTCTTGAAAAAATATCTGGAGACAATCAGTCTATTGGCAGCTTTGAGAGGTTCACCAAGGTAAAATAGTGGCTTATAATTTGACTCCTGACTTTTCAAACCTATATGAAAGAATTTCTAATGTCTTTTTTTTCTTTTTAGGGTTTTGGTCGCCGTGTGATGGAAAAGCAGGGCTGGAAGGATGGAGAAGGGTTGGGACACAGTCAGGTTGGGATTCCTGAGGCTCTTGACAATGAGGGCCAACATCCCAGATGCAAACGAGGCTTTGGGTGTGTATCAACAGGGAAAAACAGAATCTACAAAATGTAATTGCTTGCATGTTTTTAGGAAGTGTGTCCTGATGCTATTAAATATTTTCTACAGGTATCATGGAGAAAAGTTGGCCTTGCATCCTGCAAAAAAGGCCAGAGCAGATTTTCATGTATCTACAGTGTATGATAAGCCCAAAAACATAGATGGAGGTGACACGTTGCTGAGACGTCAACCAAACACTAGTATGAAGTACAGAGGCTGGCAGGCAGGTGGCAGTATTGGACCACGAAGATGACTTCAAAGTATTAATATTTTATATATTTTTTATGAACTTATTTGTCACGACTGTTATTAAAAAAAAATTCCAATACATTTCACATGTGCTGATGTTGTTATTTAACTTATATGTCTAATGTCCTAAATTGCTGACTCACTGTCACACAAAAACTCGCAATTAATTCGCATTTTGTTTCAAATGGATTAATGACTTGTGATAAGGGTGAAATAATAAACTGAGTAGCATCACGGGGATGTTGAGGTCTGACGTAGCAGGTCTGACAGTACCTCTTTATCGAAATAAAATACTTTTATTTTGAAACGCCCACGCTGTAACCCGGATGTACTTGAGAGCTGGTTAGCCAGTTCAGCTAGCAATCGTACGCATGCAAACAACAGCGGCAGACGGTAAATAACCATCATATCTTTAAATTTAGAAAAACAAAGTCCAGAATTTCATTACTTTGTATCCAGCGTTGGTTATACTTCTCTTTTGTGACACATAAACCTGTAACTGGCTACAATTTTATTCGTCGGAGCTTAATGAACTCACTTGGTTAACTTAGCTGATTGTATCGAAGTGAGATGTTGCTTTCTTAGGAAGCTAACCCAGTGTTGGAAAGGCACAGCTTCAGCCTCCTTTGCGTTAGTATCTGACACTGATGTGACCCTGCCAGATAACCACATAGATGCTGACACCCGTCACAGGACAACACATATTGCTCAGACATCTTGGTACCATCTAATGTGATTCCCCAGTCCCCTGACACTGAAACCATGTCCAGCCAGACAGGCGTAAAGCATTCTCTACGCTTCGGCCAGGTGGTCATCGGACCCCCTGGTTCAGGAAAAACCACGTACTGCCAAGGAATGCAGGAGTTCCTCACTCACCTGGGACGCAAGGTGGTTGTGGTGAACATGGACCCTGCTAACGAAAGCTTACCGTATTCCTGTGCGGTAGATATCTCTGAGCTGGTAACTCTGGATGATGTCATGGAGGGCTTGAAGCTAGGGCCCAACGGGGGGCTCCTCTACTGTATGGAGTATGTTGAAGCGAATCTGGACTGGTTAGAAAGCAAGCTGAAACAGCACAGTGACTGTTACTTCTTGTTTGACTGTCCTGGACAAGTGGAGCTGTACACCCACCAGAGTTCAGTAAAGAGTATATTCTCCCAGCTGGCCAAGTGGAATTTCAGGGTGAGCTTTTTAACATTCAGGAATGGGGATGATGTTATATCCCCTGAGCCTTAAACAGATGCTTTGTCCTTAAGTTGTCACGTGTACAACATTAATATTATTGAAGTGGTTCCCTTTTGCATTTTAGTTTGATCACTGTTGTTCTCCCACACATCCTCACTTCTTAAAGCTGACAGCCGTGCACCTTGTGGACTCTCATTACTGCGTTGACCCGGCCAAGTTCATCTCTGTGCTATGTACCTCCCTGTCCACCATGCTGCACATGGAGCTTCCCCATGTCAACATCCTCTCCAAGATGGACTTGATTGAGCAGTATGGCAAACTGGGTAAGTCAAGGGTTGTTGGTTTTACCTCAAACAAAATAATGTTACCACACACACAACATACTACGATGAGGATAACTTATTATGAAATTGATGTACTCAGAATTGATTTTACACTTAACCCATAATGGCATCATTTTTCCCATCTGCATTCCTGTACAGCCTTCAACCTTGACTTCTACACAGAGGTCATGGACCTGACCTATCTTCTTGATCACTTGGCTGCAGATCCCTTCTTTAAAAAGTTCCACCATCTAAATGAGAAGTTGGCAGAGGTCATTCAGGACTACAGCCTCGTCTCCTTTGTGCCCCTCAATGTCCAGGTATCACTGAAGACAACATAGTAGATACGCCGTTGGGTCATTGTGGTGATCACATATAGATACACATTGGAAATTTCATTATTCCGGGTGTATTGTGCATATCACTTGTTGTGAAAAGATCATTAAAAATGTAGAATGAAGTTCTCCGTTAAAAAACGATACAAGGCACTCTGTGGGAATTGTGCGAAATTAAAATGCCTTCAACCACTTCCGTCTTCACCCTGATGAGAAACTTTCTAGTTACCCTACTGACATTTTTGTGACATGGATAATTAAAAATATTTCCATCTGACTTTTCTATCCAAATGACCAGGCACTGTCTGTTGCTCCTTTATTGCTGGAGGAATGTTAACACGACTACTGTACTTTTCTCCGTTATATACAGAATGAGGCCTTTAAGGCTCAGTTTCTGTTTGTGGCACAGAATAACTGGCTGAAAGACTTTCCAAAGTAATCCATTTTTATTCATTTGAACTCATTCTATGTTTTGACCGAAGATTTGGTGCAAAATATTAATTGTTACTTAATTACTGTGTTTGGAGTCTGTCTTTCTTTTTTGTGTAATGATGCGAGGCCGATGAGAGATGTTGAGCGTACATGCTCATAAGAATTCCTTTTTTGTAGATGGGCTGTGAAGGGGTTTTATTAGCCACAGAGTAGAACTGGCCCGAAGATGCATGCATTACTTCATTTTCACTGCCAAACTGGCTCACTACCAAGAATGGTTAGATGAAATAAATCACTTATTTCATCTAACCAAAGAGTCAATCAAAAATCATTTTAGCATTTGAAGTTGAACAGGGGATAAATTTCCTGCAGATAGATTGGAGTGTTACAAAGTAAGTGGGCTGTCTGCACACTCTATTCTTTCCCTAACATTGTTTCTTTATGGAGACTGTATCCAGAGACAGGCAGCTAGACCACTGCGCCATCACCACATATTGGACTAGTAATTTATACAAATAGCATGTTGGCCTTTTTAATTCCATCTTTGGGAAAATGCAGCCTTGATTAATTTGTTTTTCATCCCATTTAATTTAAAAATTAATAAATAATAAAGAAAATACACCAAGGCTGAACAGGCCGCATTTCCAAGAAGGTTCTATATAATTTTTGAGGGAGATATTTACCTGTATGCTGTTCATGGAGCAGATCGGGCTTATAGAAAAAAAACAAAAAAAAAAACAAGAGGACGTGAAACAAATGAAATCCGATATGTGATACTGTTACTTTATATGTTTTATAATGATTATTCTAAAACCAGAGGTCTTAAA
Organism: Chaunax sp. Z400; assembly: GCA_037577475.1. NCBI lineage: Eukaryota > Metazoa > Chordata > Actinopteri > Lophiiformes > Chaunacidae > Chaunax > Chaunax sp. Z400. The sequence continues at coordinate 16,012,656 of CM075190.1, forward strand.
TAGATCATCATCAAGGTTTCACTGAAAGTTTTTTCTTTAAGTATTTGGTCATCTTGGGGTTTCAATGCATTTCTCCATGGAAAACCCCCCGATTAAATGCTTCTCTTTTCTGTCCCCAGGACAAAGAGAGCATGACTCAGGTCTTGCGAGCAGTGGACAAGGCCAATGGCTACTGCTTTGGAGACCTGGAGGAGAGAAATCTGCAGGCCATGATGTCAGCTGCTGTGGGGGCAGACTTCCAGTTCAACTCGTATCCTTTCCGAATCGCAGTGACTCACTGTGACTCATCTGCTTTAAAATAAATCAAACCTGATGATTTACTGGACATGGCTGAAATCCTGAATAATCTGATTCATGACCTTGGATGAGTTCAGCTAAATTTACCTAAATGTTAAAATATGTATTCAAAATGTTTTTTCCCTAACAGTAATCCAGCACTCTTGGCGTGCAAGAGCATTATGTTGAAACCAGTGGAAAGACTGTTGTGGAGGAAATGATGGACCTGTGAATTGAACAAGCCCAAACAGTAGGACAAACTGGTTTCCAGTATAGCAGGGAGTCATGGACAGAATTCTAAGCCTCTACAAAAGCAGCCAGAGAGATGGCAACTAACTCTGGGTGCTGAAGATGCTTCAAGGCTGTGCCACTTCCTCATGAAAATCACAATGACGATGGCTGAAGGGAGGAAATGCTGAGCTTGCCCTCAAGTTATCAAGAGAGCCATGTGACTGGTCGGGTTTCCCCACTGACAACAAGGAAGTCTTCACCAAAAGATTATACATTTTCTCATAATGTATTATGTTTCCTTTAGTTTTTTGTTCGATCAATATGACACCCATATTTTTTAGACAGTAAGCATCCAGGGGTGATGGTTTATTGTTTTTTGTCTTCTCCACAGGAATGAATCAAATAAAAATATAAGATTCATGTTTATAATCTTTTCATCTTATTTTAGATTCCTGGTGTATTAAATTGATTTAAAAAGTATTCTTCATTTCTTTCTTCAATAATTGACATACAATAGTATGACAAAGAGTATATATTAGACATTCCTTATGCTTACTGCCCTGCCTCCCACATATATTGGGTGAGGACTATGACTATGGACTATAAGATAGATAGACCACATTTCCCTTGATATGCAGTAGAATATAATATGATTTGACAATCGGCAGTGCCTCAGAGATGCACGTGTTATTGGAGAGTCGAGGTGGCCAATGGGGAAATATTAACTTAACATTTTATATTTATAGAGTCAATAGTAATATTCTCATATTAAGGTCAAACACTGAGTATGTTTATAATATCCAAGCAATGTGTTTCCTAAGCTATAAGGAGTATTTATGGCGTTTGAACAAATACCTTAATACTAAGTGCATTACAGATGATACTGCTATTATAACAGAATCATACATGTGCAGAGTTTTCTCCTCAGTAAATATGGGCATTGTGCATTGTCCTAGTAAAATACAAAGGTATATAATTGCATAGAGCTAAAATAATCAATCACAACTGAATAATGGCCATTGAACGATCTATTAACGAAGACGACGTGAATCAAAAACATCGACACCAGAAATAGGAATGACTTTGGGCCCAGTGCGAGTCCTTGTATGTCGTGTCTGTGTTTGTCCAGCAGGTGGCCCATGTGTTTGCAAAACCTCCTCCCAGATCCACAAAATTCTGCTCCAGCTTTTCCCAGCAGCCAGAGCAGAAAAATTAAGTCAGGCGGGGAGAGGAAGCTACATTAAATCTGTTTCTGCACAACTGGCCCTGTGTCTGGTCTTTGGGGTGGAAAACCATGTCTAAGAAGCAACTTCAACTCTTTTAACTTTGTGCAGTTTTCACTGCTATTGAATGTAATTTTCAGTAACAATCTAGTATCAAAACCCGTCATTCGCATTTTTAAATGCACTATTATTATAACAGTAAATACATCCTTTATGCACATTAAACATGAGGCTTTCTGTCCTACATACTCTTAAGCATCGACTATAATAAGACGTGAATCACTTGCCACATTCACTGATGTGGGAAATCTCAAACTCCATGTGGTATGGTGTGGCTGTGAGATTACATGTGGACAGCCTCTGCCTGCAAAGCTTTCTGCTCTCCACACATTAGGGGGGTGTGTCAGGCGGAATGTTAAATTGTGTTCCGATGTTTGTGCATGTGATCAAGTATGCCTGGTACTACTGGTACTTCCTGCCTTTTCCCTCTACAAGCCCCCTGGAGGTAGAAGTGTGCGCGCATGTGCATGTCGTTGGAGAAAGAGCCATAGATATGGTTTGTGTGTGTGAATGTGTGTGTGTGCCAAAAGCAATTTTGTCCCTTATAAAAACCTAAATCTGAACATAAATCAATAGCCAATCAAACAACTCATTATCCTTGTATTTGCATTTAATTCCACTCTACACACGCGCGCCGCACGCACACACTTCTCATTATCATCTCACCCCTGCTCTATGCTGTGCGCGCGCACACCCTACAGATGCCAGAAATGTCTGCTTGATTTGACTGAGAAGAGGGGGGGACAAAAGCTATTTTTTATTTCATCTTATTTCATTTATTTATTTATTTATTACAGGGTGAGAGAGAGAGAGAGAGAGAGAGAGAGAGAGAGAGAGAGAGAGAGCCTGTGCACCCATCCCCCCACACACAGGCAGCAGAGGAGCGTTTCTGCTGGAGTGAGAGACAGACAGAGAGGAGAGAAGTGGGGGTGGTAGAGGAGAGCAGAGCGCAGCAAAGCAGGCAGGGGAGGGAATAAGAGGGAATGTGCATTGCATTTGCTGCAAGGCTTCTTCCTTCTGCTCTGGAAAAACCTATGTGTAATGCTTGCCTAAACACTGGTGGGAATTAGATAAAAGCAACTGTGTATAAAATGGGGTTTATTTAGCTGATTACAGACATGGTTATGAATACTTTTTTTTCAGTTTCCAGAAGAAATAATTAAAAATGTAGGTATGACAAGCCAGGTCAAATTAACTCGGTCCATTTAAAAGCCATGTTTAGCTGTGCACAGTCTAGGTCTTTTAATAATGATACATTTTATTAATTAATGCTTGACTCCTGCAATGATCACTCACGAAACTCAGTCTCGTGAAGTACATTGTAACACACTAATGAATAACATTAACATTTGCTTCATGTGGAGGAAATATGCCATCTATACAGAGAAAAATGTATGAGGTTGAACACCAAAAGGCCCCTCCGCACTGGAACCGATCCAGTCCATGTTTTCCAGCCATCTGCGGCTCAGTAAAATGGCTGTATCTAGCGGAGCCTCGTGTTGGTTGGGTTCGCTCCCTGCCTCTACCCGGGCTCAGTAACACAACTCCCACAACAATTTCTGTCGCTTTCTTACGCATTGTATGGACCCTCCATCATACCTCTAACCCATTCACGGAACTGGAATCTGGGGTATGGAAGCCGGATTCGGTCCGGTGTGAGGGGTGGGAATGAATCGACACAAGGATAAATGGCTATGAACAATTATTTATATTCAATGCTAGCTTTTGATTGTGACTGACTCGCCGAGAGAGGGAGAGAGAGGTGGGGGGGTATATCATGGCCGCTCAGGTCGCCAGCGCCGCCACTCTTAACACTAGCCCGCCTTCGGAGCTCAAAAAGCTGGATCGAGACCCCAAGGAGGAGTCAGTAGCGGGGGACAAGCAGTCAGACAAAAAGCAGTCGGGCTTGGACAGCGGATCGCCGGGCCGGGGGGATCTGCAGGACGGGGCCGACGGTGGAAATGCAGGGGGAGGAGGGGAGCCTGAGATGAAAAACGGGAATGGGAACCCGCCCAGAGCTAACAATAATAACCAGAATGACTCTGTCGGGTCGGAGGTAAATAACCATCCCGGTTTGGTGCATCACCACGGACCCGCTTTTCCTCCACCTTCGTACGGATACAGTCAGCACTACGGTCGGGCCCCTTTTCATCAACATGGCGGACAACAAAGCCCTGGCATGGCAGCTGCTGCGGGTACGGTCGTGCAGTCGAGCAACATGATGGACCCGTATCAACCTAATTCACACGAACATGGATTTTCAAATCATCAGTTCAACAATTACAACCCATTCCCGAACAGGACTCCATATCCCGGCCAAGCATACGCCATGAACTCCCCTCGCAGTGCCCAGGCGCCGACAGCTGGGGGGCAGCCAGCTAATGTGAAGCAGCAGCCGCCAGCGGGAGGACCTACAGCAATGGCTGGATCTTACAATAACCAGAGATATAACATTGGAAACCCTCAACCAACATCAACACCGACACTTAATAAGCTCCTAACCTCTCCCAGCTCGACACGGGCATATTCAAACTACCCTTCTAGCGACTACAGTAGCCAAGAAGGAGCTAGTAAGGGACCAGCTGACATGGGCAGCAGTGGTCTGTATGGAGGGAGCAATCCGGGTTGGCAACAAAGAAGTCATCTCCCGTCGCCAATGAGCCCGGGAAGTGCCGGGCAGCCGCTAGCTAGAAACCAGGTAAAGTCACATTATTCACAAGAAAATGATGTGGGCTTTAGCAGGTCTCTTTCCCTCCTCCTAGCTAGTAGCAGGCCAGCCATTGTCTGATAGTAGTTCGCAAAGACTCTAAAATGGCTGCCTGTCGTGTTTTTTTCCTTTTACACCAAACCGTTATATAGCTGCTTATTTTAATACACCTCTTAAGGTATGTAGCAGGACAAGAGTGCCGCGTGAAGTAGACATTACGTTAAGTTGTTGAAACGATGCAAGGACGTTCAGGGAACCAAGAAGGCCCGACTTTGTAAGGGGTCGAAAATACTCCGTGAAGAGCAACGGCTCTTTTTTCCCCCCCTCCGCTAGCTTTTCTACATATGTTACATGTTAAAGTTATTATGTATTGTGTAATGAATGTGTTCATAAAGTACGGGTGGATATAGGCTATCTTGCTTTCATACATATTAGTGTCTGACAGTTGCTAATGCGGGCTATGTTGTATTGTTTTCTTGTCCGATAAGCTTTAATTTTGCGTATAGGACGGAAGGAATGCATTGTATGCCGAATCAGCCTTTCAGGGCTAGTTAAATGACCCGTCTATGTCCAATTTAAATGATGTAATCGTCCTATTAGATGCCAGGAAATCATTACGTTTTGCTCCCACTGATAAAATGAGTTCCGCTGTGCTGAAAAGCTGCCGGGCTTCCCATACATGCCACCCTGTAAACAGTTCAGCCGTTCAAGAGTGAGTGACTGCAGCCTTAGATTGCAGTTTGCGCTGGGATTTGAATTGTGGAGGTAAAATCCTGCTGTCAAAGCCAGAAGATAGTTGGTCTTTGGTTGACACGCGAGCTGAAATCTGATTGGCTCTTCATCTGCTGCTCTTGGCCATTTATAATTACATGTGATGCAAGGCAGCAGAACTGATAAGAACACACAGCATTAAGTCATCATAGGGTCACCAGAGGTATCCCTGTTAAACTGCTGTGCTCCACATTTCCCTTTTCAACAAGAAACCATCAATGAGATGTTGATTCATACCTTTCATTTTATCTTTTGGGATATATTTACCCCCCCCCCCCCCCCCCCCCAAAAAAAATACAAAAACAAACAAACAAACAAAAAAACAAACAATTATTAGGTGTTATAACATGTATGTTTCATGGTTTTATGTTTACCATCAGAACCAATCCTTTCACACACTTTATTGCTTGATGGCTAAATTATGAACTGGTGAACTGGTGTAATTTTATGACAGGTAGAGCATTGTATTGTTTCAAATCCAATTTTTAAACCATGTGACATGATGTTCATCATAAGCAAGACTTGTATTTTAACTTGCTCAATAGCAAAAGGAAAGTGTGACCTCAGCCTGTGAGTGTGTGTGTGTGGTTGTTTCTGCTGTGTCTGGCATGCCACACAAGTTTGACTGTGTGACTGCAAAGAATTCGCCCCAATCCTCCCCCCAAGCCAATCAGAAGGCAGTCCACCATCTCTCACCAGCCAAGGGAGTTTCCTCTCTGTCTTATGCAGATTAGCCATGTGCTGCTCTTATTTATTTCACATCATTATATTGGATCTGCAAAATGTCATCCAAGGCATTTTGTATAAAGTTTGCATACTATTCTCTCAACGAAGTTCACATGTAGGAATTGTCCTGATGTGATGAAAGGGTCTGCTTTTGAAGTAGACATTCTTCAAAGTATCAGGAAATTCCTGTCCAGAGTGCCAACCAATTTTGGTGGAGGTGAGGGAATAATTGGATCATGCAAGTTACTGATATGTTGACAATTTGGCATAACACTTTACCCGAGAAAGAATGTTTACGCTAACTGTTGGCCTATAGCCAGAGTATGCTCTTGCACACTTTTTACTCTCCCCGGCTGTTCTGAAAGTGCTCGCTTCATTTCTGGTGTCATTCATCCAGAGCCAAACTGCCCTTTCTGGGAAAAAACTACTTGGACCAGATTCAATGCAGTAGCACAGCTGGGATATGTTTAAGATTGGGCAAACTGCCCTCCATTTGAAAGTATATATATATATATATATATATATATATATATATATATATATATAGCTCTGTTGACTTCTGAAACTATGGCAAAGGGAGGTGAAAAAAAAAAAAAACTCCAGGTAATCACCGTGGGAAATAAGGTGGAGACCAATTTCATCCATCACCAAAGCATGTTTTTTCACAATCAGTGCCGAAAAAGTTACACACTGCATCACCATATTCTACAGACTGAGATGAACACTCTTATGGCATAATTAGGAATGAATGCATCGAAGTTATCACACTTGCGATTTAGATTTCCCTGCCGCTTGGTCATTAAGTTCATGTATTTTCTTGTGTTACGATGTCCAGCCACCTGGTCCCATTGATCCAATGGGAAAAATGAGAAGTCAACCATATGCATCAGGCAGTCCGTACAGTCAGCAGTCGCAGCAGGGGCCTCCCACGGCTCCACAGCAGGGGCCCAGTTACCCTGGCCAGGGTTATGGCCCTCCTGGTCCCCAGCGATATCCAGCAGGAATGCAGGGACGTACCCCAGGAGGCATGGGTGGCATGCCGTATGCTCCACAGGTATTTTACTTGATTTTTCTTTATCAAAAGTAAATGCACAGTGTATTGGTTTAATAAATATTAGTGTGTGTGTGTGTGTGTGTTTTTCTTTACATCTCTTTAAAGTGTTATGTGTTTATCCTTCTTAGATGGGATCTTACGGACAGCAGGGACCAGGAGGCTATGGCTCCCAGGGCCAGACACCATATTATGGCCAGCCTAGCCAGGGACCACACCCAAGCCAACAACCAACCCCCTACTCCCAGCCTTCACAAGGACAACAAAGTGGCCAGACCCCTTACCCAGGGCAACCCCACCCTCTGCCAACTTCTGCTTCACATACCCAGGGAGGACCACCTTATCAGCAGCCTCACATGCCCACACAGTCCCAGGGGCCACTGTCAGTGCCATCCCAAGGGCCCCCACAGTCACAACCACCTTATTCACAAGCCTCAGCCCCACAGACCGGCCAATCTCTCTACGCCCAGCAGCAGGGTCCACCCAGCCAGGCCCCACAACAGCCAAGTTCCCAGGATACCCCTGGATCACAGGGCCAGTCCAATTACCCAGGAACCACACAGGGTCCTCAGCAGCCCCCCTCCCAGCAACAGCAGGCACAGTCTCAGCCTCCACAGCAGCCACTGGGACAGAGCCAACAACACCCACAGGCCCAGCCTACAGTGTACCCACAGAATTCTCAGCAGCAGCAGCAGCAGCAGCAAGCACAACAGTCACCTTATCAGCGCTTCCCTCCTCCACCACAGCAGGTACTACCCTCAGACTGGGATCATATTCATCATACATAATTACCTTTCTCTGTGTGTTCACAGACAGGCTTTCCCATAAATCTAGTAGTATACTTAAGCATATGTTCTGATGTCTTTTTAGGAGGTATCTCAGGACTCATTTCAGTCCAACGCCCCTCCATCCACTCAGCCTAAATCTGGCCCAGAGGATAGTCAGGGCCGTCCCTCCAGCCTTCCGGTCAGTTATGCTTATTATATCACTGCTGGAACATAAAATGTCCTTTTCACTCAGTGATTTTTTGTTTTTCACACCCTCATATAAGAAGGCTAGTTTCTATTTGTGTCTTGTAGTTTTTACTACGCAAGACATGAATATTAATGCTTCACAAATGGACAGTTTGGGGCTCATTACACTTCAAATTCCTTTTGTGTTGCTTTCACTGTCTCTAGAAGCTGTGTGCTTGTATTTCGGCTGCTATCCCTCGGTAATTTTAGACTGTGTGTGCTGCTGCACATTTTAATTTGTTGAGAGTTGGCTTATTCCAGAGGAAGAGGTGCTGTGTAAACAGGTAAAACTGAGATGGGTACAGGAGAGTTTGTTTGTGTATTAAAATCACATGGCAAGGCTGCTGCAACATGCTGATTCAGCTCTCATCCTCCAAACCTTCGTAACCATGACAACCCCTGGCACTGATGCACATTCATTTTTTTTCTTTGAAAGAGATAAACTGTGTGTGTGTGTGTGTGATTACTCTTTGTGTGTCACTTGTATCTAAACAAAAGAGGGAATTGCACGCTAATGCTAATATTATAGTGAAATGAATCAATATAAATAAACCATAAAAACTATGATGAATTTGTTTGAAAATATAAAAACATGCTCTTGTCAAAATGCACAAGAGTTGTTTGCTGTAATAACCCTTGTTTGTCGACTCTTCCTTTGCTTTTCTTCTATGTGTTTCCAGGACCTGTCAGGGTCCATCGATGACTTGCCTATTGGTGCAGAGGGTGCCTTGAGTCCCAGCGTGAACACATCGGCTGTGTCAAACAGCCAGGGCGAGCAGAGTAACCAAGCTCAGTCGCCCTTCTCTCCTCACACATCGCCTCACCTGCCAGGCATCCGAGGGCCTTCCCCTTCCCCAGCTGGCTCCCCTGCTAGCACCAGTACATCGCGCACAGGACCGCTCTCACCTGCCAACATGCCAGGTGGGCTGATCACTTGCACTCTGAAATGAGACCTGATCCGCAACAGAATTTTGATACTGGTGCTCTCAACATCAAATTAGTCACGTCAACATTTTTGCGTTGATTTTGTATATCAAGGGAAGAATGCTCTTCATATTGATGTAAATTCTATCATCATGTTTTTTACATTTTTGCTTTGTATTTAATGGAGAATACTAACAAGAACAGGGAACAGCGGGGAAAAAAAGACCAACAAGAACAAAAAAAAATACTGTTATATACTAAACTGATACAATCAAAACACTTAAATCCTTATTTTGATTATCCTGGAAATGGGAGTGTAGTGTGGTGGCGTTAGAGGATATAGGGAAACTCCAACTATGTATCGCAGTTTGCCATGAGTTTTATAGCAAGGCAGATGAGATTAACATAACAATTAACTTTAGTTATGATATTTTATAACCGCTAATAAATAAGATGGATTATATTGGGGTGAGTAAAAATTGACTTGGGCAAGTAGATGGTTTGGCAAGTAGATTTCTGATCCACTTGCCCAACAAGGCAAGTAGAAACCTGAATGCTTTCTTACGCTAGTTATTAGTGGATGTCCTGTAATTATAGTTTTCCTTAAAACTCTGCCTGATATACACTCGGGGTCTTGGCTACACTTAAAAGTATTTAAATTGTAACGGTCAGACAACGCTTGTTCACAGAACATCCATTTGTAAGGAAAATATGGAATTGAGAATGGTTGTAGGTCGACTTTGACTCGTTTTTACAAAAGTCTGGCAAAACATTGCAGCCGCATACCTAAATCATCATTTCATAAATCATAAAAAGATTCGTCAGCTGTGGTAGCTACATTGTAATCACAGTGGCTCAAAAGTCTGCAATTGTGCTGTCTTTTTTTGAGCTCATACTAACTCAACTTCAATATTATTGTTTAGTTACCCAAATGCCTCCCAGGCCATCAAGTGTGCAGTCAGATGGGAGTCTGCATCCTGCAATGAGCCAGTCTCCAATGGCTCAGGACAGAGGTATGCTGCAAACTGTCCATAAATATTGACATGTGAAAAGTGTTTGCTGTTGCATCTGAGTCTGAGCACTGTCTATCCCTCTTTGCCCCTTTTCAGGGTTCATGCAGAGAAACCCTCAGATAACCCCTTATGGTTCCCCCCAGTCAGCCTCTGCGCTGTCACCACGTCAGTCCTCTGGGGGACAGATGCATCCTGGGATGGGTCCATATCAGCAGAACAACTCCATGGGTGGCTATGGACAGCAGGGAGGACAATATGGCCCTCAAGGTGTGTACTTTCAAATAGCCTCTGTCAGGGTTTGACTTGAAGAGAGTCTACAGCCACTTTCAGACAGGCATTGCGCAACAACGCTGAAACGAATTCCCTTCTCTGTGACCCCTTCGGTGTTTTTCAAACTGGACCAGCCCAAGACGTCACGTCGGTGTGTGCGTTCACAGTCTATGTCGGTATTCCGCAATGTTAAGAAGCGTGGCGTACGACGCAACAGCGAGCATAAAAGCTGATATATTTCACTATCTCTGTAGTTTAGAGGTCATTTTCTGTGCTTGTTCTTCAAATAATGGACTTCCTGTTACGACCGGATCGTTAGATCCCCCGGGTTAGACCGCACACCTGAACATATTACTACAACGTCACACCCGTTTCGCAATGCCGGGGCACTTCATTCAGACAGACGCCTGTTTCTGCGTCACAGAGGTGGAACAAACTGACACCCCATTAAGCCTTCATTGCGTTGAGACAGACGTTGGGGCGGAATAAAGGCGCAACAAGCCCGGAATGAAAACGCTGTCTGAATGGGGCTTGTCTTTATTTTGTCAGAAATCTGTTGCGATGTTGAGAAAATAACTTTTTGTAAATTTGTAAGGCATACATTTGGATTTATAAAGGTTATTCACGTAATTTACAGTATTAATTTGAGAAGTTTTCTCATTTGCATGTCCCATTAGACAAACATAAGGAATATATCTACCTCCCTCATTGCAATACCATGCTATAGTAGGTCCCTCCCTCTGACTACTGCTGCTATTTATAGCTGTGAAGCAGAAAGTCAGTTGACGTAGCAGAGCTCCTGTCAGTAGAGCTGAGACTGTGACGAAGGCTTCTTGCTCAGGGTGCATTGCTCTTTCTGTTAGCACACTGGAGGGAAACAGTCTGCTTCATAGCTTTAATAATCCACTTTTAATATTGAATACAAATAAACTTCTGTGTGATTCTGCAATGACTTTTCCAGACCGGTGAACAATTACAGCCAATTGATTATTGTTCATTATAATGTCGTCCTTAGGTTATCCCCGACAACCTGGCTATGGCAATATGCCTAATTCAAACTACCCCGGGCAGGGCATGGGCCCAATGAACCCCATGACAGGACAGGGCGGGGGACCGCCATATACCGGCATGCCTCCAGGAAGGATTCCTCCTAATCAAATGGGTGCACGTCCCTATGGCCCCAATATGGGTCCAAATATGGCCCCCAACATGGGTCCAAACATGCCTCCAAACATGGGCAATATGCCACCCCAGGTAGGGTCAGGAATGTGTCCTCCTCCTGGCATGAACAGAAAGCCCCAGGACCCTGCAGCCATGCAGCACCCTGCCACCAACTCCATGCACAACAGGTGAGTTTATGATGGATGATTGATAGGCTACATGTATTTACTTCAGACAGACTTTTGTGAATGCTGGATGTTCATGTTTTCTCCTCTGTCCAGGATGCCTGGTTACCCCAACATGTCTCCAGGCATGATGGGCTCTGGCCCACCCTATGGTCCTCCCATGAACAATATGCCTGGAATGATGAACACACAAGGTGGATCACCTTATCCAATGGGGCCAACCATGGCCAATAACTCAGGGGGTAAGTTATCCAGAAATAACTCTACTTAGCGTTATTCTGTTTTTACTGTGACAGTTTCACAGCTAACTGCATATCACTGTGTCCAGGTATGGCCCCCAGCCCAGAGGTGAACAATAAGATGAATAACAAAGTAGAAGTGAGTGTAACGCCCAAGCCAGAGTCCAAATCTAAGGTAATCTGTCGACTATGCATTTTTGAAAATCCATGAACATCTGAACAGTTCAATTGTCTTCTGTTGGTGTATCCAACATTCTGGTTTCATCATACTGGTTCCTCATTTCTGTTCCACAAAACAGAAGTCCAACTCTTCCACTACAACCAATGAAAAGATAACACGCCTGTACGAGTTAGGACCAGAGCTCGACAGGAAGATGTGGGTGGACCGTTATTTGGCCTTCATTGATGAGAAAGCCATGGGAATGACCAACTTGCCTGCTGTAGGACGCAAACCCCTCGACCTTTTCCGGCTGTACATGTCTGTCAAAGAGATTGGAGGCATGACACAGGTAATATGGCATAATATGGCATCCTGTACATTTTACTGGTTCCCTGTTGTCATCTCTGTTATAAATACGTCTTATTGTATCTTGTCTCGTCTCCCAGGTGAGTAAGAATAAGAAATGGCGTGATCTGGCCGCTTCCCTGAATGTGGGTACATCCAGCAGTGCTGCCAGTTCTTTGAAGAAGCAGTACATCCAGTGTCTATATGCCTTTGAGTGCAAAATTGAGCGTGGTGAAGACCCTCCTCCTGAGATCTTTACAGACAACAAAAAGAACCAAGCTGCTAAGGTCCAGCCCCCCTCTCCAGGTTAGAGCCGTACTCAGGCCGCATTCTTTCAAATGAACATGTGTGTTTTTGTGCATTCCAGTTCATACAGTCAACACAAATACATAACTTGTTTTTCAATGTCATTAATGTCATACACCACGTCTGTCTGCTCCTCTCTTATTTCAAACTGAAGCGTCCCTCTGCTCCACAGCAGGGTCAGGTTCTCTGCAGGGTCCTCAGACACCCCAGTCCACCAGTAGTTCCATGGCTGAAGGGGGAGACTTAAAACCTCCCACACCAGCCTCTACTCCTCATACCCAGATGCCCCCCATGCCAACTGGGCCCAGGTGACTTTTGTTAAAAACCTTTGTTTTAACCATTTGATTCTAGTTGTTGAAACATATTTTAAATAAACGAATTTCTGTGTACCCCTTTTCTCTCTCTTCCACTCACCCCCTATTTTCCCTTCACCTCTGCTTTTCTGTAGGAGCAGCGTTAACCTGCAGGACCCCTTCTCTGAAGGAAATGATCCTGCGTTCCCAAGGAAGAACATGACGCCCAACTCTGCCTATCAGTCTGGCATGAGTACACCAGACATGCAAGGGCGCATGAGCAACTACGAATCCAACAAGGACCCCTTTAGTAACATTAGGAAAGGTGGGCCCTCTGAATGGATTAGAGCTGAATGGATGGTGTTATCTTGGAAAGTAAAGTACATACTTAATTACCCATTCAGTTAATCTGTTCTAAAAAGGCTTTAATTGTGAATACATTTCCAGTCGGGGAGCAGTTTCTACCTGCTAACCAGGGCCCTAACAGCGGGATGGTTGACCAACAGCAGCAGCAACCGCCACAGCAGCAGCAACCGCCACAGCAACAACAACAGCAACAGCAGCAGCAGCAGCAGCAGCAGCAGCAGCAGCCTCAGCCTCAGCCTCAGCCTCAGCCTCCTTTCAACAGGGGACCGCCTGGGGCCATGGGCTCGATGCCAATAGGACCCAGACAGCAGTATCCTTATGGACCAGGCTATGACAGGAGGTAAGAATCACTTAATGGAATATGGCACTTTTATGCCCCTGCCAAAGGGGGCATATAGGGTTTCCCTTATCTGTCCATATGTACATACGTATTTAACGGGGAATAATCTGTCAACATCTACTCGAAATCCTCTGGAAGGAGCCCTAAAGGGCACAATTGAATTGAGGAGATTTTCGTATCAATTTGCTCACTTTGTAGTTTTTTTTTGTCCAGTTGCGGGGGCATCTGTGAACACAACTGATTATAACCAAGCTATTTGTGTGATCAGCCAAACACCAAACTTCCTATGCAGATCAGAAAAGGTATGATTACAGATGTGATCAAACCCAGTCTTGAAAGCTGTCTATGAGTGCGCGCCCCATGTACCGAGGCTTTAGTCCTCTAGCGGTCGGCGCGGGTTCAATTCCGACCCGTGGCCATTTGCCGCATGTCTTCCCCTCACTCTCTCCCCCAGATTTCCTGTCACCTCTTCAGTTGTCCTATCCAATAAAGGCATAAGATTTTTTTTTCAAGAAATCCATCCCAATCGGCAAAGGGGTTTGTTGGCTCCTTAGACACAACTCTACTTTGAACTGATTATGTTCTGCCATAGATCAATTCAGTTTTGTCGTGAAAAATTAATCAAATACTATGTTCAAATAAACACATCTAAAAACAGTTCATTTTTTAAAAGGAAGATGTGATTAGACTGTTGTATGTGTCATGTGTTAGCCCATCCTATGATTCCACTTTACCCGGCATTGTTTATGAAAGGGTAACCAATCTTTCTGTTTGTTGTTGCTTTTTAGTATTCATTCATTTTATTTATATGTAATGTAATGTAATGTAATATGTAATGTTTACATATAGTATCTAATACTTTGTCTTTGTGGTGGAAGAGGGCATGTGCATGGATTTGTACTGCTCTGAAAAACAAATCAATAGAAATAATAGATTGAAGAATTAAACCTCTACATTTAAACTTCAAGATTAAATATTTGAGAGATTGCAATTTAATTTGTTTTGTTGAGACTTCAAAAGCTGTTGTGGTCTTGGTCTTAAGGGCTGGATTAAAAAACAAACAAAAAAGACATTTTGGCTTGCAGCCAATCTTTAATCACAACCAGTAATGTGCTCATTGACGGACTGACTAACATTTGTTATCCTATGTTTTTAATGGGCTTTGACTAATTTGTATGTCTATGTGTAGAAAAATATGGAAAAAACGTTCTCTGTGTATTCTGATTTTCCTCAGATCGGAACAAGGAATGGGACCAGAAGGCAACATGGGATCTGGTGCTCCTCAGCCAAACCCTATGATGCCTGCCAACGCTGACACTGGGATGTATTCGCCAAATCGCTTCCCTCCACAGCCACCACGGTATGTTCAAATTGTACTCATTTCCCAAACTTCTCATGTTTTAGCTGCTATCAATGGAAACTGATCATGAAAGAAATATACTGAGCAACAGTAGAAACGCATAATTTTAAATACCCAATATTTTCCTTTCACTAGCCCTAATCTACTGAAACATGTGATACACTGAAATGACTCTTTTACGTACCCACAACCAAAACATGTTAAATCATGAATAACCATCATTTAGTCATAACAGTCATTGGTGCATTTCAGAGTAAATGATGGTGGTGGTGTTTTTTTTTTTTGTGCATGATTGAACACACCTGGCCAAGGCAATAAAATCCCAGGTCTAGTTAATGTCCTACTGAAACAACTGATGATGCCACAGATTCCACAAAACTTACGTGACCAGACAGTTGGGATGCTGATGGTCAGAATTCGGCAGACACATGTAGCACAGATGTTCCAGATGTTATGGCACATTGCACAGTGGAGGCAGATCACATTTAGTGACAAGTCCAGATTTAACTTGCACAGAGCTGATGGTTGTAGGCGTGTCTATCGTCGCCGTGGGGAACACTATCCTGCCGCATACATCCAGGAAGTGGACTGTTTTGGTGGTGGTGTCATGATGTGGGGAGCCATTGCTAATGGATGGCGGTCAGACCTTTTCCACAGCCACGGTACACTGACAGCTATTCCTTACTGAGATACTGTTCTAGGTCCACATGTCATTTCCAGGATACAGTAATCAGGCATCACCTTCATGCATGACAATACCAGACCACATGTGGCTCATGTCTGTCAGGAGTAGCCTATCTGGACCAGAACAATGTCGCTGTCCTTCCTTGGCCAGCATATTCACCAGATCTCAACCCAATAGAGCATCTGTGGAATGTGCTGGATCACTGGGTGAGAGAGAGAGATCCTGCTCCAGCAACACATGAACAATGTGTCACAGCACTGCAGGAAGAATGGCATGCCAATCCCACAAATCCAGATTAACCGTTTTATCAATTCAATGCAAAGGAGATGTGGCGCTGTGATAAATGCTGGAGGTGATCACAGGCGTTACTGACTGTTGTTGTTCTCTCTCACTATCCACACTTTTTGACTTATAAACACTAAGGCAGCAACCACTAATTTGCACAAAAATGATTTTTCTGTATGGCTTAAGGGTGAATAAACCTGTGTGGACCATAATTTGCCTTTTGATATATAATATGAACAGGATGGCATGACATCAAAAAAAATATGCGTCTCTACTGTTGCTCAGTATATACTGTTTTGTGAGTCCTAGAAGGTTTCAGAAATGCTAGAAATAAATGAAGGTTATACAGTAGGTTCTTGGTTATAAGACAACTTATTCTTCTTGTTGTACATCGTTATTACAAAATAATGAAAAATAACACTGGATTTCACAATATTTAGATTTTTCCATTTTGACAAATTCATCAGAACATGATCACATCATGACCATTACAATTTTGTTGCCATCCTTCATGTTGAATACTCCAACTCTTAGTCGATCGTCTTTACTCCTCTGTGGTTTGGGCTTTTTGTATGTGTATGTGGTATCTAAGCATGGAGTTGCATTGAGGCATATTCAGAATTCACGTTTTCCCATAATATTTACTAAAGGTCTTATCGGTTAGGAAAAATAAATAATCATATTGATACAACTGAGACAGGTATAATGAAGATTTAGTATAATGTAATTCAGTGTGAGACTGTTAACGAAAAGAAACCGTTGCAACTGGATGTTATTTGGTCATACATTCATCACTATGCCATAACGTTGACTGTGTCTATGACTGTACATGTGTAACACTGGAACATTTCTTAATCCAGTGAGTTAGAGATTCTTAATATTTTTCACGGTCAAGCTGACAACACATCTTGTTTTGCAGGCATGATTCCTATGGTAATCAGTATCCTGTACAGGGAACACCCCCTACTGGCTCCTACCCAAATCAGCAGCCTGGAATGTACCCACAACAACAACAGGTCAATATGATCCATGTGCTAAACTAATTGTCACTATTTGTCAATACATGGAACCAAATAAAATTAATGCATTTTTATTGTTTAATTGTGTTGCTACTCCTATTATATTTTTTTGAGATAGAAATAGTGTTACCAACACACGTCTTCCAATTTACAGCCTTTCCACTGAAATGGTGTGAAATAATTATCTCTGTGCTTTTTTTATTTGTAGAGTTACAAGCGTCCTGTGGAAGGGGGCTACCCTCCATCAAAACGTCATGAAACAGAGTACAGTGGACCCTTCCATGCTGGACAACAACAACCGCAGCAACAGCAAGGAGGTGCCTCTGCACCATCTTCAGGACAGCAGGAGACGTACAATCAGTACAGCAGTGGTGGGCCCTACCCTGTCTCCGATCGCCGTCCACCTGGCCCAGGCAATCAGTTCCCTTTTCCCTTTGGTCGTGAACGAATGCCGGGAGCAACAGGGCCCAATACTCAGCCAAACATGCCCCCTCAGATGATGCAGTCGGGTCCTGAAGGACCTCAGGGAGCTATGTGGCAGGCCCCTCGAGACATGAACTATCAGAATTACCCCAGCCGACAGGGTGGTCCTGGTGGCCCTCCCCAGGGGCCCAGTTACCCAGGCATAAACCGCTCAGAGGAGATGATACCGTCAGACCAGCGCATGAATCATGATGGCCAGTGGGGGGGTCAGATGGGCCCACGGCAGCCTCCTTACGGTCCAGCAGGACCTGGAGCACCAATGTCTCGTTCAGTCCAGTCCAACTACCAGCCTCCCCAGGGTGTGCAGAACCACATTCCACAGGTGTCCAGCCCAGCCTCCATGCCTCGCCCTATGGAGAGCAGGACATCACCTAGTAAATCTCCTTATATGCATGGAGTAATGAAGATGCAGAAGGCTGGCCCTCCAGTGCCTGCATCTCACATAGTGCCCCCTCCTGTGCAGTCGCCTCTAATAAGGCGGGACATGCCTTTCCCCCCGGGTTCTATAGAAGCTACTCATCCTGTCCTTAAACCACGTCGGAGACTCACCGTGAAGGATATTGGTATGATTATAGATTAAAAATATCGTTGCAATCTTGCAATATTGACCTTCTTTATTATTGACGGCACAACCTACTGTTGCTCAGTCCACCTATATTGTTCCAAGCTGTTGCTTAGTGAGTATTTGGTATCAATTGTGTTTTTTGTCATCACTCCTTAGGAACTCCAGAGGCCTGGAGAGTCATGATGTCATTAAAATCTGGTTTATTGGGTGAGAGTACATGGGCTTTAGATACCATCAACATTCTTCTGTATGATGACAGCACTATTTCCACCTTTGATCTCAACACGGTGAGATTTAACATTGAGCTCTTAATGGTAGTTTATAATAGTGCACTTTGTGTAGTTATAATATATAATAATTTCTGTATTTATGTTATTTCTTCAGTTACCTGGCCTACTGGAGTTGGTGGTTGAGTATTTCAGACGCTGCCTCATTGAAATCTTTGGTATTCTGCGGGAGTATGAGGTGGGAGACCCTGGTCAGAGGACACTACTTGACCCTGATGCCTTGAAACAAAACTTGGGCAGCACAGAAGAAGAGGAACTGCAGGCTGAGGACAGGGAACAAGAGGAAGAAGATGAGGAAGAAGAGGAGGAACAGGAAACAGAGGGGCCAGCTAATATAAAAGAGGAGGAAGAGCGACAGCAGTGCTCTGAGTCTCAGGATCAAGATGTGAAAATAGAAGATGAGGAGAGGAAAAGCAAGGGTGCTTCATCTGAACATACAGGCTCATTGCAATTCTTAGCTGTCTATGAGAGACCCAAACAGGCCAGCAAATTTGACAAATTTCCCATAAAGGTGGTACGAAAGAAAGACCCATTTGTGGCTGGCCAGTCCAATAATCATGGTAAACTGCAAGAGTTTGACAGTGGGTTACTTCACTGGAGCGCTGGAGGAGGAGACTCAACAGAACACATCCAGGCTCACTTTGAACCACGCAGAGACTTCTTGGAACCACGAGAACGAATACCTGTGCCCCCAATTTTACTCAGGCGACGAGTCCCAGAAGAAGAGATACAGCAACATTTTTTGCCAACTGAGGAAGAGAAAAGGAAGCATCGCGATGAAGAGGAACAGCCCAAAGACACATCTTCCTCAGAGAAAGCAGTGGACTTAGAAAAGGCCAGCCCCTCGCTCAACAGTGAGGACGAAAGAAAAACGGATTCTGAGACAGTTGAAAAAGGTGGTAAAGCTCACCAGGACAATAATAGACCCATTCTTTCCTCCGGCAGTTTTTTTACCCAGAAGGCTCGGCAGACTGGCACCGTCCTGGAGGATGAGCCTCACAGTAAAGACGAGGGGCCTCTCATTGCACTGGCTAACTGGCAGGATTCTTTAGCCCGCCGCTGCATTTGTATCTCCAATATTGTCCGCAGCCTCTCTTTTGTGCCAGGCAATGACCACGAGATGTCCAAACATCCCGGGCTGCTACTGCTACTGGGACGCCTGATCCTGCTCCACCATAGGCACCCTGAGCGCAAACAGGCTCCGCTCACCTACGAGAAGGATGAGGATTCAGATGAGGGAGTGGGCCAAAGGGATGAATGGTGGTGGGACTGCTTGGGGCTCTTGAGGGAGAACACGCTGGTCACATTGGCCAACATCTCAGGCCAACTTGACCTCTCCATCTACCCTGAGAGCATCTGCTTGCCTCTGTTAGATGGTCTTCTTCACTGGGCTGTCTGCCCTTCAGCAGAGGCCCAGGACCCCTTTCCCACCCTGGGACCTCACAGCGCTTTGTCACCTCAGAGACTGGTCCTAGAGACGCTAAGCAAACTGAGCATCCAAGACAACAACGTGGACCTCATCTTGGCCACTCCGCCATTCAGTCGTTTGGAGAAATTATATGGGAACCTGGTGCGGCTAATCGGAGACCGGAAGATTGCGGTCTGCAGGGAGATGGCCGTGGTCCTACTGGCCAACTTGGCCCAAGGTGATAGTACGGCAGCACGCGCAATTGCTGTTCAGAAAGGCAGTGTGGGCAACTTGCTGGGCTTCCTGGAGGACAGTCTGGCTGCCACACAGCTCCAGCAGAGTCAGAGCTCTCTGCTACACCTACCGGGGATGCACTTCGAGCCCACAAGCCCGGACATGATGCGGCGAGCTGCCCGGGCTCTGCATGCCTTAGCAAAGGTGGAGGAGAACCACTCAGAGTTCACACTACATGAGTCCCGACTCCTTGACCTTTCAGTGTCTCCATTAATGAACTCACTTGTTTCTCATGTTATCTGTGATGTACTCTTTTTGATTGGCCAGTCATGACAGCTGTAGGGAGCCGTGGCTCCACCGTTTGGGGGTTTTATCCCCTATTCCCTCTTCCCTGGAAGCTTGGCTTGTGTGTGTAACAGGGCAAGAAAAGTTCAAGTGACTGTCTTTAATTTATGAAAATCCTTCAGATTCCATTCTCTGAACCCCCCAGGCCAACCTTGCTTGATGAGGGTAATCACAGAGCTGTGGTGGATTACATACCAGGGAGATGCCCACAAAGTGATACTACTTGCAACATGAATGCCAACTGGATGACACAGAGCAGAGCACCACGGCTGGGAGACTGTTCTGCACTTGGGGAAAGTACTTTTTAATAAAGATAAATAAATAAGTAGCTGAAAAACAAAAACTGTAACCAAAGTTGCTGTCTCGTTTACAGTGAGTTTGGGAGACACAGTGTGCCCTAGCTCTCCCCTCGAGGACACGTTGAGTCTGTAAGTTGTTGACATTCAGAGGTGAAACAGACTGACAAGTGGCCTACTGGTTATAGTTGCTGGAGTTGGATTCTCACCAGTCAGCCTGAGACAAAACAAAGTGCTGTCAACAGACACCTTCACAAGGGAGGCCTGCGCAGTGTGCAGTAGATTGTAGGACATTTTCTGTACCGTACTGCTCTTCAGTGTAAGGATTCACATTTCACACAGAAGCAGAAGATGGAGCTCTTCTAGAGTTATGAGGTCATTTTAGTTTGGTGTTAAACAGAAAATGGCTTTCTTCCCCAAAGTATCAAGAACCAACAACACCCTTACCTCCTCTTATCCCTTGATTGTATGAATACCCTTATCAAAAGAAATCACCTCTTAGGACTGGTTTTCAACTTCAAATGCAGCTTTGCTGTGGTGTATATATAATGTTGTACATTACACTTCCTTTCTCTGTGTCTGTCTCTGTCTGTGTCACTATTCTCACACTTGTTATCGGTGAGGGATTAAGGCTGATGTGAGTTTGGTGTGTGACCTCCAGTCCCTGCAGATTAGACCCACAACTCTGGTCTCTCCACAGCTCCGTAGTACAGCAGACACGGCTCAAACCTGTTATCTCCTGGTACAATGAAAATAAACTAGATGAAGTACACATTTGACAATTTTTCTTCAATCATGGATTCTTCATATTTGTATTTCAGACTATGTAGCTAAGACATGTAAATTCCTCCCTTTTCCCTTTTTTTGGCTCGATGAATATCATTTATTCAGTATGAAATCTTTATACTATATGTTCCACGTGGTAAGAATAAATGTACATTAAATCTTCGTAAGCTGTTTGATGGTTTAATTCTTTTGGTGAAACAAATCACATATGTTAATTCACACAATTGGGTTCAATAGAATTTATGAAATGTATTTTCACCCTCAGGAAACAGTCATACTCAGTGGACTCATGGAATTTTGGTTTTATTTTAAAACTTGAAGGATTGCACACAGGCTTTGGCTTTGTATGAACTGCTCTATTGCCTAACATTTTGGCTCATACCAATGTCAGACATCAAACAGAAATATGGGACTGCATGGATGAGCAGAGAGAATCACTAGTTAAAATCCAAATTTATGTGATTACAATATGCGTTTTAAATCCAAACAAATCAATCCTAATAGACAAAAGATATTATATATAGAGATATTTTATATGGAAAAACGTTTTTCACATTTTTTTAAATCAACAGGAGGATACGCCCCTTGAAAAACCAGTCCTTAAGAAGGAACCGAGCTCCGCCTGCTGGAGAGAAAAATGCGCGACATGGTCAGGCGATCACGACTTGACATACAACCATACAGTGTTATCAATGCACATGAACGTTTATGTTACTTCAGTAAATTCAAAGATATTATTGATAATACTGCATTCCACTTGAGTTATTCTTCCTAAATCGATTTAATTCATTGCGCATGTAGGGTTCTTCTCATCCGGGGTAGTATACTTTTATTTTGACAGTTCTACGGTAACACCGGAAGTGAAAAGAGGGTAATGTAGGAAGAGGGTTTGAGGACAGCGAAATATAACGCCGCTCGAAGACGAGTGGCTATCTAATAAAATCAGTGTCCATCCAATGAAAATTCACTAAATCGGATTTGGCGAATGTTTTTCTCTTAGCTTGCTATGTTTCATAGAAGGCATGACGAATCTAGCAGTGTCGTAGCAGCGACAATGCTCAGGCCTGTCAGGACCGGCTCATTAACATTTTGCCCGTCACATCAATGACCATGGATGTCAGAGCAGTTCTGCAGTTTGCCGCGATCACTAGGGGCTTGTCATTGCTTTTACAGGCAAGTTCTCGGCAAGTCTTGATAATTCTAACAATTTGCTCATTTTGATTTCTTAGTGAATAGCTACAACGTCATGTTACGTCCCCTAATTTTCAAGTCAGGTGTTCTTTAGTGGTCGGTAGTAAAACTGCGACAGAATGCAACAGTACATTTATGTGTCTGTATAGTGAAACATTCGTTTTAATATTTTTAAATAATTCCTCCACAGGCTGTCCTGAATGCTGCCATTCCTGACCATGATGCTGATGTGTTCAGGCCCCCACGGACAGAGGAGCGTCTGTATTTGGACTCCACAGTTGAGTGGCTGTTTGGTGGCCTCTCTCATTGGGACGCTGAGCATTTCCTCTTCATTGCTGAGGGGGGGTACCTTTATGAGCACAACTTTGCTTTCTTCCCCCTCTTCCCTGTTATCCTGCGGGGCCTGGCAGAGACACTGCTGTGGCCCCTGAGTAGTTGGCTGAGTGTGCGGGGGCGCTTACTGATGGCCGTGGCTCTGGGGAACAGTGCTCTCTTCCTGCTGAGTGTGGTCGCCTTCCATGCGCTGAGTAGAATTGTTCTTCAGGACAGACGTCTTGCTCTGCTCTCCAGCCTGCTGTACTGTGTCACACCTGCCAATGTTTTCATGACCGCTGGATACTCAGAAAGCCTGTTTGCTGCGCTCACATTTGGTGGTCTGTTCCTCCTGGAGAAAGGATTCACCTTCCGAGCCTGCCTGGCCCTCAGTATAGCCACTGCAGCACGATCCAATGGACTTGTTAACATTGGGTTTCTGCTGTATCTTCCATCACTGCACGCAATTTCCCAGATTCGTGTATATCGAGCAACTACAAAAGGCCATAGCAAAGTCTTCCACTACATTTGGGTCATCATCCGACTCCTGCTCACCTCCCTCTTTGGAACTGCAGTAATTGCCCTTCCCTTCTGTGCTTTCCAGTACTATGGTTACAGGACATTTTGCACACCATCAATCTCCTTGGGTCAGATCCCCTCTGCTCTGCTGTCATTGGCTGAAAGGAAGGGCTACCGTGTTCCAGATGAAAATGGTCCGCCACCCCTCTGGTGCATGAGACCCCTCCCCCTGCTTTATTCTCACATCCAGGAAGTTTATTGGGATGTGGGCTTCCTCCGATACTTTGAGCTGAAGCAGATACCAAATTTTATTCTGGCTCTACCTATGGCTACCCTCGGCATAATGGCAGCTTATGCATATTTTCAAGCAAATCCAGAACTGTGTTTGGGACTTGGACTTTGGGAAACAAGTGCAAATAAAGGGCTTGACAAACCTACACCAGGGATGTTCAACCCCAAAGTGTTTGTGTATGTTGTACATTCAACAGTACTTCTGGCGTTTGGAACATTGTGCATGCATGTGCAGGTAAGTAACTCATCTAAATCACCTTTTTTTTGTGGGACATGTAATCTCTCTGAGTCAACAGAACAGCTGTTAATTTGGACTCATTCCTGTTTGTAATCTACATTTCTAGGTTCTAACCAGATTCATGGCCTCCTCATCTCCCGTGCCTTTCTGGATAAGTGCACATCTGCTCCTCCTCAATGAACCCCTCCTTCATCGAAGGAAAACATCAAACCCCAGCGTACAGTTACAGACACATTCCAGAAATGGATGCAAGCACACACTTCAAAATCCCATAATTGCTCTGCTGCCACACTTCACAGCCTGTTCTCCAACCACACAAAGCATACTGGGATACTTCCTCTCATACTGGGTGCTTGGCCTTGCATTTCATTGTAACTTCTTCCCATGGACGTGACTTTAAACTTTTCTCTGAGCTTTAAATGCAATATTTCTATGTAGGACTGTGCTATACTATATTTTAAATGAAATGAATCTACATGTGTTTTTATATCAAGAATACATTTTTGTCATTTGTCATTTGTCCACATTTATGAAAAAATAACTATGATTATGTTGCCCTATCCTACATAGAACTTTACTGAAATTTATGGTGCAGATCTTCTCATCCAATTGTCAACAAATTTGATTTGTACATCTCTGTTAAATGTACTTGGAACAGTTTGATAACAAACTCATTTGTACAATATACTTGATATTGGGTTGTAAATGTTGGGAGACTATGGTTGTACTTGAAAAACTTATATTTTTATTTCTTTCTGAAGCTTTACATTTTATTTACTCTGTTTAGTATTGCACTGCATGTTTGGAAAACTTAATCCATATATATAGTTTGGGAATTTTTGATGTGAATGAAAAATAAAAATGTTGTTATTAAAGGATCCTCAATTTAATTTAATTTTCATTTAAAGGTAATTCTTTTATCTATTAATATAAAACTGCCATATTGTGTTTTGTTGTAAAAAAAAAAAAATCAAATTTACTCTGTCTGTCACTTATGCAGATGGAGAAAGAATGGAACTCCTGTTTGCCACCCATGTTTTAGACCTGACCCAAAAAATTTGTAGAAAATCCTTGCATATTTGCCTGAAGTCTATAAATATAGATTTTCTTTAAAAAATATCCACTTATGTGTCATCTTGACGAACCAATATATTAAATTTCTAGTTAATATAATTACAATAGTTTGTGACCATATTAGTTTCTCGCATTGTATCATATGAAGTGAGTTTGTTATTGTTAACTTTAAAAAAATACACTTAATAAAGAAAGCTACCGATAGCTGTCTGGCCTCTCAGCTTTAAATGTTTGTCCACTGCCCCCCGCGGATGTGTTTGCCACTGATCTACCAATCATCTCTTCGCACAGCCGGTGTGCTCCTGGAGTTTCACGTCACTGGCGGATCCCTGTGCGAACGTCACCGGCTCACCGTACGTTGATTGACGGTGAAAGAGGAAAATCTTAACTATCAGAAGCAGCTTAAACCGAAACTCGTATATATGGAATTTTTGATAAGGGCGAGTTAAGATAACCAAACTAGTTCCAATATTTATAAATGACGTAATTCAACTACCAATGATGCTAGTTAACCTTGAGTCAGTTCGCGAACTAATTCAGGTCGTAAAACTCCGGAGAAGAATGCCTTTGCTTATCCGCTAGCTAGCTAGCTAGCATTAGCTTTCAGGATGGGGAACTGATACGGAACGTGAACCAAACAAACAAAAATATCACTGTAGAATGTCTGAGTCTTGAGAGTACCGTTTCTCGGAAACGTGGCAAGAAAAGAGAGTTCCGTGTGTGCCTTTAGCTACCTCCGAACCGTGTCGGTACTGTTTACATAATGAAGAACTGCGAGTACCAGCAGATCGACCCGCGGGCGCTGTCGGTGTCACCCTCGTCCACACAGAGCCACACCGAGAAGAGAGCTCAGCGGCCTCGGAGAAAGTGGGAAGTGTTTCCAGGGAAAAACAGGTTTTTCTGCGATGGACGACTCATGCTGGCCAGGCACAGCGGTGTCCTTCCTCTGACACTGGGTCTTATTGTTGTCACATGTGGCCTTTTCTTTGCATTCGAGTGAGTGCCTAGAGGGGAAAGAAAGGCTTTTGCATAAAAGGCTGCTCTGCACAAAATGATTAGGGGATAAAGGTGTTTTTAACTAGGGTAGACTGAAACAAACCAATCTCTTTCCTTCACAGTTGCCCATTCCTGGTGCAGCACCTGACCGTCTTCATACCGGTCATCGGTGGGGTGCTTTTTGTGTTCGTCATCATCTCCCTGCTAAGAACCAGTTTTACAGATCCAGGCATTTTACCCAGGGCCACTCCAGATGAAGCAGCAGACATAGAGAAGCAGATAGGTGAGCACATCCTGGAATTGCACACTTGCTGTGGAACAGATGGGGTAAAAGAGCTTTGCCATATGGGGAATCTCTGAGGGATGTGTTTGTCATTGAACTGCAGACCTAAGTAGCTTTACTCTCTGTCATGGTAGAAGTGCACAAAAAGCAGACTTAGCTTTATTTGTGTTTATTCCTTATTACATCATGTCAGTGCTTCTTTGGTGAACTGTTGTGATCGAATGTGCAAGTCTCAGTGAGTCGCTCTCCTTGTACTTCTCTATTTTAAGATACCTCAGGATCCTCTACATATCGCCCCCCTCCGCGAACCAAGGAGATCCTCATCAACCAGCAGGTGGTAAAGCTCAAATACTGCTTCACTTGTAAAACGTTCCGCCCTCCTCGGACCTCCCATTGCAGCTTGTGTGACAACTGTGTGGGTAAGGATTTGATGAGAATTTACCTCTTAATCCAAATGCATTCAATTTAGCAACTAATTCATTAAATCTTAAATCATTGTAAGAGGAACATACCATAATGCTTGGCTGTAGAGATTCCATTAGACTGCATAATGCTTCCTACTGCATGTCAACCAGCTGATCTGTATTTTGGTATTTTTCTAAAATACCAAAAAGATAAAACTGTGTTCACTACTCTTACCCTTGATTTAGATTTGACTGCAAGGGAACCTTTATGAAAATGAAAATGTATGAGTGCCAGTTTTCTTTTTAAAGTCAGGAGTTTTGTATGTGTAGGATCGAGGTAGTTTGCCATAAAATGAGTGCTCTCTAAAGCATGAAGTCATTGACATGATGAAGCAAACAGGTCTTCGTAGGGAGAACCTGCAGAACGTGTCTTTACCGGTCTGAAATTTCTGTTCTGTTAAAAGCTAGGTTCACGTTTTTCAAGATTGTTTCAAAACACATTGACATGACAAAATGTACATACACATATGTTCTATTTGTGATTGCTGTAATCATTCCTTTGTCTTTATGCTGGCTCCTGAAAGATTCCTTCCAAAAGGGATTCCAATGGAGATATGGAGGATATCCATATCTTTCAGTGCAAAAATGTATTCCAATGTCCAGCAGAAGCCAATGTGACACACACTGTGTCCATTGTCTAACAAAGTTACAGTGTTTTTAGTACGAAAACCAGTTTAGGGAATTTCGTACTAAAAAGTCTGTAACTACTTGATCAGTGTAACTGAGACTCCTGAAGCCTCACATTAACATAAGTTAAGCTTTGGAATCAGTTCTAGCACAGAATGAGGACCGTGGATTTTGGCCCCCATAACATATATTGAAATTACATTAACAACGCATCTCTTTATGGGCTAATATGAACAGGAGGTATTATTTCAACAAACAAAAACTGTTTTAATGATCATATGGACATCTGACTGATTGTGAATCAAGCCTTTAACTGGAACTGCAAAAACCTAATTTGACGAAAATGAAGTTGGATCTAATTGCATTCAACATTCTCGGTATTTAGCCTAACCACCATTATACTTTACATCATATTAACCGGCCTCTAATCTCTGGTATGTTTCCTGTTTTGTCACCCTCAGAACGATTTGATCACCACTGCCCATGGGTAGGGAACTGTGTGGGCAAACGCAATTACCGCTTTTTCTACAGCTTCATCGTCTCTCTGTCTTTTCTGACATCTTTCATATTTGGCTGTGTCATCACACATATAACCCTGCGTAAGTACTCTCACTCTGTATAAAGACACAAGTCCACTGAATATATAGTGAATATGCTTGTTCCTGTCATCAAGAAACCTTTTTACAAATTACTTAGTTTCTGATTTGTTCTGTTCTCTCCAGGTTCTCAAGCAGGTAAAAGCCTTGTTCAAGCCATTCAAGAGAGCCCAGCTAGATATCCTTTATACATACCAATAGGTTACGTAAACCTGTTCATGAGATGGATGTGGTCTTTTTTTAAATTTGCTGCTGTTTTTGGCTAAGAATTAACATAAGTTACTGTGTTGACAACGCATTTCCCTCTGCTCCACAGTCTAAGCCCACACTTAATAGGATCAGAGAGTCCGCATCCAGTGCTTTTAGGCAGATGGCGTTCCAGTAGAGGGTTTGCTGCCTCATGTCCTTGTGAGATGATGTCAGCGGCTTGATAAATATAGACTAGAGAGTGGTTTGAAATGTTACTCACAGACAGGATGTGGAGTAATTTCCTCATGCTATGCATGACATGCATGACAATGATCTCATCTTGTTGGAGTCAGCATGTCTGTATGAATCCAGAAAGCATCAGTTGATTATTTCTCACTAAGTATCTTATAGAGCAGATGATCTGATTAGTTTTTGGGGAACTGATGGCATCGGTTCTCATTGTAATCATAACAACAGATGAATTCATGAATCTTCTGTGATTATCAGGCTTTGAATTTAACATGTTCAGTCCGATGGATTGCATTTCTCAAGCACTAGAAACAAATGTAAACCAATGATATTGCCTGGAACGTAGGTTAAAAAAAGATAGCGTGTTGTAAATAGCAACAATATTATAGTTTTGTTTACACCTGGATCATGCATTTGCAGTGATGGAATGTAACATACCTGTACTCAAGAGTTGCCTTTAGTACAATTAGGGTTACTTTTGTTTTACTTGAGTAATTACATTTGGTTTTACATTTAATATTCTAATATTGGAAAATGATCTGCCAATATATAAAGTGTGTGTGTGTTATTTGTGGTAAAATACCTTCAGAGTTCGGATTGCTATAACCAACACATGTTAAGTGAAGTTTGTCGCCATAGAAATATTTGGAAATTGATTCAATACTATGTCCATGACATAATTACATAATTAGTTTTATTTTGGTACATGAGGTCAAAGGGATATACAATTGCTTAGGTACCTCTTATAAATGTGTTTTGTGCAAGAAACAAACTGTGGGAGGAAAACAACTTCCGTTCATATCCCAGATTTTAATCATCATCTTTAGTTGCCATCCGTCTTAAATAATCACTGATAATTGTGAGGTAATCATGCCTTAACTCCTTGTGCACTGTGGTGGAGTTGGTGGTTTGTTTCTTCTCCATCTGGTCTATTCTGGGCCTCTCAGGCTTCCATACTTACTTAGTTGCCTCAAATCTCACAACAAATGAAGACGTAAGCACATGAACCCCTTTTATATCATACATTTGAGTTCATGATTGTTGAAACATACTTCATTCACTATCTGACCCCCTGTTTTATTTATTTACTGTGCAGATAAAGGGCTCCTGGTCAAGTAAAAGGGCTGCAGAGGAGTCTGAGAACCCATACAGTTACAACAGTATTATAACCAACTGCTGTGTGACGTTATGTGGCCCCATGCCCCCAAGGTGAGTGAAGATGTCCCAGTCTTGTACAGAGCTCACCCTGAAGCCACATTCAGACAGCGTTTTTATTTCGGAACTGTTGCGCCCTTATTTCGCCCCAACATCTGTCTGAATGCACTGAGGGCGTAATGGGGTGTCAGTTTGTTCCACCTCTGTGACCCCTCGGGAGGTAGTAAGAGTGCTGAACCAGGCGTCTGTATGAATGAAGTGCCCCGGCGTTGCAGAACAAGTGTGATATTGTAGTAATATTTTCAGGTGTGCGACCTACCCTGGGGGATTAACTATGCGGTAGCAACAGGAAGTCCGTTATTTGAAGAACAAGCACCGAAAATGACATATTGACAAATAAAGTGGCTTGTGTCTCACTCATCGTAGTCTAGAAACATTTTCCTCTGTTGGTCGTCAGTGGAAATGCCTAATTAGCGTTACCTTGACGATAGCACGAGTCACCATAATGTACCGTTAATGTTTAGGTGCATCAAAACATAATCCTCTGTTCTATTCTCTAGTTTGATCGACAGAAGAGGTTTCCTTCCCTTTGATGAGGCAATCCCTGCTGCGTCTGCCCCAGAGATGGAGCTGCCTCCATTTGTGGCCAAGAACGACGCTCACATGGTAGGATGAACCCGCTTGTGGTCCCTCCCAGGTCCTGACTGTTTCATAGCCCCTGTGCTGTTGTTAGGCTGCCCCACGTGTGCCTTCTCCACTTCCACCTTTACTCCCTGGAGCAGAGTTGCTTACATGCAGCACTTGGAAATTCTGCCTTGTGTTGTGAATTCGTACAATTTATACAATATTATTTACGACACCAGAAAGCAGAGGATGGATTTTTTTTTTTAATGGAATGACCTATTAAGGAGTCTCTGATTGGACTGGATCAATATTTCGAGGTCTCATTTTATGATGACTTGAACTCAACACACAATCTAAAGCCAAATGTCAGCAGTAAAAATGATTAAGATAGATTATTAGGATAAGTAGAGCTGGCATTCAACAGAAACTTCTACTGAGGAGGTCATGTCATCATGCTGAAATAATACTGCTTTGTCATTTGTTGTTTGAGCTTTAGAACAAAATGTCTGAGAGAGCACCTGGAACACTGTTTGGCATCATTGAGCAGTTAAAAATGCAAGAAAGTGGACAGAGAGTTTTAAGAGTTCTTAGTACAGAAATGTAACCCTTTGTTGATGCTGCTGCAGATTTGTCATGGCCATTTGGTAATGTGGGACAGTAAACATTGTTTTATCTTTTGATATTTGACTTGTATTTATGTTTGCTTACACTTTTAGGAAGTCAACTTGGTGCAGAATCTACCTCCTTGTTACTGTGCTACTGGGTTTTCTTGTATGTTGTGGTGAAGGTGTATGAACACAAAGGAGTTACTCCTTTTAAGTAGGACAGTCAAATGGTAATAGATCATATATTTAATTTGATTTATGAGCACTTTATCACAAATCACTTCTCACATGCCTTGAATACGTTTGTCACTCAATATGGTCAGCATATCAAATGTCTTGGGTATATCATTAGCTATATCTTTTTTTATTTCATTCAATCTGCTTCTTGTCTTGTTACATATTACCTAAGAAGTGTTTCTTTATATCTTACAATAAACATTCATGTTTGTATTTTGAGATTTTTGTCTGTTTTGAGTTTACTTTGACTCTTTTTTTCATGTCCTCATGTACACATTTGAATGTGATTGGGGGGGTGTGTGTGTGTATTTTCTCAGGTTACATTAGTAAATATCTTGGTTTATTTATCATGAACATTTGTTTGGCGTGCTCTAAATTCTTTGCTAGATGACAGATCTGACACTCAGTGATTGTATCCATTCCACCCTGCTAGGAGGAGAACTGTCAGGATTTTGCTTTGTCCTGCACAGCCTGAAGGGCACTGCTGCATGTATACGGGTTGATGGTAAGAGTAGGGGTTTAAGTTAAACCAATCATAACATCTCCTCACTTTCCATTAACCATGTCTTTTTCTAACATAGTTCATTTTTAGGTTTGGAGACACTGTCATCTTAACAGCTTTTTATTTCTGAGATATGTATATATATACAGTACCAGTCAAAAATTTGGACACAGTTTCCCATTCAAGTGGATGGGAGACTGTGTTCAAACTATTGACTGGTAGTGTATATATATTTAGTTAAACCCTGATGTAGTGGAGTGGTGTAGCTTTATTTGTGAATGTGCATGCCTTGCTATCATTCATTCTTCTGCCATTAACATTCCCTCACTTGCTTCATATGGGATGGAGCTCATTTTTGAAGGTTGATATTCTCACTCTTGTCCTCCATAGTTAAATGAGATGCTTCTTCTCACTCTGTCTTGGTGGTCTTGTGCATGCACTGCAACACAAATACAGTTCTGTATCTCCCTGTCTACTTTTATCAGATCCAGAGGAAAACAGGAGGAGAACAGCTTCTACTCACAAGTCACTCTTTATCCATGTTACACCATCTGCATCTAACTCACTTCTTCCATGCTTCTCCATTTGAATATTTTGACAATGCTACCATCAGTGCCATCATTGCTTTCACTGTGCTTTAGTGCTAAACTAATCATTGTAAGGAAATATTCGGATTTTCCTACACGTTTTTACTTTAAAAAACAAAAACAAACTGATAATATGGCCAGCTTTCCCCTTTGTCTTGACGTCTCCATCTTTTCCGTCCTCACAGTGCGCTCAGAGCACCAAGGATTTGCTGGAGAGGGCGGTCCACTCCATCGACTTTAATGGCCTGTGCCTCCCTGGCACCCCAAAGACCACCCCTCTGGGCTTGGAAGTTTCCAGCGCGGCAGCACCTTCCTCAGAACAGTCAGCCTCCGCTGGCTGCTCCCGACAACACGCCCGCAAGCCTGTGGCTGGCCCGTGCCCCTCGTTCAGCAGAAGCAGCAGGAGGGACTCCCTCCACTCTGTCAATCCAGCCTTCCGTCTGGCTTCTCCTTCCCCGTCGCTGAGCCGAGCCACCTTGATTCTGGGCGACGCACCCGACATAGGCTTCGTCGCACTACCCTGAGTGCACCCGGTAACCGTAAGAGAACAGAAGGAGTCGGGGTATACTTGTTCCTGCTGCAACCAGCGCTCCTCTGTGTCGCTGGCAGTGTTTCTGACCACAAAGAAACTTTTGATTGTGACGTTGTGTGTTGTCATTCTGATGAGTTGCTAATGCGTTGGCTGGAGGTTTTTTTTTTATGTTCTGAGAGTTTTATCTGCTATGTCCTACTATACTATATCCTAAATGTGTCGTTCAGGATGGAGGTAAATCTTTGTTATACTTGGAAGCACAATATAGTAATATTTTTTTAGCACCTTTTTATGAAGACACCCAGAACATGCCTCGTCACGTTCCACACAACCGCAAGCCATACATCACATTGTTAAAGTTCTTTCTGGCATCTTATGCAAACAGGTCTTTGAATCCGGGACGACCTACACTACAGCACAGAAACAGAAGTTTAGATATACTGAACTGACGCTCTGTGTAGTGAGCCATTTCAGGGTTATTATCCTGCCATCTCGATCTACGTCATGTCAGTGTCATTCGGTGGATCCAGCTTGACAGTATTTAGATGAATGAGCAGAGTTTGACTGTTCAGTTTTCATGTAATTTCCACTGTTTACATATCCAGGTTTTTGCTGTAATCAGTTCTTCATGTCTTCTACATGTCATTAGCTAAAGGAAAAACATATTTACTTTTTGTGACATGTATCGATTTAGCTGTGAGTCCAGATATATTTCATGTATCGCTGGAGACTAACTGACTCACATAGTTCCTCCAAATATTTTGCAATATCCATTTTTTGCGTTATCTAATTTGTTGAATGTCAAAACCAAGTATTTAATTTAAAAATAGAGTTGCCTACTGCCTACCAGATCTTGGATTGTAGCCTTTATCACAGACACACTGTTTCCTATTAACGTGAGTTACATGAATAATTTCGGTACGAGTGAGCATCTGTGTTTTACCATATGTCACATGTCATCACTAAGTAAGTGGTTACAGCACAGACTCAGAGTATGGATTGTGTCAAGAATGTTCATGAGACCTCTTTACTTCTAATTCCTTCTAATGGTTTTGACTTTGACCTTTATTTACAACATGAAACTTTAACCTCACTCTCTGACGGTTGAGTACAATTTCTTGTTAGCGTAAATGGCAGGACTTAGCTTGTGCCACTAGGGGTCAGCATGTGTTAAACGATTGCAGCCTAGTTGGAGGGAAATTTAGCAACATGAAAATGTTTTCTTTATTTTTGTGATGTTTTATTTATAATTTTGTAATGTTGAAACTGTAGATAGGTTGCCAAGAATCCCTTTTCGATAGTCGTTCATGTTTCAGTTTGCGTCAAGGCCTATAGATTGTGAGGACAATTACAAGAAGAGCTTGTAAGAAAAAAAAACTTGTCTGTATTTTGTAGGATCTAACACTGGAACTGTAACATTTGATCAATAAAAATGATGACTTTTGTTGTCTTGGTCTCTTGGTCCGCTTTATTTAAAGTCCAGTGAATTTAAACAGACCTTTGTCAAAATACAGTAAATAAACGATAGTTTGGTTCATCGGCTCTGACAGCTCCCTTGTGGAGACAGATGCATGTTGACCACATGTGGTTGGAGATGCAGTGATCCAGCAATGAAAAGGGTCTGTGAATGTGTGTGTGGGTTAGGAGTTCATCAGCAACACTCAGTTAAATCAGAAGATGCTTAGATAAATTGCAATAAACCACAATTTGTGAGTTACCCCACCATGTCATGTCCAGTCAAAAAAGAGGATTTTCATAATAAAGCTATGTGCTTTATCCTCCCTCCATCTGTAGAGATGGACCCCCACTTAAGAGGGCCTTTAATACTGTGGTTTAGACATTGTTTCCACTCTCATAAATCATAAATACAGAATAGAAAATAATCTATGACTGTGTGGCAACCCAACTTGTTTCCTTAGTATTGCTGATGACATGACATATGTTCTATGTTCAGGATTGTCCTTTTTAAAAATCCATTTTGCCTGTAATTACTGAAATTGAAAACTGGAGACAAATAGCCTGACTGCCAGTGATCACAGATGGACTGTGGCAGCTGGAGTCTGACTGCACTCAGCTGTCACTACAGTGTGCAGGAAAGTGAGAACGTAGCTGTGGGGTCCTCTGAAATCACTGTTATGGGAGCTTTCTTTGAAGGGGTTTCTGTAAGTGAAAGCTGGTGTTGCTTTTTAAGGAGGATGCTTTGAATACACAACTGAAATAATCTTCTAATATATAAATGTGAGAGAAGTAATTTTAATTTTTTTTTAAAATGCACTAGGTAAATTTGGGTAAAGCCAGCTGCAGTACACTTACTAGTTAACAATTAAAATATAATTATTATTGTATCAATCATAAAATATTGGGCTTGACACAGAAAAAATAAAGATATACAAGAAGAAAATGTTTGAAGAGAACCTTGTGCCACAGCTCCAGTTGGATTCAGACAAAAGACATTCTTGGCTGCAACATATTTGTTGTGAAATGTGATGACCGTAATCGATTCCTTGGGATTTTGATAAATCTCTGACATAAATTGACTTCAAAACAGTCCTTGCTCAAGCAGGCCAACCTACTCTATACACCACTAACATAAAACAGATGCTCAAACTTTTTTCTCCCAGAAGGAAAAAAAGCAGAGGTATCTTTGTGTTGCATTTTGACATTTGCAGAGGAAACCAAATGTGAGGATGCATTTGATTTACAGCAGTAAAGGTATCAGGCCATCGGTGTGCCGTGGGTGTATTTGACAGAAGTGTTGACATGTGGATTAATCGAGACCTCACAGGCTGCAGGTTGCTGTGTCCTGTGTGTCATGCTCTTTAACCACAACTGGTCTGACACAGAGATGGACAAAGCTACCCAATGGGTGAGTGGTTTAACTTCCTGCTGGCCTTCAGAATAAGAGGCTGTATTATAATCAAAAGGGTGACTTTATAGTAGGTCTTAAACCAGACAGACTCTTTTAAATACAGTATTCTTAAACATCAGTGGATGTTTGAAAGCTTAGACTGGCAGGTTCTACTCCACTCCTTTCAGTTGATTAGTGGCCATAAATAGAATCTGTCTCGACAAAACGTCTCTGTCTAATGTTACACTTTTACTTGGTCGATTCCTTTATCTTTTTCAGAGATGCATAAGCAGCACAGAGTAGGAAAACAACCATGGAGAACCACACATTTCACCTAAAACTAATAAATTCCAGCTCTTCAAAGAAATTTCCCACTACCAACTCACTTCTCTGTGATTCATCATGCTCGGTCTTCTTCCACGTTTGGCTCCTGCTGTCATGCATGCAGCTGTGCGTCACACTCTCACAAGTCTTCTCCTCATCGCTCGCTAGTCAGCAGAAGTGAAGTACCTCTGTGACCAAAATGAGTGACACAAGGTCAGGGCTGCGGTCAACATCACCACTGCAGTGATTTTTGAGAGCTGCCTCTGCTGAGCATTGAAGCTGGATATAATTAACCCCGTATTAAACAATCAACCAGCTGCCAGCAAGCATAGTTTGTTGCCAAGGCCTGTGAAACATGAAATAATTGAATCATGGGTGTAACTTGCACATGTTGGTTAAGATTTCTCACTCTTGGATAATGAAATGTGTTACAATCAAATTGTCAGCTATTCCTCCATACTTGTGCATCCTAAAAGTGGACGTATGCTGCAAAATGCTCACAACAACTTGGAGCTATTTGACATCCTAACAACAGTCAAAGCTGATAAAAACTAGCTGTCACTAAAAGCAAGACAGCATGTATTTCAGTGTGAATGCACCCGTGTTTGGGGTTTGGTCAGTACCATATGTTTGTGTATGGCTTTTCAAGCATGTAAAACCATTAGATTTCATAAGCTGTGTATTTGGAAAAGGTGGCTCTTAGCAGCATAGTGTGAACACCCATGAAAACATTGAAAGGCTTTTAATGCATGAAGCTCATATGAGAACTATTCATTGTAATCTATTGGTTGGGTTGTGTGTTTTGTTTGTTGAGTGATCCACTCATGAAGCACAGGTCTTGATTGTGATCGCCTATCTTCACAAAAACGGAAAAGGCTTGATTTTGAGAGGTAGCTCCTGATTATGACTTTGTATCCTGATATCTCCAGAGTACAAAACACATAATAAAAACACAATTTCCACTTTTCCACTGTACCATATCTACTGCATTGTTTTTTGTTTTTTTTCAGTGCACAGATTAGATAAGCGAATGAGTAAAAAGACGTGACATATGCTCGATTCTTGCAGGGAAAAGACGTCAGAGCTGTGCATGGTGGAGTGGAAAAGGCTATCCATGGAAACCTGAGTGTGCCATGGAGCTGGATTAGTGTACCAGGGCACTACAGGGTCAGACCTTGTTGCAGCAGCTTTTATCATCATCATGACTGTTTGGTCTCAATTAATCTGCTGAACAATGCTTTGTTTGCTGACAGGTATTTTTATTATTATTCTACATCTCAACTATTGATAGATAAACTGTTGTTGTTGTGTTTTTTAATGAACAGTGAATTGAGGCCAGAGAGGTTCTGAAAATATGTCCACATATTATTTCCACTTTGCCACATAAAGTAAAGATTAATTGACTTCAGCACCAAACATAAATGTATCAACGTGCACATTACTCAGTAACATAAACCATCATGTCAGCATCATCTATCCCTCACAGGACTGGACAGGACAAACTAGACAGCATCCAGAGGGCGCAAACCTCTGCCAAGGGAGCTTAGTTTCCCCATTTTGTCATTGCACATAAAAGCAATAGTCCCATAGTTTGATCCTCATAATGTGACTCATTGACCATGAAAACCTAACCCTAGAATTTGGAATCACATTGGTATCATTATTGGTTATGTAGCATAATAGGCATTTTCCATGAAGCTAGAAGCAAAAATCTTGTAACTGCCCCTACCATTGGTAGAGAATCCTTTAAAGAAAATTCTGGATCCGGATGATGATCAAGATCAATGTGAAGGTAATAAACATTACAGAAATCAAGATACTTGTCAGCAAATGTAAAAAACTATTCACAATTTCTTACCGTCATTGTCTGAGACTGTCTATGGAGATATCAGATGTTCTCATCAACTGGTCACATCTATCCAATAGCACTGTGACACACCTTCTTTGTTAGCCTATCCTCTTGCTGCTGTCTTCTTACATATAATTCTCTCTGTACCTCTAGTTCTTTCATACTGCTGTAATGCATGCCCTCCACCTCCCCATCACCGTCCAGTCTTCACAGATTCACTAACTTCATCATTTCATCAGTCTCTATAGAGTCATCAGCCACCACCACCAGTGTCTGGACTCCAATGGGGGGGATATATCTTGCTCCTGCTCAGGGCAGATGCCCTTCAATCACAATATCCCTGAAGAGTCTAAGCGCTAGAGACTTTGTGAAAGCCTAACTATCATATCATCTCCTGCAATAAACAATTATCTTCACTTCTTTCACTTGTCTCTTCTGATTGAACTGTTTTTTATCAAAGCAGTCTGGTGGATTTGAAGAGAGCAAAGGTCAGTTCCCCCTTTAGTAAATTATACTAGCAGTCTGACAAACCAAGGTTACTCATCCCAAGTCACTTTTATCACATTTTCTATATAATTTTGTTTCTTTCCCTTTGTTTCACCAAGATAACAAACATAAATAATCCACAGGCCCACCATTGTCTTTAGAAGTGTGTTAAAGGCTCTAAGAGTGATTCAAGGACCCTATATCGGCTAGACCTGGGATGGGACCTTGACAGTGAGCATCTCGTTCCCAGGCTTTAACCCATGGCTTTTGGCTGGACAGAGCCTGGAAGAACTACATGGATGATGGCTGGAGGGCGCCCCCTGGCATTGCAAACTGGTCCTAGGGCCATTGAATGTCACCTCTTTGGCAGGCAAAGAACCAGAGCTGGTGTGGGAGGTGGAAGAGAACCAACTAGCTATATTTGGCCTTACCTCTACACATAGCATATGTTCTGGAACCTCCTGGAGAAGGTTGAAGAGGGGTCACCCAAGGTGAGAAGTGCTGGGTGAGTGTGGCGATATGTACAAGCCCCCCGATCTAAGCACCACTCGATTCTTCACAGAGAACGAGAGGGTTGCCTTCATGCAACTAAGTCACTGAAGGGAATTGATGATTAATTGTATGTGGTTATGCTCCTTACTGACCAGTAGCTCATAGTACCTGGCCTGGTTTGAGTCTCTGGATGGAGTCATGGAAAAAAATCACTCCAAGGGACTTCACAGTTCTGCTCTACTTTGGAAGTTTTCTGTGCACCTCCAACTGGAAGGAGACCCTGGGATAGACCCAGAAATGACTGAGAAATCTCAATGGCCTGAGAACACCTTGGGGAGAAGGACGTCTGCTATACCTTGGTGAGCTTGTTGCCTCCATAACTCAACCCTGGATAAGAAGAGGAAAATGAACAGACTGATTTTATAAAATTTAAATTTTTTAAAATCAGTCTGTGCTATTCTTTAAAAATGCATTATTAACTGAGTGGACTGTATTGTGATTATAAGGAGACTAACGAATCTGCAAATTAGCGACTGTTTTATGTTGCAGGTGATTTTAGTTGTTTAGTTGAGTTTAGTTGGTTTAATACCAAGTTAATCTTAAAAATATTTTATTAATTTAAATGGTAATCGAAAAATAACTAAAGTCATTTATTAAGTACTGAACTTACTGAGGTACTTATACATTACTGAGTATTTTATTTTTAGGCTATTTTACTCGTCTACTCCACTACATTTCAGAGGGAATGAGAATGGCACTCATGCCTCTGCTAAGTCTGAACAATCTGCACATTTCTGTTTAACTTACTTGGCCCAATCCCCAACCAGCCACAAAGTTTCAAAGAAATTGTTCCAGAAGTTTTTTGCATAATTAGGGAAAATGTTGAAAAATGCCCTCCCAATGTTAGAGAAAGTGAAAAAAAAGCCTGGATCTTCCCCTTTGTCTGTAGACACACCAAAATGTAATAGGTTCTGTCCGTGCCAATGCCACATCTCTCCACCAAGTTGTGTGGAAATCCATTCAGTAGTTTTTGTGTAATAATGCTGGCAAACTATCAACCAACCAACCACCCACCCAGCCAGCCAACCAAGGGTTAAGCATACATCTCAAAGCATACATACTTTAGCACACAAATTACAAACAGTGTAGAGTGGTTACTTTTACCTAAGTTAAAGATCTGAATAGGTCCTCTACCACTGACTTTAGTATCAGGTATTAAAAGAGTGAATGGATCTTTGGTAAGACTGGGGTTAAGTTCTAATGACGGTTGTGCAATAACCAATGAAGGCCGCTGAACTTCATGCACTTATGGCCCAGGTTTTTGCAGCGACGACAGTAAAGTTAGAGTGAAAAGAGGTGGGACAAGGTGACTGACAGATACAAAGTGCATGTTGAGTCACTGAAAGGGCATGACCAGACATATTTCCAACAAGTATAACTTACAGCAATGGCCAGAGTACAGATTTAATGCTCTGTATTGATTATTAAGTTTGCCCCTGTTACTTGAAAGTTGTGCAAAGGAAGGAAAAGTAGTAAGACTCGCAGAGAGACAGAATGATCTATACAAAAACACAGGCCACCAGGTTTTTAATTGTACAGTAGAAGGTTTGAGACCGTGGGATGAATATCAAGTGGTTTCTTGAGCCCCAGTTGTTGCCAATAACTCTACAGTATATAACTCAGAACAGCTTTTGGCCATGTGTACAACATGCCTCGCTCCTGCCTGCTTTCAGTTACAGCACTACATAAATCTTCAACCCTTCAGCAGAAAACCTGAATACGAATCTTTCAAACTGCAGAAAACAAGCCAGTGTTGTTTTTGTTTAAATGGTTGTTATAATCAATATTTAGAAACACCTATCACAAATTTGGAAGATAGATAGTAAATTTAATTAATTTATATATATATATATATATATATATATATATATATATATATATATATATATATATATATATATATATATATATATATTTTTGATAACATAAAGGTTTTTTGTAACTCATGGAACAGACAGCTACCTCTGTTTACCCCAAAGCATGATGTGATTCACTTTTGCTCAATCCTGTAATCCTTCCAGGAGGAGGATCTGAGAAATCTGGATGATTTGATCTGAGAAACATAATTTTATTTGTCATTCATTTGAGAAGAGGTTTTGATCTGAATAAAAGTTGGATAAAATGTTCTAGCAATGAAACCATGCTTGCTGCTAAATATTGATTCCCTCTCATTTCTTGTAAATGTTCTCGACTGCAGAAAAAGGCAGTTATTCCCTTTCGTAGCTTTTAATAGACAATGTCCACACCAGGCACATGTGTTGAGAAAATTGCTCAACATGTTTATTTTATAAGCCTTTATGGTTGCGTTTTGTTGACTCAGTGGTATCTGCACATTGTGGGCAGTTGTCATCTTGTTTCTACATCCCTGTAGTGTAGATGGAAGTACCTGATCCCTGGAGAATAATAACACAAAGAGCCATTCATTTCCCAGCACCAAAGTTGAGAGGTGAAGCAAATTGGTTTATTTTATTTTTCCATAGCATTTGGCAATGTGATTTGTAAGTGGGACCCTTAGCGTCCTATCGAGGTGGGTGTTGGCCCTTGCTTAACATAGTTTAAGCTCCAGTTGCAGAACCTAAGTTAGGACATCCCAGACATACAGAAGGAGGCGACAGTGTTTTATTACTGAGCCCAAACATTCCTGTCTTGTACACTGGTTCCTGTACAACCAGGAATAAGCTGCATGTGAGAGATCCTTATGCTTAGCAGAGACTTTGAGGACAAGTAGAAATGACACTCATCACATATGAATATTTTCAAATACTCAGGCTCTATTTGACTGACATTCGTTCTCTTTCTATAATTGTACTTGACACTCCATACAGCTTCAGAATGAGGTTAAGTTTTTTCCCCTTTGCTCCTGCTCAGGGAGTAAAGTGAGCAGAGTCTTACATAATACATAACCAAACACTATATTTGACCATTGAGCTTCAGAGCACTTCAACTATGCAATAACGTCCCTGATCCAAAGATACCGCCACAGCTATGGCATAACTAAGAACCTGCACACCCTGGAGAAAATGGTAGGAAATAATACCACAGCTCTAGCTCTTAAAAAATAAAACAGCTAATTATTGTAGGAGCAGTAAAAATGTGATAAAACAGAACTCGCCCTAGAACATAAAACCATCAACTTCACTACTAAAGCCAGTGTTAACTTCTATGGGAAACCACAGTACAATCACTGAATCTAAAATATGGCTCATAACAGATTGACATTAACAAGTGCGCATTTGTTTTTTCACAATTTTGTATTTTTCCATTCACTGTGTTTGCACAAAGTGGACATGTAAGATGCCACTTGAATTTATAGTGTATTTTGGTGTGTTAATTACACTCTGCAGCGCACTGTTCTACTCTGCCAAGCTCTACTGTAATCAATCAAGCAGGCAGTGCAGGGAGTCTGACGTCAGGAGCATGGCTGCTTGCGTAACCTTGTCCCTCCATCCAAAAGATTTGTCATCTGGAGCAATATGGAAAAGTAAATTTACCTCTCTTATCATGCTCTCTATCACAGGGTAGTAGGCCCCTGGTGTCCAACCTGACTGGTCAACTCAACCTGGTTGTGCAGACCGGTTATCAGACTGAATCTGAGACTCTGACTGAAAAAAACATTTCTATTCATTCACAGCATCAAAATAGATTTTCAAAATTAACATGCAGTGAAACGTTAGACATGCAAAGTAATAGTAACAGCTGCCTCACTATTTTAGCTATGGCTATGTACATGATGCATGGTCTACAAATAACACTTCTAGTATCACATGTCTGAATGTGGTCAGTGGCAGATAAGATGAAATCTTTTGGGAGAGAAATAATTTACTTAGATTGTAGGAGTCCTGACGGACTGATAAGAAAAGAGCTTCACAACTCATCCTGTGTGACAGACCAAGTGTTATCTGTCTTCCCACAATTTATCAGACTCTTCTCTGCCTGTTGTTTGACAACATCGATATTTGACCACACTTTTACAACACTCTATGACGTCCAAACATGTCCCTGCTCTTGAAAGAAGGCCTGCATTGTTCCTCTTCCTGTCACTGGCCATCAGTTGAAGACACATAAAAATATATGACAAAAGAAAAAACAACAACAACCAGCTAATAATGCCTTTGAGCACGAATACAGTGACAGAAACTGATGTCTTCAAAAGCCTTTAATTTAAGGTCCATAATGCTCATTTATTTATTTACTCTTTGTTTTATGAGGAAGTCCGATCGAGATCGAAAGTCTCTATTACAAGACAGATCTGGCCAAGGTATAGCTGGTGTATAAAAATCCCCTCATGGTGATGAACGTGATATACAAATATCACAATGAAAACAGAAGAACAGCAATTCAAACACAGTAGCCTCTCAAGAAAAACAAACACATGCCTACTTCACTACACTGTTTATGATGCCCTTAAAGTAATCAAATGTCTCATAATATTTGGTCATGGTCACAACTGGAACATACAGTATGCATGTATAACGCACCATTTGTTAAAGGTGTGTTTGAATAATGGTTATCTCACCCCGCCTACTAGACTCACAGCCTAAGCAGTCATGGCTGCAGCAGGATGTCAACTGAGGAATAAACAGAGGATCCAGTGACACTGGCATAGATAAACAAGAGGGGAAGTATTGTACACACTTAAGGAGTATTTGTATTGTATGTGTATTTTTTCTTCCACTGCACGAATGTGTTGACTTCACATTGAATGAACTCCCTCTGACGTGTGACTGTGAGTGAACCTGAGAAAGTGGCCAGACGTGTATCTGTCGTCATTGTTCTCCTTTTTTTCCTGAGTGTTTCCCGTTCAGGTAAAGGTTGTCTC
The DNA here is from genome assembly GCA_037577475.1 of Chaunax sp. Z400. Classification (NCBI taxonomy): domain Eukaryota; kingdom Metazoa; phylum Chordata; class Actinopteri; order Lophiiformes; family Chaunacidae; genus Chaunax; species Chaunax sp. Z400. Next base: position 16,056,218 of record CM075190.1, read on the forward strand.
TGCTCCCAGGATGCACAGCTGCCACATGGCGGGTTATTTATAGCTGAATGACGCAAATGTCTCACATCAGCACCTGGCAGGACCCTCAGTTGGAGACGCCTCTGCCCCGCTGCCCAACAACAGGGGATGCTGTTTCCGGGGAAACAGGATTATGTTGACATCACAGGATTTGAAATGATCCTCTATGGAAACCAAATCCATGTTAAACCCAGGACCCCAGCAGCCCCAAGCTGTTTGTTGTAAACAGCAGTGAAGAACCTCGCCTATGCAAACTCAGCTCACACATGCAAATATTTGAGGAAGACAGGGTGTGAAATCCTGAGAACACAATTAGTGTCTGATGTCTGCTGTCTTTGAACGTGCGTTTTCGTCGAAGTGTGTTTTATTGTGTAATTACTTAAAAACAATACAGGCCAATCATGAAATGAACTTTACTCTCTTGTAAACATTTTACGGGTGCATTAATATGCTGCGTGGACAGGTACGAGCGGTTACATATTTTATAAATTATTATATTTGGGTCACTTTAAAAAAGAGAAATTTCTTTGCCTGTATTGTTTGCTAGCAAATTACCCATCACAGACAGAGTAATGTCTATTGTGAGTCATGTCTGCCATTGTGTGAGAGCCTTCATTAGGGGATATGAGATATAAAGATGATGAGGGCTTGACAACAGTCCAGTCTGGTGACGCAGAAAAGAAATCCAGAGACATAAAGTAAAGTGGAGGACATTGAATGCATTTGACAGCAGCTAATTAAATCAATATACACAAGTAACTCAAACTTCCTCTCACTATAATTATGTTTTATGCCACAGATGAACCAATTCATACATTATTAGACATAAAAGCTGACGAATGCTCCGTTCAGAACGGAGGAATGCCTCAGCACCAAAACAAATAGAAAAAATAAAGAAACATTCTGCACCACAGATAAGGAGAAGCATAAATGGAAAACTTAAAGGGTATCACAGGTTATCAGAGCCTTTTCACAAGTCCCTGCTCAATCTTAGGCAAATTAAATGAATGGCCGTTTGTGTGGTTTGACGCTTTTAATTTTCCATTTGCCGGATAAACAAACAACTCAAAGGTAAGGCCCTCCACTTATAAGAGGCCATATTAAAAATGATAAGGAGTAATAAAATGTGTGATTAGCAATCATTAAACAAGTGTAATAGCCTGCATGCTATCATAGTTTAAATACTCTGCAGCTAACAAGCAACGTCTGAATCTCAGTAAAAATATCTTACATTTGTCATTTACATTTTTGTTTACAATGGTTCACATTTTTTTCAAATGATGTGATGTTGGTGTAGATTTAGACGTTATGAGGAAGAAAATACTGCTTCATATTTTGTCAAAATAGACCCGAGTCCAGATGCTACATAGTTAAAGCAGTGGCTGAATCTAATAATGGAAAAATAAAGAACACCAGGCAATGTTCATAATAAAAGCTAACTAGTTTAGCTTAGCAGATGAGCCGTAACTGGCCCCTGCAGCCTCTTATGGAACTCACATGATTTCATTTTTTATGCATATATAATATTTATTTAAATGTATTTGATTAAAGATGTAAGATTATTGAAGTAGCTCATTGGTTCAAATTGACAAGAAAGTTGAAGAAGAAATGACAACAAATTTGATTTTACAGAAGGCAAGATATGATATAAGACAGGAAAAGAAAAGAAAAATTTCTTACACAAAACTCTGTTCAATTTAAGGCTATTTTCCATTGTTCTTGTGAATTACTGGTTAATGCTCTATAAATAATTCAAATGCAACATAAAAACAGAATCATGATGACGATGGTGTTCCCTGGGTTGTGTCTGTATACGACTGTTAAGTGTAAGAAATGAAGCAGGGTGTCGCTGGGAAAAAAAAACATCCTGCATGTTCTACAAACAATTCCTGGACAAATATGACATAAAGAAATTCGTCATAGGAGGAAAAGTATAGACTTTGAGTTTACACAGCTGTAACTTGATCTCTGTAATCTTTTTTTTTCTTCTGTTTTAATCAATCCAAATGTCCAAATATCACATTAACAAATGATTGTTACAACTAATGCTGCAGTTGAGCTGATGAAGATCATTAGACCAAAAGGGCTGTTCGGGGGAAACCCTGTCAGCATGCAGGGTGCACCTTAAGGAGAGCAGAGGAGAGGAGGCTGTCTAGTGCGTCACACGAAGGGTGTTCCCTGCGGACAGAGCGTCCATAGTCAATGACCAAACACAGCAGCCAATCACAGCGTGCATTCTAATGAGGAGGCTTGAGTCCATATGAATCCGTTCTTTGCAGACTGACCGTATTGTAGCGGCGCACAGCAGAGGAGACGGCAGAACCCATCGTCACAGACTAAACTCAGACTAAAACTTTTTTAATCTCTTCATCTAAACAGCTAACATCCACGGGAATATATCTTACTTGTGTTGAAGAGAGAAGATAGAGAGCTCTAGCGCTGATTTACACTCTGCTGATTTAAAAAAAAAAATTTCTTTGATTTTTTTTGGGAAGCGGGCGACTGAAAGTTAACATTGCCATGTCTTGCGGTGATGCCACGGATAAGAATCGGCGGTTCTGCGTGTTGTCTTGGGATCAGGTGCAACGCTTGGACTCGATCCTGGGAGAAGCTGTTCCCATCCACGGCCGAGGAAACTTCCCCACCCTGTCCGTGCAACCCCGCCAGATTGCCCAGGTACCAACCCGCGTATACAATCTGTTATTATCATTAGTATTATTGCTTGTGTTTTATATTATTATTCATCTTTTTTATTATGTTGTACCCATCTTTTATGGTTGTCGTTTAAGTCTTTAAATGGTGTGCATAAGTCCCTAAATCCATGTTAACTTCTTTTGTTTCATCCATAGCTTGTTAAGCACTTTGAACAGCATGCGAATTGTTTGAATGGTTCTAAATTATATATTCATGTTCACGTGTGAATTTGTGTAGTGATTTTTAGTATTTTTATTTCTTATAGTAAGTTAGAAGTACATTGTTATACCCTATTTAGGCCCATTTATCGTATGATGTGCATAAACACCAAACTGAATATTACAGCTTACTATGTTACAGGTGCATATTGGAGTCAGTAAAACCGTTGTATGACATTCCCTGGAGAATTAAAATTGTTATATTTTATTTGTATATAACTTCCTTGGAAAGCTCTCAAGGTCTCCTGGTTGTCTCGAAATCCAATTTTTTTCTTCTTTTAATCTGCATGTATATTTATGGTTTGTGCTAAGATTGGTGGAAACCATTTCTTAAAGAAAATACATGCAGTTTGATCTTGCGGCAGATAATTTTTTTTTTTCTGTGCGTGTGTGCTTGTGACGTACACCAGCCATCTTTGAGAGACTAGCCTATCATGGTTTATTTAGAACTAATATATATTTCTCATCAAAGAGGATGTGATGTGTGTGAAACACAGAGACAAGACAAGACAGACAAGGACCAAAGGACATGCAGTTAACATCGACGAGCAGTGTAGTGGTTTGTGTTCCATGCACTCTCTGTCAGTCCAGAGCCTAAAGAGTCCCGAGAACCAAACAGGGAGCGGTGATGTTGACCTCAACACTGGCGCAGCAGCCACTGGTGGCCCCAATCAACACTGAAGATCGGGTCGTAGTAGATGCTGGTGTGTTGGGCCAGGATCATGCAGCAAGATCCCCACCGGTGCACAGAGCCCCCTCCAAAGTCAAACAGAAGCCGCAAGAACATCCGGGACACAGGGCCCACAGCACCACAGGGCCCCCGTACAACAAACAGACCCAGGAAGCATCCAGACCAGCGCCGCCGGTGCGCACAGGCACACCACCGGGGACATGGGGCCGGGGGGGCCGCAAGGGGCACCCCACTGCCCCACTGCAGAAGGCACATCCGCTGCACCATCATACCACTGCTGCAGCCCCCTCCCCGCCATAGCAGGCCGCCCCCCAATGAATCCACCGGATGCCCCCCCAATGAAATCGAAATTTGAGAGCCACTGACTATCCCAGAATTTGACTCATGAAGGGTTTTGTTTGGTCCTTCCTTGCTTAATTGTATTTCTATGGCACATTACATCATGCTTTTGTTTTGCCTGTTCCCCCCTTTTTTTGGGCAAGCATACATTTTGAAACATTCGTCAAATTTCTCCCCAGGACTATTGTGTATTCCTTCAGAGTTTTCTCTCCAAAATATTTGCATGCAACTATGACTATACTTTTTGTCTCTTAACTTTTTTGTGGCTAATATGAACTACATTAAAGGTTTTTATTAATTTAGACCTGAATATCATCACAAATCCCCTGGTTTGATTTCAAATGCATGAAACAGACACATGCCAGAATCCCTCCACTTCTTCAGCCTCTTTTGTTGTTGGGTCATGTTTCACTTTGGTAGTTTCCTGTCGTGTCTCTAGACAGTACAGTATAAAAGCCATGATCAAATTTCAAAATAAACATATGGCAGACTGCCTTGTCAAAGAAAAGTCAGATAATCTGTTTCGCAATCCTTTTTCCAATTTCATTTGCACACTGAAATATTCAAGACAGACGACCCAACAAGCCTGTGAATCACAGAGCTTCATGCTTGTGGTTGTGGAAAGATGAATGCTCCATTGAGCATGCAGGAGGCTTAAATACAGGGTTGAGCCCCGACTCTCGTTTCTCCTGGATTTATGGAAAACCCATTTAATTTCATTTTGCTGAAATCTGCCATCTGCCACATAGCTTCTGAAAATTAATCCATTCTAAGTCTCCTGTCACAACAATCTAGAATATCACCAAGTAGCCTCTGCATACACTTTATTGGCCTTGGTGATGTAGCTGTTCCTCTTCCATTATGCATCACAAGGTGCATAACTGAGAGTGTCAACCTTTGTCCTGCAGCATCATGAAGCACTTGAGTCCAAGGAGGAAGAGCTCTCATTGTTCAACTAAGATAACCACACCCTCTTATGAGTGAGCCACTATACAACAACATCTTTCACTTTTCCCCTCTTACCTTTTATTGACTTGTCCTTTGATTTGTCTCAGTAAGATAGACGTGATTGGACAGGAGCTGGTTTATGGCAAGATTTGCTAAGTCAGCAGAGAATTTGAACAGGATTGGCACAGCTTTATAGCTGAATGATGACGATGCCATTACTGCAAAGTTAGAGTATTGTGATTTTGTTCCTCCTGAACTCCTGTGTGAGAGGTTGACTTGCCTTCAAATGTTTGTCTGTACTCTGTAGCCTGACCCGGTGTGTATAAATAGAGCCAGCTTGTTATCTGATCACCATGGGAGAGAGAGTTAGCAGACACTAATCTGATGGGTCAGTGGGGAGATTTAGGATCACGTTAGGGTGAATAAGAACTGGTTTGTTCTGCAGGCTTTGATGTTTGAATTGTGTCCGATTAAAATTTGCTCATTGTAAGAGCATGTCTTTGTTGTTGTTACAGTCTGTGTGCTTTAGCATTAAGAGAGTTCACTGTGCGAACACTAAAATGACAAACCTCTCAAATGGCCTCCATATTTAATGAGAATGCTGCAGATAGTTATTGATGTGTCAGATCATTCAGATCTGAGTTTCCAATGGAGGACTTGATTTCTTCCAAACGATCTTTGAACAGAACTGTCTTTTCCCTTCAGGGGAAATACTGCAGGCTAGTGATGTTGCCATAGCCTGTCCCACTATAGATCATCCTCAGCCAGTATGGCCACACTGAGACAAGATGCATTTGTGTAAACATCTTTTGGGTTACTGGGATAGAGGACGGGGAGGACGGCTGGCAATGAAGAATGTTTTTTATGGTTGATGGACACCATGTGGTCCTGCACAGTGTTCATTTTCTCTCAGCCTCATCTCTGGATTATAAATCTGTCTGTGATAAAATGAGACAATCCAACCCTGAGGGATATGGACCTGGAGCACAGACTTAGCAGCTCTGCTGCTCTTTATTTGCACTCCTTAGATTTCATTCAGACTGAAAATCATGGTGATCAAATTGACTTTTATGATCGATGCTATTGATCTTGCCTTCACAAGTTATTGACTTCCACTAGGCTCATGTGGAGCTAATTTGGACATATTTCACGGGTTTAATTTGAGTGACTATTGACTACTCTAATCGTTAACTAATTACATGCTTTTTCTTATCCCTGTCCAGGTTGTACGAGCAAGACTGGGCGAGAGGGGTGTCTGTGTTACGGACGTGAGGCTGAATGGCTCGGCTGCCAGCCATGTGCTCCATCAGGACACTGGACTGGGCTATAAGGACTTGGACCTGATCTTCGGTGTGTCGCTGAAAGATGATCAGGCCTTCCGCCTGGTGAAGGACGTCGTGTTGGACTGCCTCTTTGACTTCTTGCCAGCTGGGGTCTCTAAGGAGCGCATCACAGCACTAACCCTCAAAGAGGCCTATGTACAGAAACTGGTGAAAGTCTGTAATGACACGGACCGCTGGAGCCTCATCTCTCTGTCCAACAACACAGGCAAGAACGTGGAGCTGAAATTTGTGGACTCTTTAAGGCGGCAGTTTGAATTCAGCGTGGACTCCTTCCAGATTTGCCTTGATTCCCTGCTCTTATTTGACCGCTGCTCAGAGACGGCCATGTCTGATAGCTTTCACCCCACTGTGATCGGGGAGAGCATGTATGGGGACTTCCAGGAGGCCATGGACCACCTATGTCAGAGGACCATAGCTACACGCAGCCCGGAAGAAATCAGAGGGGGTGGTTTATTGAAGTACTGCCACCTGTTGGTGCGAGGGTTCAAACCCTTTTCCGAGGTAGACATGAAGCAGATGCAGCGCTACATGTGCTCTCGCTTCTTCATTGACTTCTCTGACATTGGAGAGCAGCAGAGGAAACTGGAGGCTTACCTGCAAAACCACTTTGCTGGGATGGAGCACAAACGGTATGAGTGCCTGATGACTCTGCACCAAGTAGTGAACGAGAGCACCGTTTGTCTGATGGGCCATGAGCGGCGCCAGACGCTCAGCCTCATCTCCATGCTGGCACTGAGGGTGCTGGCTGAGCAGAACGCCATCCCCACTGTGACGAATGTCACATGTTATTACCAGCCAGCGCCATATGTGCAGGACATCAACTTCAGTAATTACTATATTGCACACGTGCAAGCGACGCCAGTTTCACTGTGCAGTAATTCATATCGGACGTGGCTGCCCTGTAGCTGAACTCACGATAAGAAGGGCAGACGTGGACATGTCTCCATCGCTTTGTCCTCCAAATGAAGTGGACTGAAAATTCTTTAAAAAAAACCTCATGTTTGCCAAATGTGATGTGACTTAACAATCCTGTACTGCTGTACATCTGATTGAGCCGACATTATTTTTTCTCTCTTGTTTTGTCTTGCAAAACATCTGTAAGATTGCTGGTCATTTCTGAGATGTAGCGATTATATCTTGACTAAGTAATAAAAAAGAATGGAACTTTATATATATATATATATATATATATATATATATATATATATATATATATATATGTCAGAAATACATTTTAAAGTATACAGACTTTGAAGCTGGTGTTATTTTCATACTTTAGCTTTATTTTTGTAATTACTGGACCAAAGATTTAGGCTCTTTGTTGAAAGAGAATATTGTTATAATTCCAAGTGCCTAAAATGAACCATGAAATGTTCTAAAAACATCTGTAAAATGATAAATGTTCATTAGGTGTTTTCTAGATTACTCTATCGCTCTTTTCAGGACTGGAAGCATTCATTTTTGTGAGATTAAAAAGGGAAAAAAAAACTACAGTTTTCATATTTTATTTCAACCTACCTATAATCCACTCCAACCTATAATCATTGCTGACATTGTGGTCGTTCGCTTTAAGGGCTGCATTTAGTTTAAACTGCTCATTACCTGGAACTGGTTCACCATTCACACAGTGAAGCTGTATATTCTCACATGGCCATCATAAACAGCAGGTATTCATTTAGCATGACACTAGCTTTTGTTTCATCATTCTTTGGATGCCTGAAGTACATGGGAGGTTGTTTGTACTTAAGCTGACAACAAGGTGACTCGTTTTCAGTGACCAGGCCCATTAAAATGTGTACTGTCATTTGGAGTGAGTTGCAATTTTTAAACAGGGGCTGGGGATCCATTACAATCTGAGGACATGAACCATAAGGAGGCTTTTCTAAAGCACAATGGCTTCTCTCTCTTCAGTGATACTAAAGCTTTTTAACAAAGGCTGGCCTGTTCTCCCACCCATGTTACCACTGGACGCCCAGCCCTGTTTTCCTGAATGACTATATCCATGTCATGTTGTTCGAGTCAGAATTAAAAATCTTTATGGACTAAATGGTAAAGTTTGTCAAATTACAGAGATGGTGGAAATCACACAGCTCAAATTGATTAATTGTAGCTATGCATTTGGGACAATATTTACATGTTTAATTTGCCATGTGTGCATCACACCAGTTCATTTCTCCTCCACATGAAAACGCTCACTATATTATTTAGTCATGTTTTGAAAGAGCACGTTAAAGATGTAATGTATATTCACTGCCTTATCTTTGTATAAATGTTATGTGATTGAATACAACTTCATCAGGAATGTGCATGACGTGAGCACAGTATGAAAAACAATTTTGACATAAGCTCTTTCCATACAACATTAGATAATTACAAAAGAATCAAAATAACAATTTAAGGGACATGGCATTAATTTTACATACAAAGATTAGTTTACTTGCAACGCAAAAAACTACTTAACCTTTGAAAACAATTTTGTAATGTCCTCTGTGACTCTGAGGGAATTAAGGCCTACAAAACAACCCTAATGACATCAATAAAAATACTAATGTTCAACAACAAGTCTTTATTACAAACTGGGGGCAGCAGTTTTATAAACATAACCATTCACCACAGAGGTAAGGTCTAACAAATGACCCTATCAATTTGCATTATGGGAATTGTAGGATACACCAGCCTTTGCTGTGACAATTTTCACTGTTATTTCCTTAATATGACTCTTTTGAGTGCCTAACTTTGGGTAAGTGCAGCACTGAATCATCTTTAATAAAACTACAAAAATAAAGTTGGATGCTGTGGACCTGAGGCTATCGGAGCAACTCCTGCACAAAAGCTTGTTTACTGTCCCAAGTTGTGGCAAGTTTTCCATCCACAGTAACACTATTCATTGCTTGAAGATGGTTCATTTTGATTTATACAAAATTCACTATTGTAAGTGCTCTTATGGCTCAGGGGTCTTTACAATAGAACAACTGGATTGGATAGTCCATTGGTGCCAACATGAAGATTGTGATAAACTACATGATGTCACATTCCTGTTCAGGGTCATAACCTCTACTGCTGCTCCATCCAGTAACATCTGTAAATTTTCCTATTTACTTGCCTCCACTAAGACCTCTATTCATTGTCTTCTAAGTAGTTACCCCTGAACATGATTATCCACCCACTTTATAAAACAACAGCATATAGCCTCAACCAAAAGCCAAGCATGTTTTGAGAACACTAAAATTTGATGAGGGTTGTTTTGTAATATACAATTAAGCACTTAGCATATGGGAAACAATTTCTTGCTTGTTAGAGGCCCATTAAATTAAAGATGTTTTTAATAATCCGTCAAGATCTCTGGGCCTGCTTTGTTTTGGCACGATGATGAGGCACTTTGTGTTTTTGGTTAGTTGTTCCTTTTGTGCTGTGTCTGTTTTCCAAGCAGCTGTGAGAGTTTGGCAGCGGCTGCAGAGACCATCCCAGGGGGTGTTCCCACAGAAACAATGTCCTTATGGTCAGTATTAATTCTTAGGGCCAAAACATATAAGACAAGCAAGATTACCTCACTCATCACATTTACTTATCATATTAAAAAAAACATCAGTATGAATAAAGAAATGTTACACTCTGTCGATGATGGATTTAACAGAAAAATAAGCAATAGCTGATACATTTCATCCCAGTCTACATATCAGAAGCAGATTTTGGCCCAGGTATAATAGCGGCAGATTTCTAAGACATCTAATTTTGGTTTTAAATTGCAGAGTCTGTGTGTGGGCTGGAAGCAGAGGGTGATGCCACAACAAAAATCAAACTCACTCTGGTCTGGTATCTGTGCTATTACCTCTCCTGAAAAGAATTTATGCACTCAAGGGAGTGATTATAATGCCCCACTTACCCATTACCCATGGGGAATTATCATTGCTACACTCTCTTCATGTCGACTATGATGCAAGACTGATGCTCCCTGATGCAAGACAAGCTTTTAAGATTCAACGACACTGACCCAAGTCAGGAGATGGAGATGTTCTAAATTAAGCTGGACACATGACTGTGAATGTGACATCATCCTGGGACTGCAAAGGGAAAACACATGTTTTAGTTGCATGAAACATGTTTAAAACAATAAACCATTTAGATACAAGATTTTCCCTGGATAGTTATGAAAACGTGAAAAGAAAAGCTGGACAGCAACAAAGTAATAAATGCTTTTGGGCCTGGATGTGCTAAAGCTTTCTTCCATTAAGTAAGAGGTCATAGAGTATGCTCCATAACTTTTATCTGACAGCTATAGTGACTCGTTACTTTGCAGATTGAATGCACAGCACAACCACACAGGTGTTTTCACTCTAGCAGACACTTAATTCACACTTTAATTCAGGTGTAAATTAGGTGGAGCTATGCTGGGTTTGACATGATATCATCAAACTCTATGTACTTCTATATGTGTACAAGGTTGAGATAAGTTGTCATCCAACAAAGCCAACAGAGTGGTGATGGAGCTGTCTGTACACCCACACAGTCAAGCTGTGAAATAACTTGTTGGAATGTGCTCTATCATCAGCCACAACATTAAAATTCTACTTCTAATAACAACTAATTATCAGTATGCTTGAGTAAATTCAATGTAAAAGGGAAATTAAAGATGATGTAACCAAGATCTTATTTATTTCTCATTTAAGATGAGTTGAAACACCATTAATGTCACCTGATTCCCCAAACACACTGTGGCCTCACCATAAAACACTGACATACAGTACTCTTTAATCATGAACCTTAAAAAGCATGAAGTAATCAAGAATGTGGGACCAAAACCAACCTGTTTACTTTCAGCTCCTAGTAAAAGGTCAAGTAACAAGAACAGTCACAATAGAGTCTGTTCTTCTTTGTCACAGAGATATAATTAGCTTACAGTAACATCACAACAACACGTTAATGATAGTATTACAGACGTCAGAACCACATTACATCGATTTTCTTTTTCCTTTTTAAAATTGTATTTTTATTGACACTTAGCAACAAACATTCATGAAATGAGTTACAGACCCTGTATACATACATCACCCACCTATGTCTGTCTAAAGTGCCATATTTTAAGATTTAATATACAGATAAAAAAACAAACAGTGGAAACTATGAACAAATAGGGAGAGATCTTTCCAGGTTCCATCTTGCTATGTCCTCTTTAATTTTTATTTATTTATGGGTGAATAGTTACAATCTGATAGTCTTACAAGATCTTTTAGTATTATGATGCCTACATACTTGAAATGTTCTGTTTGCCATGCCAAAGGGTAATTTTGACTTCTCCTGGTGGGCTGTAGTCGAATGTAAGCGATTGTGTTTTACCTATGTTAATCTTGTATCCTGATAGTTGACCATATTGTTCAAATGAATACATCAATTTAGGTTTTATCGGTTGCTCCAGATAAATCAAAATGTCGTCTGCATAGCAGGCCAATTTATGTTCTGTTCCCTGAATAGTGATTCCTTTTATTTCTTCATTTTGTCTTATGTATTGAGCTAATGGTTCCAGATATAATGCAAATAGTAATGGTGACCATGCACAACCCTGTCTTGGACCCCTTTCCAGGGTAAAGCTGTTTGATAAATATCCATTAACTTTAACTCTGGCAGTGGGTTTATTATACAGTATAGTCCTGATAATTGTGTCATGCAGACCAAATCTATGTAGGACTAGATAAAGAAAGTTCCAATTTACCTTTTCAGCATCCATGCTTATCACTAAGGCTTTAATTTTATTTTTTTGAATGTGGTCTATAATTTGTAATGTCCGTCGTATATTGTCCCGTGTTTGGCGTTGTCCAATAAATTATGTCTGGTCATTATGTATCAATTTAGGTAGGAGTAAATAGTCTATAATCTACATTAAGAACCGATATTGGTCTAAAGGACCCACATTCCATTTTGTCTTTGCCTTCCTTTGGTATGGCAGAGATTATTGCCTCCTTCCAGCTAGGTGGTGTTTGTGCCTTTTTTAAAAACCCAATTCAGTGTAGGGAGTATAATAGGTGTTAACTCCTCTTTGAATTCCTTATACTGTACAATTCTGCTGTATAATCAATCCGATCCTGGTGACTTGCTTGATTTGAGCTTGCTGATCGCAGTTTTTAATTCACCATCAGTTATATCATCAGCCAACATTTTATTTTGTTCTTAATCCAGGGTTGGCAAATCCAGGGAATTCAGGAAGGCGTCAATTTGAGTTAAACTGACCCCTTGAACTTTACAATATAAAATTTTGTAGAATACTTCAAAGGCTTCCTGAATTTCTCTTAATTTACTTTTTATTATTTTTTGTTCTCAGATCCCTGATTTTATTAATTGTATTATCTGCTATCTTCTTTTTCAGTTTCCATGCCAACACTTCCATAGATTTGGATCCACTTTGGCAGCTGGACACTTGTATGACTCAAGCTGTGAATCACCAGACCAGTGTGTGTGTGTGTGTGTGTGTCTGTTCATGTTCATGTGTCAGCTCATTTAGAAAGTGATGTCATGATGGCCGAATGGAACATGCCAGAACATGTTAATACATAGTCTATGCAGGACAGTCTCTACAGGAGCAGTGGGAAGTAGAGCGTGGGGTAATTCAAGGTGGTAGATGTGTGTGTCTGGCGACCAAAATAGCTTGCGGGAGAAAAATAGAATCTGTTATTTCAATTCAGAGTTCAGGGAGTCTGGGGGTGTTTACCACAGATCTGCTGCTGGAGAGGCAAAATAAAGTGTGAGACACTCACACACACAGGGGGAACCAGCACGGAGCATTCCTGGCATTACAGGCCACTGACGAACAATCCTAACTTTATCCAGATAGCCGAGCCAAATGAATGGCGGCAGTGTGGAGAGTTTACCCACTAAGGGGGGCAGTGGTCGGTCCGATCTTCCACTCTGTCCCCATCCAAACACTATAATGTTTGAGGTGCAACCGTCAAGTGGCTCCTTATATTTTTTTTCCATTTTATTGTTATTCTCATTAAGGCATCAGCAGATGGTCCTCTTGGTGCGAAGATTCATTTATACAGCAAAACATTTTCATAAATTCTATACCAGACACATGAGCTCAAATGTCTGTTTGTGCTGTATGAATAATAATAAGAAAAAGATCTGTCTGCTGGTATTAAGAAAGATTTGAAATAACAACAAAATAACATCTGCCTTGTTCAACTATAAAAGACATTTTATGAGAAAACAAAAGCTCAACAACCTCCACTCTGTGGCAAAGATCAAACTGTTGCCCGTTAGCATCATACACCCAAAGGCACATATTTAAAACTTTCATACTTCAACCAAGCACATAATTCATATTGTTGTCTCATATGAGGACAAAAGGGATGCAGACTGAAAAAACAGAAACTGCAGCTGACCGAAACAAACACACCATAAAGGTTTGTTAGTCATTGTTCTGCTGCTTTCAATTATTCAACATCTTTAGCAGATGGCATCAGCCACTTGTCATGAAATTGACTGAATCGTGATTGTCCAGCTGTGGCCTTAGCATCTGTAACTCAACACAGCAGGCATGTCGATCTTTGGATTTAAACACAAAATTAAGAGGTATACACTCAAATGTGTTATAACTAGACTGTGTTATGTTTGCCAAACTCATCACTTATTCCTCATCCTCAAATTATTTCTTTTGTAAATGTGAAGCATTCTGTTTGTAAATGTATCCTGAATCTCTAGCTATAGCTGAAAATCTTTGATTGATGATAGCTAAGAATGAGAAAACTGCCTGTTTACTTTGGTATGATATTTAAGAACATATTTATGAACATTGTAAACATAGACATAGTGGTAAAAAAAATAGGGGTAAAGTTTAGTGAATTGTCAGTGGTTTGTTTCCAAGGTCAAGAATGAACTTTTATATTTTCTAAAACCTATATATGCTTAGAAAAATGGAACTTTGAGTATCTAACAAACTCAATCTACTGAGAAAGATCATGTGATCAGATAAGCAGCTCCAGAGCAGCCACTCACTGGACCTTGTGGTGACATTGTTTCATCGTTTTCAAGAGCAATGCAGGATTTTCCTCTTCAGTTTGTGGTATGTTTCAGTACTTGGCTCATCGTCTGGTTACCAAATCCCCCTCTGAATGCTCTCTCATCAGTTGGACATCATATGGAGTCCATCACCAAGGCCCCTTTCACTGATGTCCCCCATCCTGCATTCCTGGAACAGCACAGGAAGTGTAATGTTAAGAGAAGGGCTTCGTTGTGCTCTTTATCAACACTGTTGCAGAGAAAATTGTGGAGGATCTTCATATGAGGTTTTAAAGAGACGGGTGTTGGTTGTGACTCACATGTGATTTGTTTACTCAGGGCCCAGAGAAGGTCATTGTTCCACATTTTCAGTTTTCCACATGCCTCAGAGCTGCTCTTCACCCCAGCTGTCGCCACCATTAGTTACCCCACAGTCTTATGCCTGCTACAATATACTACTGGCTTCCAATTCATTGACCACCTCGGCTCAGTCTGGTTATAATAACACCATGTCTTTGTGGTGATATTCATCTCAGTTAAATCTCCTCAATGATCTGTCCAATGAAATCTCCTCCTTTTCTTCCATCAGAAATTGAAATCAGATGGAAAAAAGGCTTCATCAAAACATATAAATTAGTGATTTGTTTTGCCAGTACATTTTTACCCCTGAAACATTCTTCTCCAAACCATGAGCCTCTGCAAACCAACATCAACCATCAGGGAACAGTCACAAAGAACATGGCAGCATCAATAAAACTTTTCATTTGTATTCTTCTCTTCAGATCTAAAGTGTAAACAAAATGTCAGACTGTATATAATTTACTACAATATAAAAATACTTTCATGTTCACTATGGGCCATAAATCTCAAAATTAACATTGAACGTCAAGAGAAAAATTGATTCCAGGTGCATTTTAAGAGTCACATAAGTCACTTGACTAAATTTTGAATACAAATCATAAGATAATTGGACCAAACCAAACGTTTAATCCAGGGAAATATATTTCTAATAGCATACAACAATATTCCCACGATGAAAACTTTTCTGCTTCCTTGGATAAACACAATTTTCCAATAAATTACTTGAATGCATTCCCAAGCTTTACTCTGCACTCAGTAAACAGCCAGAGGGAGGGAATTATGAGCATGTTAGTGCATTGGTGTGTTCCAGCTGTATTGTTGAGCATTTAAATTCCTATACTTTACAATACAATTTTTACTGTGACAAATAAAATAGAGCTGTTCTTTTTCTCATGAAATCATTATATTGTTCTTGCAAATAATTTAAAGATTATTATTAAAACACTTGGCATAAGCAAGACAATCCCAGGACCAATAATAAAAAAAAGGATTTTTTTCCTTCATATGATAGCCCCAGTAACTTATTATTAACTATTTTATTTCAAATACCCAACTGAGTTGGTATTTTCCTATCAATAAAATTATTATTTATATCAGTTCTTCAGCATGGTCAGCATGGTCTGACTTTGGTCAATCTGATGTATGCTTCAGCCAGTATATTTTCCAGTCACTGCTTTTATCCTGACAGGCTAGAAGTGTAGGACCAGAATACATGAATCTGTAACAACCAGCTTGATCCACTTGTGTCAGCCTACATCACATACAACCCTCTACTTTTCCAGAAAGAAATGATCATATTTGGACATCTTACAGTAAGAATAGAGCACAAGAGGCTCCAGTGTGCTTTAGCCTAGTCAGCCTGTTTATACTGAACTCTCCTGATTTTCTCCTGCAATTTCTTTTTTCAAATAGTTGACTTGATTTGAATGAGAAAATTGTAGGATGATTATGAAGTTGTTGATTTTTGTTTGCCAGTTGCACTTACCCTCTCTAACAGTATCTATGTATTTGCTGCTTGTCTCCTGTGGTGTTCCACAGGGCTTTATCTTAAGTCCATTTTTATTTGCATCATATATGCTTTCAGTGCCCCCCACCCTTGATTTTAGAAAAAAGGAACAGCCCTTGCTTCCCTGACAACATTATTGTAATTTACCTTCAGTGTTTTTACAGGCACGTTGAAGATGTCAAATGCTGGAAGGTCAAAGGAGGCTTTTTTCCCCCTTTTCTTTCTCATGGATATATAGAGGCCAACTTACCTGTTTTTATTCCTTCAGGTCTCGATTACTGCAACTCTCGTTTTGTGGGAATCACTTAGTAATCCCAGTCATAATACACCAGATCGACTTATCTGTTGTGCCAAGAAGAAACCATATATTCCCTGTACTGGCCTCTATATACTGGTTACAAGAAGTGCTATATGAATCCCCTCCAGGATACAGCTGATCAATTATTATTAACATCCAGTATTCCTCACCATTCCCACTTCCAGTCAAATCCAAAGGTGACCGGACCTTTTCCATTGCTGCTCCCAGTCTGTGGAACAGTTTCACTGCCATACCTTCTGCATTCATTGCAACTTGGAAGTCTCAGCTGAAAGACCTGCCTTTTTAGAAGAGTCTCCCCTTAACTATCAATATAACTTTTGATTTAATTGACTCTCTAACCGCTATTTACCTATACCTCTTTATTTAATTATTTAAATATTGTCTGTAAAACATATTATAAACTGTAAATGAACTTGACTTGACTGGTTACAATACAGGTTTTCAATATGACTGAAAAACAAACTAGAAAATTTATGTCCAAGAATACAGATGCCCCTGCTACTGGAAAAACTGAATTTGTGTTGATGTGAATAGATATAACCATAACTAAGATAAAACTTAATTCGTCTGGGGTGTGTTTAGCTCAGTCAATAGAGCGTGTGCTCCATATATCGAGGCTTCAGTCCTCTAATGGCCGGCAAGGGATCAGTTCTGCCCATAGCCCCTTTTTCACATTTCCTCCCCCCGGCTCGCTCTCGTTTTTCCTGTCTCATCTTTCAGCTGTCTCTATCATTAAAGGTAAAAATGCCCAAAAAACAACTTAAGCTCAAATGTGCCTAAAAATTGAACAATAGACAAACAAAAGAGCCCAATCATGATATGCACACCTTTAGGGCCCTTACGAAGCATGTGTGAAATCCCATTGGACTCTGCTCATTGGTTGATGAATAGATGTGGATAGAACATATCCTTTATCAAACCTGTAGGTAGATAAGGGGGCATAAAATGTTACAACAGAAAACGGCTGTATTTGTATTGCACATTAATGTTAAATACTGTGATACCTGCTGACTTCACATAGAGCTGCAGAGGAGTGATAGTGCCCTGATAAAGTGTACTGTGGCAGCCAACTCTAACCTTTGGCATTCACCCAAGTGATGTAACACAATAACCTGATTTCCACATATCTGCAGGCACAGATTCATTAATGACTTGATTGGATAACATTGCTTCTCCTCATCCTCGTAGTCTTTTTGTTCCCCCTCTGTTTGTCTGTCTGCTTGTGAGGATAGACAGATGTCCCGGATGTCTTGTTTTTTTCATAATTCAGACAGAATATCCTCTCTTCAAAGCTCCATAAAGCAAGTTACAAATCTGGACTCAAATAAAACAAGATAAGTAGAAAAACATGACCTTTATTTTATAACAGCAGAAATGGAAAATGGAAAGAATGCATCTTTGTCATTTTAACTGCATGAACTTCTTACGAATAGATCACATGACAACAATTAAGATATCCCTTCCTCAGTGCAGAGATCTCCTCTCTTCTGAGGCTTTCTGACTTCCTGGACCCCACAGAGACAGAGAGTGTCTGTGTGCGGTCAGTGACCTGAAGCAGAAACAAACACACACCATCCTTTTTCCCACCTACCCCCAAAAGACACAGAAACACACCCACGGCATGTGCTGACTCTTTGTAACACACACAGGCATCGGTGTACATCATCACAGGAGACTTCTTGGTCATGACATCACCTACGCGTTAACAAGTCTGCTTGTGCTGACCGCAGGGTGACCTCCAAGGCCTTTAGGAGGGTTTTTCGCTGGAGCTCTTGGACAGAATTCCCCGTTTCCTTTGGGCTATTGCAGTCTCATGTGGTAGTAATAAATCCACCACAAACTTGAAATGAGCACTGCAGAAAGATGTTTGGATAACCCCCATGTTTTTTTAATTGTTTTTTCCATAAGCTAATTCTCTTTCGTTTGGATGTTCCTTTTTGTTTTATGCCTGATTTCATTGTTTTCAATTCCTCCCACATGGATCTAGTTGAAGGAAGAATGTACAGTAAATGGACAAAGATGAGATGCTTTAATGTGAAAGCTATAAAGCTGTCTCCTTTTAAGCTTTACATGTGTGACACCTGTGGATTTGGATGCTCGTCCATGTAGACATTGTCTGCAGCTAACTGGATCATTTAGCATTGAGTCCAATTCCTGCTTCTCTCAAATCGTTGCAGTTCCTGTATATAAATATCAGCAGAATCCACTGCAGAAGCTGCTAATGCAGAGAGGAAAGGTAGTTGTCACAGCTTTTGAACTGTGGTGCTCCAATTGGATTAGTTGGCAGTTGAAATGGAAATGAGAGTAAGAGGGGATTTACACACTAACACAGATTGGCCTGTTAGTATAGGAACTCTGCTCTGTTAGTTTGCCCAGCTTAGCCCAGCTTGACCATTTTTTCGAGCTGCTATTCAATTCATGACAGACTGATCTGGTTCTTTATTTTGTTAGATTTTTTGTCCCTTTCAGTCTTGAACCAAAGGGGTTATACACTTGTTTGTCAGCATAACGCTGAAGCTCATGCACAAATGAAGAGAGCTCAGAGATCAAATCGCAGCCTTTGGAAGAACCACAGGATCTTTTTGCAGAAATGACACAAATGACTCAGTGTCTGTCCAGTGTGCCAGTGTGTAATTGAAGGTTGTGGTTAAGTTATAGTACATATTTCACATATCCATGTCCAGCTTTTTCAGCCTTAAAAGGCAGAAGAATGCTGTCACGTCTTCATGATTTGCAGTTAGTGTGACATACAGTGAAGGTACTTTTTGTAATCAGGAGTGGGTGTAAACATCTCTTGCTCAGTGCATAATTGAGATTTAGTTTGGTTAGTCATTTCGGCTAGTTACTTTGGATTGTATCTAACGGTGGCACCACCAGTTATTTTGGTCAAAGGAAGCCTAAAATAGTGGCATGAAATAAATAGAGACGTCAGGGACAGCTGAAGGTACAAGGATGTTCTTAAAGTCCGTGGGTGGTCAAACCTTTCCGGGAGATTCAGCCTACTTTTGCAAGAGCCAACACTGAACAGTGGTCATTATTAGGAGACAAACCAACACCACAAGACTGGAATTACCTTCCATCCAACTGCAGATGTGAACGGCTAAACAATTCTCCCACTCTGTTTTGACATGCTCTATAACAGGTTCTGTATCCCTCACCAGAACCAAAAAAATTGACAGCTAAATGAAATCATCTATTTTCTTGTCTGATGTCATCCAAAAATTGCCATAATTGCCAAAGCCTGGCGTCTCTGGTCTGTAACTGGTAGAGACACCAGCGCTGAGCAAGGTGCAAGGAAAGGAGACTGGTGGATGTTACCTGTTGAATCTATTATAACTTTCTCATGTGGGATTGGCAGTACAGTAAGGGGCGAAGGACCACTTTCTTCTTTCTGATGGAAAAGCAAGTGAAGACAAGACAGGACTTGATGTGGTCATACCCCAGAGACTAATGATAGACTGTGAATCCCAGCAGCTGAGGCTGAGGGTACCCAATGCAGTGTATGGGAATGCACACAGATGCAATTATGTAACCACGTAAAGCCTAAGACCCACCAGGATTCCAAAGTGAGAGGAGACTCAGCAACTTCACAAAACATCAGGGACTCAAAATCCACATCTCTGCAGTCTCAAAGTATAGACAAACTTTATTTTTATGTGTAAGGTTTCAATATCTATGTCTCCTTTTCAGTGGCATAAATGTTCAAATCCTTTGCTCCAGTAAAAGTAGCAATAATCCATTACTTACATTAAAATAGTTATGATACATTTTTATATGTGGAAAATGTTATTAAAGCTACAATGATCAATATTCTAGTATCAACAATGGGTCAAACGAATAAGTGTGATATGAGAGGGGCTCCAACTTTGCTGCTCCCCTATGCTCTACAGAGCACTTTAGTGCCTTTCAGCTCTATGTTTTGGCTTCTAGACTCACAAATTTACTGTTGTGGTTCACTGTCATCTTTATGCTCACGAATATGGTTTTGAGAAGCAGACAAATAACCAGAACCAGACATCAGACTGACAAAGAGGAGCAATAAGCTGCTAGAAAACCAGATTTTCCCCCAGGACTAGGTGGAGACCAAAAGTAGAGCTAAAAGGATGTATTATCATTATTTTTTTAAATATTTTTACAAGTTAATAGTATAGAGTAAACATAAACATTACAGAGAAAAAACAACCCTACATCATATTACATGATTAATATTACTGAGTAATTCATGTGTAAGTATGTTTAGGTAGGTGCTAATTGTACCTACTGTTAGTAATTCAATCAATATTGAATATTTTACTAGATCAAATGTTTTGTTTGTAAAATTATTATCTGACGAGGAAAGTGTGTGATGTATTTGCTTATGAAATGTAGTGAAGCAGAAGCATAAAGTAGCATAAAATAGGAATAGCTCAAATCAAGTAGGCCTACCTCAGTGTTGTACTTCAGTAGAGTGCTTGAGTGGATGTATGGTGAGACTGCTATAGATGGAGCGAAAGTCCAATAATGCCTGATAGGAATTAGCCTAATTTGAGGATAGAGAATAAGGCTGGTTGTAGGAGTACACAGAGTCCTTTTAAGAATGAAGAGATCAGACAGTTTATTTATTCTGAGCATCTGGGACAATGGCCAGAGAGGTGGTTCATCTTGATCACTGGTTCTTCCTCTTGGCCTTCATCTCTTACCTCACGGTGAGCTGCCCCACTTCCCACTACCTGGCAGACACACTGCTGAGGGGTTATACGCTCAGCCTGTTGTGTAACAGCGGAGTAAAGAGATAATACTCTTTGCTCAAGACCAGCTTTTCGACTGTACTTTCACCGACCGTCACTAGCACAGTTATCTTCAAATCCATGCACCACAAACAACGGTGTCACAGTTTGCTCTTAGGTCTAAGGGGCATGGATCATATTGTAAGGTTTTAAGTTTGAAAAACCCAGACATCTACACTTTACCTTCAGGACAGACAGACACAAGTTTTCCAGCCAATACAACTCTGTAATGATATATAATTATGTTAGAGAGTATTGCTGTCTGCTTAAATTGTGTCCATATAAACTGTTGGGAATGAGACGGAGCAATCCAAACCAATTAAAACCTCATGACTTTCCCTCTGATATTTGAACTAACTACAGAAAACAACTGTTGCAACTTGCAGCTCGTGTCTTTGATACCCACAACCGTCGAGACATTCAGCAGTGGGGACGTCTGTGGAGCGGTGGGAGTGAGCTTTCATGTCTTCCAGTGAAAGGAGTGTGTTTCCCATGCAACAGATTTTCTATGAAAACAGTCTGTAAGTGATTGCTTCCAAGAAGTTGTCAGACATGATGTATAAACACATTTTACCGGGGACCTTGTAGAGAGCATTTGGTCGAGTAATCACAAGTAATTTAATTCGCTAAATGTTTATTTAACTGACCTCAGCTAACTCACTGCATATACCTCGAGACTCAAAGGAAGGCTGTGAGCAGTACAGACACGTGCAATTACAGGCTCAAGTCATTTTAAGTTCCAGTTCAATATTAGGATGGTTTATTACTTCAGACAATGGGTGTGTGCATTTCTTGAAGTCTCCACATTCCAATGTTCGCAATAAATGTTTCTACAAAAAGGTTACTTGAAAGAAAAAGGGAAAAAAAAATACTAATAGTCTATATGATGGGTCAATGTGTTCCAAAAACTGTGCTGCCAATGTGCCAGAAGTAAATGGTAGCAAATGGAGGCACATGGTGGGTGCAAGGGTTGCATCTCTGATGCCAAAGGAAACCTCTAGACGGATTTTGGCCATCATGGGTTGTGGTGGAGATGAGTTGAAGACTCGCGCCCTCTGGTGGCAAACATGTATGAATCCAGGAACAGATTTTTATCATTAAAAAGTGAAAATCTTTCCTGGTGTTCTCTTCAAATCTCGTCTGCACACCGCCTTCAAGCACCCTTTAAAATAGATGTGTGAAACGACGTGGCGCTGAAACTGTGAATGAGGTAATAACCCTGTAGTAAAGTGTGATCCAGTGTCAGGCTGCTCTTTGGCATGGCGAGCAAAGAACTGGTGAATAGAGGAAAACATGAGGCACAATATGCAGCAAATAAGATTTAAAAACTACAGCTGGGACTTGAAGATAAGTTTACTTGATTCCCCCTGTGAATCAGATATCGGTTGTCCCGTGTGTACTTCAGCGGCTATATTTAGTTGTTGTCATGTGTCGTGCTGGTCAGCTGGGATCCCGCTACAGGACACGCCTCTGGGCTGAATGGAGCACACCGTGCGTAAAGTCCGAACTGAAGCGGATCTAGACTTTTACTTATTTTCCCAGTTTTTCGCAAGTATCTAATCGGCATTACTGGTGCGTTCTAAGTCAAGTAAATGCAGCGATGACGCGAGAGGAAGACCTCATCCGGATTGCAAAAAAACTGGACAAGATGGTGTCTAGAAATAACACGGTGAGACTGTATTTTGACACCCACAGGTGGCGCGTTGTCCTGCCACCTCGTGCTGTGCAGAAGGCCCGTGAATATCTCCTCTGAAAACGGTTTCCTCCAGGTTTACGTTGAAGATAAGTTTCGTTTCTATCTGAATCGGTGTCCTGTGAAGTCTGCGCATTTGTAATATGAACCTGACTGAACTGTAACAAATGATCAACAGGTGTCCGCAGTGCAGACATTTCTCTCGCGGGACGTTTCGGTCCCTGAATGGTCACATATGGGTCAAGTTTTGTCCACTTGTTGATAAGTTTTTGCAAATCTTTTACTGGTTTCCACATCGATCATTAACTCGTGTAACACAAAGTAAACACTGCGGCCTGTGGGCAAGGACGTGTTGAGACTGACTGCAAACAGGACGTTGTTCCATGGCGCTCTGGCCCAGTTGGTGTCCTGTCAACTGTTTACTGGCGTGTGGTCAGAGTGAAGCAAACAGTCACAGACAGTCTTAATAATTTCTGTTGTGATGCATTCTTTGAATTTATTGAATCAATACTGATTTGGTCTAAAATGCAGATGAAAACCTAAAAATACAGACATGAAACGTCTTGAGCTTACTTATTAATTTGTGATTCCGTTTTTTGACATGTTCACAGTTGCATGCCGTCAAACCTCCCCTTACATGGCCATTACACACTTCTAAATAAACACATTCAAGATTTATAGATTAAAAGTTTAAATGTTGTTGGTTGTGTTTGCAGGAGGGCGCCATAGACCTTCTGAGGGAACTGAAAGGTTTCAATATGACACTCAAACTTCTCCAGGTAGGCTCCAGTCTCATTTATCAGATTTATGTATAGCATTAGTTTATATAAGAGTATAGTTAATAATTCGTATAGTATTAGTTTTCAACCTATTAGCTAATGAGAAAAGAAGCCAAATAACATAAGTTTTACAACATGACAAGTGTGTGATTATTGAAAGCCTTCAATAAACATTTTTGTGTTTTCTTTAGGAAACAAGAATCGGCATGTCTGTGAATGGTATCAGGAAGCACTGCTCAGATGAGGAAGTCATTACTTTGGCAAAGGCCCTCATCAAAGACTGGAAAAGGCTTCTGGGTACTTTGATACACAATTTGCATACATTTATGATTTAATGAACAGTTAAAAAGTAGTTTGTGTGTGCAAAAACGTGACTATGAGCCGACTGATTCGCCGATATGATTCATTCAAACATTCAGACTCTGGCCATTCTCACTCTGAGAAACCATCGGAAATGAAGAATGGTTTGGAATCCAGCAAAATAACGGAGTCTCCAAACAGCTCACCCTCACAGAGCAGGTAAGAACATCCTTCACAGGTAATGGTGTTTGTTCTTAGAAGCAGAGACATTGTGAAATCAAATTCTTGTTAATATCAGCTCACCTGCCTGCTGGCAGACACAAAGCGGTGAGTGTTACTCAGCAGAGCACACACAGTGGGTATAAAAAGTCTACATACCTGTTAAAATGCCAGGTTTTTGTGATGTAAAAAATGAGGCCAAAATAAATAATGTGACCTATAACCTGTACAATTCATTTGAAAAACAAGCTGAAATCTTTTAGGGGGTAAAAATAAGAATAAGAATAAAATAATGTGGCTGCATGCAGTAGATGAGTAGGTCTGCAGCATAGAAGATAAAGTCAGGAACAAACAAAAAACAGGTTCAAAAATTCACTAGATATCAAGATTGAGTCGAACGTGTTACCACAGAGTATAACGGACAATACGACGGACGCTGAGTGGAAGACCAGGGCTTAAGTATTCTTGAACATCAGGTGGAGCTGATGAGATGATTGAGAGCAGGTGAGCAGGAGAGGAGGAGGTGGGAGTGAACTGGAGAGTGGACCAGTCAGTCACACCATGCAGACACAAACATACGTACAGACACAGACAGGGAAGAGACAGTCAGGAACAAGATGGGAAAAACAGAGGAAACAGAAGGAAGAAGCAGAGGGAAACGTCCCATCCTAACAATTCGGACTGAATTAATTCCTCTCGCTGCGCCTCTTGTAATTTATGTCTAGTCTACGGACGTGTTTGCATTTTTTAAAAGTTTTGAATTTTGACACATGGAGCTATGTTAACTGTCACTGAAGAAATAGAAATATAAACCATTTATTAACGTCAGCTCATCAGATGGGCTGCTGTAGCATCATGGCTGAATATGGATCATTTTAATCCTGACCAAATGAAGCATAAGTTACATTACAACAACAAATCTGAAGTATGAGAAACTGGTCAATGTTTGCTGGCTCTTGAACATAGGTAAAAATGCTACTTCCTTTATTTCTGTTAGTCACAGAAGACTGGATGTCAAACAGAAAGAGGACACAGATCTTGACAAAAAGCACTCCAATAAAAACAGAAAAGAAAAGCATAATGACGAACACAGAAACAAAAAGAGACACACAGATGACCTCAGCGATGAGAAGCACCAGGACGAGCCCCAAAATGAGATGCATCCCCAAGAAATCAGAAAGGAGAAGCATCTAGAAGAGTCCAAAAAACAAAGAGCTGCAGGGGACGCCCAGTACGACATAGATAACAAGAAGCAGAAGCATGTGCAAGACCCGCAGAGTGAGAGACATAAGCCAGAGCAAAGGAAAGAAAGACAGTCAGAAGGGCCAAAAAAGATGAGACACATGGAAGAAGTCAAAAAGGAGAAACACCCCGAGGAGCCCAAAAAGCACAGCTGCTCTGATGACATGAAGAAAAACAAACACAGAGAGGAAAACAGAAAGAGGCCGATGAACGCACTGCAACGAGAGAGACCGCAGAGTGAGCCCCAGAGAGAGAAACCTGCTGACCCTCACAAACCAATGTTTGAAAGGTGAGAGTGAAAGTGGCTCAAAAACGACTCATTTTACATCAGAAACATTGAGTAGATCTTCATATCAAATTATTTATTTCAGGAGAGGAGTGTTGGACAGCAGTATTCTATATCCCAACCGGTTCCCCTCTCCTCCTCGACCTGCTCGGCCTCTTATCCCAATCAAATGCCCCTCTTCAGACCTGAAAAAAGATAGGTCAGGACTCTTACATCGCCTCTGCTGGAGATTGTGACAGACTGATACTGCATGACATAACTGTTTCTGAGTCACTTATATGCACTGACATCTGTTCCTGCAGTTTTATAATTGGAGTCACGGCCTAACTGGATACCCACTGTGCATGGTGCATGCTGTGATGGGTCAGTCAGGTGTGTCTTTATTAAGAGGATTTGGCTTGAATTGCATGCTTCATTATCGGGGACTCCTGAGGTTCAGCGCTCTTACCTTTGCTGTTTTGACATTTGCTCAGGAAGGACAGTAAAGACTCTTCCTCCAGACATCCTTGTCCTCATGCCCCCCGACCGGCCTCTACTCCTCCGGCCAAGAGACCTTCATTGGAAGCAAAGAGAGAGAGGTCAGGCATGCTTTGGTGCATGTTTGTAAAAGGATTTTTGAGTGAGCTTAGTGCAGAGAAGAGCGGGATTTTAAGGAAAAACATTGTTGATTTTCACATTAGGAAGGTTTCACCGGACCCAAACGCTCCGATTGCTCCTCTTCCTCTACACCTTCATCCTCCTCCACCAAGGTCAGGGTCTGCACGCCCACTGCATTGCCTCACATTAAAATTCACTCTCATCGTGAAGTGATTCTGCTCAGCTCAAAGGTGTATTTTCATTTAGAAAAGAGCCTCCTGACCCCAACGCTCCTCTTCCTCCTCTTCCTCTTCACCTACACCCACCGCCTCCCCTGAAGCGTCCCTCACTGGATGTGAAGAAGGAGAGGTCTGGATCAGATGAGTCCTCATTACATCACAGTCGGCACTGCCTCGATTATCATGGAAAAATGAGTGTTTTTCTTCTCTGCTTTGAATCCCTGTGTTGTTTGCCACAACAGGAAGGAGTCATCAGACTCTAAACACGCTTCACAGAAGAAGACGTCAGACCATGTGAAGAAAGACAGGTCCGCCATCCAGGAATTATCATTCATCCTTGAAAATCTCTGTTTTTCTTTTGTTTACATGAAATATTAACAGTATAGTGTCAGTATAGCTGCTCTTTGAGTTATATCAGCGATGAATCTTTTCCTTTTTACATGGACACAAAGGAAATACAAAAAAAAATCACTCTGTTTCAGATAAGTCTTAAAAAATAAAAAAGTCTAAAGTCATTAAAGTCTAGTATCAGATATTTTGTTTCTACAAAGACTGTTTTCATTTTGCAGGAAAGGCTCACCATGTAGCAAAGTGTCTAAAAAGCACTCAGATGAAGCCAAGAGAGAAAGGTTGGCGAGTGTGAAAGTTCGATTTGTGGGTGTGTTACATGTTGGTTGACTTGAGCTTCATCACAGCGCTCAGTTTTCCGTGCATGAGAAACTTGGATTTTCATGCTTTTACTGTCCTGTGAGTGGATTTGTTTGAGAATCAAGCTCTTTTGGCAGGAAAGATTCATCTGACTCCAAACCATCTCCTCCCAAAAAGCCTGGTGTGGATGTCAAGAAAGAGAAACACAGGTGTGCAGGAGCAGAAAAAAATAATTTCCATTGTATATTACACTTTGATTAAACTGCTTTCATTTTAACATAAACCCACCTCTGAATTTATTGTTTTTAAACATGTCACCGCTCTTTTTCTTATGTTAAAGAAAGGAGTCCTGCGACTCGAATCCTGGACAACCTGTCAAACGTAATTCAACTGACTCCAAATCCGACAGGTACTGGAATGCAGGACTTTAAATCTCACCTATACCTGCAAATTAAATGGAAATAAACACTGCCAATGAAACCATATGTACTGAAAGTGTCTCCTACTGATTGTAGGCGGGAATCCACTGATTCCAAGAAAAGTAGCTCACCACCAGCAAAGAAGCTAACAGCTGAAAGGTAAATGAAACAGAAATAAGGGCTGATTAATTAGAATATATCTAAACTGGAAAGAAAAAAAAGTTTATTTTCCAAGAAAATTTCATGTTTGTTTCAATGAAAAGCATGATGACCATGTTATTAATTATATTTTGTAGGAGAGAGTCTCACGGCTCCAAGACCTCTCAGCCTGGACCCCCACAGAGGAAACCCTCTACTGACAGTATTGACAGGTACTGTAATCTTTTTCATTTCAAAGTCAGTGGGGGATCTTTACAAAATATGCTGATGATATTTGTTATTATTTTATATTTAGTTAAGTTTCTGACATACTTTACTTAAAAACTGTATTGACGTAACGCAGTTTATGCATAAAATACAAGACAGTGCTCAGAGGCTGATAAGCCATTAGCCATATAATCTTTCTAAGGTGATAATGAGTCTATATTGTGTTCTGCTTTCCCAAAAGGGATGAAAAAACCCTCAATGATGGCTGAATAGGATGATGAATAGGATTCACTTGTTGATGTGGACTTTAAGTCTTAATGCCAAATTTGGATTTCAATGCAGATTTGTTTTATACTTTATCCAGCGAGGAGGTTATGTTTCTTTGTTTGTTTGTTACCAGGATTACTAAAAAAAACTAAATAATAATAATAAAACTACTCAGCAGATTTGAATGAAACCTGGTAGGAGGGTTAGGCATGTGGCAGGGGAGAACCCATTAAACTTTGGAGTGGATCTGGATAAAGGGGCAGATACATTTGGATTAGATTAGGTAAAAAGGACTTTCCGGAGGTATTCATTTTACTGAGTGTCCTACTTTCTTAGGAAAAACTCAGACCAGCTATGTGACTGTTGTGATGTTTCCTTTTCTGCAGAAGAGGCAAAACTGATGCCCCTAAAACTCCCACTACCCCGACCAGCCCCATGTCTCCCAGCTTCAGCTCTGCCGGGGGCCCACTGTCCCCTCACCTCTCTACTGGAGACTCCATCAGAGACAAGTGCATTGAGATGCTGGCAGCTGCCCTGCGCACAGACAGTGAGGCGAAGATTTAATTTAATCACTCAGAGCACATAGCACAGCTGCTGCCATGATCTAAATATCCTGACACATCCTGACAAAGTAATGCAGATTGCATAGTGGGACTCTGCAACAATATACTACATAAGGAACACACGTTAGTATCACTGTATTGTGCAGATTAACATGAAAACAATTTTTTATTGTCTTCGCAGATGACTTCAAAGACTTTGGAACTAACTGTGAAAGCATGGCTATAGAGATTGAAGATCATATCCTTTGATTTAGTCAATTATTTGCCGCCCTGAATGATTTATAAGTCTGTTGTTCATTAAGGGATTGTCCAAATGCAAAGGACCCACAAGTGCAAACAATACTAGAATATTATACTCAAGTTCTGTTACTTGCAAGAAATTTCAGTCACATACAAGTAAAAGATCTCACTAAAGTTAAAATGTACTAGAGTAAACATTACTGTTTTACATATAAATATACAACATCCTTCCCCTGTGAAGCCTCACTAGTCTGGGCTCATACATTGGAATTGTGTGGAGTAAAACAACCGTCCTCCTGATAATTCCTGATCTCCATTAGTGCTGTCTAAAAATATTTAAATCAGAGGCTGGAAAATCAAATCTTTGTCCTGTCAAATTTATAACTACAGCTTTTATTTTGCTGCTTCAATGTCCCACGACATTTGCTGCAGTGACATTACTGCATGCATAGTAATGAGCAAATTAATGAAAGTAATGTACTTTGTAAGTTTGCAGATTTAAAAGAAATTTAAAAAAATCTGATCACAGTAACACTAGTGAATTTGATCCATTACTTACACTACTGAAAGTATCCCATTTGATATTATAACCATGATCAGGTCTCCCTTGACTGCACTGTTGCACATATCTACCAGGAGGTAAAGGCCACAGATATGAAGTATAAAAACAGGGTCCGCAGCCGCATCAGCAACCTGAAGGACCCAAAGAACCCTGGG
Source organism: Chaunax sp. Z400 (assembly GCA_037577475.1). Classification (NCBI taxonomy): domain Eukaryota; kingdom Metazoa; phylum Chordata; class Actinopteri; order Lophiiformes; family Chaunacidae; genus Chaunax; species Chaunax sp. Z400. The sequence continues at coordinate 16,085,964 of CM075190.1, forward strand.
CTTCGTAGAAACGTACTCGCAGGAGCCATCGAATTAAGCCGCATCGCCTCCATGTCTGCTGAGGTACAGAACACTGCACACCAAACCATTGATAAACTGCTCTCATGAACTTCCCACGTACAGTACCTCACACCGTCCCTCCGCTGCATCTTGTCACATGTCTATCTTTATGTAGGAAATGGCCAGTGACGAGCTGAAGGAGCTGAGGAACGTTCTGACCCAGGAGGCCATCAGGGAACACCAAATGGCCAAAACTGGTGGCACCAGCACCGACCTGCTGCAGTGCGACAAGTGCAAGAAGAGGAACTGCACCTACAACCAGGTAAGCAGACAAATGGGCACAAAACACATGAACAAACAGAGGAAATTTAACAAAGCAAAAATGATATTAGAGACAGAAAAAGTATAAATGCATTTCATACTATAAAGTAGCAAGTAGAGGAGTGTGCAGGAGTCGATGACAGAATGCAAGGAGTTAAAACAGAAAATAAACTGATCCTGACCTGTTGTGAATTTAATGTGGTTTATTTTAATAGATTTTAATGTGTTATTGAATTGTACTTAACCTTTTGAATTAATTTAAAAACATACTGCCCTTGATCAACACAAGTTATTTTCACTCAATTGAAAGAAATACTAAAAAATAATGTGCAAGTTAATTTTCACAGACTGTCATGTCAGTGCATGGGCACGTACACGATGCCACTTTGTTCTGCATTATAAATGTAGTTCAAAAATAATAAGCACATTCAACTTTAAAAAGAATGAAATACATTTTGTTCTCAGATATGCAATTTACAAGAATAGCAATCAACAGCATCAACTTAAATAACATCTTTCCAACTGTCAACGAAATGCACCTGTGCTTGTTAAGAAATTCAGACTTCTAATGATGTTTCAGTCATGTCATTCTTTTCCATACTGTGTCAGCACTTCTTTGTACTGAAATATACTATATGCACACTGTTTGTGTGTGTGTGTGTGTGTGTGTGTTAGGTGCAAACACGCAGTGCTGATGAGCCAATGACCACATTTGTTCTGTGTAATGAGTGTGGTAATCGCTGGAAGGTAAGTCTATCTATCTATCTATCTATCTATCTATCTATCTATATATCTATCTATCTATCATAATATTTAATACTTTTTTTTGCCTTGCAGTTCTGCTGATGCCTTCCAGATGAAACCACATCATTCTGTTGGACTGCATTGTTTTCAATAAATGGGGTGGGGGGTGGTGGTGGTGTTATAAATTATTGCAGTGTACTTAAAAATTGTTACTTAATTTTTTTAGATTTGTAAGCGTGTGCTGATAATCAGGGTTTGCTTGTAATGAAATTGAAGACTCAGCATGAACGTCATTTGGAAGAATCAGTGATGATCACCCTGGTGAGACTATCCAGTTAATATTCTATGTCATATTACAGCTGCTCACTTTTTATATATCTGATTGCATTACTACTTCATAGATCATCAGTATGATGGCTTTTTAAACTCAAGTTTAATAAAAAAAATTTAACAACCAATCTTTTTCAGTCACTTCTCACATCAATATAATCATCAATGGCTATCACCAGTGTTTTCATTTTTATTTTTTGTTTGGGCAGGATATATGAGGTGTACAGTTGTTCACACTAATATCAGTACCTAGTTTATTTTTAATGAATTCAATGAACACATACATGGAAGGACCAGAGGGGCTAACTGGAATTCAGAAAGAAATATAACTGCATCTATAATTTTCATTTCATTCAATTGCAATGTTTTTGATTATAAATAAATCCAAAATTCATTGTACATGTAAATATTCATTAAAATATGTTGTTATGAAATTGGTTTGACAGGAGATGGATCATATGAAGTTTTTCTGCTGCACCACTGACCACATGCAGTAGATGGCAACAATTCACCACAACTCAAACCTCAGGCAGCATCAGTCCCCATGGTTACCAAGCACAAATTAGATTCATCCTAATTAGTGTCAGTTTAACAGGCAGGGGAAGCCAGAGTGAAGTAGGGGTGAAGATTAACATAATATTAAAATCATTCGACGACATTCAACAAAACAAACCTTTTTCCTTAAACTGAATTTGATATCCTGACCAGAAATACTTTACGTTTAAGGAAATCATACTCCAATTACGACCAGCATGTCTAACCTTATTTATTTTTTATTATATATTGTTATTAGCTTTTCACAATAAGATAATCTATAAATCCTGTACAGATCATATGTCTGCTTTTATACCAATGTTGGACTTTGTAGCTTAGCATCGATCTGATGTGGTGGCTGCAAAGAAAACATGACAAGTACCTCAGCCTATAATTTAAAATCAGTTCTAGAAAAAAAAAGTCTGCATATCCATGAAAGATGCAGTAAAATTCCAGACTCCAGACGGATTTATACTCATCATAAAGAAAATAATTATGGGATTGTCTATTGAAATGTTAATATGCAGAACAAGGCATTTGCTGGATGCTTGATTTAATTACACTTCAAGGAATGTCTGGTATTTACATGAGAAGAACCGATACCAGGCTGTTTCAGCTGTGTTTAAAAAAAAATCATTTTACCTATAATATAAACCTATACTTGTGACATGTCATGTCAAGATAACTCTGTGTGCTTCAAAACAACCAGACCTCAGGAGATGAGGCGACTGTCAGACTGTCAGTCAGGATGGATTTACTTCACTACATCTCTGTCAGAAAACCAGCATTGGTGGAAACACTGTAGGTTAAGGTTAAATGGTGAACAATGCACTCTTCAAAAGCTTCAAACTGAACTTAAACAGGAGACACTATTTGTTTGAATATATTAATACTATTGTAATCGTGGCTTTCAGAGCTCATACTTCAAGCTGTTTCTCTGCAGTGTTTTGATGAGATTGTACCCTCTCAGTCTCCTCTTATTGCTGCATGCAGCCTGGTAATAAATGAGACTGCAGGCATGCAGTGTTCCCTACATAACAATCAGTGAGGTGATTAAATGAACTTAACATTTCATATAATTGTAAATGTCAATAACAATGGTTCACTTATGTAAATTATCGGTAGTAGATTATTTCATAATGGTTTAATATTTATGAAGACTCGGCAGCTGCATTATTTTTTTCTTCAAGACTGTTCCACCAAGTCCTGCACAACTGTTCTGTGATTGGCTGGTACTACTTGCTCTGATGCGGACGAGGGGATATCTATCTTAACCCAAACCATGATCTTTTCCCAAACCGAACCAAACTGGAGATGAAAACTGCAACAAAAAAAGTCTAAAAATAATAAATCATCACTTGGGACACAAAACCCAGGCTCCTGGGTTTAAGTCCTATGTGTCCATATATTGTACTTTTGGCCAGTGGTTTATCAAGCCTTGGGTTAGGAATTTTGGCTTGTTTTTTTTTAGAGCCAGAAAGTGACAATAGTTGGAGGAGATGATGGAGCTGTGGAGGAGGGAGGAGTGGATCTAACTAAAAGCCCCTACAGAGTTGTCAATCACAATATCTTACCCTGAGACACAGTTATTACTCTGAAACAGAAGCAAATACTCTAAGATCTATAAGTGAGTTAAAGGACAACGCTTACAGGTTAATAAATGTAATCAAATAACAAAAATAAGCATTTATTTATCTGGAACAAAGTCTTCTGAATTCATTTGACTTGGTTTTTCTTCCAGCTGGTAGAAAATGAAGCTATACAGTAAGTGATCACTGAGGAAAAGACCTAGAGTTTAAGCAGTGGACTCTTGAGTATGTGTGTTTTTTTTCCTGCCCCAGTAATGCATCTTAAAAGCAGCAGTGTCATGCTAACCAGCAGCCTAAAAGCATTTTTTCCCTATGACACTTTCCCATTTAGAGCATCTGCAGCCTGAATCTAAACTGTCCTCAACCCTTGAAATTGTGCCATCCTGCATTCCAAACGACCTGCTGGAGTCTCTCAGCCTCTGTCTCATCATGTGAAAAGCTTCTGACCCTCCAAAAGACTATTTTAATCATGTAACCTTCCTTTGGTATTCAAAGGAAGGTTACATGATTAAAATATTCAAGGTCTGGGTCTATTCTCTCAAAGGTTCTTAAAATGAAATGTATCCTCAGTTTTGCTATTGGAAATTAAAAATCTGCTCTTGTCTAAATTCAAACTAAAAGGGGAATGTATTTAATCTCTCTTGATCAGTATCACAGCAGCAGAAGCAAACATTTCAATCATTCTTTTGAGACCTCCTTAATAACACTGTGAGCTGGTGTAAAATGTTAAATGCTCACCTTTATTGCTGCTGTGTCAAAGGAAAGTGTTCCAGTTAAGATTTGGATAATCTCTGACTCCTGTGAAGTCAGCTGCATCACTCTGAGTTGCTTGCCTTTTGCTTTCAGGTGCTGTTCCACTGCTTTTGCTCAAGAGCGGTAGGAGAAAATGCATTTGAGGTTGAGAGCTGTCAGACTGTGAGGGAATATTAATATATTTTAAACACACCTGTCTCTGCCTTTGAATTCACTTATTTAGGGAATGCAAAGCTCTCAAGGAAAGAAATTACCTTCTGCTCTGCTGCAAGAATAATCCTATATAGCCTGTAAACTGTAGAGGGAAAACTTTGATCAGTCTCTTCCCAGGAGGTTGGTGTTTTTATGAATGCTATGAGATTCCTGTTTGATCCTCACAATCCTTTTTGACAAGATGGGTGGAAATAAACCGCTGTTGGATGGAAGATGTCTGACCAGAGTGTCTGAGATGTTTGGAGTGAGTCATGTTTGTCAGCAAAGGGAGCGAGGAGAGTGGCGCTCAAATATTACCAGATATAATATGCATGATTGGGTAATGATGGGTGACATGACCAGAACAGACAGGGGCAAAGTGATTTACCAGTGAGTATGTGAGAATAAGATGCCCCTTTGGATTCTGCTGGTTGCCTCTGGACTTTCATCAGCTGGATTTTATTACAGGGCTTTAGGGCTGCCTCACATGTAAGGGCCATATAAAGAGTAACGGCTGAGCTTGGACAAATTATTGATAACGCCATCGGCCATATAAGCATTTTAAACACTGAACGCAGACACACAAATTAAAATCGTGTAGCTTTCAAAACACATTTCTAATGGGTATGCTTCCTTTATGAGCATAATGTGGAGGAAAAACTCATTTCTACCTCATAAATAAAGATGGCAGCCTTCAGGCAAGTTATCTGCAGTTGTGCTAGATGAAAATGTGGAAACTGCAGAGGTAAAATTTGACTGCAGACTTAAAACAATCAGGGTACATATAAAAAAAACAACTTTGTCCAGACTTGCAGGAAAGCAAGGCGATAGTGAGACAGACATAATACTAAAATGTCTCTAGTGTTACAGGATGTACTGAGGTGGACAGGCTGTGGTTGATCACAGTAATGTACAGCTGCATATAAACCACAGCCACACTTACAGCTGATCGAAACTAAAGTTTTCCAGAGCAAAGCTCAATCTTTACTACAATATGTACATTATCTTAGTGTAGCATGTTAGCATGCTAAACATGAGCACTTACCACAGCTGAGGATCATTTTTTACCAAATAATTCTTATTGGACAAATTTTGATTTGAACTTTGATGGTATTAAAACAAAAGTCATGGGATCACTTAGGTATTACAATTAATCCTGAGTGGGAGGATGAATGTCTTGTCAAATTTAATGTCAGATTTAATGTCAATCTGTCCAATAGTTCTGGAAAATTTTCCCGAAAAATCCCAAAGGTGAACTTCATGGTGAAATTGGAGGAACAGTCAGGGGGGTACAGAAAATCATAACAATCCACCTGACAGTTGAGAATATATTTCAGCTGACAGACCTGCACTGTCATTCCAAGATCCACAATGCAAACGCACCTTCAAATTATATTTGAAACTTTTAAAGAAATAAGCTTAAGTTGTCCTGTCAGAGAGAAATTATCAGATGCAGTTGTTTTATTCCATCAAATAAAAAAAAAAACTTCATATGAATATACAAATGCTCCTGAATGATGCCCAAAATGTCATGTCCATTTAAGAGTCCTTATTAACACCATTATCCTGCATAATGAGGCTGAAGCCATTCTCATGAAAATGTTGCTCCCCACTCCTTTTCTGTTGGCTATTACTCAATGAGCCGTGTTGAGCCTTGAGAGGTGAGAAACTGGGGCAGCAGCAGCCAAAGTCTCAGCTTCACTGAGCAGGAGGAATGATTTGAAGCTGATGTTTCTATTATTTAAAAGTTTGTTAAGGACAAAGGGCTGTGTCTCTATCTCAAGAGCATCTTCACATATATATCAACAGGTCACATGTTCATCTGCAAGTGGAAATTTAAATTGCACTCATCTTTTCCTTTGTGTTTCCCTTCTTTCATCTTGCTCTGCAACAGTCTTTGAATTTGTTACGTTGCCATGGTGGATTTGGGACTGTGGGATACTCTGTCAGTAGTACAAAGAAGATGTCCCCCTATAACATCAATGAAATATGTCTGTAGGTGCATGTGACTGGCATGACAATTATATCAGGTTTCTTTAGCGGCTCAAAACATCAAACCCTAATTTTTTCCCCCCGTCAATCACATGTATCAGAAACCTTGGGAAGACCGCTGTGTTCCACATTGCATACTTCTTTTATTATATTCATATAGTATACATGTAGTATACTATATGAATATAAAAAAAAAAAAAAAAAAAAAAAAAAAAAAAAAAAAAAACATATACTATATGACAACCCTAACCCTAACCCTAGCCATAACCCTAACCCTAGCCACAACCCTAACCCTAACCCTAGCCCTAACCCTAACCCTAGCCCTAACCCTAACCCTAGCCATAACCCTAACCCTAGGCCTAACCCTAACCCTAGCCCTAACCCTAACCCTAGCCACAACCCTAACCCTAACCCTAGCCCTAACCCTAACCCTAGTCCTAACCCTAACCCTAGCCCTAACCCTACCCTTAACCCTAGCCCTAACCCTAGCCTTAACCCTAACCCTAGCCCTAGCCACAACCCTAACCCTAACCCTAGCCACAACCCTAACCCTAACCCTAGCCCTAACCCTAGCCACAACCCTAAACCCTAACCCTAGCCATAACCCTAACCCTAACCCTAGCCCTAACCCTAACCCTAGCCCTAACCCTAACCCTAGCCCTAACCCTAACCCTAGCCACAACCCTAACCCTAACCCTAGCCCTAACCCTAACCCTAGTCCTAACCCTAACCCTAGCCCTAACCCTAGCCTTAACCCTAGCCTTAACCCTAGCCTTAACCCTAACCCTAGCCCTAGCCACAACCATAACCCTAACCCTAGCCCTAACCCTAGCCACAACCCTAACCCTAACCCTAGCCACAACCCTAACCCTAACCCTAGCCATAACCCTAACCCTAGCCACAACCCTAACCCTAACCCTAGCCCTAACCCTAACCCTAGCCATAACCCTAACCCTAGGCCTAACCCTAACCCTAGCCCTAACCCTAACCCTAGCCACAACCCTAACCCTAACCCTAGCCCTAACCCTAACCCTAGTCCTAACCCTAACCCTAGCCCTAACCCTAGCCTTAACCCTAGCCCTAACCCTAGCCTTAACCCTAACCCTAGCCCTAGCCACAACCCTAACCCTAACCCTAGCCACAACCCTAACCCTAACCCTAGCCCTAACCCTAGCCACAACCCTAACCCTAACCCTAGCCATAACCCTAACCCTAACCCTAGCCCTAACCCTAACCCTAGCCCTAACCCTAACCCTAGCCCTAACCCTAACCCTAGCCACAACCCTAACCCTAACCCTAGCCCTAACCCTAACCCTAGTCCTAACCCTAACCCTAGCCCTAACCCTAGCCTTAACCCTAGCCTTAACCCTAGCCTTAACCCTAACCCTAGCCCTAGCCACAACCCTAACCCTAACCCTAGCCACAACCATAACCCTAACCCTAGCCCTAACCCTAGCCACAACCCTAACCCTAACCCTAGCCACAACCCTAACCCTAACCCTAGCCATAACCCTAACCCTAACCATAGCCCTAACCCTAACCCTAGTCCTAACCCTAGCAATAACCCTAGCCTTAACCCTAGCCCTAACCCTAGCCTTAACCCTAACCCTAACCCTAGCCCTAACCCTAGCCACAACGCTAACCCTAACCCTAGCCACAACCCTAACCCTAACCCTAGCCGCAACCCTAACCCTAACCCTAGCCACAACCCTAACCCTAGCCACAATCCTAACCCTAACCCTAACCCTAGCCGCAACCCTAACCCTAACCCTAGCCGCAACCCTAACCCTAACCCTAACCCTAGCCGCAACCCTAACCCTAACCCTAGCCGCAACCCTAACCCCAACCCTAACCCTAACCCTAGCCACAACCCTAACCCTAACCCTAGCCACAACCCTAACCCTAACACTAGCCCTAACCCTAACCCTAGCCATAACCCTAGCCTTAACCCTAACCCTAGCCCTAGCCACAACCGTAACCCTAACCCTAGCCACAACCCTAACCCTAACCCTAGCCCTAACCCTAGCCACAACCCTAACCCTAACCCTAGCCATAACCCTAACCCTAACCCTAGCCCTAACCCTAACCCTAGCCCTAACCCTAAACCTAGCCCTAACCCTAACTCTAGCCACAACCCTAACCCTAACCCTAGCCCTAACCCTAACCCTAGTCCTAACCCTAACCCTAGCCCTAACCCTAGCCTTAACCCTAGCCCTAACCCTAGCCTTAACCCTAACCCTAACCCTAGCCCTAACCCTAGCCACAACGCTAACCCTAACCCTAGCCACAACCCTAACCCTAACCCTAGCCGCAACCCTAACCCTAACCCTAGCCACAACCCTAACCCTAGCCACAATCCTAACCCTAACCCTAGCCCTAACCCTAACCCTAGCCCTAACCCTAACCCTAGCCCTAACCCTAACCCTAGCCCTAACCCTAGCCTTAACCCTAGCCCTAACCCTAGCCTTAACCCTAACCCTAGCCCTAACCCTAGCCACAACGCTAACCCAAACCCTAGCCTCAACCCTAGCCCTAACCCTAGCCACAACCCTAACCCTAACCCTAGTCCAACCCTAAGCCTAACCCTAGTCTAGACCCAGTGTACCCCCCTACTGGATATGTCATATCTCGGGAAAGGAAGGTCGTAGAGACTCGGGACAATGACTGACGTCCTCAGAGACACCGAAAACCCCCAGACAGACGTTAGTCCCGAGTCTCTACGACCTTCCGTTCCCGAGATACACATATTCAATAAAGGTGTGTCAAGCCCCATTCATCTACAATGAGAAAATAAACATAAGTATAACTCGGGAACCGAACGTCGGAGCACCTTGGGACCGGGTTCCGTCTGCCATATTCCGGGGACGCTGAACACGCCAGACTTGTCCCCGAGTCTCTAAGACCTTCCGTTCCCGAGATACACATATTTAATATAGGTGCGTCAAGTCCCATTCACCTACAATGAGAAAATAAACATAAGTATAACTCGGGAACCGAACGTCGGAGCAACTTGAGACCAAGATCCGTCTGCCATATTTCGGGGGCGCTGAACACGTCAGACTTGTCCCCGAGTCTTTACGACCTTCCGTTCCCGAGATACACATATTCAGTATACCCCCCCTACTGGATATGTCATATGTCGGGAAGGGAAGGTCGTAGAGAGTCGGGACAAAGACTGGCATTCTCAGAGACCCCAACAAACCCCAGACCGATGTTGGTCCCGAGTATCTACGACCTTCCGTTTCCGAGAAATAGAATTCAGTAGGGGTACCAAATTGAGTTATTATCCTTGGAAGCCTTAACCCTAACCCTAGCCGCAACCCTAACCCTAACCCTAGCCACAACCCTAACCCTAGCCGCAACCCTAACCCTAACCCTAGCCGCAACCCTAACCCCAACCCTAACCCTAACCCTAGCCACAACCCTAACCCTAACCCTAGCCACAACCCTAACCCTAACCCTAGCCCTAACCCTAGCCATAACCCTAACCCTAGCCCTAACCCTAGCCCTAACCCTAACCCTAGCCACAACCCTAACCCTAACCCTAGCCCTAACCCTAGCCATAACCCTAACCCTAACCCTAGCCCTAACCCTAGCCCTAACCCTAACCCTAGCCCTAGCCCTAACCCTAACCCTAGCCACAACCCTAACCCTAACCCTAGCCCTAACCCTAACCCTAGTCCTAACCCTAACCCTAGCCCTAACCCTAGCCTTAACCCTAGCCCTAACCCTAGCCCTAACCCTAACCCTAGCCCTAACCCTAACCCTAGCCACAACCCTAACCCTAACCCTAGCCACAACCCTAACCCTAACCCTAGCCACAACCCTAACCCTAGCCGCAACCCTAACCCTAACCCTAGCCGCAACCCTAACCCCAACCCTAACCCTAACCCTAGCCACAACCCTAACCCTAACCCTAGCCACAACCCTAACCCTAACCCTAGCCCTAACCCTAGCCATAACCCTAACCCTAACCCTAGCCCTAACCCTAGCCCTAACCCTAACCCTAGCCCTAACCCTAACCCTAGCCACAACCCTAACCCTAACCCTAGCCCTAACCCTAACCCTAGTCCTAACCCTAACCCTAGCCCTAACCCTAGCCTTAACCCTAGCCCTAACCCTAGCCCTAACCCTAACCCTAGCCCTAACCCTAACCCTAGCCACAACCCTAACCCTAACCCTAGCCACAACCCTAACCCTAACCCTAGCCCTAACCCTAGCCACAACCCTAACCCTAACCCTAGCCATAACCCTAACCCTAACCCTAGCCCTAACCCTAACCCTAGCCCTAACCCTAGCCTTAACCCTAGCCCTAACCCTAGCCTTAACCCTAACCCTAACCCTAGCCCTAACCCTAGCCACAATGCTAACCCTAACCCTAGCCACAGCCCTAGCCCTAACCCTAGCCACAACCCTAACCCTAACCCTAGTCCAACCCTAAGCCTAACCCTAGTCTAAGACCCAGTGTACCCCCCTACTGGATATGTCATATCTCGGGAAAAGAAGGTCGTAGAGACTCGGGACAACGACTGACGTCCTCAGAGACACCGAAAACCCCCAGACGGACGTTAGTCCCGAGTCTCTACGACCTTCCGTTCCCGAGATACACATATTCAATAAAGGTGTGTCAAGCCCCATTCATCTACAATGAGAAAATAAACATAAGTATAACTCGGGAACCGAACGTCGGAGCAACTTGGGACCAAGTTCCGTCTGCCATATTCCGGGGACGCTGAACACGCCAGACTTGTCCGCGAGTCTCTACGACCTTCCGTTCCCGAGATACACATATTTAATATAGGTGCGTCAAGTCCCATTCACCTACAATGAGAAAATAAACATAAGTATAACTCGGGAACCGAACGTCGTAGCAACTTGGGACCAAGATCCGTCTGCCATATTTCGGGGGCGCTGAACACGCCGGACTTGTCCCCGAGTCTTTACGACCTTCCGTTCCCGAGACACACATATTCAGTATACCCCCCCTACTGGATATGTCATATGTCGGGAAGGGAAGGTCGTAGAGAGTCAGGACAAAGACTGGCATTCTCAGAGACCCCAACAAACCCCAGTCCGACGTTGGTCCCGAGTCTGTACGACCTTCCGTTTCCGAGAAATAGAATTCAGTAGGGGTACCAAATTGAGTTATTATCCTTGGAAGCCTTAACCCTAACCCTAGCTGCAACCCTAACCCTAACCCTAGCCACAACCCTAACCCTAGCCGCAACCCTAACCCTAACCCTAACCCTGAACTGCACACGTTCATGGATAGTTGGTCAAAAGAAACTCACTGATAGAGACGGGGGTCTGCACATCTCACTCTATCTGCAGAAGGCTTTGAGTCTCGTCAGAATATCACGATTCTTCTTCACCTGTTCATTACGTCTCTTTACACTAATGCCTCTTGTAAAAACAAAAGCCTTGTCAATACTGACACGTCCATAAGGCTTCGATTATACAACACAATCTATGTGACTTTGTGATTGACAGTGTCTCTCAATGGCCTGTGACAGGCTTGCAAGGTCGATGAATCCTATGGTCCAAAGACTGTTCAATCAATGCGTGGGAATTGTCAAGTGGAAACAATATATATACACTTGTACTGTATATATGAATAACTTGATGGTTGGGGTTTCTGGAAGCAGTTGTACGTTCTGACAGGTCAGTCATTTAATTATTTTTTTTTACAAAGGGAAGCCAAGTTGAACAAGGCTCCCACTGAAGGTCATGACTGTCTGCAGGTGGTGTACAAACATTCACACTATAGTTAGAATGTTCTAAATGTTTTTATTAAAATGACAACTACGTAAAAAACAAACAAACAGGAGAAGCCTGGCTTTCCCTTTTCTTCCGGGAGAAAACACCACTGTTCCTCACTGCCTTCTGTTTGAAAGGGACCTGCGTGGTGACCACAGCCAGTGTGAGAGGAAGCAGATGCAGTATTCATCAACTCGTCTGTTTACTTTGCTGATGAATCTCCTTGTTATGTCTGGCTAACAACATTCTGTCTCCCAGCAAGGATCTAATGAGGACTTTGGTTTGCAGCCCGCCTTCTACTATGCAACAATTAGCCTTAATCATTCGTGTTTGATGGAGAACAGGAAGCTTGGGTTGTAATTAGGAGCTCTGTTGTCAGCCTTTCTTTAAATGAACCATCACGGCCTTCTCCTGACATAATAATGCAGCTATAACACATGTTTGCTCATCCTCTAACCCTCTCTGTATTAAGTGTTCATTGTTTCATGCTGCTTTTACAGAATTTATTTGCTGGTTATCCATTTTACACAACAAACCATTTTAATTATTTACTGTATACTATTGTTCTGCAATGCAGCAATTATTATTTTATTTTTTTTAGCACATTTAGCACGTTTCTCTTTTCTGTGTCATGTCAGTGTTTGATGCTGCAACAACCCTGTTTCTTTACACCCATCTTTAAAGTTTCCTCTTATCACCACATGTAGCAGCCTGGGAGGTTCTGTCAATCCCAGATTTGCTGACACTCGATCACATAATCCCCTCAGAGTTTAACCAAGCAGTATGTCACTCCAGTAATGGGAATTACTCCCTGCATCAAACATGAAATTAATCTAAATCCCACTCAAGCTTTGCTAAACCTCAATATTTCTTTGAACAGGAGACTGATGACTCTTTAACCAGAACTGTTCTTCACATGGCAGTGAAGTGGCTGAATTGTTGGAGTGGGCTAATGTTGTGTTGGTGCAGAGCACTTAAAAGGGACTGCTGTCAAACCTGTGCAACAATACACATCAGGACCCTACCTGTTAGTGCATGGGCATTGAGCCAAGTGATAGACCTTTAAGTTATTGCCTGGTCAGTCTTAATAGAGAGACATTGTTAAGGCTGAATGGCGCCATGGCCTTTAAAAGCTGCAAATGTCAGTGTCTCTCAGAGGCTTCTATCTCACATGCTATTATCCAGTGACAATGCGGATGAGGAACTAAAGCCTTCTGCATGAACAGTGAAGACCTCAGTGGCATTTACAATACTCAGAATGACAAATATCAGTAATATCAGATTTTGTTTGTATTCACATCCCACCCTCCATATCTCCTCCTTCTTCATCTTTTCTGATCTGCTGCTTTAATCTCACTTTCAAACACTCTCCTGACAGGTTAAGTACACAGCCTGCCCTTCAGCTCATTAGCTCCATTTCAGTTGATCACAGGAGTAAAGCGGTGACTCCATGTCAGCTCTGTGCTTTTTTTTTCTGCTTTTTTTTTTATACACTTGGGAATAGTGTTATAGTTGGTGGAGCTGATCTAACATCCTGTCAGGCCATCCTCCTGTCATTTTCAAAAAGTTCAGATTCATGTTGGTCACACCATCAAGTCAGTGCTTTGGTTACAGTAGACACTAGTTGGGCTCCATGTTTTTTAATGAGATACCATTCAAAAAGGGTTCAAAGTTACTATCAAAGAAATAGGTTGACATTTTAAGAAATATAGGACTGCGACCACTCTCGTCTGTTTGCTAAACATTGAAGCTACAACCAGAAAATGTTTAGCTTGGTACAAAGGGTGGAAACATGCGTAAAACAGCCAGTCTGGCTCTGTCTGACGGTAAAATGTAAACTGTCTGGCACATAACTCTCCATTAAACTGTAATGGGGCTTTCAGAAACAACAGGATTCGGCCTGCATTTGCTGCTGGGTTCAGCAGTTCATTGGCCAGACCAGCTCCAGCACCAGAGCCAGGGGAACCGACGACAGGGGTTGTAGGACTGAAGATGTCTTTGGATGGATAACTTTTGCTGGTAATATTTTAGAATTTTATAATAACATCTAAGCCTGTTAATGACTCAATAATGGCTGTTACTAGTGACCTCTGACTAATCTTTTAAAGCATTAGAAAAAGCTTTATTAACCATTGAACGATGACACTAGTGACATCTGAAGTCACATTTAATCCTCAAGGGCATTCATCATTGAAAGCTTGAAGCTTTCTTAATTTTTTAAAACTTCTTCTACAAAACAAGGCCTCAAATATGTTGATAAAATAAAACTAATACATATGTATTAAATAAATTTACTTCAAAATTTCAGAAACAGGTTAATTATATACAATTGCAGGGGATGTGGGAATTACTTTTGATATTTTATTTTGTAATCCAATTTTGAAAATCCAGAATCTTAAATCCAGCAGATTCATCAGCCACCACCACCAGTATCTGGACTCCATGGGGGGGGGATATATATCTTGCTGCTTCTCAGGGCAGATGCCCTCAGATTAAAGTCTCCCTGAATCATCTAAGGGCCAAAGAGTTTCTGACAGAGTAATTATTGCATATCACATGCTGTAATACACAATTATCTTTATGTTATTCATTTGTCTCCCCTGAGTGAAAGTCATCCACTCTTTCAACTGTAGACAGAATGACACCCAAAAACAGCATTGCTCACTATTTTCAAATTTTCTTTCTTTTTTAATAGCAAAGTATCCCTCTGGGCTATAAGAAATTCACCATACAGTGTCTGCAGGCTAAATGTTGATGTAAGCATATTCAGATAAATAACAGTGAGGGCAGCAACCTCACAGATGTGACAGAAGGAAGGGTTCTAATAGTGGCCTCCTCTGTTCTTTCAGGAAGAATTCAGATGGAAATTAGGTTGCTGTTTCCTTGACAACCACATTTTTACCAAGTTAGATTTTTTTTGTCACACTGATTATTGTTGTCCTCTCAATCAGACCTTCTAGTTTCTCTATTTCAATTGATGTAAACTAACTTTATCTTCTTTCATCTGCTCTCAAACTCTGTCGTTGCTGTGCTTATTCATCTCTTCATGCCATCTTTTCTTTCCTCTGTCCATCGTTTTTTAGTTGACCTCGTCAAATGTTGTTCCTTTCCTGCTTTCATCTTCGCATTTAAATTAGGTGTAGGTCTTGGACTGGATGTTTTCATGTTAATTTGTTAGATGCTCCTTAATCTACAGTCTATCATCTGTATGTGCAGAATCCTCACTATTGGAGACCTTGACCTCAGCTCAGATTTCTCTATACCATGTCCAAAAGAAAAGGTTTTAAAAGTTAGTAAACTGGCGTCAGGGGATTTTTCATATGAATGTTCAATCCATTTTCACTCTTTTAGCAGGTTCCTTTTTATTATCTGCCACTCTAACAATGAGAGGTGACATGAGAAGAGGTCTCTGCCTCTGTTTTTTTTAAAGTGTTACATAAGCCTTATTGTCCACCGCCCCCTCTTATTTTCTCATGCGAGTAGCATTTCTGAAAGCTGTCTGTTGAGGTAATAACCGTGTTTGTACATTTTTTACAAATGTGTATCTGTCTGTGTGTTTGTATGCATGCGTGCGTGTGTTTGAGAATGAGGAGCCAATGTTACTCCTGTCTGGCACGTTTGACTCTTTTCCATTTCATTTCACACCTTTCTGACACCCAATCCATACTGCACTTTCACTATGCATTAGCACAGAATCTAGTGACAGTGAAGAAGATTGTGCAGTGAAAATAACAATAACAGGGACAATTGTTGTATCACTGAGACGAAACTCTTCGTGTGTGTGTGTGTGGAGTATCATGTCGATACTGTAAAAACCTGTGGTTCAGAGAAAAGAAGATAAGAGATTGTGGGAGAATAACATGTTTTATTTTTTATTGTCATTACATATTTCTGTGCCTGTGCAATTTTAATATCTTACATGTTGCAAATTAATTCCCCGCATTTGCTGACAAAAAGCATATCCAGTAAATTTATGAATACACAATCAATACAAAAATTAAACCAAGCAGACTTGGAGTTCAAACCAAACTTTATTGATCCCAAGAAGGCTCATTCATTCGCAGCTGACATACAACTCCAAAACTCAAAGGCAAAATTCTTAGAGGCAACAGATCAACATGTGTCTGTAAATCCAGAAAACAACAAGCATCAATAATAAAAGTATTGTATTATAGCTCATATTTTTTTCATTTCATTCTGTGTATTCACTGACACACTCTGTTCTTCCCTCATCCTTTCCCTCAGGCATAATTTAAATCAATACAAGAAGCAAACGGAAGATGAATATTTGTCTTTCTGCATAAACACTTAGCTGTGGTCAGCACAGCGCTTCTTTTCACAACATTGTTAGAATTAATGACTTGCACAGAAAGCATACAGTAAGACAAGACAATGGCTTTGTGTGGGTCAAGGACCAAAGCTCTGCCATCTCACTTAACCCCCAGTGGGTGACAGTAGACTGTCTCTGGCTCCTTTATGGTTCGTCTTGTTGCTTTCATTCAGTCATTACATGACATCACAGCACCTTGAACAGACACGATGAATAAAACGCATTAGCTCCACCGTAGACCTATTTGTAAAGGCCCTCTGATACTTTGTACAATGGTATTTGTATAATGTATGTGATAGGTACAATCGTTTGCAATTAATGCATGCTCTCTGTCTGGTCATATTCAAACTGTGCTCGCTGCCTCTGCAGACTGAAATCAGAAAACAAATGAAGACTGAGACCCAGACGAATCACTGTTGCATCGCTAATTGTCAGCTGAGGCTGCTGAATCTCTGCCCACTATTACTGCTGTTAGAAACATACAAAAACAGAAAACAATATGTTTAAAGGGGTACTGTGAGACTGATGCCATGAGTATTGTTTCAAGTGATAAACTATTAGTGTGACTAATTATTTCCTATAAACAATTCAACCAGCTCCAAATTAATAATATGTTTATATCATTATTTTCATTTATTCCATGGGGTGTTTACATCCAAGTGTCAATCTTCCAGTTGTGTTGCTGGAATGCAAATGTGTAGCTGGAATGAAAAAGATGACAAAGTTCAGACAGTAGCTTAATAAACCTCTGTGAGGACGCTGCAGCACCACTCTAACAACAGTTCCAATTTCTTCTGTGATGGCCCGGTGGTGCTGACAACTCCGTCATTTGCAAACTCGTAAAAAGTCTAAGTATCCAATTTTGTGATTGTCTATTTCAGACTTCACACTCTCTATCCAGCCAATCTCACATTTAAAACTGTGTTATGTGGAGGAAAAAGGAAGATAAGATCATTATATTATTATTATTATAACATTATTATTAATTATATTATATTATTAGTCCTACAGCAGGGAAATTTACAATGTTTGAGCAGCAAAGAGCAAGATGTGATAATAAGTACAGAAATAAAAAGTAATAGGTATCAACAGCTATAAGAACAATATGTAGACAGTAGAGGGGTATTTAACAGAGCTAGTAAAAAGCATTGTACACTTTAGTATAAAAACATTGCACACAGTAAAGGGAATAGCACCTGAGAAATGGTGATATTACACAGTGGAGTTTGATGGGAATAGTCATTCAATAAACAGAGAGCCTGCTGTCTTCTTCTGGTCCGGTCTCACTGTTTTCCAGTGAGTGTAAATTCAGGGCCACACAGTAACAGTAATGGTGACAGATCACGTTCACACAGCTATTGATCTAAGTTATTGTTGGGAGTGAAAGCGATAACATATTGAATGCCAAGATTATTCACATAGAAATTGCTTTAACAGCAGTGTATTTATACTGGTGGTCTTTAGAGGCCTCTATAGTGGCTTGATGTGTGATTGTTAGATAGCAATGTTCTTCCCCTGTGCTTCAGCTCTGAAAGCTCCAAACACACAAGTTACTTCAAACATCACCAAAGGCTCAGGACGTTTGTTTACTTACAGGTCCTCCTCCACCTACTTACCAAAAGGTAGCAATTCTAAGGAATAAAATGTCACCATAAATACAAAACGCGTTCCTTTTTTCTCTGACCTTTCAGACTTAGAAGCTCATATCACCACCGCTGTTCTGCACCAAATATTGCAACCTGATAGCAGCTATAAAACACATCTACTGTACCACAACAGCAGCAACATGAAAAAAAAGAGGAAATGACTGCAAGTGCAACAAGAAGGACAATTCAATCGATACAAGCTGATGTCAGTGTATTAAATAATGATTGATATTTAATCAATCAGCAGCTGACAGCTGTCTTTCATGGTTGTTTAAAAATGAAATATACATCATTATTTCTACATCCTTACTCCAAAACCAAACATTAAGCCCAGTTTAAATTGTCTATACTCTGTACTCATGAATGTGAGGGATTTGGGTGAAGCAGGGAAATGCTTCCCAAGGTTTCTATTGGGCCAGTGAACGTTGCCAGTAATCATGCTGATTATACAGACTTATCATTAGTGACTCTCCCTGAGAGAGGACGAGAAAACACAAACACAACAGCAGCAGCAGCAGCATTTTGTTGGTGCTGGTTACTGTACGTCCAGACGCATGTCTCTCTTTTACAACACATTTCCACCACATCCCTAAATGGCTCATCACATCCACTCGGTCTGCAGCCATTACCGAGGGCACCTGCCATGAACTTAGACGCTGAAGCGTTTTTAGTCTGCTTCATTAGGGGGATGGATGGCACTCTAATCTGCTGCTGTGTTTCATCACAGCTCCTGCAGCAGCAGCACGTGTCATAAATGGTTTCCCCACACAGCTGGAGCCAAATTAAATTTGGTGACATCCTTGGTGTCATCCAGAACTGCTGTGTAAATCATTCTATGTAAGTGGGGTGCGCTGTTCCACTTGGATTGTTGTTGTTGAGATTGAATGTTGTGTTTAGGGCTCCATTGTCAGAGTTGTGTAGGTATACAGGCCAGATGGCTAACAAGACCAGCCCCCATTTTACACTCACGAAGAGGCATTCAACCTTAAACATTGTTTACTTAAGTGTTTGGAGCAGCACTCAAACGTTCTGCGACAGACAAGCTTATAACTACTCTCTAAACTGTTAGATGATCTTTGTCAGTCCGCTAATTCTATTTTATGTCAGAAAGGTGGTGCCTCTGGTTATTTAGAAATGTCTATAATTTAATTTTTTGTGTGTTTCCATGGTATAAACTTATACCTACTCTTGAATATTAAGTTAGGTTTGTTTTTTTAACGTACATCTTGAAAACTGCATTCTTTCTTTGATAAATTGTAAGTGTATTCCAGGAATGATGCAAAATGTATCTTTCTGGTTTTCATTAGCAGGATTTTGATGTGCAATCTCCTCATAGCTCCTTCACTCACACATGGCTTAAGCATTTTATCCATTTTCTTTCTCTCCATACATACGAATATGTTGATGTTTACGAGCACGTATAGGTACTTTGCAAAACATCATGGCACTGGCCCTTATTTGGAGATAGAAAATCAAAGATTTGTGTTTGAAATGCTGTTTCGAATAGTGTATTCATTTAATGTTAAAAACATTGTGTTATAGACATTTATTTTTGCTGTAACTTGCCTGAACCTGAGCGTTCATATAGCTTAATAAATTAAGGTTTACCAGAATGCTGTTATGCTCCTTCTTCAAATAGATCACTGAGCCAACACAGTGGCAGATATTGCACACATTGAGTTACCAGATATCATTAAGTTATGTGTGTATATCCAACCTGTCAATAACCAACTTTTTACCCTCTTAAATTGTTAACTTAAGGGTTTTATGGAGTCACAGGAGTGCCATAGAAAGAATAAATTATAAATAAAAAGAAAATCTGTAAAATAAAATAAAAGAGGAATGATTAAAAAGTACACAACTAAATAAAAAAATGTGGAAACACAAAGACAAATGAATAAATGAATAAATATGTGTATATATATATATATATACATACATACATACTGTACATACAAAAAAATACTCACAATGTCTATGCTAACAAACTGATGTTACACAGGCATGCATTTTTAAAAATAATGTTTACCATTTCAATTTTGCATGCTAATATTTGCAAATAACAACACTTAAAGTATAGTTTAACCTGTTGATGATGCTAGATGACATTTTAGGAGATCACCAAAGTAATAGGATTCATCCTTGGGAACCAAAAATGTGTTTGAAAACGTAATTTCAGAGCAATCCATTTAATATTTTTGGAGGTATTTCACTCTTGACCAAGGTGGTGGACCAGCAGACTGACAGAATGACCTACTGACATCGCCAACCATACAACCAAGCCTCTATGTTGGTTAAAACTCTTGTCTTGTTGAGAAATATGATTATGAGACACAGATAGTTTTGATTACTGCTGTACATTTTAGAAAACATTCATTACCTGTCTTTAGAAAGAGCAGTAAAGTGGGAGGCATCGGAGCTTTTGTCAGGCACTGGCCCTATTCTTCTGATTGTCCGTGCTTTGTGACATGCTGATGGTGGTTGCTTACAGGAGGATTTTTTTCAAGGTCATATTGCAGAGTGCATAAAGACTTCTACAGTCATGAACACTACATACACAGCCACAGGATTTTGATGTGCTTTTTAAACATTAACCCTGGAGAAATGCTCTCAAATAGACTGCACACTTGCAGATCACGTGTGATCTGAACTAGTCAAACAGCGTATCCTGTTCTAAATAAAACAAGTGTCTGGTGTATTAAGTTACATCAGATGTAAGTGATTATTATTTTCCTACTAAACAGGATCTGCATTGATTAAATATTGACCCACAGCAAATACAGAGCTATCAAATGAATGTGCCAGCATGTTTCCTGACTGAATCAATATATTTGCATGTACAGATGTAATAGATACCTGAACAATTGGCTGCCAAAGCAATGAACATAAAGGGCAAGACTGCGATTTGTAAAATCCACTTTAAAATCCACTCTGCTGCTGTAGCCTCAAAATGATCACTTGAAAAATATATCAAAATGTAAAACATTCAGACGTCAATCTGACTCTGAGAAACTGGTTCATGCATTAATCTCCAGCAGAATAGACTATTGTAAAGCTATAGCAACAACAAACAATCAATAGGACGGCACCATCTCATTCAGAATGCAGCAGCCAGGCTGTGTACACATGCATGACCATTTGAACATATTGTTCCATCACAGAAACCATTTCAATGGCTCCCGGTACAATCACCTTCAAAATACTGTTGGTGGCCAATAAAGCACTGAATGGTTTGGGTCCTTCGTACATCTCTGACTTGAAGGCACTTTACATGGGGCTCCTTCCAGCTATGACAATGCAAATTAGTTTAGAGTCATATTCAGGAGACATTGCAGAGAGGCTAGAGATCGACATGAACCATGAACAAGAGGAAAACAAGGGAGTTTCTGTAGGAGGGCAGAGAAGAAACATTGTCTACACCAGACGACCTCTTCAGTGGGGCGTTTTTTTCTTCCACTGGTGCTCACCACCATCAGCAGCATCACCGCGGTTCTCAAAGATGGAGGATACTTACAAGCTTTATGGTTTTATTTAATCCAAATAGGAAATAACAGAGGCCATTAAGGCTGGAAGGCTTCAAATTAGGTTTGATTTATATTGTTTGATGTGTTGCTGTTTGGCAGGTGAAGCAAGAGGCTGATATTTTGGATAATGGCCAATATAAAGGGATGTGATGAAGCATTATTATATAATTAAAGCACCTTGACGAATAGTAGCCCGTACTTTAGGGCAGGAAAACAGATTCCTTGCTTTGTGAAGTGGTGCGCTCTGCCAAAAGGGGGACGCAGAGATGCACAGAGAGAGAGAGAGAGAGAGAGAGAGAGAGAACAAACCTACTCTGGGTGCCTCCTCGTTAATTTGCCGTCCAGTTCCTGTGCGCTCCCTGGCTTCGCACCTGCCTTGGCTGTTTATTACTTTCTCTGCGCGCTCTACAATCTCACCTGAAAATCAGAGATGGAGTTCCCCACTCCTCCTCCCGACGCTCTCGGTGATTTTAACGAGCGCTACTCGGTCTCCATAACTCCTTTCAACGCAACGTTTTCAGAGGATCTGCTGCTGCGCGCTCCTTCAAGTAACAATGAGACCAACAAAGCTGCAACCACAGACTCTACACGTCTCATCATCGCCGTTTGTATCTCGGCTCTCTACTCTCTCATCTGTGTGGTGGGATTAGTAGGAAACGTGCTTGTAATGTATGGGGTGGTCAGGTAAGAAATACAGGCTATAAACAACGAACCACAAACTAACAAAAAAAAAGAAAAAAAAGAAAGAAAAAGAAAGAAAATTGACATATAATATAATAATTGGTGATTAAATTTGCTGTTCCGCTACACGGTAACGCGACACACGCACACACATCAAATTATTATTATTGTCTGATAACAGTAGATGTAATTTATGTGTTAATATTTTATGTTAATATTTGTTTAAAAAATGTCCACACACACTTTTGGCTACTTCATTTTACGCAATTACTTTACAACTGCCCGCATTTTTGAGAAGCGCTCTCTAACACCCACACACACACAGGCGCGCACGCGCACACGCGCACACACACACACACACACGCTCAAGAGGGGAGGGCGGTGTGTTCTACTGAAATTACTTCATTGCACCAATTATTCCTGTTAGGAATGATGTTGTAAACCCAGCTGATCAATCTGCATGGGAAATCATGTTTAAAGACTCACCTGAGAATCAAAAGAAATGACAGTGGCGCTATTTCATGTATTGAAGATATTGAGAATTTGTGTCATATTGATTTATTGTTGAACTAATGCAACTTAAATGAGAGAGAGAGTTGACGGTAATGGGGGTGGGCCCCCAGTGCCAATCAATCATCTGGCTGAACTGCTTCTTAAATCTCAAATGAAGTTTGTGAAAGATTAAATATGACTTTCGGCACATTGGTTTGCAATTTTGAAACTAATCAAGCAAAGTTATTATAAAAGACAACGGTACATCTTATTCCCTGGCACAGTCACACAGAGTGTCATGAAAAACATTCTGTGTCTAAAAAGTTCTTTTATGACCTTGATATAATTCAAGGGGAAATACCAGATTGTTGGTTTGAGAAAGGAAATGGATCCCATCAAATAAAATCAAATAAATTGGTTTATAACCTTTAAACTTTGGAAATCGTGAGTTGGCTACACTTCAGCGTCTCCTTATGACATTATATAGATTCCAAAATACATTCAGTCTCTTCCAACTTAACAGCAGTTCCCATCGTATGTTAGTTAGAATCAAGGTTCTCAGTGCTTTTCTTCCTATACCCACCAGGTACACCAAGATGAAGACCGCCACCAACATCTACATCTTCAACCTGGCTCTTGCAGACGCTCTCGCTACCAGTACCCTCCCCTTCCAGAGCGCCAAGTACCTGATGAGCACATGGCCCTTTGGGGAGCCGTTGTGTAAGATCATTATTGCAATCGACTACTACAACATGTTCACCAGCATCTTTACACTCACCATGATGAGTGTGGACCGTTACATCGCTGTTTGCCATCCAGTGAGGGCCCTCGACTTCCGCACGCCTGCCAAAGCCAGGCTCATCAACGTCTGCATCTGGATCCTCTCCTCTGCCGTAGGCGTCCCTGTGATGATCATGGCCATTACGAAGGTGACACCTGATAAAGGTGAGGGATTCTTAATGTTGAAGAAGAAATGCTTTGAATTACCACCACTGTGTGAACGCTTCACTTGTGAGCTCAAGCTTTCTAACACTTTCTGTGGCAAGTCTTCAGAGGGTAATCATGCCGTAAAAGAAAATTCATTTGAGCTGGGTTATTAACTTAAATTAGTCTCTCCACATGGCACACTAATAAACTTGTAATTGTTTTAACACCTCAGGAAACACTGCCTGCACACTCAGATTCCCCAAGCCTGAGTGGTACTGGGACACGATGCTGAAGATCTGCGTGTTCATCTTTGCCTTTGTGGTTCCCGTCCTCGTCATCACCATCTGCTACGGTCTGATGATCCTACGGCTCAAGAGCGTTCGTTTGCTCTCTGGCTCCAAAGAGAAGGACAGGAACCTGCGACGTATCACCCGCATGGTCCTGGTGGTTGTGGCAGCCTTCATCATCTGCTGGACTCCCATCCACATCTTCATCATCGTCAAGACCATGGTGGATATCGACCACAAGAACCTTCTGGTGATGGCCAGCTGGCACCTGTGCATCGCACTGGGCTACATCAACAGCAGCCTTAACCCTGTGCTGTATGCCTTCTTGGATGAGAACTTCAAAAGGTGCTTCAGAGACTTCTGCTTGCCCTACCGCTCCGGGGTGGATCAGACCAGCTTCTCCAGAACACACAACAGCAGACGGGAGCCTGTGTCTGTTTGTGCTCCTGCACGGACAGAGAGACCGCCGGCCTGACTAGGCATGGGTCAGTGTGGGCAGGGGACTGTTCAGGATGACCTTCACTCAGAGCTCACACTGCTGTCAACCACAGGAGTCTGAGTTAATCTAATGTTTACATTAATCATTGATTGTGTTTTTGGTTTCATGTAATGAAACTCCGTTGCCCCAAATCAATCTGTGAGACACAACACTTTAGGTACTGTCTTTCAGGATGATACCAAACATGTATGAGTGTGCCTGTGCATAAGTAAATGGATACACATCAGGGCTCGAAGTACCCACCTTCAATCTGCAATGTGCAGACAAATTCTGAGATTGCAGGTAGAAATAAACTGAGGAACAGTAGAAACGCATAATTTAAAAAAAAAACCCTGTAATTTCTATTCACTAGCCTTAATCTACTGAAACAAACAATCATGTGATTCACCGAATAGACTTTTTTAAGTACCCACAACCAAAACATGTTAAGGCCACGGGGAGGTCAGGGTTGAACCTCTGATATGATGTAATGCAGACATGTGACGAACAACGTTGAGAACCAAATAAGAGCAATGCTCTGTATACGTTGTGATATTTCGTCAGTTCAGAAACCCCTAAAACTACCCCGGCAATGTTTGGCAGTTCCCACTTATTCATTTACCATCTCCCAGAATGCAATGCAAGGCAGACAAGATGGCTCTCAAGGAGGAGATTGTGCCAGGCAGATAAAAGTACCAACAAACAGAGGACAATTTTGCCAACAACAACGACTCCCACTGCTGTGATAAAACTGAGAACAGATGGTCCAAGTGCTTGTCAGTCAAGGCCAACAAAAGCATATGGAGAAAAAAGATTAGCATATGGGTGGAGAAGAAAGCATAAGATCACATTTACTGACACTTCTGACTCAAGCTGATGGTGAATCTGACTCTCAACTGACAGTCAGGTTTAAGGGGTCGCTATCCTCCTTCAGTGATGCTTTAGTAAAGGAGATCTGAGGTTTTAAATTGTCTCTCACTTAGAAGGCTCAGTTTTCAGAAGTACAACGTTTTATGTTTTTTTCTTGCATTGAAATAAGACGTGGTTGGATGCTTTCCATGAGTATGGTGGTATGACAAAAGTTTGTGTTCACCTGGTTGTGTTGTATTGTGTTTTATATGAAGCAGCAAGATCTTTCTTGCTATAGCATGGCCTTCAGGAATGGAGAGATGGCATTTCTAGTTTCCATATGTCTTACAAGTTCGTGAGGTTTGTTGCTATAATAACAAAGGATGAAAGACTAGCCCGTCAGGTATATGATGAGGGTGCCAGTTGCTGTTGTGTTGTGTATACAGACTGTCTCATGTTGTTTCAGTTATATGTGTGCTTCTTGATCGAGAACACAGATGAGAAGCTTTTGAGCATTACAAAGCTGTGTATGATGATATGATATGGGCTTCACCAGAATGACAAGGTGGTTACTGGGCAGGAACATCAAGTTGAGTTCCTGCAGACAATTTTTCCAAATTACACATGAAATTTCTGACAATTTGCAATATTGCAGGTACCAGAAAAAAAAAGTATTACACCCTGCATATTTATGTGCATTTTTACAAAGCACAAGCATAATGTACCATTATGAAAATACACATATACTGCAAAGTATAAGTTTTTACATCCATATTACATGAACAATGTAGGAATAATAGCCCTGTGTATATAAATAGTTCCACAATGACAAGGTTGTCAGGCAGGACATTTGATCCTAAACACACAGACGAGGCAACCAAAGCACACTTTTTATGGCCAAGCAGAGGTCGATGTGTGACAGACCGAGTAAGTAAACTGACCTCAGTCCAATAGATCACCTGTTGTGGACCAGATTGACTCCAAAAATCCCCTGAAGCTGCCAGAGGTGACGATGATCCTGAAGGTCATCAACAGGAAAGATGATGTCTCCTGATACTTGTCTGTTACAAACTCCATTTTCTGGGCAGCAAAGTAGTAACCTACATATGATGACTTGATTTAGATTTTTGTCCGCTTTTGAAATTTCTTTTTATTCTCTACATTCTGGAAGTCATTTATGAAGGACTTTAATTTCTATATGGCTGATGTGACACATTCACATTAATATTAAAATAACCTAACACAACATTGATGAATAATCACATTTTAAGTTGATATTACAAACTTGTCAGCATACAGTAGTCTGTTTACACATCCAGCAACTATGGAGCAACATTATCATTAATATGGAGTTGTGTAACTGGTCACCTGATAAATTTATATTCACTTTTCTTTTAGCTCTGTTTTGGTCTCAAACTAATTCTGAGAATATTATTGTATTACCTAAAATTAAAGACAGTAATAGTATCTGAACATCTCTAAAACTGGCATAGTGTGGTTGGCTTTGTGCTTTGTTACTCATCTTAAATGTTAATGTTGCATTCCTGTTGCTGTGGATGCACGTGTCTTAGCCAGCCAAGCTGTATTTTCTAACTGGCTTATTAAAAACATATTTGGAAACAAGGAGGCTACATAGTAAAATACCAAATAAACCAAGGAAATTAAAAATAATGGCCTACCTCTAATACAAGTCTGTTTCATTTAAAGGTTGTGGTCACTATTGAGGAAATAAGAGTTCTGTACAGTGATGCTTCAGTGTGATGTTTCGCACTTTTATCTGTTATTCCAACCAATGTTATATCATGAAAGATGCATGATATATATATAGATCTATATATATCTATATATAGATATATATAGATATACAGTATATATATAAAATCTTTATTATCTCTAAATTTTTTCATTGCTTTCGCTCTGAGAAAATAAATATTTATAAATATTTTCTGCA
Organism: Chaunax sp. Z400; assembly: GCA_037577475.1. Taxonomy (NCBI): domain Eukaryota; kingdom Metazoa; phylum Chordata; class Actinopteri; order Lophiiformes; family Chaunacidae; genus Chaunax; species Chaunax sp. Z400. The sequence goes on from CM075190.1 coordinate 16,113,341, forward strand.
GTATACTCAACAATTTGTTCATCTGAATGAAAATATGTACCTTAATGCCTTACTCAGCATTATATTTATTCTTTTTTGTGGAGAAAAGCGCTTGATCTTTACATATTTTCAGATTTTATGCTTCAGCAGATACAGTATATAAAGTACCTTATTGTATAGGTGTCATAACTGTTCCTGTTTTGAAAAGTCACTTGGATTAGCATAAGTATCTGGTAAGTGTTTTTAACTGAAATGTTATTGTAAATAACTTTCCATTTTAATCCATATATTTTCTTTTTTTGTGGTTTTTTAATGCACATGTGAACATTTAGACTTAGTAAAGGCCAGCAAGGTCTTGTGGGAGTTAGAAATGTAATTTGTTGGTTCAATCAAACAAGGATTATTGATTGGGTATTGCTGACATGGCACCTTTGACCAGGTCAGAGGCCACCAGAACACAGGAGCAAGTGCGACATATTTTAAGTGTGTTTTGAAATGTGAGTGAATAAATGAAGGTAAAAATGGTGTAAGTCAGGGATGATATGGATTTCAGAATCAGCCAATTTTACAATGAACCAGAACAATGCTAGTGAAAAGACCAAAAACAACAATGACATAAATATATATCCTCATGATTTTTTTTTCTGTATAGAGCTGGGCTCTGTAATGAAACGAGACTAATTTCTTGGGGACTATTTTCAGCAGCTGATTTGACTGTCTAGTATTTACTGCAGAAAGAAAGTGTATGAGGGATTGACTCAAAAATAAACCACACCGCCCATGTTCATGGAAATGAAGGAACATGTCACCCAGGGTTCTTATGATCAACTCATTGCTGCTTTTTGCCGTTTGACATGATTTGTTGACAATAAGACAACTATAGAATGTCACCACCTGTTTAAAAGGAACACAGACCCAATATCCTGGTTGATCACAGTTTTTGTAAACTCATCTTGTATGAAAAAGGAATAAAACAAACAAATGTATAATCTTTTTGTTTATAATTTAGATTCTCATTGAATATGGATTGTGTGCACTCAACTGCACGGGTCACACTGGAATGCAAATAATCAGGATTGTGCAAGACTAGTGAAGACAATATTACAGATGCTGTTATAAGACTTACTGTACAGTATAAAGAGTGAGGCCCACAAAGGACATGCTGGAAATGACAATTTCGTTACTGTTTTTATACTATGGTCCATATATTATATATTCAACTTTTATTTAATTACTTTCACACAATTAAAGGGCTGAAATCATTTTCTGCTGAAAGACTGATGATGTCTCAGAGAATAGAAACCTTGATTATAAGGCATCAGTCACATTCATTTCTCTTTCAGAGCTGTGTGGATGTTCAAAGATATCACACATGATTAGAATGGGAGATATTCCATATGAATCTCTCAGAAGCTCTTACACAAGACATAGAGCTCCCAGCAACAGACCAGACAGATGGCGACATTTGTTGCAGGGAGAGGGGGTGGTGTGAGGGTCGGTGCTCGCTGTAGATTTCCTCTGTGCAACAGAGCAGCACATGCAGTAGACTACCTATGAAATATACATGGCTCTGCCTATTTGTTCGCGGTTTAAAAGACAAATCAAAAAGAAACAACTATGAATAATTCAGTCAAAGACTAAGGAGATGCCTCCTGACTTGTCCAGACAGCATGCCGGCCTTCTTGAGATGTGAAAAAGAAAGTGGTTTAATCAACAGAGCAGGAAGGTCTACAGGTCTACAGCGCTATGTTTGAGAACTCAAGCGATACAGAAAAACAGAGCAGAAGCCTTGTTGTGCTTCTTAAAATCTGTCAAGGCTGGCATACAAAAGGCATAAGGCTTTTAAAAAAAAAATCATTTGCTGATACTGTAAACTAGAGATCAGATTGTTAAGTGCTTTCATCTTCTGACCCAACACTGAAAAAAAAAGAAATCCTGATTTTACAGAAAATAATCTTATATTTTTACCGTTGTTTTCTGTTTATTTTTTTGTTAGCAAAACTCTGTAAAATTATACATATTATCTGTAAATAAATAAACCAACTGTTATTTTAAGTGCAATACCAATAATGACAAGTTAATTTTTTTACTGAAAAAAGACTATATTTATACAGTATTTTTTCATTCTTTCTTAAATGACATATTAATGTATCTAAAATTAGAATAATAAAGAGTAATAAAATAGCTGTAGCTTGTTATGAAAGGATTTAAATCCATACTACAAGTTTTTCGTTTTTCTTTGCAATCTCAAGGTAAATCTCATGAGTTTTATATTAATGTGTACTTTTACAATAAAACAAAAAAAAAATGCTGCTTTTTTTTCCATTACATCAAACAGACTTTTTGAAACATTATCCACCATGAGAAGGTTCTGCAAGGCAGCAGGAGCTCCTCACCCAGATACACTTTTATGCAGTGGACTACATGGAGAAAATGGTTTTAAAGCACTGGAAAGTATACCAGCATGTACAGGGAAATGCAAGGAAATAGTGCATAACAATGCTAAAATGCACAACATGCTGTAACAGAACAGGGCAGCATGGTGGCATAGTGGTCAGCACTGCTGCCTCACAGCAACAAGGTTCTGGATTCAAATCCATAGGTAGGTAGTGAATGTTAGTGTGAATGATTGTTTGTCTCTCTGTGTCTTGGCCCTGTGATGAAGTGGTGACTTGCCCAGTATGTACCTTGCCTAGTGTCAGCAGGGATAGGCTCCAGCCCCCGTCACCCAGCACAGGAAGCATTTACAGAAAATGGGTGAGGGGTTTATGCGGTCACACATCGAAAGTGTTAAATCAAGACAGATTTGTTGCTCGGCCTGTTTTGCAGCTTGGAAGAGAGCATACCTTGAAGTCCATTACACTGTATTATTACAGCTATTTAAATCCCTCAGATGTTCAGGCACCACGACAGTAGACACATACACACACAGTAAGTGAGGCTTTTCACACAACACAGCATCTTGGCTGCCAGTGCAGACCTGCCAAATCAAAACCTTATAATCCAAAAATAAAAGAATTGTAATGATGACTCTGCAGAGATCTGGTAATGGGTTTGGCATGCTGCTTTGCGTGATGGACGCCTGCTGTAACACAGACTATAGCTGTCTGAGGTGTTCATGAAATGCCTGAAGTGAAGCACTTCTGGCATTTTATTGGATGTTTCACAATGAGGCAAATACACCATAGTCCCTGCTGAGGAGCAGAGACAGGGATTCAAACTGGGTGCCATCTGCCAGCTGAGGGTCATATGGGTCTGCATTAAAGGTGGTGGAGGGGTAAAGCGAGCCCTTTTTAAATTTTTTTATCCTTGTCTTGATGTAGAAAAAAACCCCACCCTCCTTTAAACATGGTAGAAAATATAAATATAAAATAATAGTGTTACATAATTCTAATTCATAATAAATCCACTAACTTTACAAATCAAATTCTGTTAATAGGTCTCAAACATAAATTATACATTGAGATTGATGAAATAGTGCAAACACGGAAAAATTATACTGTATAATAGCCCATTGTGGTTCCAGAGGAGCTGCACCAACTCTAAAAAACTGCCTCAAATGATGTCATTTGAGTCATCTTCTACTACATTTTGAAATAAAAATTTTGGGGTGTGATATAAAAAATAAAAGATTGTAGGCTACATTAACCAACATTAGTGTAATGCACCCAACTATCCAACTCTGAAATCTGTCTATTTAGCAGTTTAATTTAATACACAGGAAAGGAAAGCTAAAATACAACCCTCAGCCAAAATAAAAATAATAATAATAATAAAAACAACAACAGGGTGTGTCCCTTTGCACACCCTGTCTCCTTTAATAATAATTTGCGTATAATCCCTAAGAGTCACACACAATTCCTCCATCCATCCCTTTCCACCACATGCTGTGCTTAACGAGACCATATTCTCTTTTTCTGTTCAGCTGCCGTTAATAAAGGAGATTTATGTGTTCAGACTTCACATGGACCTCTGTAATTAATGAGCACAGAAGAAATATTTCACGGACATCAAGTAAATGACAAGAAAAGCCCATTAAAATGATGAGTCATTCGCCATGGTGCTTCATTACCAGTGTTTGGTGCCTGCTGTCTTGTCAATATATCAGATCTGTGAACAAGAGGCAGATCAAGAGATTTGGCCCTTCTTACAAGCCCAGCACAGCTGTTGGTCCTCCAGTGCGAGTCTCACAAGAAGCCCTCAGCTCACTGGATGAGGAGCCCAATCTATCAAGACAATCTCCATGAATTACAAGTAGGCGATGAAGTAGCAGCAGCTTAACAACACAAGAAGCCCACTCATTTCTTATTTGGTTTCCTGTGCAGGCGTTCAAAGAAATACATGTTTAAACAGTGCCATGGCAACAGAGTATTTTTTTATACAAGGATTATTTCATGTCACTTAATGTATTAGTAATTTGTAAGGAAGTAATTTCTTGCGTAAGTAATCACCTCCACCAAGGAGGTTGTGTTTTCACCTGTGTTTGTTTGTTTGTTTGTTTGTTGGTTAGTTGGTGGCAGGATTACTCAAAGAAATACTGAATGGATTTCCACGAAACTTGTTGGGGAGATTGGTGGAGAGGTTTGAATAATAATAATCATTATGATCATAATTATAATAATCTAACTAGAATGGCACTCAGGAAAGCGTGTATTTCCACCAGGGTCTATTAGTCTCCTTTAATTGAATCAAGCCTTATCCAAAATCAAACTAATAGTCCTGTATCCATAATATATAGTAGGGCTTGATTGGTTTTCAACAGGAGCCATGCATTAATCCCTGACAAATTCAAGAAAATGTTGAAACACAATTTTGGCACATTCTGACCCAAGACCCGGGGTTAAAGTGGGGGTCCGGAACAACATTCCAGCACCTTGGATGAATAAATAAATAAATCTGATTGGCAGTTTTACACTTAATAAAGTCAAGCCAGGTCATTTTTTGGTTAGATCTTAGTTTACCTGGAACAGGAGCTGCTCACATTATCGGCATAATACGACTGAACCTTAAAGCAGGAACAGCGGCCCATTGGTTCATCTTCTATAATGAAACTGGGCTGGCCCAATCACACCCCAGGGACTTCTGATATAACAGCAAGGTTTTTATTTGGTGGAAAAGAACAATCTGTCATTTCAGGGCAGCAATGATAGAAAATGGACAATTGATGCTAACATACCTTGTGGGTAGTGTTTCGGTTTTGAGGCTGTTTGGTTTCTATCAACTTTTCTTAATTCGCAACATGTATTTAATGGAGGAACTAAGTATGAATTAAATGATCCGGATACATTTCCTGCAACACAATATTCAACAGGCTCCCGCTATGATGGACCACTTGCCTCAAGTAAAGTCACCCTCAAGTAAAGTCACTCAATCCGTCAAATCATTAAAACTTTGGATTTGTTGACTATAACAAAACAGCACTCATTACTTGAAATGATAAGTTGATTGAGGAAGCAACAGGGTGACTCAAGGGCTGCCAGATTCCAATCAAGGCAGAGCTAAATGCTGCAAAATCCGCTCAATCAAAAGGTTATCATTTAATACCATGATGCAGCGGCTGTTAATGAATACACCATACAGCCTGTCAGGAGCCTGGTACAGATGTGCAATGTAAAGCCCACACTCAGACATTGTTACCAAAATAAAAGCTTATGTAAGACTTCTGCTGTGGTTAACTTGGCTCCTTCCCTTGTTAATGAATGTGGGAAGATGCAGGTGGCTGAGACGCCACGGTCTCCTCTGTAATTAGTTTAACGAGAGGAAGATTACAGCCCACATGCATTATGAAAAATGCAGCTATACTTTGAGTGAAAGGAATTAATCAGAGCATGTTAGTGCTGAATCCTTGCATGAATGTTTCTCTTTGAGCAGGAAACATGGGAGACGGTGTCTGGGCTTTTGTAGCATTATAAGACCCCAGCATGTGGAGAGCTGTTAACAAATGTCAAAGATGGATGCTTTTCTAACCTCACAACTTACATCCCATTTACCTATGCCTGCAGGTAAGTCTCTTTTTTTTTTAAGGCTTTAAGAGAATTCACCTACATTCGTTTTAAATTAAAGGTGTACAACTAAAGGGCTGAGATGCAACAACTATATTTTCACAGACATTTAATGTGGTCTGGAATATTTCACAAAAGAAATCGAAAACAAATGTTTAACTCAGGCACAATTGGTGCTCACAAAAAGGAATGAACGTCTAAAGGCAACTATATCAGCGTCATAGTAACATGACTGAATATTCTCTGAACACACTCTGCCTGGTGTTTGACATTGTACCAGCTCATCACTGATCTAGGACAAGATTTCAGGAGAGAAATGTTATATCCCCAAAAAATATTGAGGGGTTGACACATCAGAGAAATTGTCTACAATTGCTGTAACAACATAAAATGTCAAATTATATTAAAATATAGACTGACAATACTTTTCACAGCTGTCAAAACAATACATGAAGAAAAAAAAAAGTGACAGAATGATGTGTGAGATTTTAAACACGTGTTTCTCTTAATACTCAGGATGATTCCATATATTTCCTCATCTAAAAAAAAAAAAGCCAAGCGGACACCTTATGTTAAACACAATCACCCCTCCTCCTTCTAAGAGACTCTTACAGCATTAATGAGGAGTCGCGAACAGTGTCCTCTATTCTAATGTATTCCTCGTTACTTCTTTGTTACGGAACAAACAGTGATGCACGGCAAACAAGTGAGAAGGTTCACTCTGATCAATTAACAGTTTATGAAAGATACTTTAGCATTTCAAAGCTTTTTTTTTGACCCGAGTGCCGTTTTAATTTCATCATTGTTTTTTTTTTTATAGGCCGGATGAAAGTGAGATGAGGAGCCTGTGCATTTCACTCCACACAAAACAGAAACATTTGTATCTTTGATGTATATTCTTGTGTCATCATTTGCATCCTGAAGTGTTTCTGATTCACATTCATGACTTTTAATAAGCCTGGAATGTGTTGTCGTCTGCGTACATTGTGGACGTGGAGCAGCTACGGTGAAACGTTTTTTTCAACCTCCCTTCCGCACAGCTAACAAAAAGGTTGAAATGACATGTCTGCAGAACTGTCAATGTCCAACACTGCTATAAGGGTAAAGCCTAACGTAATTAGTTGTATAGTTGTCACTACAGATAATGAGAAAGGACTGGACTGCAACAATGGCATAAACTACAATAATTAAAACAATGAGCCAATATAAATAGTCTACTATCATCTTATATTCTTTTACTATCTCAGGGTGCATTTCACCATTTTGGATAATGTTTCAATGAACAGGACAGCTTTATGGCAAAACTTGATTTTAATGTGATTTCTGCATCAAATTGATCAAGTTTAATGATTTGTTAGATACTTAATTCACTACTAGACAGAAGCACACATTTTTATCTTAATCTGTTTGCTTGAATCTTTCATGTTACAGTCTGTTAATGTAGGACTTTATCCCTCATACTACCAAATCCTTCATCTGTGAAATAAACTGGAGACTTCTTTACAGTTGTAAGCAACAAAATATTATATTATAAACTTAAATGAAGAGAAACTCATTTTATTCTTATAATTTGGTAACAACAACCTTCCATATCAACTGAAATGTCAAACCTTATCAGAATATTGTGCATTTCTTTTCAGAGTGTTCTTTCCCCTTTAGCAAGCATGGTGTTAGATTTAGCAACATGACTGGCTGCTGACATAGCAGGGCTGCAACTGCAAATTTCCATTGTCACTCTAACTGCCAACTGTTTTTACTGATTCCAATAGTGTTTTGTCTACATGTCAGAAATAGTTTAAAATGGTCAAAACAATTCCCACAAAATTGTAAACTGAATAATATAAATGTTCAGCATTTTTACACGGAACAGAACTTATCAAAATAGCAGCTGAATAACTGATGCACTGGATAAGACAATGCTTAAAAACTTAAAATTTAATCTTTATTTTCAAATAGGAAATGCAACAAAATGCAGCATACAGTATGTGTTACTAAATGCCCAAATAGTCAGAAGAATTTCGTGTGTCCAAGGTAAAACGAACAGTAGTCTCACATTTGAACTCGTGTCCTATCTGAACCAGGGTAAATGCAATGATTGCTTTGAAGGAAAAAAAAAAATTAAAAGGACATTTGTTTGTGGATTTCATTAAAAGCCTTGCACTCTCATTTCCTTTATGTAAACCCCAATAGATACACTTTCAAATACCATATAACGTTTTAAAGTCATACTAATGACTTTCAAAGAAGATATTTCAAAGAAAACACCAAAAGCTACTTTTTAAAAAAATAGTCTCTCATTTGTCATGATCTACGAACATCCATGAACATTTTCCCAAGACTAGGAAGAGAAGTCTTCCAGTAAAAAAGGCCTGAATCTCACCTTTCCCTTGACACAGCATATGAAATCTCACATAAACCTACCCCATGCCCACACTTAAGCATGGTGAACAAGGTCCCACACCGAAATGGCACAAAAGATCCACCATCATTCTCAGCCTGAGATGGAGATCAGCTCTTCTGATCATCTTTGACCAAAAGGACTGTGTGCTGCCCTCCACTGGAGGCCATCAGTACTGCACGGTTCTCCAGCTGCTTGCCTGTCATCTTCACGGGGCTCCACTCATCATCCTCCTCTCCTGTGCCAAGTTGCAAGTTGGTGCCCATGCCCCAGGCATACACAGATCCTGGAGGAAAGCACAGCCATGAGTAAGTGGAGAAAGCATCGCTTTCTAAGGGGCGTGCATCAACACAAAGAACGAGAACTATATTGACAACTTAAATGATGATGATGTACGCATCCACACTGATGAAAGAGGAAGCACACGCTGCATCCTCCAGCTGTGTCAGCAGCTGCCCCGTACTTCAACAGACATTTAATGGCCTGTTACTGGTGTACATTGCAAAACCACGCAATTCTTCAATGATGAGAGGAACTGGGTGAAGCAAAGACTCTGTTACTGGAGTTGTCATCTTTTGAAGACCAAGTTTATTCGTAATTTCATATAAGAAAATTCAATTGAATTGTATCCTTGAAATCGTGAAAGAGGACAACAGTTTGGTGGCATGTCTCAGGTAAACTGACGCTATTTTTATTTGTAATTTGCAGCCAAATATGACATTAACCTATAAATGATTTTAATAGCTTGTGTACCACATGAATCAAGATGGAGTGATAGACCATCTACAGAGTGTTTCCTAAATTACAAACCAATATTATACTACAAAGATGGATTTTGATTGACTGTTCACATGTTCATCATTGATTACATTACCCTGAGAAGGATCCTGACATCATCGTGTGCCTTTGGTCAGGGGTTCTCCTACCATTATACAACGAGACCCCCTGCCAGGACGACGACAACAGGCCGACAACAGGCCGACAACAGGCCAACAACAAAAAAAACAACTTCTTTTTCTTTATATGCCACATATCGTCAGATATTCATTTGAAAATAATCGTTTGCGTTTGGGAGCATCTGTGCTGCGCTGTTCTGAAAGGCGCCGTGTTGCTGCAAAGATATCGCACAACGCGAAGATCACTGCCATCAATTTGAGAAACGACTATTTTTAAAATGATATATTTATAGTCATTTTGATATTTATCATTCTTGTTTATGGACAGCCCTTTACTCTCTTAGCTCACTACAAATATTAGACAAATAGAGTTAAACTCAGTTGGGAAAACTGTCTTTAGTAAGAGGACTTGTTGCAAATCCCTGCCATACAATGCCAAGTCATACAACACTCTTATGAAACAGCCTCAGAGGTAGATCACTCAATCCTGCATTTGCTTTGTTTCTCACCATCTCTGGTGATAGCATAGCTGACTGATGCCCCACATTCCACACTGCAGGCTGGCTCCATCCCCTTCACAAGCGTGGGCTGACTCGTCTCTTCAGCTTCTTGGCCCAAACCAAGACGACCATACTCTGCTCTGCCCAGGCTGTAGACATGTCCTAAAAGATTCACAGAGTACATTTATTGTGTGTTTGTTAAAATAAAATTTAAAAAAAACAACCTGTTGTGCTTAATTTGATTGTTTTAACAAAATATAATTTCCAATGTATTTCCTTGTAATGTCTGATATCTTGTTTTCAGCTAGAGGTTGGGTTATATTGTTGAAAAAATGAATAACATGTAGTCTCTAAAATAGATTTGGCTCAGCTGAGACTTGAGTGCTTCAATAGGATTTGTAACATCAGATGAGGACCTGGGACTTTTCTGTGTGGAGTTTGCATGTTCTCCCTGTGTCTGTGTGGGTTCCCCTCCGGGTTCTCCGGCTTCCTCCCACCACCAAAAAACATGTAATATAGGTGAATGTGAGTGAGAATGGTTGTGTGTCTTTCTATGTGGCCCTGTGATGAACTGGTGACTTGTCGAGCGTGAACCCTGCCTCCCACCCAAAGTCAGCTGGGATAGCCTCCAACAACATGAACCATCTCCCGGGATATTTGTACCTGAATTATGCCTTTTTGACTGCAGTGTTTGTTATTTGTTATATGTTGCAAACATAAAAAATAAAAAAGAATGTAAAAAAAATAAAATAATAATTAGCTGGGGCTTACCTTCAGCATCCAGGCAGACTGTGTGATGCTGTCCTCCAGAGAATTCCACCCAGGAAGTGGTAGAGTTCTTGAAGCATGCTAGTTTTTCTGGGAAGAAACAGGTCTTTATGTCTTCCGTGCCTGAAGAGATGAATAAAAGAAAGACGGAAGGATGCATAAAATAAACTCACAGAGTCTGAAGCAATTCATTTAAAAGCCAGAAAACAGAAGTCATAGCTGACAGTGAAGCAATGTCAAATACATAAACCTTTCCATAACAAGTCCCACTGAGATCAAGATAGACCTACAGTACAGAAGTGTAAAAAAAAAAAAAAAAAATTTAAAATGTACAATCTCGATCATGATATTCACAATAATACAATTACAATAACAAAATATGAATAAAAACAATCATAAAACAATATGTCTATTAAAGTTAAGAACAGTCACAGTTAAAATAATTCTGGGTTTTCACTGGATTTCTACAATTCATTCACGATGTATGGTGCAAAAATAAATCTGAAAGCAGTCTAGAGTCTAGTTATCTGTCTGACTCAAATCATACCACAAATCAATTCACATCATCCAAGAAGTCTAACCGCTGATGTGCCGTACTAACCCAGCTGATGATAGTTGCTGAGGCCAAATCCATAAACCGGTCCCTCTTTTGACACAGCAAAGGTGAAGTACGCCCCACAGAAGACATCTGTGAAGTGAACTTTCCCTTTGACATCTACTAGCTGTGGTACCAATAACCGCTCTGAAATTACAGGACACATGGTCAGTGAAAACGCCGCAGTAATATATGACACACACACACACAAGCATAAACACAATGGGCAACGCAATCACAAATCAGTGATTAGTGTAAATGTTAATGTAGTACAGCTGTATTCCAAACTGGGCTGATGCTTTGGGATTGGAAAGGCTTGTGTTACTTACCGAGGCCTTTCCTGCCTCCTCTGTTTGAAAAAAGTTCAGCCACTCTTCCCAGCTGCCCCTGCTCTCCAGTGCCAAATGAGTAAAGGTTTCCCTCCAGTGTAAGCAGGACCAGGTGGTCATTACCTTTTAAAGAATTTGTGGAAATTGAATGGATATATTTTCAGGTGTTAATACACAGTGTACAAACAAATACACGTGGCACTAGATAGGACTAATTATTACCTGATGCAATCTTCACAACAGGTTCAGTTATTTGTACTTTGACTGGAACGCTAGAGGGTTTCAAAGGCTCCAGCAGACCAATAACGCCATTATTATCCTGGAGAAAAAGGACCAGCATATTAAGTTAGTGTATGGAAGTTCATGGATGGGATGATTTCCACACTGTCAGTAATCAAGGGGGAATGCAGAAGGCAGGCTTAGGTAATAAAAATATAATTGCCAGTGTGCCACTGAGTATTAATAATGAAAAACCAAGGAGTAATCTAACAGGACCATCACGATATGTTTGAGCGTCTTTACTTTTCTCTCCAGCCGGTTTTGTCACCATGCTACAACTATGAGAGATTTCATCATGTGGCCACATGAAACAGATGTAATGGAGATAAAAACGATGGACATGAGAAAAAGTTCAAAAGCTCAGACTATATCGAGAAACTGTCCTATGCAGAGGCAATTAGAGAGGACTGACGAAAGAGACCCATTGCAGTTACATAGGTGCAGACAGTTAAGAAATAAAAGGAATAACTGGAGGGAAATAACCAGAATGAGAGATGAGGTTAGTCGTACGCTGGGGTTTTTCTAGAAAAAGCTCAGTATGAGGCCCCCTATCCTTTCGTGGTGCAGACTTTTTAAAATCTGAGGTGAAAATGGGGCCATCTGAGGCTACCAGAGGGTGGAAATTGTTCCTACTTGTATTCATGTATTCTTGTGAGTATTCTTGAAATAAAAAAAACAACAACACAACATCCAAAGATCTGTCTGCAATGATTTATATCCTTCCTTGTCTGCAGATCATGTTTTCTTTCTATCTTTCCACATTTTATGAACAATAAACAGGAGACAAAAAAAACATTGTGGAACTCTTTCATGTGATTGTCTAACCAAGAAAGCTCATCTACAGTTAACTAGGCTATGCCTTCTGGTCCACAAGCTCCTGCAGAGAAATGCCACTGCCTGTTACATAGTGCAACACGGAATCACTTTGCACAGACCGCATGAGGTACCGTCTATCACCAAGGTGGAAGACCTGTTCTAAAATGTAAACCACTTTTTGCAATTTCTTGTCATGACTGACTAACAAAGACTCCTCCAACTAGACTCTAAGCTCCACTCAACGATGCTCAGATTTTTACTTCTCTCTTTCCAGAAATTCCTCTTACATGTTGCAACATTAAATCCCTTTACACATTCAAACGAGGTTTATCATCCAGGTACTAGTTTTGGAAAACTTTTTTTTAAGACCTGATAACTTGCGACTTTGTCTCGGAACGCATGCATTTATATCATGACATGCATTCGGAAGACTTTGTTAAAGGCTTAGTAACTTCCATCTTTTTCCCAGAAGTATATAAAAGCTGATTGACGGAAGTGAAATGCTCTGGGGCTGGAAAACTTGAAAGCACAGTAACAAGAAATGGGTTCATCATTGCATTGCCGACGATATACTTTGTCAGAAAATACAAACCAAACTGGCCACGGGCACAAAACTTGACTAACAATCTTTGGCCTTAATGAACTCAATGACAAATATGTAATGCCAAGCAGCAAACAATTCTCTGAAGTAATAAAATACCACGTATTTACGATGAGACCAAGACAGAAGTTATCACAAGTCTCAAACCTGCAAAAAAAACCAACCATTTGAATTGTATCAAATGAGAAAGATAGTTTGTCGAGTCTCATCTCCAGGTTTTCAAATACTGAGGCTTTGGGTAGGTGATGTACAGCATCAGTGGTTCCTATGAATTGTTTTTCAATATAGATAATATTTGACTGGAATTCCTCCCATTTGTACTGAGCTTTGAAATCTTCTAGTGCCCATGAACTATCCATGGAAACTCTAGTGGGGAGAGAGGATTGAAGAGGATTGCAAAACTTACAAGATGACTAGAAACAAGCACACTTCCAAGCACAGGTCTATGTGGCTGAAAACAGCAGGTAACTAACCCTGAAAGTGCCCCAGATGTATACTGCTCCATCATCTGTGAGTGCAGCTGTGTGGCTGTCCCCTGCCGACACCTGGACCACCTTCTCCTCCAATGTCACCTTTCCAGGAGCCATCTCAGACCCCTCCTGTGTTGTGGTCCGACCAAGGGCCCCTTCGTCATTACAGCCAAAAGTGTAGACCTAAAAAAAGAAAAAAAAGAAAGACAAAAAAGGCATTAGTTCATTTGGGAAATTCCAGAATCTTAGTTAAAATGTTCGCAGGATGCACTATTCTCATTCAAAAAAAAAAGAAAATACAGACAGTTGGTTCCTTACATTTCCAGTGTCACTGAGACACACAGTGTGCATGCCTCCAGCATTCACTTGCACAATTTTCTCTGGCAGGGACACAAGAGCCGGCTTCTTCCTCTGCATGACATTCTCACCTTGACCCAACTGTCCGACATCACCCTGGCCCAAAACAAGAACCTGGCCTGCTTCCTTGCCATGACTCCTGTGGGAAACTATTACAGAGACACAATTTTATTTGATATTAGACATGATTATATCACAAATGCAAATGCAGCTGCAAAGCTTACTCAAACTAGGAAAACTAGCCCCACTTTCCTTTAAAAAGCTCTCAAATCAAAATCCGCCATTTAATTAGGGCTGAAATGATTCCTCAAGTTACTCAAGTAACTCGATTACAGAACTAAAAACAACTGATACAAATGATTTGCATTGAAATTCAAAGACCGCCTTTTTAGATGAAGGCTCATAAACAATGCGTGCTAAGAATAATGACAGAAAATAAAATGTTTCAATTTGTGAAAGCCTGAAACACACAGCCTTTACTTCAGCTGGCCACCTAAGTATATTAATGGCCATTAAAGTATATTTAACAACCCATTTTAGCAGTTTTTATATTTACTTTTTTTTTAATCAATCCCAGAGAATGACACAATCCACAATAAACTAACCAGTGAACAAACTCCTCTCGATCTACCCCTCCCGTCTACTGATAATTGCACGTGTTCTGCAGAGAAACATTCTCTGGTATCATGTCTTATGTCCTATAAATGCACCGATTGTGGTGCAGACTCTTCCATTTAATGCAGGCCTACTTGTGTCATTATTTTAAGCTTGTAAGAGCACCTAGTTGGCTGATGTTATTCAATGCCACGTTGCTTCTGATCGCTCCAAAAGGCAAAGTCATTAACAACAAGCCTCCTCCACAACTGGCTCACCTGCTGTTATGAAAATGGAGTCATGGATGAACAAATCCAAAATAAAAGTGTTTTTTTAACATACTGCAGACAAAGAAAATCAAGAGAGAAGCCAGAGACATGTAGGAACTGAGTTGCAGCTGTGCCTGTGTGTGTGTGTGTGTGTATTTAGAAGTGCAGGGTGGGGCAAGGTGAGTAGATTATAGCAGTTTGTGGTTCGTGACTAAACACTAAAATATGGAGTATTAATTTACATTTAAATGTCGAAGTAAGAAATAAACTGCTCAAAACAGGGTAATCAGTGAATTCTTTCTGATATTCTAATGGTAAAAAAAAGGATTAAATAAGTTTAAGCTTGCATGTCCAGACTGGACAAACCATTAAAGTATGCAAATCTACTAAGTAGCAGCTGGAGCCTAAAATTGCAACAATCCAATTAAGTTTTTACATTGAGCTAAGCTCCTTATGAATTTTCGCAACAACACTAGCAAGTTAATACATACACACACGCAGAAACATTGTTTTGTTGCCAGTGAGTCTAGCCTATTCTGGTTGATTATTACCCTTATTACTTTTGAAAAGGTTGGTGATTTACCTTTTACTTTCTTGAGGGCTTTCACATCCTCCACAATAGCCTTAGACTTCCTCTTGATGGCGGTCTTTTTACCAGGCATGACACCTTAAGGACTTCAGGAAAAAAAAAGGAAAACAAGGAGAGTGACTTTAATAAATCATACCATCGGTAAACGTCAGTGAGCTGCACTATCGTTTTTAAAAAAAAATTAGAAATAATTATCACAAGTACAGATGCAGGTGCAAAGCTTACAACACAGAATAAATAAAAGAGTGGTTTATGAATACGGGCATCAAAAACGTCCACCATGGTCTTTCTTTTGCAGATCTGCAATGGTGAGAGCTTTGATTTTGAGGTTTATCCAAGGTAAGCAATATTGGCATTTTCATAAATTCCCGAGCCTATTGGAAAACGCAGTTTAGCAACAGACATCAGCTAGCAGCTGCTGTGATTCAACGACTGTCGGAGAGTTTGGCACAGTTTCTTTGCCTACAGACAGCTGAGCTTCCACCGCTTCTGCTCCCATGCGCTAACAACATCCGCAAAACACGGCCAATTCATGCTGGAGTCACGCTCAGCTCTCGATCATCCACTATATGATATGCACTACCTGTTGTAGTGACATGTCAACAGAGTGTTGCCAGTGCTTTAACATGAGTTAGATGTATACCGCCGTTTCAAACAAGCAATGTCAGCTACCATTCACGTTGACGCCGCCCATGTGTCCTTGCTAACATCAGATTCAGATGTTACCGAAAGAGCTATAACATTGCTGGGCTTCAGTCTAGTTCTTGAGTAAAAAATGAATATGACACATTCAGCCACTAACTAATATTGTAAGAATGTGAACTACACGTACATAGCAAATGTTAGTTGACCAGCATACAAGTATAGCTAATGTTAGTCAATAGGACACTTGCTTACTTGCTAACGTTCAGCTGTTTGCTAACTTGCTAGAGACTTTAGCATGGCATTCCGGACTACAGGAAAGGAAAGGAACTACCCTATCATAATTTCTTGAATAACAAACACAATGCTCAAGTATTTTAGTAGAACTTGTCTTTTCTAATTTGACAATTTAGGCGGCGATAATTTACTGACCTGCGATACGTAGATGATTGGGATTCGTCTTGGCGTGAATGTGGACAAACTAGTTCCCGGTCGCTAAATTACGAATGCTACTACGGCTAAAGCGTGACCCATCCTACTCTGCCTCTGATTGGCTAGTAGCATTCGTTGCATTCGTTGGTTTGGATGGTTAGGGCATATGGGTTGGGGTAATATGAGGGATCCTGATTGGTTTAAATTAAGAATATGATTGTAACTAAGCCAATCAAAGGCAGAGTAGGGCGGGTGAAGTCTGCCTCTATATTTCTAATCTCTATCTCTCTTTTTTTTTATTTTTTTTTAGCAATTATACAATATTATAAATTATATCACACATTTTATTTTTAACCTGCAACTTAATGAGCGGCTATAGCTGTCAAACCAACATTGAGGTGTATAAGTAAATGTAGTACAAAATAGAAATACTCCAGTAAAGTACAAGTACCTCAAACTGCACTTTAGTGCATTACAACACTACACGTCTGTGATCCATGCGGCAGGATAAGTGGTTACAGAAAATGGATGAATGGATCTGTGATCCAGATCTAGTTACCCCACAATTTAAAGTGACGGAATAACAGCTAATAATCTCAAATTGATTAAAAATGTTCTTTCGCTGTCTTCATCTTTATCCATCATCTATCAGTAAACATATCAATTTCAATTCAAAATTCTAGGCAACTATTTATATTTGTCTCAAATCCATATTAATTTCATTCATATTTTCCCATACTTGGCTTTGTTTTGAATCATCATCCAATAAGTGCCTTGTAGCAACTTGTGTTTTGTGTTGTCCTCATTATTCATTTAATAGGAAGAACTAATCTAGATTCTAGTTTTATTTTCTACATTTTTACATCATTTGCAGATATTTTACAATCTGCAAATAAATTCAATTTATTGTTTTGGTCTTTAATCTCCTGCTGCAACAATAAAAGCTCCCCACCTTACAGCATCACCTCATCATGATGACGTTATGCCTTGGTTTATAGAATTTTTAAACCACCCAGATGTAGATTCATACTGTATTCATGCCTCGCTTCATATACTCAATTTCATAACGCATGATGCATTCAAAACTACAATAGTATAAAGCTGCAGCCTTCTCTTCAAAACCACCAGGTTAGCTCCTCACATAACTTACCCAGCCACCAGGTGTCTCTGTAGCCCGATAATTATACTTCAGAGGCTCCAATTTAAAATAATTCCCTGCAAATCTCCACCCTAACACAATCCATTGATGTCTCTTGATTTAAGAGCCAGTAGCAGAGCAATTTCACAAAATATTCAAGGAATTGTAAGCTTTTTTATTAGTTTCAGATGTGACAAAAAGAAAACTGTCAGTTCATACAATTCCACATTCAATTAAAAATTAACTTAGTTTTACAGAACACGTACGCATTCATATTCCTATTTTTATAGCATTTCATCATCAGCAAATATTCTGAGCTTAAAAAAATAGCAACCTATGATACTTTATATTTAAAATTTCTTTTAAAATGAAAGGAAGACAAGATATACACAAGCATCAGTTAAATTTATAACAACCTTTACACAGCATAGAGAACCCTGTAAGCTACTGGCCAAACAAATACAAGATAAAACACTTTTGCAGTTTCAAAAGGCTCCAGCCAAAATGACTCCCTGTTGACCGTTTATACATTTTCTGATTTTTGGATAATTCCCTGATCTACACTCATCTTACATTTAACTCTTAGTATTGACACTACTAGCAAGATCTTATTCAAAGTGGCTACAGAATGCATTGCATGTTTGATTATTAAAGGGAAGTACAAAAACTCATAAAAAAGTATAAATGAAGAGAAATTGTCCAGATCCAATGGCATTGGCTTCTGTGTTGGCTCATGCAGTGGATTGCAGAAATTGTTGATATGAAAACCAGTATCCTATAGTCCTTTAGGCATTGGTTATATTGGCTTGGCACACATATAAACACCAGCAGCCTCCTGACTTACACCTTTTTCTACCACTAGATTGACACTTAAATTGCCACCTCACATCACAACCATAAATACAAGTAAGCCAAAAAAAAGGCTCAAATAAAAGCTGTCACTATTCATGTGATCAAAATTACAATATAAAATATCTTGTGCATTACAGAATATTTTGTAATTAGATATTTCCAAGTTTCATTCTAAGGTGTAACAATACCAGTCTTTACACAATTTATATACATACATACATACATACACAATATCCCAGAGATGCCAAATGCTATAACAGAATATCTTCATCCACCAGCCCGCTCTCACCGCAGCCATTTGTCTCTATTATTACTGTGTGGAGTATAAGTGGTTATCATAATTATCACTACTATTATTATTGTATGTTATTACATTAATAAGATGAATTCCATTTGCAGAAAAGAAGAAAAAAAGGCAACATAGAATGAGATCGCATTAAAGGTTATAACCACATAACAGCTGATGGAGAGTAAGCCTTCTGTTACTTCTCCACTTCATTGGCACGTGGCTCCCCCATCTTCTGGGAGAAGTACTGCATCTGGTCCACACCCAACACCACCTCCGTTTAGTGAAATCAATGTAGTGGGAGGGTGATGGACGGCAAGAGAGAAGCATTCTTGGTTTGAGTCGGTTCCAGGTTTTCCCTGATAATCTGTACATTACATTCGACAAACGCAAAAGGGTCATCTGTCTGCATAGGGAGCAGCTTCCTGCCACAGAGAGCTTAAGTGCTTCATTATCCGTGAAGAGGAAGGTTACCTAAGGCCGATGAAACCTAAATGAAACAAAGACAAAGGACAGGGACAGTCAGATTCTGTCTAGGTTAGAATCCTTGAGTCTTATGGAAAAAAGTTATTGTGCTATTTATGGTCTGCATTTTTCAGCACTACTCAGTATTGTATTAAAATTTTGTAATTACATCTCTATAAAGTAGATTTCATTACATTCAATTTACCGTCACATGCATGAGGAATTGACTGGAAAGAATGCGTGTTGTATAATCCAGCGTTACTGCTTCACATTTCAAGTGTTTGAGTGAAATGTGGTGGCTTTTATTATCAAACAACCACAGGAAAAACAATGTACTTGTCACCATGGTTATGACTGACAGCAATCAAATGTCAAAAATCTGTCTAGACTAATCATTTTCATAGGTTGTATTTCTAACAAAGAAGCAGCAAGCAAAGTATTTGCTGTGGTATTCACATTCCCTGTTACTATGGTAACCGCACGTGTCACCAAGTCAGTCAGAACTGAAATCTAAAGGTTTCTAATGTCAAGATTCAACAGATAAAAAAGGACACCTTGTGTAGATTCTGCTCTCTTCATGAACCTCCATTTCAGTGCTTTTATAATCGTTGAGCTCCTTCCGGATGGCCGCCTGGACAAAACAACAGGAAAGACATTGTAAGATAAAATGTGAACCTAAAAGGAAACAAGCTAAATATCCATATACACAGACAATACAGAACAAATTATTGGCACATTAATAGAGTTTCTTAAGTACAAGCTGGAGATGACAAACTGATTGAGGACCTTGTCAGCAGGAGTCAGCTTGGTCCACGGCTTGTCTGCTCGTCGATCATAGTCTTGGGCATCTGTGACTTCAACATACTCGTGGAACCTAAGGATTTTTCTTGCCTGTAGTTCTGCAACTGTGGGTCTTTGACTCAACTACGATAAACAAAGTTTTTATGTCAGTTTATTATCCCATAGATGCTACAACACTCAAGATGTCTGTTGTGGATGTGCTGCCTCACCTTCCTGGTCAGTCGTCGCTTGATCTCTCTGACCTCAGCTTGTCTGTCAGCCTGGTTTTTGGCTGAAAAAGAATAGATAGAAGAAGAAAAACAGCAGCGCTTTATTTAGATTCTCCATGACAGCCAGGCTTGAGGAGCACAAAAGAATAAAAGTGGTTCCAAAATTAGCCATTTGAACTGTAATCCATGTTTCAAACAGTCTTTTCAAGTCCATACTTGCTATGCATAAAATGTTTTTGTTTTGTTCATTGTTAATACTGGCTCAAGAATGTAAAAATGTGACTTTATTTATGTAAGCAAAAGAAGTCATAGACAAATCATTCGTCAAATTTGGTGTTTGCTGAAAGCCCACAGGTCCCTGTTTTGTGTGAAACCATTAAAAGCTCATTAATAGGTAATGAAAGTGAGAGGGAAATTAAGACTTGATACTAACGCTGAAGGATGTTTCTTTGCTCAAGCTCCTCAGCAGTGGGTCTCTGGCTAAGTCGCCTGAAGTGGGAAAAAAGAGAGTAGCACTATTTTTACATTGTCTCATCACTTAGTCATTCAGGTAGTAAGTAGGACAAAGATCTAAGAAATGATCTCCCGAGTTCTTCAGGAAATGTGCACTAATTATTGTCAGTTTAAAGGGTACAAAAGAAATGGTTAAATGTGTGAGCAATGATGACATCTGTCTTTACCTTGTGAGTGCAGTGCCGATCTGTGTGCGGATGGCCTCCCACTGCTCTCTGCTCTGCCAGGTGAGGCCTGTCTGTCCTGGAGGCTGGTCACCTCTGCTGCTCCTCTCCTGAGTGAACCTGTCCCTGTCTGGGGCACAAGGACGGCTGCTCAGCTTCAGAGCCAAAGTGTCTTTCCTCTTGACCCTAATAGCCAGGGCACCTGAATATGAGCCAAGCAGAGATATGGTAACATGTGAAGCTGCACAAGAACATTGTAAAAGTCTTGACACTAAAGATGCTTAATACTATTGCAATGTTTTTATTAAAAATAATTATTCTTACTCTGTAGGGGCTCATCATCCTCATCTTCATCAGATTCTTCATCTTTATAAAGTACAGGGCCGTCTGAGTCGCTGTCCTCCCCGCGCATGTCATGTTCTCCTTCCTCATCATCTTCCTCTTCGTTTTCCTCCTCCTCACTGCTGTTTCCCCCTGGGATGACACAAACACCGGCATCACCAACCAAGCATCTTCGACTCCGTGGCTCCAGCTCTGGTTGGGGGATCTCCCCATCATACTCCTCCGCTTCCTCATCATCTTCCTCCTCCTCTTCTTCATCCTCTGAGTAGTCATCTTCAGATCTGATGGAAAGGGAAAATACATACTTAATAAGCATTACGGATACATGTAGGCAAATAAAGTCTGTTTGTAATTAACTAGTTCAGAAGTAGACTGACACACTGTAAAAAGAATTTACCAAATGAAATTCATGTATCCAACTTTTTTCATAACATACAGCACTAATTCAGCAAGCTTTGTAATGATTGTGGAAAGATTTGCTTCAGCTCTAAATGGGATAAAGAACAAAGTGAGCAAGGCTTAAAAAATGATGTGGCGGCTACTCTTGGTAACCTGGAAAGCTGGATCTCATGGAAGAAGAAATACTACAGAAAGTCTGTCATGTAACCCTTTCTTTGCTTGTACTGAGGCCGACATGCAAACTAGTAAACTGGCATGGTCTGAATCTAAAATGAGGTGCAGGGGTAAGAAAATTTGGGCAATTTTAAGACACATATTCAAAATAATTTTTCACTTTCAATGAGTAGGATTCAGTTACGGATCAATCCTCTCCAGCTGGAGAGAGCAGCAGTTCATGAGCAAAGTAGAGTGAATGAGGAGAGAGAGTACATTAGTGGCAACAAAGCAGCAAATCTGTGATTTAAAAAGCTATTTTCTGATTGTTTTACAGCTGTTATGTTCCTAAGTGCAAATGTGCAACAGCTCTGCACAACCATGCAGGAAGGTGCAACTGTGCTACAGTTTGTGTGACGTTAAAAGAGTATTTAAACACACACAACCACACACATTGACAGAGCATCAGACAGAAACAGCGACACTGCGCTCTGTTATTGGCTAGGGCCTACAAGCCATTTCCCAAAGGCTAATATGCAGAAACACCCCAAATATAAAATTACTAACAAAGAAAATGAAGGCAAATGTAGGGTCTCTGTAGGTACCACCACAAAATTCTTGTTATTTTATCATTATGTATTGAGAAACTCACAGTTTTAATGGTTGGATGCTGACAGGAAGGGGACGACAACGATCTCCTTGGAACTCAGGAGGGGTTTCGAAAAGCAGTGTGTGTGCACGCTGTGATCCGTCTGGGTGCGGCTGAGCTGGGCCAGCACTGGACAGGGCTCGCTGGATCATGATATGCAGTGGTACAGGAGCTGGGCGCTGAGTAGACTCATTGGTTGGGCTTGGTGGGTCAAACAGCATTGGTATGGGTTGGGGCAGTGGGTGGGGGTAGGAGTGCTGATGGTGGAGGTGGTGGGTTTTTATGTGCTGACGGGGAGGCGAGGGTGGTATATGTGTTGGTAGGGGAGGGGAGGGAGGAGGGGGAGGCAGCTGAAAGCACACGGGGAGGTTGCGGTGATCCTCGAGGGAAAGTGGTTTGGGGTTTACGAGATGGCTTGCCGCTGAGGAGTCCTCCGTGTTGCGTTTGGTGACGGGGGTGGTCCTCTTTGGAGGCATCGGTGGAGAGGGTTTGGCTGGCACAAGACCGGTGCCGCCGCTGGCTTGAGTGAAGTCACCTGCAAATAGAAGAAACAGATCCAATCATAAAGCAAAAAGCTATAGCTTGGGCCTCAGAGTGGGTTGCTAGCAAATGCTTTATTTTTCCATCTAGTTTGCCACGGTGACATGAATGCACATGCATCAGCTCTACATGTATGATGTGCCCAACATGGCAGAATACACAAGAGCAAATATAAACACTGGGATTACATATCTGATTGAATATTATTGTGCACATACAGTGTGTCACATCATGATTATGGTACCATGAATGCATACAGTGTCCTAATTAACCACTGTGCAGCATGTGTACAAGGTCACATAGGCTATGTTCACACTGCAGGCAAAAGTGGCCCAAATCTGATTTTTTTTTTGCTCACACATGACTTAGATATGTTGTTTTTTTTTCATCACAGTGTGAACAGCACAAATCATATGGAATCTGATCTTTTCAATTCTGATTTGGGACACGTTCATGTGTGGTCCTAAATCAGATTCATATCTGATTCCTGCTGATGTGACAGGAATGTGAACAGTCAGATCAGAATTCAGGTGGCTTTTCTCTCACTGAGCAAACTCACATCAATGTTTTGTCAGTGATGGTGGATGAAGTCCAACATGGACAACCACAGTAACTGGGAGACACGCGGATGTGAATTTAATGGATAAATGGGAAAATTCTTCAATCAAATCCCACTTTGCTTTCTTGCCATTGGCCCAAAAACCTGACGGACCATCACCATACTAGTATAACCACAGCAAACGATGCAAGAAATGAATGCCGGCATCACTATTGTATTAATTTTGATAATGAACTGGCATACCAATGACATTTTCGGTTGTTCCACAGCATGGTTATTGTAAATGTGGAGACATGGTACAGATCTGTTCACACTAATGTCAAATACATGTCATGTAGACAAATGTGAACAGTGAAGCCAAAAAGCTCAGATTTGAGGGAAAAAAAAATCAGAATTATGTCGCTTTCAACTGCAGGGTGAACATAGCCAGAAATAAAGATACACAAAGCCTTCATGCTTTGCACATCCACATTCTGAACCTGTCATCAAATGTTGTTTTAAGTGCAAGAAGCTCCTTAAAGGCTCAAAGTCAAACCCTGTAATTCCTTGCATGCATTTGTATATTTGCTATATAAATGTTAAAACTGCTTTAAAGCTGCATCAATGTTAAAAGCCATAGGCAGTGCTACTGACACAAAACAAGCGATTGATGATGCCAGACTTCAAAAACATAGTAGACTAGACTGAATAGTTCAGTCTAGTCTACAGCAGTTCAAGCATTTTTGCCCCTCGATTGTTGTCTCCACCCATACATCCATCCCAACTGAGCAGAAGCTGAGTAGATTAGTGCTATAAAACTCACTTGATGCAATGCAGGCCACAGCTGGAACCTCATAAAGGCTCTCCCTCATTCATGTGCCAAACACAGCATTAAAACCATTCAATTGCTCACTCAAACAGAAGTTAGACATATTTTCAGCTCATTCTGTACCACATCCAAAGAAAAGCAGTCAAGGCCAGTCAACAAGTTAAAGGGATTGAGGGAAAATATGTTGGCAGCTAGAAAGGACGTGACATGATGAAGAACGCAGACGCTGCAGGGGCATTCTAGACACGGGCACCCTGGCCACAGAGGTACCATGGGGCATCCTTTTACCTGAGCGCAGGCCTCCAGCCCGCCGACACAGGTAGACGGGCAGGGACAGGTAGACATCGTAGTCGCACTCTCGCTTCCAACAGGACCAGTAGAGCGGAAGCTGAGCATTCTCTCCCCCCTGCAGGGCGGAGACTGACAGGGAGGAGACGGAGGCCTTCAGCTGGAGTGTTTAATGAATGTATGTACATGGTGGTGCTGTTTGATCTTATAATACAGATAGTGTGTGCTACATGTTGTCCTAAATGTTCATCATTCTGTCATTCAAACAAAAACAACAAAAAAATCAACCATACTCTTCCTTGGAAAAGGGAAAAGTTCCACAGTGTGGCAAATGGGCTTATTTGTAGAAAAGCTGATTAGAAGAATTATACCACGTTCACATCTGTCAAAACTACGAAGCTACAATGATGAGCAAGTCAGCTTAGGTAAGTCTGGAGATTGAAAGCAGGTTGAAAGCAGGTTGAAAGCAGTTCATTTGGCTCTGTCCAAAGATAACAAATACATTAACCAGCTCTTCACAACACATTAGTTCTCCTTTGTTTAATGCATTAAAAACTGAAACTAAACTAAGCTGTCTCCAGGCTGTAGTGCCATATGTAACATATAGACATATAAGAGGGACATTGATTTTGTCATCTAATTCTCTGGGAGAAAAGTGAAAGTGAATGTGTATTTGCCAAAAATGTTGAACAAACCTTTAAATGTTAATGTTTAGAAACTTTGAAACGTAATCAGGAGGACGAGGAATCTATCTTTCCATCACTGCCAGCCGGTGTGGATTTTTGAATGGGATTGATTGGGACTGCAGACTGGTGCTGACTTCACAGTGAGTGCATGGAAGTAACATCTAGTGGCAGTGATGTGACGCCGGCATATAGTAGAATTCCCAAACAAAAAGATGCCTACTATGTACATAGTACATGTAGGTATCATTGCCAGTGTGACCTTTTTCTCCAACTTTATCGAGTGAATTTGAATACTTCAATTCACATTTTATATATGTTGAAATGTCTTAATTTCTAGTTTGACTGGGATCTCTAGAGCTCTGTGCATTGCCTGTAGAATAAGCATAGCAAGAAATGAACATTTTATTGGTGTTCTTCGATCCTGTTGTTGCAGGTGACATTAAAATTCAACAGAAGAAGCTGTGCTGCGTTTTCACTCACAGACCCCAAAATACTTTTATTGCAGTCAGTATCAAGTTAATCATTGAAGCCAAGAACAAGTGACCACAACAGCATTTCATCTTTGCAAAGTTTGTCTACTGCACTTCGTATGAGAGGGAAATGTTGTACTTTATATTGTGATGTGTGAATTAATTTTCACCCTGGTGATGACCCTGTAACTAATAATAGGGTCTCTATATTTGAAACAAATGGTTTTATTAGTCATCATCTTGAGCATATTATTTAGCTGTTTTTTATTCCTCTTTGATTTTGGTACATTTTGTTATTTGATGGACAATTTAATATTTTCTTAAACACTGAGGCCATTCTTCAGCAACCCTTGTAATGAAATACTCTCTGGAACATGTATATTCCCTGTGTTGAATTGACTTAATCAAGTCAGAAAAATAGGCATGACTTGCGAAGGCATATGTGTGGTGACATACTAATCAGCAACAATGTCTACTGGAGGTAGTGGAGGTATTTGATGACATGATAAATGTGTGAGAAAAACAATTTGCACAATATCATAACTTAAAAAACCTAAATAATTAAATAACAATGACACAACCAAAGGCATCACAAGAGGTGCACACAAGGTAAAAAAAGATCATTAGATCGGCTGATAAGATCAAAATGAATCAAAATAGATGGCCACAGTAGGAATTACGCTAAGATCCGAGATGAGAAAAACCTACAGTAAACAACAACCAACACTACACTGCATCAATGCGAGCAGCAAAGCCACAAGA
Source organism: Chaunax sp. Z400 (assembly GCA_037577475.1). Lineage (NCBI taxonomy): Eukaryota > Metazoa > Chordata > Actinopteri > Lophiiformes > Chaunacidae > Chaunax > Chaunax sp. Z400. The sequence goes on from CM075190.1 coordinate 16,139,941, forward strand.
GCCCCTGTTCTCTTCAGATTGTAAACGCTGGAGTTAAGTTGCAGCTAAAACAGGTGAGCCGTAATAAGTAATTAGCTGGGGAAAAGCTTCTCAAGCTGTTTAGATAACATCATTACCATCAGGGTGTGTGTGTGTGCAAATGTGTGTAGCTATGACATCAGCTGTGCACTGATTCATAAATGTACATGTTGTACTTGCCAGTGGGAAAACTAAATGCTAACTGGGCAGACATCCAAGTGTTTATAATGTACATATGTGGCTGTTGATGTGGGAGGCATGTGATCATGTTGATACCTTCCATCACCTGTTAACAGAAGCACCCACTATTCAGTAGAACTTACCCAACGTGGCGGCGTTGCTCCTGTTCACAGGCTTGGGTGGGGGCAGAGGGGGCTGTTTGGTGCCCTGAGAGGTGGAGGTTGGGGCTATAGATGACTGCTGAATGGACGCACCCGCTGATGACACGGACCGGACAGGTTTGGACAATGCAGCCGAGGAGGTAGAGGTAGAGGAGTACTGGGTTGTGGGGTGGTTGGATGGAGTGCGGGGTGGACCTTTGCTTACTGGGTCAGGGGTGGTGCTCATTAACCATTTTGGAGGCATGACAGACTGTTTGGATGGCAGAGGTTCACGCAGGGCTTCTGGGTCAGGGACAAAATAGCTGTCTGACTCTATGAAAACAAAATATCATGTAAAAATGTTATAATAAAAGCACACACAATATTGTACATAGCAGGCATTTCAAAACTGTATTTTTATGTCAAGCGATATGTCATTATAAAAAATCTATCTACATGCTACAATGAGAAATGAACTATTGTCTGCTGCTTCACCACTCAAGGCACTAGGATAGGGATCAGCTGCAACGACAAACACAGTAGGCAGCTGCAATTACCCCCCACCCCACCGCACCCCACACTTCTGCTCCCATGCCATTCCTCAAAGATGCAGCTCTGAAGTTGAGGGCTATTTATTTACAGACAAGCTTTTTATTTTGCATGTCATCATGCAACCAAAGAGGAAAGGAGGAAGTGAGCATGAAGAACAGTGACTGGGAAAGAGAGAAAGTAAAGGAGGACAGAAAGCAAGAGATGTGATAAAGATAGAAAGAGAGGGAGAGGGAGAGAAAGGCAGCATCAGAGAGAGAAGGAAAAAAGGAAGACGCAAGGTGAGATGGAGAAAGGAGACATACAGAGAGAGACCCAGGGAATTATGAGAAAATATCTGTTCACAAGAAAATTTGTTGATAAAAATAATGATCTCTTTTCTAATAGTAGTGCTGTATTGGCATTTCAATATGACATATATTACTGTCCGTATTCGTCTCAATTCCGTTGCTGTACCCAAAACTCCACACATGGATCGTTTAGTTTCCTCTCATCTTTTTTCTTCGAAAACATTTGTACTTGTACTTGTAATGAGTTTCATGTGTCAGACAAGTGATAACTGAACAACTGAGACCTAAAAACAGCCAAAAACATCATTTCTCAAGTAAAAACAATTTGCTGTCGTTCCTACCCAATTATCACTAAAGTGACAGTGTTCGCATTAAAGGGCAATAATGGGTATAATGATCATGCCACATTAATTAGGAGAGGAGAAGAGAGGACGAACTATTCCCTCATGTTCCTGAATAAGAAGTGTAGCTGGAGCAGAGCTCCTGGGAGCCCACAGGAGCCTGTCTATATCTGGGAGCACAGCAGACAAGCAGGGAAGTGACAGCGAGAGGGAGTGAAAAAAATACATAGACAGAAGAATCGCTTGCTATCTTCAAAATGTCTGATGGACATCAAGGGGCCTTTACACGACAACTGTTTCACCCAAAAACTGAGACCTTTTGTTGCGTTTTGGTCGTCCATTTACACGAGAACGGTGTTTTCGGGGGACTGAAACCGCTGAAAGTACTACAAAATGCAACTCTGGCTGAACACGATGATGACACAGCCACGCTTCGCACATGCCTATTACGGTCGGTTTAGAAAAGATGCCGTGTGAACACAGAAGGTTTTGAAAACGCAAAGACAAAAACAGCGAAAACATCTTGTAAATGGGGCCCAAGTTGTAAAGTATAAACCTTATCTTTGACTTTGACAGTGAGGAAAATAAACATGCATGTTATGATAACAGCTTTTCAAAATTGGTGGATGATTAGTTGGACGGGGGGAAAAACACCAGGAAAGACTCACCTCTGCAGGCCCTTCCCTCCTCAGCAGATGCATGTCTAGGGAGTGTGGGCTTCCAGTCTGCTTCCGCAGGTCGACTCCGCCTGCCATCCTCCGATGGGGCCTTCTTCAGCCCAGGCCTCTTCTGCCCATCCTCAGGGTGAAGTCGTGGTCCACGTCTACCCTCTTCCATCTGGCCCTGCCAGATCACGTTGGGCTTCCACTCAGCCTCAACATGTGAACGTGACCCCATCCCTCCCCCTCTCCACCCCTCTTCAAACAGTCCCGTGGCCCTGGAGCCCAAAGTTACCCGGCGTTCTCCGTCTGAGGGAGAGTGGACCCTGCGGTCATCTGGTTGGGGGAGCCAGGCCGGGTTGATCCTACAGTCAGACTCTAAGGGGGTTTTGCCCTGGTTGCATGGGCTCCTGCTGCCACTGATGACTCCTCCACCACCTCCAACCCCAGTGCTCACGGGCAGAGTGTGGCCGTTCTTCACACAGGGCTCCTTCAGGTTTTGTGCATCTGGATCTACATTTGTAAAAGTTGTAAACATGAAAAAGTCCTTGGTGAATACACTAGTATAAAAATAATATCCAACACTATTCTAATAAAACTAGGCAATGTCTTTGTTAGATATTGTAAAACATTTTGGTGGTTTATGTTTTCCTTCATCTTAAACCAAGACGCAAGACAGCAGGAGAAATGATTAGTCGATTAATCCATTAGTTGGTCAGTAATAAATTCATATGCAACAAATTTTTTTCTTCAAAAATGGAGTTATCATTTGTATCACTTATCAAGCAAAAATGCCAAATATCTGCAGGTTCTCTGCTCAGATGTGAAGTTTTGGTGCTTTTCTCTGATTTGTATTTTTGCACATTGTTGGTTTTGAAATGTTGGTCAGACAGATCTTTTCAGTTGAAGTCGATTGGGTTCTACAGTACGATATTGTGATGGGCATTTGTTGCCATTTTTTTTACCTTTCATAGACACAAATCACAGACTGAACAGGTGAATCAATAATGAAAACAATAAAAGGAAGGTGCCTTTAACCTAAGTCCCTTAGGCAGAGTCTGTGTTTGTTGGTGTGACGAAGGAGCAGCTGTAGGTTTAACAAATAGGTTTGAGCAACAGCAGGGCCTGCATTACACTTGCACACACCCCTCTCAAAGCTATTTTACTGCAGGGCACAATTTGTTCCCCTTTTCCTCAGCTCTGGAGTGGCATGTCATTTTAAAAATAAATTACATTACTTTGAAAAATACGCAAGGTGAAAGTAAATTTGCCTCATTTTAAATATATTTCAGACACTTGCTGGTGAGGAGGACAGTCTTTTTGCCATAATGTACTGATGATTTAACTATATTGTCTGTGTGTGGGTGTGATAGCCCTAGTGCTGATGCTGTTATATACAGACAGTAAGATCAGATGAATCACAGAAACACTCTTACCGTTGTCTGGGACCTCCTTCAGCACTCCCTGTTCTATAAGCTCCTGACGTGTACGCCTTGTCGACATCTTTCTCTCCAGTTCTGCCATCGATAAACACAACTTCCATTACACACTGATGTTTCTTTTTCAAGAGCTTCCTGAATCGGTCACTTTTAACACGTGACCTCATGTTCAAGAATATAAAAATTCACGATTAGAGCTCCTCAGTTAACAGGATATTTGTTAGCACCCTGTTGCCTTTTTGTGGGTGCATTGAAAACATTAGAGCCAAAGCAGCCTGTATTCAGGCAGGCAGGAAGACATACATAATTAATTAAGTAATAGGTAATTTTGATGAAAGCTGAATGAAACTAATATGACCAGTGAGGAAGAAAGGAGGTTCACTCATGCCACAATCACAATGAGTTCGCATCACAAACCTTCTGAAGTTTCCTTGAACTTGTCACTGCTTTTCTTCTTCCGCCACTTCCATGGCTTGAAGATCTTGCCAAGGGTTGAGAACTTGCCCTTACGCTTTGGGGTGCTGTCCCCCATGCTGCCCCCTTCTCCCACCATTGCGCTGTGGTGCTGCTCAGCTTCATCATCTAAAATAAAAGCAGTAATTTAACAAAACGTTTTAGGCAAGAGTTATGCAGAACTGTGAGAGGATCTTCATACTCTGAGCTCATAGCAGTCATTCCGAGCTCATAGCTCATAGCACAGGATTAAGAACAGGTGCGCTGCTCGGCATCTTTGCTGTGCTTCACGGAAAGCTGGCTACAATCAACAATGCCCGACTCTCTCTTTGAAGTCCCTGGATTCACCCTTGTGCGAGCAGACAGGGATGAGACCACGGGGAAAACTAGAGTGGGTGGTATTTGCATGTACTTCAGGCTTCTATAGACACACACACTGTCCCTCTGCTATGGAAAACTTCGCATATAAAACCTTTACCTAAAATTCCGTATCCAAAAGAACATAAGGATTTTAGACCTATAGCCCTTACATCAGTGATTATGAAATCTCTGGAGAGAATTTTGCTGAAATATCTTGTTAGTGCAACAAAAGACAAATGTGATCCGTATCAGTTTGCTTACAAGCAGGGTTGTGGTACAGAGGATGCTGTTGCCACTCTGGTCCACATCCTTTCTAAACACTTAGACAAACCCAACACCTACGCAAGGGCCGTCTTTCTAGATTTTTCATCAGCTTTTAACACAATACAAGCTGACATTTTGAAAAATGGTTCAACGGGAACTGAATCCTCATTTTATTCTATGATATGCTTCTTTTCTTACCAACGGAGTTCAGATGGTAAAGGTAAACAAACCCCTCTCATCTCCTATAAGGACCAATGTTGGAGCCTCCCCCAGGGCTGTGTGAGTTCTGCCATGCTTTTGACCTTTTATACCGATGATTGTTGTACAGACACACCAAATCGATACATTTTAAAATATTCCGGCAATGCAGTTTTATTATCCCTGTTAAGTAACCCGGGCAGCCCTGGGATTCACCAGCACTGCGTAAACAAGGCTGTGGAATGGAGTGATAAGAATGCACTTGAGATTAATACAAAGAAAACAGTGGAAATTGTATTTGGTTCACCATCTGACTCTCAAAAAATTCTTGCTGTTATCCATAATGAAAAAATTAAACAGACACTCTCATACAACTACCTGGGAGTAATGATTATCAGTTATCCTGGAAAGATCACATTGAAACAGTCTGCGAAAGGACAAAACAAAGAATCTATTTTCTTGGCCGTCTTAGGTCCTTTGGGACGAGTAGACAGATTCTTCTGTTCTTTACTTCTGTGATTATGAGTGTCCTACAATACTGCAATACCACATGGCATAAGAGTTTGTCCACTAATCTAAAGTCAAAATTGTTCCATCAAATTAAAATCTGCTCAAAGATTGTAGGTCAACCTTTGGAGAAACTTATCATAATATGTTAAGGCTGGCCAATAACATTATATCTGATATCCAATCATGTTCTGAACTGTGAATATAATTTGTTGCCATCACATCGGAGATACAGAATACCAGGATTTAACAAGAATAAACTGACGCACTCTTTTGTTCATCAGTCAATCCTTAAACTAAATTTGGAGCTTAATCCAAGATCAAATGCACGATGAAAAGGAGTTGATTCTTGTTTTTGTTTTGTTTTTTTGTGTTATGTTTATTGCTTGTACTCTTGTTTCCTCTGTAGAACGTCTGTTTTGTAATGTTGCAGATGGAGTGGCTGAGATGCAAGAAAAATGTCAGACTTGTCTTACAATAAAGTGCTAAGTAAGTAAGTAAATCATGTGCTGCCTTTGTAAAGAGGGCTATGCTCATCGAGGCTGTTATTCTCTTTAGCCGTTAGTTCTTGGCTACTGATTGTGCTTTGATAGGGTGATGCTTAGGGGTCATGAATTCCTCCACTTAGGCACAGTTAACAGAAGAGGTCTGACGCAGACATTTGGCCAGGATCTTACATCATCAAGTGGTCACATTCCTTGGCTGGAGGGAGAATAACACCTTATCATCTGTTTAGCCCTCACTGCTTCTATAGGGAGAGGGGCTCACACATGGATGCAGAGAGTAGCAGAGGAGAAGTCAGTCACAATACATAAACAGACGCATAACAATCAAGAAGCAAATGCCACTAAGGCTTAAAAGTACTTCATTTAATGGCTTTCTGCCATCAGGGTTACATATTGTAGGTTAAGTGATTGACAGATGAACTGACACGGCGCTGAGCTCAGAGAGTTTCAAACATTAGCTGTTTCAAGGCTGCAGCTGCTGCATTCAGCAGACATAATATTTACCAGTGGAGAGAGAGTAGGGTCAGATTTACAACATACGGCCTCACGCACGTACAGGATGTCTCCATATAACAATACTTTGTAGTCTGATTCCCACAACGATATGCTCTCACAGAGTACCTACAGTACTGATAAGATGGTACATAACAGTCCAAAAAAAGAGCACAACAAAATTAAAAAAATAACAACAACTTTATCACTGAGTCTCTGTTACCAGCACCCCTGGAGCTGGCAGTGTTTCAGTATCTTGCAAAGGGACCTTTTTGGCATGGCGAATGGTTGCTGGCACAGGACTCAAACCCATTGTTGCAGATGAAGGACAGAATTTTTAACTGCTACTCCAAATGGCTACCTCAGTACTGATGTCAGGGTAAAATTTGAACTCCAAGCTTACATACTCTTTCAAAGCCTGGCTGTCAGTAAAACCTCAAGAACAGTTCAAATCAGAGCTGTTCAAATACAGGCACTACTGCCGATATCATTACATACTGAAAAGTGTAATTTTCAATAAGCACGTCAAAAAATAGACACTAGTTACCTGGAAGAGGGGTGTTAAGTGTCCAGCTTCCACGGTGGTGGGACTTAAAACAACATGCCATTGGGAAGCAGGGAGAATTTTGTAAACCCAACTGTCATGTATTGTATATCCCAACAGAAAATGCCACAAAGCCAAGTTGCACAGAGCTTATGGAAACTATAGCAGAAAGGTCCTCGGTTCAAGGGACATGTCCGCACCGTGGAAATCCATCGTATTTTAGCAAGTTACAAATCTGAGGAATTAGACCAGCTGCTATAACATCCAGATTAAGTATTGCTTAAGGCAGCTTCCCTGTGAACCAGAACTGTGGTTCTCACGCAGAAGACTGCGATGTCAGGAGCTTCTGACACACAGGCTCAGCCAAAGCAGGGTGAGGCAGGGTAAGAGCTGCCTTTGCCAGGCCTGCACAATCCAAAGCACTGCAGAGATGATGATTGCAGGGGACTCCAATGAAAATGTGTCAATCCAACAACAGGAAAATTCCACAGAGATAAAAAAAAAAAAAAAAGTACAGTACTTCCGAATGGGAAATCACTTTAAAGAGAACTGTGGATCCACTCAAAATGATTCTTCACAGATAACAACAAAAACTCTCCAACATGTCATTGTTTCAACTGTAGTGAGACGAGGTCTGGTGTGTGGTGGCAATACAGCTGTGTGTGGCTTTAGGTCTGGGAATGAGAGTAAAGGTTAAAAAAAGTGGTATAGAGAGAGAAAAAGTACAGGAGTTGGGGGCTGGAAACACAAGGAGGAAACGACACTCCACCCTGATTCTGTGAGCGAGAACAAAGACAACCTCTTCCCCTCACGCTCAATAACAGTCCACTGTATTGCTCACGGAAACACAGCGATGCAATGCAAAAAACAGTGGCACCAGGGAAACAAACTAATCTTCTGGCTGATATAGATGATGACATAAACAAACAAATTTCCATCTGGGAGAAGGCCAGAACCAGAATTCGAGCAGTCATGCTCTGTAATCAGGAGCTCTGCCAAGATAAGGCATACCAGTCAGGAAACATGGGGGTGGGTGACACTGTGTGAGTGTGTGTGTGTGTGTGTCTGTGTGTGTGAGTGTGTGTGTGTGTGTGTGTGTGTGTTCGATCCTAAGAAATACCCCGATCTTCAACCCACACCAACCAACATCTCAGACATTTCACAGAGAGGCCAGATTTTCCTCTAACCTCATGATTCAATTAGTCATGGTAGGCCTGGTCAGGTGAACATGTGGTCAAAGGATATTGTTGTTTTGAAAAAGCCTTTAGCCAACCTGGGCCAAGCTGTCCTGATAACTTATATAAGAAACACCCTCGATGGAGTGCAATGGTTGGGAAATACCACAATCCTTGTGAACACTAATTCTTGCCAGGCCATATTATGAATTATAATCTACTTAAATGACAGCACAAAAGAGGTTATAATCATTGTGTTTGCTTTTTCTGGAATCTTGTGCACCCTAAAATCAGTCAGCAATTTTAAAACCTAATAGTGAAAGCCAAATAAAGACAATTAGAGCATGCACAACTCAAGCACGAGTAAATATATGTCCGGTACATGCATGAGTCTGTAAAAACACAGCTGAGATTAATCCATGTGATGATGGATTGATTTAACATTCCTTGTGCTGAAGCAGAGCCAGAGAGACAAAACTGTGTAAAGTTGATCATAAAAACTTGTGTGAGTCCTGAAACTCACCGTCATAGTTGTGTTGTTGTGGGTCCTGAGATGAGGTCTCCACATGAAGGCTCTGTCCCATGATCCAGCCCCCGAGGGGCCTCTACCTGCTCTGCACTCAGAAACGTGCACACTACCCTGCACAGATCAGCAGCTGCACCTGCCTTCCTTGTTCCTCAACAAAGTCCTCAGGTCTCCACTATCTCAGGTCTTTTCTTCTTCTGTGTTTCTCTTGTCTCGCCATTCCTCTAAGCCTCTCAGTTCAGTTCTACCCCCATCCTTCCCTCTCGCAATATCCTTAAGACCTTCCCTCCCTAGTGTAGTTGGATTCCCTCTCCCCCTCGCTCACTGACCCGCCCTCCTTCGCTCACAGCACAGATCTGCACTCACTGAAAGATGCCTACCATTCCTTTGAGAAGGAAGAGTTATGTTTTCAATTTGATGCTTGTGCTGTGGTATGTGGTGTAATGTGTGCATCGAACAATGTATGTACGATGTAATGCAGTGGCTCTCAAGAGAAAAATCCAGACAAAATATCACAATTAAAATATTCAAACAAAACATGACAACTAGACCTAAAACCTCAGCTCAGATGACAGTGTGTGCTCTAAAAGCAATTATTTGCTTGACACAGTGGTGTCAGTATTCTCTTGCCCTAGTGCTGAGATGACAAAAACAGAAGACAGAGATACAGACAGTGTCTATATAAGGCAGTCCAAAATTAGTAATGCATGTAACCTGACAAACCTTAACTACTGTGATGGATTAAGCAGAAAGATATTGGACAAATTGCAATCAATCACCTTAATCAGGAGAAATATTAAACAACATTGCAACATGAACAATAGCAATCAGCATAATTGCAGCTGCTACTATGACACTGAACTTGTTAGAGGAGGAACAAAACAATGTGCCAAATAGGAAGATGTGTTGATCACACGTACGCTGCCGTTTCTAGATCTAGCATGCAGACTAAAATTAAGCTGTTACTACTTATTTCAGAGGGTGTTTATCATACTGCTCACCTTTCTGAAGGCACAATTTTTACCACATTACAACTTGAATAGGTGTGGATGCATTAGTATTCCTTTGAAACATGTTTGCCAAGAGAGCTGCCATGCTTTGGGCTAGAATATGGAGAGGATAGTAAAAGAGACCGTTGTCTGTAAACTAGAAGAAGAAAGGGGAGTGCGGACTGGATCCTGTGAATTGGCGCTCTCATTCCTTTTGAGGTTTGTGTGTCTTTAGCAAACCTCGTCCTACGGCACTCGGAGGAATCCAGAGCATTAAGCTGGGTCATGATGCATGGACAGATCAGAGTTTTGAGGGTTTGGCTGCATCTTGAGTTGTTTCTAAAGATGGAGAGCGAGTGTGTTTGACTGCGTTTCTTTTCTTTCTTTGTGCCCCACATACAGCCTCTACACCGGGCCGGCTTCCAGAGAGCTGAGCCAATCCGCATGAGCCCAGAACCTGTTGGCCTGACCTGGATAACAGACTGGGCCAGGCTACTTCAGCAGGCAGGCAGACTGAGGCAGGTACACACATACATAGCCTCATCCAACATGCCCTATGAATGGTGTTCTGTGTTTCCATTGCAAGTCTCATTCTTAATAGAATTGTCTTTTTTTCAATTGTCATGTGGTTCATATTTTTGTACAAGGATGGGATTTCAACCACCTATCTACTGTATACTGATGGTTCAACAGGAAGTTAAAAAAGATAACAACACCAGCATCAAAAGGACAGAGGAGAGAAAAGGTAACAATAGTTTAGAAAATGTGCTCATTGGCTTTCTGGACAAGAGTTACATAGGAAGATTGGCACCACCTTAATGTTTGAACAATTAATATGAAGCTAGTTTAGTTTTTGTTAGCATAGATTATTTTATCTTAGCTTCTTGCAAAGACTGGAAACAGAGGGAAACAACTAGCCCAGCTCTATCCAAAGGCAACAAAGTCCACCAGGAAGTGAATGTAAATGAGTATATTCCCAACAACGTTGAACAATTACTTTAATGACAATTCAACACTTAAAAACACACCTGCAGATGTTTTCAGGTCTTGTAATGACAGGAACTGCGTATGCCTTTTATTGTGAAGTAGCCAAAGGAAGTCTTTCTTGGGTTATGCACATTTGGACATTTCTGACTTGTTTTGTTTAAAAAGGGAACTGGTTACCAAGAACGACAGGTCATGGTGAAACAAGCATGAGAAGTAATTATAATCAAGGTTAATTCTTCCTTTTCCTGTACAGCTACTGGTTTTAGAAGAGAACCAGCAGAGAGGGGACCCCCCCCAACCCCCACCCCCACCCACACACAGACCAATGCTGACCAGGGCAGACCCTGAAAGGCCAAGTTTTGGAGGGGAAACTGATCCTCAATCAGGCCTTCTGGTTAAGGTGATGGCTCATAAAAGAGCAGAAACTATACATCCATAAACACGGGGGATATACAGTAAGATGTGTGCATCCAAAGCTCTTTTCACAGCATTAACACTGCACTTAACAAACCACAACGAATGACTTAGTACTCACCACGATTTTCCATTACAGAGTTTGAGGCACACCAATCAACGGTTCCTGAAAAACAACAGTTTTAAGCGTTAACACCAATTTAAGATGTGAGCTGAGACACACCGAGTTATACCAATGTAGTAGAGACAATAATATGGTTTTCCCTCAAACTGAGGCCTTGAATCCATGAGATATTTAGTCGGAAATGTTTCCTTAAAAGCCCTAATGAATCTTTTCATTATTGAATATCTGAAGCATATGCTCAGGCCTGAGCACTTTCAAGTCAAATTAAAAATCGAATTATATGTAGTTACTTCTATTCAGCTGTATGAATCACATATTAAATACATTTTTTTATATTATAAGACTTAGACAGACATAAGATTTTTCGCCCTTGGTGGAGGTTTGTGTCCTACTACCTAAAAATTTATTTTTTTATATTAACACACGAGAGCAACTTCTCTGACCTTTATATTTTACTCTTCAAAACACAATGAAAATGTAACTTTTCAAAATACCCAAAATACACAGTCTTTAATGATTTTGGGATGCAGTGACCTTAGCATCAGTAATTTTGGATTTGTCCAAATATAAAAAGGTAAAGACATACACTATCGTAAGTCATGGGTGGGGAGGGGGTAGTTGAAGTCCTCAGTAGCAGTTGGGAAATATTTTTTTCAGGTCTCCGGCATGATTAGGATGGCAGCTCCACCCATCTTAACCCCTTTGACAAAGAAAAACAAAAATGGTTAGATCATAAACACAAAGCAGTGAAGGTGCATGTATCATCATCACTACAAAGAACATCAACAACCAGAGTGTCCGAGAAGCAACACCTAATTACCTAATTTACAAGTGAGAAAAGGTGTGATCTACATTTACAGTAGATATCGTCTGTGGATAGGGCAAACTACAAAATGTAAATTAGGTCTAAGATGACATTGAGCTCATCAAGGAGATGCAACAGAACAATTAACATTCCCTGCCAATCATGCTGCAAAGGTAATATTTTACATACTATGCTTAAGGGCCAAAACAAGACACATTTTAGTCCAGAACTCTCACAGTAACTCAAGCTGCAGCAGTGTATATAGGTGTCATAGCCAGAAGAACAACATGTTTGCTATTTATTTTTAGTGTAGCCAACATGAGCAGATCTGCTGTAACCATATGTTCTTTGGAGGACAATAAAAGGCGGACAAACAAAAACATGGGTAAGTGTGCAGGAATAGAAAGGAAAGAAGGGAAATTATAGAAAAAACAAAACAAAAGGCCTTTACAACAGACATACATAAAAGCTCAAAGTGTCTAAGAACACAAAATTTGGTCAAACTTGACATCATTCCTGTCATCTAAAAAAAGATAAGTATGCTAAAGATCTTCAAAATTGGATGACTGAAGCATGAAATGATTTCTGTTACATCACCCTGATGGTGGTGCTAAAATCTAATGGGAGTTTTCCTTGCATACACTCAGCCTTTGGAACCATTGGTTCCAACTGGGCATTGTTTGATTATTTACACATAAAATATTGAAATGCTGTCAACAAAACAATTTGGCAATTTATGTATGATATATGAATTTAGCTGACAGAGCTGGAAAAGCAAATATCAAACAAATAGGGTTTCAAATTTCAGAAATCTAAAAAATAAAACTTCAAGTCAAAGATAGGGTAGAGACTAGCCTAGAGCCTTGGGGCAGAGGGCAGCAGAGCATGCTAAGTCAACAAAGGCAACTGTGATTTTTCTCAGAGAGAGGAGACGGAGTTTGATATATCTTTAGCTGTAGAATTATTGGTTATTGAATTTCTGGTATTGCTGAAAACCAGAGCTGTAATGATTAGTCTATTAATCGATCAAGAGAAAACGCAATGAGCAACTAAATGATAGTTTTAATAATTTTTTGAAGCAAAAATGGGGAGCATTTTTGTGACTCCAGCTTCTAAAACATGCAGATCTGATCCTTTTCTTTGTCATACATGACGGTAAACTAAATATTTTACGTGTTGGTTGGAAAAAAACAAAACAAAAACTGCTCCCCAGAGATGGGTCAAAAGCAGAGAAAGAATTTCCCCCCACATGGACAATTAAGTATATTAAAATATTTATATTTTTTAAAGATTTGAAGATCTTACACCTTGACCGACATGTGCAGTCAATAACCTTACATCATCACAACAAACTGAACTACAAATTATCCATTACTTTTCAATAAAACATCTCAGTACTTTAAAAAGCCACATCTTTTGTTAAAATAAAGAAAAAGAAGCACAAACATCGCTTTGCATGAGAAACCAGAAAACTATTATAACTATTGGTAAAAACAGTATATATGACCCAAAACTTCAACCTTAAACCAGGTTGTCCCTCAGTTCCTCTCAATATCACTGATGAATTTCATTGCAAAGTAATCCTTCTGGTTGTCTAATAGAGCTCTGGATCATCTTACATTTCAGCAAAATACCTGTTTATACTTTGATGACAAGGCTATATTAATGTAATCAATACTAAATGTCCTGACATCAGACACAGTACAGTGATACACAAATCAGACATGTAGACTCAGAAACCAGTTTCCTTCCTATACAAATATATTCTGTATTTTGGACTTCTATGTTCCTCTTCCAGGCCAATTTACTGGCAGGTTCAAATATGAACTTCCCTAACAAAAGAAGAAGCCTAAAAATGACACCTGTACATTCAACATGTCAATAGTATGGCATAAAACCATGTTAAATTGGGTTTAAAGTACTGTAGTTTTCATAGTGGAGACAAACAACCCGACCCCAACACCACTGAGAGGAGGCAGATGTACCCATAGTTGGAGATAAAAAAATGTTTACACTCCCAAGAGAAAAGAGAAAATATCTTTGGTGTCTTGAAGTAAGAGCAGATTTGAGGCAGTGACTGGTACAGACACACAATTTCCAAGCATTACAACATTACTTCATATGTTACGCGTAACGCTTTCCGTATCACTGCATGTCAAGTACAACATTGTCAATTGAAGAAAAAAGAAAGAAAAAGACTGGCATGAGCAAATAAAATTCCATCAAATATTGCTGTTTCACTTGCTGTGTGTATCACACTTTCAGCCAATCTCAGAACGTGCCCATATAAAAGCGATGTTGATGGCCTACTTCCATTTTGAGTTCTTAACCCTCTCCCTGCTCTCTACTGTACACAACACATCACTATTAAAGTGATGAGTCTGTCAAAACTGCGTACGACCTCTGTCACTCACCATCATTTACGCATTTTCGCTAAAACCATCGACTGCCACGACAAGTTGTCTCACAGTGATGGGCAAACAGATTGAAGAGGACATGAGGCACACAACTAATTAATGACACACACTTGCGGATAAATATTCCAACAGAATAAATAAATTAGTCAAAATACCATCCCACCACATTAATCACTCTTACTCTTATTATAATCTAGTCTACAACTCTATATAATCAGAATTAACCACCTTGTCTGAAAACACGATATCAAACCCCACATCCTCTTCTTGGATGATTGTTTTACCACAGATTACCGGCTGAGATTACATCCTCTTCCCAGCTTCCATCCCACAGGAAAAGGAGCCACCAATCAGGTATGTGAAAACAGCTGTTAAAGACTGACTAGAAGTCACTACTGTATCGTCTTCTATGGAGTGCACACACCCCAAATGCCGCACTCTTCCAGCACTGATTCAATTACGAAGGGAGTGGAAAAAGCAGCAGCTGGCGGAGTTATGCCCTCTTTAAATAGCAGTGTGCTCAAAAAATTACTATATCAGATGAGGATAATCTAGGCCTCTGTCTAAATCTGATGTCCTGACAAGCTACACTCTTACAAAAGATGATGAACAACTGATCTACTATGCAAGTGCAAGGTCAAGTGGACTAAACTGAAGCATACTTACAGGCCTACTCCAAAGAAGTACTCATGACAGATGTGCACAACAAAAAAGTGGCTACTCTTAGAAAAGCAAAATAAGACCCGCGGTCTCTCTGCTCGGACCTTCCCGCAGTGTTTATCCGATCAGCAGTTTTCGCACCCCTCTCCAAAGTGGATGGACGAGGGTGTCTGTTCCCAATCCAGGCCAGGTGAGCGTCATCACCGAGCCTGCCCCAGAAAAGCATCACTCACCACAGGGACCAATGGCCCACTTTACGAGGAACCCAAATGTTCCTTGCCTTTGCTAAACTTTTCTTTGACAACATCCATCTACCTGCTTGAAGACTGCACTGCAGGAGACATGTCATCACGTGCCACCAAACATCTTCGTGTGTCATGGTACTTAATGTTCCCCTCTGCTTCATGGCAGGGGCTTATGCCTGAAGGAGGGTTGGGGGTGGAGGAGAGACATTTAGCTGAGAGCTCTGGAATCTCAGGCACACATCAGTCTAATCTGTGGTCTAACCGAATCAATCATACCCAGCTGACTTCTTAACCATCTTGGTTGCCCCTTAATGGTCCATTAAGGCAGGGAGGACTTCCAATGGGAAGTGGAAAGAGACAACAAGACAAACCATGAGGCAGCATTTTTTTTTTCCTCAGAGGGGCACAATAACTTAAGGATAATGCCACAGGTAGATGGAACTAGAGGAAAAGCATGTTACTGTAAGGGAGAGGAGGAGATGCAGGTTCAAGAGGGAGGAGGAAACTGACCAGATTTGCCAGGTTTAACACCACTGCCAAATTTACTAATGAATAGTATTTGGAATAGATACGATAATAAATACACATAAATACAATTATAAACACATACACGCGTTCTTTATGTCTTACAATAAGAGCATCTTCTCTGACTGTAAGTGCGTTAGCCTACTCTGGAACTGAAACTTATTTGAAATACTAGAACGTTTTGTTTCTCCAATATTTAATTTCCTAGAAGAAAAGACATTCTCTTTCGTCAACAATAAAACGAATAACCAGAATTGAAAACATTTTGTCTAAAGGTTTGGTAGGCTATCTTCTCCCCAATAACCGACAGGGAAAATGTACGAGCAGGTGTAACACGTCTTCCATTTTAGCCCGAACAACCCCTGCCCTAATTAGATCCTAATGTAGCGCTGATTTCTAGTTGTAGCACCGATATTAGACTGACTAATACCTAAAACGTTTCTTTCCTGAGGCAAGATTAAAATTACCTGAGAGGTTGACTCGGTCTATCGTGTGAAAAGCATCACATTAAAACAGCTGTTACTCCCAGCTGAAACAGAAAATGTAGCCGCGTTTCTACATCAGTCTGCCTGTCTGTGCACTAGCGGATCTCGCGCCAGTGGACTCGAGATGCTGACGAGCGAAAGGCTCGAGCCAGCCACGGCAGATACAACTTCCGGATAACCCTTTGAAAATAAAATATCATCAATGAACGAGTTTTGGGCCGACTTTCACAAAACACAAATTATATGACAAATAAAATGATATGTTATGAGTGTAGCTACTGTTGGTGGTATTTTAGCTTGCTTTTCACAGGCACATGCAGATATGACTTGAAGCAATTATCCATTTATCAACCTTTTAAATGTAATAATGAATGCGATGATTCCGATAATTACTCATTTGAAGCAGGGGGCTTGTTTTTTTTCTCCTTAATATTTCGATCACATGCTTTAAAATTTAGCTACAATTCAGAGTGCTTTGGAGCCTGGCCATTTTTTTCAGATTAATCAGCATCTCCTTTCTGATACATGCAGACACAGCGTGTCTATGGGTCTATAGGTGTTTTTTCCACAACAGGATGCATCGTATTGGAAATAACGTGACGACCATAAAGGTACATCCCACTGACAGTCATCCGACGACACATATTTGCACACGCCATACATTCCGGAGATCACACGCATCCTTTGTTGTGCATGGGCGACTGTGCAGACATCAGTCGAAAATGGAGTTTCAGATGGTGAAACGGCAGCAGTGATTTCGGATGGAGCACTAAAACATTCATCATATAGCACTCAGGGAATGCACAAAACTAGAACCACCGAAACTGTCATGCAAGCGTGTAATTTATTTGTGCTACCCCGGCTTCTTTTGTATCGGCTAAGTTGGGGACCAACTTAGGTTATTGTCCACGGAGAAATCTTCCCTCCAAACTCAGTCACTGTGGCTTGCTTGCTCCCCCAAGACTTCAGTATTCACATTACCTAACTCAACCTCCTTCACCTCCTCCGCATCATCCTTTAAAATTAGTTTAAAAATAGCAGCCCGGTCATTTCCTCACCTCACTTTTCCCCTCTTCCATTGTCAGGTCCTCTATCTCTCCTCTTATTCTTCTTGTGAAGTTTATTGGCGGTTGGCAAACAACGAAATGGCGCATTACCGCCACCAACTGGAATAGAGTGTGGATCGGAATGTCTACTATTTACACATGCTTTGGGGTGCATCACATTATCACTGTGGAGGTTTGCTGCTTCTAATGGATCATACTTTACTGCACGCTTTGCTTTATTTTCAATTGGCTCCATATGGAGAAAACTGGGGTGCTGTTTAGAACACACTGAGTAGGTAAGTCTGGTGTGACTCTGCTGCAGACAGCCAAAGCAGATTACCAGATACCCAGGTACTTTTAGCTGTCCTGTATGTCTGCTATCCTGCCTTCTGGTAGGTCCACCCCTTCACTTCTGATCACCTTCCCTATCCTTGCCACCATACGGCCACACTTTTCCAGGCTGACTTGTGCGATGGCCTTGGAGTTGGCTTCCAGGTTAGTTGTTTTACAGCTGCATGGAGTTCTTGATGAAGGTGATCAGTGCACTGTTGGCCTTGTATAGTGCCAGACACTCCAGTATCTAGCTGAATAACAGCTGGCTCACATGAATGGGTCCCATGTGAATTGATTGTGCCTTTTGAGGTCAACTATATGTCTTGTGTTTGAAGCTTTCTATTTCACTGCATTAATATTTTTAACTGATAATTTGGTCATGGGTTACCTCTCACCTGTGCTCAGACACCATAGGAGGCCATAAGGCAGTCTCCCACATGCAGGCACACACAGAAATACATGTCATATGTGCAAGATGTACATAAAATCTTGCCAAACAATGACAAAATAATGTACAGAAAATTTGTTTATAGGCATATATTTGTAATATTCGGGCACATATATGACCAAAATGGTTGAATCACAGAGCCCTGCAGTGTTTTTCCAACTCAAAATAGTGTGCTTGTTATTCTGTACTTTCATCTAGAGGTGGCCGATCGATCGGTACCAGAAGGCCTACTTTGCTATGACTAGCCAAGCAGTCCATGCCAGTTAAACGAATACGCCACACGATGGTTCACATCGCACACACAGCGCATCACAAGCATGAGCTACATCTACAAACATGTCATCACCAGCATGAAATGTTTTCACTGTGAATGAAGTCTACACAAAGCTTGTAATTTGTAATACATGTAAGGTCAAAATAAGCCTCAGACGAACAAACCTGAAAACGTTTCGAACAACAACCTTAATCAGACACCCAGAGCATGTTTAGTTCAGTCGGTAGAGCGTACGCCTCATATACGGAGGCTGAGGCCCTTTGCTGTATGTCTTCTCCCTCACTCTCTCCCACATATCAGATTCAGATTCGACTTTATTGTCATTGATCATAGTACAAGTACAGTGCAGTGACAACGGAATGTAGTATCCTATCTCCTCTTCAGCTGTCCTATCTGAATAAAGCCTGTAATCTGGTGCATTGATAGATAAGATAGATAGATAATCTTTATTGTCGGTCCCATCAGTGACAGAAATTCTTCTTTGACAGGGCTCAACACACTCAATTCACACATAAAAACCACATGGTACCAACACACGAGAAGGACTGTTAAAAACATAACAGGTACATCATGAGAACAGGTTAGCGTGCTGTGTCTGTCTATTTGTTCAGGATGGTTATTGCAGATGGAATGAATGATTTCTTGTAGATTTAAGGTTTTTGTTGTATTGATCTGTTTTCTTTTAGGAAAGAAAAACATGTTAGATTAAGTCAGATGTTGTTGTTGTATTTTATATGTACTAAAAAGCTGTTATGAACAAATAATACATTAACGATTTCATCATTAAGGTCAAATGAAAACCTGCAGGGTTGTTAACACAGGCACATGGAAAGAGGTACCAAGAGCACACAAACACTCGTGGAGCCCTGCCTCTTGCTACGTTCTTGTTTTCTTGATTATATTGTTTTAGTTCTGCATTGAGTAATGTTTTTCTCTTTTTTTATTATATTTTTCTTACATTAAGTTTGACACATTTTCATTGAGTTACATGTTTTATTGTTAGGAAAAATATCACCAGTGCAGCTAGCTAACAGTAAAGTTATACCTTCTTCCCAGACAGAGCATGCGCTGGTTGTTCTCAAGAGATGACCATTCTGTTATCTTCGTCATTAATGCATGTAGTTACAAGGCGTCCAACGCTGCTTGTTCTTGGGTATGTTCTTCTACAAAAAAATTCTTTATTTTTATTATTATTATATTTGTTATGGGAAAAACTATGGGAAGAACTATGGGAAAAAGTTCAAAATCTTCATACTTTTCAAAGATTCACTAATCCTTCATACTTTCAGCTAGAAAGAAAATTCAAAGTTCCAGACGTTCAGACAAGTTAAAACTTTTCAAAAAACATTAAACTAATTCAGTATCATTCATTGTTTTCCCTAAATACTTCCTCAAACTTCATGAAGTTTCAGGATTTTATCCATTCCTAGAGTGAGAGCTGGGGTCTGCTAGAGTGAAGAGAGGAGAGAAAATAAAACAGAAATAGACTACCAAAATCGCCCATACGGCCACAATTTTAACTCTACAGCCATGAAACATAGAAAAAAAGGTAGGAAAAGTTGTTGTGGTTTGATAAAATACAAACTAGTTTATTTAAGTCCTCTTTC
Source organism: Chaunax sp. Z400 (assembly GCA_037577475.1). Taxonomy (NCBI): domain Eukaryota; kingdom Metazoa; phylum Chordata; class Actinopteri; order Lophiiformes; family Chaunacidae; genus Chaunax; species Chaunax sp. Z400. The sequence goes on from CM075190.1 coordinate 16,159,941, forward strand.
TCTGCTGTTCAATATGTTGACGGACTTGGATATCAAAACTATGTATATTATATATATATATATAATATAATGTATAAATGATCTGTATTTCCTGTTCCTGGGCCTCCACAGGTCTCCAAACGCCCTTCAGCAGTGCGATGGGGGGAGGGGGACTGATGCTCCGCAGACTGTGGTGTCATTCCGGGTGTGGAAGTTCAGGCTCCAGGCTTCAACTGGTGTTCCAACATATGATTACCCTATTGACTAGGTAGGGTTGGTCCGGCCCTTGACGCTCCAACACCAAAGGATCAAAGCATCTGGTCCTCCACAGGTCTCCAAACGAGCAGTGCGATGGGCGCTGATGCTCCACAGACTGGTGTCATTCCTGGTGTGGAAGTTCACTTGACTGACTCGGTCCAGAGAGGGCCGATGCAAGATCCCCATCCCAATGCTCTCAGACGCTCTTCTGCCCCTTAGAGGATGGGTTTTGTACACCGATAACATGCAATCTAAATACCTATACCATGCCCTCCCGTGTTTCTTTCTCATGCTCCATACACCGCACAGCTATGAGAAAGGTTTACTATAAGCTTTTACCAGCTCCATACACCGCACAGCCTTCTGGTAAAGCATTCTACCCTTTTCCCAAATGCAGCTAAAGGGGGTTTGAGTTATCTAGGCCTGGTCCTCCACAGGTCTCCAAACGAGCAGTGCGATGGGGGCGCTGATGCTCCGCAGACTGTGGTGTCATTCCGGGTGTGGAAGTTCACTTGACTGACTCGGTCCAGAGACCGATGCAAGATCCCCGTCCCAATGCTCTCAGACGTTCTTCTGCCCCTTAGAGGATGGGTTTTCTACACCGATAACATGCAATCTAAATACCTATACCATGCCCTCCCTTGTTTCTTTCTCATGCTTCATACACCGCACAGCTATGAGAAAGGTTTCCTATAAGCTTTTACCAGCGCTCCATACACCGCACAGCCTTCTGGTAAAGCATTCTACCCTTTTCCCAAATGCAGCTAAAGGGGGTTTGAGTTATCTAGGCCTGGTCCTCAACAGGTCTCCAAACGAGCAGTGCGATGGGAGCGCTGATGCTCCGCAGACTGTGGTGTCATTCCTGGTGTGGAAGTTTACTTGACTGACTCGGTCCAGAGACCGATGCAAGATCCCCGTCCCAATGCTCTCAGATGTTCTTCTGCCCATTAGATGATGGGTTTTCTACACCGATAACATGCAATCTAAATACCTATACCATGCCCTCCCGTGTTTCTTTCTCGTGCTCCATAAACAGCACAGCTATGAGAAAGGTTTCCTATAAGCATTTACCAGCGCTCCATACACCGCACAGCCTTCTGGTAAAGCATTCTACCCTTTTCCCAAATGCAGCTAAAGGAGCTTTGAGTTATCTAGGCATGGAAAACACAGGCCTGAAACAGGGATTTGTTTTGGGGGGGGGTGTTCCTCGTCCTCCACAGGTCTCTAAACGCCCTTCAGCAGTGCAATGGGGGTGACTGATGCTCCGCAGACTGTGGTGTCATTCCTGGTGTGGAAGTTCACTTGACTGACTCGGTCCAGAGACCGATGCAAGATCCCCGTCCCAATGCTCTCAGACGTTCTTCTGCCCCTTAGAGGATGGGTTTTCTACACCGATACATGCAATCTAAATACCTATACCATGCCCTCCCTTGTTTCTTTCTCATGCTCCATACACCGCACAGCTATGAGAAAGGTTTCCTATAAGCTTTTACCAGCGCTCCATACACCCGCACAGCCTTCTGGTAAAGCATTCTACCCTTTTCCCAAATGCAGCTAAATGGGGTTTGAGTTATCTAGGCCTGGTCCTCCACAGGTCTCCAAACGAGCAATGCGATGGGCGCTGATGCTCCGCAGACTGTGGTGTCATTCCGGTTGTGGAAGTTCACTTGACTGACTCGGTCCAGAGAGGGCCGATGCAAGATCCCCGTCCCAATGCTTTCAGACGTTCTTCTGCCCCTTATAGGATGGGTTTTCTACACCTATAACATGCAATCTAAATACCTATACTATGCCCTCCCTCCCGTGTTTCTTTCTCATGCTCCATACACCGCACAGCTATGAGAAAGGTTTCCTATAAGCATTTACCAGCGCTCCATACACCGCACAGCCTTCTGGTAAAGCATTCTACCCTTTTCCCAAATGCAGCTAAAGGGGGTTTGAGTTATCTAGGCCTGGTCCTCCACAGGTCTCCAAACGAGCAGTGCGATGGGCGCTGATGCTCCACAGACTGGTGTCATTCCGGTTGTGGAAGTTCACTTGACTGACTCGATCCAGAGACCGATGCAAGATCCCCGTCCCAATGCTCTCAGACGTTCTTCTGCCCCTTAGAGGATGGGTTTTCTACACCGATAACATGCAATCTAAATACCTATACCATGCCCTCCCTTGTTTCTTTCTCATGCTTCATACACCGCACAGCTATGAGAAAGGTTTCCTATAAGCTTTTACCAGCGCTCCATACACCGCACAGCCTTCTGGTAAAGCATTCTACCCTTTTCCCAAATGCAGCTAAAGAGGGTTTGAGTTATCTAGGCCTGGTCCTCCACAGGTCTCCAAACGAGCAGTGCGATGGGCGCTGATGCTCCGCAGACTGTGGTGTCATTCCGGTTGTGGAAGTTCACTTGACTGACTCGGTCCAGAGAGGGCCGATGCAAGATCCCCGTCCCAATGCTCTCAGACGTTCTTCTGTCCCTTAAAGGATGGGTTTTCTACAGCGATAACATGCAATCTAAATACCTATACCATGCCCTCCCGTGTTTCTTTCTCATGGTCCATACACCGCACAGCTATGAGAAACGTTTCCTATAAGCTTTTACCAGCGCTCCATACACCGCACAGCCTTCTGGTAAAGCATTCTACCCTCTTCCCAAATGCAGCTAAAGGGGGTTTGAGTTATCTAGGCACGGAAGACACAGGCCTGACACAGGGATTTTTTTGGGGTGGAGGGGGTGGGGGTGGGGGGGGGGGTGGGGGGGTGTTCCTGGTCCTCCACAGGTCTCCAAACGAGCAGTGCGATGGGGGCGCTGATGCTCCGCAGACTGTGGTGTCATTCCTGGTGTGGAAGTTCACTTGACTGACTCGGTCCAGAGAGGGCCGATGCAAGATCCCCATCCCAATGCTCTCAGACGCTCTTCTGCCCCTTAGAGGACGGGTTTTGTACACCGATAACATGCAATCTAAATACCTATACCATGCCCTCCCCGTGTTTCTTTCTCATGCTCCATACACCGCACAGCTATGAGAAAGGTTTACTATAAGCTTTTACCAGCGCTCCATACACCGCACAGCCTTCTGGTAAAGCATTCTACCCTTTTCCCAAATGCAGCTAAAGGGGGTTTGAGTTATCTAGGCCTGGTCCTCCACAGGTCTCCAAACGAGCAGTGCGATGGGGGCGCTGATGCTCCGCAGACTGTGGTGTCATTCCGGGTGTGGAAGTTGACTTGACTGACTCGGTCCAGAGACCGATGCAAGATCCCCGTCCCAATGCTCTCAGATGTTCTTCTGCCCCTTAGAGGATGGGTTTTCTACACCGATAACATGCAATCTAAATACCTATACCATGCCCTCCCTTGTTTCTTTCTCATGCTTCATACACCGCACAGCTATGAGAAAGGTTTCCTATAAGCTTTTACCAGCGCTCCATACACCGCACAGCCTTCTGGTAAAGCATTCTACCCTTTTCCCAAATGCAGCTAAAGGGGGTTTGAGTTATCTAGGCCTGGTCCTCCACAGGTCTCCAAACGAGCAGTGCGATGGGCGCTGATGCTCCGCAGACTGTGGTGTCATTCCTGATTTGGAAGTTCACTTGACTGACTCGGTCCAGAGAGGGCCGATGCAAGATCCCCGTCCCAATGCTTTCAGACGTTCTTCTACCCCTTAGAGGACGGGTTTTCTACACCGACAACATGCAATCTAAATACCTATACCATGCCCTCCCTCCCGTGTTTCTTTCTCATGCTCCATACACCGCACAGCTATGAGAAAGGTTTCCTATAAGCATTTACCAGCGCTCCATACACCGCACAGCCTTCTGGTAAAACATTCTACCCTTTCCCAAATGCAGCTAAAGGGGGTTTGAGTTATCTAGGCCTGGTCCTCCACAGGTCTCCAAACGAGCAGTGCGATGGGGGCGCTGATGCTCCGCAGACTGTGGTGTCATTCCTGGTGTGGAAGTTCACTTGACTGACTCGGTCCAGAGAGGGCCGATGCAAGATCCCCATCCCAATGCTCTCAGACGCTCTTCTGCCCCTTAGAGGACGGGTTTTGTACACCGATAACATGCAATCTAAATACCTATACCATGCCCTCCCGTGTTTCTTTCTCATGCTCCATACACCGCACAGCTATGAGAAAGGTTTACTATAAGCTTTTACCAGCGCTCCATACACCGCACAGCCTTCTGGTAAAGCATTCTACCCTTTTCCCAAATGCAGCTAAAGGGGGTTTGAGTTATCTAGGCCTGGTCCTCCACAGGTCTCCAAACGAGCAGTGCGATGGGGGCGCTGATGCTCCGCAGACTGTGGTGTCATTCCGGGTGTGGAAGTTGACTTGACTGACTCGGTCCAGAGACCGATGCAAGATCCCCGTCCCAATGCTCTCAGACGTTCTTCTGCCCCTTAGAGGATGGGTTTTCTACACCGATAACATGCAATCTAAATACCTATACCATGCCCTCCCTTGTTTCTTTCTCATGCTTCATACACAGCACAGCTATGAGAAAGGTTTCCTATAAGCTTTTACCAGCGCTCCATACACCGCACAGCCTTCTGGTAAAGCATTCTACCCTTTTCCCAAGTGCAGCTAAAGGGGGTTTGAATTATCTAGGCCTGGTCCTCCACAGGTCTCCAAACGAGCAGTGCGATGGGCGCTGATGCTCCGCAGACTGTGGTGTCATTCCTGATTTGGAAGTTCACTTGACTGACTCGGTCCAGAGAGGGCCGATGCAAGATCCCCGTCCCAATGCTTTCAGACGTTCTTCTACCCCTTAGAGGATGGGTTTTCTACACCGACAACATGCAATCTAAATACCTATACCATGCCCTCCCTCCCGTGTTTCTTTCTCATGCTCCATACACCGCACAGCTATGAGAAAGGTTTCCTATAAGCATTTAACAGCGCTCCATACACCGCACAGCCTTCTGGTAAAACATTCTACCCTTTCCCAAATGCAGCTAAAGGGGGTTTGAGTTATCTAGGCCTGGTCCTCCACAGGTCTCCAAACGAGCAGTGCGATGGGAGCGCTGATGCTCCGCAGACTGTGGTGTCATTCCTGGTGTGGAAGTTTACTTGACTGACTCGGTCCAGAGACCGATGCAAGATCCCCGTCCCAATGCTCTCAGATGTTCTTCTGCCCCTTAGATGATGGGTTTTCTACACCGATAACATGCAATCTAAATACCTATACCATGCCCTCCCGTGTTTCTTTCTCGTGCTCCATAAACAGCACAGCTATGAGAAAGGTTTCCTATAAGCATTTACCAGCGCTCCATACACCGCACAGCCTTCTGGTAAAGCATTCTACCCTTTTCCCAAATGCAGCTAAAGGGGGTTTGAGTTATCTAGGCCTGGTCCTCCACAGGTCTCCAAACGAGCAGTGCGATGGGAGCGCTGATGCTCCGCAGACTGTGGTGTCATTCCTGGTGTGGAAGTTTACTTGACTGACTCGGTCCAGAGACCGATGCAAGATCCCCGTCCCAGTGCTCTCAGATGTTCTTCTGCCCCTTAGATGATGGGTTTTCTACACCGATAACATGCAATCTAAATACCTATACCATGCCCTCCCGTGTTTCTTTCTCGTGCTCCATAAACAGCACAGCTATGAGAAAGGTTTCCTATAAGCATTAACCAGCGCTCCATACACCGCACAGCCTTCTGGTAAAGCATTCTACCCTTTTCCCAAATGCAGCTAAAGGAGCTTTGAGTTATCTAGGCATGGAAAACACAGGCCTGACACAGGGATTTGTTTTGGGGGGGGGTGTTCCTCGTCCTCCACAGGTCTCCAAACGCCCTTCAGCAGTGCAATGGGGGTGACTGATGCTCCGCAGACTGTGGTGTCATTCCTGGCTTGGAAGTTCACTTGACTGACTCGGTCCAGAGACCGATGCAAGATCCCCGTCCCAATGCTTTCAGACGTTCTTCTGCCCCTTATAGGATGGGTTTTCTACACCTATAACATGCAATCTAAATACCTATACTATGCCCTCGCTCCCGTGTTTCTTTCTCATGCTCCATACACAGCACAGCTATGAGAAAGGTTTCCTATAAGCATTTACCAGCGCTCCATACACCGCACAGCCTTCTGGTAAAGCATTCTACCCTTTTCCCAAATGCAGCTAAACGGGGTTTGAGTTATCAAGGCACGGAAGACACAGGCCTGACACAGGGATTTTTTTGGGGTGGGGGGGTGGGGTGGGTGTTCCTGGTCCTCCACAGGTCTCCAAACGAGCAGTGCGATGGGCGCTGATGCTCCACAGACTGGTGTCATTCCGGTTGTGGAAGTTCACTTGACTGACTCGGTCCAGAGATGGCCGATGCAAGATCCCCGTCCCAATGCTTTCAGACGTTCTTCTGCCCCTTATAGGATGGGTTTTCTACACCTATAACATGCAATCTAAATACCTATACCATGCCCTCCCTCCCGTGTTTCTTTCTCGTGCTCCATACACCGCACAGCTATGAGAAAGGTTTCCTATAAGCATTTACCAGCGCTCCATACACCGCACAGCCTTCTGGTAAAGCATTCTACCCTTTTCCCAAATGCAGCTAAAGGGGGTTTGAGTTACCTAGGCACGGAAGACACAGGCCTGACACAGGGATTTTTTTGGGGTGGGGGGGTGGGGTCGGTGTTCCTGGTCCTCCACAGGTCTCCAAACGAGCAGTGCGATGGGCGCTGATGCTCCGCAGACTGTGGTGTCATTCCGGTTGTGGAAGTTCACTTGACTGACTCGGTCCAGAGAGGGCCGATGCAAAATCCCCGTCCCAATGCTCTCAGACGTTCTTCTGCCCCTTAGAGGATGGGTTTTCTACACCTATAACATGCAATCTAAATACCTATACCATGCCCTCCCTCCCCTGTTTCTTTCTCGTGCTCCATACACCGCCCGCACAGCTATGAGAAAGGTTTTCTATAAGCATTTACCAGCGCTCCATACACCGCACAGCCTTCTGGTAAAGCATTCTACCCTTTTCCCAAATGCAGCTAAAGGGGGTTTGAGTTATCTAGGCATGGAAAACACAGGCCTGACACAGGGATTTTTTTGGGGGGGGGGGGTTCCTGGTCCTCCACAGGTCTCCAAATGCCCTTCAGCAGTGCAATGGGGGGGACTGATGCTCCGCAGGACTGTCGTGTCATTCCGGGTGTGGAAGTTCACTTTACTGACTCGTTCCAGAGACCGATGCAAGAACCCCGTCCCAATGCTCTCAGATGTTCTTCTGCCCCTTAGAGGATGGGTTTTCTACACCGATAACATGCAATCTAAATACCTATACCATGCCCTCCCTCCCGTGTTTCTTTCTCATGCTCCATACACCGCACAGCTATGAGAAAGGTTTCCTATAAGCTTTTACTAGCGCTCCATACACCGCACAGCCTTCTGGTAAAGCATTCTACCCTTTTCCCAAATGCAGCTAAAGGGGGTTTGAGTTATCTAGGCCTGGTCCTCCACAGGTCTCCAAACGAGCAGTGCGATGGGGGCGCTGATGCTCCGCAGACTGTGGTGTCATTCCTGGTGTGGAAGTTCACTTGACTGACTCGGTCCAGAGACTTTGAATTTTAGTTCTGCATTGAGTAATGCTTTTCTCTTTTGTTATTATATTTTTCTTACATTAAGTTTGACGCATTTTCATTGAGTTACGTGTTTTATTGTTAGGAAAAATATCACCAGTGCAGCTAGCTAATAGTAAAGTTATACCTTCTTCCCAGACAGAGCATGCGCTGTTTGTTCTCAAGAGATGACCATTCTGTTATCTTCGTCATTAATGCATGTAGTTACAAGGCGTCCAACGCTGCTTGTACTTGGGTATGTTCTTCTACAAAAAAAAATTCTTTATTATTATTATTATTATATTTGTTATGGGAAAAACTATGGGAAGAACTATGGGAAAAAGTTCAAAATTTTCATACTTTTCGACGATTCACTAATCCTTCATACTTTCAGCTAGAAAGAAAATTCAAAGTTCCAGACGTTCAGACAAGTTAAAACGTTTCAAAAAACATTAAACTAATTCAGTATCATTCATTGTTTTCACTAAATACTTCCTCAAACTTCATGAAGTTTCAGGATTTTATCCATTCCTAGAGTGAGAGCTGGGGTCTGCTAGAGTGAAGAGAGGAGAGAAAATAAAACAGAAATAGACTACCAAAATCGCCCATACGGCCACAATTTTAACTCTACAGCCATGAAACATGGAAAAAAAGGTAGGAAAAGTTGTTGTGGTTTGATTAAATGTACCTACACAAGTGTTGCACCTACGGTTTGGGCTTAATGACGATCCAAACACCAAGAGTAACCTCAAACTGCTCCACCTGCGCCCATATTAAATCTTCTCACAGTCTGCCAAAACTCTGAGATGATCAAAAACATAAACTGTGATAACTCTGTCATATTTTCACTTAATCCACACAAAAAGCACATCATTGCGTTCAGCTGGGTCTGAGGATGCTCACGGTCAGGTCATTTCACCGATAGGACCTATGGTTTGTCATTCGCAGCACTTTCTCTGATTCAAATTTTTCAGGCAGCATTGCAGTGTAGCGCAGTCGATTTCAGATTTCTTAATCTGAAACATGACAACAGCTGGAGTAAAATAACAACTAACAAATAACAACTGTCCCTTAGAGGATGGGTTTTCTACACTGATAACATGCAATCTAAATACCTATACCATGCCCTCCCGTGTTTCTTTCTCATGCTCCATACACCGCACAGCTATGAGAAAGGTTTCCTATAAGCTTTTACCAGCGCTCCATACACCACACAGCCTTCTGGTAAAGCATTCTACCCTTTTCCCAAATGCAGCTAAAGGAGGTTTGAGTTATCTAGGCCTGGTTTCCAAACGAGCAGTGCGATGGGGGCGCTGATGCTCTGCAGACTGTGGTGTCATTCCTGGTTTGGAAGTTCACTTGACTGATTCTACAGTCTTTCACTTGACTGATTCTACACCAACGCTTTGCGTTATCTAGGCCTGGTCCTCCACAGGTCTCCAAACGAGCAGTGCGATGGGGGCGCTGATGCTCCGCAGACTATTGAGTAGGGTTGGTCTGGCCCTTGACGCTCCAACACCAAAGGATCAAAGCATCAAAGACGTGGTTCTAGGGGATTTTTTTTGGGTGGGTGGTTGGGGGATGGGTGGGTAAGGGGGGTGTTCCTGGTCCTCCACAGGTCTCAAAACGCCCTTCAGCAGTGCGATGGGGTGGGTGGGACTGATGCTCCGCAGGCTTTGGTGCCATTCCTGGTGTGGAAGTTCACTTTACTGACTCGGTCCAGAGAGGGCCGATGCAAGATCCCCGTCCCAATGCTTTCAGACGTTCTTCTACTCCTTAGAGGATGGGTTTTCTACACCAATAACATGCAATCTAAATACCTATACCATGCCCTCCCGTGTTTCTTTCTCATGCTCCATACACCGCACAGCTATGAGAAAGGTTTCCTATAAGCCTGGCCCTTGACGCTCCAACATCAAAGGATCAAAGCATCAAAGACATGGTTCTTGGCGTGTGTGTGTGTGTGTGGGGGGGGTTCCTGGTCCTCCACAGGTCTCCAAACGCCCTTCAGCATTGCGATGGGGGGATGGGGCGGTGGGTGGCACTGAAGGGACACGGAAGACACAGGCCTAAATAAGCTTCTGTAGATCAAGAAAGAGGCGACTGAGTCCAGCAGCCGCTTTTATAGGGAGCATCGTGCAGGTGCAAGATGAGAAAAAATTCCCCGGGACTCTCCAGCCAGGGTCGGGACTTAAACAGAACAAATAACTATTGCATATATTTCATAACTTCCAACACGATGATCTCCTGGAAGCTCCAAGTCAGCAAAAGTAAGAGACAGGATTCATAGTCAGTGTATGCTTTCTGAATCACGAGGCCTGTTTGAGTCCAGGTAATCTGTGGTACAATGAATACTTGGACCTTGGCTGTAGCTGATGTTGTATAGGCCATTAGTGCATTTCCATCTCATTCATCCAAATCATGTTCCTCATGTTCCTGGTCCTCCACAGGTCTCAAAACACCCTTCAGCAGTCCGATGGGGTGGGTGGGACTGATGCTCCGCAGGCTTTGGTGCCATTCCTGGTGTGGAAGTTCACTTTACTGACTCGGTCCAGAGAGGGCCGATGCAAGATCCCTGTCCCAATGCTTTCAGACGTTCTTCTACCCCTTAGAGGATGGGTTTTCTACACCGATAACATGCAATCTAAATACCTATACCATGCCCTCCCGTGTTTCTTTCTCATGCTCCATACACCGCACGGCTATGAGAAAGGTTTCCTATAAGCTTTTACCAGCGCTCCATACACCGCACAGCCTTCTGGTAAAGCATTCTACCCTTTTCCCAAATGCAGCTAAAGGAGGTTTGAGTTATCTAGGCCTGGTTTCCAAACGAGCAGTGCGATGGGGGCGCTGATGCTCTGCAGACTGTGGTGTCATTCCTGGTTTGGAAGTTCACTTGACTGATTCTACAGTCTTTCACTTGACTGATTCTACACCAACGCTTTGCGTTATCTAGGCCTGGTCCTCCACAGGTCTCCAAACGAGCAGTGCGATGGGGGCGCTGATGGTCTGCAGACTATTGAGTAGGGTTGGTCTGGCCCTTGACGCTCCAACACCAAAGGATCAAAGCATCAAAGACGTGGTTCTAGGGGATTTTTTTTGGGTGGGTGGTTGGGGGATGGGTGGGTAAGGGGGGTGTTCCTGGTCCTCCACAGGTCTCAAAACGCCCTTCAGCAGTGCGATGGGGTGGGTGGGACTGGTGCTCCGCAGGCTTTGGTGCCATTCCTGGTGTGGAAGTTCACTTGACTGACTCGGTCCAGAGAGGGCCGATGCAAGATCCCCGTCCCAATGCTTTCAGACGTTCTTCTACTCCTTAGAGGATGGGTTTTCTACACCGATAACATGCAATCTAAATACCTATACCATGCCCTCCCATGTTTCTTTCTCATGCTCCATACACCGCACGGCTATGAGAAAGGTTTCCTATAAGCCTGGCCCTTGACGCTCCAACATCAAAGGATCAAAGCATGAAAGACATGGTTCTTGGCGTGTGTGTGTGTGTGTGTGTGTGTGGGGGGGGGGGGGGGGGGGGGTTCCTGGTCCTCCACAGGTCTCGCGATGGGGGGATGGGGCGGTGGGTGGGACTGAAGGGACACGGAAGACACAGGCCTAAATAAGCTTCTGTAGATCAAGAAAGAGGCGACTGACTCCGGCAGCCGCTTTTATAGGGAGCATCGTGCAGGTGCAAGATGAGAAAAAATTCCCCGGGACTCTCCAGCCAGGGTCGGGACTTAAACAGAACAAATAACTATTGCATATATTTCATAACTTCCAACACGATGATCTCCTGGAAGCTCGAAGTCAGCAAAAGTAAGAGACAGGATTCATAGTCAGTGTATGCTTTCTGAATCACGACGACTGTTTGAGTCCAGGTAATCTGTGGTACAATGAATACTTGGACCTTGGCTGTAGCTGATGTTGTATAGGCCATTAGTGCATTTCCATCTCATTCATCCAAATCATGTTCCTCATGTTCCTGGTCCTCCACAGGTCTCAAAACGCCCTTCAGCAGTGCGATGGGGTGGGTGGGACTGATGCTCCGCAGGCTTTGGTGCCATTCCTGGTGTGGAAGTTCACTTGACTGACTCGGTCCAGAGAGGGCCGATGCAAGATCCCCGTCCCAATGCTTTCAGACGTTCTTCTGCCCCTTAGAGGATGGGTTTTCTACACCTATAACATGCAATCTAAATACCTATACCATGCCCTCCCTCCAGTGTTTCTTTCTCATGCTCCATACACCGCACAGCTATAAGAAAGGTTTCCTATAAGCATTTACCAGCGCTCCATACACCGCACAGCCTTCTGGTAAAGCATTCTACCCTTTCCCAAATGCAGCTAAAGGGGGTTTGAGTTATCTAGGCATGGAAAACACAGGCCTAACACAGGGATTTTTTTGGGGGGGGGGGCAGTGTTCCTGGTCCTCCACAGGTCTCCAAACGCCCTTCAGCAGTGCAATGGGGGGGGGACTGATGCTCCGCAGACTGTGGTGTCATTCCTGGTGTGGAAGTTCACTTTACTGACTCGGTCCAGAGAGGGCCGATGCAAGATCCCTGTCCCAATGCTTTCAGACGTTCTTCTACCCCTTAGAGGATGGGTTTTCTACACCGATAACATGCAATCTAAATACCTATACCATGCCCTCCCGTGTTTCTTTCTCGTGCTCCATAAACAGCACAGCTATGAGAAAGGTTTCCTATAAGCATTTACCAGCGCTCCATACACCGCACAGCCTTCTGGTAAAGCATTCTACCCTTTTCCCAAATGCAGCTAAAGGAGCTTTGAGTTATCTAGGCATGGAAAACACAGGCCTGACACAGGGATTTGTTTTGGGGGGGGTGTTCCTGGTCCTCCACAGGTCTCCAAACGCCCTTCAGCAGTGCAATGGGGGGGGGACTAATGCTCCGCAGACTGTGGTGTCATTCCGGGTGTGGAAGTTCACTTTACTGACTCGTTCCCGAGACCGCTGCAAGATCCCCGTCCCAATGCTTTCAGACGTTCTTCTGCCCCTTAGAGGATGGGTTTTCTACACTTATAACATGCAATCTAAATACCTATACCATGCCCTCCCTCCAGTGTTTCTTTCTCATGCTCCATACACCGCACAGCTATAAGAAAGGTTTCCTATAAGCATTTACCAGCGCTCCATACACCGCACAGCCTTCTGGTAAAGCATTCTACCCTTTCCCAAATGCAGCTAAAGGGGGTTTGAGTTATCTAGGCATGGAAAACACAGGCCTAACACAGGGATTTTTTTTGGGGGGGGGCAGTGTTCCTGGTCCTCCACAGGTCTCCAAACGCCCTTCAGCAGTGCAATGGGGGGGGGGGACTGATGCTCCGCAGACTGTGGTGTCATTCCTGGTGTGGAAGTTCACTTTACTGACTCGGTCCAGAGAGGGCCGATGCAAGATCCCTGTCCCAATGCTTTCAGACGTTCTTCTACCCCTTAGAGGATGGGTTTTCTACACCGATAACATGCAATCTAAATACCTATACCATGCCCTCCCGTGTTTCTTTCTCGTGCTCCATAAACAGCACAGCTATGAGAAAGGTTTCCTATAAGCATTTACCAGCGCTCCATACACCGCACAGCCTTCTGGTAAAGCATTCTACCCTTTTCCCAAATGCAGCTAAAGGAGCTTTGAGTTATCTAGGCATGGAAAACACAGGCCTGACACAGGGATTTGTTTTGGGGGGGTGTTCCTGGTCCTCCACAGGTCTCCAAACGCCCTTCAGCAGTGCAATGGGGGGGGGACTAATGCTCCGCAGACTGTGGTGTCATTCCGGGTGTGGAAGTTCACTTTACTGACTCGTTCCCGAGACCGCTGCAAGATCCCCGTCCCAATGCTTTCAGACGTTCTTCTGCCCCTTATAGGATGGGTTTTCTACACCTATAACATGCAATCTAAATACCTATACCATGCCCTCCCTCCAGTGTTTCTTTCTCATGCTCCATACACCGCACAGCTATAAGAAAGGTTTCCTATAAGCATTTACCAGCGCTCCATACACCGCACAGCCTTCTGGTAAAGCATTCTACCCTTTCCCAAATGCAGCTAAAGGGGGTTTGAGTTATCTAGGCATGGAAAACACAGGCCTAACACAGGGATTTTTTTTGGGGGGGCAGTGTTCCTGGTCCTCCACAGGTCTCCAAACGCCCTTCAGCAGTGCAATGGGAGGGGGACTGATGCTCCGCAGACTGTGGTGTCATTCCTGGTGTGGAAGTTCACTTTACTGACTCGGTCCAGAGAGGGCCGATGCAAGATCCCTGTCCCAATGCTTTCAGACGTTCTTCTACCCCTTAGAGGATGGGTTTTCTACACCGATAACATGCAATCTAAATACCTATACCATGCCCTCCCGTGTTTCTTTCTCGTGCTCCATAAACAGCACAGCTATGAGAAAGGTTTCCTATAAGCATTTACCAGCGCTCCATACACCGCACAGCCTTCTGGTAAAGCATTCTACCCTTTTCCCAAATGCAGCTAAAGGAGCTTTGAGTTATCTAGGCATGGAAAACACAGGCCTGACACAGGGATTTGTTTTGGGGGGGGTGTTCCTCGTCCTCCACAGGTCTCCAAACGCCCTTCAGCAGTGCAATGGGGGTGACTGATGCTCCGCAGACTGTGGTGTCATTCCTGGTGTGGAAGTTCACTTGACTGACTCGGTCCAGAGACCGATGCAAGATCCCCGTCCCAATGCTCTCAGACGTTCTTCTGCCCCTTAGAGGATGGTTTTTCTACACCGATAACATGCAATCTAAATACCTATACCACGCCCTCCCTCCCGTGTTTCTTTCTCATGCTCCATACACCGCACAGCTATGAGAAAGGTTTCCTATAAGCATTTACCAGCGCTCCATACACCGCACAGCCTTCTGGTAAAGCATTCTACCCTTTCCCAAATGCAGCTAAAGGGGGTCTGAGTTATCTAGGCCTGGTCCTCCACAGGTCTCCAAACGAGCAGTGCGATGGGAGCGCTGATGCTCCGCAAACTGTGGTGTCATTCCTGCTGTGGAAGTTCACTTGACTGACTCGGTCCAGAGACCGATGCAAGATCCCCGTCCCAATGCTCTCAGATGTTCTTCTGCCCCTTAGATGATGGGTTTTCTACACCGATAACATGCAATCTAAATACCTATACCATGCCCTCCCTTGTTTCTTTCTCATGCTCCATACACCGCACAGCTATGAGAAAGGTTTCCTATAAGCTTTTACCAGCGCTCCATACACCGCACAGCCTTCTGGTAAAGCATTCTACCCTTTTCCCAAATGCAGCTAAAGGGGGTTTGAGTTATCTAGGCATGGAAAACACAGGCCTAACACAGGGATTTTTTTGGGGGGGGCAGTGTTCCTGGTCCTCCACAGGTCTCCAAACGCCCTTCAGCAGTGCAATGGGGGGGGGACTAATGCTCCGCAGACTGTGGTGTCATTCCTGATGTGGAAGTTCACTTGACTGACTTGGTCCAGAGAGGGCCGATGCAAGATCCCCGTCCCAATGCTTTCAGACGTTCTTCTATACCTTAGAGGATGGGTTTTCTACACCGATAACATGCAATCTAAATACCTATACCATGCCCTCCCTCCCGTGTTTCTTTCTCATGCTCCATACACCGCACAGCTATGAGAAAGGTTTCCTATAAGCATTTATCAGCGCTCCATACACCGCACAGCCTTCTGGTAAAGCATTCTACCCTTTCCCAAATGCAGCTAAAGGGGGTTTGAGTTATCTAGGCCTGGTCCTCCAGAGGCCTCCAAACGAGCAGTGCAATGGGAGCGCTGATGCTCCGCAGACTGTGGTGTCATTCCTGGTGTGGAAGTTCACTTGACTGACTCGGTCCAGAGACCGATGCAAGATCCCCGTTCCAATGCTCTCAGACTTTTCTTCTGTCCCTTAGATGATGGGTTTTCTACACCGATAACATGCAATCTAAATACCTATACCATGCCCTCCCTTGTTTCTTTCTCATGCTCCATACACCGCACAGCTATGAGAAAGGTTTCCTATAAGCTTTTACCAGCGCTCCATACACCGCACAGCCTTCTGGTAAAGCATTCTACCCTTTTCCCAAATGCAGCTAAAGGGGGTTTGAGTTATCTAGGCCTGGTCCTCCACAGGTCTGATAAGCTTCTGTAGATCAAGAAAGAGGCGACTGAGTCCGGCAGCCGCTATTATAGGGAGTATCGTGCAGGTGCAAGATGAGAAAAAATTCCCCGGGACTCTCCAGCCAGGGTCGGGACTTAAACAGAACAAATAACTATTGCATATATTTCATAACTTCCAACATGATGATCTCCTGGAAGCTCCACGTCAGCAAAAGTAAGAGACAGGATTCATAGTCACTGTATGTGTATTTGTGAAATATTTTTGAGACACTTTACCCCCCTCCTTTATTGTATTGTATTTTAAAAAAAATATTATTTCCCCTCCTCCTGCTGTGTTTTTTGTACACTGTGCTGCTGCAATACTGTAAATTTCCCCACTGTGGGACTAATAAAGGGATATCTTATCTTATCTTATCTTATGCTTTCTGAATCACAAGGCCTGTTTGAGTCCAGGTAATCTGTGGTACAATGAATACTTGGACCTTGGCTGTAGCTGATGTTGTATAGGCCATTAGTGCATTTCCATCCCATTCGTCCAAAGCACTGTAAATAGCATAGGTGTATCAGTTTTACATAGGACTGGTCGTTACAATCCCTAGTGTGCCGCACATGACCAGTGCGTACACCTGGCTGTGGCGATGGGGGTTGGGTGGGTGGCGTGGCCCGGTGAAGAAGTCATCAGGAGGCCACCAACCTTCACTGAGTGTTTCGACCTCAAAACCTCAACACTCTCCAGTTGGCAGGTCAGCAGGATTGGCCAAGTCAGTGCCCCTCTTCTCCAGGCTTCAACTGGTTTTCCAACATATGATTACCCTCTTAAGTAGGGTTGGTCCAGCCCTTGACGCTCCAACACCAAAGGATCAAAGCATGAAAAATGTGGTTCTAGTGGATTTTTTGGGGGGCGCGTGTCACCCCTGGGGTGGGGGGGGGTACCTAATTTTCCTATCGTACAAT
Source organism: Chaunax sp. Z400 (assembly GCA_037577475.1). Lineage (NCBI taxonomy): Eukaryota > Metazoa > Chordata > Actinopteri > Lophiiformes > Chaunacidae > Chaunax > Chaunax sp. Z400. The sequence goes on from CM075190.1 coordinate 16,176,777, forward strand.
TACCCTGTTAAGTCTGGTTTTTCAGGCTTTGAAGCTCAAACCCCAAAGGATGAAAGCTTCAAAGAATTTGGGGGGTTCCGCATCCCCCACAGGCCTCGAAACGACCTCCTGCAGTTATTTTAAGAAATTCCCACCAGGCTATCAGGGAGGTGTTTATATTAAAGGTCTACATTTGGATTTCAGCACAGAATGTTTGTTCTACATCAGTCCACGAGTGGTCCAGTGGATTTGAATTGATCCATTGTAAGACATATTACAATATGTCTTACAATGGATCAATTCTGTTGGTAAGGAAGTCATGAAAAAGATTTGGTAGTTCTAACCCACCATGATCTTTGTTTTTTTTAAGTGTATTTAAACAAATACATGGAGGTTTGTTCTTCCATAGAAATTGATTAAAACCTGAACAATAACTTTTTTTGGTCAAATTAATTAATTAAGTTGATCAAATTCATTGATAAAAGTCATTAATAAAACACAGTCTGTTAGAGTTTAAGTTCAGTTTTGGACCCAGAAAACAGACTCAGAAACCGGTAACGTTGTAAGTGTAAGCTTTATATATTAATGTGGCTGAGGAGGTGGGAGAGGCAGGCAGACCACGGCTGGGTCCGGCTGATCCTCTGAGGACGCTGCTAAGGAGAGCAGCAGACAGCAGGAGAACTAGAGGCTTGGCGTGGGTCTCCTGAGCACAAACAGGGAAAAACAGGGCGAGTGAGTGAAACAACTCTCAAAAAACAGGAACACTAGGGATACAAAGTCTTGATGCTCGGAGGTTGTCGCTATACTACCAGGTAATTTGCAGTACAATCTGGTGAAGAGTGGAGTGACAGCCGCGGTATTTATACTGCCAGTGATTAGGTGATGAGGTGATGAGGTGATGAGCTTCAGGAGTGGAGAGGAGTCGAGCCACTGTGAGTCCACGCCCCTGTATGCCTACACACATGCACGCACATAGGAGAGTAGATGAATGTAAAGAATAACTAAATAAAAAGTCACTGGTGGTCCATGACACAGTCAGTGGAGATAAGACCTCAAACTATTTAATTTTCAAGTAAAATCCAGTCCCATCTGTAGTCGGCCTACAACTCCAGTATAACGTCAATATCCAGCTTATAGCCGGTGGTGTTTGGGACTCATGTTTCCTGTCAGACCTCATTGAATAGTAGCCAGTCATATTTAGTGAGCTGCTTTAGTGAGTCCTCAGTCCAATGTTACAGCTTCAGGTTTAGATTATTTAAGAAGTCAAATAATATAAATGTATGAATGTTTTCATATCAACACTTAAATGATGTCACACCAAAGGATGACGTAATTGGTCTCATTTCTAACAGTGGACAGAAATATCAATACTCCATGTACTCCAGTGATGTCTTCTGTAGCTCCTGGATGATATTATGTTGTTCACTGAGGATGACAGCAGAATGTAGAAAACAAGTTATTCCTTTCCAACTATGTAGTAGTAGTAGTGGTAGTTTGTCAATAATTGCTCAAATCATGTGTCTTCACCAGTTCAGTTTACACCTGCTACCTGGTAACACCGTGTTCTAACATGAACCCACTCCAAAGTAGATTTCTTTTAATTCTTGTTCCAGTAAGTCTTAATTATCATGTTAGTGTCAGTAATGTGAATACACTCTGAAATACTCGTACAGAAACTTGGACTGTGGCAGCTGTATGGTATCTCACCTGTAATGCAGCCACTCTTGAAAATCAAAGTAATCAGTAATTATAAAATGCCAGTAAAACCAGTAAAAATACTGAATTAACCAGTTAAATGTTAAAAGATGTCTCTGATAATAATGTGGTATTGATGTAGTACCAAAACATTCAGTATTTCTGTAACCTCTAATAAAGTATAGATTGACAACATGTTCCAAGTTCATTTTGATGCTGGTGTAACTCTTCTGATATTTACCCTCTAAAGTAGCCTAAAATTATTCTGGTTATTTAATGAAGTAATTAAAGTAATTTGATGTTGGTGGCAAAGCATTGATCAATGCACGTCTGGTCTCCAAAATATCTGCTAGGCATCTCAGCACCTGGTTGTGCCACCAGGTGTAGCGGCCTTGTGTTAGACCAGTCTTGCAACCAACCAAGATGTGTCTCAAATCTGCTGGTGATGGGCAGAGAGGACACGTAGGATCCTCGCCATACCATTGACTGAGGTTTCTGGGGGAGGGCATGACATCGTAGGTGGCACGTATGGTAAAGTTGGCCACCATCTATCATCAGCTATCGTCCCCTTCACAAATGAAGTGTTGAGTCATCATTTATAATTTACCAGTGGTGCTTTATTTTACTCAACTACATTTCAGAGGGACATATTTTACTTTTTCTCACCATTACATTGATGTGATAACATCAATTATTTGCTGCTTTACACATTCAGATTAACAATGAAATATATTATTTACAAATAAAGGATAATTTATTATCACAGATTGATACAAGGCTTTATTGGGCAAAGTTGAACTAATACAGTATATTAAGTAATTAGAATTATCCCCACCTAACTGCAACATTAAGTTGATGCTTGCATATTAATGCATTGATAATAATAATCCAGTAATATATATGCTATTCTGAAATGGGCCATTCTATATAATGAGCACTTTAATGTTTGATGCTTTAAGTATACGGTGACCATTTTGGGGCCCTGATAAGACCCCAAATGATTATTTAACCATTGAGAATATTACACCAATGAGTGAAATCTCTGATTACTATCGCCTGTTTGGTCACCTTTATGTATGTAATTACACTGACTTCAAGAGACTGACAGACAGATGGTCCTCATCTTCCTCAACTGACTGGCAGACGTTTCTGAGACTTCTCCCACTTTGGGAGGCAGGCAATGAGTCACTGTGCAACTGTGGTAGAAAAAGTTGTATACTGTAATTTTCTTCATTAGAAATAGCAAAAGTTAATGTCAGAATAGTCACAAAATGTCCTGCACTCAGAAATCCAAAGTATTTGGTATATAATATAAATATATATATAAATATAAATCAATATATATAGAATAAATGTAAAAGTAATACTTTTTTAATGGTGATACATTAGCAGTATTTTAAGTGGGGAATCCTCAAACCAAATTGATTTTTGGACAAGAATTTTACAATATCTATAAACATAAAGCTGCAAATCAGAGCAGCAAGTGTTGAACTGGTGATGACAGTTTCAGTCAGGGGCGGATCTAGGATTTTTCAAATACAGGGGCCAACAAGGGGCCACATTTTACACAGAGGGAATATATCCAACGTCCATGAACATTTCCTAATTCAGTAAGATCTATTTACATTTCAAGAGTCATTCCTTGTTTGTCATTACCATATAGCTTTCAGAAAAGACAGAATTCGATATATTTTGCTTAATTTTCATATTTACTAAATATTTAACTGAGATGTAGAAAACATAATACATAATACACTTTTTTCCAAATATGTAATACATTGAATTGAGAACATGCAGAACAGTTTGTAGCAGATTAACTGGCAATTAGCTTAGCTACTACTGTTTACAATGCATTACTTTAAAAAAAGAACAATTCTGCGGTTTCTGTGATTGAAGCTGAAACGCCTCACAAAGTCATCCATATCCAATGACTGCCCGTCTAGACTCAATGCCCGAAACACCAATTTGACTCAAAATTCCTGTGTGGAATGTTGCTGATGTTGAAGAGATGAGACATGATAGGAGTGTGATGCAGCTGATATAATGTGAGTTTATGGTAGCCAGACGCCATCTACTGGCCAGCCACAGTGACAGCATACTTGTCCACTGACTTCAGAGACAAGATTCAGCCCCAAACCAACACAAACAGTACAGTTTTACTTTAAACCACCAATGCTTAAGTAACTATTGTAAGATTCAGAATTTATATTCAGGACTAGAATTTGTCAGACGGAAACTTGTATGATGATGAGCTTTTGTAAATATCACAGCAGGGACACAAGGGAACATTTTTGATCTGCCAGAGAAAAACCCAAACCAATCAAAGTTTTTTATTATGGACAATGATGATACTTTTGTATTACACAGCAACAGCAACAGCACCATATCTACAATCTACCTGGTTCGTTTATAGCTAAACCATTATTTCCATAATGTTTGAGATATGGTGTTTAAACTTGTCTTCATGTTATGTTACATGTTAGACTCATAAAGTTTTATTTTATGATTGACTTTTTCCATTAAAAAAATAACACTCTCGTGATAAGACACCTCAATCATATCATACTGAAAATGGATGAAACTGAAACTAACATTCTGAGGAGATAATACGTCTTGATATAATCATTGAAAATAGCAGGCATGAACTTTGAGTTTGACATGTTTAGAAGAAGCCTTCAGCATGATACTGCATAAACAGCATGCAAGTCAACATTTACAATTTATGTATTTGTTTATTTGGCTGTGTCTCATTCTATATTTTTAAATCGCTCTTACAAATAGATGTCTTTGTATTTATCATTGTATTCCTGTAAATCACTGTATTCCTGTAAAATGGTGTGACAATTTTGTATTTAATTTATTCCATAAATAAAACAAAAAATCCTAGCCATCAAATAAAATACAATACAGTACCACACAGTTTTAACCAGCTAAACAAACTATTAAATATGTTGCTTTGTAAGAATGCATACATGTAAAAAAAAACATATATCTGCAGCGATAAAGCTTTTCCATAATAGATGATTATTTAATACCACATCTTTGGGTTTGAAGGAGCATATTGCTTTGCAACATTTTGAAACATTTGTTTCCTGTTATTGATCAACTGATATTGCTAAAGCCTGGTTTGTTTCTGTGAGTGAAATTGATATCATCGATAAACTAAGCAACAATGGGGAAATGAAGCACTTTCAATGGAATTGCTAGTGACGACAAGAGCGTCGTGCGAGTGATTGATATAGTGATAGTTCCTTCACTATCAAGTATTGGGCTGTATTATCCCTCCCTCAAAGTGAAACTTTGCACTTTGCCCTGTTACACTATGGAATGTAAGTCAGTCGTCTCCTGCCAAGGCTGAAAAACAACAAGGTACCACACAGTGTTGCACAGTATGTTGACATGAACGGGACAGGCAGATGTCTCAGCAACAACACAGTCTTGTTCACTGGTGGTAAAGAATTATTGCAATGCACAGTAGAGGGTAAAAGACACACTTTCTTTAGCTTTGTTTATGAGTATAGGATCCGCTTGTCAGTCTTTTTGGAGCCTCCTCCATTGGAAGCCTCCAGCAACAGTTGTGTGCATGTGTATACAGTTTGGGTGCGTGGGTGGCTGAGACGCTTAGCTGTTGCTTCACTGCACATTCTTGGGGAACAGCTGTGGAATATTTGACCACTCGCTCCATGAGGATTATTCAACAGAAAATCTCAGTCTCTGCTGTGACAAGTTGAAGCTAAATAGTCATGGATGAAGCTTTACGGATGCCCAATAGGTTCCACACTTTTATACAAAACATTCAAATTCTGAGGCACACAACTTCTGACTTAAAATGAACAAGAGGAGAAAAGTGGGAAGTTGCTCTTATCATTAAGATCAATGCTGGCTGTGGTCCAATAAAATGCCTTTTGAGTAAATGAAAACAGAAAGCAGTTAAGAAACGTTTACTGAAAGTGTTGAACCAGCAAGAGTTGTATCTAAAGGGATAAGCTCAATATAATAACACAAACCTATAGCATGATTATAGTCATAACATATGATTATTGTTATTGTATAACACATCTTCCTTATGTTCATGTACTGTTTGAGGCATATTTCTGTAGTTCAAATCCAAAATGATGCAAACACAAAAATGAAATAAACAAAGTGTATAAATTTCACTTAATTATTTTCCATATCCTTTGACAGGTTCTTTTCAGCATATGCTGATTCATTCTTCCTCCTCCGCCAAACTTTCTTGTCCTCTTTGGTCAGCAGTGGTGTACACTTCAGAGTTTGGGCATGGAGCTCTTATGCAACTCTAGGCCTTAACAGAAAAATCTTTGGGACTTGAATGCTTAAGTAAGTCTATGAAGGTTGGTACGGTGTTTTAACAACATATGATTTGCAAACCTGTGCTCTTATGATGTTATGAAGGGGATTGAATAATTTTGAGACTGCAGTCAGTAAAAGTAGCATTTTTGTGTTCAATGCAGAAAAGGAAACATAAAATCTGTTGTATTGAGCTATTTATATTTCTTGTATGATTTGGTTATTGTAAATCGCTGATAAATATTTCTTGCTAATAAACCTAATGTACAACGGGGGATGAGTCATTTTGCTTCAAACTGTATATGAGTGATTTAGAGGGTTCAGCTGTATCATGCTCACAAAAAGAATTCCATCTGTTCGAACAGATGCCTAGACTTCTACTTATGGAATCAAATCTCTTATTGTCACATGGACCGTCACAGCATAGTGAAATGAATTTTTTTTAAAAACAACTAATTCATAGTGATACAGAGAAATTTGAAGCCCATGAAACTATAACTACTGTGCATTATTTATGATGTGACATACAGTACAGAAAATCATTATTATGTTAGATCCTTTCATTTCATTGTGGCCACTTAGCAGAGTGGATAAATGTCTATTCAGTCTTTTTTCCATATTTATTAACTTTGCATTTTAAAGACAGTGGAATTGAAATGTTTTATAATTACAATGGACTGGTTGCATAGCAGATGTTTTGATTTGCTACAGCAGGAAAAATTAGAGGTGGACTGAATAACAGTAATGAGTGCTCCATTCCATTAAGTGTCTCATTAAGTGTGCAGGGAACTTTGAACCCTGCAGCCTGTAGATGGCAGAGCAAAGAGAAGAACCTGCCTGGATTTGAGGACTTTATTATACACAGTTCTCACTGATGTGTAGTTCTGGTATTACTTTCCGAACGGTTTTGAATTACCATTGGTCATCTTCTCAGGTGATAGTTACACGTAATAGACGGAAGACAACAAGTGTAATTAATAACACAGCTTTGCTAGTACAGCATTGGTTAATGGCACTCATGCTTTCCCTCAATATACCAAAATGTCTGCTGTGAAAAGGATCTATTGATCTAATGAGCTAAATATACAGATTTATTTTAAAAGTTTAAATTTGTAAGTTATCTGATGAAGATTTCATATTGAAGCATAAACAAAATTGGGAGGTTTGTCCCACAAATATGTTTTCTTCTCAATCAGAAAACTCAATAATGTCCACAAAAATTTAAACTAAGTTCTTCATACACAAATTTTAAACACCATTTTATTTCTATAAACTATTGGGACCCATCGTGTGTGACTGTTATTCGCATGGCGCATTCACTAATGTGATGTAGCATCCATAAAGCAATCACTGTTATGTTTTGACAGAGATATAATTAAAATTCTTAGCATAACTACACATTCAATGTCACTTGACAACCATAAGCTGAACTCTGAGCTTTACTGGAAACCAGTAATGTCCATGTCCTGTATGTCTGGTGGAATCAGTGGTGTACTAAAGTCTCTCCTGTTCCAGCACCATGGAGAGAGTTCTGCCTCTGGGGCAACCTGGTGATTTGTCAAAGGCCAGCTGACAGAGTGAAAGTTGTATTTTATTATTATCTCTCATCAGTTAATCATTAATAAGTATTTGTCTGTTTTTCATGTAATCATTATCTCTTTACAGTCTCTCAAGTTGAATAAAATGTTTTACCTTGTCTTATAGCCCTGCTGACTACATATGATTAACTGACACTGCCATGTTGTTTATTGGAATTTCTCCTCTCTCTTTTTTGGCCCAACATGAAAATTGAAAATGTTACCTGCTTTGTTGTGTAGGACACAAATGACCATTTGAATACATGGAGTTTAAGCATTATTAACAAGAGACACGAAGAAAACAAATAGGGTACAAGTGATATTGAGCATCTTGACAGTGTAACAATGAGACAAAGCAGGGCTTTACAGAACCCACGTAAAGTTAGTATATTAAATATTTTTATTATATTATTTATTAATTATACAATGCATTCAGGTGTATTCGCTTTGTATAGACACAATTCAATCAGAATTGTTTGCTACAACAGATGGTATAGGAGCCACAGCAAGATAAATGCCCCCATGGAGTCGAGACGCTGGAGGTGGTGTTGGTGGCTGATGACTCTGCTTAGACTGATGAGACTGATGAAAAGATGAACCTGGCGGATCTGAGAAGATGGGGCTGTGATAGGGAGGTTGAGGGCACACATTAGTGAATTAGAGGTACAGAGAGAATTATATTTAAGAGTACACCAGCAAGATGATAGGCTAACAAAGGAGGTGTGTCATTGTGTTATTGGATAGATGTGACCAGATGATGAGAACAGCTGATATCTCAACAAACAGCCCCAAACCATGATAGCAGGAAATTAAAACTGAGCATGTATGAGAGGTATGTATGACAGGATGGTATGAGAAATAAACTATGGCCTAAGTGTGCGAAGAAATAATCTTCCTGAATGAATTTTCACAAGAGCTGCAATTGTCAGACGACTCAGACCAGCACATTTCACACCTCAGTAAGTTTGTGTTTAACAGAGAACATCATTGCTCTGATTTGTTTTTGAGTCAAAAAATAAGGATTAGTTTTGTGTTTACGGATGTGGGCCATATAAAACCAAACCCAAATACAGCGAGAAGCTTGCTATACAAATGCAACTATACCAGCAGCCAGGGTGCCTGTGTCACTATAACTGTATAAGTATACAGTATATATGCATACCTGGATATTTGGATGGCTCAGTTGTAATGTAGTATATCATCATATATTATGTGGAGATGGATGGAAATGGAACTGGTTCAAATCCCAGTAAGGTCACCTCGGAACATGAGCGAAAACTAAAGCCATACCAACTTAGATACCAACCATACCAGATAGAAAGATGTCCTCGCTAATCATATTACAGAGGAAAAGGAGGAAGTGGCAGACAATTGAAGAGCCTGTCAACAGAGGAAGAGAAAGTATAGGTTGTATACTGGATGCCTGACCCTCTAATGGATGCATGGCCAGCAGAGAGAGGAAGCGACTGACACCAGAGAAAGAGGAAGAGAAAGAACAGGGTGCTGAAAGCAGAACATAAAGAAATCATAGAAAGAACAGTCACAGGCCTATAATCATCTGTAATGAACTACCGAGCTATAGTGGCAGGGGTCCAGAGGGTCCAGAGGGTCCAGAGGGTCCTGAGATAGCCCTGCACGTAGTAGAGTGTGGCTCAAATCCCAGAAAGGGTCCCAGGCTACCCCATGCCAAGATTTGGAGGCACAGGCCCTGAGGCACAGTACCATAGAGGCATGTCCCAGGCTACCTCCCAGGCGACCTCATAGCAACACCAAATAAGATTTCTAGATTTCAAGTAGGGGAGACCGGGTATGGTTGAAACACTTTTTGCTTCAGCAACTGTAACTCACTGGATTTTTTTATCTAGAGTTGTCAAACTTTTATACAACATACCCACGATTGTTTACTACAAAGGGAAGCAATTCAAACCTATTCAAGAATATCACATACCTCATGAGTTGATGTCAAGTACATGGTGTTCCTTTGTTACAACCTACCCCACTATCAGGGTAGGTTGTAACACATGCTGGGGTAAGTTGTAACAATTAGACAAAAGAAGCATAAACAGAGGCCACACCATGTGATATACTTCAAAAACAGGTTTATTGAAATAAAAGAACAATCCAGAACAATGTATCACTCTCTGTGACTAACCATAACTCAAATCCACTTTCTGTTTAACTCAGGCTGGTTGCCTCTGGACTTCGGATTGACAGGCTGGGGTTCCGCTTCATAAAGGATGTGAACCAGTCAGGCCCTGCCATCTGCTTTTCATCCCATGTTTGTGGGTGTTTGATGTTATATGCTACTGCCAGTTGATATGCAAACTTTCTCACCTAAAAGAAAGTGTAATAGAAAACCTAAGTACATAGACAAAAAAAGTCTTTCAATTTGTCTGGCACCTATGCTAGTATTCAGTTCTACTCTGGTCTCCAGTGGCTAACCTATCATATGCTTACCTCACGTGGAGTCAGTCCATAATACAGGTCTGCTGCCTGAGTCAAATAGTCAGCCAACATTTTCTCCTGGACCTCAGAGAAAACTTTGTTGCTGCTCCTGTAACCTACACTGGGAAGATCATTGGAACCCTGGTCTCTCAGCTTCTGCAGTGATTTGCAGTATCTGCTCAGAGTTACATGGGAGATCCCTTGTGCCTTTGCAACTGATCTGACTGACTTGCCCTTCTTTGTGACTTCATCAGATGCTTCTTTTAAAACACTGGCAGGCACACCTCTGTCAGTCTTTCGTTTCCACTGCCTAGGCATTCTGTAAAAAATAAAATTTAAAATTTTTAAAATCAATAAAATGTTACTGGTGGTATATAAGGGGATGGTTGTAACACTTTTAAGAGATGCGTTACAACCCACCCCACCCCTGTCAGCCATTGTTTAGCTAGCTGTATTTGCTCAGTGGTTTGAAATTAGCAGAGGAAAATGCATCACCTTTTACCTGAGAAACTACAATGTAATCTAATATAAGTCATGCGGTTTTATCTGCAATAATATAAGTGCTAAACAAAATATAGTGTTGGTCAAATAATTTACTTTCTTACCTCAAAATCAGTTTTTTCTCTGTAAAATCTGCATACACCTGTTTCCCACCTTGACAACCACCATGTGGGATCAGGGAGGAGGTGGGTAAACACTGAAATGATCATGTGACTCCTATCTCATCCCTGATTGCTCGAAATGGTGGTGTTACAACTCTCCCCATGTTTCAATTATACCCGGTCTCCCCTACCTGAACGACAAATAAGCAGACATAGTGGTGGTTGACAAGGAACTCAAGAGGGCAGTTGTGATAGATGATAGGTAATAGGTCTCATCTGATGAAGAAGAAGGAGCGCAAGATGATCATTATGTATCTGGGCCTGAAGGAGCAGTCAGATGTGACAGGTGATAGGAATGTTACAGCATTACGGACTATGACCCCCAAACTGAGTGGCTCCAGCAGACTAAAGGTACAACATCTGAGGTCATAAAGGTTTCTATCCCTATATATAGTATAAAATATAAAAATAAAAATGGCTGGAGTGGAGATAAAGAAGCCATAAATGTATAGCTCAACAGTTTAAGATGTTAGTTGCTCATCCACTGTGTTACTTTCTAAATTTGAAGCTAACCAGAAGCTATTAGCCTAACTTAAAGGAATAGCTTGGAGTTCTACAGTAGATGTCGAGCATGACCCCAGTTAAAGAAGACAGGGGTACTGTATTCTGTCTCTCTCACTGTACTACCAGAACCCCTGGATTGGAAGCTCAGCAATGTTATGCAACAATATTATGTGTGCTGCCTTTATCGGTTGGTCTGTTTTATTGTGTGACTTTAATGAATCCAAACTAACCTTTAAAACATCCCTTAAGACCTTGAATTTGCCTTAATTTATCATTTTAAAGTGACTACAAAAAAATCAAAAATACATATTTTCCTATTAAAATTTGTGTTATTTAGCCATTTAAATTGCTTTGTGCCATTAAGTTCCATTATATTCACAAGAAAGCAGACATCTTTACAGCTGATATTTTGAATACTTGGTAGGGTAAAAGGATTAACTCTAGTTTTAATTTTGGCGTGAACTTTCCCTTTAAACAAAGGTGCAAAGGTGAAATGTAATAAGCATTGCATAACTTTTAAAGTTATGCAATGTGACAGTGACAAATATTCTACAGTAGATACAGGTGACCTATTTGTAATACTGTTAAGACAGTGCTGTGTTTTTGCTCAGGCCTGCTGTTAAAGGCTGAAGAGGCTCTCACCTGACAAACCTCAAGAAGAAATATGACAAGAACAAAAACAGGAAAAACCTTCTCCTAAAACTGAAGCCACATTAGTCAAATCATCCATCAGTACTATTTGATCATACAGCAAAAGCAGGTCAGTTTTCCATTGCTTTATTGATTAAATGACAGATTAATTGTCTCTTGTGATTGCTTCCCTCGACTCCAGCCCTTGTCTCGTCTTCTTGCATGTTCAGGTGTGCATGGACGGTATGTACAGTACAAGTAGTCAGACAGAAACATGGGGTGACAGGGCTTTTTTTTTTTTTTTTCCTTTCTCTCGCCCCTTCAGCAAAGTTACAAAACCTGCATTCTTTCCACAGATCCTTATGATAACACAGGCTGTGCTGCCTTTGAATAGTAAGTAAACTTATTATTGATGTGAGCCTTGCATTCCTGCACCATCCATCCACCTCAGGCCTCCTTTTGAAATCAGAAAGGTGTTTGCTTGTCATACAAGGAATTATTTTACCTCAGATTTTCTTTCATGCTTAGTTTCTTTACAGTAACCACTTTATTTGCACATTGCACTTTCCTACAGCAAACAGAAGTTCTTAAAATAGATAAAAAACACATGAGAAAACAGATTACTTTTTGTTTTTTTAAATCTTTACTCATTTTAATATACTTGCTTTATTTTTTTTGTTGCTTTACTTAAAAAAAAAAACTTTATTCACTTTTGCACACAATAATCCCTGATGCAGAAAACTTTATTATTTTTCAAAACGTTTCCCCTTCCCTAAGGTCAATCAAAGTCAACTTGTGAAATAATAAATCGGTTGATCCATAAAAGAAAGAAAATGCATACATTTGACAAAATATTGAATATATACATTTTACGTATGTGACAAATTTTGGTACATGTATATACAGTATGCATGTCCCTTTTCCTGTAACATTCGTATATCTCTCATGGCCTGTCTGTACAGCGACACAGAGACAATTGATCTGACAGAATCAAACATGACCACAGCGTTCTCCTGTCCTGCAGTGGCTCCTCTCAATGCCGATCCTCCAAATCTGTCTTCCTGATGTGTTTGCAGAACTCTGTCACGCTTTCCACGCTCTTTTCCCGGGCACAAACAGACATCTTTGTGGAGCTTAGCTCTTCCTGCGACGGTTCTTTCAGCGGCCCTTTGTTTCTCTGCTCGCTCATTTGTTCAGGTGCTCGCTGCTCTCTTTCTCTCACTCTCCCTGCCTCAACAGATGCTATGTTTTTAGCGAGCATTCTTCCTCTGAGTCTGGTCTGCATCAGTTGCATCCAGAACTCTTTTGGATCTGCTGGCTACAGCTCTGAAGGACAAAAATCAGTCAGATAATTACAAATATTATCAAAATGTAAGCAAAGTTCTGAGAATTTTTACCGGTCGTCCTTCAAAGCTCACCTTAGGATGCCGAGTATGATGAGTTGATTTCTCTTTGCAGATGTTTTTCGGGACGTTATTTCAGGGCTGCACACAATGCAGAACAGTACAGTTAGCTTTGAAATAAAGACTCACTCTGACATTGCAGTTTGTCACTTTCAATGTTTTATTGATATTGCTGTAGTTAAAGAACATCGAGATGAAAGAGAACATTATTTTTGTTTTATATTCTTGATAACCTGAAAAACCTTATCTTTACAAGCTCACTAAATAAAATGTTACAAAAAAGGAGTGCACTGTTGTAGCGTGGGTTTAAACTGAAACTACACTGTAACAGTTTAAATTTGAGGCCTTGTCAATCATACCTGATGCCTCCTGTCTTGACATGCCACTCACCATCCCATCTGTTTCTAAGCGGTGACATTATTTGTTTGGCATTTCCAGGAAATATTCTCAACTTAGCTTTTAATTGCTTCCAAACTCCTACACGGTTCACTCCTTCGGTCTCAGACTTAATCAAAAACAAGCTTTGTGTACCAGTGGGCGATTACTGTACTCCCTCAGGCGTTAGCCGTATTATTTGATGATCGCACCCTCTTCTAGCAGTATTTATGGAACACTGTAACAACACATTTACACTAATGATAGCATTGCAGGGAAATGAGTGTTCAGCCACAGTGTACCACTCCTTGTCCTTGTCCTTTACAAACTGAGCAGCCATTGACAGGAATGGACGGACAGAAACTTTGATGGGAAGCTGCTCAGGTGCTGACTCACCTGTGATGGCAGAAGTTGGTGCAGGTTTGATCATCGGGTTTGGCACAAGTACAGCGTGAAGTGGACCTTCGGCGTCGGGACGGAGCACTGCCTAGACCATAAACTGTTGTCTTACTGCAGGGAGGCACAGTGAAATCACGATGATAAGACTTTGCTCTTTGATACTACATGCTCCACTACGCCTTTAATTATACAATGATAACGATAGCATGTGTTTATTCTGTTGCTATTGGACTCAATGTGATAATGCACTGACTTTTCTTTTCATGCAGCATGACTATCCAAACATGTTTGTGTCGGTCGTCTAATGCTCACCTGGGCGTGTTGACCCAGATGATATCCAGATGGCAGAAGTAGTGGCACTCAGAGTCTAGTGGGGTGCTGCAGGCACAGCGTCTGGTCCTCTCTCTGTGTGGCGGGACACTTTCAGTGGCCTCCACCTCCAGCTGTTTCACAATCGGAAGACCCAAACCTAGATCAAAACAAAGAGCCACTCAGCAACAGAGACCCAAACACAGCATCAACTCCAGCCAGGCCAACCCAACCGTCAGTGGGCTCTGTGATGTATGTTACATCATTATATAATATATTATGAATACTATTTGCTTGTGAGAACATGAAAAAGCTTATGAACCTTTCCTCACAATTTCCTATGTTTTTTTCCGCAAAAACCTCGCTTGTGATCTTGTACAGTGAGCAAACAGTCTTATGTACAGGATGGGATCACAGGAATTCCCAAGCTGTTTTCATGCTAAGCTCATAGACGGTCAGAAAATCTAAAAGACTCACTAATAATGATCGTCATCTATTGTTTTAGTAAAAACATACATGAAATGCAGAAAAAACACCACCATGCACCTACCACTGGTTCTTGAGGTATTACAGAAATCAATTACAAAGCTGTATGTCAAAACGTAGTAGCAGTAAAAATCGTATTGAGATAAAATGAGCAATGGATAAATGGATCAATGATACATGGATCCTATTATGTATTCTATACTTCTGGGCTTACAAAGGCTTCCATGTGCACCATCATATAGTGATGGCCGTTGCTGATTTGCACACAATGTGACTGACACAACGTGACAGATAGAATCCTGTGTACATGCAGTATGTGAGTCTACAAAGTGAACAAAACACAAAGGTAAGGCAAGATACTTTTTAACATTCTCTCTTTAAGCATAATGAATGACTATCTGATGAACATCCCACTAAAACAAGAATATGAATCATATTTCTTTTAAATATACTGTATGTTTAAAAAATTAGACTCACCATCCTGCACAGAAGCCCAAAGAGTGATGATAAAAAGAATACTGGTGTTAGGAGACATAGCTGATAGCAGATGGATGAAGCTCTGCTCTGTATTAGCCATACAATTATAACTACGTTGTATGTCCTGCTGCCGCTGTTTGTGTGTAGGTGTCTGAGCTCTGTCACCCTCTTAAACTGTACCTCTCCTTCCCTCTCCTCTCCCTCACATCATGTAATCGTCAAAGCTCCACCCACAGCTATTTGCCATGGAGCCACGGCATACAACCCCCAGGGGTTTGAACCTGTGACACATTCCAGGAATATCTGATGCTTTGTAGCCTCTAAATGACACCGTTATTATCTACTGAGAGACATTTATGTCTGCAGTTTGCCCTTGGATAAGGATGGTCTAATTCCTCTTGCTAGACATAATGTGTGAGGGGGAGGAAGACTGAGATTGAAGAAGATGAGGTCTGAAGGAGGGTTAGAGGGATTACCTAACATGCTAGAGTTGGTCATTTTACAGAAATGGTTCAAAGTTGGAAACAAACAAACAAACAAACGAATGAATGAATACACAAATGAATAAATTTAATCAAAACTTTTTAAGTACGCACAGTGTTTAATATCCAAGTTTGGAATATTTTTCGTCACCCGTTTTTCTCACCAATACCAAAACACAATACTATGTCATCATTAGAAGGGTTTAATGTCTTCACATGAATCCTTAAATATATGTTTTATGTGTAGCTTGTGAGTTTTGTTTTATGTTGAATCCAATCTGTTTTTGTAAAGGCCTTAAAGCTGATCAAAGTTAAGGATTAACATTATCATTAAGTTTCATATAAGACATAACATCTGCTCAAGATACATACATTTTGAGAAAACCTCCAATTCTTCGGTCATAACGGCACATTTTTGGTAATGACAGTAAGGTTTTTGTAGTGACCACAATGTTTTGTTTGAATCAGACTTTTACAGTTTATGTTGATTAAAATGACTAATGACTCAAAAGTGTTACACATATGCAGCCAGCCCATGTAGAACACACACACACTAAATATCTGAAAAGAACACATAACAGTCCTTGAATTTCAGATTACACTTCACTGAAGAGCTAAAGATAGATTAGGTCTTGAGGAGTGTTAGAGGGAGTTACAGCATGTACACGTATTGATTTTTTCTGCCTAAAATATAAAGCATCTATAGAATATTGACTGTTTCATACAAAGCTACAGAGAGAGAAAAAAAAATCACATTTCATTGCATCAAAGTGCTCAAAATGCCAATCACTGCGGACAAATTCGAATTAATTGAACATGAGGTAAGTACACCAGCACAGTGTCAACACAATCCCTTCATTTTTCCAACGTACTTTATATGAACCTTCCACATGACATGACTACAGCCTCCACAGCATATGAAATGGGGCATTGAATTTTATAAATGTACTGTTAAATAAATGATAATTACAGTAAATGAGACAAAAAATCAGGCTTTGCAAATGATTTCATTGTGTTTCCTTGGGTCAACCCTGAGTTTTACTGAACAGAAACCCAACTTTGTTACTTCATTAACTGATTTTGGTGAAACTGGATCATTTTCTTTGAAGAAAATATTTTCAGTTTTGTTTTCTGATGTCCTCTGGCTGTTCTGCCTTAACTCTCTGTAATTCTCCAATGGTGGTTCCTTTTCAGTCGATTCATTCGGTACAACAAATGTAATATGGGATACCTCGGCCTCACGTGTCCTTACTAAAGATGCCTGTATTCATGCCTTAAAGGCAGATGACCTGTGGTGAGTTGTGTGGGGCCCCACCCGCACATAAATACCTCCACAGTCATCCTTCAGATCTTAGGCTCTTCATCTCTTTAAGAACGCATCTGCTGAGTTTGGCAACAAACTACTGCCAGATAGCACTGTTTCCCTTAGGCTACTGCCTCTCGAAGTTGGCTGATCAGCTCTCGTTGGTGTGAGCAGCTGCTGCCTCTGCTGGTGTGTGGAGCTTCCTGTGGAGCGCTAATGTTGAATTCACTTCCTTCACAAGTCTGGTATCTCAGTTTGAGTTCTAAACTTAAACAGGCGAAGAAAAAGTCCTCTGCTCACCTCTGTTCTCAGGGGTGCGGCTTTTCTTTGCACAAGATGGACCATCATGAAGCAAGTGCTTCTGTCTGATTGTCCATGCCAGGAGCGCATTGACAGAGCCCGTAGCTTGCCTGTCTTATTGCCAGCACCGGCGCTCAATCCTGGAGAGAAATGTTGTCTTTGTAAAGAAAGTTCTGTCGCCTGTCCCTATCCATGGACTTCGCTTTGGAACTGACCTCCACATGGAACAAACCACTGTCTCACTGCGTCATAGTGCCCTGCTATGGACAATATTTGAATCTGGAGGTAGCTGAAAAGGCTGGTTTGGTTAATCCTTTGCCTAAGGAACCATCCCTGGCTGCTTATCTGGCCCCGTCGCACAACCATGGTGTGAGCGGCACCGTAATACCTCTCGTCCAAACATTACAGGTTCTCCGCAGCTCAGCTGGATAAAATATACCGTGCTTAGGCAGGCATTGCTCGAGTGTTTAGCTCCGTTACCATGCTTCAAACTTATCAAGCCATGTGTCTGAGGGACCTTGGGACACTGGCAACCCCCAATAGTCCGTTGGCACCTCTTCTTAATGAAGTCAGAATTGCCATGGACTACATTCTGCATGCGTCATGCTGTGCTGTGCTCTCCCTCGACAGAGGGAGTCTACTTCGACGAACCAGTGTCTATTGAGGGTTTGTTTTGGCAATCACTCGATCCAGCACCTATGGATGGGATCTATGATCGCTGTAGTGCCGCTTGCGTGCGTTTCAGCGCTGGGCTCTGTCTCACCGGCTGTGTGCACCGCGCCACCTCCACAAGAGGCTGACGATGTATGACATCTCCCAACCCTTGGAGGGACCCCGGCCTACTACTTCAGAGCTCCCCCATAGGGAGGGTGTTTTTCCACACGGTGGTTTCCACAGATGCCTCCCTGAGGGGGTTGGGTCTCTGTGCGATGGTGTGGCGGTGAGAGGAGTCTGGTCATTAACACAACGCAGGCTCCATATCAAGTACCTGGAGCTGTTTGCTGTGTTTTTGGCCCTATAACACTTTAATCATGTTCTTACAGGCCAGCATGTTCTGGTCAGGACAGACAATACAACGGTGATTTCGTATATAAACAAGCAAGGGGGAATCCGCTCCCCTCCTCTGTTAAAGCTATCTCGCTCTCTGTTAATATGGTGCAGTGTTTGGTTTCTGTCTCTCAGAGCCACACATGTCCTAGGACGTTCAATCCTCGGAGCAGATCTTCTCTCCAGAGGGGGTTCTCTTGAGATCCATTTGTGGTGGCCCAAATATGGGAGTGCTTCAGGAGAGTGCAGGTGGACCTCTTTGCCTCGAGGGTGCATACCCACTGTCCCCTGTTCTTTTCCATAACAGACCACAGCGTGCCTCTGGGGATGGATGCACTGGCATATCCATGGGCCAATATTCTCCCGTGTGCATTTCCTCTAGTGGGGATAATGCTAATGATTCTGGAGAGGTGTACACCGGGAGGGGTGGTTCCTAATTTTGGTGGCCCCCTGATGGCCAGCAAAGCCATATGCAGAGATAATCAGTCTGTTGGCGGAGAGACCTTGGCAGCTTCCTTTCTGCAGAGACCTCCTCTCTCAGGCAGAGGTGGAGTCCGTGCCCGTAGCTGTGTTGGCTTCATGCCTACCTTTTGAAAGGTCCAACTTAATGTCTAAGGGTCTGCCCCCCACAGTGGTGGCAATGATCTAAAGTGCAAGGGCATCATCCACTAAAGGCTTGTATGCCTATGAGTGGCAGGCGTTCAAAAGTGGCTCCAGGAACGAAACATGCTCCCATTTCAGTGCTCAATTGTGGATGTCTTGTCATTCCTTCAGGAGCTGCTGGACAAGGGCCTTTGCTTCTCCACAATTAAGGTTTATTTGGCTGCCATATCAGCCTGTCACGCTGGCTTTGATGGAGTGACACCAAGTGCTCACCCTCTCACTGTGCACTTTTCAAACTCCACTGGCTGAGATCTGTGGTTAAACCTTGCATCCCCTCCTGGGACTGGAGGCTCTTTGTGAGCCCCCATTTGAGCCTATTGTGTCTGTGGATATGATATTTCTGTTATACAAGACAGCATCACTTCTCTTGACCTCTGCGAGGAATCATGCATTATCTGTGCAGCCCTCCTGCACCCAGTTCTCTTCAGATGGATTCAAGGTTACTTTATGATCGAATGCTGCCTATTTACCCAAGGTTATTCCTATGGCCTTTGAGCTCTTGAGCCTCTCTCCCTCTCTTTTTGCTTTAGGGAGCAGAGGAGGTTGTATTCCCTGTGTCCTGTGCGTGCATTTCACACTTAGATAGACCACGCCTAGAGAGTCTTTGTGACCAGTTGTTTGTCTGCTTTGCTAATCCGGCTAGGGGCAAGGCCCTGTCTAAACAATGACTTTCTCACTGGATTGTGGAGGCTATCTCCCTAGCTTACATTACCCCAGGGTGTGAGGGCACATTCGACCAGGAGCATGGCAACATCGTGGGCCTTTTTTAAAGGGGTATCTATCAGTGATATCTGCACTGTGGCAAATTGGTTTTCACGCACCTTTGTTCGGTTTTATTGGTTGAGTGTGACGGCCCCCTCGGTGGCTCACTCCATCCTTTGTGTTGGGTCTATGATGCACTAGAGTGCTGGAGGGTTGACCTCAGTTCGGTGGCTGCTCTGAGGGGCATGTAATGTCCCACACTCTATGTGTTGTACCGAGTGAATCGACTGAAAGGGAACAAAATGTTATGACTACGCAGCTGGTGAAGAGTGGCTATTGAATTGGAGGATGACTGTGGTGATGGAAGTATTTATGTGCAGGTGGGACCTCAAACACGTCACCACAGGTCATCTGCCTTTAAGGCGTCAATAGAGGTGTCTTGAGTAAGGACACCTGAGGGTACCATTCTACATGAGTTGTACCTCATTCCTCTCCTTCAGGGAACAGAAGTCATAGTCATAACATTTCATTTTCTTACCAGGTTTGACCTCCCTCTTTCATCTCTCCTATTTAACACCTCTCCTGTTCTCTCCTGAACCTACAGTGTGTTTGATGTCAGAGTCAGAGCCTCTGTAAATCACCCCAGTTCTGTATTTCCTGTAATAAGAGTGACCTCCGTCAGGTTAACATTGATGTTACATTTTAAAAAGTCAGTACTACTAAAGTAGTGCTACTGAAATGATTTTCCATGATGGCTGGTGATGGAACACATACAGATAAGCAGGATGCTCTTCTCTGCTTACGAGCTGTATCCTCTTCATGTCCCACACACATGGTGCCCAGAAGGTTAGTCATGCCAGAATCATACTCAATTGGCAGCCTTAACCTATGTAAGTACAGTAAGCAATTTTCAGAATACGAGTATAATGTTGTCTTCGTTGATGTAATTTCAAAGAAGATGGTTGATCACTTTCTAATTGAGAAATTATAGATTGGACTCATGCATGTAAAATTTTCTAGTAGGTTTTATTTTTAATAAAGTTTATATGGGTTTTTTTTCCTATTGAACCCTGTTGGCATGTGGTGTATTTAAGAAAAAAAGAGATTCAAAGATAAATGTGTAATTATAGTCAGTTTATAAGAGCAGATGGAAATAAATATCTCCCTATTTATTTACCCTTTACTGACACAGATTACTTTAATGGGCATATAATCCACTTTCCATCAAAGGTGATACCTGGACATGTAGAACACAGCAGACAGTACTCGTGATCTGTGCAGTGAGTACCCTGTGCACAACAACATGTCAATGAAAACAGAGAAGAGGGCAAATTAAAATCATTTAAAAGATTTTTGTATACATTACTGTTGTATATAATACTTTCAAAACACACTAATACATAGTGTTCTACTTCCACTTGAATTTCATCGACAAGGATACGCTAGTATCTAGTGCATAATCTACCAGACTTCAAGACGGGAGGGGAGAATATTTTCGTCTCCCAAAAGGATTTGTGTAATGTGTGATATAATGCTGAGATTGACTTTTACGCACATTCTTGCATCACAGGTTATAAGTTCAGTTCCCTCAGGAGCACAGATGTGCCCATCTCCCCTGGCATCACAATAAGGAGCCCTGTCTCTGAAATATGGATAGCAAGTAAAAGTAATGCAAGTCAGAGGCAGGTCACTTTTTATTCAGCCACACCCCAATGTCTTTGGCAGCTTCTGTCCTTGACGCAGGTGTTTATTTTTAATTAGCAACTTCCTCAGTTCACTCTCTTGAAAGCATTATCTCCCTCTAGTCCCTCTGGATCTGTGCCATTGGCAAGTATGGCACTTTGAAAGAGGAAGAATGTTCATCCCTTTCAAACTATTTTAGACATAGGTGTCTAAAAATACAAGTGCATCCCTGCTGCTTGTATTATAACATTTTCTATTGAATGCCAAGTCACAGCAGCAAACTTCTGCTTGACAACAAACTCACTCCCTTTGCCTGAGTCAGCTTTACATAATCCTTATCTTGCTGTACTGTCTTGTGCAAAGTAAATGGATAATGCTATGGGAGTGTTACAATCATTGGAATGTCTTTTTTATGGATATTGTTTTATATTCTTAATTTGCATGTGCCAGGAGTGTTTGAAATAGTTGAGTGAAATGATATAAGGGTTTATTCTTTCTTGCAAAACAAATTCCTGCACAGTCTACTCATCTCTCGCCTACACACATGGCTCAAAAAATACAAATGCCAAATATTCTTCTGCCCTTTGGTTTAATCTTTGTACAATCAAAAACAGCCATTGGAAATTATGTGTGTGAATATGTGTTGCTGTGTGTGTCTAAATAATAAAAACAGGCATTTTCAGGAGTGCTTCCAACTCATGGAAGATGAATCTACAGTTAACCCATAGCCAACCATCATTCAGAATTTATCAAAGTTCATGTTGGTTCACAGCAGGTAAGGTGAATCTTCATCAGAGAGGTGTGTTCACCCTCTTGGCCCCAATCAAAACTAAGACCAATGAAACCAGAATGCCCTTCATGCCAATGAAAGCACTTCCTTTTTTCTTATCTGCATGAAGCATAAAAACATGTTGATGGATACCTGCTGGTGATTTATTAGAAGTACCTCAAAGAAATGACACTCCTTCTTCTGATCCAATCAGCTGAACCCTGTCGTAGATGTTTATGGTATCTTTTTTATGTTTTCTTTATTCACATTCCAACTGCATTGATTTCCTGTAGAAAACTTGTCCAATGTGGTTTACAACACAAAGAAATTAAATAGTAAACAAATAGTTTTGTCCTTAAAGTCCCACACTTTCATTAAAATAATTATAGTACAAACTCCATTAGAGCAAAACCATAATACTGTACACGTGGCAAAATGGAACAGAAGCACAACCTCATAGTGCTTTTTCTATTTCTCCAATAACCAGAAATTTTGCTGTGTGTGAAATCTGCAGGGCACTTAATCCTTCGGTACCAGCCAAACTTAATCCCTCATCTCTGTCATCATTTCAAGTCACATAAACACCATGAAAAAGACACACAGATGTAACAAAAATATAATTTTTAAAAAATAAAAACAAAACAAAACAAAAAACAAACAAAACAAAAAAAAACAACCCAAAACTTGAAATTATCATCATCAAATAATAAATAAGGAGCGTTCTTCCCTGTACAGAGATATATTCTTATCTAAAATCTTTTGTAATAAAAAATAGAACTTCAGTGCAATTCGTTCGACATGTTTCTGCCGCTCCTTCAATAGCTCCATAATGCCACTCTCTGTTACCCTGGCATTAAAGTAATGGAACATAAACAATCAAAACACCAAATATTAACCCTCCTAAATGACACAGAAAAACAGATAGAAAATTTCACAGCCTTCTCTTCGTCTGTTTGTATTGTACATCTCAAAACGCAAACCTTGACAGAAAAGGCACAAGTAACTACAATTTGAGTAATACTGGACAAAATTTGGAAAAACAAAAATGGAATTATTTTTGATTAAAGATTTTGGTCATTTACAAATTTATTTGTATTCATTTCACATATATTTTAACAGACATTAAGATTTCCAGTAGGAGGGGGAGATATATATCTATATATATATAGATATATATATAGATATATATATATCTATATATAGATATATATAGATATATATAATGTATATACATTAAATTTATTTTATTTTATTTCAAAGACAAAAGTGCATTTTTATAACAAACCTGAATATTGCCAAAGAACAAACATTTACGTTATAGAATTGAAAACTGTATAAAAACAAAGCAATAAAAAAACAAGACTAGTGTAGCAACCAATAAAGCAAACTGGGACGCATGATGCATCAAGGTGTAGCTTTATGTGCTCAGGTCTGTTCTGGCTGAGTCTTTACCTCTCCCTTCCACCTGATCACCACCAGAATTTGGCTCCCCCTCTGGCTGCTGTCCGATGACAGGCGAGGCCACGGGGTCTGCTTGACTGAGAGGTGATCTTGAACTGCTGTCTCTGACACTGTGTTCGGTGGTTTCAGTATCAGACCTATAGGTGTGGATGGAGCTATGCGAGCTGCCATATTGCTTTGAGTCTGTGGTCTCCAACTCCGGTTTGGAACATGTTAGTGCTGTGCTGAGAACACACTGCCCTGATTGGCTGGTTCCTGCTGCCTGGTGCTCTGTCCAGTGATCTCCAGGAGTCCTAAGCCCTTGAGTTCTGGGGGTCCCGCCCCAGTATGACTCAAACCTGGCCAGTGAAAGCCCCTCCACGGGAGGAGATGTTGGGGACGAGGGTGTCGTAGGGTGGGACCTAGGTCTAGCCTGTACCATTTGGATCCCTCCAATGGGGATCATCAGACAGGGGACCTTAGCGTGTTGGGAGTGCATGGGAAGATGGCTGAAGATGTTGTCTGCTGTTTGTTGGCCAGGATAACCCTCACAGGTGGAGAGACGAAAAGCAGGTGCAAACAAGCTAGCTTCTGGCAATGTTGGCCCTTCTGCTGATGTACCACTTTTCTCCTGCAGAGGGAGCAATGACATCATTATTATACACTATATCACTACCACATTACTACTCACTGAGATCTTTTAAAGAGGAAAGTGCAGGGGAAGCACATTGTGATTGCTGATTCTTTCTCAATTTAAATTTCTTAGCACAAATGTCTGCAGGCTAAGAATAGAAGACTCACCGATTTGACATGACTACCCTTTGTATCTGGGCTCTCCCATGGAAGGTATCGAGGGGTCCTGTGCTGTAACCTGAGTGGTGAGGGAGGGGTCCGAGCTTGGGATGTCTGGTAGCAGCTGAGCAAAATAGGACGAAGAGGAGAAAGGGGTCTGATGGGAGATAGTCCTCTCTCAGGCGAGGGTGAGACATGTTGGCTTGGTGAGGACAGCTCTGTCCTGGGGGAGAGGCTGTGAAGGGGTGAGGATAGCTCAAGACGTGGGGAGAGGCTGCGACTGGGGGAACAGCTCTCACTACTGGGGGAGAAAGCTCTTGGTGATGCCTTCCAGGCTCGCCGAGAGAACAGCCCTCTCCGGCTGCCTGGAGAGGCGGCTCGTCTGCTAGGCCAGACGCCCCTTGGGGAGGGCTCTTGGCAGGGGTGTGGACCGGGCCCAGGGGGCTCAGGTTCAGGAGTGCCCTGTGAGTGTCTACTGCAGCTGGAATGCTTTCCTGTTGATGGGTGGGTGTCTGATGAACAGGAGGATGGTGGGTCATCATGGGATGCAGACTCCTCTTCCTCATCGTCGTCATCATTGTCGTCATCATCCTCTGACTCCACCTCAGAAAACTGATGTCCCTCCTGTTCCACTGAGGCAGACGCATGTTCATCACTTCCTACTGTTTCTGCAGGTTCAGAAAAACATACGTATCCTTTAATATATCCATATTAAATAATATATGTCATATATCCTTCGATATATGTATATGTACTGACTGTTCAAAGTACTGACAACAATCCTCACACTAACATGAAAACTCATTAACAGAACAATTTTCAGGAACAAGAACAAAGGGTTAGAATAGTGTATTGTATTTTTCTTAGACTTCACCCACCATCCATGGTATAAATAGAGTGAGGATGAAAAGAATGGAATTTAATTGAATATCACCATGCCTCTATTCAAATACTATCTCAACAGCCTTATGAAAGGAAAGATGGTTGAAATGGCACGTCCTTGGCGCCTTGGTAGTCTGTCAGCAAGAGAGAGACAGCAAGGGGAGGTGTAGGAGAGGAAGGAGGAGGAGATTGTGAGATGGCTGGCTTTGAGATTTCTTTGTGGCTTTGAAGGACAGACAAAAATGGTGGAATGTGTATTGTCATACACCAGCAACACATCCCAGGTATTCTTCCCAGACAGCTGCAACTACATCAAGAAACCATGAGATGCTCTGTATTCTTCAATAATTCAACATTTACTTTTTTCACATTTCTTATCCAAGGCCAAAGGGAGTAGAATAGAACATGGTGTTGCATAAGCTGTCAGTGCGGAGCTGCTACACAGGCAGAAGTTCATCCAGCTGTGTATCAATATTTCTCTACACACCTGTTTCCTCGCTCTCTGGCTCATCCACTGATGACTCAGATACTCCCATTGCCTGGCACTTTTTCCCATGAGCCTTTGACTTCATGTGTTTAGTAAGGTTCCCTAGAATGGAACCAGAAAAGCACGTTAAAATTTTCCTTGGCTTACAGAGGGCAAGAAAAATGAGGATATGTCAACAACAGAGTAGACAGACATGATACAATGGAAAGAATACTAATACAAATCATGTTTTCACTTGTAAATTGTCCACATACCTTTGGTTTTAAAGGCAAAGTTGCAGTGTTTGCAAATGTATGGACGGACATCAGTGTGCGTTCGGATATGCTTTTTCAGCATGCTCGGCTTCTTACAGCGGATACCACATTCTCCGCATATGTACTTGCCCCTTCCCCGACCTCTCACGTAAATGTACTCCTCATTAGACTTATACCTAATTGGAGAGAGGAGAAAGACACATAAAGATAGTTAGGATTACTTTTAAACTGACCACTAATTTCTTTAAGTGGTACAATTTAGGAGCAGAATGCACACATTCCGAGCTTCTTCATTAAACATCCATGGTGGATTTCATTGTAATTGATTTAAATTAAACTGCATTTAAAATCTGTATTAATTTATCTTTTGGGCACTTGAGGGCAATGAGAAAAGCTGAAAAGAATACACACCATTAAAAAGCCTTCACTTTGTGAGGTTATCAGAGTGAACACATTAGAAACAGTTGCCCATTTTTTTTTGGCCACAACACAAATTTAAGTCCCGCATTCTGATTTTAACTCTATTTTGGTCTTCACCAACTCATAGAATGTATTTAGCTGTTTAGCTTCTAAATGCTTCAGTATGTTCACCAGCTAGTTGATGCCTTTGCCTGGAAATCATTTGGTGCTGGGCAGGAAGCACACGGTTGGTTTAAAGAGCATGTTTCCTGGGAAATACTGCATGTAGCTGCTGCTGCTGCTGCTGCAAAAAAGTTGATGACAGTGGACCTTGCAGGATGAAAAACTAAAGCAAAACTAAGAAGTCTCTGTGGAGCTGATCTGGGTGATAATTCTCTGTGGCTTTATCACAACAAGCGATCCCTTTCACATTGCAAAGTACTTGACCAATTGCTCTTACGAAAATATTGATTCGTGCAGCTTCAACAGCAATGATAACTGTGGATATGGGTTTGCGAGGACAATAAACACAGGCATACATGTGCACCCAAAACACACCCAAACACACACACGCACACAAGAGAAACTGGGAAACAAGGCTTTCTTTATGGAGGCGGGTTGGGGAAGCCCCACCAAAACCCCAGCAACACTGAATCCCTTGGCTGTTCCCTCCACTATACCCTGGGCGCACAGAGAATACCAGCTATTCTGCTGCGATTGGGTGGCCCTGCCAACAACAGCAGCAACTAAAGAGAGGGAAGGCAAGCCTGACTGTGCCCACAACCTAAAATAGACACTATATATAAAAGTCATGCAACACATTTAGGTCTAGTCTATAAAAGACTGTTTATACACAATCTTGATGTTTACCAAAAGTCTATTTGTGGATACAGTGGACCACAGACATTTTGTATCTGAATATGAATTGTCCTCTATGAAAAGCTCCATCTGCTCTCACTACTCATGAAGGGATGTTCAATCTATTCTGAACTGTAAATACCCAATGTGTGCTGATTTTGTGCTGGTTTAATTACAGGATATGCACACAGACAAAAACCCAGGCAGTGAAAGCTCCAAGTTGTATAACAGAAACAGAAAATCATAACAAATTGTTACACGGCTGTAAGATAGTCTCAATAGTAGCATTATTTTGTATTCATTCAGGAGCTGGCTACTGTTTACTGGCACGTATTTCTTGCCACTGCTATAAATATCCACCCACATCTCGGGAAAAACAAGGCAGAAGTTGCACTTCACACATTGAGCATTAAATCGGCAGCACATCTCTCTGTAATCTCAACTGACAATCTGTCCCTGCTTCTGTAGCTTTTTGGCTGCCTGGCAGATTGGTGGAGAGAATATTGTGTCAACCAGGGTGTGACTGATTGATAAGGCCATTGAATTGCAAGGCAGCAACAACTACATAACCGCAAAAAGGCAAGAGTTTGACAGAACTAATCCTTTTGACATATACTGTCAACTCTGAGAACAGGAATAGCCATGTCCACTTCATCAATGGGGTTTAAGTGAAATCAGCAATGTTGTAACCACTTATACAATGGACATTAATCTGCATGTTTTAACAAAATCCAGAATGAGACAGTTCAGCTTACTGTTTCTGTCACCAAGAAGCCATAAACATGCTTACTTAATTGCTAAGACATATTGAGGAGAAAGCTACCATGATGCAATATGTTTCTTAGCAATGTGATATTAATAAACTTTATAAAGCGAGAGTAGAATATAAACAAGCTGCAAGATGCAAAGTCATAAACAATTGTTGTTCATTCTCCACAGTGTCAGATGGTCGTGGTTTCAACGTGATGACAAAAGGGACAATGAGTCCTTACAGAGTCAGGGTGTAGAACATTGTTCTGTGTTCGTAGCTGTGCTTATTTGCACGCAGGGAGAAAATTCAGCAGGACATCAAGGGATGCAGGTGCATAGAAAACACATAGGAGGATGGAATGAAGAGAAAATAATGCACAAACAAGTAAAACTGGAAGAGCTGCCATAGAGGTATGAGCAGCTCGAACAGACGTTTGAGGGAAGCACAATGAGATAGAACACTGCAGGCTGTTTATGAATGAAAACGCACTTCCTAAATGTGTGTAGTGTGTGGTGGCAAATGATAAAGACTGCTTTATCTACTGTTAAGCAGAAAACTCTTTCGAAGTCAATCTGTGTGCACATTCTGGGAAAACACAGGACTTAATTTATAAGTGTTGACACACATGCACACACAGACATAGAATCAAAAAAAATATTTTCCTTTCCCATTGGTGTGTTCTGAAATGTTCACATTCTCATTCATGGGGAACCTTTTATCCAGTACTCCATCTTTTCAACCTTATTCTTCACAATACTGTCCTCTTTATTCTTATCTATTTCTACCATTGCATCAGAGTTACAGTAATAGCGATACACAGAATCTGCTGCTGGGGAAACTGTCAGCTCTAGACGCAATGAAATTGGGACATTTGTGGAAAACACAAATGTAAATTTGTGAATGTCGTTCAGTGTGGACAGGTTTAAAGACATACATGTGCATACATTGCACACAGACATCACAATTAGGAGTATGATACTGATTGCTTCTTCGTTCTTCTATGTAACATGTGACTGTAAGGATGGCTGTGGCTCAGGAGGTAGAGCGGTCGCCCTACAGTCAACATGCCAGAGTATCCTTGAGCAACATACTGCTAACCAAATCCCTCCCTGTTCCATGTGGATGGTTATTGCTCCTGATGAGCAAGTGACACCTTGCATGTTACTATATGTGAATAGGTGAATGCTGGCTTGTGTTCTACAGCACTTTGAGTGGTTGTTTAGATGAGAAAGGCGCTATGTAAGTAAAGCCTATTTAAAAATAGGTTATATAGGTTACTAAAGTGAAGTTGGAGACAGCCTTTTCACACACACAGCTATATTTACACTGATGCCAACAGTAAGAGGAAAAAGCTTGGCTGCAGGTACAAATGAAGTCCCTGTGGGTTCCGCTGCCTCCCATCTGTTCCTGTAATTCTCTCTCTTGTCAAATCTCCATAGTTGCTTTTTTACTCTCATCAGGCGTTAGTTTGTGAGAGAAGAGGAGATAACTTGAGTAATGAGGCATAGTCATTATTCGCAAATGCTGAATATTGAATTAAAAGACGCGCCTTTTAACATTCTTACTCTTGTAGTTCTTACCCGCCTTCGAAGACGCGAAGGCGAGAAGCCTCGCTCTGTTTGGAGGTGGACGGTCCTTCCTCTTCTCTCATGTCTTTGACCTCTTCCTTTTCACGCTCCTGCTGATCCTTTACTTTAGTGAGGGTGCTGGATCGGATGGCATGTACCTACACTCAAGACACACATAGAAATATTCAAAACAACTTAAAATAGATAATGTTGACTGTGTTTAAGAGTATTCCACTTGTTTAGCGTTGCAAAAAGAAAAATAAGAAAAAAAAAAAATGGATGCAGCAGAGACAGAAATACATGCTTTTTATTCCATGAATTCTTCATCCTTTTCAAGGTTGGCATCTACATTAACCAAAATTAAACATGAGCTGAAGATTGGGACGTGTTAAGCCAGTAACAGCTGATGTATCCTTGAGTCAGAGATGAGGAGCAGGCTAAGGTCAGGTAAGGTCACCTCTTTCTACTCGAGCCCCAGTCTCACTTCTCTGACGAAATATTAATTAAGGCAATTTAGCCGATTTCACACAGGTCCCTTTAATTCACAGATGAATTCCTACAGCATCTCTATCTCTTCTCTCTCTCCCAACAAAACTGCTCAAGGCAGATGGCCACCCACTCACAGCCTGGGTCTGCTCTGAGCTTTCTCCTCACCTGTCTCAAGGTGCTTGTTCAGGCCTCTCTAAATACATATTACGATCTAGACCTGCTTCATATGAAAAATGAGAATTGAT
Organism: Chaunax sp. Z400; assembly: GCA_037577475.1. Taxonomy (NCBI): domain Eukaryota; kingdom Metazoa; phylum Chordata; class Actinopteri; order Lophiiformes; family Chaunacidae; genus Chaunax; species Chaunax sp. Z400. The sequence continues at coordinate 16,207,140 of CM075190.1, forward strand.
TGATATTAATAAAATTGATCGGACTAAAACCCAACACCTGTAATCGGACTTTGATGTGCAAAACTGTGGCGTACCCCTTTAAGCACGTTAATGGAATCAAAGGTAAAGCATAGACTACTTAAAGTATATATGTATTAGATCTTATAGAAGTTTGTGTTTCTTAATCAGAGGGGTCTATGTTAAGTTAAATACAGTAAGTGTATGTTTATTGTGGTTATGTTTACCTCTGACACACATTGGGTCCTGCTACTGGCAGAGGCCATTTGGCCTTTGGCCGGGGTCGGGGCCATGGCCATAGTGTACGTCTCTGAGCTGTACTTCTGTTTGGAGCACAATAGAGACAATGCTACCTTCGTGCTAAGGCCCGGCAAGTTTGGGTTGTGAGTGCTGACGCTCCAGGTAGAATAAACTGAGGTGCGAGGTTCCCTCAGGGCAGAAGGGTTCGGCTTGACATAGTTCAGATAGCACCAGTTCACTGAGGTGTTGGTATGAAGGCTGGGATATGAGGGGATACTTGGTTTTTCAACACGCTCTTTCACAACCGACACCTCCTCCTTTTTTTTACTTGACTTTTCAGATGACTCTTCCTCCTCCTTCTCCTCACGATTATGTACTGTTGGTACTTGCCTCTGCTCTCCCTCCACTTTCACAGTTGTCACCTCTGCCCTCTCAGTCTGTTTCTTTTCTCTTTCTTCCAGTTTTCTCCCAATGGCCTTTTCTTCATCCGGTCTTACTGTCTGTCTTTCATCCTCCTCCTCCTCCTCTCCTGGCTTGTGTTCCTCCTCCCCTTCTTCTTTTACCCTTTTCTGGTGACGTTGGGCCTCCGTGCTGAGTTCTAAACTGGCTGCAGGTGAAAGCATGCGTTTACTTCCTCCAGCCCCAAGTGGACCATACGCTTCTCCAGATCCTGAGGCCAGCTCGGTGGTCAGGGACAGGGGAAGAATGCTCTTGATGTCTGGGGAAGGGACCTTCAAATAGGACCTTTGCAGCTTTTCCCCCTCCACCTGACCCATAATGGCCTTTGCTGTGCAAGAAATGGGTTCCTGTGAGCAAGTGGAATTTAGGATCTGGGACAGGGTGGTATACATGGCACTGGCATAAGTAGGTATATGTGTTTGGAGGCGCACTGGCACCACAATGGACACTACTGGTGTAAGCTGTGCCAGGCATGTGCTGATTACCGGCCGTGGATGGTCATAGGAGATTGTTACAAGTGATTGATGGGTAAGAGCAGAAGACATGGTGGATGAGATGGTGGGTCTGCTGTCTGTGGTGGAAGAAGAAGAAATATGTGCAGTAACTCTTGGAGGAAAGGGCGAGTACAGAGACTGAGAAGCTCTTGGCCTGGAAGAGAACTGGAGAGGATCTAGAGCAGGAAGCTGATGGAATGGTATTCCCAACCGCTCTGCCATGTGGATCTGGGTTGAGTGTATCTGTATAGGTGGAGGTCCTGTCTGTGAATGTAAGAAGGCTCTGTGAATAATTTGGGTGGACAGTATTTCAGAAAAGGCTGTGGTTTCGGGGAGTAGCTGGGATAGTGATCCTGGGGAAAATGCTTGCTTGCCTCGGGGCTGCAAAGGGACCAAGTCCTGGGAAGGTGAGAAGATTTGTGGCTGTAACAGCTGCAAGGTTTTCCTTGTGGCTTCAAGGCTGAACTGAGAGCTTGCCTCAGATGAGTAGCGTGGAGGATGGATGGTGCGGGAAGGCCCAGGCTTTGGACTCTCTGGTCTGTACATCTGACTAACACTTGCCCCTTCCTCTTGCTCTGGTTCTCCTAAGGTTGCATGCTTCACAAGGAGACACTTTCTCCTCTCTTTCCAGGAAGAAGCAGACTGCTGACTCGACAGAGACCCATAGTCAAAGGACTTACTTCTGGTCTCTGAGATCTGCTCTGTTTGTTGCGGGCTGGTTGGAGCCTGCTCTGAGGCTGAGCGCCTCATCTCCTTGTGGCTTTGGTGGTGTTGGTGGAGAGAGGATGGCACCATTAACATCTGGGAACTTTGGCTACTGGACGTCCAGACAGTAGGCTCCGATCTTGCTGTGTCCTCAAAAGAAGCAGAAAGGCTTGAAGTGTGTGAGATGTTGCTCTCTTGACTGGGGCTGCGAGTCAAAGACACAGACTCAAAGCTTGACTCCCCAGAGGACTGGGCTGCTTCTGCCAGGCGGAGCCTCTTCTTCTTTGGTGGCAGCTTCTCTGCAGGGAGCTGAGCCAATGTCTGGCTACGCTGAGGCCACTGGAACTCCTCCACTCTTTCTACCTCCTAGGACAGATAAATGGTTAATGTAAAATTCTGTTTAAGATGAAGGGACATTGCTAACCTGCTAAAAATTTCTTGGTTGTTTAAGTTAAAAACAGATTTAAATCAAATGAGAAACACTCTTAAATCACTTGATGTTTCACATTTATTTAACATGAAACATTCAATGATTTAAGACCCTTTTCTGAGGGAGGGCAGATGAAATAGATAACCAAAGCAAGACAGTCAAATTATATAACATTTCCAAAAATATGTAGCCAAAAGTTTCTTTAAATAGTTATGTACCTTGGATGAGGATGCTGTCACTGGTGGTGACACAGATGGCATGTCAGCATCAGGCTCCACAGTAACAAGGATCTCTGGCACTTGGATGTTTGGCTGGCGGATGAGGCGAGATGTAGAGGGTGATGGTTTTGGCTCGGGTTGTTTTGTTTGCTGACTCTCTCTGATGTCTGGTTCTTGACTTTCCATGGATATACTCTCCTGCTTCTCAAAAGAGCTTGTGTGTTGGATGACAGACACACCCTTCCTGTCCTGCTGTTGCTGTTGTTTTGGCTCAGTCTGTAAAGACACACCTTGAAAAACACAAGAGAAACAACAAATTAGTTACCATCATATTATATTGGTTTACTGCTTTGAATGATGACAATTAATTGCTTTGCATTTCATTCTCATGTCTGTTGTGTAGTGTAATTTAATTTGTTTTTTCTTTGCTATACATCATTGATGAAGACACTGATATGTCCTTTTTTGAGTATATGTTATCTTTAGCTATTCATGTCTCAGATGTTTAAAGCTAAAAAAGAAAAAGTATGCAAGAAAAGAGAGTTATAGCTCACATACGAAATTGTTATAATTTTACCTGATACTGCAGTTATATAACACAAACCTGAGAGGGCCTGGCTGTGCTCTGGTCTTTTTGGCACAGGAATGAGGCCTGCAGAGCTGTCTGACATAGTAGCAGATCCAGGACTGGGAGGATCCTCCTCCAGACTTTCTTCTTTCCTCCTCTTCCTCACAGCCATGGCTAGTGCTCGGAACTTATAGTGGATCATCATTTGGGGGCGATCCTGCCTGCATGTTTTGCTTGCATCCGTGCTCTCTTGTTCTAGTGTTTGCTGGCGTGGGCATATGCTTCTGTGGGCCTCGTAGCCTTCACTGTGTTGGAATTGGGCCCCACATGGTTCACATTCAAACAGGCTCGGGTTCCTTTGCTGTTGTTGTTGCTTTGGCTGCCTGGCTAGTTCAGCACCTCTGGCTGAGGACGAGGAGGTGAGATTGGCCTCCTCCAGCAGTAGTTCAGCTCCCAGAGGAACTTCTATAGCGGGCTGCCGCCTGAGCATGCGCTGGACATGGCCACCCCTCATCTCAGCTACCACTGCTTGCTGCTCATCAAATGACTGGCAGAGACGGTAACCTCTGGGAGACATGGTGCCAGAGGTGGGGGGGTCGCCTTGGCTGGTAGGTGATGGCAATGATTGGCTTCTGAGCAGAGGCACTGCTGACAGCTCATGCGTACCTGGTGGATCTGCCTCAGGATTGTCTTGGAGCATCATACCACTGGGGCCAGGGGGTTCTCCTTTGGTATCGAATATGTAGGGATCTTTAGGGGTTGTAAATTTGGGTGACTCCATGCTGCTCTTCCTGGACAGAGAGGAGCGTCTGGGTTTTACACTATCAATCTCACTGGTGTCTACAACCGCTTCATTGATAGTGATAAGCTTGGTAATGTGCTCTATTACTTGGGTTTTGGGTACAGCAAAGGGAATACTCTTGTCCTCCATTCCTGTGGAGGAAAGTGAAGAATGAGGCTGCTGCTGCTGATGGGGACTGCGCTGCTGCCCTCCCAGCCGTCCATATTTCCCTAGAATAATTTCTGCGTAGGTTTTGGCACTGGCACTAGGGGGGCTAACTTGGGACAGGTCAGTGCTACCTGATCCAGAGAAGTAGCCAGATTCTGTGCTGCCCTTACTACCAGGGCCTAAGGAAGAAGATGAGGTGGAGAGGGAGGAAGGATGGTCATCAGGAGAAGCCATGGGGGCACGTTTCCTTTCACTAAGCCTCAGTGCCAGTCTTTGCTTGATGGCCTGGGAGTCTTCAGGCCTCTGGGTCTCCTCTGAGCTTCCCAGCAACTCCTTACCACCTTTCCTCTGCTGGCCAAACATCTCCTTAGAAGAGGATTTTCTGTGTTGACCAGTCTCTTCTTCAGACTCAGTGCTTTCTCCCTCTGTGTGTTCCTCAGGGTCTTCTCCAATGCCACTGCCCTCTGGTCCACTCAAACTGGGCTCATCACGACTGGATGCTAGGCCTGCTTTAATGCGATGGGCATGGGACTTGCGGTGCTTATACAGGTTGCTCTTGGTTTTAAAAGAAAAGCCACAAGGGACACAAGGGTAGGGTCTTTCTCCTGTATGGGAGCGAATGTGTTTCTGAAGAACACTTGGCTTGGCACATGGACGGCCACAGTAAGTGCACACATATTTCCCTGGTTTTTGAGGTTTCTTCTCCCCTTTTCTGGGTGAACTGACCCCTTCATGGGCCTCTTGGGTGGGCTGAGATGGGACTCCCTGACCATGCTCACCCCAAGTGGAGGAAGTAGAGGGGAGGGATGACATTGAGGAGGAAGCTGTAGAGAATAAGCTGCCTCCTGAGGGACCTGGGGTGTCTGTATGTTGCCATGCTACTGCTTGCTGCTGCTGTAACCGAAGCAGGTCAGTGTGTTTTGGTTGGCGATATTGCAGGCGGCCCAAGGCTCTGTGTATAGGTCGAGCATTAGGGGGCTCCTGGGGCTGCAGAAGTGGACAAGATCCTGCTGAGGTTTCAGCTAGTACATGCTGCTGCTCTTGCCTTCCAGAGCGCTCCCCATCAGCCGGATGGCCGGGCTCAGCCTCCATAGAGTGGGGAGGAGGCCTCAAAGACACACAAGGAAGGGCTCTTGGAGCCTCATGGGGCTAACCGCATGGCAGCAGAGAGGTCAGAGGCAGGGGAACATTGACAGACTAAGCTGCAAATAACAACAGTGGGCCTTTTTTAGTATGGGCCAAGAGTTATTCAAAACGATCAAATGAGGCATCATTAAAGGGTGCCCTGGAGCTGCATGGATTCAGGTAAACATAAATCATCTCTTTGTCCAAAGCAGCTCTGCTTCTGCCCAGCCTCAGCCATTCCAACAGCCCTCCCAAGGTCTTCTCTGCATCTGCTTTGTTGATTGTGAGAAGTGTTGACCATTCAGCTTCGAAACGTCTCTGAAGAAAGAGAAAAAAATAAGGAGGGAATGAGTTACTAAAGTGTTTATCTACATTTGACACAATTGTCTTTGGAAAAATCTCTTGTGTTCACATTGAAATCACTGTCTGTCAGAATGGTAACCACAAATCACCAATCACTCATTTGAGTCCTCATATGGACAAACGCCTTTAGCCAGAAGCCAAAGCTGGAAGCCAAAATCATTTGTCCTATTAGCAAACTCCCTATCAAAAATCCCCCATGTATTATACTAAATAGTTACATTTCCTGGTGTTATGTTGATTGACGTCAGTGTTATGACAACATAAGTAGGTTAATTACATGTTATTGCTCCCTTTACAAGTGGATAATGTGCAGTGATTCAAGAGACAGAGGCACACCTACTGTAAAGGTATTTAGAAATGTTTGGATGTTCTGTTATTGTAACACTATTAAAGGGTGCAATGATCTGATTGCATAGGCATCTGGTATGTGTGCATGACTACATACCGTACTGTAGAAACACTTGTGAATTCAATTAAAATGTAGATAAAACTAACAACTCTCTTCTACCCAAAACAGAAATATCTGATACATATCTAACTCATGACTGGCCTACTCTGCGGGAGTCAGAGCAGCTCAGGGCCAGGCAGGCAACATCCACAGAACAGGCGCCAACAGAGGAGGCCAGAGAGTCAGGAGCCAAAGGAGTCAAAACAAATGAAATACATCACATACTTATCTGATGTGGCACTAAAGCTGAAGGGGGTAAATGGATAGGTGCTTCCTAGTGGATAAAGAGACTTGACAGCAACTGGGTTTCAGCCTAAGCTCATCACACTCACTGGTGATTACACAGCCACCAGGGTGCAGTGTTTATGAGGGGCCAAGAGTGGTGGCTTGTTAGGAAGCCTCTTTTGAAAGGGTACTGTGAAAACTTATATCAAGATAGATCTATTGCAATATCTCCCACTCACACACAACCACAGAGCTGTGTTTACGATGAGCCAAGTATAACTGATCATAGAGACTTAAGGGCACAATGAAATCTCCTCTTTTATCAAGATGTATTTTCTGTAATACTCCCCACTTACTAAGAATCGGTGCACTTAACTCAAGACAGATTCTTGTATCGCAGCCAATCAAAACACTATATGGGATTGGAAGGGGCCAATCACAACATTATCACTGAGCAGCCATGCCCAACCACTGGCAATTCCAGCACTGGCTCATCCAGAGAGTCAATCATCTTCCAGGTGATTGACATTTCTTTCAACCCAACAGCTCAGTCAGACTGGAGATCAGAGGTAACTGAGGGAGGATGCCACGTGTGTTCACCTCAGAGCTGTCGATCTTTCTAATGGTGTACACAGTGTGCACCATCTCTGACAGCCAGGACCATGCCAGAGAGGATAATAAGAGAGAGCGGTGGGTAAAATACAGTTACTGAAAGGAAGTGATAGCAGAAAATGCATAGATGTTGTGTAATACAAGAAATATGCATATGACGTAGGAGTAAGATAGAGTGCAAGATTAAATGAGAGGTGACAGAGAAAGAGAGGAGGGACTGAATCAGTGATCCAGTGTCTGAAATAACAGGCCCAGCAGAAGAATGCAGCTGAAAGTGCCAGTGGTGGCGAAGCAGCACTGACAGTTTTTAAAAATGAGTCACATTTTTGCTCTCTCCATGTGTCTAAAATAACACTCTGCACAGTCAGCCTTCATTAGAGCCAGTTTACTGTGGGGGAAAAAATAAAGAGAATCATTCTCCCTCTTGGAAACAACTTGACAGAAACTCTATCTCCATGTTCCCCCACGTCTGCAGCGGACTGATCATCTGTTTAGAGAGCGTCTCCAAGAAGACCAACACTTTGATTACCGCAAGCTTTTGCCATCAGCGCAGTAATTAGGCAGCATGGCAAAACAAATCAACACCATTAAAAATCCATCCATCCATCCATTTTCTTCCGCTTATCCGGCTCCGGGTCACGGGGGCAGCAGTCTCAGTAGAGAAGCCCAAACCTCCCTCTCCCCAGCCACCTCCTCCAGCTCTACCCCGGGGTTAAAAAAATCTCTTTTTTCTTCCAACCTTTCAAGACTTTCGTATGAGCTATCACTTTTTCTGCATTGAGCTGTTGCGCCAGAGACACATTGCTTTTTAGAGTTACATGTAAATAAGGTAGATTATGGAGGCAATGGACCTTATAAATTACTTGCATCACATCTTGAATAAGAGGTGTTGCTCGTTGCACACCTGAGCTGTGGAGCCCTAGAACATTTTTGTCTGAGGACACAGATATCCCACTATTGGAAAATATACAATTTGTCCTGATGTGGATAAACCATACCCACTATCACTGGTGAATGTGAGCAAACTGACAAGAAAAAGTTCAAACATGGCTAAAAATGTAAAAAAAATAAGCAATTTGAAAAGAATAATTCTGAGATACACGACTTTAAGGCCCCTTTAAAGTTATGTGAAATTTCACTGAAGTCTGTCTAGTGGTTTTTGAGGAGATGTGGATAGGCTATTCCCGCTATGGGGGGACTGGGTAGTAGGTATGTCTGTCTGGATGTGAAGAAGAAGGATGACAGATAGAACATTTGCACAAGAAGGAAAGCGCCCTGTCTTCCTCACCTCCCCTGCACTAAATGCCTTCGATCATGTAGTTGGTTATCAGAGTGTAAGTTTGATGACCCCTGGCAAAGCTGTTGATGCAGCCCTTAAACAGGGTGATTAGAGGGGTTTAAGGTTGGGGAGAGCATTACTTGCATTATTCATAGCAGTCTAGTCAGGGTCTTGCCAGGAAGATGAGGGAGAGAAATACCATAGTTTAGCCTACATTGAACCAAACACACACACCGTGCACATACAGAGTATAGTACTACTCAGAGCAATGCCAACTAAAACACAGCAGCCCTAAATCTACTCTGACACATCTGACCTGCAAATCAGTGACAGTGTCCTAATGTGGCCCTACCCTGATTCCAGTCAGGTGATCCTCCTGCTGTTTGACAAGGGGTTTCCTTTCTGTTCATCCTCATTCCTCAGAGATGACTTGTTATTTACTGTGCCTATGACAACACAACAAATTAATGCACAATGGGCTTCTAAAGTACAGCAGCATGAAAAGCAACCATTAGTTCAGTGATGACAGATGATAACGATGAGGCATTCCATAAGAATCCCAGATTATATAACTGTCTAACCTTATTCATGAGGGTGTGTCAAGGGTGTTCTTCACTGTGCTCTATTTTTAGCCTGAGGTGTGAACAGGAAGCCACTGATGCAGCTGTTTTACTCCATGTTCTCTTGAATGGACGTGTAAGATCAAAACTGCAAAAACCAATAGTAGCTGTTTGCCAAACAACAGACTCATGAGCATTTTATCCCCTCTCCCTGATTTCCACTTCCAGTCCATCTTCACCCATTGTATGATAATTCACAGAGCAGTCTCATGCTGTTATGTGTTGTGTGAACTCTGGTTTCTGGTGTCTGTGCCTAAAATGTGATTAACGACTGATCCACAGAGAGAAGAGCATGAGTGAGGAATGTGTGCAAAAATGTGTGTTGCATGTGTGTGTGTGTGTGTGTGTGTGTCAGCATTGTCAGCAGAAACAGGCACTGATGCAGGTACCCGAGGGAGCCCTGACACACAGAAGAGCTCACCCTCCACATCCTTCTCACACACACACACACACACACATGCTGTCATACACTGTCTCCTCATCTCTGCTGCATCTACTGAGTCCAGCAGTTATACTTTTAAACCCCATAAAACACATATTAAGCTCAATTCCTGCTCAGTAAGTAGCGCAGGAGCTTTGCAGCGGTTCGACAGTTTAAACTTCATTATCACGCACAGGAGAGTGCAGCTGGCAGACTTTGCATCCATTTCCTCATCAAGACCCCGACGTTTTCATGCAGCTGGTAATGATGGATGCAAATATGGGCTAAATATTAAATTACCTTGCGCCCTGAGAAAAAAGAAACCTTCTTAAGTGCTTTTAAAAAATAGGCTGTCATCCCCCCCCCCCCCCCCCCCCCCCAAACACACACAAATACACACATACCATCTCTCTCCCCGTTTTCTCTTCCTGGCGATAGCCTGGTGCAGGTTCCCATGGAAACCAGTCTACTCTGAGCAACGGCAGATGGAGAGGGAACTGGAGGTCTAAATTTATCTCCCAGCATCCTTTCTGACTATATATGCAGACTGGCAGCAGGAAGTGAGGAAAACGCTTGGACTCTGCATGCATTAACAAGCTGGCATGACCCTTGACATCTAACCCTCTGTGAGTGTTGATAGGTTGACTTTGCAGCAGAAAAATACATATAGAACCGTCTGTGACAGTTTGAACCCCAACAGTCAAAATCTCAAAGAAACAATAGAACATTTCATAATCCACAAGAGCCTCTACAGCATTCCTGAAGTATAAGGTAAATGGAAAGTTAAATAACAGTGTTTTCCCTGCCACCACCACTAAAAACTGAGCTGCCAATCAAACTCAGGCCCCAAATCTTAGTAAGTCACACTAAGCAATCACAGAACCACAGAAACAGTTTGGTTTGACTGGAAAAGAAACCCAGTCCACACAACCAGATGCCAGAGAGAGCATAAAACCAAGAGTCACACTCACAAAGGGAAGTCACTGCTGTCAATAGAAGCCACACGCTAAGGAGGACACCGTCTGAAAAACACCAAATACCAGAGCTCTCCCTCACTCTCTCTCAGCGCTGAGTGGGATGCATCGGCATCGCCATACCTCTGAGGCGAGAGGGTGCCGAGACGGATTTCACAGGGCTTTGATGGGGCTGGCAGTTCACAACCGTTGCAGTGTTCACTTTGATTAAACACAAGCCAGTGAGCTGAAGGTCAATACCTTTAAATTAAACAGTGACATGGCAGAGCTGGAGTTTCAATAATAACCCTGCCAGTGGAAAATCTAGTCCTTGATTTAATGAACTGTAAAACCAAAGTGACCACAACTTGGCTTAAATTGCAAGTAGCAGGGTTTTCCAACACTTTATTTGCAGCCAGTAACTTCAGGGATGGAAATCATCGTTTTGGTTTCAGTTTGACAATTTTAACTATATGATCCAGAATCTGTCTCAGAAGGCTTTGTCTCTTATAGGGAGATGAGGTCTATCCTTAGATCCTCCATTCAGATATGGAACAAATTGCACAAAATTTCACAGAAAATAAGGACAAACTTCAGGCAAGATCGACATAGACTCTAAACCAGGCATTCAATAGGAATCTTGTACCACAAAGGAGACTCTCCCACTTTAATGAAATCTATAAATTGTTATCCTTGTATTATAATGCCCATGCAGTTCAGTGACACCCTTTGACAAGCTAAAACACAGGAACAGACTCAGGAATGTTATCCAGTGAGAAAAAGTCTTTCGACTCTCTTTGACATTCACCTAAGCGGAAAATTTAAATTCTTGTACTTACAAAACAGTCCTGTAGGTGCTAAGTTTACAACAAAAAACATATCAAATGTTTAAGTTACACTTAGAACAGCTGCAAAGTAAATTAAGAATACGGAGGGAAGGAGAAGGGATTAAAAGAACAAACTGAGAGAGCGTCAGACAGAGATGGATTTAAAAAGAGAGGAAGTCAGAGAGAGGGATAGAGAGAGAGAGAGAGAGAGAGAGAGAGAGAGAGAGAGACGGATGGTGAGGGGAGGAGAAGGGGGGGTCGCAGAGAGAGAGAGAGAGAGAGCGAGAAAGAGAGAGAGAGAAACAGACAGAGTTAAGATTACCTGACAGAGCAGCCTGGTCTTCCCCTCAGAGACGCTTCATAGTCACTGTGAGACATGCAGGCAGAGCCAGAGAGTGAGAGCGGATATGACTGTTTGAGTGGGTGTGTTGCAGAGAGAGGGAGAGGGAGAGGCTGGGGGTGAGGCAAAAAAGAGTGATGGAGAGAGAGAGAGAGAGAGAGAGAGAGGGGAAGACACTATATTAATGTTTTCACTGTACAAATGTATGGGGAGGAGAAGGAATATGCGGAACAAACTAAAAGTGACTCATATTCCCGTAGCCTGAGTAACATCTCAAAGAAATGATACCGTCCTCTGTGAAATCACAGAAGAAGTGTCCACCGTGAAACCAAAAACACGCCCCTATAGATTCGGGACAGGAGCATCTGCTGCCGTTTCGTCAACTCGCCCACCTTCACCGGTAGTAGCATGCCGCGGATAGATAGGATTACAAACAGGTCTTACATGGGGTTTTCCCCTGCAACGCAAAACCCTAGAGGGTAATTATGACTTTCTTATCAGCAATGTTATCTAACTGCAGAGGTGGATACGGAAAAAATAAAACAGCAGTCTTCTTCCCACGTGACAAACCCTCAGCCTGCATGGACATGTCTCGTTTAAATCTTCCACTTCCAGCCAGAGTGCCACTGCGCCGCATCTGTAAATGCATTCCAGAGTGGCATCCATTCAAGCAAGCCCCCGCATTACGCAGAGCTCGGGCTGGGCCTATCAGCAATGCAACGCAAGAGAGAGGGAGAGAAACAGAAAGAGGGAGAATTGAGAATGAACGGAGGTCCTGCTGTTCCATAGAGCCCCCTCATTGGCAGAGCACAGGAAGTGTGAGTCACACACTCTAAAATAAACACACTCACAAAGCGACTAGCAGACGCAAAGAACGAGCGCATGGCTGGGCTGATCAGAAGTCAGGCAGAGGGAACATGGATCCTCACAGGCCAGCAACACGTGGTGGCCTGGTGGGACTCACAGCCAGATGACGGGATGAGTCAAAAGGAAAAGATGTTTCTCTTTACCTCCAATTGCTCCACTGCTTTTGTTTGTATTCAACCTTATCTACCATAGAACTGCTCTTTTGTGCTGTCATTTTGGTTTCACTCTCCTGTTCCTCTTCTTCTGTTCATGGAGCGTCCACATCCCCCCCCCCCCTTTTATTCTTTCTCCTCTCGACTGTGTTTCTTCTCTTATTCTATTTAGTTCTAGTCGATAGAGTAGCCTTACATGACTTGGTGATTACCTCTGGCTCCTTGTGGCTGCTGGCTGACTGCTGTAAGGAGGCTATACTGGCCTGATGCTGGGCTACTCTCCCAAGCTGCTGGGTTTGCATGCCGAGGCATTGTATTGTGTCTGCCTGAATGTGCTCATTGTCACCCTGTATAGCACACACCTTCTATACTGTACTTCCCTGTGAGGGACCTTCACCCATCCGTCATTCCTTTGTCCTCTGTTCCTCAGACTAAGGGTGTCTGATGGGAAGGTTGGGGAGGGGGGCAGAGGCCCAGGAACAAAACTGCCACTGTGGCGATGATTGACAGGAAAGCTGCTCTACACAGACGTACTGTAACGATTAGCGAGGCCGGGTGAACGGGCTGCAGAGGAGGTTCAATAACTCTGCAAACGACAACAAGATAACAGTTTGGAAGAAGGGGATCAAAATGGGAAGTGTAACAATCGTGAAGGTGTAAAAGCAAACATTCATGATGCTATAGCAAGAGATAAATGTATGCTACCCACTGGCACCGAGCAAGTCAGGCTCACATTTTGCAAGGCTGCCTTCATTTACAGTAATGGAAACAAGAGCCCCCCTGTGGTACGGTCAGATGACGCAATCTCATGTATATGAGACACACCAACCGATACAATATAATGCAGAGGTAAGCAACACCTAAAACGCAATCACCACGCTTTATAAGAAACTTCATGTTGTTTTGGAGCAGCCAAAGACTATAATTTAGACCAAATGAGCGGTATGCGCATTTACAGACAACCATACAGATGACATATTTTGGGACTTTCACCCCATAAACTGCAGACATGGGCAGTAAAACAGGCAAATTTGGGAGTATTCAGGGAAGGTTCTCTCTGTTCTGAGGGCAGATTATTTCAGACGTGTGGTCTTCCAGTAAACTGACCCTCCTCTGTTCATGCGACTGTGGTATTATGACAGAACCCAAATGCATATAAAAGAGGGAGCCCACCTAGTGTATAAAAGTCCCTGTGGCTCAGTGTTGCTCTACCTGTTTATGTTTATTTGAAATAAAAAAAATTGGATAAATGTAGCTCCATGCTTACTTCATTCTCGCCATCCACTTGGGGATTAATTGGACTGTTTGAATATATCTTAGAAATACACCTTATATGACATGTTTCACCATACGTTCCCATTTTTCCCATGTTAGCGATTTCAGTTTGAAAAAGACCGTGTGGAGCATCTGTCCATTGTCCCCAACTAGATGGAACAAGTGTTATTGAGAAGCAAGGGTGTGTGTTTGTGCATGTGCGTGTTTGTGTAGCCGTAGACAGACTGGAGACTTAACATGAACAATACCAATTTAGGCGAACTTCCACAGTGTGTGTGACTGTGTGTGACATTTCATGCATGTGCCAACTAGGTTTCGTCTACGGTCGTAGGCATCATAATAAAACAGACAAACAGTCGTTTCACTTTTCACTGAGCAGCTGTAGCACATTAGCTGGTCCTACAGTACCTCATGAAGAAGACGGTGAAGTAAAAACAATATTCAGGTAACATATATAACAACAAACCGTATGTTGGAGAAGAAAACCAGCCAACAGAAACGGCTCTGTTTATTTCTGTGCTAGCACAAAACCTCAACTCGTTGGCCTCTTTTACTGACAAGGATTAGGTTACAAACTGGGGCAACGATGACCTGTTAAGAAAGCCTAAAAATTCATTCACCTTCCCCTCAGCTGCTGCAGAAGCTGCAGAGCACTTTTTAGAGGTCCAGAACATTGGTCAAGTCTTTGTTGCTGTGGAGAAAACTAGTATTAACTTTGACAGCTATTTTTTTTTATGTAGTCTTAGTCAAATACCCGTTAAAGATTCTTGGGTTCATTGTTGTTGGGAGATTTGAGGGGTGTAAGCCATCCCTCTTGTTGGCAAACTAAATGCATCCCCCTTGTTAACCCGACATCCCCCCTCTATAACCCCTTCCTCCAGAGCCATGGCACAGAAGTTGCAGGCAGATTTGTAATTGTCCCTTTTTCTCTGGTCCATCCCTCCTGTTAAAATTTAACTGATTGTGGTCAATGAAAACTGCACATTTTTGTCTTTTTAAATCATCAGATTATATGGAACATTTCAGTCAATCTAGCTCTCATTCAACCACAACCGTTTTTTCCTTCATTCCTAATGTGTCTCTTCAGGTTTGTGGTTTTCTCGCCGCTTATTTTATGGACAAATTGCTTCCATTCTGAGAAAACTCTGCATTTGTTTCATTTTTCTCAGCGTCATTGTAACGAAAATACTCTTCCTAGCCCTGCTGCTGTCATTAACTTGATCCTGCTTTCTGCAAAATAGTCGATGAAAGTTACTCTGAGTCCTGTCTGTGCTCATTGTGTGCTTCCAGTGTAGCTCCATCTGGACCACATCACAAAGGAACATTGATGTATAGTCTGGGGAGGCAAATTATGATATTACACGACAGTTGTAATATTTCTTTATAATTCTAAATTGTATTCAATACCCTAATTAAAAATGTCTTGCTCCTCTAATACCTTTGATGAATGCTGAGGCAGAGGATATCTGTGCTTTTGTCTGCCCTAGAGCCATCTGCGCATATGTATTCTGTTCTTACACTGTGTTGAACGATCATATGTTGAGGCACACACCGACAGCTCAACAGTCCATGTCTGTTTCATGTCACCTGACATGACATCCACCTTTTCTCGCTTTATACTGCACTCTCAGCAGTGCAGTGAAAGTATACAGTATACCACTAGTTGCTGTGAAAGTAAACCAATTTGAGATCAGAGCTACTACATAGTAAGAAATGCATGAAAAGGCATGGGACGGCTAGTTTTAGTAATCTTGGGGGAGGCGACTGTTTATTGCTGTGAGGAGTAGATGTTCCATGCTCATCAGTAAATGTAGAGGGGGTTGGATAAATCTGTGAGTCAGCTCAGAGGAGAGCAGGTCGACTACCACAAAGAATTTAATTATCATGCAAAAAATTTATTGCCCTGTTTCTGGCTGTCCAGCAAATGGGGCAGAGTGGTTTGAGGCCACTGATGGGTGTGACGGGAGAGGCTGCGCTGGTGGTGTTAAAATGCACAGTCGTTTTTCATGTAGGTCAAGAACTAAACCAAAGCCACCACACTGTTTCACTTTGAAGCTGCTTCTTTAGCTGTTAGGTTTAAACTGGTGTATTGAAATGAAGTCCCATTCTCTACGGCCAAACAATTCAGCGATGTACTTTTTGTCAATGATTCATTGTGCAGATTTAAGCGTCTCTATGTCACAACAACAACCTTCCACATAATCAGAGCCAGTACAGCATGTTTGTGTTGAGCTATTAAATGGATTCCATCATGTTCCCAGACGGAATAATATGTCAAAACTTTGGAATACCATGACTCTCCTTCTAGGGCCATCATCGCATCAACATGGCAGTTTGGTTATCTTAGCATGCAAACAATACATGTCAGTAGTTCTACCATAAAATGTTTTGTTGCAGTTTGGCCGTTCGTTCGCACTTCAACAGCACTTTGGGGGCCTGAGAGCTCAAACTTTCAAAAACAGGTTCCAGAGTGTTTTGAAAACGCCACCGTTACCTTCGCTGAGCAAACTGGAAAAACGCTATTCCTCTGAAAACTGTGACGACACACACGGCATTGCGCATGGCATAATACGTTGTCACCCTAATAGCCATGCACAGACAGAACAAGTGGTTATTGTCATAATGTGGTCGTATGAACTTGGAACTTTTTTGAACACAAAGGAAAAACTTTTCTTTCTTTTTTTAGCAAAACTGTTGTCATGTAAATGAGATTTAAAATGGTGAAGTCAATATTATACCTGCTTTACATTAGCATGCTAGGATGCTAACATTATTATTTAGCTCAAAACACCAATGTGTCTATAAGACTACGCCACCTACTTATTTATTCATTTATTTAGTATTTAGAGTTTATTTTGTCATTCCCATGTTACCAATTACCTATGTTGTTGGACAGATTAAAAAAAATACAAAATACAGTTTGAAGCTAACAAAATTATGGTTTAAATAAAGAAATATTTGATCCAAAAATAAGTCAGGAAAAAATCAATAGTAATTGATGCTAACTTTAACACACTCTAGCGGTTGGCGTAAATCTATGAGCTCTATGAAGCAAACAAGTTAACATCAAGGATTGGTTGTTCAAACATACTGTTTTCACAGATCAGACAGATACAATACAGCCAGTGGAGAATGGACATGCAAACAACTGGCCTGTTAATGGAGTTGAGCATGCTAGTCTTTTGTTGATGCCAATCGATACGTTTTGTCAGCAGATGTGATATCTGATCCTGTAAAACACTGAAAGACTGACCATCCAGTTTCACTTAGCATCTCCATTTTTTTTTTTTTTTTACCTTGTGGGGTTTCTCTGCTTCTCTTTTCTCTGTATCCCTGGAAATTCCCTCTTTGCTGCTGCTCTCTGCCAATTTTGTTGTCATTTTCAGGCTTGCAAAACATTCTCATTATTTTGGACTTTTCCACGGTCCTGAACCATTAATAAGAGCCACCATCTGTATATGCAGCCAAGTAAACTGTAAATTATGAGGCAGGCTACCAGGAAACCGTATTTCCAGCGTTGCTGTGGGTGGTGAAAGGGAAAGCAGCCTGGCTCTGAGTAAAGTTGCTGATTGGCAAATGATACCACACAAAGAAATGATATACCATTAGCAATTTGGAACTGTGTCGTAAACCCAGCTATTATAGTTACACAGCATTAGAGTTCTCTTGTGAGTCTTCAGCATTAGATTGGATTCACTGCCTATAAGGGAAAATGCCCCTCTGACATGAAACAAATATGTTTAGGACAGCATCAGTGAACAAACAGACGACAGAGCCTCGTAGTGAGGCACTTTAACAGATGTGAAACAGTTTACCAGTTTGTAAAAGAAGCTTACGATGCCTTTAGACAGCTTGACACCAAAAATCAAAACAGGGCCCAGGTGAAGTGCAAATACAATTAAAAAGTGAAAAAGCATTTTTTTGGGGGGGGGGAAAGTGGGAGTGGGTAAATATAGAAAGAGGAACTGAGATTCTAAAACGCTGTCCTCCCTGCACCCACAACTTTCACTGATGCGTGGACGTCAAGATCACAGTGAAATTCTCCCACGCAGGCTACCGTACCCATCATTCACAGTCGGCTGCTTTATATTTTGCTCTCTTCGCCATCTTCAGTCTATCAGAATTCAATCCACCAGGGGTTTATGCATTTCATTATGTACCTACACCTCAGTTTACAGGGTTTTGTTTTTTTTCTGGTCTATTACGATTAGAGAATTTTATGAAACAATGAAATCTGCATGCTGCTCAATGAAAGCCACATTTGTGGAGAGTAGAGTAGTGCATTATTTTTGTTTTCACTGAGGTTATCTATTTTTCTATGACGTCGCCTGAGTGGATTCCTCCCCGAAGATGGGAAGGCCTGTGCTAGTTCTTCTTTCTGCAACTGCTGTGCTGCATCCTGTGTGAAGTTGTGCATGAACATGGCGCCATGCTCTATCTTGGCATCTCAGTAACCTGTGACAATGATAATTTGAACTCGTATGCCTGAGCTGCTGTTGCTTTCAGTGCCGTCTGCACAAACACAGACACAGTTAGAGAGTCAACAACTGGAGGCTCAGCCCGAGTGTGTTCAAACATGAGGATCAGGCCACAAAATGTATCAACATGGCCTCCATTCCCCCCCCTTCCTCCCCAAGCCTCGCAGAGGGGCACCCGTCTGATCAGTTTACCCAAAGCCCGGTAATTACTACCCACAGTGACAAACAAGTCCATTCAGCCAGTGTTTGTTTACAGTTTACTCTCCATCCTCTGCTGTGTGCCCCCACTGTCCATTCTGCCCGGTGTCATGCTGCATTAGTGGACTGTCAACAGCAACCCTCCTGTTGCATCAATGCCTTGTCAGCTACCCTTCAAACCTGCACGTACAAATACCAAAACCCCTCTATTTACGTTTGTGTCTCTGAGAGTGAAGGTGTGTGTGTGTGTGGGCGCATGTGTTAGAGAGAGAAATGGACAGTGTGATGCAGACAATAACAAGATAGAGGAGAAAGAAGTGTGTGTGCAAATGCACTGCGGAGAGTCGTATCTCTTGTGTATGGTCATTTGTGTGTCAGTACATGGTTCCGGCCTACAGTAGTGACGATCTGCCAACTGAGGCAATCTTATAAGCAGCTATCAAATGTGTGAGTGGTGTGCAGCCTCTATATCTTGAGACTGCAGCTTGAGGGCTGACTGAGACAGCTCATCAATCACACACGACAAACAAGTGCAGCTAAAACACCCTCTTAGTAAATCAGTGTGTGTGTGTGTGTGTGTGTGTGTGTGTGTGTGTGTATTTGCATGTGGAGTTTTGAAATGCTGAATCTACAGAATACATGTCAACAATAAATTGCACTAAAGGTTGCTTACTGCATGCATACTGCATGTAAGATTTTTTTGCTTCTTTCATATCCATGGCCCATTCCCCAACAACCTGAACCTTAATGTTCTCAATATTTCCCATGAATATACAATTTAAGGGCTGGTTCAGTTGTAACAGAACACATCTTCTTTCTTATCTCTGGTGGCGTCTGGCCCTGCAAATAGTTTTGGCCTAACTGGTTGTGATTTTGCGATAAGATTTTTGCCCCTGATGCTAAACAATGAAGGCTCGAAGTATGCTCATGAAAAAAAAAAGCAAACGAGAGTCATCTGAAGATAACGTATCCCGCTAACATCTCCCAAAATATTGTACCATAAATGCATCAATATATGACATATTCTGCATTCCTTCGGTGAGCCTAGAGCCGTGTGTATGGTTGTAGGTATATGCTATGGAGAGGACGACCAACCTTCAGAGTCACCTTTCTTTTCATGGAAAACTTTAAACATAAGATTTGTATAAAAATCATAAGATTAAGAGGAACAACTACTTATCATGGTTGATATACTGTCAGTATAAAGCTTGGTGAAACGTATGGTTTGCCAGATATGCTCAGGACAAGATAACCACCTTTCAGACTCACCTTCAAAATCATGTTTCAGTGGAAACATCAAAAAAATCTTCTTCTTTTTTAATTCAAAATGTCAAAAGGCACAATGACTTATCGTGATTTAATATATGTGTAAAGTTTTTGAGATATGCTCCTAAACAAACAAACAAACAAACAAAAAACAGATCACCCCATCATTTTTGACAACATCAACATCTATTTTAAGAAACACTGTCCTGTTTACTCTGGATAATTGACAGAAGTACTTTGGAGAAAATAAATAGTCTCTATGAAAACTGCTGACAGTGTGTTCTATGAATTATCCACACCAATAATTACAATGTTTCTGAAAGAGAATGTACCCCTGAAAGAGAATGTACCCCTGCTTTATTGAGGTGGAGGCAAACATCTGATAAAGTCATATCTCAAAACACGGGAAAATACAGGCAAAACTTTACCAAAACTCATCCAACGCTTTTTCAATATTTGGGTGAACCGACTCTTTTGTAGCTTTTAACCTGCATTAACTGTTTTTCGGCTGGGTCACATAAATATTCTTCATCTGCTTGTTTCCGCACTTCATTGACAGTAAAGCGATATATTAAAATCCACGATGGCATGTTTAAATGGCTGAACTAAGATATTTGCAGATGATATCATTATCTATTTGTAGAGCCGGGAGTTTCACTAGAATTTACATTAAGGTTCTGTCTGGTTGGACAATGTTTGTCTACGGTAGATAAATTTGTACAGATGGATCCACAGATGATTTGATTAGATTGGACATGTTATTGCTATTCTTATCTTTACAGTAAGAGTTGTCAACGACAGAGCGCTACAGAAATAGTGCCTTACTGATGAGTAACAAAATCTGTATTATCTGTAGGCTGCTTAGTAACAAAGAGCCACGGACAGTTAAACATGAAGTGGTGTCCAGTTTCTGTAACAAACTCTTAATACTGGGAAAATTTAAAGTTACTGAGTTACTGTGATGAGGAACCTTTATGTGCCTGTGAGTCAGATTTTACCCACTCTAGTGCAAACCAGCTGGCCCACATGGTGCTAGCTAGACAGACAGAAATGTGTCAGTGACTGTACTAATTGTTGCTGGGAGGTGCATTCTGGTCTGGCCAGTAGGGAAAGACACACACAGCAACAACATCTGGTTCCAGGGTACAGTAACAAACTCATTTTTCTGCAGAAACACAGACTGCTTCCGAATGAGATCATGTCATCATGTGCATATCGAGTACATGACACACACATTACGATGGACATTTTCTCTCTTGACCACTCGGACCATTCAAATTCATCTGGAAGGCGAACAAGCCCAAAGGTCACATGACCGGCATTAAGGGAATTAGCAGTGCATTCCTCCAGCTGTCATCACCTTGTAACGATCTGGTTAGAAGAAGCCCGACTCCAAAAGCCGGCTTGCCACCTCTCTTTCCTCCTCTCCCACCAACCCACTCGCCTTCAGAGCCGTATCCTCCTGCCTGTGCGCCTGATCACTTGAATACAAAGCATGGGAACAAAGATGTCCTTAAAATAGAGATGCTGTGGCTTTCAAAGAAGCACACTGCAGAGAAAAACAGAGAGAAACGGGAGAGAGAGAGAGAGAGAGAGAGACTGAGCAGGTTTATGGTGAGAAAGTGAGACACTGTATTGATGTAGGATAGGTGGCTGGATGCATTGATTTCCTGTTAGTTCTTGCTCAGTTATGTACGGCTGATTTGTCATCTGATGCAGGTTGAGGAACTGTCTCTGAACATGCCCTCAGCCAGGCTTCGCTGGCTTCTCTGCAGACAGTAGATATACGCATATCAGATCATTATGTTGCCTCTGAGAATGTTACCCCCTAGGGGTATTAACTGGAAGAGCTTTCTGTCAGGCCAGGTCACTTAGATAACACTGAAACCTCAGGTAGACCATTTGCTCAACTCGGGACGACAGGCTGGGTATCAAATAGTGATGAAGCATGATGAAGCCATTATAGCAGAGATGGCTCCCTTTATTCGTTCTAATTGGTGGTTTTCCATTACGTAATAGTACCTCCTCATGGACGCCGAGCAAAACTGCAGTGGCCTAGTCTTCAACGCGACGCACACCTTTCATCCACTTCTCATGATCCTCTCATTAGCTGTTTAAAGACAGGAACGTCTGAACCTCCTCATTATAACAGCTGCAATATTAAAAAAAAAGTTACTGTCGCTAAAGTAGCTTGGTTGTTTGCGTGTGGCGGCCATTGATTTGTGCTGTGCAGGATACTCCGTGTGTGCCGGGTATTGACTTTTACTGTTACTGTTGGACAGAGCCGGGCTAACTGTTTCCCACTGTTTCAGTCTTTGTGCTAAGCTTAGCTAATGTTGGCTGCAACCTTCTATTTAATGGACACATGTGAAAGTGGTATTAATCTTCTCTTGAAACTCTCCACCAGAAACAAGCATATTTTCCTAAAGTCTTTCAGGAATCTGAAAGGTTGGCCAGAATATTTTGCAATATCAGTTTTGGCTTGTGTGTAACAGCACAATGACGAGCTTTTATTTGCACCGAGATATTCAGGACACCTTTGAACTCCATTTTCATATAGAATAAAAACAAAATCAATGTTTCAAACTAGTGCTTGGTTTCCTGCTTTGCTGATGCACCAGCCAAATGAGGGTAGCTGAAAACACATTGCTGTTTGCCCAAGTAATCATGTTTTGAGGTTGGAACTGAATTTCTCTCATGCCATAAAAAAAAATATGTAGACAAAAAAGTGGTTCATGGTTCTTGATTTTTTTCCCAGGGATAAAATTCCTCTATATTCCCTTCAAAATGAACGATCTTGTGTCTGAAACACTGGCTATACATACACACCATAATCAACACTTAACAACAACACCATAATCACTTTGTTATAGTTTATAATTCTCCTAGACAGCTGACCAACAAGTGAAACCTGAATGACTTGTCTGGTCAACAAGCCTGTTAACTTACTTTTTATGGTCAACCTGTTTTTCTCCTGAAAGGTAAAACATTAAGTAGATTTCTGTCAATCAAAGCTTCCCAGGTCTCCACGATTGTTTTTTAGAGAACAATATTTGGAGAGGAGCTGTGTGGAGGTTGAGCTAATGATTGAAAAGTATCTCATTGTTTTTTTGTAAATGCTTTCAAATCAAGACAATTGAACTTAAATAAAATGTGGAATATTAAAGAGGAATCAGCAGAACATTGTCAGTATGATATATGGTAAAGAGATGAATGAGCTGAGAAATTAAACAGCTACTGCAAGTACAAGTACTGCAAACCTAATACAGATGATAATAATAATAATAATAAACTTTATTTTATAAGGGTGTGCCATATGTATCATCTACAATGATATCTAAGTGGCTGTTTACACGATGTGCGAGCTGACATTATTGGGCAAGTCACTAACTTTGAAAAAAACAATCAAAAACACACTTTGTGTGTCCACGCATTAATTGCCTCATGTAGCCGAGTCGGTTAGACCACTGCACGTGCACAATGAGAGTGCAAGCAGCGTGTGCAAGGTAGGTGTACATGGTCACAGCACCATAAAGTCAAGTTAGTGTGTCTGAAAAATGAGTGAACAAACAACGCCTGGAAACAAAACATCACCAGCCACGCCATCCACGTCCTTAGACACGGATCATCGCATGGGTGGTTTCCTGAAAAGATAGGTTGCCATTGAAGACAGCTCCAACTTCATAATCTCCAAACAAACCACCACTAAGAGTATGAAGAAAAGGAAAAGCTTCGGGGGTCAGTTGTCCACAGCAGGCCTAAATCAGCCAAGGTACTGGTACAAAAACACAATCTAAGAACTTTGGGTGAATCATTCAGTATAAAAGAGCCTTATGACAAGAAAAGCAACAGATAACAGGACATAACAAAGGCTGTCACCAAGTGAATCCCAAAAGACATCATTCAAACAGGAATGATTCAGTTTTAAGTAAATGAATAATGCATTTTTTTCCTTCAACATGTTGTTTCCATTGATATCATTAGTAGGCAACAGTTACAATCCTATTAACAAAAGCAAGCTAGTACAATATACAAATTTTACGAACACATCTTGAAGTATGCAAAATATCATCTAATTATCATTATCGACAAAATCCCAGAAAATATTGAGAGTTTGGTTTTTGTTAATATCGCACACTCCTAACAGACAGTCTAACAGGATACATTTCTAGAAGAATACAAAATGTGCTTCTACAGTAGATCCTTTAGATAGCAGATGAGGAAGTCATGAGCCTGAACCTACAAAATACAAAACAAAAGACAAGCTGTGCCCTCCAGTGAGCTGCTAAACCAAGAGTGGAAATCTAATCTGGAGACCATGAAAATCTAATCTGAGGACTGGCGAGCATAACTTTCAGTGTTGAAGCACCCGTATACCTTCAAATGGAAGAAAAGTCAAACTGTGCATCAAAGTTAACACAACACCTGAGCAGATGCAACAAAGTGAAGGAGGTACGGTGAAGAGCAAACCCACAGCTGCGGTTTGACTAGATTTTTTTTGTATTGTTTGTTTATCTGTCTACATTTTCTATTAATGTTTAAAAATATGAAAATGGACATGTTTGTTTTTTTGATATGTTAAGTGCAAACAATGATGCAATGCAATGCAAAAAACAACAACTGAGAACACTTTGGATTTTGTGGTCACACAAAAATATGTGTGCATAATATTTACACACATGCACAAACTGAAACATCCCAAAACTCAAACAAGCAAAAAAGTGTTGGCATACTTGGTCTTGTCAGCCCACAGGTTTCACTCTGCTCACTGTGGTCTGGCACGACTCAACAGGGGTGTTGTTGAAAGGGATGTCATTTCACGTAAACTTTGTGCAAATGACGACTGACAGTTCTCGCCTTCACACAGACATCAACATAAACTATCTCTGAGAGATAAAAATGCGACAAACTTACCATTATGAAGGTAGCTAAAAAAGAAAGTCTGTGACTAGACCATTGATAAATTCAAAAAAGACAGATGAAGTTAATAAATGTTATAAGTAATGTAGGGAGTTAATAACATAATATTTTTACACCAAGAATCATATTAGCAGCTCTATGAGGCTTTAAGGCAAAATAGTTCTTAATTTAAAGCGTGCCATTCTGTATCATTTTCTTCTTAAACCGTGCTAACTTATTCACAGTGGCACCACTGATGTTCAGCAAGTAATATTTAATATGCTCACCATCTTAGTTTATTCTGATTGCAAGTTAAAAATGTGCTAATTAGCATCAAAGTAGAGCTGGGGCTGATGTGAATGTCATTAGTGTTTAAAGCCCAGGAGGTGGACATCACTGATGTTTGGTGATCAAAACACATTCAAAGTTGACTTTTCCCAGGTGAACTTTTAATGTGAAGATGTCGATCATACTGTCATCACCATACTGTTGCTGCTGTTTACACCCAAACACAAATTTTGCAATTGCAGAAATATTTCCTGAGTGTATATGTATATAAATACCTGTATAAATTGCTCCATTCTAATTTTTCCTTATGCTATTCTATTGTAAATTGAATTACCTTTGTATTTGTATTTAATTACCTTTGTATATGCTCTATGTGTTAATCATGGAGGAGACTACAATGTTTTATTTTTATAATATATATATATATACTTAATAAATCAAAGTATTGGACAAATTGAAATTTTGACTTAATGATGGAGTAAAGAGGAAATTGAAGCAAATTCTTCTGCACTCGATCCAACAGCTGTCATGATATTTCACTAAATTACAAAACTGTCGTCCTCATGGTGGCATTAAATGAAAGGTCAGGGGATGAATGGAGTCGTTAGGATCGACAACTACACATTTCTGGATAAAACGTCATTAAAATCCACCTAAAAGCGATATTTCAGTCAGGCCCAAAGTCACAGAGAACTGAAAGAACTACATTGCCCTTCTTAGAGCCATCTAACTGACTGATATATGAAGAGGAGGAAAATAATTGCATCAATAAATAAATATGATCCTAAGATTAAAGGCCTAGTCTGGATTTAGAGGAAATATTTATTGAAAATATTGATATGGGTTTGTTTTGAAGAAAGAGTTGGTCGATGAGAGGCAGAATACAAAGAAACACAACGTTCACTGTAAAAAAAAAACCTGCACGGGGGATAATCTGATAACACTGTATGAAGACACACTGATACCCTCTGCAAAGCAACCTGCAGCCTCTGAGTTTCGCAGCTTCACTTGAGCAACAGAAGAGGGAAAATGTCTGAACAAATAGTCCCAGAAAAAAACATGCTCTCTTTCCATCCTTGCAGCCACTACAAAACCACTGAGCTGCCATCCAACCTATGACTTGTGCATCTGTAATACTGATAACAACATGACCAATCAATCATGCAGGCCAAAAACACACAGTTATGACCAATGAAAGAATGACTGTTGCTGGCTTAGCAACAGGGACAGCTCGCTTTCACAAGACTGGAGGGATCATCCATCACACAGACTGACAAAGACACATTATACTTTACCTGACAAAAAATATCTCCCATGGAATTCAACTCAAAAGGTTGAGACAAGATTTAAAATCTTGATAAATTGCTTGTCACGTGGGTAATTTTGACTTCACGTAATTGCACACGGGGCATCTTTTTTCTATACCCCTGCAACAAAGTGTTTGTGTGTCTAACCCTCTTTTCGTTCAGAGATGAATTGATTTCTAAACTCTACACCCTCCACCCCCCCCTCCTCTCTCTCCAAAACACTCACTGGGGTTTCTCCTGATCTCCCTCCGCTATGTAATTTAGGCACTCCCACTGTAATGGGAGCAGTGAGTGGGAACCCAGCCCCGCTGCTGCAGCTACTGTACTCTCAAAGACTCCTAATCAGATTCTCAGATAGCTGCCAGCATACTACCTCAGTAGTGAGACAAAGAAAGGGAGAGGAAGCTGAACCGTTACTCTCCTCGGCTGGTCACATGTGCAGCTCCTGCTCTCCCAGTGGGTGTGAGTGTCAGAGACAAATATTCACCTTGGAGCCACAGATGAACAGGGAGCACCATGTGCCCACCCGACCACTACCACCTCCCTCCTTCCTGCTAGTCTCGACTCTGACCCAGCAACCTGTCAGGGCAAGAGGCCTGTCCTCAGAGGACAAGCGCAGTGCCATTAAGCATATTAGGGTTGCAGAGTGTTGAGGACAAATCAAATCCTGCAGTGACTAAGCCCGGGTTGTTCCCTAGCAGTGTGCTGACAGAGCAAACCAGGATGAACGGAGGAGGTGTGGGACTACCTGAGTGCAAACATGGGGACTGCTGACTATTTGAGGTTGTTACAGGAGGATGACATTATAGAAATCACTGTGACACCTCCAACTCAGGAGGAGCTTCCTGTAACTACTGTCTTTCCTTTTTCACGACAAAATATACAACCACGGCTTTCAACGCTTTTTTCCCTTGATTTACAATCCAATAAATTTGAGCCTATATCACAGCACGTGTTGAGATTGGATGCAGAGGTTTAAATGGGTACAGTATGGAACTCATGTGTCAGACTTTCCCGTCTTAGCCTCAACTATGTCCCTAGATTCTGCCTCGTTCCTCATCTTCATGCACAGTCCAGCCCGTCTCATGCATCCTAAACTCCCCGGCCCCCCCCCTTTCCTCAAGGGGTGATGAAAACCTTGGCTTCTGCAACCAGAGGATAAACATGCAGCCTAAACATGTACTCTTTTCTAAATGTTTACTTTTACAATTACACTCGCTACCTTCCATCCAAAACCCCTCTGACAGGGCAATTCAGGCCAAGCAACACCATCATTTTAACATTCATTGATGACTGTTAATCCAGTATGACAGCGTGACAAATGTGACAAGAGATTACTTCACTAAAGCTGCAGTGCATTGTGCACTGTGCACTTGATCCTGGCTGGGGTGATTCACCTCCTATCACGCCTTTTGTTCGAACGGCAGGCTGGTGGAGGAACTCTGCAGAAGAAGTCCTCATCGAGGATTAAGATCTTCACATGAGTTAAACCCGAAAAACCAGAATCAGTAAAACCAAATCTATAAATAAGGTCAGTAGTACGGGAGAAGAACAACCAGCATATTTGGAAAACAACAACATCATTGCAAAATCGTATTGCTTAAATGAGGCAAAAAAACAAGGAGACAATCAGAGATGCTTTGAACTATTAGCTACCACTTTATTTTGAAGGAGATCTGAAAGTGAGCACACCTTTAATGTCACCAATAATTCTTCACTGAACTCTTGAAAGTGTTGTATTCTAACTTGAACCTGGTCTGTAAAATGTTCTGGAGGGTTTCGGAGGACAAGGTCGACAAATAATTTTTCTCATCACCTTTTGTTTTCACTTTGAAATAAATGCTAAAATCCAATCTGGCTCATCATCTGACCGTACCGTGTTTTTTGTCCATGCAGCTCAATCTATGTTCAGCGATCTTGATTTGTTCTGAGATCTCATCAATGGCGAGAGCTACAAAAAATAAAGTCGTAACAAACCATAGTTCTGGTTAATTAAAAACAAAACTAGTATAGCGTGTTTTCAATGCTATGCTACTGTATTTTCGATCTATTAGTCCTATAGTTCCAGGCAGCCATCGGTTTCTGATCACACCTGACTGGTGCCTAATACTAGACAAAATTCACCTCTGCTACCATTTCATTCTTTGCAATAATGAATGGTGCAATGGTGCATATCTAGATCAGTCTACAAAACACATGATTTTTACAAGGCCACAGATGCCGCATGCCCCGGAGTGCTCAGCTGTGTGACTGATTTGACTGATTATCATTTCAACTCTAGACCCAAGTAGCTCAGAGGCTAAAGGAATCAGCATCATTGGCTGAAGATTGTCTTCTGTCTCCTGTCTTTTCTCTCTTTCTGCACTGTTGCTGTTTTTCCCCCTGTCTCTTTAGGAAACGTACCATCAAATAGTGAAATTCCCACATGTTTGATGAATTTAATTAGCTGTGTGCAAAAGGTTTCCCAGAATCATTCCTCAGAACTATTTACAGAGAGATGTTCCAGTGTGCCTGGCAAAGTTTAGGGATACACTCAGTGAGAATTTATCTTGCAGATTAATAGTGAGCTATGAATGACCTCATACACTGCTTTGGCAGTACCAATGTACAGCAGTGTGGAGAGATGAGTCTGGCAATGATTAGAATATGACAGGCACTCTGATTTTATTGAAGTACACTGGTAGCCTGTGTTCCGTCTCGACCAAGTTGGGAAAGTTGTTTGTAGGAATGCTCATGCAAATATTGACCTTCAATTAAGTGAAACAGACGCCCTCGCTTACAGGCTGCAATACGGAGGCATCAGCAAAAAGACTGTGAACTTAAACAGTCATGGAATATATATATAAACATGCGGAGACATACCTACACACTGTACACAAACACATCTTGTGTAAATACACTGTAATTTGCACAGTGAACTCACATCAAATGGACAACAACTGCAAAACCCGATGCAGTTTGAAGCTAGTTTTAAATTCAAACACGATGTCAGCACATCAGTAGTATCTGAAACAGTTCTAACCCGACACAACCCACCAAAATGCGGAAGAGCAAATGACCTTCCTGAGTTAATGCAGTCGACCACAATCCTGCATAATTAACAGCATCTAAAATAAGGTGTGCTTTATATGACCTTACCTGACAATGTCAGGGTAAAGCCTGCCTAGAGGGACTATGTGGTAAATAACAAATGACATGCATGCGTGCCACCCACAGCCCCCACACAGACCAACTTCTTTTTTTCATATCTTCTTTCAGATATTTTGTGTATTAGGTTGTGCATCATAACGGAGAGTATGGGCCAAATGACGAAAAAGGAACACGCCTCAAAGCTACCAACGAGCCAACACATCTCTTAAGGAACATCAGGTATAAGAGAGCGTTCCTAAACTGTTCCTTAGTTCCTCACAGCATCAGGAGAGAGAGACAAAAAACACCCATGGGTTCTACCGAAGACTGTTCTGCAGGTCTAACAGGGCTGTCAAAGAGTAGAGCAAGAGGAGGTGGTCCACGGGTTAGTTAAACCGCTCCGCTTCAGTGACAGTCGCATAGTTAGGGGGGATTGTGCTGGAGCGTTGCCTTGATTTGCTCGGCAGATCCGCTGCAAGGTTGGAAGGATTTTCCCCAAAAGCCCTCTTACCCTCCTGCAGAGCAGAAATACCCTCCAATCCTCACTCGCACTTACTGCAGGGATGCCTTATGCTCTGAGACAAAGGACTCCGGAGAGGAGAGGAGACGAGACGAGAGGAGACGAGAGGAGACGAGAGGCAAAAACAATGAAAGAGGACAAGGAGAGACATACATTTTGGACGAGGTTAAGCAGTGACACGTTGTCTTGGCAGCTTTTAGTTAATCAACATAGATTAGTGTATTGAACATCTGGAGACTGTGATCTGTGCCCATGCAGTGTGTGTGCTGAGGGGTGTGGTTTAGGAGGGGTATCATGGGACCCAGAGGGAGAATGAGGTAAAGATATCTAGTTGTGTAATGTAAAACCTTGCCTGCATCACAGATCGATACACACACAAAGCATGCATCTGTGGCTAATCTTTCAAGGCAACACAGAATCCTCACTAGAGAGTCAGACCTCCTGCAGAAAAGGTTTGAATTTTTCAGTCGCATCTGAAAATCCAGTCAATGATAAGCTACGTGTGCTATCATTTTTTTTTTTTTTGCAGGCAGTCATCAGCCTCTCCCGAGCATTACACAATTACACAAACCAAACCAACAACATCCTGACCGAGCCTGCGGTAAGCAGCGCAACAGCTTACAATCACAGTTACACAACTCTGGTCACTATGGAAAATGAGCACCTGCACAAAAATGTCCGCACTATTGATACAAGACAAAAACATATTGTAACATGTACACAAGAGAACAATGGAAAAAGTAAATCTTGTCAGAATGACATATTAAGGCCAAGTTGGGGTTGTTGCAATGTGAAACTTGTGGCATATTTTGAGGGAGGATTGCCATTACAAACAGCAGGGCCCTCAACATTCCACTTGGCTACCAACTGTGCCAAAGTAGCTAATGATTAACTATTATGAAGGGAGTGTTTGAATCAGTAACACTCTTCTCCCTGTAAAACCTGTGCGGCCTGCCCCGGTTGTACATTATTCACATATATTATTACATAACCTGGACTGGTTGGCACACATGGTAGTGGGCCAGGCAGCCACACTAGCACACATACAGGGCAGACTCTTGTTCCCTGGCAAACGAGGAAATTCTATCTCTACTTGAAGGGGCAGCCAACACACTGGTCAGGGCAAGAAGCTGAGTGAGGGCCAAACACTGATAGAAAACACACACACACACACGATTCTATTAGCAATACATTACAAGACTGAAAGAATGATATAAAATTATACGGTTACTGGAATTATTAGGATTTGTGAAGTTGCCAGGCTGGAATTTTGTGATCTCCATTATTTGTATGTGAGTGTGTCAGTGTGTGTGTATACAGTTTTTTTCTTAAACTGGGTACCAGGGGCTCTATGCCTTCTTAAGCCCCATTTCCACTGCATAGTACTGTCTCTACTCGACTCAACTCTACTCTCATTTTTTGTGTTTCCATTAGGTAAAGTACCTGGTATCTATCTGGTACCTGGTACTACTTTTTTAGCACCACCTCTGTTATGGTTCCAATCGAGCCGAGCAGGAACTAAAAGGTCACGTGAAACGTTACAGACCACTGATTGGTCAATGCCCGGCATGCACGGAGTATCCTGCACAGCACAAATCAATGGCTGCCACATTTAAACAGCGAAGCTATTTTAGCGACTGTAACCTTTTTTCTTTTTTTTTTTAATTGCAGCCACTATATTGAGGAGGTGCAGACGTTCCTGTCTATGGTAGCTGATGAGATGATGAAGAGAGGTGGATGAAAGGTGAGCCTGCGCCCTCTTAACAAAATGTGGCACGAAGCGGAAGAAAGCCAAAGAATGTCCAGGCAAGAAGAAGATAAATATGGCAGTGAAAACAAGATCAGGACCATCAAAGGATCAATTGAGCAAGAATACAAGAAGAAGAAATAATAGCTGCCCCTCAGGTAGCCTCAGAATGCTCCATGTTCACCTCACACACCCTCAGACTCCATTTGTGTAGAAACATCCCTGGTGTAAGTGTGTGTGTGTGTGTGTGTGTGTGTGTGTGTGTGTGTGTGTGTGTACGTGTGTGTGTGTGTGTGTGTGTGTACGTGTGTGTGTGTACGTGCAAGTGTGTACTAGGGGTCTTGTTCCTGGTTCGCTCTGGTCTTCCTGGACTACAGTGGGTCTATTCTTCTCGGGTGCTTCAGAGATCAGGATTAATGACCAACAGCAGGGACATGAAAACGTTGTGTCCACCAGCCACCAGAATTTTTAAAGCCTGGAGTGTGTCACTGTGTGAGTGTGTGTGTTTATTTTACTTGTGTGAGACTAACAATTGTATCAGTTCTTCAGCTGGGACGTCAAATTTAGCCAACTGGTATTTGCTGGAGGAAATAATTCTCAGTGATTTTTTTAACAAGGTTTACATCCCTAGTGCTGGAGAAGATGTGAGCTTGTTGCATGGGTGGTAGTTTTCAGTGTGCTATCACTTGGTTTACAACCCCCATGGCAAAACGCACTAAACAGAAAAAAAAAATCTACCTCACAATACGTCTCTCTTATTATTGACTCTTTATCCTTGAAACTGTTTGGAAATACGGCTCAGACTATGTGTTATTTCAGAGAGTTACCAAAATAAGCATTTCTGCAAAAGGTTATGAATTACTGGCAGTAGCAACACAAAATGCAAATGTACTTCCCTTTTCATGAAAGATCTAACACAAAAGTTTCCTCTGTACACAACCTAAAGAATGAATGTTTGCACACATAGGTATTTGTACTGCACTCACTTATTATGAAATTCACTAAAATATAGTGAAGTAATTAAGATTCTGTACACAACTGTGAATGATAAATGTTACAGAATCACATTGTGGTCGCTACGGCTCAGGAGGTAGAGTGGGTCTCCTATTCTCCTATTCTCCTATTCAGCGGTTTGTGGCTACGGCTGCCCTTACAGAAGTGCCCTTACAAACTGTGTTGGAGGGGCATGTGTGTCCCTGTGATACTGGGAGCTGTGTTGTCAATAGCCCCCTGGCCGGGTCTTCCAAGGCGAACTGAATAAGACTGCGTTCACACTTGGCAAGTCAGATGCGATTAAAACAAACATAAACAAACAAACACAACCCCCGAATAGATGGGTTTCGGTCCGCTTCCAAACGAACTATGATGTGGTTTGACTGAAATATGAACGCAGCATAGACCAAAGGCCAAAAACAGGACGTGAATCACTTTCCTTGCAGCACACCTTCATTTGTGTGTGTGTAACGGAGGAATTCCTGGCCCTGTTTTGACTAGTTTATACATTTAATAAGCTCTCTGTGAGTTCTCAGCTGGTGGAAATACCGCTATTGACACACAAATCCAATGAACGCATTTGGCCCAGCACACAGCATTGTTCTGGAGGGTGACAAGCTCCTTCGCACAATATTACACGTCATAAATATGTCATAAAAGCTGTACAATCAGGTTGGGATTTTATCCACATGGCTTTTGGTTTTATATCTTTTGGTTCAAAGCTAAAAATGCCAGTGTGATCGCTAAGTGAACCCGGACTGAAAATGTTTTTCTGCAAAATATCTGAGAAATTCCTGCTTTGGTCCAGACCAAGAAAACCGACAAGTGTGAACTAAGAGTGATTTGAAGACTGTGTGTTTCCCTGTAGTTGTACAGGCCTAGTGGGCCAACAGGCCATAAAAAGTCTTTAATCTTTTGCTGCCAAACCCAACATCAAATATTAATGAATTCCTTTATGCTGAAATGCTTTAGTTTGAAATCACAGATTTGTTTCTGCTTCTTCCCTGCTCACTCATCCTCTGTTGTGTGCTTTTGCTGTCGTTAGCAACAGCGCTGATTATGTTAATTCTAATATGACTGCTACAAGATTCATGCAGCAAATAACTCAATTCTCTCTACTTCCTAATGTTGCACACAGCTTAATCTCTTTATTGTACTGCTGTAAGGCTCATTTCAATCA
Organism: Chaunax sp. Z400; assembly: GCA_037577475.1. Classification (NCBI taxonomy): domain Eukaryota; kingdom Metazoa; phylum Chordata; class Actinopteri; order Lophiiformes; family Chaunacidae; genus Chaunax; species Chaunax sp. Z400. The sequence continues at coordinate 16,240,712 of CM075190.1, forward strand.
TTTGTCCATTCAAAAATTTGTCTTATTAGGGGTTTAAGTTGAACTAAAATGAAAAATGTCTATTTAAGTGACTTAGATCACATCCACGATCATATTGTGGTCCTATTTAACAATATATGCCAAAAATGAAAATGTGGTACAGCATCAAGTCAAAGCACAGCACCAGCAGAGGGTCCAATCCACAGTTCAACAATCAATGGTTTAGTCAGCAGACAAAGTAAATTTGATGTTACACATGCAGAACAAACAACAACCATCATTTTACAGATGATAGCGAAAGACAAGCTTCCCATCAGCTTTGTCGAAAGGCAGGGCTTTCAAACTTTGATGCCGTTTAAAGTGCCATGTAGAAAAACTATTACTGCAAAGACTGGAGAAACTATATGATGATAATGCACGCGGGCAGCAAAGTCAACTGCAAATACGACTGTATGACTGCACACATAAAGGCACCACTTGTGAAATGCTGTCACATATTTTCTATATATCTGGTCTGCAAATCATTCTCTGATCTTTGCCCCAATATGTCCACATTAATCAAAAGTAAGGATATATACTGTATAAGGTGTTGAGCGGCTCTGTGTTAATCTCAACTTGAAGCATTGTCTGTGCCAAGGGGACACACAAATCTGCGCAACTGACTGAGTTCTTCAGTAATCAATGCTAATGTTGACACAGAGATACGTTTTCTTATTGTACCAAAAAAAAAGGTATTGTGCAAGACTACAGATTTACGATATTGTACACCACAGCTTTTTGTGATGGACTGGCACTGCTAAACTGTTGACTGGCATGGAAACAGGTTCTACAGCCCTATTGATAATAGCACATTCACTTCCAGCCTTTAAAACATGGTAATTACTCTTTACAAGCCACCCTCTAACGTTTCAGCCAAGGTTCGGTGTAAAAACATCAAATTAACTAACAACTTGTATCCCCCATGTTCAAGCCATAAACAACACTAATCCCCAAAGTCCCCTACATTTTTTCCAACAATCAGATGCTTAACAATGTCAAACAATGTTAGAAAACTGCAATGAAATGGATTCAGCACTCTCCTTGGGTGCCTGCTGAGCTAGCGCCTTTCCTCAGCCAGCACCACAAGTGGTCTTGATCTAAGCCAGAGCGGAGCACTGGAAGGCCACCACTTTGTGCTGATTCAATAAGAAATAATTACATATTGGCCTCTCTCCACACATGCCCCTTCACAACTATGGTCTGACACTTAACTGTATTTCTGTGCTGTAAGTTAGAGTATGGACCCAGAGGGAGGGGAAGGACACTGCAGTATTGTTGCAGGTATTGTTTTGTTTTTTTGTGTGTTTTTTTTTTAACATCCACAGCTCTTTGGATTGCATGGGGACTTGGGCATTGAAACGCCACTGATATGAAGAGGTGTTTCTCAGCAGGTCCCCTTCTTTAAGGCGATCACAACTACTGGTGTTGTCATCTACAAAGAGCAAGACACTTCAAGTGCTGTCCTGTAGCATTTAGAGACTAAATACAATGACTCCTGTAAAAACTTAATTTTTTCTGATTACTTAACCTGATTTCAAATAAGGCAGACAGACGGACAGCTAGACAGACAGATAGATAGATAGGTAGATAGACAGATAGATTCAATCCAGATCATTCAGATTCCTCACATGCACAACATATTACTCCAGCACTAAATTCACTGGTGGGTGAAAATATATGTATTGCAATGAAGCACGTCAACTTGATAAAGACTAGGCTGGATTTGCTGATTGATAAGTGGCCAAAGCTGTGAACTGTCTGGTTAACTTAAGCCATTTATCATATTACAGCGGATCGGCTCAGTACTAAAGCATGATGTCATCCCATAACAATCTCGTGTGGTCTAGCTTGGTGAGGTGACTAGTAAGTCCACAGGCCCGATGGTGAATATTAGTGTGTCAGTCCGCTCTGTTGCTCCCCTCAGACGGTTTGTTATTGGGGACAGACGGGGTGAATGGAGGTAAGAGCCACATGATGAAGCATATGCTGTCAGCTGTAAGTGTGCAGCGCCCCCGCCGCGCCGCTCCAGCCAACACTGATGCACGGCACTGTAGTTTGGACCAAAAATTCCTATGAAGCGACCTCTTCATGAAGTCTACGTACTCCCATTTTTTCCACAACCTTTCACGATGAGACATGAGGAAGCAATCTTTAGGACTGACACAAGTGGGATCCCGCGCTCAACTTCACACCACACCACCGCTTCGGTGTGACAGCCACTGCGACGTCACCGAAACTAAGTCATAAACGGGCGATGATAAAGCGGTTAATATTTACCAGTTTGACACAGTGCGATTGGTGCAGCCATTTATCCCGTAGTAAAAGGGCCAGATGTCCGCATTTCCTGGATTGCAATGCGCTGGATAGAGCTGCTCTCGATGGCCGCGTTCCTGCGGAGGGACAGCCGGAGTGGCTCGGGGTGCTTCCCACAGTTGTGTCAAACCGGACGCCGATGCCACGTTCAGCTGATCCCCACAACAAAACAACATCTCGTCCTTTGCAAAACGCACTCAGCAACTCCGCACCACCCCGCACGGCAGGTCCGCCGGGCACCGCCCCCCTCTCAGCCTCCACCAGTGGGCTGGCGCGTCGAGGCCGCCTCATGAATAAACCAGGAGGTGCTGCAGACAGCCATTGGTTTGAACGGAGCAGTTCCTGGCCAATGCTATTAATTCTAATTAGCCAAGCAGCCTCATGCAGTCAAACGAGAGTTTTGGGAGGCTGATTTTAAGCCATCATGTAACCACTAATCTGGTTTTCATTAGATCTCTCTCATATTCGGGAGCAATGCTTCATCTCCACAGACACGCTTCCCTCTGTCACGCACACAAGAGGAATCAGTTGACTTATTCTGGGTGGATAATGGGGCATTGTTTAACATCTTGCACACATTTCAGAGATGACCCTGTCTATCTGACATTCTCGCATGTGGGTGACCTATGGGTTGGGAGGAACGAGGGTCGCTGAGGTGGGCAGACCTGGTGGCTCTGACCGGTGCATACTTTGGTGTTTTGGAGATAAAAAATCTCTGAAAGGACAGTGGACGTCACTGTGATGGCGCACAGATAGTTAATGGGGCAACTGCTTTCAATAATCGTTCGAGGACAATAACTGCACATGATCAATGAGGGACACGCAAGCCTGCAGTCGGCACCCCTCTTTTGTGTCTGCATCAACATCTGCATCTTTGAGTTGAGAACAGCTACGCGCTGAAGAAGCAAGGGAAGGGAAAGTGGGAAAGAGGATGGGGAGAGGAGGGTGAGGTGGGGGAGAGGTGTACCAAAAAGAGAGTAGTGAAAGACAGTGGGAGGAAGTGAGAGACATAGCAGGAGACGGTGGAAGGAGGACTGGGACACGCTGTGGTGTGAGCGCTCCGTACTGCTACAATATGCCTCTGACAGGCTTATGTAACCAGACTAGGCTGACACTTGGCTCACAGCAGACGCCGGCTGCACTGACTGTTATATAACTGCATTAGCCGCTTCTCTGAGCCGAGCATGCGCACAAGAGAATCACCCCCCCCCCCCACCCGCCCACCACACACATAAACACACTTTCAGACTTTCCGACTTCCAGCTGAGAACACAGTGACTGCACTTAACTGTAGTCAGGGAGAAACAATGAAAGCAAGTGAGGAATAACCTCTGATAGTCAACAATTAATTAGAAACAAGCAGATCCAGCTGTACTAACACTGAACCCACATAACATTTTTCACTCATATGTGACTCAGATGTGTTTTTTGTTTTTCAGGACAGTGTGAACAGTTCAAATCCAATGAAATCTGGTCTTTCTAATCCTGATCTGGACCACTTTGGCTACGTTCACATCACCAGGACCGAAGTGACTCAGTTCCGATTTTTACCATAATGTTGCACAAATCTGCTCTTTTAAAGGCTGTGCAAACAGAACATCAGATATGAGTTACTTTCATTATGGGGGCCTGGATTGGATACATGTCTGATTTATGGTCATGTGACATGCACGAGAAAATTCAGATAGGAATTCATATGGCTTTTTCCATACATATTCACAGAGCACTGTCATTGTCAGCAAGCACTGGCAGCACGGTAAAACCAGTGGGGAGAGACGACAACAAAAAACAGATTGTCAGCTGTTCACAATTTGCTTTTGAAAAGCTGACAAAGTGTTTGCTGTCCTCCAGAGCAAAATGTCATGCATACAGTCGCAACTAGCGCGTTCACTTCGGTTTCAACACCATGAGTTGTCTCAAAAATATGAAGATTTTAGTTGTTGATGATGCAGATGACTTGTGCAAAACCACATCAGTGCATGCTTTTCTGCCTGTCATTTCTGAGGACAGATGCATTCACATTAGAACTAAAGGTCACTGGTAATTATGAATGTTAGCTGTCAAGATAACCAAATCTGATCCAGGAAAAAAAAACAGGATTTAACAATGAGGTGTAATTTGCTGACACTGCAGGCAAAAGTGGCCCATCATATCTGATTTCTGATCTCAGATGTTTGATTTTTTTTTCTTCAGGGCAGTGTGAACGAGCACAAATCACCTGCAATCTGATATTTTCATCCTGATACATACTTGATTCCCGCTGATGTGACAGCAGTGTGAACAGTCAGATCAGAATTCATGTGGCTTTTCTCTTACTGAGCATGCTCACATCAATGTTAAGTCATTATTCATCAGCTGTCAGCAACGGTGGACAAAGGCAAATATGGAGGATCGCAGCAACATATAGGAGACATGAGGTGGCAAATTTAATTGATGAATGGGACAATGACTCACTCACATCAGATTCTTTCCTTCTTGCCTTCAGCCTAAAGAGCTGATGGGCTGCCACCACCCTACTGTCACCAAACAAACAATGCAAGAAATAAATGCCTGCAAACGTATTTTATTCATTTTGATAATGACCTAATGACATTTTCTGTTGTTCACCGGCATAGTTGTTGTAATGTGGGGTCATGATACAAATCTACCCACACTGATGTCAGTTAGGTAGCATACGAAGATCAATGAAAACAGTCAAGATTTAAAAAAAAATCACATTTGAGAGAATAATATGAATTGCTTCACTCTCAGTTGCAGTGTCAACGTAGTGACCACATTTTGAAACAATTCCAAGACAGTCTTCACTTCCCATCATCCTGCAACAAGTTTCCCATCCTGAAAAGCCTAATTGGGGCTTAATGTTGGGTAAATGTTTCCAGTGCAGATGCAGTATGCCAGCAGGGCTTAACTCAATTAGCCTCCCCTGCATGCTGCACATAATTTGATGGGGCTGGATCTCACTCTTAAAACCCAGTTACAACTCAGACGGGCATTTAGAGGCTTTCTGTCAAAGAGGTGGTCAGGGGTGCACAATGCTCTCACAGAATAATGGTCATTCAAATCAGCATGAGGAACACTTGTGGCCTTCTATTCACAATTACATTATCGATGTACTAAAATAGTGTGATAAAGATGGAAGTCGGTGTTGATCCTTGCATTTCACTATAGAGGATGACCTTGTTTTTGACAAGCAAATGTAAAACGCAGCTAAATGCTGACAATTCTAAACTAATGTGGGAAAAGAGAATGGCAGATTAAGGTCAGGGATAACACTGTGAGTGATAACCATTGTTCCACTCAACCTGTAATTAAAAAATCCCAGGATGTCTAACCGAGCACAGCTGCAGAGCTACAGTAAGTGGTTCATAATCAGCACAATACAGCCTCTTATCTCTCATTACTACGACAAATTGCATGTGTTGATAAGAGAGAAAAAAGAAGGTTGGCTTTATGACACTTGAGCTATTGGCCAAAAAAGGAGTGACTTAAAACGATCACAGGAGAAAATCCAAGTTCACATTCACACCTGATCCCAACAGGTTGGCTAATGTGTACTTAGATGCTGTTGGCTGTATTCAGAGGCTGTACAATTTCAGACGGGTGTGTAGAGGAGTATAGTACTTAGAGCATGAAGCTCAGTCTACTGTCTTCATATACTTCAGTCAGTGAGAGAGAAATGGAAAATCAGAGGTAAATTCAAAAGAGGGAGGTGTTTCTTCAAAGTGAAGAGTGCGATTAGATTAAGGCTGGCAAGCGCAATAAAAGTGAGACAACTGAGAGCGTTTGTGAGGCCCAGTGTGCAGTGTTACAGCGTCATTGTGAGTTTATACAATAACGACAAGGCCTACAGCTTTGTGCACTGAAAAGACAAAACAACACATTTTCATGATCTTCTTTGTTTTCGTAGATTTTGCACCAGTGTTTTGTTTTTCAGTGAAATCTTGTTGAGAAACCACAGACCAACTAACTACATAATTATCATTTTCAGCAGGAATATGATCACATTCTGGATCTGCAGCAGATGTTTGATGTATGGTGAGTTTGAATCATCTTCTCAATTTCTTCTATGTTCCTAATTCCAACCTTCTAACATCTCATATTTATGCTCACTGATACACTGACTATGGAATTGCTTACACACACAGGTACCGTGATGCTTTCATTTTCCATGTCTACATCATGCATTTGCTCTTTATGTCTCCTCACCTCTGATGTAATTTGAGTTTTTAGCCCTGAAATGTGTGTTTTCGCACTGTGAACTCTTTTAAAATGCTTCCAATTCTTTCCTTTAGTGTGTCATAGTTGTTATTTTATGTTTACAATTGTGTGCCGATGTCCTCCCTACAGGGTCAGAGGAAGTCCTTGTTTCCTGGACTGCATGTAAAGGAAATGGGAATTCATTCTCACAACTTAACCGTGACACAATCCATCAATGCAGGATTTCTCATGGATGGGACGAGCGAGGGGTGGCATTGTGGGAGGGTGGAAGCAGACAGGAGGTAGAGTCCTGAACAGTTCCAGACGGTGCCAAATGGATTGAGTGACTGGGGTAGCCAAAACCAACAGGCCCCCGTCTGCCAGCCGGGCAAGAAGGAAATAACAGCACAGCTATGAGTACTGGCAGACTGCTCTGTCTCTATACCAGCACAAGGGCAAGGTCCATATTTATTGCTTCAATTTATAGTTACAGCTGTGACTATTAATTACTAGATAGACAAAGTTATGTGCTTGTGATTTAGCTTTGGATGTCCCAGGGAACTAACTAGCAAAGCAAACATTCGGCAGAGGGGCTAATGTGAATGTTAACTACATCACAAGTGCTGAGAAACTATTATGGTTAAGCAGCAAACAAGGGAAATCCAGCAGGGGACGTGGCAGAGTATCACATATAAAGGGTTACACTGTGTCCAGCACATGGTTTGCTTGTTTTGAAGTGTCATCTATAAATTATGAGAGAACAGAACATGCTGTGATTCTTCAGTAGCTCCTACTCAACCCCTCCCAACTCTGGTACCTGATGACTTAATCTATGGGCTAATACTGTAAATAGATACAAAAGACAGTGTCATGACATTGGAGAGCCAGGGAGATGTTACGTAGGCCTACACTGAACGGCATCCACGAGACCTTTAATCACTTGAGATGTTAACAAAATAATTATATCAAAGGTCAAATATAATCAAATATAATTTTTAAAAAAAACTGCTTTTATCAAATACTTTGCAGTTTTTACACATCTTCATAGCATACTGACAATTTAACTCAGTGTATTTGTATTGTTCTTGGGACACGACTGTAAAGCTTCTACTGAGATTCCATCAAGGCAAAGAGTGAGTGACAGATTTCCTTCTTTATTAAAAACAGAGTTTATACATTAACTACAATGTTAATTCCTGTCATAGGCCTATGTTGTATGGCATGCAATGAGCACAATGTAAGGCCAGCCATTACAAGCACATGTCAGAATTAAATTCATTTCGAAATGCAATACCACAAAAAGGCACTTAATAGTGTTTGACATATTTCATGTTATAATGTAACGACCGTGATTCTGCATAAACAATCCTTTTGTTGGGATATACTGATCTGACAGATTTTAAACTACAATATCACTTAGTAGAGGGCAAACTTCCTTCAAGCCCAAACAATCCTATACATCTGTCTAGTTCTTATAAAGTTCTGGACTAGGGGGCAGATCCAGGATCTGCTTCAAAATTTAGTGAGTTCTTTCTTGGCACATACCCGACTCCTCCACCAGATTTGGTGAGTAGTTTTTGGGTAATCCTGCCAACTAATAAACAGACAAACAAACAAACAGATGCATTTGAAAACATAATATCCTAGCAGGAGGTAACAAGATTTGAAATTTAAATAACACCAGAAAACCTTCGTTCATAATACTCATATGCAGCCGGAGCCAGAGGAGATCTGATCCATATGAAATGTTTGAAAAGAACATAACACAGAAAAAAGGATTATCTTTCTCAGGATTTTACAACAAAACATTTTTTTCACAGGTTCAAAATATTCTTGTCTAATTGTACTCATTCATATTCATATTGAAATCGAGGTAACCACTATATAATGTACCACCATTACAACCATCAACATACAATGAAAGTCAAGAGTCTCGATTAATCATTACTGAAATGCGTTGTTCTGTACACTGCAACAATTAAACCACTGTTGACTCGATAACACACTTTGAAACATTCTGGAAATAATGGTAAGCAAACAGGTAGTGTGGATTTTATGCTATCGCCTCCTGAACCATAATGCTGCACATCACGTACGGTTAACCGCATACATGTCTCCCTGCTGCAAACAGACATCTATACAGGTATAAATTGGTGTGTGTGTGTGTGTGGCGGTACAAGGCCAAACACAGTCAGACATGGAGAGGCACAGCACCAAAGATAAATTACCATAGTTAAAAGTAGACAAGGAAGAGCTGAGATCAGACTGGTGGTCCATTAGGACTCTCTAGATCATTAAGGTGTAATGACATGGATTGGCATATAGCCTAGCAGCCATGAGGAAACCCTGCTATGATCTCTAGGGTGTGTTATATTTGTCTTATCTAACTCTCACACTAACCTCACTCTGGAGCTCACAAGGAGGGACCTCCTCCTTGCCCCCAGCAACAAAACAGTTCTGCTAATCAGGGGGATTCCAGACCTGGCCAATCAGAGATGTCTGATGTAAGAGACCTTTCGAAGGGGATTCTGCAGCTACAATGTCTGAGGTATTGAGAAAGTGTCTTGTTGCTCAGTCTTTGTGATAGTCTGGCAGGAACATTTCAGCAAAAAGATAGCGGCGGTCACACGATCATATCTTATCCTCATATCCTTTGCCTATGAAAGAGAAGAACTTCCTGGAGACAAAACGATAATCAGTCAGGCTAAAAATAATCCACTTTCATTTTTAAATATCTGTAGTAGTTCTCACACTAAATAATCATAGTGAGATGAGCAAAACAACATAAATACAATAACTGCAGTCACTCAATGTCAGAAATAAAAAGTAATTAAATGCGTTTCCTTCATAATATCCTTTTTTTTAGGCCTCATTCACAAGGCAGAAAACAACCAGCTAAAAGACAGGGTGTGCTCAGCTGAAATCCCTGTCAGGGAAGATGACAGGGGCGATGAGGGTCCAAAGGTAGAGCCCAAGGCCCAGCCAGCTGGAGCTCATCTTCACCCACACAGCTGGCATCCTACTTTGCATGGCCTGGGTAGCGATGTCTGGTCTGAAGGATGACACAGGGAAAGGTCAAAGTTAGTAAAAAACTAACTCAACATAGCACATGTGCTGACATTTAAACTGATATTTTTCATATACAGTTAATGAATGATTGGAAAAAGGTCGTCAATGAGCTTCTGTTTTTTTTTTTGCCTGAACTTAGCTGATTTCAGAAAATGTCATAAAAAGCTGTGTGCACAGAATTGATAGCTTTCAGGTGAAGTAGAATGCCCCCTGGTGGCTTTTTCAGAGGCCTACATTACTTGTGCAAAAACAACAAAATTATGCTGATTTCGAAAACGTCGAAAGTTGTCCATGTTTTTATTTCAAAACTGACTCTTTGACATATTTGAAGAACTGTGCGTTTAAATGCTGTTAGTTTGGGTTTGAAGAAAAGCCTCACATACTGGATCTGTCCATATGTTTATTTTATATTTTAACAAGAAATATTTTAGAATTCACTTACTGGTACCAGTTGGTGAGAGTCATCATGATGTATAAAGAAGCCAGACAGAGGTGGAAGTGGAAAAAGGAGTAGTTGTAAGTGACTCCTTCCTCCTCATTGTCTACGGCCCTGCGTATGCCATCCTCACCCACCACGCCCTCTCCAACCATTCCTCCATCCTCCTCTGTCTGCATAAGCTTGTTTACCTGGGTATGACTGGACGAGCGGATACTAGGGCAGAAAAAGACAGTTTTAGCAAAGCGATAAGTGATAAAAAGCAGGACATGAAATGGAATTTGAGATGGTTTTGGCTCTGCTAACTCTACCTGGCATAAAGGGTGCAGAAGAGAAAAATGATCAGACCAACAATGCCCTGAGCATCCCACCACAGCACCGCTTCGTGGGTGCTGTCACCAGGTGTGGGAGTGGTGCTGACGTTTGCCACGAGACTCAACAGGCTGGGGTTACACTTTCGATCTGAAACATCAGAGCACAAACAAAGACCTTTTATTACTCTGTGTGAAAAACCACATCCAGGGTTTCGCATAAATTTATTTATTTGTGGAGGCCTACCACAATATTAATTTTCCATTTTTGAAGCTGTGTGCCCCCCCTCCTAACTCTCTCTTGCACATGAAAACATGAAACACAACATGTGCCCAGGAATATTTAACAACCACTGACGACAAGCTCCCCTCGCTATACTGTCCGGTATGAGGGAAGATCACACATCGAGAGAGAGAGAGAGAGAGAGAGAGAGAGAGAGAGAGAGAGAGAGAGAGAGAGAGAGAGAGAGAGAGAGAGAGAGAGAGAGAGAGAGAGAGAGAGAGAGAGAGAGAGAGAGAGAGAGAGAGAGAGAGAGAGAGAGAGAGAGAGAGAGAGAGAGAGAGAGAGAGAGAGAGTCTGGTATTATGTCCCTCCTGTAAATGCAGTGATTGTGGTGTGACCTGTTTTCCTACTTGTATGTTGTTTTAAGCATGTAAGTGCACCTTTTGGTTGGAGCGATGTTATTTGGCACTACATTTTGTAGTTTTTCAGTAAACATTAAATTAAGATGGATAAGTCAATAGAGTTTCAATAAAATAAGAAATAACCTATGAAATGGAAACAGACTAATTCATGTATTCTTTCAAATATACCCCCGACCCCATGTGTGCGTAAATGTATCTCACAAGTGTGAGTGTTGATAAAACTGACGCTGCAGTCACAACAAGCTTGCCAATTGTTGCCATTCACTTGGGAATGGAAGGTCACACGACATGAGACGAGGAAGGTGAGTAAAGTATTTGCAAAAAAAAATCCTATAGCAGTGTTTCCTCTAGGTTTATTGGTTAGGGACGGCCTATCATTTGTGGTAGTGGTAGTGTGTGTGTGTGTATGAGCGCAGATATTTTGGCCTGGTTTGCACTTTGGGGTCAGCATTTGTCCATCTTTGGGTTTGGGAAAGTTTTTATTGCATGTAACGTACTAACTTCATCCTCGACTCGGGTTGCTGTCACTCAACCTGTCTCCTCTACTTTGCTGTGTGTGTCTGTGTATGAAGCTGGATAAGCCACGCCCTTGGTAGGAACACCAGACCAGAGCAGGGGAGAGTAGAGTCATTGATCAGGACAGCGTAATGTATAAAAAATGCTCATGCTCTGCTGAAATGAAATGAGTGCACATATAAATTACGTAAACTCGATAAATTTTGTGCCTTTCATTTTGGGGCAGCGGGAGGTCATGTTGAGGGGGCAGGCCAGCCCTCTAACATGGATGGTCGGGGAAACACTGCTATAATACGTCATGGAATCTCACGTGTGTGATCAAAACGCTGCAGCAGATAAACAGCAAATACATATGTTGAAAGAAAAGGATGACAAGACACTCACTTGGATTGTTGGTCATTGCAGACCAAGTGACATACATGGTGTAGAGGGAGATGATTGAAGCCTGTAGCAAACCAGAGTAGGGCTGAGCTGCCTGTAACAAACAGACACATACATTAAAGGACAAAAGGCATGTCTGCACTAAGACATAAGAATATATAAAAGTAACAATGTTTTTTTTTCTCTTTTAAAAAGGGGGTCCGTCCAGACTGATATTTTCATGTTGTGTCCTCAAATTTCAACAATGGCACACCAAAAAAATAAGAAAATGTTTTTTGTGCCATTGCATGTTAAAGGCATGCTTCAGCATTAACATAAATATACAATGACAACACTTTTATTGTGTAACCAGCTATATAAAAAGAAGGGACGGAATCTTTGCCCCTTAGCATTTGTTCTGATGGCAATCTTTTAAAAATGACAAAAAAAATCTTTTTTGTTTAGAAAATGTTGGCCAACTATGAAAGGAAAACCAAAACAAGGAAAAAGTGTTTTCAAATGAGTCTACATTAGGATGGACTTGGCCTTGGGACTGGTCCACTCTGTACCTGAATCTTGGGCAGGATGGAGACAATGGAGATGATGATGCAGAGGATAAGGTTGAGGCTGATGAAGACCTTGTGCTCTGTGCAGTCATCAGGCTGTGTGTAGTAAACGTAGAAAAGCACCACAGCGGTGATAGCCAGTGCATAATAGAGGAAGGTGAAAGACAGCAGGCCTGGAAATTACATGAACATACATTTAACCACACGTATATTAATGTGATACAGTCATAGAAAGCAGGGCAGATCTATCTAATGTAATATTATCTGATAAAATAACATGTACTTCAACATGGCATGGCTGTTTTCAAGTGAATGCTGTACCTGCGAACCAGCATTTGTTGTCACTATTTTCAGCATTTTCTACCCATACTTTGTTCCAGGAGTGGGCAAAGTCGATGAGAAGAATAAGTTGGATTAGAATGAAGATGAAGGATCCCACAAGTCCGAAGTAAAACCACACTGTCAAGCGGAAATGAAACAGACACAGCTGATAAGACTTTCCTAAACCTGGTGATCGGTAAAAAGACATTTCTCCTCTGCTTGAGTCTCTGAATCAAGTCAGCGCTCAAGAAAAGGAGAAGTATATTACTGTTTGTTGAAATTCAACAGTGTGTGTTAGTACCAGTGTGAAATGTTCCATCAGGGATGAAAAAAGCTCCAACTGTAATCCCAATCAGGATCAGAAACTTAAAGAACCAGAACCTGAAAAACAAATAATTACAAAAGTCACCTTCTATGAAATTATAGTATGCATGTTTTCATGATAAAAAAAAAAACCAAGAATATTTTCTCAGTTTACTGATGCTGAAAGAATATTTGAGACTGATAAAAACACATTTAATCAAAGCTTTGTTGATAAATACTTCCATAATTATACAAGATATCTGTCTATTAACAAATAAATCGATGTAAAACTGCAGAATCTTTTGCCGGTTATTGTCACACACTTTTAAAAATGTGTTTACAGTATTAAAATAGAATTTAACTGTTTCATTTACTAAATAAAAACGAAATGTGACATTATGATCAATTAGTGAATATATTTTAACCAACTTTTTATGTGAAATTTTTTTGATTTTATTTTTAATTTTATGCCAATTTACAGTTACAAGGCTTTCATTTTGGATCACATTTGGCATCTAAATTCACAGTCAACTTCTGTAAATTTACAGATACTTTAAAAATGCAATACTGGAAAAATCTATAAAATAGAAAACTTTTATAAAATGACAGATATTTTTCACAGTATGCCATCAGTATAGCAAACAGACAAGAGTTACACAAGAAAAACTGACTCCCTTCATCCCTGAACACATGTATTCACATATAATCTCAATTAGCACTCGCCCGTTTTGAATAGCTGCACGTGGGTCTTTGCTGCTTCGAACACCAATCATGATGGCGGAAAACATAAAGAAGAAGCAGGTCATGGCGAAGCACATACGATACACGGACTTGTAGCCCACAATGACATCACAGTCAACGTGGTTTGTGATACCATATACACCAGTCCCTCCCTGGCAAAATCCTGGGATCTACAAAACAGCAGAGAGCCAGAGAAACAAAACTGCAACAATTAAACATATCTAGAAAGTATTTACAAGAGTGAATAAGTAATAAAACTTTACGGGAAGTCAAAGTTCTATCTATCATAAGCTATCTTACTTTACGGAGCTCTGTCTCCATTCCAGGGAGGATCATAATGACAGACACCATTGTCCCCAACAGCAGAAAGAAGGAGAAAACCAGCCGTGTGACGGTGGAGTTTTTGGAGGAGGGACAGCAGCCACACAGAAGACATGGTGCTGACCCACACAGACAGGAGGCCTGTGAGTGACGGAGATGATAAGCAAACAATGAGGGGAAATTTTTTACAAATAAGACACCAGTCAAATGAATGTGGGCAGCTGCTTTGGTAGGTTGACCATTATAAATGGGATTTGTTCCATTAGACGTACTTCACTGGTGGAATTATTCACCGTGATTGCTAATTTCCAATACCAGATCTAAGTGGACAAGCATCAGCAACATATCTGACTCAAAATACTAAATTCAAAATCAAATATACAACACGGGTCTAACCCTGCTTGTTATCCTAGGCAGTCAAGACATTTGGGGCGCTCGGTGTTAGTGAGGCGTTTCCTGTTAGTTCACACAGAGTAAAGTAAACAAACTCCATATCTACGAACAGACTCCACCACCACAATCCGTATTAGCCCAGCTGTCTCACTAGATTACGAAAATAACTTCCTTTGAATTAGTTATGTTAGCTAGTGTCATCTGTTAACTACAACGACAGCTGACTAGTATTCGTTTAATCAACAGTGTTAAGGTACGTTAGCTATAGCACCATGTAGTTTAGCCCATCTGACATTAAGACGAAGGCAGTGATATAGTCAATGTCTTCCGTTAGTGTCTTAGAAAATATTCGGATTGAGATTAGATACTTACACAGCTGGCTATAGAACACAAGGCCATACAAGCCCCCATGTTGACGATGAAGTGCTGAAATTGATGTTAGAGTACCGTCTGTTATATTCTGGCCTGGCGTTTCCCTGTTCAATAGTCTGACGACACAAACAATCGGAAATTGCTCTGTTGATTTCCAAAATAAAAGTCTTTATTTAACTCAATGACAAGCATTTCAAAATAAAACACCTAATCTGCTGCCTCCACCAAGAAATGTTAATCAGTAGGATTAAAAAAACCATAACAAAACAATATCGGAGCATTAAATTGTGACATTTAGGAATTGTAGGGCAACTTTGTGTGGTTAATGGGTTGAACTTTGTGTTAAATGGAGACTCATAAAGTAGTATGGAAAAACGATATACTGTTTTGCCTGATATTGGGTAGAACTCAATTTGTGTATTTATGACAGCAAGAAAATTATTTTTCAGCTTTTTAAAGTTTCTAACGTTTAAAAGAACCTTTCTTATATGGGATCAACTAAACACCTAATTTCTAACTAATAATAAATAAACCGAATAATCTGATAATATGTAGATAAAAAGAAAAAAAATACTTATATTTGCAAACCAGTTAATGAATCCACATGTGTATGTCAACCTATTAGACTTGGGCTGCATAAACTGCTCTAAAGTTTAGGTAAAAGAAAAACTTGCATATCAGCTTGTCATTGAACAAGTACTAATACTGGGTGGTAATTGATTTGTGAACCTGCAGAGATGCATGCTTTCAGATAATACCCTTTATCAGTGCCTTTTGAACTCTGTAATTGATCATGCAGCTGTTGATGAGTTTAAATAATCTGTAGATAGCAGTACCATGAAAATAAATAAATAAAAGTAAATAGCATAATTTTATTGTATGCACATAACTGTTCAAGGGTTTGGAATGACCTGCTCTTTGCTTTACTAATGGTAACATAGAAGTTTAATGGCTGAAATGTTAACAAAATACCTGTAATAATGAATAGAATGCACTGTTGTGGTTGTTTACTCTCTCACCTTGTATGATGGATCAGGCACAACCTTTACTTTTATAGTCATATGACAAGAGTCAACAAATTCATATTGGTCTTTCAAAGCCAACTTCATAGTGATATGCTCCTGAGATTGCATGGGAATGGGATAGTGCAGACTGATAACAGTATAGTATAGTATAAATATAGTTTTATAGTATAGTAAAACTATGTGCAGATATGCAAAAGGTTAAGGAAAATGAAAACAATTTCAAAATAAACTCCTTTAATTTAGATATTTACTCTTAAGTCTTTGTCTAACAAACTACCTCAATATGAAACTTTCTCCTTAGCATATGTGTTCCTTGGTTTTACTTGAGGGAAAGTAGTTTGAAAAATACAAATGAATGAAAATAAGCTAACTTTTGAAACATTTCCAGTGCTTTGTGGCCCCCTCTGGTGGCTACGAGGCCCCTAACCATAAACACAACCAAATTAAAGCATGCGTACTCTATAACAACAGACTCATAATAGGTCTATCACAGCCAACTTTGTTGCAGTAAGATGCAAGAATTGCTCAAACAGAGTAAGAAATGGTTCAGCATAAAGAATCAATTGAGGCAATTTATCAAAAATGTTGAATTTTGAAGCCATCTCAAACATACCAACTGCTGAAGCAACACTTAAATCAACTATAATTAATAGTATCACAAATCAAAAATGCTTGTTGCACAAGGATCCTCCAATTTCTGTCCAATTTTGTCTTCTTGAGGCTAATTTTTTTCGATTAAGCAGCTTACAAACTTCAGGTTAGGGTCCTTTACTCTTTTGGGAGTACATCTCATCACACCACAGCTATTATACATTTTTCTGTTGTTTACCAGCAGACATAAGTGACAAAGATGGACTTTATCGAAACACATACTCAGGGAAAAGAGATGAATTATCCTTTTCAAAGATATTCAAGTCTGTGCCCTCCCTCCTCCATTTACCAAACACCACGCTCTGTCTCTTCCCGTTTTAACACTTCATATGATTGGTTGATTTGGACCAATGAACGCAAACGAATGCGATGACGTTTAAATATGGCAGATTGTGGCGCGAAGGAGCAGATGCACACAGTGAAACCAGAGAAGAAGAACTCAGCGGAGGTCTGATCTTCAAACAGGAGCACTTGACGGTGAGAACAATGGTTTTATGCAAATGTTTAAGAAAACCTTCAGACCATTCAAACAAAGTATTAATCGAGTGAAAGGTCGATTTGGACACTTTGTAGGTTTCAAGAAGTCTGTTCAGCTTCAATTAAGTCAATTATAGTAGTAAACGGACTTAATTGATAAGGTTGCGGTCGCTGGTCTCTAAACTTGATTTTAGTATTTAAAACGCTTTTTGAAATTAATTCAAAAACTATCATTGACATAGTTGAACCGAACATCTTGTACTGCTCCATGGGTTGATGAAATATTTGGGCTACTACATGTTTGACTGCATGCTTTGTTTTGGGTCGATGTTATGTAATCACGAGCATGAAAAGGCACCATATTAAGTTCAGCTAATGTAGCTTACTTTAATGTTTGAGGAAGGAACTTCGTCGTTCTAGTTCTTCATCAGCATCATCGTTTTAATGATTTTGTAAATATTACATTTAATGAGTTAGTGTTTCCAACGTGTAACTGTTACCTCGCCTCCGTCATTTTGTTAACACATCTTGTAGAAATGTGTGTGTGCAGTCTGCACAAATGGGCAACCAGAAATTACTGGTGATTAACTCATCATGGTCCTACTATTTTATATGCCCTTCCACTGCGACTATTAGATTGTTCTTAAAACTGAGGTATCAATGAGGTGTTACGCTTGTTTTTCCGGTCATGTAATAACTGGAAACCATAACATATTATGTAATGTTATAACAACAGCATAATGGCGAACCAAACAGCACCTACGGCTATTCTCAATTATGCTGAGAATATAAATTATTGCATCCACATGTGTGACCAATGATCACACTAAACAACTTAAGCACACATAATTAGTTGATGGTGGGATTAAGTTATCCTCTTGTCTTAATTTCAATATGTGTTTATACAAGCCTTAACAGGAGGGAAAATGAGGTGTTTTTAAATCGGCATGCTTGCATGCTTGACCAATGATCTATCAAAACATGAGCTGCCATTCCTGCCAAGAGGGTGTAAAATCAGCCCTGCATTCTTTTATACGTAGACATTTGACTAAAGCAATGTCACTGCTTATCCATCTTGCACAATCAGTCATGTATTGCTTGATGATCTCTTTTTTTTTAATGTTTTCTTCTAGTACAAAAGAGGCAACCATTCTGCTGAAATGGACAGCTGTGGAGGTAAGTGTAAACTGTCCATGTAGTTACAATTTGCAGATGAATAGCTTTAGTATGCAATAATACACGTATTTTATTACTTTATTTATTTGTTATTACATTAGTTTTAGAAATGTGTGTAGACATTAACAGCATGTGAAATTCCAATCTAAGGAAAGTTCTGCAAACCGAAGCTTCTACGCCTTAAAGACCAGTGAAACAGTATGACTCAAAAGTAGTATTTAGCTCTAAACGAGTACTGGAGTTTTGGTTGATATAGCAAGTTGCAAAAATGATCTGTAAAGTGACACTCACACAATTCTTCAAACCAGTCTGTGCTTCATTCAACAGCTGCCACAAAGCAGGCGTTATTGTCCTCTTCGGGTCTCTTTGATATGTGACCCCTAGAAAGGTGGCAGGAAGCTGGCTCAACCTTTAATTATCCTCAGTCAGATAATGAATTTTAAGTGGAATAATTTAATCAATCAATTCATTACTTGTCATTTATCATGGAAAATGGAAAATATTGGTATTGTGTTAAAATATTACATTGTTGTGACTTTAACCTTTGACCTCATAGGATCGCAGGATCTGTCATAGCTTTACCATCATATGTGACAGCCAGCAATAACAATGTCCTGTTTTACAGACTTCCAAGTGAAGGAGCTGAACAAGCGTGCTTCCGGTCAAGCATTTATGGTCATCCTGAGCCCCTCAGCCTCTGACACCATGGGCGAAATTCCATTATCCCCTCTGAAGAAAAAGGACACATCGTTGGATGACATTAAGAAGAAACTGGATGCTGCTGAAGAGAGGCGCAAGGTGTAGACCTTTTTACATGAGACATTTTAACATGAAATAGAAGGGTAAACATCAGGAGTTACCGATTATTGTTCCATTCAGGTCAAACAGGATCAGGGTTGTGCTGTTTTGCGTGTTGGCTCACTGTGAAGGCTCTGCTTCTTGTCAATATGGCTGCCACTAAAAAGGGCTATTGTCAGTAATCATAAAAGTGTGAACAGATTTCAGCAACTGGGGACTGGGCAACTGTGCTTGCAGGCCCTCTTGAAATTACCAATGTTATTTTTGTTGTCTTTCTTCCTCTTCTTCTCCTTCACGCCATGAAATCTGCCTTCCCATCTGTGAAAATAAATCAGAATTTGGGTCCAGTCCCTTGCTAAAACTTCCTCAACTGGTATTGTGGGCTAATAGTCCTTACTGATCACTACAGAAACTGTCTAAACTTTAAAACTTTAAAAATTCATAACAAATCAGTCATAAGTACGGTGACTTTTAGCAGTTGAGCATACGTTTTCAGATGTTTTGAGCTGGCAGGAATTATGACATTTTCCACTTTTTGTTTTTTTCAAAAATTCTAAAACTTGTAATTAAACCTATCTCACCCCACATTTTTATGAAATTAACACCAAACTTGCTACACTGCATCTTCAGACTGTCTCCACAAACAAGCCAGCCAGATTTTTAAACGATCGCAAATTGAGTGGACAGTGCATCAACATGTTCAACCCTAAACAGCACTGTTAACATGTCCTGTTAATTCTTCATCCTTTTTCCTACATGTCTCAGACATTTTCCTCTTCAAACACACCTGATTCAAATTATCATCTTGACATCAACTTCTGCAAAAGTTTCAATCATTGCATTCTGGTTTGTGGGAGCAGGGAAACATCTAAAACATTCAGGACAGGTGGTGAATGTATTCCTTATTTCAATTAGCCTAACACATGGGTCATGGATCTCATGTTTTCTCTTGTCATTTTGTCAGAGTCAGGGGGCTGAAGTGCAGAAACAGTTGGCTGAGAAACGAGAGCATGAGAAGGAGGTCATTCAGAAGGCGATAGACGAAAGCGACAACTTCAGAAAGATGACTGAAGAGAAACTCAATCAGAAAATGGAGGCATACAAAGAGAAGCACACTGCACAGATGGCAGCTCTCACTGAGAAATTCAAAGCAAAGGTAAGCTCCTAATGCCATGGCCTCATGTTTAATGTTGCAATCATGAAAACTGCAGCGTGGTGATTATTCTGTTTTTAAATACTAACAGGACAAGAAGCTTGAAGAAGTGAAGAAGAAATGCAGGCAGTGAAAGAAAGGAAGAATTTGTTAATGATCTGAAAAACAGGTTACATCTCCAAAGATATGCTATACTTTTTTAACTGACATTTTCACGTGTTTTTTCTTGTGTTAGTTCTGATTTTGCTGTTGAGTCAATGCTGGTTATACATGAATAGATTCAGTCTGGATTTATTATGTTTTTTTATACCTTGTAGATTTCTTAGTTTTACACTGTAGTTTTTGTAGTAACTATTTTTCCATTAAGAGGCATTCAATTTAATCGGCATTTATACTCAGTACTGTTAAATCGATCTTGCAACATTGTTTGATGACATCGTAAGTTCAGTTTATGATACAGAGATTTGCCCATTAAACTTTTTTGTTGTTGTGATGTGTGTTGAATCTGTTGGTGTTTCATGAATGTTGAACATGTAATTTTATTTCTGTACCATGTTTGAAGATTGACATAACTGCAATCAGTAGCAGGATACAGAGTAGTCATGTGACACAGGATGTAGTAAGCACAGTAGTTGCCTACAGTGCTGACGCCTCAGGCCTCAAACTTCAGAAGGTTTTTGTACGACGTATGCTCCTGTCCATACTCTGCATGCTTCCACTCTCATCCACATGGGCGTACAGTACATTTGAACATAAACAAATTAATGCTCTGAAAAATCTGTCAGAACAAGCTGGAGTTTCCAGATCTATTTTATGATTTAGAGAGATCACACATCCTTTTGTATAAATTGCCCTCTAGTATACAGTGGCAGTAATAGTTACTTTATGAACTCTTCAGGAGTCTCACCTTGATATCTGTTATTTTGGAGCACTTCAAAAACTTCCACTAAATCATGTTAAAGTTCTTGTGTGATATAGAGTCAGCATCACAAGGAGTCTAATAATGGACAAATATAATAAATGGAGAAAAGACTAAGCAAATCCACAAATACTTGAGTGCTTAATTTTGAGTATACCACGAAGAAAAAGGGAAGACAATAATTTAACACTGAATTTAATTTTTTTTTTAAATCAATTCATAGTGATTATAATAGTGATTTGAGTAAGTCAAGCCCTTTTTAACTTAATTTTTTATACTTTGAAGTTATTGTGATTTCTTGTGCAGCATGCTGTGATTTAAATGAAGAAAAATATTCATTTGCACATTTATTTCTATTTACAATCAAATAATTTTCTTTAAAAAAAAGAAATTAAAATGTATGATTGGGTGTGTATTCCAACAAATTATCCCTTATCCTTATCCCTGTCCCTTTCACTGATGCTTAAATTTTTCCTTGGTGATTTAACACTTTGTTCTCACAATAACAAACATGTCCAGAATAACATGTATGATTTTACACATCGTTGGTGGTGTTGGGGTGAGTCTGTATTGCTATACACACACAGGGCCTCACGATCCATGTCTTTGTTATGTAATGGGAGGAGACTGCTGTATTCATCAGCCCAGACAGCTGTTTGTCCCAGAATGCAATGTTGTTTGACTGACAACTCAAGGCACAAAGGCTTGCTTGACTCCAAGAGCCTTTCCTGCTTCTGTGCTGAATTTGTGGAGTTTTGCTCCTAAACATGACTTTTACTGGCTTACCAAGGTATAATCAAAATCAGTTTTATTTGCACTAATCCACACTTCACTAATGCACTCCTATGTTGGCCTCATTCAAGTTAAGAGTGATAAACAATCCAAACATTTTCGGTGTTGTCATATACAATCTACCCGAATCTTGGATGGAATAACCAAATTAAAATGGTTTCAATCAGGAAACAATGAAGACCTTTCAGAGACACTGGGCCTAACAAAGGGCACTTTGTAACTGAGGACTCAACCAGAGATAGGAACAGACCACAACACTGGTTTTACCACACTGGTCATGGGAAGTTGCTTGTTTTGAGAATCATATCAGATCGAGTATGGTTGTCACTGTAATTTGGAATCCACACACTGATAAAAGAATGTTGTCTATTTTAAGAACGTACAAGATATTATTGTTCACATTCTAGCACAGGAAAGCAGTACGTACAATCTAAACCTTATTAGGTGCAGGGACTTTGAATGGATCAGTATAATTCATTATCTGCAGTGACAAGGCTTTCTAAATTATGCATGTTGAAAGTAATTACATGTGTAAAATTGGAATTGCACTTCAATATTAGTTCAACTGTAAGTTTATTGTTTTTGTTTTCATGTCACTTCTAATAGATACACCATGGTGCATGGAGGCGAAAGTGCAAATTGGGGAGCAGGACTATGGCATGCAAAAATGTGTGAGCCCAGCATAACAGATTGAGGTTAATCATCATCATTTTAAGAGAAGTTATGCACTCAAGAGATTTAAAAATGCATCGCTTACTTGCAAATTCGCTTGGGTAATTTGTGTCGCATGAAAATAACGTGTATTTTGGTCCTTATTATCATAAAAACATAAATTTCTCAAGTGACACACCTTAAGTATATAACATTTTACACAATTAGTAACGAGCGTGTCCCCCATGAGAACTGATTACAGCAGTAATCCTCCTCCTCATGGACTGGCACAACCTCCAGATGTCATCCTGTGGGATTGTGGCCCACTCTTCAGTCACAGCTGCCCAGAGATGCTGTTGAGACCGTGGAGAATGTTAATGCTGTCACACTCGCTCACTCAACCAACCCCACAGGTTTTCAATGGGGTTTAATTCAGGGACCATGGCTGGCCAGTTTGGAACTGTGATGTCATTCTCCTACGGAAACTGGAAACGCCCATGAGCCTGGTGCAGCAAGGGTGCAGGTAGTCTGTCGTTCTTCTGCCTACATAACACTGGCATCCACGCACTAGTATGGAGCGGTGAGCATTCTTCTGACGGACTGCACTGCTGCCATCTCCAGCATGCCATCAATAGCACAATCTCGGTCATGTTGCCCCACCTGTGGCATTCTTGCAGATGCCATTAAATTCCCAATTTTTATATTTTTTTATGGGGCTGGGTTAGTTAAATAATGGAGTTGGATATAGTCATTGTGGCTATTTCTCTATAAATTGTATTTTCAGGCTCAAGACTGCTTATAAAACTGAAGTGTGACCAACCCTTGTATGTTGATAAAAATCAGAAAAACTGCTTTACATACTGTATAAACAATTTAAAAATGGGGGAAAGGTTTTCTCACACTGGACCAAAAAATGAGTGGTGCGTTTTTAAATCCCATGAGTGTAAGTGTGACGAGAAACATTCCATGACTTCTGAATTATTTTTAAGCAGGCTAATATTTGCATGCCTCAAAGACACATGTTTAATAGTTTGATGAATGGGGTCAAGTATGGGACTGTTTATGGGTCTGTCTGAGCAAAATCAAATGCCTCACGGGAAAGCATTTGACAGCGGTAGAGAGTGGGTGGGATGATCAGCCAGTCGGTGGCTGTCATTGGTCGAGGTGATGTGGGCGGGATAGAGAGCAGGGACAGTCTTTCTCATAGACATGGAGACGTCTCTATATCTATGGTCTTTCTACATAATATTGGAATATCGCTGATAGAGAGCATCAACTCGTGTGCTGATAGGCTAGAAGACCTGCCTGTCAAAGTACCGAGCATCCTCCCAGCAGCTGCGCTGTAAGAGCCGCCAGGCGCCTCTCCTGTCACGGCTATCATTTCCTCCGTTCATCCCTTTAAACAATGTTAGGCCTATCTATACTTTGCTACGCTTCAAATCATTCGTCGACTGCAAAATTTAAGACCCTAGAGTGATCCTATCATCTACAGGTAGGTCCATTTTTTAATTAATTTCCTTGCAACAATTCTAGCTATTTTCTCAAGCGTGAAAGCGTGAAATACACCCAGATGCGCCTTGATCGCGAGGCCAGTCATCGTTCATTAATGTGCAGCCTTTCTGTCAAATAATCACCAAACACCAAACAGAAGACGTTTATGATGCACGAAAGGATTGAAGCAAGGCTCGAGTCTCGGGGGAAGTGTGCATGCAAATTGATTTCGTGTGGTTCTCACATTTAGACCGATCAGGTGCAGATTTGCTTCTGTGAATTTACTGCAACCCGTTATAGGCTGGTGTTTTATTCATACGTTTTAAAAAAAATCCTTCTTTGTTATAGTCGAGCATTTGTCCGTACTCATAAATATTTTAAAGGATTGCAACCCTTTGCTGGAAACTGAGGGTGTGGACGTCGGACGGGGTTATGTTACGTAACGTTCTCATTCATCGGTCCAAGCGTTTCCTCCTGAACCTCCGCCTGTGTTCGTCCCACACAGCAGCTGCTTCTGCCCTTTGCATTCTTTCCATCCACAAAGTACTTGAACTCAGAAAGACCTGTTAGACTTTTAACTCACCCAGTTAAGGGTGTACCATTCAGCTTCCTGCATTTATTTTTATAGGGCCAAAGGAGTGTTGCAATACATTCGTTAGAAAAGGTCAGCCAAAATTGTCTCTAATCTTCTTGTCTTTTATTGAAAGGCGAGGCTATTTTTGGTAGATTTGATGAAGAAGATCTTCTCATCTTCTTATCAAACAGGCAGAGATGCATAATAGCTACATATTACATCCACTGGTCTGTTCTGACTCATTTTACACTGCTGGGATATTGTATTCCTGAGTGTATATGGCTTTGTATGTGGCCCATACTGAGCCCTGCCCACTGCCAAAGCCACCTACAGTACAATGGGCACATCATCAGAACATCAGAGCATCAGAACTGGAACAATGGAAGAAGGTGGTCTGGTCTGATGAATCACGTTTTCTTTTGCATCATGTGGACGACCAGGTTTGTGTGCGTCGTTTGCCTGGGGAAGAGATGCACTATGGGAAGAACTCAAGTTGGCAAAGGCAGTGCGATGCATTGGACAATATTCTGCTGGGAAACCTTGGGTCCTGTCATTCATGTGGATGTTACTTTGACACGCACCACCTACTTGAACATTGTTGCAGACCAAATACACCCCTTTATGGAAACACTATTCCCTAATAGCATTGGCCTCTTCCAGTAGGATAATGCGCCCTGCAACAGGAATGGTTTGAGAAACATAATAAGTTCAAGGTGTTGACACGGCCCTCCAAATTCCCCAGATCTCAATCAAATGTAGCATCTGTAGGATGTGCTGGACAAACAAGTCCGATCCATGGAGGCTCCAACTCACAATTTACCGGACATAAAGGATCTGCTGCTAACGTCTTGGTGCCAGATACCATAGTGCAGCTTCAGAGGTCTTATGGCGTCCATGCCTCGATGGGTCAGAGCTGTTCTGGCGGCAAAAGCAGGACCTACACAGTATTAGGCAGGTGGTTGTAATGTTATGGCTGATCGGGTATATCTTCAATAGTTTAGGGTGTGTGAGGCAGGATTAGCCACCTGGATGGGACACCTCTCATTATTTTATCATCAGTAATTAGCTCCCAGTTCATCTTGTAATCGTCAGCCATCTTCCTCTGCTTACTAAGAGAAAGTCTGCCTTCCCATGCATGAACACAAAACTTAACCATCTTAAGTCTAAAGTTTGACAATTCTCAACACATCAGTCATATTTGCGACCATGAGGACTGTCATGGTCATGAAATGTTTCATGATTTAATTATCGTCTTTTGTTCATTTTATCCCACGTTTATAGTATACTGTAATTCATTTTATTATTACAAATACATTTTATGAAGAAGGAGAAACATTTTTTGCCACTGTCATGTTTATAATTGTAATAGTCAATTGCGGCTACAGCCATCTGTAAAAGTTCAGGGTGGTGCCACCATAACTGTTTTAAAAAAAAAAAAAATTTAAATATCTAGAATTAATGGTTATGACCTTTACATTTTTGTTACACATTAGACAAATCACCTGTAAGTTATTGGGCACTTATTATTATTATTATTATTATTATTTATTATTATTATTATTGGTCACTCTTTTTCCATTTGTCTTTGAACCAATATGCGCCCACGGCTGTGTTGTGGTGTTTGGCTTTGCCACTAAATGATCCATGATTTTCTCATCAATAGATGCTCAGTCAAACATCAAACGGTGGAAAACAACATGGAAACAGTGATGGAAATGTGACATTTCTGTTTGATTCCAACGATTTTGCCCAAATGTATGTGCATGTAGTAGTCGTTACAGATCTAGCAACCACTTTGCATCTTTCACTGAAATTTAGGTCAAGTGAGTAGAAATGTTTGGATGCTTTGAGCTGCAGGAATTATGAGGCCCATCACTCTGTTTTATCTCCCTGCACACGTTTTGCTCAGATGACACAAAACTACACTGCATCTCATGTAAAGTATTTCAGACATTACTAGACGAACTACAGACATTCTCAGTATTCTGTCTTCATCACTATCATGATTGACTCTAGTTTGAAATCTGCCTTCACATGCAATCCTGGTGATTTCCTAATTCATGGTGTGAAGCCATCTATGGTTTCATACAATGCAGAATGAACGTCTTGTTCAGTCTGCTGTGTGAATTAGACTCATGACATCAAGATTTAATAATGAAAATGTCCAGACAGTTCTGCTCATGGACCCTCCTGAACCTTCCTTTTGTCTCCCTCCTCTTCCTTCCTCTTCCTCCTCAAATGCCCAGTCCCAACTCACATGTAGCAGCTATAATTTCAAATATTAGCATCACCTTGTTGTAAAAACAACATCCACTCTGTTTTGTATTCAAACCATTTTTAATTCCTGCCTCCCTCATCTTCAACATAGATGCTGTGGGAATTATTGATCCTGTGTCGAATTTGACAGTTTCCCAGAAGCAATTTCCTGTTTGCTATCAGCAGAGTTGAGAAGTGAGAAGAGCACCTCATTAGCAGAATTTATGACTAAGAGAATGGTTAGAGCTTTGTTGCGCTTGAGGTCAAGTGCTTCAGTCCCTCAAAATGGTGCATAATCTTGTAGAGCAAACGAAAGGCTTGGAGGCTCTACACCAATCAGATAGTCACCCAAATTATGAATGACACTTAAATCCAACAATTTGAGATGAGTTGATTAATTATCAAAACATAATAATATGTAATTTAAAAATGAAAATCAGTGTTTTTATGATTCAAAATGGATCAAATGACAATGAGGAACACCCAGGATCACCACACAACACTGCTGTTCCTCTCTATGAAGCCTGTGAGCCTATTTTAGTCTATAGTTTATTGTTTTGGATTTGTGGGCCATAAATCCACCCTCATCACCTCTATTTCAGCCACAGTAGGAAGCTTTTTTTCCCCAGAAATAAACCCACTAGGTGTTGGTAAAACTGACAATGTGGTATCTTTTTTAAATGTGATATATGATGCAATATGAAAAATACAGGAAATACAGTGGGTTATTTATGTACAGACGTCAGTGGTTTTGGAAAATGAGCTAAAATGTAAGTGTTTTTTATGGTGGCCGAGGCAAACGCCTTCCTCTGACCTAACCTTTCTCATTATTTAATGATTGTTACGTTAGCTGTTGTTGTGATTTTTTATTGAGTTGAATAAATGGATTAAAGAAGCGCGTCTGGATGTGTGATTCACATTTAAGAAACATTCACCTCTGGAAACACTTGCGTTGTGTTGTGGTATTTGCAGAACGTTTTCCCAAAGCGTTGTGTTGTGGTAGTTGCAGCGCGTTCTCCAAATGCTGCGCATGTGTTGTCCAATTGAGGAAGATGTTTTCTTAATTTGCTTGTGTTTTGTCCTGCATGCGTTTTCTTAAGTTGCAGCACATTTGATTTTGATGAATCTAAAAAAATGTAAGAAAACAAAGAAAATCTCTGTTACAGATGACATCATCAAGTTGCTTGTTTTGTTCTGAAAACTGTGCAAAATAAAAGATATTTAATTTTGATTTTGCTTGATAAACGACTTAAATTATTATGATTTTCCAAACTGTCACTGATCATTAACCAAACAATTAATGCACTGCTTCTTCTGGTTTGTGGTAGTTGTAGTATTGAAATAGACACACACGCACTGTGCAAGCTATACATGCATTTATACAAATGCAGATGCACACAAACAGACTTGTGTGTGACAGTAGCTCAAAATGATTGATTGTTGTTATTGACTGTTCGTTTTGTTCTCTCCACCCTCTGGCCTACAGTTTGCCATGGCGACGGTGGTTATGGAGCAGATCGGTCGGCTGTTCATCAACGTGCAGCAGCTGCGTCAGATCCCTCAGCTCCTGGAGTCGGCCTTCCCCACGCTGCCTTGCACTGTGAAGATCTCTGATGTTCCCTGGGTGTTTCGCGAATGCCACATCCTTACTGGCTACAGACAGCCGGACCAAAGCTGGCGCTACTACTTTCTCACCCTGTTCCAAAGGCACAATGAGACCCTCAATGTGTGGACCCATCTGCTGGCTGCCTTCATCATTTTGGTGAAGTGGCAGGAGATCTCAGAGACAGTGGATTTTTTGCGAGACCCTCACGCTCAGCCCCTCTTCATCGTTCTCCTTGCAGCCTTCACCTACCTCTCCTTCAGTGCCCTGGCTCATCTCCTCTCTGCCAGGTCGGAGATCTCTTACTACACTTTCTACTTCCTTGACTACGTGGGAGTCGCTGTCTATCAGTATGGCAGTGCCCTGGCGCATTACTACTATGCCATAGAGATAATGTGGCACACGAGAGTCCAAGGCCTCTTCTTACCGGCTGCAGCTTTCTTGGCCTGGCTTACTTGCTTTGGCTGCTGCTATGGCAAGTATGCCAGTCCTGAGCTGCCCAAGGTAGCCCACAAGCTCTTTCAAGTTGTACCCTCAGCTTTGGCTTACTGTTTAGACATAAGCCCAGTGGTTCACCGCATCTACAGCTGCTACCAGGAGGGCTGCTCCGACCCGGTTGTGGCGTACCATTTCTACCACGTGCTCTTTTTCTTAATTGGCGCCTATTTCTTCTGCTGCCCTCACCCAGAGAGTTTTTTCCCCGGAAAGTGTGACTTCATTGGGCAGGGCCACCAGTTCTTTCACGTGTTCTTGGTGGTGTGCACCCTGATGCAGATCGAAGCACTGCGAACAGACTTCATGGAGCGCCGTCCCCTGTACGAGCGTCTTCACGGTGATCTTGCACACGATGCAGTTGCACTCTTCATCTTCACCGCCTGCTGCAGCGCTCTCACCGCTTTTTGTTTGCGCCAACGTGTGCGTGCCTCTCTACACGAGAAGGTTGAGTAACTTTGAAGAGTTTTAAAAAAAGTTGGGTATAA
Source organism: Chaunax sp. Z400 (assembly GCA_037577475.1). Taxonomy (NCBI): domain Eukaryota; kingdom Metazoa; phylum Chordata; class Actinopteri; order Lophiiformes; family Chaunacidae; genus Chaunax; species Chaunax sp. Z400. Next base: position 16,270,140 of record CM075190.1, read on the forward strand.
CTTATTTTTAAGTGTAGTGACCATTAATTAAAATAAATGAAATGGGTTTTTTTGTCAATTTATTTTATTATTTTGTGACAGTGACTGATGTTTATTTCTTCTCTAAGTGATCTGCCAAACTACAATCGGCTAGAGAAGTTATTTTAGGGTATTTGTGACTTACAATAAGGAACATAGAATCGTAGAATTGGTCTGTAGCAGTACATGTTGTATTTAAACACTGCAACACGTCCTTACATCTTTACTCTTTTATAAGGTTGTTTTCAAAGTCTAAAGAAACGTAGTTTTATTTCACCATACAAAAATACACATTCTGTCAAAGTCTTCAGAAATCCTAAGAGACAAGTTTTGAAGCTGCCTTTTACCCAATTCTATTAGAAACAATCGGACTAAACCAAATTTTAGAGTTTCAAATCATGCAAGCATTTTTTTATTTTTAAAAAAAAATTTAAATTTAAATCTTTTTACAATTTGCAGTCCCATAACAGTTTGTATATTGCAGTCAGATACCAATTCCAATCCAATTTGATTTGGTGGCCTTGATATACCCTCTGGGACTTGATACTTTTTCCTTTTGATTCTGTCCCTCTCTTTGAGAACAAAGCAGGGATTTATTTTAATTTTATTTTTGAAGGCGTTAACACTGTGTCACACAGATGTTTGAACATATTATGTGAAAGTTGAGAATCAAATATGAAAAACCAAATGCCTCCTTTACAAAACAGGTTTATCTTTGGGTGATAAAATTCTATTCAATTATGTCAGAAATGAGGCTGGAACTCAATATTGGTTAAGAGATGAATGGAAGATTACTGATGTCTCTTTGTTGCTACAATCTTGATATATTTTTATTCAAAGGGCTGGTACTTCAGCTTTTGCCTTTCCACATCCCATGATGTCAGTGCTTTTGTGCGCATTGTTTCATTTGTGAATTTGAGTCACAAAAGCTGTGTTCTGTTTTGTATGATGAATATATATGTGCCTCTACGCATGTCTTTTGGTAAATAGTGTGGTTATTAAGTATGTGAATGTCTATGGAAGCTTAGCCTTGCACTCTTATCTTACCTTGTAAATAAGCTGTAATTCAGAAATTCATTTGCATCCCATTTTCTCACCCTCTTCTAGTACTTAGAGCTGAATACATCTTTTCTCTGGTGGAATACAGCACATTCCTATTTCGCTGCATCCTTTCAGAGTCTGTATTGTGTTCAGCGTCCTTTTGCCTGTCAGACTTAATGCGTACTTCATTACACACTGCTGCATTGTTACACTGAAGAGCTTCTTTGTTATTTCTGTTTTGTCTGATGACTTATGGTATAAAAAATATCATGCAGACATGGCTGACTGATAATGTTGTAATGTTGCTCAAAGTTTGGTCTCACAAATCTTTAGTGTCAGAAATGATGTGTATTCATTATAGCCCTCTGTGTTCATTATGGTGTTTAATGTGCCAATGAATCTGTTATTGCCTCAGTGATGGTACTACTAAAGATGAACATGGAGACAGAATAGCAGAAGTGACAAGTTGATTTTAAATGATGTCTTGACCTGACTGCACACATTTTACTGTTAATTAACCCTTAAATATGAACCTTCTAACTACTTACTTCGACATTACTGACCTGGTCTCATCGAGCGCCGCCTGAATCATTCCTGTAAATACTGACGACACTGGCTATATTTACATGCATGGAGGTATCTGCTGTAAATGTGGTTATTCTGGTTTCATGTTTAAAGAGGAGCCAAGAAAAGTAGGAGGAAGAACCTCCCTCAATGTGCATGGCAAGATCTTCATTTCAGCGAGATATGCACAAGACTGATTGTTGCACATGTAACCTAACAACAATCTGTGATGGAGGAATCCTCGCTTTGTTCAGAGACAGAGCACCTTGAAAGTTGAAAAATATTTTTTGCTAAATAAATTGTTACAACATGGATACTCTGTCACAGATTGTTCGAGTTGCATACCAGTTAAACCGAAGTTTTTACTGGACTGAACTGGAATACAGGTGAATTTGTGTGTAAACTTAGCCTCTGTTGCCACCCAATGCCGTTCCAATGAAAGCAGGGTGAGAGGGACCAGAATGTCTTCTGCCTCTAAACATATTTGTGATTTACTGTTCTAATATTCTGTGGTATTTATCAAAATAAAATGTTAAGTAACTTAATCTTCTCCTATTTATTTTTCCACAATGGGACCACATGAAAGCAATGAAAGGCCATAATTTGAATGTTATGAACAACTGAAAACTGTGAAATTAAACCACTGATGGATGTTGAAGTTGAATTTATAGCATTGAATTATATCATCATTTACATAGTTTTAATTCCCTAACTTTCACATTTCTAGAAAGTCAAAATTCAATTTGAAACAAAACTTGACTTTAGATAAATTTAGGAAATGTGAAAATATTAAACAGGAAAGCCTTTACTATTAAAAAAAAGCTATATAAAATTGCCTTAATCTCATTTGGCAATTACTTAGATCAAGAAATCCAAAGCAAGTATAAGAAAACCCAGGTTGCTGAAATTTGATGGGTTTAAGTCAGGCAATAAATTTAATATTTTGCCAAAAATTATTAACTGAGCTGAGTGAAGCCTGAGTGGATTCGATCAGCACTCAGCTCTGAGCCTATGTTCAGTTATATGATCCAAGAAATAGACATTCAGAACCGTACATTCGGGAATAAAATGGATTAAAAAATAAGTGTAGGAATAGAAATGAAAACAAAGGAATTCAGACATTAAATTCAGATAGATTACTTAAAAAGTAAAATATAAATATATGGTTTATTTCCAGACACAACAAAAGGCGTGTGTCAGGATACAAGATTTAACTGGAGCCTGCAGGGGCCTCATTTATTTATTTTGCAGTCTCAAAATAATTCCCGACAGTATTCATTCAATAAAAGAGGCTGAGCATACAAACCATTTCTCAAGCAGGTTCTCTGAATCTTATTTATAACTTAAATGCCTGTGACCTATAAATCTCAAGTCAACTTAAATTGACGGCATCTGCCTCGCAATTTCCCCTTATGTAATACCGGCACAAATGAGGGTATAGTCAAGAATAGCCATGGACCAAAGAGGACGAGATCATGGCAATGGTAAAGGAGGCAGGAGCACGTATCATTCAGTGGAAAACATAGAGGGCTGAAAAACAAAGCCAAACATGCAGCTTAGACAGACCTGTGGTTGTTACTAAATGGTCTGGATGTTAATTCCTCTGTTTAATTGATCATTCCTATCATATTGCTCATGCAGCTATACAAATCTTCACAGGCTGTGAAAAACAAAAATGCAATACCCCCAGCATAAAATACTACTAGTATATGGGTTTCTGCTAAAGTCATACTTGCCATCATAATAAATCTTAAGTCCATTTAAAAAAAAGACCCCAGCTCTATTTATGAAAATGTCCTGATGTTTTAATGTTTTATTTTATTGTTAGTCCTGACTTCTTGCAGGAGACTGGTCCTAGGTTAAAGGCTACGAGGTGTTAGATATGTAAAATAACAAAATGACAAGCTGAAAAATCTTGCTCTGTTACTGTTTATAATTAGTCGTCGTTTCCTGACCACCAGAGGGCAGCCTTGTTGTTTGGTTTGACAGGTGCAGTTGGACAGCAGATGTAAAGCTACAGCATATTGAGAGGATTGAGTTATCTTAAGGAAAACAGGCTCTGAGGATCTTCTTAGATATTTAGAAAAGTATTCTCTGAAGGCAAAAGGTGGAAAAGACTTTTGGTTTTGCAAGAGCAACTAATAACAGAGTTGTTAATAATAAGAGTCCGCAATAATGATGGAGCAGTTCATCTAAAAAAGATATTATATAGAGACAGAATGTTGATCACATAAAACAGTTTATAACATCCTGTTATTCTGAGTAAAAAGCTTCAGATTGTTCAACATTAACTTGTTGATTGTAATGACCATAAATTAGCAGCTGATTGATTGAGTAATTAATTATCCAGTAATTGGATAATCAATTGCTAACATCAAATTAGAAGGATGTGTTTTAAAGATTGATCAAATTGGAGATTTAAAAAAAAAATCATTGTGCCAATGTCTGTTTACTGCAGTAAGCTGATAAATACTATTATGTTGGTCGCACTGTCTTGGGTTACAGAGTCAAAAGTGCAAAACTTCTCTCCCCAGGCAAATACAGATAAGCACACGGTTATTTTCTTTTTTTACGAAGAGCTCCAAACGGCATCGAGCCAGGGAAAAAGGTTGGACCATTTTGGAGTTCTTCTGGACATACAGCTCAGTAACTCTGGCAAATATATCATCCAGCAAAACTGATGTTTTCAAGAATTAATTCCATTAGGGGGCACAAATGATCTGCACATCTTCCTAAATACATATTAGTGTATATTGTATTATTGGTGTATCACTTGCAGTCCAATTAAGAGAATATTTTGCATATTATATTTATATGAATATATATATATATATATATATATATATATATATATATATAAATATATAGAATATTAATTATAAGCCATCTGCAACAACTACTAATCAGCGTACTTTGTGCCATTTCCTTTGTTGAATTAAACCACAATTGAAAATTAAAAAAAATTTATTATTCATGCAAACATTTGCTCAATTGACAAGGAATAATATTACATGATTAAATGGAATGCACTGCATGCTGAGGTTCCTATGGGAACAATATTTTCTGCAGGGTTTTGCTCATACCGTAGCCTTGTGGGTGGCACATATGGTTTATGTATGCACATTTATATTAGTTCTCTGCGCGTGGAGGGGTTTTTGTTTACATGGCTTGTTTTATTGTTTAGTTAGCCTTGTTGAAGTTCGTGGGTTTACATAACATCGTGGTTCTGCTGATATTTGTCAGGAGCTTTGTTTATGATGATTAAGTTGATTTCCATATAAGGTAACTGTCATATGAAAACAAGCCTTCTGTCTGTCTGTCTCTTACCTACACACAAACACAATTATATCATTTATAGCACGAGTGAGTGGAAATTCATATATGCTGCATGCGCTGGGCTGAATTAGAGCATCTCTTCTCTGAAATTAAGGGAAGAAATGGGCTCCTGATGAATCCACCTTGGATGTGATTAATTAAAAATATTACACACTCAGACAGTCTTAAATCAAAAAGGAAAAAGATAATTGCCTTAACGGACTGCTTCCTGTCCTCTAACTATCAATTGCTTCCCCATATCAGTTTTCATGTCTGTTTCTGGAGCAGCTCACCTCTTCTCCCAGTTGTACCCAGTTGTACCCACCACCCTCTGTTTTGCTTCTTCTCTCTGTGAGTAGCGCTGCACTGCTAGTGCTCCTCTGTAGTCCCTTTTAAACGCTTCATATGCTTTGTATGATTTGTATCAAGGTTGCTGAGGTAATACTGGGTGGTCTTGGTCTCCTGCCGTATTTTGTAATTACAGATTTGTCTTGCTAGAGGGAATGGCTTTGTTCGGACTTATTAAACCGCCTTCTCTTTTTGCCAGACAGCCAACTTCTTTTTCCACCTCCTTTTTTTTTTTTTTTTTTTTTTGAATAAACCACTTATGTGCTACCAGGTATTTTGCCCCCACATCCTTTGTTATTGTGGCATTTTCATAAGGTATCTGGCTTTTGCTATTATGTGGCAAAAAGCTGTGGGAAAATCACTGTTTTTATGAGGAGTGTAATCATACGAGGAACTGAACCAAAATGGAAAAAGGTAATTCTTGTCCTCCAGTCACTGTAATGTATTCATAACACTACAGAGGCAGTGCATGTTAACCAACAGGACACTCAAATATTTCTCCACTGAAACCTCATTTTCCAGTCTATTGAAAATTCTTTGTTTATTTTGTACTTAAGGGCTAAAATGTTCAATGGTTAGAAAGAAAAAGAGTGAGGTAACATTTAGCGATGTTTAAACTCTTACTCTTGAAGTCCTGATGAAGCAACGTTTCTGTAGCTACCATATCATGACATAAATTTATGTACGAGGCATTTTGAGGAATTTGATTTGAAAGAGAAAGATACAGCCCATTGTTTGCTCCATGGCGTTGCTAAAATATGTCATGCATAATCTGGAGCTGTCACAGACACCTCTTTCCTGAATGGTAGTCAGCTCTATCCAGCGGACCTGGAACCATTATGTGTTGGGAAAACCGACCACACTGACAGACCATGCTGTCGCTAGATAGTTAGCTAATGAATCGTAGCTCTGTACTGCTAAAGTTTAACGTATAGGCTGATGGGTGGATGTCATGATATCATTGAGGCTGTGTGAAGCTGGCAAAGACGACCAACAACAGTAACACAAGCATTACTGTCAAAAGTTAGAATATTTTATCTTCTTTCTTTACATAACTCTGTCACAAGGACAAAACAAGAGCAATCAGGACATTGGGGCACTAATAATTTTGTTTTTTGTTTCCTTTTTCCTTGAGTGAATGACCTCAAATTTAGGAGGAAATTAAACATTAATTTTATGTTTGGAACAGAATATTAAGTAAAAGCTGCTTTTTTATTATAGCTATGTGTTACTAGAATAATTGAGTCAAATAATAGAGGTGAAATAATTACAATTATTTTATTTTTTTATTTATTTATCACCATAACAACAAATTGTAATGCATGCTTCATTTTAACATCCTGCAGTTGTGTATTTTTCTACCTGTCTGCTCTCTGCCATCTGCCTACATCCATGTGAATGCTGAAGAAAAAGATATGACATATAGTGTTTGAGGCTTTTTTTCTTTGTACTTTAGTATCAGACTAGCTGCTGCCCCAGTCTTAAAATAAGCTAAACTAATCTGAGCTACAACCAGCTGAGCTTAAGTAAGATAAACCAACCTAAGATCACCATCACATTCATATTTAACACACAGTGGTATCAATCTTCTCATCTAACTCTCAGCAAGACGGCAAATAATGAGAGTATTGCCAAAATTGTCTAACTAATGTTTTTGATCAACATCTGTAAAAAATGAAAGATTTTTCAAAGCCCTTACGGCTCCAGCTTCACAACTTCTTCGGGGTTAAGATTTGCACTTCTAACAAATGAAATAAAATCTTTGATCATGCTGAATTTTTGAATGTACTTGGGTTCAAGTTGGAAAATTACATTCAGCTCACTATTTTCAACTAAGATACCGACCACTCTTTGTCGTGTTTGTCGCTCTCCTCTTTTATGTTGCTTTCCGCATTGTGTTGAATGCCATTGTTTTCTAGAGTCGCATTTAGCAACTCAGATCGATGGTGTACTTCTCCCACAATGCCACTGTCACAGTGTTTCCCATCAGTCATCACACTGTGTATTGCTAAGCAGACGAAGACGCTGCGGTAGGGAGATAAAAGCTAAAAGAAAATACAGCGAGGCATAAAATATAGATAATATGATAGATGAAGAAGACTGCAGAAGCATGTAAATTGGGGGCATCTAGCTAATCAATGGTTGACTTTGAACGAATATGATCCCTGTAATGTTACACTGTGGGTGTGTCACTGTCTCTGGTGAAGGTTTTAATGAGGCACTGACTCATATTGTCTATATTCTCACAAACATTTTCCTGCCTGGCATTAATATATACTGTAGCTCCTGCTCTACAGCGCTGTCAGAATTTACGGCGAACCTAATAGATTTAGTTAGATTTTGTCTCCATCTTTGTGGGTGCCTCGATGCTGCTTGCTCCACCAATCAGCTTGATCGCTGATAGGGCCTATTCATCATGAGCTGCTTGAGGAGATACTGGAGGCTGGTGGAGGTGAGCAGGAAACACGTATGCCCTAGGTCTTTCTCACTTGCCAAAAGCCCGCAGCCGTTCAAGGATAATGAATTCCCTCCTCCTGCCCCTTAACCTCTCTATATACAGACAGGCTACAGACTCCCAACATGCTATACTCTGATAACCAGAAAGTGGGAAAGGTAAAGAAGTGTGGACATTGTGTCTTTCTCACAGCAGGCTGGTGCTAGTGCAGCTCAGGGGGGCTGATACACTTGTTTTGTGAGCATATTGCTTGAATAACCTTTTAGTCACTTGGTGTTGAGAGATGACGGCCAGTACTTTGTGCTTCTGCTGCACAGTTTCCTCACTGTCACTGTTTCTACCTAATCTGATTTGGCTATAGCGCTAACAGTACAATATTTTCGCTGTGTCCCAAATCCATTCTACACACGAAACCTCAGGATATTTGCCAGTGTGTTCATGCACACAAACTGACAAAATAGAAGGGGCTGCATTGATTTTTGAGTTTTTAAATGTAAGTATTGTTCCACAGTGCAATGCAAAATAGAGGCTTGCAACTGGACAATAACTTTAAGGAATAATTCTATGGTCATCCACTTATTTGCTTTCTTGCAGAGAGTTTAATGTAGAGAAGAAAAATTCAGCGGCAACCAGCAAACCCACCAAAACCATAGATTAACTCTCAACAAAAGGAAGGCTTCCCCCCCCCCCAAATGTAAAATGTAAAACTCATCCATGTCTGTGCAGATTCATACAACAGACGTTGATGGAATTTAATGAAAGCTAATAAGTGTAGCTTTTAGCACGTTATCACTATTAAAATGATTCCAGTGAATAATTTCCAGATCTACTTGCGTACAATCACCACAGTTTCAAAACGGGCACCCAAGATTAGTGTAACATCCATTATCCAATCAAATGTGAGATATGGTCACAATCTCTCCCTTTGTTCCTGAGTTATGGCGTTAAATACTGACCAGAAAAATGGTTTTGCAGAACATCATGATGTTTTATTATGTGAAATTAAAGTATGTCATGGCTTTGTGAGGTCTCTCTTGAATTCTTATCATTTCAGTCTTGAGTCCAAGTGGATACTAAAATCCCTTGAGGCATTCCTGAGACATCGCGTTCACATGAATGGGACCGATGGAACCTGTGAACATGCCGCCTCCAGCTAACTGCTGCTGGCTGTTTAATAGAAACCTGTCAAAAATCCAGTAAAACATTTTTAGTTGATATTATTGACATCCTGAGACACAAGTATGACATAATTTCCTTTTAGGATTGAATATCCTAACTAACAGTGTACTATTAAGATCATATTACACCAACAACATACAATTATTATGTATGGAAATAGGGCATATGATTAGCATCTTCTGTATGATTGATTTAAATATGGAATATATTATAAAGTATATGATGATTATGTGGTTGATCCTTTTACACAGTATGTCTTTTCCCATATTCTCACTGTGCCATACAGAATAATCTTTATGTCCCAGTTCTGAGAATCACCTGGTGAGGAGTCCCCTCCCCCTCCTCCTCCTCTCCCACAGAGTTTTCTCTAAAGGCTCCAGATGGCTCGGCATCCTTTTGTTGAGGTGTATCTATGTGCTTCCTCTGGTCATCTCTTTTCCTTTATACACAGTATTCAATTATCCATGCACCTGCAGTGCTGGTTTCAAATTTCAGACGGAAGTGCTTTAAAAAGCTTTTCACGCCTGTTGTCATAGAAAATCTGAAATAATTTTTAGTTTCCTTATAATCTCTGGTTTTAGTATCTTTAAAGTAATCTGTGTTGGAAATAGCTGTTTAATGATGGAGTGGTGAAAATAACTTCTTTTGAGTGAGACCGAACAAAGCTCGTAGATATTCAGAGTTATCTATTTTCCGTTGTAACTCCGAATGTAATTCTTGGATTAAGCTATTGGATGCCACTTTTTCAGGGATTACATCCCAACCAAGGATTAGTACAGAGATGGTTAAACTGAATTTTGGAGAGGTAACGAGATGAGAAAGTGAAATGGTGTTGAATGGTATATTCAGTGTTGCTGAATACGCACTCTTCAATGAGCAGAAGACCTGAGAGCTGCTTGAAACTGGCAACCCTCTCTGTTGAGGATCTGGTGGGAGTCTGAATTTGTGTGAGAAGTTGTGCATCCATTGTAGAGAATTTGGTTCAGTCTCACTGCTCTTATCAACCTCACATACAGCTGCATGTCGAAAAAGACGTCAGGGCTTAAAATATTATCATCATTAAAAAAGAGAGCTCCTTGCTGTCATATATGCTCTGACGAGAGCTGCTCTGTGTACACATTCAACACTAGACACACACTGGAGTGCATACCTCTACCAAGGCCCAACAGTCAATGCATGTGTGCCATCAAAAGGTCAATCCTCAAGATTCTTGCAATGTTACAGAAATGAAAAAAAAAAAAATCATGGATCCAAACCCTTTTCCATGGGACGGCATCCTGTAATCAGTTAAGTACCTTAAGCACAACTGACAAAAAAAGTCAAAAAAGCCTTTTGCAATGTTTAGAAAGTGCGAAGAAATCGTAAACGGTCCACTTTAACAGGATCCCCTCAAAAATGCATTTGGTTCTTCTTTGTGATCCTGCAACAGACAGAGAAACAAACAGAAAACCAAACTTAAAAATGATCACAACATAATTGATCTTGCTGTTTGTTTGTTTTTTACCCATGGGGTGCTATCTTATAAGCACATTGCATCTCTGATAAACCCTTTGTAACATACATGCTAAGCACCAAGACAGCTAAAACTAGAGACTAGCTGAACATAGTGGAGCATTTAGTAACTAAAGAGGGCGATGCTGTATTTCTCTCAGGAGAACAAAACAGACCTTAAGAAGAATGAATACTGTACTTTTGTCAGGTAGGCAGAAAGTAAATGATAATGTTATTTAGCATATTATGGATGCATAAATAGGCAACTCTTTGTGTATCACAGGTAAAAGTTAATATGTGTGATTCACATCTGGTTTAAATGGCTCCAAAATGTCTACAAACAAGTTTCATTTGTATTCAGGGCTCTACGTTGTACCTGGATTATTTTTATGACAGGTTATTATTTTGAAAGTGATGATAAATACTGAAAAGATAAGTATTGAGTACATTATTATGATTTATAGTCAGTGAAAACCCAACATGTGCTATCATCCCTCAGGCAAAAAGGAGTGAGGTAAGAGGTTACAAACAATTTGTTGTTTAGCTGTGCTTTGTTTTGTTTTTTCTGTATGCTTTGAATCACTGTGACATGAAGTCATTATTCGTATAAAGAGCTTAATGAGAATCGTTGTAAAGCATCATCTCCCGGAAGTAAACAATCAGTCAGAGATGGGGAAATCTTGGAGCCACAGGTGGTGTTGTACATGATCCATATTTGTCTTTCAATTCAAACCCTTATAACAGATGAAGCAAAAAACAAACAAACTGTGTTTGTTAACTGGTGCACATTAATCTAAACCTCCAGTCACTTTGTACATGTATCACACACTTATCTGCTGAGGAGGTGAGTAAGGAGTAAACCAAAAGGACTGTGAAGATATATAAAAAGAAGAGCACCTCCACGCCCATCATTCTGAAACAATACTTATAATGTGATGAGTGTATCTTGACAAAATCTAAATAGAAGTGTCTGAGGGAAAACAAGGAATAGGTGGAGGCAATCGCTTTGGTGTGGAGCTCCCGGCTCTGTGAATCAACACAGGCTGATAGATGGCTCTTGGGCTGACAGCGCCGGCACAGTAACTAAATCACAAAGAGGAGGAGTAGTGCTGATAAAAACTCTGGGACCGTCACACTGTTTCTGATTAACGTTCTCTTTCAGCCTTGCAAATGTGAGGGAGCAGCACTTCTAAACTCGGTTTGAGCGAGTTTTGGGGGATCCTAGAGGGAGGTGAAGAACTTCTACCTCTCACCCCAATTAACTTGAACATTGGCTCCGGAGGAATAGTGGAGAAGCTAGCCTGATGCGCCTTCAGTGTGTTTCCCATGCAATATGTGTAACTCTGTTGTGCTTTATTTTCAACCCTGAATCAAACAGATGCCTTTAAGAACATTAATGGTTTGGGATAATTATTATTTTTTTTATAGACATGAGCACCTACTCTCAGGAGCTAATTAGACAAGTCAAAAATATATAGCTTTGTTTTTTTTGGAGCTATTAAACACACAATGTTGTATGATTGCTGACACAATGGAAGATGTCAATTGGAAGATGAGTTACGGTTCTTTTTATAAATCATCTCAACACTTTCAAGCATGAATAAATCAGGCTGCAGATTTTATGAAAGATGACTGATACATTTTAAATATATAATGTACATACTGTGAAGATGGGAGTAGTCTGCATTGTGTTGGAAACTCAAAAACCCTCTAAGAGACTATGGCCTTGAAAGGGACCACAATGTATTTCAAGCTGTGTGAAGAGCAACCCTTTGTTAACGAAGCGCATATAGCACCCATATGCACTTGTGAATCATCTCCCTTTGTTACTGTTGATGACTCGCTGAACAGCTTTTATGGAGCAAATAAGTTACCTCACTGTTATGAAAGCAGATGGTGCAGCAACATATTTAAGTTTATACAACTGTTTTTATTAAATATTTCTTTAAATTTTATTTTCACAATGTTATAGTTATCACCCACGTAAAGACATATACAGTATAATACAGCCTATAGTTTTATTTCAATTATACAACAAATGAATCTTCTGTCCAGGTCTTCTTTGTTCAAATCAGAGGTAATCTTTGCATCCGGCTTTGGAACCAGACCATTATAGATTGTGGCAGGAACCACAATAGAATTAACGGACCTGGGAGGCGCAGGTGCGATTGACTTTTGACATAATTTATCTTGTCCTTTGCTGTAGTTAATCTGAGGGCTCAACTCCTTCAGTCACAATGTGCTCCTACAAGGTAGCAGAGCTATTTGACCATAGCTGCTGTACTGCAGGGGTTATTATGCAACCAGGGCATGTCCACACACAGGTGGGCCATGCTCCATATACCTTTTAAGGGGTCCCTACTCCTCCAGAGCCAGTGCCTCAGCACTGCATGCAGGAGGTGAGGCTGATTTGAGATGAACTAGACTATAAATCATGGAGGGACTATCACACCAAAGAGATGCCTATAACTGAAAGATGGAATAACGCATGAAAGCATTTGTGTTACACGTTAATCTCCTTCTCTTCCAGGTCAAAGGATGATGATGACATTTATTTGTTATTTATTTTTAAATGTCCAATTAAATGCAATGTGATAAATCTTAAATGTAAAAGACAAAGCAATGGTTGTTACACAACCTAACGTAGGAGACACAAAATAAGATTTTTTTTTTATGGTTCGTATGGCACGTTAATTTGCACCAAATAAAGCACAACTTGTAGCCAACTATGAAATATAACACCAAACATGAAACTGAAAAATAAAGATGTCAGCTGTGAACTGTATCCGAAAGTCTAATCTGAAATACTCTAATGTTTCTAGTAATCTAAATGTCCTTGCTTCATGCATCATAGAGTAAAGGATGATCCATGTAGTCCATTCCATACTAAATATTGGAATATGGCTATGATAAAGCTGATACCAAACACTGTAACCAAAACTCACCTTTTATGGTTTCAATTTTTTAAAACAAGCAAAGTGCTGATTTTACACATCAAGATCAGATGACCTGTTAGTCACACTCCATAAAACCTTTACTGTGATTCATATCCTTATTGGAAAAAGAATACCCAGATGATTTCATATATAACGAAATAGAAAGTCAGAAAGTTAGACATTCAAAGTCGGTAACACAGATGGCAGTACGGTTGGAACACATATAGAGTGTGGATGTAAACATTGTAAGTGAATGAGAGGAAGAACAGATGCTGTATTAATTTGCTTGCTGTTAATCCAACACTCAACAGCATGCCACAAACTCTTTCCCCTCAGAGTGAAGGTCTGCTGACATAGAATTGGTATTCTTCTGCAGGCACAACTTTCTGGGGTAAATATTTATAGAGGGGACTGGCATGAGGTGATAAGGAGTAGGGGTCCATTCACGATAACACAGAGGAATTTAAACAGAATATTTAATCGAGCACTGGTTGGTATCTCTGGGACAATAACATTTCAAATCTTTCAAAGGCCTACCTTAGAGCATTTTGGCAAAGGTCAAGGAGGATTTCTACAAACTTTTTTCACCCTGGAGCTGCGTGCTATTTAGGGGCTGTTTTCATAGTGTTGTAATAATCATGAACAAAAACATGGCATATTTGTCGGCCCAGAATATAGCGCACTGTGGGCTGCCAGCTGAATATAAAAAGCTATCTGAATGCACACAACAAGCAAAATAAAAAAATAAACTTGCAGCTGCATATTCTGATATGGATATATCACAGACAAGACAAGGCAATAAAGTATGTTTTGCTGCTAAATGGCAGCTGCCCTGTTGCATCAAAACAACAAACGCTTTCTGTTTTTAACTCTCAGCGACAACCACTATGTGCAGATGGAAGAAGATAAAACAGCAATCAACATCAATCTATAGTGCAGAAGTTTTAAAACCACTGCCTGTGTTATTAAACCAACCTCCATTAAATGCTCAACATAGGAATCATTGTTCAGTACGATGTCAGAACAGTTTTAGTTTTACTTCGATAAACATTTTTCAGGTGTGATAACAAAGAGCTGAGGAGTAGGGAAGAAAAAAATGATTAAAAAGGTTCAAAACTCTTGAAATTATTGCAAGACAAATCAATGAGCATATAAAACATGATAGGGCTCTAATGCTTGCTGCCTTTCCAGGTCCAAGCTGTACTCTTGACAGGTGCCTCTGCCCCTTCGGTTCCTAAACGCCTCCTATGACGCAAACCACAGTTAATGGGAATCAATGATGTCTTTGGACTATCCTGCTTCCAGTCTGACAGTTAGACCTCTGCCTGAAAGAGACACCAAATAAACGAAATCAGACAAAACACCCAGTACCTCAGGAATGCATCAATAAATGACCTTGAACTCAAACAGTGTGTGTGTTGATGGTGTGTCTAACAACTGATTATTAACACTAATATCAACTGTACAGCACATCAATCGATCAATCAATCAATCAATCAATGTTAAACTTAAAGACTGACTATGATAATTGTACAATGGGTGAAGTATAACAACAGTGTTAGCATAGCACAACAGAGGAAGCAACCATAATCAGCTTGTGAAATTAATTAAATCTAGAATGTCCTTGCTGTGTGAAAAAGTTGTGTACAACCTACTTATGAGAGGACATGCAGCAACCCAATGGCAAGGTGAATCACAAAGTCTGCAAACTATAGTCCTCGCCCTTCGCACTTACAAGGTTCTCTAAGTTGGATGTCATATCTCCACCCGTTCTAAGGCTGGGCTCCTCATCCACACACTTTTACATGAGGGGGGCCGGCGGTCTGTCTTCGAGATATGTTCGAGCATCTATACATAGGCCTATCCCAAATAAATGCTCAGATTAAGAACTTTATGTAACTTTTCTTTCATAACCTTTGTTCTCTAAGTAGACAAGCATTACCCGTACACACAGGAAGCTTTTACAAAGTGAACATAATTGTTACAATGCATTATCTGCTCCTAAACCGTGCTGCTCTCGAGTGCTGCACACATCGAATCTGTCAGTGTAGCAACAACATTCAAGGCCCAGTCTATCCTTTGACCTACTAAGATCTAATCCTATTACCCTGAGCAAAGGTCCTTTTCTCTGTCATGTTTGGTCTCAAGCTACTGCCTCATTTAATAGTGTGCATAAAATGAATTATAAATATGACAGTTCATCAAAATATACAGAATTTTTTGATTTTAAGAAAAAAAAAGAAATATTTACATTTTGTTTCGGATTGGTTATGGATAGCTGGGACTATCTCAACACTTTGTTTTACAACTCTCTCGGTGTAGCTGTTACCTGTTTCTTTGTGGTAAATGTGGCAGTAAGTTGTATATTGCAGAGATTACTAAGTCAGAGTTCATGCAACCATGGAGTCAAAATCCAGTAACTACACATCCAATTGTTTAGCTTTGTTTGTAGTTCTTCGTAGGCTGCTTAATGTTGGCCTATTTCTGCTCTTTGCCTCTTTGGGGAACAACACAAAGCAGCTAGTTATGGCATAAAAAGACAGATCTCCATCAGCTCGGCATCCACCACTTTTTGCTAGGTGTTCTTTGGGACCTTTTTTTTCAAGTTTTGAGACCTGATCTGGGGCCATTTGTATTATCCAGATGTCACATCCAAGCCATCTTAGATGATGGTGTTTAATTTTTGGAATCTCCCTCGACAGCCAGTTTTTATTTGAAGTTCCTTATTTGATGTCTTACTGGGTCTGAATTTATGACAGATCTTTCATTTTGTAGTTACTGCTAATTTAAAAGGACACAGCACACATTTTCATGTCACAATAATTCTAATATAATCCAACTAGTGTTAAGAGCCAGATGTTGGTCTTAACTCAACTTTAACAAAACAAGTTGTTTTTTCCTTTTTGAGCAACATTATTCCAAGTTTTTTATAGTACCATTATCTGTAAATAAGGGCTGTATAATACTGCATTCATGATTTATTCATCTAAGAGAAATTTGGTAATTGCAACAGCAAAATTATACAACAGCGACAAACCAGCGCTGTCAAGGCCAGAGTATCTTAAAATGACTCTAAATAACTGTTTGAACTGCTTTATTGTCAGGAGCTACAAAAGAGTTGGATCTGATTGAGGACAACAATAAAGATTTTATTTTACCAGGAAAATGGTGACTGACAAAATGTTTTCAAAGGAAATACTTGGCATCAAGGACCCTGCTGTGACAGATGGCTGAGGGATGTAAGGGAATAGAGGAGAGCAACAGAGCAGACCTGACTTGCGATTGAAGGATTGGAGGAAGAGAGTTTTTGGAACACAAGATGAGAATGGGCGATAAGAGGAGGGATTGCAGGATTGACTTCAAACATGAATAATATAACTTTAATGACAGTTTGGAGTGTCCTGACACGCAAAAGTGTTTCAAGTACCACTTCCAACAAACAGGAGTCATTTCATTAAGGAACCCAGTGAAGTACATTGTTATTCATTTCGTTCTCAAGGTCATTCTTATTTGCATGCAATTAAAAATTGCTTTAGTTGTGCAAAGAACATGGTTGCCTGATGTTGCATAGGCTCACACTGATGGCTCGTTGCAGTTATGATAGGTAGACCCAGCAACACAGAGCCTTTTTGCTTGCTTAATTAACCCTGATCATGCTTGTTTTGTGTTCTGGTTAGTAATAAATTGCATCACCAGGGAGAATCCTGCTAGTGGAAATGAGTTGGTCAAAGCATCACGAAGTGTGGGAGCATGGATATAAATCTACTCATACTTTGTAAATTTATTGACATTATTGAGCATGTCACCTCACACAGCAGTCATGATCTATTATGGTATACTTCATTGAGGTGCTTGAGCCAAGCTAGCCATGTAGCCAGCTGCATTGCTGTTTGTTAAATTGACTGACATTGATCGTACACTCATATACTCTTTTTTTCCCTGTAGCCATTGTTGCTGTGTGGCATTAAGTTGTTTTATATCAGTTAATCCACTGTTAGATTTGTTTTCAGCAAGAAAGCATAGCGTCGTAATGTTAACACGGTTAAAATAATGGACACGGGTGGCAATGTGTTTGTTCCAGCACAGACTTTTCTGCTGCTCATTGCTAAGTGACTGTTAACATACTTGCGTCGGTTTTACTGGAGCTGACTGTTTAATGTTGAGTGTATGTTTGGCGGTGAGTTGCTTTTTTGCACAAACCACCCAAGGAGAGACAAAGTAAGTCACATGTTTCATAGGGTTATATAATTCAAACAACACAGACAGCAGACAAAACAAGCAATGTGACTTCCATGGGCTCTGACCCGCATCAAATGATGGTGTTAGCTATTTCCTAAACAGACTGCCTGGAAGGGTGCACTTGATTTATTGTACCCTTGCCAAAGTTGTAGACTGCCTTCACTTAAATATAGCATTTACAACAACAATGAATGACATCCACAAAATCTACCATCCTTTTTCATGAAACTTTTACACATTTACACGTCTTATAGTATAAGGGAATCATTCAAATGCCTTTTTGCAATGTAGGGGTATTGTTCTATCCATCCATATTCACTAAAAGGTTATCAGAAACTGTTAAATCATGAAAAGGGTTGTCATATTTTGGCTGCCTGGTCAGTTAAAATATACAAGGGGTCCGTAAAACTCTCTTTGTGTATTTTAATAAAATATGGGTTGACATCTTGTTAATTGCAAACTTTGAAACAAATTGTAAAAGCATGCAGTTCACTGACACACACTGACATATCTACCCCTCACACATTTCTTGGTTTTGGGGAACATTCTCTCTCATTCTTGGCATGCTGCTCTTGACCCACAAGCCAGGCTTAATGAGTTTACTAGTTCATCTGTTGTTTTTTTTTCATCAACATTTAACACCATCTGTTGAGCTCATGCACCACCCACCAACAAGTCCAAGCCTCCACCACCTGATTCTAGAGCCATTCTGCTCTGCTCCACCTCCCTCGGATGGGCTCGTCCTGAGGGAGTCTGGGATTTCAGAGTCCAGGTTTGGGAATAGAATGTGTCCAATATTTCTGTTGTGCTGGGTATCCAATCTTGTCTTTTTTCCCCCTCTCCCTTTTGGCTGATCTCTGCAACCTTCACAAGCTTTATCTTTCAGTTAGGAGTAACTATCTGCATCATCTTCCCTCTGTAAATTGTTTTTTCCACTTCTCTGCTGACGTGTTGTAAGGCATCAGTATGATTTAGCGTGTGACGTCTCCGTGATTCTAGTATCTCTGCCGTAAATCAAAATGAGACTAACAAGGAGGGCAATGATTTGTCTGTTTTTCTCTACTAAAATGAGGTGCTGTTCCAGTTTTATGATAAAATACATGTAAGAACGAAAAGATAAAAGGAAGCAAAGGCATATTCAATAAGTGCAAAAGATCTGAAAACTGCACAGTACTAATGAGGTAAATACTTGTATAACAACTTAATAAGAAAATCACTAGTATTGTATTTATATGTGAGTAATGATGTTGCAGATAAACTGGACGATAAGATACAACACCAACCACGATGCACATTTAACAATTTCTTGTAAATCACTGAGCCATTCATTGTGGAGATTGTTGATTGGTTTCTTTTACATTTTTTAAAATTGATTAATCTAATTGTTTTTTGATAAGGTTATTAATTTATTCAATTTATTGATTATTATTATGTATTATTTTGTATGATTCTATTGATAGAACAATTAACTCACCCAATATAAACAATTCGTCCCATTAATATATCGACACTTTATTCAACTATAATCTATTTTCCACATCACTGCTGTGTTACGATATTAATAATATTAATAGACCATTTTTGTCAGATGCCTTTTGCACCAAAATTGCACCAAATTTGGCACTGCATGTTCTTGCATTGCATACATTATCTCTCCTTCCAAAATTAGGTGGAAGACAATTGCTTTACCCTTTCAAAATAAAAAGTAAACTAAAACATGCAAAATACAATTCCTTTAATGCTTAAAATATAATGTATAAATAAGTGCAATGAACCCTTCATCTCTAAATTTGCATCATAATTTAATTCTTTTCAGTCCATGAAATCGTAACATCCTCAAAGGAGAATTAAATAAAGTGCTCTAAAAAAAAGGCTGAACTGAGCTTAACAGTCACTTAAAGATGGAAGTACAAACTTCTTATCTTAAAAAAAAGACAGAAAGAATTTACACTCATATGCTCATTCACATGCAGTGTCTCTCCCTGCAAAATTCAGTAGGAAAATAGGCTTTAGCCTTTCCTGCTAGCAAGGAGGCAATACTGATGAGATGCGGATGCCCTGAGAAGGTTGATAAGTTTCATCAGTGTGTTCATAACATCTGCATACTCTTCTGCTAGAGTGGAGCACAGAACAATCTGAGGTCCGGGTTGTCTTCTTCATTCAAATCACCGCTCTTTTTTCTTTTCCTATCATGGAGGTAGCACCATCAGTGGTGATGGACACAACATTTTAGTTTTTTTTTGTCCAGTCATCTCAGAACAATCAGTTTTCACTGTCACCTTCAAATTTTTGATAATTCCATCTTTCATGTTGCATGCCTCTGTGCCTCTCCACATAACTCGTGGAATGAGGGCAGTGGAAACTGGCTGGCTTAGAAGCATATGGCACACATTGTGACCGATTTATTGAGACTATCTCAGGCCAAAAGGAAAAAAATGAGGAAATAAAGGAAGCCCAAGCACACAAAGCAACAACAAGAAAATTATGATTGGTAATTAAGAATTAAGTCAACATTTTGTTTGGAAGCCTAGTCTCAAGGATGCTCCTGTTTCTTTATGCCACTTGTTCACTTTTTTTGATAAATTTGACTGCTGTTGACTCAAACTAATGTGGCTATTTCAACAATACTGAAATCATTTTGACATTTGTACATCTCTATTTGCATCTCAAAGTTACAAAGATTTTGTGGGTATGTCAGTTCAAAATGCTATTAAATGTTGACAATTGCTTCAGATTACAGGCAGCAAAGGTTTTTCTTCTTTTTAATATCAACCAGGAGTCAGGTTGTGGGTCAGACACAAATCATTGAAGCACTACTTATTGCGGACAGTAGGGAAAGCAATTTTTGCTCAGGTGGTGAGAAAAGAAGGATTTAGGGACTTAAAAAAGATGAGGGATCGTGTTTTGAGGAGACTGGAGAAAATGAGAGGATGAAATGTATTGAGATAGATTAAAGATTAGAGATTTTTTTTATATGCTCTGCTGATACTAAAGCCTTCCTTTATAGAGGGGGAAGTACAGTAGAGTGGCATGGTGGTGAAGGACATTTTCTGAAAATGAATGAATGAATGAATCTGAAAATGATTTTGAGACCGAGGGCTTGGTATACACTCGGTTTGACATCCTGCAAAATCACACAAGGAGCAACTTGGAAATATGGGCAGAATTCAAAGGTAGCTCCAGTAAATGCAGCTCACCATATGCTTTGCTGTAGTTATCTTTGGCTGTGGCTATACATACAGTTAACTGGCAATGGGGCTTAGCTCAACTGGGCTCAGCAGCCTCCCAGTGAACACAGTGCCTTACACCAGACTGGGATCTGCCATGACCTCCAAGACTGGCATAGGCCAGTTTGAAATCAGGGGATCGAGTGCAGAGGACTCTGGGGATGAGAATACACAGCAGGCAGCGACAGGAAAAAGTGGCAGATCAGTAAGACAGAGTCAGGCATCAGCAGTGGGAGTAAATGGTCCATAAAGTCAAAATATTTTTACATCCTACTTTGTGATTTGAGGCATAGAAAAATCAAGGAGCAGCAAAGAAAAAGTTCCACACTGTACCGACTGAATCAACAAATAACAGTCACCCACACCTCAGTGATTCAACAAATCAAAATGCAACACAATATAGTGACAATATACCTCAATTATTATGTGTTGACCTTTACAAGACATTTCTTTTTAGGTTTTCAAGCATTCCTTGACCCACAAATGCAGTGTATTCATCGGAATGCTACAAGGTCTCTGCTTGTGACATTTGAACAGATTTAAAGTCAAGGAGTGTCAAGAGGCAAAGAAGTTATGAAGTTGACAAGTTGAAGGTATTCCAGGCCTTTTTTTCCCACACTTTTTCTTTTGTTTTGGTCGGTACACTATCACTGAGGACTCATCTTGTCATAATGAAGCTCTAGCAAAAATAAAATCAGGAAGACTAATTCTTTGCATACTTAGGCCATAGTTTATTCCTCATGCCACTTGGATACTCAGTCTTAATTTCCTGCTGTCCTTGTCTGGGGCTGTCAATTGAGAAGTCGGCATTTCTCATGCTTATCACATCTATTCATCTATCCAATAGCACACTGACATACCTTCATTGTTAGCCTATCATCTCGCTGCTGTCTTTTAAAATATTTTCTCTGTACCTCTAGGTCATTCATGTTGCTTTTAATGGATGGCAAAAACTGACCGGTCTTTGCAGATTGACAAACTTCGTCATTTCATAAGCCTCATCAGTCTCAGAAGAGTCATCAGCCACCACCACCACCCATGTCTGGACTCCATATAGGGGGATATCTTGCTGCTGCTCAGGGTGGATACCCTTCTATCACAATCCCCCTGAAGAGTCTAAGTGCCAAAGACTAATTATCACACATCATCTGTTGCAATAAATAATTACCTTCACTTCACTGACTTGTCTCTCCTGATTGATATGCTCTTCATGAATCCTACTTGTGCCACGGTTGTCCAGGGCACCAGATTTTGACACTATTTTTCACAGCTCAGACTTTGATAATACACTTGATTCAATATCTAAAACTATTGCCAGCAAAGTTAGACTTCTGATTATCCTTCCCAGCTAGATTCACATCATTTAAGCTGTTATATGGCCTTAAACCATAACATGCTGACACATTGTTATGCTCAAAACACTGTTAATGCCAAAGTACAGCCTCAGAGAGCAACTAACATGGCTGTTGACCATGTACATAGTTACCGCTGCAGTGTGTTGTCAAACTTCACTCAGAAGTCAACAGTCTTGTCTTTGAGAAGACAAGAAGACAAAGGATTGAATACTCTGCTTAGCTACTATGCTGAGGGATTATTCATGTTCTATCAACCTTACTCCCAGCATCTCTTTTAGAAAGCTCTTATTATGACAAACTGATTGGGCTGCAGTGCAGACGAGGACACTTCTTTCTAATTTACTTTGCAAATGTTGGCATTAACTCACTGTACCCTCTGTTGCATCATTCAGCCTCTCAAAGCTGACTGCTCTTGCCAGCATTTATCTTGTTAGCTGTGGCTTCCACGTTGTGGTGCTTTGAAGGAGATAGAGTGGTGTGAAATATTCCATTTTAGGCTGGATGTCCCTTTTCATCTTCAAAAGTCTAATTGCCTGAAAATAAATTGGTGCCCATTTCACAGGTCACTGTTGCCAGGGTGAACGCAGTAAACATTTTGTTCAACCCTCCAGCTCATGGAAGCCAATGTGTTTGATCATCAAAAAGACATATATGCCAACATTAACTTTCAGCATTTTCAAGGATATTTGCTTGGAAGAAAAATGGCTAGAAGAAAATTAAACACTGTGATTCATTTGTGCAGGTAAAAAGACATTTTTTGTTTGATCAGGATGGCAGTCTTCCCAAAAACTGACGATACTGAAGACACCAAGAGAGTCTCAGAAAAGATAATGCAAAGTGAATCAGTAAGTTTATTTACAGCTCTTACCAGACAGCAGATGAAGGGTATTACAAGGATCATTTCTCTCCAGATGGTCTTTGCTAAACACTTCATTATATATTCAATTTTATATCTAATTTTATAACCTGCTACCTACCTTTACACTATCCTCACCTCACACCCATCAGAGCATTTAATTTATGTTTAAACATTAGTTGCTTGATTAAGTATGCATTTAGACTTACCACAACCATTTTTGAAAGATATCTCTTGAGAAGAAAATCATTCTTTTCTGGCATACACTAAAGTAATTATATAAGATGATATTAGTTAATAGTTTTCTGAATAATGCATATTATTTTTTGCTTCTTTTTTTTTTTAGGTCACATGCACCCACATTTGACTCAGTACAAGGTGATGAAAGTGCTGCACAAGTACAGAAGATGTGCATGTTTAAAGCTGAATGTAAAAAATGCAAATGCTGCAACACTATGTATCTAGATGATGAGTACAGATAGCACAATAATACTTGCACACATTCCTCTTCAGTGAGTCTTTTTTCATGTGAAAAACCCAGTCGCCAGATAGTATATCAGCAAACATCCCCACAAACATTTTTAAAAGTATGGGGTCTGACTCAGGCCTTCATTTGCATAATGACATCCTCTGTTATTATAAACTTGTGCATTCATTTCACCAAGGACCATTAAACAAGCACAAAGTAGCTAAAAATGTGGGACCTCAGTGCAGAATATAAAATTAAAATGCAAATGTGGCTCCAACCTGATATCAAGATCCCTTCATGAACCAATATAACACCAGCCAAACAGGTAAGTGTGTGCTTGAGCTGTGGCATGTCTCCACAGACAGGTACCAGGGGACCCAGAGGAACAGAGCCAGAGATGTGGATGATGGCACTTGATTTCCTTTTATGAATGAGACTCAGATGGGTACTTAAGAATGTATGTAGGGAGGTGTGTGTGTGTGGGTGTGTGTGTCTGGCGGGGGGGGGGGGGGAGTATTAACATGCGGCACATCAGATCTGCTGTACAGTGCCATTAGTAGCTTCCTGCACAAAGCTTGTTGAACATCTACTTGTGAACTTGATGTGAACACAAGCAAACAGGTCAAATTAAAGGTCAAGTCTCCAAGGATTTGCCTGTTCACTCTGCATACATATTTTTGTGTTCATGCACTTAGACACACAGACAAGGGTTTAGTTTATATTCCTCCTCACCATTTGTTTTGTGCTTGTCACCTAACTACTCTGCCCATTTATTGTGACCTGGCATACCGTCATAAGTCAACTAACTGTACTTGCCATCAGAAATGCCATACAGAGGGCGATAAGCCCGAATTTGTGCTACATGGTGATGTACTGATATGGGCTAGTTGCCAAGACAATGTGACAGGAGTTGAAGTGTAAGGTGAGCTTACATAACCACAAATCTGTGTCTGAGCTGGGTCAATATCATGCTTGTTATCAAGCATGATACCTTTAAGGATACTGACTTTGGGCAGGAGGAGGGGTACACCCAAGTCACCAGTTCATCACAGGGCACTGCTGCCTCAGTTACTGCAGCTCATTTTTAACTTCTTCCATTTGATTTTCTTCTTCTTTTGTTTATTGGTGGGGGTAGCCTGCTGTAACTTCCTGTAATTGGTCCGAAAGTCTGAACCATCCAAAAAAGTGCTTTCACACTGTAAATGAACCGAACCATAGTTCAGTTTGATCCGGACCGAGACCACCTCTTTTTGTCAGACCAAAGACTGAGTCTTTGAGCCGGACCTTGGTCTGGGGGAGGTTTCACACCTGCAATTTTGGTCCGGATCAAACTGAAAAGTCGGAAAGTCCGGACCAAAGAGGTAGGTGTGAAAACGGCCTTAGATGGTGTTAGCTTAGCATTTTTACAAGCATTTTGCAACTCTCAACCGCTGAAGCTGTCAGAAATTCCATACCAATGCAAATGTTGCACAATGAACATTTTACTTTTAATTTACACAGTCATATGTTATAGTTATATCTTAAATTACATTTATATTACATGCATCTTGTTGTTTCTATCACATTTCTTTCCACTTCTTCTACATTTCTATTGTAAACATCACTGTCTCCACTGTTATCATGTGGAGAGCAGCATGTCTTTTTATGACTGTCTCATCCTCTACCAGATGGATGTCTTGGATATTGTGGACAGACTTGTCTTTGTGGTGCCAGCTAGAGGTTCAATTTGCATCAATACCACTGACTGTTTGTTGGAGAAGAGCCTTCTTCTTGTACATTTTTGGAAATAAAATATATGGTGTGTTAGCCGTGGCATAGCTGATGGTAGAATTGGATAGAATTTATTAATTTATATTTCTTTGATGATTTTGAAAAATGATAAGCTGTCAGTAGGAATTAGTAGGTCGTTATTACTTCCTTATTGATAGTCGTCTGTGTGCTCCAACATTGTTCCTCGTCTATTGTCTATGATCAGGATGGTAACGTTTGGTGGTTTGAGCTGGATTGTGTCTGCATTTCGGAGCTGTTAGGTCAGGGGTCTTGCTGAAGTCTGACTATGATCAGTTCTCTGTAATACCTTATTAAAGCTGCTCATGTCACAGGAGGCATTCATTTTAGACCTTTCACACTGTAGAGGACATTGAGAGAAAATTCATTTCCTCAGGAGAGGGTATACTACTGACCTGTGACAGTGACAGGAAGCTCATTTCAGGGCAAAGAGCAAGGAAAAAAGAAAGAGTCTGCAAAAACATCCCTCTAACATTTGGACTGTGTTGTAGGGGAAAACTCACCATCTAGGAAAAATCCCAAATATGATGTCACAGCTGGAGTGTTCAGAGATGAGGACCCATGTGCACACAAAAGGCAGTGACAGTGAAGGTGCAGTTCAGGAGTTTAATAACAATATATCCCAAACTTACAGGCAAGGGTCAAAATCATAGACAAACAATGTCTGCAAGGAGATGACAGAAACAGATTAAACAGGTTAAGCAGGTTCGTCCAAGGCAAACAATCCAAATCAGAAGGCAGAATCCAAAGGCAGGTAAAGGATTGATTTGGTACACAGGAAAATTCAGCATGAAACAGTAAAGCCATGAGAAAATAAACTTTCAAAATGAAGCAGGAGGAACAAAATAAAACCAAACCCCTATGAACATATGAATTACCTCCAATAGTCTTATATAAAAATAATTTATACACCAATTATTTCTACAATATAAAACACACATCTTGAGTTTAATATGATTCCACTGACTCTCCACAGCAAGGTTCATGTGTGGTAAAGCCGAAAGATCAGACGAGGAATTCAAATCTTATTTCCAAAGGGGTTTTCACTCTGCAAATGCAACTCCTTCAACACCCCCCTCCAAATTTTTATCTCCCCTGAGGCCCAACGAATCTGTTTGAAAATCCTCCCCAACATTGGACTCCCAGTCACCGGCGCTGTTGCCATGGAGGCCACCTCAATATCAAGTTTCCCTCCTCCTAATATGGTTACAGACCTTATGAACAGCACATTTCATTATGGCCTCCAAACCAGATTAAAGATGTTTTTTTCCTGGAACAACTGAGGCCCTGAACCAGCTGTCATGGTTTATTAGAGGGCAGGGCTGGTGCAAAAGCTTTGGCTTTGGCTGTTGTGAGATAATACTAGCCCTTTATTGGACCATCATGTGTATCCATGCAGTATTTAAGAACAGGGACAAATGTTTTCATGTGTATGCTGATGACGCCGTCGCTGCTGAATATTAACTCTTTACTTTTAGTTCTCCTGCTTCATATGAGGCAACAACATTGTTACTCATATTGTCTTCATTAAAAGAACAGCAGTGGATTTATAACCAACAACAGTTAGAGGTTTTTCTCGCCAGCATGAACCACAACAAAACTTCTATTGCCATTTTCCCTTGCCGTGGTCGACATCCTCTGCTTTCTCCCTTTGCTTGTTACAGTGGAGCTTTGCCTTAGTTAACGCTAACAAAACATAAAGTCACAGAAACAAATGCTTAACTGTCTAACATTGCCAAAATGAGCTCCCACACACTGAACAATGTCTGAGGACTGTGTATGCTGCACATTGCTGCATGGTAAAATATGCTGTGTGAAGAGCTGGCATTCCAGTAGGCGGGTAAAGTACAATCTACTGTAGTAGGTGGCTCTTATGGAACTCAAATGTTCCGTACCTTGAAGATTAAAGAGGGAGCTGATAATTCAAGTTTGAAGAGATTAAGCCTCTTCTTTCTCTCTCTCCTCCTTTGGCTCCTTGGGTTTTGATGGGTGCTGGAGCCTGAAGAAAAGCACAGGGTGACAAGAACTCAGCCGTCTCTAACAGGACTCATGTTAGGTGTGAAATTTGCAGTGAAAGACTTCTTGCATATATATATATTAAAAGAAAAATCACAATCCTTTATTGTTGCTCTCATTTTCTTGCTCTCAGCTGAAAGAGTCTGAGACAGAGCCTGCCACTGGCCATAGTGTCTCTCATGTGAAATTTCTCAGTCAGCAGAGAATTGCTAATCAATAAGCCAATCAAGCCTCTCATCTTTCAAGGTCATGGGCATCCACAACAGACCATATTTCATACATATTGTCTTCCACTTTTCATCACTATGATTTTAATTGGATTTATAACACTAAGAAGTTCCCTGGACATAGTCTGCCATGTAGATAATCTGAATTCCTGTAGTATCCCTGACTGCCAGTGTAGATGTAGATCAAATATTTTGATATTTGGTGAGTGAGACACTAAAACCCCAAAAATGAACCAGGGTCATTTATATTTTATTCAGAATTTAATGACTTGTGAGCTATGGAATTCTTTTCTGAAAGTTTTGATGAATTTTACATGTCAGTGGATGCATAATTTCTCCATGTAATGAATTTACCATAGCTCCATGTAAGCGAAAAAAAAAAATCTTGCTGTTCTATGCATCCTGGTTCGGAGGGAGGGATTTTTTTGGTGAGAAACAGATTGATGTAAAGAGGTGTGGATTTGCAAAGTGCATGCAAAAGCCTCTCTGTTTTGATTGCTCTCTTTCATCAAGCAGCAGGGGGAGCTAGTGGGCCAGAAACTAAGTTGGGAAGTTGGATCCATGTTAACTGAGAGCAGCAGCTGAGGGTTTTCTCCTCAGATGGGGTGTATGATCTCTTCAATAGCACAAACACCACAAACCTATTGCTATGTGCACACAATGCACAAAAAAAAGAGACGTTGACAAAAAACTGTGAGCAGGAGTGACTTACCAGTGTGCCCTGTGCCACACTACTGTAATAGAAATACCCCAAATATTAGGCCACTTTGCTGTCATGAAAGTGGGAATTCAGCAGCTGCATAATATAGTTGAACAGTTCAGAGAACGATGTCAAAAATAAAGCACTGCCAGTATGAAAAATATTCTTTACTCTGCCAGTAAAGATAAACACCTACCTCAGAAATGGGTGGCTTTGCATAGTCTATTGTTATGTTATTTTTTCTAAAGGCTGACTCAGAAGCTCTTATTGCATGAAAGTGCTTCAGTACTAACACCTTTCATGTCAAGGAGTTGACATTAGGTTTGATTCCCTTCCTTCAGCGTCTCCCTCTCGCCGTTGGGATCTCAGGATATCTCAGGATATGTATGAAGAACTGTGGTCATGAAACTGTGTTGTGAATGCATTTTACAATCAAATGTCTGTTCATTCTTATCTCTTTCTCAAACTTAACTGACTATAAATTATGTGTAACCTAATCTGTTTTTAATGTTTAGGGCAATCTGAGTCTTTTAAAAATATTCTAAAAGGGTCTTAAAGGGAGCTTTTAAAGCTGTCAGTGACAGTTAATAAAATGTGGTGGGTTCAGTAACAGGTTAGGTCTCTTCTAATGTTAATTCTTCTGTGTGAAGGTATCCTTGTATAGAAATATTTGATGAAGGCAAAAAAGTTGGATTTAAAAAAAATCTTTTTACAATCTGTTGCCATTCATGAATACCACACAGAAGGTTAAAAACTGTATTGAAAAATCAGAAATCTTTAAAATGTAACTGGTTGGGTTGCAAGTTTATTCTATATGGACCACCAATAACATAATACTTTATTCCCAGTGGTGGAAGAATTATTCTAATGATTCACTTTAGTAACGGTAGAAACATGAATGTGTAGCAAATACCCCATTTCTAGCCCACTGTTTCAAGTTAAAGTCATACATTTAACATATTACTCAAGAAAATGAGTATAATCAGAAAAATGTACTATAATTATAACAAGTAAGTACTCCAATGCAAAATGCATCCTGTCACTGTTTAATCAGCCAGAGTGAAAAGAGCTGTGTGGGTGAGCAGTGCATTTAATGCGACAGTAACAAATCACGGTTGTTGTCAGATAGAAGTAGTGGAGTGAAAAGTTCCGATGCAGTGAAGTAGAAATATACTGTAAGTGTATGTACCTCAAAACTATACCTCAATACAGTCCTTGAGTAAAAGTAACTAGTTAAATCTCACCATTGTTTATACTTGTAGTCCTGTGACATTTGACTTGAAAGAATATCTTGGTGTGCACCTGGAATTTAAAGTTGCATTACCATGAAGTTGTGGGGCTCAGAAGAGGCCCTTTAATGTGGGTCAAGCTCCAAAGCATTTGGATCCTGAATTACCCACAATGCAACACAAGAGTATTACTGTATACGGCACTCCAAAAAGTTCTTCTCTGTCATATGCCCAACCCTCCCACCAAGTTTCATCAAAATTCGTCAAGCAGTTTTTGTGTAATCCTGCTAAAAGACAGACACACAAACCAATAAACAATAGGCCAACATTACCTCATTGACATTACAAACATTCAAATGTTAGGTAAATTCAGGTAAAAATCAGTGTTAAGTCATACAATTAGCTAAACACAGAGTCGGCTGAGGATCCAGTCACTGCTGGATGTGTAGCAAGATCATCAGTTTATTTTGGTGGTGAGATTTAACATCCCATTGTGTGATTGCACTCTGGGTTTTGGCCATCTGGATCTTAAGTACCTCCATGCTCCTTAGTGGCATTGGTTCCCATTGCTGAACTATCCCTGAGCAGCTATTGACACCCGAGAATGGCAGCTTTAAGAGCTTAGAAGATTGTTCCTTTCTTCTCACGGAGGTAAAGAGAAAATAATATATATCATTATGAGATGTGCTTCATTAGAAAGAGGGCTAATGGCTGCTCTTTAACACAGAGCATGGGCTGCCTCTGCAGACATCAGTGCTCTACACTGATTGCCACTGCAGCCTCAGCGTCACTTAACTTCACATTAAATCGGCCTGTGCCTGGTCTGCTTTTGAGCAAGGGCAGGAAATGGAAGCCAGTCAGCAGATTAATGATGGCAAAGGGAACTATTCTGTTTTCCTTCCTTAGTGAGACGAAATGAGACATTTCAACACCTGCAGAGTAGCGGAGGAGCTCATGGAGGTTTTTATGGACAGAATGGAGAAAACAGAAGGGCATGAATTACTTTGATCGGGGAACTTTAACAGGCATGGAGGAGCTTGCTTGCTGATGGCACCTAAATCATTCAGATTGTCATGTCAGCCTCTACATCAGTTTGTGTTTGTTCGTTTTGGTCAGGGTCTGGAACACTGCTTTACTTTTGATGTTTTTCTAGTATGGGATGATGATCTTTATTGTGTTGTACACACCATTCTGATTTGAGCAACAGAGACATGTGTTGCAGTTAAGCCAAAAGTACTCCTTATTATGAGGCTGTAATTTCCTGAAATTTCTTTTTTGTTTAAAAAAAATACACAACCTAGTTTAGGAATTCATGGCTGCGAGCATACAGTGAACTGATCTGAGGCACACCCTCTATCAGAGTCTTAACTTTTTGCTTAAAGCAGACCCAGCTAATTTTCTGAATGCCCTTGAGTATGACAGCAGGCATAACATATACCCCTCTATCGCTCAGTGGTGTTTGGTTTATACCCCATGTAAAGGACAGAGTTATTGCTGTGCACACCCTCTGTATTGACTTGTGGCCCCACACTGGCAAATGTTAGGGAAGCAGCATTCAGCCACTTGCCCAGTAAATATAAATGTCGAAAATATCTCTGAAACAAGGCCATAAAGCAAACGGGTAAAACCTATAACATATTAATCAAGTGTCATTGTGATGAATGCCTGTTTCTCAACAGCAGGTGGTAAACGAACTGAAATGCTGAAATTTGGTCATTACAATCTAAACACCTTAGGGAGGAAAATTTCTGAAAGGTTTCTGCACGACATCAAAGGTGTGACCATGGGGGCACAGTGGATTTTGATATCTCACCAGGAAGCAGGATGTTGTTATAACTCCACTGTCCATGGTCCAATCTTAATTAAACATCACATGTTGGATTAGAGTCCCGCCCTGAAGACATTCACAACAATATTCTGTTACAGTAATAGCACCACCTACTGGTAACAGGAAGTATGCCTTGACTAACAAATCATTCTGTTTACATGAAATTTTCATGGTGCGGTTTTCACATCATGTACTGGAAGATGTGTAATTAATGGGAGTGAACATATAGTGGACAAGTGGCTGGCACACGCCCCGATTGGTAGTGGGTTGTGAGGGCCCATTCAGTGCTGCTTGCAGTTTTAATTTTTGATTGAACATTGTCTATTTTTATACAGATGACACCATCTTGTATGTCATCAGCTCCTTTGCAAGACTTGACCACTTTTAACATCCCTCAAACAACTTTAACTGATTTAAAACTTGTTCTAAACTCCAAAAATATGGTTGTGTGTGATGAGCGCTTAACTTGAATGAATTGTCTTGTTGCAATGTGTGTATATGCTAATATATATTCCACTCAAGTCTCTTGTATAAGAGATCTTAATCTCAATTAAACTTTTGGATTAAATAATGCTAAAGGGCAACTCCTACATTTCAAACAAATTTCATTAAAGATGAAAACCATAATATTGTTAAGTTTAAAATAAAATGTGATAATATCACCTAAATTGTTTCTTTAAAAGTTCTCTGAACAAAGTGAAGAAAGAAGAACAGATTCAGAAAAATCCTCCACTTTTGTGTTAGTCATTGCTCACACACACAGAATGAAAATCAAAAATCTAAGGAAAGTATACACATAGGCCTTGTGTGAATATACAGTATATACAAGTAGAGTTTGGTTGCAAAGTGCAAATATGTGCAATTTTTACAATGCTAAAGTGGCAGCATGAAAGTGTAATAGGTCAAATATGCTGCAACACTCTGATGTGGTACTGGAAAATATTGTGTATATGAGAGGTCAGAAAGTAGTCTTCATTCAGGCATCCTCCAGACATCCTAAATGTGCAGTCACAAGCTTTACTACTCACTGTAGAATGTAACACGTCCTCAAGCACAGGTCACCGTGTGATTTCACAGTAGTGAAACCATTAAAAAAGGGTGTATTGTTTTGATGTAGTCCACATTGATGTAGACATAAGGAAACAGCGCAAAGAAGGGCATAGCCACAGACAAACATATGCAAGCATCCACAAAGCTGTGCATACACAAGTGTTATGAAACTGTCTGTAACTATACACAAACATGCAGAGAGACAGCAAGAGAGAGGGATACGGTTTATTTAGAAGGATAAAGACAGAGAAGAGTGAAGGAAAGGAAATGCAAAAGAGGGAGAGAGATGTGGAAGGACACTGCCTGTGGGGATCTGTTTTTCTGTTTGCAGTGCAGTTGAACAGTCTTTCCATGCAATTCCTTTTACATTATTCCACCAATTGTTATCAAGCATGTCCTTGGGCAACGCGTGGAATGGTTAACTACCCAATATAGGGCAGCGTATACAGCACAATGCTTTTTCTTCAACAATGCATGCAACAATGAATATGCTAACAGCTTCCTTTTTGGAAACAAAAAAACCCAACTTGTTCAACTGAAAAAGCAATTCCTCAGGACGTCTCATTATGTGAATGGCCAGGGCTTTGCCATTTTCTGCCCTTTGGCAGAAAAAGCATTTATTTCTATACAGCACTACACAGCACCCCTAACATCATTTGTATGCCTCTTGACCCCACTTTACCAATAAGAACATTCATATCAATTTATGCTGCCTCATTACAATCTGCCATTATTTAACATCAGGAGTTTAAATTCTATATGTCCTCTTTTGCTATGAGCCTAAGATCCAAGCTCTAACGACCACTCCCTGTTCTCATTAGAAAGCCTGGCCAGATTCACTTTTCATCTGAGCCTGTCACACACTCAGACTTGCCTGTCAGCCAAATGAAGATAGAGGGGCTCTCAGGAAGGATTTGTTGTTTTGCTGCAGTATTTCAGATGCTTTCTTGGGTATGCACATTGTTCAAATTTTTTTTTTTACATCATCGAATCATTTGCATTCCCCACAAATCTGAGTATGCATGATTCTGTGTGTGTGTTGGCATGTGTGTGAATTAGTACATTTCTCTTAGATCATCAGCTGCACTGACAAGCCGGGATACAAATAATTGGTGTCTTGACATTTAAACAGTTATATCTTCTTGCCCAGGAACCATTTAAATAAGCTACCTTATCAATTTTCACTGAGAAATGGCTAGAGTATATGGCAATGACATCACTACAGCATATCATCTGTTTTCTTGTGGGTGCTGTGGAGACGTTTTGCCACGCCCAATCCTGAATGCCATAAAATATCAGACATGTGAAAACAACAGTAATTTTGCTGTGAAAATTCTGCCCTTACTTTAGGATGTGATAGCTCTATACTTTAGTCTCTAGTCGGATTACTCTGCCATGCTAAGCACCACATACACATTTTCCTCTGTGCATACAAGGGGAAATGTGTACATTTGTGGAGCCTCATTTGACACAGTTTTTAATAATGTAGTGAATGCTATATGTAAATTATTCCATGGAACCTGCGCTTCTCAACAGGAGGAACAATTTGAAAGATGAAGCTGCTACAGGCATTTCACGATGAACAACAATTTCAGTGCCAGACCAATATGCAGAGGTTTTAAAATATTCAACATAGCCGCAAACAGTCTCTCCCTGGATTATTGTGCACTGAAATATGCTATTGATATTGGCAAAGGAGTAACTGCACAATGCTAACTCTGAGTAATTGGAGGTAATGTTTTTGCATGTTAATATTCTCCAATATCTACCAGTGTGCACTGATATATTTTCTATAGCTTATATTTATAGGTGGGGGAAAATGAGGACATAGAATATACATATATGTATACGATATCCAATAAAACTTCCCAGCATAAGAAGGTGTTTCAGTTCTCTATTTTGCTTTGCTGAGTTTTGTAATGAATCACAATTCAGAAACCTCTGCCTGGAATCAATACAAAGTGCCACACAAGCACTATCTCTACCTTATTACAATATGGTTAGAGTCATTGGAAATGAGTTCCCAGCAAGCGTCCCACTAGTTCTTTAAAAATGCATAGGATTAAGAGAAAATGGTGTGCTGCAGTATCAATCAAGCTCAGCCAAGTGAGTAAAAGGACAGAGAGGATGGGAAAATAGACACTTGACAGTTTTCACAGACGGTGCTTTCTGAACACAGTACCTTACTTTCTTTCTTAGATGTGGACCCACTGTCAGGTCTGTATAGGGTGTTGGTGGATTGTCGGTAATGGTCTATGGGTTAACAAGGTCATTAAATGAAACAAACAAGCATATTCTGCCTCAATTTATCCAAGAGTGGGCTGACAATTGCAACACATGTAAAAATGGAAATCAATGTTTTTGACTCAATTAGAGCCATTGAGATGTTACAGGGGGGTAGGTGTTCCCATTTTCCATGTGTATAAAAGGAATTTAAATTCAGTCAAATCTGTTTATGAGAGAAACGTTTTGGCCTTTTCATGTTATTTTTTTTTGGTACTGTTAGTACGCTTTACATGGCAATTGGCTGAGACAGCACAGCTATCTGTGATGAAAGCGAAATCTCAGGTGGATTCATGTCAGTGAAAATGCTCAAATGTGCCCGAGTTATCTGAGGTACCAGCTGACACATAGCACATAACATATGGTCAAGTTTCCCTTCAGAATCGGGCTTTGAATCGGAGTAAAAACAGAAATCAAAACCCTCATACACATCTACACCACTTGATACAAACTACAGACATATGGATAGCTTGAATGGATTCAGAGCCTTTCAGGGCAGAGCAACAGATGAAATTCTTCACTTTAAATCTTTTGATCAAGTTGTGTTATTTCTGGACTGTACCCAATAGGTTTGCACATAACAACTCGCAGAGTTGAAACAGCATGATGGTGGTAGGAAGTAGCTGTGAGAATAATAGTAGGACCATGGCAAAAGAGAATTGAAAGTTTATCGTTTTCAGTTCAAATTTCCATTAACAAAGTCAATGTGTCTGCAGTTATGTACTCTGATGTTTTATTTATTTTCTATATTTATTTAGCAGGTCTGTTATTTGAATGATCTGAAACCTAAAACCCCACAGAGAGGTATGGAAGTAGTTTTTCTGTCAATTTTTAACCATGTTGTTCAGTCCAGACTCACAAATATCTCAAAATATCTCTACAAAAATTGAATGGATTTCATTACATTTTATACATATATTCATGGTCCTCAGAGGATGCATCCTATGACTTTTATTCTGTAGTCCCACCAGCAGTTTATTTTGGTTTTGAGAGAACTTTCTCCATAGCTATTGATAGGACTTTTATGAAATTTGGATATGAACATTGGACGTCCATGTCACTTCACTTTTAATTTAGCGCCATGTTACTTTGATTTGTGACCATGTGCCTGCAGAATGCATGACACTTCATATTTGGTGCTAATTAGCTATGGTTAGCACTCTAAACTGAGATAGAGAACAAACAATATGCTTGATAAACATTAGCTTTGACACTGCAAGCATGTTAGCTTATTAGCATTAGCATGCCATCTCAAGGCCCCACAGTGCCAGTAAGTACTAAAACAGCCACTAGCGTAGCTGTAGACTCTTGTGTTATGTCTGAAATCGCATACTTAATTCACCTTCCAGGTTAAGGCCTGGCATATCTATATTAGTTACTGATTAATTCAGCCTGGATTCCCTCTCTCAATAATCTTGCCATTCTGCAACCAGATTTTATAGACATTCTGTCCACTAGTGTAAATTTGGATTGCAAAACAGACCAGAAATCTGTATAAAGAAAACTGTCCAGAAAAGGAAGGCCCATTATTCAAACTTTCTATTCAGCTTCCCCTCACCTCTGCAAACACAGCACATATTGTGTGGAGAGCATGTGTTTTGACACAGTCGACACATGTACAAATACTGTTTAACATAATGATAAATAATGATGCTTGGCATAGAGGAAAGATTGTAATCTGGTTTACTATGAGCAAGAACATGCTTGTATCATCGCCTTAATGGTGGATCTCAACGTAGATAACTGATCATTTAACTCCACTATGAAGAAGATGCAAGTCCAGGGGTCCATTTGGGACAGAAACAAGAAGAACAAGATTTAATCAAAGTAATTAATACAAAATAAAAAAAAAATCATTAACACTAAGAGAGATGAAAATAAAGAGAGAAATAAAAAACTGAGCTGATGACTGTAATCATTAAAACAATAACGGATAGATATTGAAATCTAAAATGAAGTACAATTGAAAATAGTTCAACAAGCGATTATGAGTGATCAAGAGATTTGAATGATGGAAGTGATGAAAACAATTAAATATCTGAAAAAGAAGAGACAAATTATCATATGTAGAACAGATGGTATTTGGATATCTGTTAAATAGGCAATGAATAAAGATTTAGACCTTTTCCATTCCATTTTTTTTTGTTAAGCTTTAAAATTGAGAGATTTTAAGATTTAAACACATGCAAAAATAAAAGATGTCATCACTATTAGAACAGAAATAATAAAAATAAATAGTAAATTAAACATTTGAATAGAAAAACTGAGGTAGTTTGATAAATCTGATATGATATCTCTCTAAAGATTTGAGATACACAGACGAGCAAAAACCTCAGAATGTCTTTTATCAGCACTGCACTACCAGCCAAATCTGACTCTCAGTTTTCCTCGCTAACACTACTCTTAGGTTATTTTTAAGTCTCCTTAGGTGTAAGCAGTACTTCATGTTCCTTCAGACTTAATAGTAGTAACAGAAATAACAGTATTGAGAAATGTTCTTTTTTGTTTTGTCAAGCAAAGCTTGGCTCTTATTTGGGATTCAGTTCTATGTGCCTCAGTGACAAGAATAGTCATTGATCCAAATCACTGTTATATTTTGGTTTCAGGTAGTGAGTGAAACAAGCACCTCGAAATTTCACTTAATTCACTTGAAACCTTATCTATCCATTTATCTATCTATGTATCTATCTATCTATCTATCTATCTATCTATCTATCTATCTATCTATGTATCTATCTATCTATCTATGTATCTATCTATCTATCTATCTATCTATGTATCTATGTATCTACGTATCTATGTATCTATCTATCTATCTATCTATGTATCTATCTATGTATCTATCTTTCTATCTATCCAAACTAGACAGCACTCAAATAGTACAACTGCTCAGTTTCTCCATGAAGTTTGAAGATCACTTCTTAATGCAATATGTGGCTACACTTCAATCTCCCTGTGGCACACCTTTCTTTTCTAAACAAATCTGTAATGGAGCTCACTTCCACAGGAGCCTGGTGGCCTCTCCTTGTTGGAGAACTGCATGTGCAGCTCTACTTCATTCATCTCCCTGATAAACACCTTGTGCAGTCACCAAATCATGAACATTGCATTGTGGGTCATACACTCCCTTTTCAAAACATTTCATCAAAATCCATAATCGACCTAAAAGGCAGACAGACACCGCCAAAAACATTACCTCCTCTGTGCTAATAAGTCATACGTGGAAATGAGAAACAAATGGCCATCATTACAAATGTGTTCTTTAAATACTGTTTTAGTGTATTGTAAGCGATTACGTTGTTAACTCTTGTATTTGTAGCTATCAATCAAATCAAATTACCCATTATAGTGTTTTGTATTGCTGTAATCAAAGTTTGAATCATATGACTAGTTATTAATCACATTTTATGTAATGAGTAAATAAATAATCAGTAAATAAATAGTGAGGCTATCGACCTCTTTGTACAGGGCAATTTGTGCTCATACAGGAGAGCAGCACTCTGCTGTATCCCTGTCAACTCATTTTATGTAATGATTGGTGTCTTCACCGCTTTATGGGATAAGATGGAAAACACTGCCACAGATAGAAGGGAAGGATCATTTTCTCAGTCCAGCAAGATTTTAGTTTCAGTCAAGGGGATTTGAAAAGTCCAGTCTTATGGTTTACAGACTTACTTACTAAACCTTTCAAAAGCTACGTCAACCCTCGCCCCCCTAACTGGAAAGGCAACTAAGGAATGAGTTAATATCCCACTGCCCAGCACTAAACATTAGTTGTCATAAACTGTAGCTGTTAGCATTACTGATTTTTACAGTTTCCTTTTTTTTGGAATTTCAGATGACAGTTGTCACAGACATGGAAAACATCCTGATGTAGGCATCAACTGTAGTATCTCAAAATACAGGGGGCAAGAATTTCTGTCTCTTT
The DNA here is from genome assembly GCA_037577475.1 of Chaunax sp. Z400. Lineage (NCBI taxonomy): Eukaryota > Metazoa > Chordata > Actinopteri > Lophiiformes > Chaunacidae > Chaunax > Chaunax sp. Z400. The sequence goes on from CM075190.1 coordinate 16,308,682, forward strand.
TCAAGACTAAATAGTCACAAAAGGAGCCTTTATTTTATACAATTTTAGTTTGCATACTTTAATTAAAAAAAAAAAAAGATTTGGCTACATTGTTATTTGAGATGGCATAATTTCCGTTAGTTTAAAAAAACACACAATATTCAAGATGCATGTGACATAAATATCCTTAAATTGCCGTCCATACGGTCTACTGTCCATTGCCAGTCTGCCATGCCTCACAGTGTAAGACATCACTGGATAACAGGCCCTTGATAAAAACACCATAAACCATTAATTTTCAGGACATTGCTGTAATGATATGTGACACATAAAGGACTGTGGGGTGTGGTTAATGCAGGCAGCATCCTGCCAATAGGAAATATTCACACTGTTACGGTGCCTTGAGATAGAGAATATTTGTGTGTGTGTGTGTGTGCGTGTATGTGTGTCTGTGTGTGTGTGTGTGTAGGTGGGTGGATGGATGGGTGGGTGATGAGAGAGCATAAATGGCCATGTATGACTGGCAGTGAGTGCAGTGAGTGGACCATCTGCATCAGTCTGGCACAAACCAATCTTCTATACCAGCATTATGCTGAACTTGACCTCTCTGGGTTCTGTTGTTATTGGGCTTTTAATTCAGCATTTTAGCAATGCAGCCAAAGAAGAGACAGGTGCGAGACCCAAAACCACATAATGTACCCTCTCTTCATGTTCATGCTCATCTTCATGTTCCACTTAGACAGCCTGCTTTCACACTCCATTGTAAAATGGGAGGATAAATCTTTGACAGGCCACATATTGTGCATCTCGTTTTGTAATTTTGTACAGCTCCCTCATCTTACCTGAAACCCACAACCTAGCTGTGGAGACACAACAGATTCTGACAGAGGTATAGCATTAGCAGCTGCCATTATCTTCAAGTTCAATGCAGCATTGACCAGAGGTTTTCTATGATTTATCGATAGGTAGAGGCAGTGGAGCACATCAAGAGACATCAAGCGTGATAATGTTCAACCCAGGTTTTCATTAAAATTTCCGCAGAAAAGCTTCGCTTTCATGGGATATAAGCTGCCTCCCTCCTGCCCTGTCATGTAATGTAATGTACGCCTCCCACTGCCTTTAGATTAACTTGGTATTCTCTCTTTCACTGTTGAGCCAAGGCTTTTGTATCATCCTATCTGGCATGTAGTTAACTCCTTCTGCTGATAAATGTACCTCTCAGCTTCAAGTCCCCCTAATTCAGCGATGCAGCAGAATCTACACCAAGTGAATACATTAGATTCAATATCAGGCATAGCAGAGAAGAAGCACAAAGGTTTGTGAAATAGACTTCATCAGGGCTTTTTTCCATCTTGGATCCTCTTCACTCAGATCTCTTTCTGTATTTCTTAAACATTTGGGTTTCACAGAGATTTCCATGATCCGGCTCCCTTTGTTTTTTAAATGGCTGTTGTGAGGGGTAGACTTCAACCTTTTCACGATACAAAGCCATTGTCTTATCTAGGTGACTCAGACATCTGTACCTGTCTCCTCTGTTGTATCCAGAAGGAATCCCTACATGATTTTAAGTATGGAAATAACTTCACTTAAATAACAAGGACAACTGGAATGAATCATCACATAATGTGAATGTGGACAAATTAATGAGAAAAGAAACCCTTTACCTTAGGAATAAAAGACACAGGATGCAATTACTTTAAATAAGATACCATATTTCATGTTCAACACTGCCATTATCATCTTACATCTCCTCCTCATGATCCTGAAAAGGCTTCCAAAGCTGAGAGAGCAACATTTCTGCATCTTTGAGACTCCTTATGTCACTCAATACTTATCCATATGACACCACAGTAATGGGAGATATCCATCTGCGGTGTGTGGTTCTCTATTAAATGTAATTTTCAATTAAAAGTGTGCCACTGAACATTAACACTCCCTCTTCTCATTCATATTCTCATCCTTCTCCCTCTTCATCGCTTTAAGGCCGAGGATGATCTTCGTCTATTAACACTTATTGCTCAAACTATTAGGGGTTTTTTACATTAAAGCCTCCTGCTTACTGATGTGAAGGAGTCATGGTTCTTACGCTCTGTCATTTGTTCAACTGGGTAAAGTCCTCTGTCACTGATAATTACACCTCAGAGAGCCGTATAAAGACAAAAGGGAATGATTGAACAGATTGCCAAGACCCGTGAAAGTGTTTGAGTGAAACCAGGGGAATGTGTGTGAATATATGAGTGTGTTAGTGTATGTGTAGATTTGTGCATCAGATGCAGACAGACCGTCTGGCAGACAGGAAAAGCAGTAAGAGAGGAGGCCATTATCCAATATGAATCTTCATTTTTCTTCCGCCAGGCTTCTGTTCACATTCCACTCCAATGAATATCCCGCTGATAACACGTTGGTTTTAAAGGCATCACTCCTGCTTGACAGAAACATGTTTGCCGCTATGTAATGACATATTTCATACAGACAGTGTTTAATTATATACTATACACGCGATGCATTTAAATTCAAGCAAAATTGAACTGATATTGTTATAGCGACAAACAAAACTTTTCTCTTGGCAGTTCTAGACCATACTTCTGCAACAGCTCCCCCATGACCACGCTCCTTTGTTTTCTCAATGTTCAGAGACAGGTGGTTATTTTTACAAAAGCTCAGATTAGCCTCAAAGGCTGGAAAGTTCACTGTTATTTTGCAGCACCGTCAGCTGTTCGGGGATGTCTTTCGCTGGGTCTGTAAATATGTACCTTAAGTTACCTCTAACTGTCTGGAGAGGTGGATCAGGATTAAATTTGCCTGAAACTAGTCTGAGCCTGGTAGCCTGTGAGGAATTGTACATACAGTAAACCCCTGTTGTCTCAGGACAGCATGTCTGCTCTGGACCATGGAAGCCTATTAGTCTTGCAAAGTTGGGCATTTACAATCATTTCTTCCTAATGACAGCAGCTAGAGACTCTAGGATGCAGACCGGCCTCATGACAGAGGATGTGATATATTCAGACTCATTTTACCCGTTGGATGTCCTGTCACTTCTCACTTAGACATATGGCAAACGTCAAATCGTCAATAGCAGAGAATAGCATAGTACAGAAGAACAGGACTTTTTCAAACCGCATTGTGAAAGTTTTTCAATTAAGTAGGTTGCTTATAATTTTTTATTTAAGTGCATCAATTAAAGAACACAATAGCAATAGTCTGCACTAGTCATCAAGCTCTGATTGTAAATATGAACTGTGGTATGAACAGAAACACTTTCCTCTTAAAAAGCAATTATCTCACTGCATAACTGCCATATATTAACTATACAGCCAGGGAATGAAAGAAAGCCCTATGTAGGAGAAAAGCAGTGTCAGGCCATTAGTTTGTAATCTCCATCACCACAGCACCGACATGCACGTAAACAGGCTGCTGTGGGAGCACAATAGGTAATGACGGGGAAAAAAAGTTCATCTTCTGTTCCTTCTACCAGCAGTGGCACTGCAGCTCTGAGTGCCCCCTGGCGCATTGATTCAAAGATGAAGGGGAGCCTCAGCAGCAGCATGATCCTAAACGAGATGACACAGGAGTCTGTGGCTGATTCTTTGGACAGGTGCATGCTGTGTGATTTATGTACACATCCGCTCGCTAGGTTTCCGAGGAGCAAATATTGACTGTTTATTTCTCCTAGCTCAAGGCAACAGGGAGGCTGCAATTTCTTTATTTTTGGACCTTAGATAAATTGAGGGAGCAATTTTTTTTAACCTACCCATCCCCCATCTTTGAAAAAAATGAATTGGAAAAAAGAGAAACTTAATAGCGGACCTTATTGATTTGTCATTTCTCTTCCCAGGCGCCTATACACAGCATGGACATTTCAATTACATACCAGCTCTCCAATTGCTTCTTCACTCAGGCCCCCACCAGGACACGCTCCCTGCTGATGGACAATGATGGACACCCACCAATGTTCCTGTCAAGTATACGGCTTTACCTGAAAGCAGCATGTAGCATATAGCAAGACAGAAATTAAGTAACCAATGACCCAAATTCAGTGTTATACTGTATATGTATGTATTATATATAATGACAGAAAGAAAGGTATGAATGTATATATATATACAGTATATATATATATATATATGTGTGTGTGTGTGTAAATTCAGCAAGCCTGACACAAGGACGCAGTGAAGGTTAAGCTAATGTTACGGCCCCTCCCTGTCCTGCTTTCTCCTGCAGGAGACTGCAGGCAGGGAGGGTCGTCAAGCTCGTTTGCAGCCACCTGTGTGGATCTCCACACAAAGCCTATATAAGCCAGCCTAATCATTCTCTCCTCCTCTCTCTCTCCTAGGTACAGCATCTGAAAGTTTGGTTTGCTCCCCCTTTGTTTGACACGGACAAAATCCACACACAGCGTTTCACTCATCCGTTCACCTCAGTCACCACTGATATGATGAAAACCCACACGTCTTTCTTTTTTCTTCTCTTTTTTTTATCAATTGTGTCCCGTTCCGTTCACAGGAGGTGGATCTCTTCTTCATAGTAACCCCGAGTTTGGCGTTGGTAGTGAATAAATCCTTTTAGCTGATGTCACATTACCCATGATTCCCACTTCGGGGCCGTCATTGCTGAGGTCAACAGCACATAAATAGCGATTGCCAGCCGTCAGAACAATGGCTAATGAAAGCAATAGTGTGACTTGGGCAGCAAAAATTCTGAAATTAGTCTATGTGGACACCAGAGCAATTCCTGAACATGAGATATCATGACAAGTAGTCTTAAAAGACAGTGGTCTGCAGACATCTACAGAGCTTTTGGCCCAGAATTGCATATCATGACATCTTTAATTACTAAGTTATCAAGCAAAGTACTTAAACATGGGAAGATTTTCAGACTATCGAGAGTTTGACAGCCTTTTGTCCGACCGGATGAAGGATGTTGGATGTATCCAGCAAAATGATCTGTGTCATTATGTCTGCAAGGGAAAGTAGATGATAGTCTGAACTTTAGAAATGTAGTCCACATTTGTTTATAGGACAGTAATTGAATTGTGATACCTGAAATGTGGGCATTGTGAGCATTATTTGCATTCTGTAGAACTAAAATCTGTCGACTTTTCTATATTTCATTAGATAAAGAATCAGTTATATTAAAATTAACACATACCTGTTATGAAATGGTGTGAACAAATGTGAGTATGTCTGAATGGCATCTAAGATTAGCATTCCACTGATAACGCCATTTTTCAGACTGCCCCGTTCTCCTTAATTTGTGATCACTGAAGGTAAAACATAAGACTTCTTCTCCCTTGTTGACCGGTTTGTACAACCAATCACAGCACATGAATCAACCATTCCTAACAGCTATCAATCATAACTGTTTGATCACTGTCTTTTGTGTTTGTGAACACTTGGATTCAAAATCACTTGAACATGCTGTCCTTGCTATCAGCACAGCTTTGTTTACTCTCACCGTTACCTCTAAGATGGCAGCTGTTGCATACGCCCCTCATTTGTGATATCATGGTCTATTGGTATGGTTAATTGATGACACTATGGCTTCTATTGTAGAGGTTGTTTTTTTTTCAGGCTCCCTCAGAGTCTGCATTGGGAGAGCATTCTAAGATGAAAATGCCGATAGAAGTTACAGAGTGGGAAAATCATCTTTTGCCAGTTAGCAGCCCAACCGTGAATTTGGTCCCTGGCCCAAATTATTGAACTTTTGATCAGAATGAATTATTGTTGGAGTTGAAGCAGCAGTTGGAGCTTGAATGCCTGAGGCAAAAAGAGGTAGAACTTGAAAGTATAAAACTGAACAGGCAAAGTTAGAGTTGCAGGAGTTTCGTTTGGAGCTCGTAAAAGGAGGGTCAGCTGTCTGAGGGCTCTGGAGCTGAGGAATGGTCCACAGGTGGTAGCAGAAAAGGGTTCACTTTAACCTTCACTTGCTTCCTACATTCTGTGAGTCAGACCCAGACACCTTCCTTTCCCTCTCTGAAAGGGTTGCTGATGTTAGATATTGACCCGATTCAGAACACGACTGGTGTTACAATGTGTTGACTGAGAGGCCGTCTCAGCTTTGAATATAGCCGAGAGCAACCTGTATGAGACTGTTAAGTCTACAGTGTGCCAGAACTGGTCCCAGAGGCATAATGCCAGTGTTTTCACTCTAGGAAGAAGATAGAAAATCAGACTTACACTGAGTTTGGTCATGATTCGATCTCTCAGTTTAATGTTTAACTGCAACATCTGATGGTCAGCACATTCAAGGATCTGCATAATTGGGTCATTCTAGAGCAGTTTAAGGACTCCCAGAGCCTAATGAACATAAAGTAAACAACACCAAATAAAGCAGCTATTCTGGCTATATAGCAATGACGGATGGATGGATGGATGATTGAGACCCTTGAGTGTATCCTGAAATGTCTCATTTGAGAGGTCGTGTTTTTCCCCCCTTTAATTTGCCCTTCACTGGGAAATGGACAGCACAGGTTATTATTGAGCAAAGTCTGCTCCTGGTAGAAATTGTGTTTAGTGATATCAGTGAGAGATACACAAGCTCAGTCAGCCAGAACAAACAATTATTGTACAGAGGGCAGAGCAGGGGCATCCAGATGGAACTGGCCCACATGCTTTTATTACTGAATGCAAAAGTCATAGAATGAGGATTAAACATTACTGAATAATGAGGATCTGACAGCTGCTCCTCATTCACTACTGTGTATTCATATTTTGGCTCTTTCATTCTCTTTCCCCACCTGTGTATGCCAGCTTTATTTTGTACTTCAACATCAATTACCTACAAGACGCTTAGTGACGGAAACATTGTGTAGGAAGCAAAGAGAAGCCAAATCCCCCCTCCTCTGGCTCTGAGAAGTCCATCATATCTGCTGCACTGAAGTGAAAAAGTCAGGCTTTGTAAAAGAAAACCAACATAGATAGTTCATTCAGTGGGTTGACTGATGGAAATGCATCTTTTCTTTTGGTGCAATTTTTCACTGTAAACATCTTCAATGTAGATTAACATTAAAGAATAAGCAGGGTTTTAATTATATCACTTTTAATATTGTAGTTCTCCTCTTATGCTACAGTATGTTAAACAAACAAAAACAGGAACTGAATTACAGCAAATAGCTGTTTGTTGATTTTAGGCTATTGGCAGCAGGGTTGCCAGAGTTGTATTCTAATTTACAGTAATGGCAGCAGGGAAGTCAGTACAATACTCTTTCTGAATATTAACAAAATAATTTCACCATAATACCAAATGCATTTTCATTTAGTAATTTTCCATATTAGCTTCTGGTACAGTAATATTGATGACAGCAGGACACTATAGGAATCAAGCACTGGCTTTATTGTAACCGTGACTTTCAATGTTAATATGATATTAAGCAGCGACTAAGAAAATATAAGAAATTATGGATATTCTTTTTTTTTTAAAGCATCAACAAATGAATTGCTTAATTTTGTTGATACGAACTGTTTTTAAGCCCCTGCCAAAGGAGACATATAGGGTTACTCTTGTCCTTATGTTTGTAATAAGAATAGTCTATATCCACATCCTCTTAAAAACGGCTAAACAGAATTCAATGACATTTCACACATGCTTGTAGAAGACCCTAAAGGTGTTCATCTCATATTGGTTTCTTAATTTTGCTTTCTTTCACATTTTTAGGCACATTTGAACTTAGATGATGTTATTGTCGGTTTGATCACATTTACTGATCCATTCACATCAGCGCAAAGTGAGTGCTTCAAGTAGCAGGGGGCATCTGTGTCCTTAGAGACAAATTTTCCATTACAGTTGGAATCATAAGGTATGCATAACAAAACAACTGGAACAATGGGTTTACAAAAGAGAAAAAAAACCACTACAAACCTTGTAATCTACAAGAGGGGAATCTTCCTCTTCCACACAAACACAAATATAAGTTTGAAGTGTCCCTTTAGGCAACATAATAGTGCCTCCATCACACAAACTGATAAAATCATATAACAAACACTGGCAATATAAATCATCTGTTAATACAATTCAGCACACAACTTTGGACTGAGATATTGTGTATTAGGAAAAATTGTGGTTTTTCAAATGGCTGATTAAGATGTTATGGTACACAGTATCAAAGGCTGGGCTGACAGTGAGGTCAAGGAGGATTAAAATACAGTACTGGCTGCTGTCAGTGAAGAGTTTGGGTGGAGAGCTCAAACTCACCTATATGAAATTCCTCTTAAAGTCCTTGAGATTCTAAAGTATGGCGACATGGGGACTGACTGTGATAGACTTCTGAATGACTCTCTCTGCCATCTTAGGGCTGATCTTGCCCTGGCTGGCCTTTGTCCTTTTGTCCCTCTGTATCAATTGATTCCAATGAAGCACCTGGGAAACACAGCAGTCTGAGATTAGAGGTTGGATAGATATGAAGGGTGGTACTCTACAAAGCGGTCAACACAAACCTATGAATTAATTTGATTGTACAGATGTAGATGAAAACAGCAACAAGCCCCATCCCAAAGGTTGGTTGGATGCCCTTACATACAGTATGACATGACCCTTAAGGCTCATCTATTATCCAACAGTAACATGCTCTGTTCAACCTGAAACTTACAGTCATTTCAGAAAGAGACTTGAATTTTGCAATTATCCTCTCTTGGAAGAACATTCATGCTTTGCTGGAATACAAATGACTTAAAAAGTGCATCTAGTATGCAGTGTAGTGTGTCAAGTCACCAAATGCAAAACAAACAGTCTCACACGAGGAGTCAGAGATTGGTTGAGGGTCCTCTTAATATCAGTCGCAGTGCCAAACAACTGTAGTGAGAATATTAGATTTGTATGATGATTTTTAGGAAGGCAACAATTCAATGCAATATAAATGAAGAAAAGAAATTAATGTCTGTAAGATGGATGAGCCCATCTGTGGTCTCTGTGAAGTGGACCATCAGTAGCAGGACAACATGAAGTGTCACCTCAGAGTCCTATAACCCTGGGAGAGGACAGTCTGGGTGGTTTTGTTTGTGTATCTTCAGATGAGAGAAACATAACTGTCTGTCACTGCATATGTCGAAATGGAGCAAAATTCACCACATTAGTAAGGTATCACCAGTGCATCAAATAAAACTGGCAACCCAAATTATAATTATGGCTAACATTAATGCTACAAACACTAATGCTTATGTTGTATTACTCAGACCCAGTAGCCTACTCCTACCTGTAGCATTTGTTTATGATCAGTAGTTTTGGGTCATCTGTGGATCTGGATCTATGTTTTGTCAATATATAACTTCTTACCTTTTGGAAATCCATGAAATCCATTTGAGTGACTCTGAATGTGCATCATCTGTCATGTCTCTATCTCTATTTCCACTCATTACATATTGCCCCCCACCAAATATTTATTTAAATCTCCCAGATCCGGATCCAGAAACGGATCTGGATACAGTTGGGCATTTAAAAGGGACATCATGAGTTGCCCATGCCTTGGTATTATTATTTTTGGTTGGCTTATTTGAATGTTTTTCATGATATTGGCAAAATATTTAAAATTGCAATGTTGAGGAAAGTGGAGAAAGTGATCCAGAATCCACATCCCTACCCAGATTCATCTCCATATCTAATTAAATCAAAATCCATTGACAACTGTTTGAGATTTCTTGTGGACAGACAAACAAACAAAGACAACCTCCTCCAACTCTTAAAGTTAAGTCCAGAGCTGACTTCACAAATAGAAATATGCGAGCTCTATCTCACATTGATTGTAACATCACCCCTGCAATGCAATGCTTTTCACATCATGTTGCATTACTTAATGGAAAACAGCAAGCTGCACATATACATAATGCCCAGAATGCACTGCGTTCTACAGTATATACTCTTTAATGGGAACAAGTATTTACTGTCAGTTTTTCTAAAAGCGATTTGTCACCAAGTTTCCATAAATCCATTTGTATTCTTGGTAAAAGGCTTGATTTTTCTTTTTTTAAGGTGCTTTTTTTAGTTAACACTCTTGTTAATCAAAGGAGGAGCAACAAGCTAAATAAATTATGCTCACATTCATTAATATTCTTTGGTCTATTAGACATGGCAGTTTGCTGAAACTCCACACCCAAAAAACATCCACTATAGTGTTTCATAATTAATCAGGAGTGCTCATTTAAGAGTGGGGGAACTTTCACTGGCTTCTCAAGACCACTGAAAAAGAATTTCTGAAAATGATCGTGTCAAAGGCTATCCTATGATTTCAGCAGCCATGGAAAGCTGTTGGGTTGACTGAAATCATTTTAAAGCTACAGAGATGTTGGTCAGTTTTAGTGAAAAGCTGAAAATTTGGTTTACATGTTGATGCGTATATTTTTATGTAAGTGAGTCAGACTATGAATTATGTATGGATGTCTGTCCTCTACAAATATATTTAAAATGCTAAGCTTCATAACTGATTCAGACTTGGATTTATTTCATCATATGAAAAGTTTGTTCCTGCACCCCCTAACTGACAAATGTAGAAGCATCTATAAAGACGTATTAAGTGTTATTAATGTATCTGTCCATAATAGAGTGGTTGCTGGAGTCTTTCCCAGAAGCAAGAAAACCCAATTCATATTTGTAATAGCACTAAAAACTAAAAATGCAGCCTTGGAGTTGTGCCCTTTTTTATTGCTATGTGACTCCCCTCATGTTTAGAGGGACAGACGTAATACCACCAAATTCCTTGGCCCTGGAAACCTACTCCTTATCATTTGGACGTCATGAGATCATGAGAGAGTTGAGGAGTTGTGGTTAGCTCAGACATGCATGTTAATAAGGCAGGACAGAGAGAATGAAATGCTGTAAATGTTAGAACAATAGAGACTACAACAAGAAGGCTGAAAAATGACATAAAGATAAAAGGTTTGTGAGTTTTATGGATGAATGAAACCAATTTATGATGAGAAAAGCACCCCAGCATTTGTTCTATGCTCACAAAGTAGTGACTGTTTAACTTAAAATGATGAGAGTTTCAATTTCCATTTTCAACTTTAAAAAAAAATACTAGTTACAGAATATAATGTGTCATAAACTTTTTACTAGGTATACATATAGATCACTGCTTATTTATGTATCGAGAGATAACGAGCACATTGCCATAACATGCTTCAATGCCCACCTGCTTTAATTACTGCAGCTCTTTATTGACATTCATAAATAGTTCAACCACTTTACATCTTCAGCTGCTCCTGATTGTAGCATTGTGGCTACTGACCAACACTAAATGCCTTTAATACATTTTACCTCAGTCCTGGCAGTGTGCCATTGACTTCCAGCAAATCCTCTAATCTAGTTTCAACTATATTTAAATCTTTAATGATAACTTTCTACGATACATTGTAGATGCTCTTTTTAACCTCATCTTTTAAATCCATTAAATGTTCCGCAGTCTTGTTTATATCCTGATTTTATTGAGCGTTTTTATTATCCCATTTTATTGCGTATTTGTAAAGCACTTTGTAACTGTGGGTATTAAGTGCTCTATAAATAAATTCTAACTTCCTATTTACTTGTGATTTTATATTTAAAGACATTTTCAGGTAAAAAAAAATAAGACAACAATATAAAAACTCATAAACAGAAAGTTTGGAAAGCTTTCTGCTTATTTTCTATGAATCATGCCTTTTAAACACACGAAAACAGCCAAATGCTGCAGAGACATCATTCTCAGAAATGCAAGAAAGCAACAGAGACCGTCTGGCCCACGGAGAACTGTGCACTGACAGAACATCCAGCAGTGTTTACCCTCTTACGTTCTATCTTATCTCTTCAACTTATGAGGCTTCTGATGAGGCTACATCAAGAACCTGCATGAATCCTGCTAATACAACTAATGTAGCCAATGTTAGAGGAGCATTTTTAAAATACACATAGACAGATACATACAGAGTATCCTGCTAAAGACAAGCGGCCTTTCTCAATATGAGTTCTTGTCTGTACTTGTGTTCTTGTGAAACGTATCCTTTGTGTTCCAATACATACATTTCACCAAGAACGGTTAAAATTCTCGGAAGTGTTCTTGCCACGCTCGTTTTTCCGAGGATCGCATTGGTTGGTAACTTGCATGAAGATGAGAAATCAACTATGTAGATTTTGAATATTGGCAGATTTGATCAAAATTAATGGTGAATTGAAAATCTGCTCCAGCAAGCTGAGAAGCTCCAAGATGCCTGTGGGGTCAGTGTGCTTGCTAGCCAGCCAGGCACGCCAGACACCTCTTTGGGGGCCTTCCTTTGGAAGCTTTCTGGGTAGTTCTATCTGGGAGGAGACCCTGTGGTATATCCGCAATTTGTTGGAAGGATTACATCTCACCTGGTCCAGGAATGCCTTGGATTGTCCAGAGGGAACTCGAAAATATGGCTGGAGAGACGATATCTGGAATACTCTCCTGCCACCACCTCTTGGCCCCCACATAAGCAGAAGAATATGTATGGATGGTTAAATTGAAAAAGCTTTAGATTTCCCATAAAATCGTTTTATAACTGGTAATCTGACCGTAAAGACAGTAAATTACTTTGATACTCACGAGGTCTTTTCTAAATCCCTCAAGCAAATATATATCCAGGTCAGTCTCTTTCCCAGGGCATCAGATACTGCAGTTTTGTCACATCGGCTTCTCATCCAGACACAGAAGGTACCCTTTAGCATCTGGATGAGACACACAGGGCTTTAAACTGCCACCAGTGTAATGACATCCATCTAAGTATGAAATGATCAGAGCAACTGCACAATGCCACCGAGTCTGGCGGACACATAGGTCAGCATGACAACAGCGTGACTTTGCTTGGTCACCGGTCACCTCTAATAACAGTTGTTGTCCTGTAGAATTAGGAGAGAACACACACACAAGCAAGAGCCTGATAGAAAACAAACAAATTCCTGTGTTCATGGTCAAACCCTCATGTTTGTGTTTGTGTTTTTAAATCTAAAATGTTAGTGTGAATCATCAGATGGTCTCCTGGTGGCTCTCACCCACTAGTGAGAGTCAAGGAGAGCTGAAGTAGATAAGCCTAATGACTCCCACACATCAAAGCAGTCTCATTTAAAAATTAAGTTATACAACATCATTAATTAAAAGAGTGAGGAATTGAATGGGCAGTTTAGGCAGTTGGGAGTTTTCAGCAGCAGATGTTATAGATGACAGCAAATGCAGGGCCACAGACAGAAAAACACAAACACATGAAGAGAGGGAAAAGGACAGAGGGAGAGAGAGAGAGAGAGAGAGAGAGGGTAGGAAAAACATAAACACGATAAACACTAATTAGCTACTCTAATTGAAGTGCACTCCTAAAGTAATTACTAGGCAGAGGAAGCAGTATTTACATTCATAAATAATCCTGACAGCATGGGAGAAACTGCAAGACCCTCTTCTTTCCTTTGAGTCCAGAGAAAGTGAGCTGCCTCCTCCATAAATCTGCCAGTCATCAATAATATCCGTGAGAGTTTACTGCTAATGGCCTTGTACGACAGTTGATATGTAAGCATTAAATCAGTGATTGCCTGTCCTGAAAAAAGAATGCTGTGTGTCTTTAAAGAAATCTTTACTATGCAACATAAGATGTTATTGGAATATGAGAGACATTCATACAGTGTATCTTTGTGGAATAATCTCTTTATCACACAATAACTTGAACCTCATTCTTATAAAAAAAACCTCAGGCCTAAAATACCTCGATTACCTCTACTGAAAGGCATCATACGCTGCTTCCCACTGTGCCTTTTTGCTTGTGTTTTATTACTTTTTAATAAGTGGTCGCCTCTGTGGTCGCTGAACTGTGGCCATAGAGCTTGTAATCATGTCGAACACATGTTTCTGTCTTCTTCTAATGACACATTCATTTACATAGCATAATAGCAATAACAGCCCCATAGAGGGAAAAGGAAAATCCTTATTTTACTATTTCAAATGCAGGGAGGACAGAGTAGGACATTTCTGCCTGCTCACAATGACAGCACCTCCCTCCGCAGGCGGACAAAGACATAAACATTCCTAAACTCTCCTGGAAACATGATTTCAGCCATGCTTTGTCCAGTGTGAAATGAAATACTGCTGTTAAATGAGGACAGCCACAACAGCCTAAGATGACACATCAATCAAATAGCAGCACTCTTTCTTCCTGTCAGTTAGTCAGCCCACCAAGACCCTCTGGATTTCAAAGTGCTCCGTTACAAAAGGAAAAACCATTTTATATGCCACACACAGTAAAGAGATGGATATTTTGACTTCAGCATTGTTATTTATAAAGGGGATGGTGGTAGAGAGAATACATCTATAGCTACTGGCTGCCACACAGTATCAGGAAATATTGCTGTGTTTTTGGTGGTGACCTTTTCAGGATTGCTTACAGTTTGTTCTCAAAGAGGCTCAAAACAGAGAATCATGAGGTATTCAGCTCATTTTCTTTAAGATCAGTGACTTTAATCTGTTGTACTACAGTATGAAACACACACGCTCTTTATTTTCATAGCAGCATTAGAAATCAGATGCAGTTTCATGGCTTATTCAGTTGAGTGTAATAACATTTTTTTTTTTATGTGGAAAACAGATACGGTAGGCCTAAGTTATGAACAAGAGTAATGCTAGCGGCTCTGTGAGCATGTACTTTGGCACAGCAGTGCTTTGAAGACAAGTACAAACCAAAGGTAGGACACAGATGTTGTACTTAAAGCAGCCTAAATATATACCACTCTGTTACAAGGTGGATGAAATACTTTGTGTCGTTCATCTACCGGAAGTGAATCTTCCCCCGGGGATCAAATGTTAGTTACCCCCTCAAAGGAGGTTATGTTTTTGCAAACGTCGGTTTGTCCGATTGTTAGCAGGATAACTCCTTAAGTTATGTATGTATTTTGTTTAGTTTTTTTGGACAGGTAGGGTATAGCAAGGAGCAATCCATTAGATTTTGGTGGTGATCCAGATCAACATAGATTTCTTAGCAACAATTTTTAATGACAATTACAATGATTTTGCGTCTAACTTCATAGATAATATCTACAATGCTTTGACAAAAATTACTCAATGACATCCTAATAAGATCTACCACATATCAAAGTTAGATCTGGATCCAAGTAATAAATAAAATAACAAACATGAAATACTCAGGACCCACCCCCACGGGTGCATTTCACCTGGAGAAATACAGATAGAAAGAAGTTATTAAGTTGTCCCTGTTTATTGAAATTATTGTTAATTGTGCATCTGAGAAAAAGTTAAATTTTCTAAATTAAAAGAATAAAATTAAATACGTAAAATTCCCAAAATATCACAAGGCACCTCTCCAGTACATGGGAAATGTGCACTTAAAGTTTTGTGAAAAAATATTGACCGGTTTTTAAGTTATACTGTATATATACATATATATACAGTACACTCATCTGAGACCAATCCCATCTCAAAATGAGCCTAAATTCCACTTGTAACCATGGAAATTAAAAAAATACCACTAATAGATGTTTCTATTAATTAGCAAAATGCACTACTTGGTTGTTGTGTGTAGAAAGCTTTGTGACAAAATATTCAATAGTTCAACATTTAACCATGGAAAGAAAAAAAATACAAATAATGAGAGTCTCTAAATTACAAAAGGCACGATTTCTGTATTTTGTTGTTGTGTGTAGGTTTTGTGAAAAAAGAATATACAGTATTTGACAGCTGCTCCAGAAACGTAACCAACCACCATAATGGCCCTAAGTCCAACGTTTAACCATGGAAATGGAAAAAATAAAAACAGCAAAAGTCCCTAAATATCTAAATGTACCACTTCATGTTATGATTGGTGTGTGTACAAAGTTTTGTGAAGTAATATTAAACACTTTTTGAGTTATGTTGTGGAATTTAAGTGTGACGGACAGACGGACAGAGCCCATTCACCTCCTGAAAAATCTGATGTACTGTATCTTCAAAAGTTACTGAACCTGATCCTGAAGAAAACTGGCATTAATGAAATACTGTTTTTCTTGAGTAACTATAGAACCAATATTAATACCAATGTGATTCCACATTCTTAGGATAAGTTTTCATAGTCAGTGAGACATATTATGAGGATCAAACAGGGACTACTTTTAGGTGCCATGATATCATGGGGAAGTGAGGTTTAAAGTACAATACTGCAATATATTCCTCTGAATTATAATGATGTAAAAGTATAAACTTCCACCAGAAATGCAAATACTCAAGTAAAGTATCTAAGAATTGTAGAGTACTTGAATAAATGTACTTAATTACATTGGTTCAAATGTTACCAGTCCAACATGAACACAAAGAAACGTTACTGATGTAAGGAAACCTAAGGAGGCATTACCCTGTGGCGCTAAGCTAATCAGCTAGTCGCATGCTGCGGGCTAGTTTCCGTTATTCTTCTTGGATGAACACTAACGTCTATTGATACATGACTATTCTGCATTAGTGATTTATTCACAGCCACAATGTTGAAGAAGAAGAAATAATGTGATGTTCATGAAGCACAGGGAAAAGAGTGAAGCTCCTCCCCAAACAGAACAAATTTTTGGTGACTATTGTTCTCTTGAAATGAGCTGAAACCAATGGCTCCCGAATAAATCAAAGACGAATCTCTTAACCTAAAAACATGAGTCTGAAGCAGCTTGTCTGCTAACATAGAAACAACCAGTACGCAGTGCTCATATTCACTAAGCTCCACACTGAGTAATAAATCAAATAGATTAGAAAATGAAATTCATGCTTCATAAAACTTTTAGTATGAGCACCCAAATCACTGTTAGTCGGCTGAGAATTGCTCCCTCTTTCCTCTGTGCTTAACTAAGCCTGGGTATATAGATATGATGTGCATATAGGTCACACTGCCAGTGATACCTGACTGCAGGTTGATTCTCTTCTCACTCCCTCTGGGGTTTTTCTACACACCAAAGTGTCGCTTCAGATTTCATCATGCCACTGATTCGTTTCCTCCTCAGACGTCTGCAGAATCCCTTAATAATGTGATCATTATCTCAACTCATCCTTACGGTGTTCAAACATCTTTTGCACTTGATTCTTTTTGTGCTGTTCCTTTTGTTGGGCTAATCACCCTGGAGGAGTTAATTAGAAAGCATTTAAAGACGTACTAAGCCAAATATGAATGCACATTGGTGAAAAGTCTCAACTGAGTTCTTCGTGGGATGTAAAAGAAGGAAAATGAAGGATCTCTTCAGTTTATTGATTAATGTATTTTGTGTTGTGTCAAAGTTTAAGCAATTCAAACCTCTAAAGGCCCATTTATGCTCCTTCTACGTCGGCGGTGGTCTGTGAGGCTATTAGGTACATCGAGACTTGAGGATGAGGAGTTTTTACACTTTTTCACTTTACTTTTTTCTCTTCTTTGTTTCCATACATATTTGTCGTGCCTTGCTTGAATTGTAGCCACACTGCCTTCAACCATTTCTGGTGATATTGCTCCATATCTGTCTTTAACGTAGAGCATGAATGGGCCTCTAATGTGTCCACTTTTCTGAGGTCATATTTTAGCAGTGTCATCCAAAGCTTGTCTCTTCTGAATGACTGAAAACCTTTAAATCAAACTGCTTTTGTTTCACCATTGTGAGCGTAGCCAGGAATGTTAACGGCATGTCTCAGATGTCTATAGCTCCTCAGCAGGATGTCATCTTTCATGTGCTTTTACTCTCCATGAGCAAGCTTTCTTTTTGATTTTGAAAAAAAAAAAATCCACTCCCTGCAGTTCTAACTGGCTGATTAGTGACAACTCAATAAAAGTCTGTGCAACCCCACGAAGTGTGTGTCTCTGTGTTGTTTGCCAGAGAAATGAACATTATTCAAATTAGACAATTTAATTTGGTCATACATATAAGAGACAGGGCAGACCCAAATTAAATGAGAGAGGCAGACAGCCAGAGTTTGTAAACCACTTCAATGAAAATCTACAGCTTTTTTTAAACCTGACAACACTGCATTGATATGTATGTAAAAATAGCCAACGTCTCGTAAGAAATCATAAAGATCATGTCACTTAGTCAAGCCCCTATTAACATGGAGGCAATGCAGAGAAAAGGAAAGCAACTAGTTTTCTTGGCGTCCATCTGGAGAGCTTTTTAATTGCTTCCTTGAGGGTGTTGCTGAAGTCTGTGACATAAACTACATGCATGTTGATGCCAGTCGGTTCATCCACTGCCTAGGGCTAAGAAAGAAATGCCGAATGCCAAATTTGACTCTTATGTTCCCGATATGGATTAATTGTAATAACTTTGGTGAGCCCTGAATGCAACATTGACCATGTAACCACAGTTGGGATCAGCTGTAGGTCTTCAACTGCCTCGACAGATTTGAGGTTCATAGTTCACCTTTCTTCCAATAGAAACACTGACGGTGCTGTGTTTGAAAATAGAAATGTTACTTTTCTGGTATATGCTAGCAGCCTACAGTATATAGTATGATATTATTCCACTAGACAAAACTGCACCTTCGTGTTTTTGATTGTTCTGTAATGTATTTTTAAGCCACATTGGAACTTTTGTTGAATGAAAGACTAATATTACCATACCTTTATAAACCAATTAAAGAAGAAAACACTTAACATAAATGTAAATAGAAGTTCTGTATGGATCTACAAACACTGCTGTGCATCGATCCAAGAACAGGGAAAATGTCATTTTAAATGGGAGTTCTTTTATTTTCATTCTTGTGAATGTGTCTTTCAAACACAGTATGCTAATCAATATAAACAACGGAGAAAATAAAATAATAATGTCAACAAAGTATGTTCTGTCATCATACAGCCTCTAATGAGGCAAACATTTATTGATCTCAACATCTGACAACTTAAACATTATAGAGGAGGGACATAATGCAGGATCTGTCTTCCAGTAATAGAGTTCTCTGCATTTTCTTTTCATTTTAATGATGTTTTGTGTCTCGATCAAAGGAATCACACTCCTAACAATAAGTGATTCTTATGAGAAAAGAAAAGCTTTTAATGCTCTGCTTTTAATCATTTCCCTTTCTGATGAGACAGAAGCTCTGACTGTGACATTTCCCTCCATAAATTCTTCCTTTTCTCTTTACATTCCTCAGTTATGAGAACATTTTATGCACCGGCCATGTCGCTAATTTATGGGGACAGAGCAACTCTTCAGCTTCTCAATGGCATGAGCAGAAACATAATCAGTCTCAAGTAAAAATGAAGGAATCTACAACTCAGACTACTCATTTTAAAACTCCATTATATTTTTTTGAATGAAGGATACACAGAGTTGAGATGCTGTGTAGTCTCTGACCTCATCACTCAAACTCATGCACCTGCATGGTAGCAACAGGCTTACAAAGAAGATAATTATTTACTTATTAGCACAGAAATACACAGCTTGGACCAGACAGTATCTTCCTCTTAAATGTGTTGATGAGCAGCAGATGACCATGACCCGATGGCTAAACTTTTGTGGTGCAGCAGCATAAACTAGAGGAGAACAGCAGCCAATTCATTTAGATGCTATATCACAAAGAACAGTAATACAAGCAATACAAAGTTATGTTGAAAAAATGCCAAGCTGAGTCTTTGATGAAGCCTGGTACGCCAAGAGATTTAGTGATTTATTCCATAAATTTACAGGAATTCCAAGAGAAAGATATAATCAGATGAAATGCAGAGCCAAGTACACCCTGAACGTGAATTAAGGAAAAAATAAAAATCAAGCCTACACGTTCCATAATGAGACTTTGGTGTCTCTCTTCAGAGATTTTTTTTAATGCAGGCACTGTGTCAATAACAGATTTTTTTAAGCACAAACTGAGATACTGATGTCACTTCAGTCAGCCTAATTCTCCCAGATCCGAAAACAATTTTTGAAAATCAAGTCATTCATTCCTCAAGCAGGAGTATTCATGTGTGAGAAAAACTTTCAACTGTATAGATAATAAGTGGAGCTGAGTTCAAAACGTACATTTCCTTGGTAATTTATATTGATATTTCATAACATTGTTAAACAATAGAGGTAAAGTAAAAGAAATAAAATATTACAACAAAGCCATTCAGATGCATCGACTTCACCCATGAGCAGATCAGTAGGAGAGGAATCAAACTACCTGCCGCTTCAGGAGCTTTACAGCTTCAGACATGGTTTATGAAAAGAACCTCAGTTGATCACCAGGGTAAGGAATACAGGATTTCACCTATATTCTGTACAATGGGAACTCTTTTATGACATAAGTCATTGCATTATTGCACAAATGTTGAGATTTTGCCTTTACTATATAATTCAACTAAAGCAGTTGGTTTATCATAAGAATCATATTTATTATATTATGTTATTAAAAAGATTTGGAGAACTAATCGCTGGTTTAATTGACGCAGTCACAGAGCGTATTCTTCCCTCAAGTGTTAAACTGATTTGTGAACGCTGAATAAAAGAAATTTACATAAGGTCTGTGAATCATTGCTGATCATCATTAGCACAAACAAACAACTGCATTTAACAAGTTGGTATATTCAAGTTTAATTTCGCACATGAAGAGAAACTGTGAAATCACATTTTTTCATCAATTTGATGATAAGAAATTAAATGATGGAAAACGGAATAAATGCAACAATCTGGTGTGTAAGATGGCTCACCATAAACACGTGCAATTAGAGAAATAAGTCATCTGTTGTACAATGACCATGAAGGAGTCATGAATGAATGACTGCAGGAAAAAGGAGTTTAATATTTTTGATGAGAATCACTCCATACATTTTTGAATAAGTTTACAAAACACCCCTCTGTTTATACAATTTCTTTAAACCTGAAATATGTAACTATATTTTGTGACCTACAAGCTCAAATGTGCAGGAAATGTTACATCTAAAATGTTCAAAATGTGAAAAATCCTATGAAAGAAATAACAAAAAAAACAACAAAAAAACATAACTTTGAATTTCCTCTGTGCAGTTTATGATCAGTATCTCTTCAGTTGTCACTGTCAAATATATCCAGACTTATTTATCAATGCAAATAACTCAAGCTCAAACCCATCACATATCAGTGGCGTATGCATTAAACTGAACTGTTCTGTCTTCACACATTGACATGGGAAATGCAGCTTAATCTTCTCTAAATCTGTAGTTTATCCCAACAGTAGCATAGCCCCCATGCAGGGCATGTGATTGGATTCTCCTGTGTGCATGTGAGGCGCAAGAGGCATGGAACGTCAAGGTCCAGAAGTCACCGTGTGGCCTTCAGACAGGCAGGACGTAGGTTAATGAAAACATCAAACAACTCCCCATGTAGCTCAGATGAATAGAAAGCTGCCACGATGGTCACTGTCCCCCTCCGCACCAGGCCTAAAAAATAATCTGCTGTTCAAGTAAACATTCTTCTTCAGCAAAGCCATAACCATCCTGAACTCAAACACTCACTGTCACCGCCTTGGCACACACACACTCTCACACACAACATACACACACACACACACACACACACAACACACGCACACACATACACACCACCCCTCTCCTCTCCCCACCCTCCATCCTACAATAATTCACCTATAGTGCAATATATTTATCAACTGTGCAATATATTTAAATACAGAATCATGTGTCCATTTATAGAGCAATTTTTTTTAAATTGTCCATTTACAGTGTCCAGTTACATCTTATTGTAAGATCTTATTGTATAAGTATTTTACCATATGTTTGCTTGTAGATATGTGCAATTTATTGTATTTGTTGTTTTTATTGTTTTGCTGTGATTTCATAGCACACTCTGATGTCAAAGGAAATGTTCCCATTGGGACAATAAAGTTTAGCTTACCTTATCTGAAACAGACTTAGCAAAGTACTCCAGGTTTCAGAGTTTCAGGTAAAATTCTGAAAACTGGTGTGTTGAATGGGCAGAGGCTTCGGAGCTTAGGTTGGGTTCCAGAGCTGTTTTCCCATTAGTATGGAGATGCGAAAATTACACCCTCCTTGTCCAGCCCTTCAAACCCATCCTCTCCACTCGAAAGCAGTGACTCCAAGTTGAAACTGAAAATCAGTGACAAGCTTGAAGAAAATGTCAAGAGTGTCATTGAAAGAGAAATGTAATGAAATGAAATATATTGAAATAATTCCTGTGTTTTATTTAGCGGAATTTGTTTCAGAGCCACATTTTTTCAAATATAAGCGTTTCGATGCCAATGTTTTTTTTTAATCAGTGCCAAATTTTAATGTTGCTGTTCTAGCCTCATACATAATGGGTTGATTGGTAATTAAAATATTTTTTGTTTTGCTGGGTGATGTATTTCTCTCTATATATTCTTTTACTCTTTGCACCATCCTACACTGTTTAAAAGAGGCAAAGTCACTTAGAAAGACAGATTCTGTGGAAGCACAGAAACATCCATCGTTTATGTTCACATAGAGCAGACATTATTAAAGTATGGATTATCATCACTTTCACCTTGTGGCTGTGCCTTGGGGACAATTTCCTATTGCCCTCTGAGGTTATTGGTCACTCTGCGTTGTATTATTTCATTCAGTTAAGTGGAAGCCAATCTGTAACGCTTATTTCAGAGCCGTTAGCTGTGAAGGAAGGGGGAGTTATGTGTGTGTAGAAATCCCTCTATAACACATAAATAAACCCAGCAAAACTGTTGTAAGACACCTTGCTTTTTCTTAATTATTCCCATTAGCAGCTAAAGTGTCTGAAGCATGTATCACTGTCGTTGGAATCGACTCTGCAGATTGACCAGGACTTCAGGAGCGACTTCTAAAAGCCTGTGGAGGGTGTTATCTGGCTCGCTGCAGAGGAGAAAAACAAATGAGGCGATATTCATCCACGTCTTTGGTCGCTAACAACGACCAGCAATTCACTGTAATTCTTCAAATTAAGGAATTTGCTAATCAGGCGAGAAATGTTTCCCTAATGTAGATGAATACTGTGTAGTGTTTGTGAACAGAATGCCACGTCTGACTTTTCCCCAACCAACACAACCCTAATCAGGGTTTTTAAGTTTTATTATTCATTGTTCATTAACTATAGTAAATCTAGCACAGTATATTTCTATGAAAATTGCTGTGTTGTCTTGTGGTAGCACACCTGGACTTTCCTCAGTGTGGTTTGTCTCTCCGTAAGTGACATCAGGTCAATATCCGTACTTTTCTTAGCTTTTTTGTTGTTGTTTGGTTTTAAATACCTATCAAAGCTATAATAATAGCATTTTGTTTCCAAATTATAGGGGTAGGTTTGGCCAAAGAGTCATTTTATGGAGGTCAAATTAGCATAGGACTATTGCTTTTAGAGGCATGAGGTTTGCCATCTCTTTGTCAGTCCAACACATTTCTTTTTTTATGTGTAGCAGGTCTGTGTGCCTTATACATTTTCAAATCATTTTGCATTATATTAGATCTCCTGGGGGGGGGGGCAATCCCCCAGCTAACTTTTCAACATTTGCTTTCCATGATAAAATATAAATATAATTAAATAAATAAATATTGATAAATATAATTCATCAATAAACCTGATATCCTCAAGAGACATCCTCCACTTACCAATAGAATGCTAATGCTGAAAAATAGTATGCATCTAATACAACCTCAGATATTTGTTTTATGGAGAGGACAAGGGGTGCATGACATCCCTCACCACTGGTCAATGATCGTACTTATGTTGCATGGCAATCAATAGGAAAACAGAAGCTTTAGTTTCCAGTGGCACAAAACTGACTGGAAGATGTATTTGGTTAATTAGCTGGAAGGGGGGGAAAACAATAGATGCAGTCACCCCATCCTTATCCTCAGTCTCCCCTTCACATTCTCCCTCCATTACATCAAAGACCTAATAATTGCCTGGGAGCTTTCCGTGTGGAGAATACAAAAAAAAAAAAAAGTTTAAACAAAAAACCCCATAATGATGCAAAAAGGAAAACATTGCCACAGTCTAACTCCTTAATAACAGAAAAAGATGCTGCTTTGGTTGTTTATTGAATAGAGTGATTATGATCAAAATCAAATAGTAATAGAATTTCTCATAGTTCTGATAGCAGTGATGGTCTGCAATTTGGACTGTGTGTGGATTGACCAATATCCACACATACTGTATATAAATTATTTTTATGGTCACTGGAACTGAATGTTTTAGTCTCCATCCCATCTCCCTTAGAATGTTTGTCTCTGTCTGTCTTCTTGCAGGATAATGTAAAAGTTTCTCATCTGTTTTTCATGAAACTTTGAGGGAGGGTTGGACATATGACACGGAAGAGCCCCTTAAAATCTGGAGTAGATCCAGAGAAAGGGGCAAAGTTAGGATTTTTTTTCTACTTTTTTACAACATTGCAAGATAGCGCCTTTTGACTGTTTTTTTCAACTACACATACATTACTCTCTGGACAACCGTGATGCTGAGTGGAAGGGTGAGGCATGTGCAATCAGTCTTTTACCCTTCGAGAAGTTTTAGTTGCTCTGACCTCAAACCACAGACATGGCAGAACATGTTACAGTCAGCATATAAGCTACACCTTGAAGCTTTTCCATTCCACCTTAGCTACACCCAATTAAATTTAAAAATGGCAGTCTGAGTAACTGGTGTTTGGATGGTTCCTTTAGTAAACAGGAGCCTCACAGTCTGTATCCCCGGCTGGTTTGATCAGCCTGACTGTAGAGGCACACATCTCTACATCAGGCCTCTCTAGAGGAGTGTTTGCATCTCTTATAACACCAAGGTGACTCCTGCTGTGTGCTGCGATGCTGAATGCAAGGATGTGATAAGATAAGAGAGGTGCACAGAGTTACTACACCTGAGACACAAACTAAACAGGCTTAGTCAGCACAGCATTAGGTCATATCGTATGCCTCCCTGAGAATTTAGTGTGTTTTCAGTCTGTTTGAGGCTTTGAGTCTGTTTCTGCAGGTCTATCTGAGAATTATATTTCAAACAACCTGAGCTTATTACTTATTTATTTAGATTTAAATTAGTCTAGCCTAATTCCAATCTTAATGTCAGTGTAAGGGACTGTATGAAAATAACCTTTTTAGAACCTTCCCTGGACAATATTTCTATTTAGTAATGATATATTTACTATTTGGTCTGTTTTTGATGTTTTTATGTCCTCTTCTCAAAATAATTCACTTTGTGTTGATTGACATCTGCTGTTAATGATCTTATTGCACCTACATTTGACCAAATAGCTTAACAGTTTGGCGATATAAAGATTTAACGACTGTAACAGGAGGATAATCAGTGACTTCTACAGTAGTTTGACAAACACTGACAACTATTTACTTAGTTGTGTTAATTAGGTCAATTCTAGGATCAGCTCATTGTCACTTTGACTATTCAGCTTCATCAGAATAACTTGGTTTTCATCTGCAAGAATATAAATCATAACAGAAGTCATCTTGGTGGCCTTTCAGAATGTGCTTTATTTTAGAACAGAGTCACAGTGGAGATAGTTTGTTACACAGTCCACTTTTCAATAACAGTGGTATATTCTGTAATTATTCCAAATTAAATTCACAATAAAGTATAAATCATATTAAACTGTTTGCTGAAAATATTTATTTTTGTTCATGTTGATGAGTTAGATTTTAGTCAACAAAGCAATGTTAATGTCTATAACTTAATAGCCTGCATCATCGGCATATCATCATGTTGTCTGACCACATGACCTCCTCAAAAATTGATGTGTGTTCCCAACTTTGAGAGATATAAAGGAGGATTTTAAAGTAATATTTTTTTATTGAAAATAAAGAACTGGACACATACAGGCACAGAAATAAAATATGAGAGGTAAGAAAAAAAAACCTCCCTTCAGCCAAAAGAAAAATTACAACAATACCCTTTCCTTTTCCTACCCCTATATACACCCAAACAAGTGTCCAACTCCATAAACTACTGGATATGGTATAAAAAATCAGACTTTTTTCTACGTGAAAAATTTAAAACAGGTGGTTGACTACATGGTTGCCATGCTTTTAGACTTATGAGGCAGCTGGATGCCTCTGAAATCAAACCTGAAGGAACACTGTTCCCTCACATCACTGTAATTACATTGAAAGGCAGCATTTCTCACCGCGAAGTCTGATTTTGTTCCTGCTGTGTCTGGAAGTAATTTTCAGACACACAGCAGGATTGGTACAAGGGCTGCTCTTGGACAGAAAATGTTAGCCTTCATAAGACAGCAAGAGTATTGCTCATGATTGCCAGCAATAGCACAGCTGTGTCAGAAAGTAAGGTGCAGTCAATAAGTCATCTGTCTCTCAGTCTGAGCCAGAACATCCTGTCTGGATTAAACCTTGGTTCTCATTGTTAACGTTGTGTTTGCAGTAGAAACACAATGACATGATTTGTACTTCATGGAGTCAAGGAATGGGTTGTGCTGTATTATCATAACAAACTTTTGACAGTTTTTTATTTAATAGAATTAATTAAATGAAAATCAGAGAACCCAGGCACTTTAGAGTAATCTGATCGTATTTAAAGAGTCTCACCTGCCATTTTATCCTGAAGATAAGAAAATGAATCTGTCAAAGTTACGTCTCGTAGGATAATGAAAATAATAATATAAAAGATGAAAAATAAAGAAATAAAGATGCTTCTTTTGAATAAGAAGACAAAAGTAAAAAGAGTCCTTTTGTCACTGTAATAAGTGCTGTTACTGACACTTTTCAACTTTATTAAACTCAAAAGGAATGATTGTCTTTGTCTTCATCTGTTGGTTCCTTAGTAAGTCAGATGTTATCCGAGACATCCCTGATGCAATTTTAATATACCTCGGGAACATGATACATATCCTCACTGCTATTTACATTACATTACAGTGACGAGCCGAAGTAAACCACTTTCACAGGTCTAAGCAAGGTGACATATTTGAATCTATAAGCGTAGTCATGAGGGATGGCATGTTTGACAGCAAAGAGAAATGGATCGGGAAGTGCTGATGGGCTTTATTCAGATGTTAATGTTCAGTGGGAAGGTAATCTACAATTCAACATCACTCATCACACATTTTGGGTGTGTGTTTTGGGGTGCAAATCAGAGTCCTCCCCATTTCTTGTGTCTTATCCTTCATACCAGAAAATATGGAGTATATGTCATTTGAAAAACACAAGAAAAACAAATGCAGTTTATCATTAATTCACAGTCGTTGAGGACACAAGTAGTTTCTTTGCCTAATGGAGTTTCATGTGAGTCGTTAGTGTTATTATCAGTTTCAGACTGTATTGTATGTGGGTGAGAGGTGGTGGCATAGACCCCCACGTCTGTTTAGAGATGAGTTTGACATAGATGGCTTCCTTCACTACCCTCTCAAACCATCTGCCCTCTCTGTCCAGAATGTGGACATTGTTGTCTTCAAATGAGTGACCCTTGTCTTTTAGCTGGAGCTGGACGGCTGATTCCTGGCCTGAAGAGCTGGCTCTCCCCTTTTTAGTGTCATGTAGCTGCATGCTAAGAAAGGGAACAGTCCTCAGGTTTCCTTATAATCTTTCACGACTTATTAAAGTTCGATGTGACAAACAAACTTTTCCTCTGAGCAAAAAAGGTCCTTGCTGATTTCCTACCGGTGCTGGTGTGTGAGTTTTTTATTGTTGTTGTAGGCCAGTTTACACACTACTTTAGTTTATTTCTGGAATACAGATCTCTGCAAAACATCAGGTACCTGGACATCATTTATAAAAGCACTTTTCATCATCACAAGTTTTTTGTTCACAGCTGCCAGCCATCGATTTCTGCGGTCTGGGAAATGATTTCTCAGTGAAAAAGTAAAAAACGATATTCCCTCCCCCTTGTTTAAAGTTGCGTGAACAACAATACACGGCTTCACAACTTTTGCGCATGGTTGTGTGAGTTGTATGAGGGTTGGCCAGCTTATAGGTGCATTACCGTAAGGAATGACTGTCTGCTGGGGCATAGTTTTCACTGAAATGTCTTGAGAAAGTCAGGGACTATAGGTCAAAGTACCCGTATGATCCTGGTCGAGAATTACACAGACCTTTACAGCCAATGCCACTTCAAATACAAGCAACATAAAGTCAACAATCCCCCAACATAAAGAAATATTACATAGTTTGTCCTTCAGAAAAACACTTGAAAGAGCTAATGGCAAGCTTTTAGAGTTATTAGTGGATTTTATCTATTAGGAGCACCATGTCAAAAACGGTTTCCCATGTTTATCATATCCCAGTGAACAAACAAACATCATGTAATCAAACGTGTTTGCTTCCTGATGTTGATGCAACGTGGCGAATGAATAACTCCTAACCTTTCATTTATAGCAAAGAAGCTGCACAGCTGCAAAGCTTTTGAATATCAGCAAGTTGAATATTGGATTATTAGTGTTATTCCTTTTCAGACTCAGTTTGCTGCTGCTGTTGTGCACCAATAAGAATTAAATGAGTTGTTTCACGTGTTCTTATCTATATTAAATATCGATCATGTGCACATTTGCAGGAACTACAGTATGTGCGTTTACAAGACATGCAGGTGTCAGCAGCAGGCAGGCACATCCTCTTGATTCAGCAGTGTGGAGAAGCTCATGTAGTACACACAGTCTTAGCATACATGCACACCATGCTACAAGCACAGAAACACACAACCACTAGGCTCAAATTCATCTTACTGTGACTCAACCAAATAATACAACAACATGCATGTACAATTTGCATATTCAATCAGAGATCAAAACAAGTCAAAGTGTTATGTTAATGCCTTATAGTTCTTCAATCGGCCATGCTTTTAGTGATTCTTCTCAGTTTCTATTGTTAATTATTGATCTGAGCAGTGTTTAGAGCTGTGAATAATTCATGCCTCTGTTGTGGCTTTCGGAATGCTAGTGATCACGGCGGCATGTCAAAACAATATTGAGGGAAGTCTTAAATAATGCAGTGTTGCAATCACACTCATTTAGGTGTCCTCTGACAGGTTTCAGTAGACGTACAAGTAAAGAGCTGCAAGCGGATCCTTCACACAACACAACACAGGGCATGCAATAACATAAGATAATATGAGAATATATTTACAGTTTTAAGGACAAGTGAGATTGAAAAGCCAAAAGTCCATTATTCTTCATTTACCTTCAGTTTTTTTTTTCAGTTTTGGCCACAAACTCATCCACTTATCAATATTTGTCCTGGACAAATATAGCTAATAAGCACATATTTAATCTCATTGAAGATAAAATGGACCACAACACAATCATGGTCCTAGACATAAACTGGTTTTATACTAAAAATGGAAGTACTGATTCTAGCCTGGCCAAATCAGGTTTATGAAGGCTGCAAGTACAATACAGCAAGAGCTCTGTACTCTTGCTCATTACTGTAGAGATCCTGATTTACATAAATAAGAATATTGAAGACAAAGCAGCTTGAGTGGAATGACTGTGAGTGAGACGCTTTGTGAGTCTATGTCATTGCCACAGACTAACCTTAGTGAAATCTCTTACTTCATCACATCCTCTCAGTCTACGCAGCTTTCTTCAAGTCGTGTTTTAAAACAATTTGCTGTGTGTGAACAGTTTTAAGGTTAAGGCATTGCTAAGTAACTGAGAAACAACACTCCATATGTTGCCATTGATGTAATGGATATTTATAGCACTGTAAAAATAGTTCTGACTTGAGTTTAAGTGTAGTTTAAGTATCAACAGCATACAGAGTTCATTTTTTTTATCAATATTTCCTGACTAGTGTTGATTTAAGGAGCTAAACAGACACAAATTTGGTCTTTCTGTTGTTGGAAAACTTCTTTGTGAACTCGAACAACTTCTTGAATTTACGTCTTTAGAACAAAACACTCTTCATGTAAATCCATATTTAAGTGCATTTCAAACAAATTTCACAATGAGTGCAGTATATGAACAAGTTAAAATACAAGCAGTTGTTATATTTCTGTTATTTATTTGCTTTTACACTCACTGACACTGGCCAGTTAAATGAATATCAGTGACACAATGTCTGCTGACAGCCAGTTATGAGCATTGGCAGTCTTGAGGACTTCTCAGTCATCAGACAGCCAGAGGGCCATCTCTGCTCACAGACCACATTTTAACACACAGCGGATTGGCCTCACTGTTAACGGTTAATATTTTTTAGAATACCAGAAGAGTTTGTGTGCCAAAACAGATTACATCTGAAACAATGAACAAACCAACGCCAGTATGATTAACATTGAATAAACAATTAAAAAAACATGTTCGATAAAAGGATCAAATAAAATAATAGGTCTTCAATCGAAACAACCCAGCACCAGTTTGATTGCTTTTCCTTGGAATTCTCAAGAGATGATGGTTTAAGAAAAACAAATTATGGATTGTGAAAATGAACCCTTGTCTGTAATTTTCCACTTTGTTATTACAGGGATTAAGATGTTGACCTTACTCAGCATAATAATTTTCCAGAACACATTCATAGTCCTCGTTTTAAAGTGTTTTTGTGTTTTCTTTTATTACAGTCTGTCTATTGTTTGTCTGATTTAAACTTTATTGTTGTTGTTAAGTGTCTTAAAGAATGACAACTCTTCCAGTAATGGTTGCTTCATCATGAGTAACCCATGTTGCCCACGCCAAGTTAATTAAATAGCCCTACAGTTTGTATAAAAATACTGTGTTAGAAGGGGCACCGCTTGGCATTTACATTTTCCTAATACCTCCATCCCCTGTGGTGTGTGCTTTCTTCTGTTTCGTTGTTTTCTGCAGCTCTCTTCGGTAGATTGTACACAGAAGTCAGGATGTCGGATTCATTTTAGAGGTGAGGGAGTGGAAGAAACATTTTTTCTCAGTCACTGCTACCGAGTCTAGGCAATTCATTTTATGCTATTTCAACTCATTCACTCGTCAGGTACACCTGTCACTACATTTTATACGTCAAACACTCCTGACACACACACATATAGACAGGAAAGAGACACAGACAGCTAGTTATCACAGCACAAGGATGGATTTGAGTGGAGACTAGATACATACAATATATATTTCACATTTGCTATGACACTTTAAATTACGAGTAAAACTTCTCCTCATGCATTTACAATCAGGAGCTTCACAGTTTTTGCCACATACTCATCCACCTGGAAATTCTGAGCACATTAATTAAACATGAAATAAATTCAGTTAAGATATAACGACCTATAAAGTAATCATGGCCCTAGACATGAACAAGATTTATACTATATATTCTCTCACTATCTATCTATCTATCTATCTATATATCTACTGTATATATATATATATATATATATATATATATATATATATATATATATATATATATATATATATATATATACTCTATATGCTGGTACAACTGAGTTTGGTCAAATTAGGTTTACTAAGGTTCCGTGCAACAGTATAATACAGCACAAGCTCTTTTCCTTTGCTTATTACTGTGGGGATCCACTATAGGCCTCTTGCTGGTTTTAACAGACAACATCACATCACCCCAGTTCCAGTGTCTCTCCACTGACTCCCTGTACGTTTTAGAATTTATTTTAAGATTTTACTTGTGACATAAGACTTTACTTATGTGATGTTGTCCTTTTTATTGCCCTTTTTATTTTGTTATGGGATTCTTCTGGTTGCCCCGGTTCAAAGGTTGAAGGGCCAGACAGGCTCTCTGCTTTTGATTATTATGACAATGTCCCATCCCAATGTTACTCCCATTTTATGTTTGCTAGTGTTATTTTACGGAATTCTTTGAGTGGATGGGAATGGTTGAAACAGTGAAAGAGTGACTGAACCTCGATTTAGGTAGTATGCAGGTGAAAAGTCAGGGGCCCTTTGGCCTCCCCTACTTATCGAGTTCTTGTACAGAGGTAGCAATGTCTTGTCTCAGATCAGATTTCTCGTTTGATATTTTGTAATAGTAGTCTAATTATTCCACTCAACACCAACAACACGTAGTCTTTTAGGACTGTTGTTGCAGCACATATGGACTATGATGACTTCGGGCTCTTTCACACCTGAAGTCCAAAACAAGGTAACTTCCTGTAATTGGTCCAAAAGTCCATACCATCCAAAACAATTGCTTTCACACCATCAATGAACCAAACCATTGTACAGTTTGATCCGGACTGAGACCACCTTTTTTTTTTGTCGGACTAGCATTTCCACTGCGTAGCGTAGCTCCACTCGACTCGACCCGCCTTGGTATTGGGTACTTTTCTGTCGTTTTCCATTGCGGGATAGTACCTCCTCTAGGCAGATGGGCGCCACTGCATACATGGCCTAGCTTTTAATGTGACACACACCTCTTATGATCCTATCATCAGCTGTTTAAGATAGGAACGTCTGCACCTCCTCAATATAGAGGCTGCAATAAAAAAAAAACTTACGGTCGCTAAAGTAGCTTCGCTCTCTCAGTATGTCAACTGTCATGTCATCCAGGACATACACAGTGCAGACACCACACAGTGAATGTAGACTTGCGACCCCACAAACTAATATAGTTTGAATTCTTCTACCACTGAAGGTAGGTAGTTAGACAAGTGCTTTTTCTTTCATGTTAGCGATTGTTGTCATGGATCTGATCCAAGTCTGTTTGTTCCTCATAATTTTGTGCCACTTTTTCCTGTTTTATTTTGTAACTCTATTTCCATGCCATGTTTTTTTTTTGTTTTGACCTTTTGTTTCCCCTGTCTTGTTTTTAGTCTCCTGTTTTCAGTTCTGGTTTAGTTGCCTCTCCCTCTGTGTCTTTGTAGCCCTGCCTAATTTGAGTTTATCATTGTATCCTCCTTGCGTCTTCCCCGTTAATATTTTCCCTCCAGTGTGTGATTGTCTGATTGTCTCCACCTGTGGTTGTCTCCTCCTCCCTGTGCCACCTGTTTGTCATTCCCTCGTTATCCCAGTGTGTTTGTGTTTCCCTCTGTTAGCTTCCAGTTCGTTGTTGATGTTTTCACACGTTCCAGCCATTCTCCCAGTGTGCCCAGTGTTCCTAGTGTTTGTATTCTGTAAATTTTCATGTTTTTTAAAACTTTTGTCTGTTCTATGGATTGTGCTTCTGCCTGCTGATTTAGATCTGTGTTCTTGTATTTCTGGATTATCTGTCAGATTTCTGCTATATTTGGATTTTGAGTCTGCCTTACCCCTTTGAATACCGTTTGACTGTTGATTATTAAATCTCTGAACTGCACTGTGCTCCCCGTGTCTCTGTCATTGTCTACATTTGGGTCCTTACCCTTACACCTCCTGGCTGTGAATCCTGACAATTGTCTTGTGCGACAGAGTTCTGTGAAGTGTTACCAAACAGTTGGTTGCCTCAGTGATATGTAATTTTATTCATAGTAATGGTTAGAATTTATTCCTATTATTAGCCTATTAGCCAATTTGATTCCTGTGTTTTCCAACTGAATGCCACCTGTTACTTGAGAGCCATTTTTCAATAGACGCTAGGCAGGAGCTGTCTGTCCATTATACTGATTTCCCTGAGGGTATATAGGAAGAAGAATAAACACATGGTTCCCTGTGGTTTGTTTGTGCCAGGCGTTCTTGGTTGCACAGATTTGTAA
The DNA here is from genome assembly GCA_037577475.1 of Chaunax sp. Z400. Taxonomy (NCBI): domain Eukaryota; kingdom Metazoa; phylum Chordata; class Actinopteri; order Lophiiformes; family Chaunacidae; genus Chaunax; species Chaunax sp. Z400. Next base: position 16,342,081 of record CM075190.1, read on the forward strand.
ATGAGAGAAAGGGAATAAAGCAAAGAGACCCAGCCACCTAACACACTGATGTATGGACTGCCCGTCAATTGCAATTATTAATTTGATATTTCCCAGGAGCATGGCACAACATGCTATGCAGTCTGTATAATCAAATTACTGAGCATAAGTAATGGCTGGCCATACACCACTGCTTCCCCTGACTCAACATTTAATTCTGCCATGCTTGCTCTGTGGGTAAAAAATAGGATATATTTAAATTGATAACTTCAGACAGTTCTCCAGAGGGGTGTGTTTATTGCTTCCTCAGTCGATACGGATACACACATTGTTCTGGGTTGCTATTGCTTTAGGGTTGGATTTTGTAGTTGAATAAACTATAGTGTAAGAATGAGATCCCTAAATAGCTCCACTTAATTCTCTGGCCTCCCAATATCGAGCAACAATTACAGCAACAATATTACTTATTTGTTGTTGCTCTTGTTTTTACTCTGAATACCTTTATACAACACATAATTGCAAAATTACATTTGAATAAGAAATAACAAGAAATGACATTGTAGCCGTGCTTTTCAGAACAAAATTGCAAGATTCTTTACAAGCTATAACATGTCAATAGTTGAAATTTTACTTTTTTACTTTTTAGTAAAGAAATAAGAGGCTACAGAATAAAAATGAAAACAGACAAAGAACAGTTGAGCAGTTGGAATTGGTTGGTGTTTTACTCGAGTTACCATCCCAAAGCATCAGTAGTTAACAACCTTTGTATGAGACATTAATCAATGTTTCTCCAGAAAGTTACAAATTATTGCTTTAAACATAGTGTCCAGATATTGCAGAATAGGGTGGCATAGTGGATAGCGCTGTTGCCTCACAGCAAGAAGGTCCTGGGTTCAAATCCGACTTGAGGACCTGGGAATTTTCTGTGTGGAGTTTGTATGTTCTCCTCGTGTCTGCGTGGGTTCCCTCCGGGTTCTCCGGCTTCCTCCCACCACCAAAAACATGCAATATAGGTGGACTGATGACTCTAAATTGACCATAGGCATCTTCCTATGTGTGGCCCTGTGATGAACTGACGACTTGTCCAGGGTGAACCCCACCTCCCACCCAAAGTCAGCTGGGATAGGCTCCAGCCCCTCCGCAACCCTACACAGGATAAGCAGTTACAGAAAATGAATGAATGAATATTGCAGAATGTAAGTATTATAAAAATAATGACAGTCATAATAAACAAAACACAATTTCTATTGATAGATTTCCAGCTAGTGTAATGAGTCACCATTGTATTATCAGCTCAGACAAGGTGAGCTATTATTCAATGAGATAAACTAACTTCTTCAATTACAGACACACTCTGCTCACATTTATTCACTTTACTGCTGGTCAAAGTGAGTCAATGCAAGTATTTCAGGAATCTCTTCATGAGACATCACCTAAGCTCTCACATGCTAGCCTTGTTCTGCTACATTAATTCCAGTCAATATTAATTAATGCTGATCAATGCAGTGCAATCTTTTCACCCTCAGAGGAGTGGACCAAACTAATGAAATTAATGAAGTGTTTGAGACTTTGGCCATCAGCCTCTGGTGTTATGCGACGTCTACTTACAGTACAGTACACCGCTGTGCTTTGGGACGACTTCTTTGTCATGATTTATGGATTAGTTTCCCCTTTGATGATGCATTCTCCTAGAGGACAAATATTTATTGTATTAAGCCATATTCTTTCTGATGGAATTTAAATACAGCTCAATAAGGAAGATCAGAGTCAACAGATTAGTGGAGGACTACACGAACATGCTATGCAGCTTATTTTGTGAGTCACTAATACACGTTTGACTGCCAAGGCCGTTACACACAGACCATCCTTCAGGGAAAACTGTCCCGTAGAAGTCTTCCCTGTCTAGAATTCCATTTTCCTGCAATAAGGTTTATTATTAATGTGTTCAAAAATGCCTTACTCTGTAAATGGAGTGTGAATTATTTGTGCAGACCTCTGTGTTGTAATTAAAAGCATAATTACCGATACAGTAAGCTGGATCACAATAAGTAATCTAGACAGCCCCAATACTAAGAACCTCTTGGAAGGTGTATTTGTAAAGGTATTTAATAGAAATTATATGTGCCAGACGAATTGATTGGATAATAACAGTTCAGTATCAGTGCTTGTATTTTCTTCGACGTATTTCATTGGTGACTCAAAACACATGAAGCTGGTGACATTTTTGCTAACATATTGTTTGCCTATAAGTGTGAATAACACCCTGACAAGGTGCCAGACCCTTTCCACAGCTTGCTCTGGTTCATAGCGCTTGACAGTAGCATCTGTTGCCATGTCTGCAACACTACATTCATCTCTTGTCTTCCTACTGTATATGTGTTAAAACTACTAACTCAGTCTATTCCTACTCCTGCTGTTACCAGTGAAATGATCGATAGGTAGATATAGAGACGTTAGAATTTAGAAAAGTTAGAAATGGTTTTACTTTGGCGAATAAGGTTGATACAACTTTTTAGGAGAACGGATTCAGTGTAATGGGGTTTTTGGTTTGATTTTTTTTATGTCTGTTTTTTTTCAGCAGTGACACTTAGATAGTGAGATATATTTTATTTGACATATTCTTATAAGTATTTTTACTGTTCACAAGGTACTGCTTTGTCTGTTGCTTATTTCATTTTAATGAAATACACTTTACACAATCTAACAGATGGAACAACTGGGAAGTTTGAAATCATACATATGTTTTGCAACAACATCCTAATATATTTGATTTTGGTTTTTTTATGATTTGTTATTTTAATATAATAATTTTTTCCCCAGAAAGATGTTCATCTTATGGAATTAAATGTACCTAGTTGAGTTTTTGGCCACTAATGGCGCTATTGAGCCATGTCTCTGCAGATATACAAAAAGCATGTTGGCCATGTGATCTACATGTCATGGACACAACAAAGAGATTGTTAGCAAGCAAACATGGATGTAAATAATGCATTTCTGCAAAGTATTGAAAACTCCGCTTTGCAATGTTTTTAAGGAAGGAAATACATCCAATATGTTTGTTGGATTTCAACAATACACATAATGTTTTTGTGAGAAACACTGAATGTTATCTTTTTTAAGAGTGTCTTTATTTATCAAATGTTACCATTGAAGGTAAAAAATGGACTTAGGTTTTATAAATTCCTCCTTTATTTTCATGTTTCTTATGCATCAAGAAACGTCTTCCATGATGATGTGACTAATAAACATCAATGAGGCATAAAACCACTGACTGTAATCTCTCTCTGCAGCTGCAGAATGTAAATGAGGGAATGAGCATTAAAGTGAGTGCACACCATTCTCTGTCTGGTTTTGAAAAACCCTGCACAAACAATGGAGGTAAGTAGGATTCTTTTCACAGAACACTGTCAATGATGGCAGTAAACTCCTATGTATGCTCCTGTGTGTCTGCAATTCATTATCTTGCTTTGATTCATCCGTCTCAGAATAAAACCCGATTCCCGGTCTCGCAAGCATCTGGGAAGGGGGTCTCTTTTTAATGGAGGTGACATTTGTCATTGATTAAACTGACAAGCTCTCATCGAATCGTGTTCCTCACCCATATGGCTTCAGTCTGGGTGTGGCTTCCTCCTCTGCTTCTGAGAGGTAAAGTGCTGCACCTGCACCATCTGCTGCACTGTGTCAGGTCCTCTGTCTTGAATGTAAGGATTGAATTATTGAGATAGGGAAATGTTATTCTCGAGACATCGGTACCTGATGATGGTGTGCAGTGTGAGCTTGAGTTGTTTACGACCCACCTTAACGAGGCTCAAACTCAAAAATACAGATTATACAGGCTAATGGTTTTCCCTGTGTTTTTGTCATTTAATACAAGGTTATTGAAAAATGCTTAAGTATGTTATGTAAAATATCAATAGCAAATGTGCTTTTACCACAAGTTTTAATTTCTAAGAGTGCTTTCCTTTGAAGTACCAGTGAACTCTTTCTCGTGTAATTAAAAGATCTCCTTGTCTGTGCTCATTTAATTCAACCACTTCGACTATTTGAATAATGGGGTTGCTGTTTCACATGGATGTTGAGGCCCAGAAGGCAGACAAGAACAGGAAAGTGGAGGACTCAAAATTACAACAGTTAAACACCTTTGGAAAATGTTGCCAGACAAGAGTACAACAAAAACAGTCTCTATTCCTGTAATTGTTTGTGCGAGCCACAGTTGCAGTCCTGGCAGGGCTCCGTGGCGAGCATTATCATATTATCTGCTGTCGGGTAAACAGAATTTTAAAGAGATGTTTTCCTCTTGTCCTTTCTGATTTAATGAAATAGATGTCAGTTTTCATTTCATTTGATGCTGATATGTTCCATGGAACAATACAGAGCCTGTTGAGAACAAAACAATTTCTGAGCAGAAGCATATACCACTTACCTAACAGAGCATCTGTACATCAACAATTTGATGTTCCAACCTGTGTCACAAAACGAGTTACTTACTCAGACGTCTCATGCAGCAGATACAATCTGATTTTAATCTATGTAGCTGTCTGGACCAGCTGCGTGCAGGTTCAAGACTCAGGGGCATAACCGTGATCTGAAGTATTTACTGAGTTTACACTATTTTTTCAAACAATATGCATGTAAATGCACAGTTGATGGCCATTAATAATGCACTCAGATAGTTTAAAGACATAAAAGTTCAATTCAGTCCAGCTTAATTTCTGATTGACTGCTTTGCTCGACTTGACTTGGGGCAGGCTGGAGCATGCAGAGAGCAGTATGCTCTGCTCTAGTTTGCAAGCTCACAGACTCTCAGAATCCGTTGGCCCGCTTAATTATAGCAAATACAGGAGCCTATTTTTGTATTTTCAGTGTAAAATTATGAATGACTTAAGTGTCAATCATATGCATCAGTGCTGATAGAAAAATATCTTGAATACTCCCACATATCAATGGAAAATGGGACACAAGAGAGTTTGGCTGCTGCTTTGCTGGACGTTTGGAAAAGTGCAGACAAAACATAATCTATATATGCAGACGCCTCAGTGTGGCACAAACACAGTCACAGTCATCACTGGAGTGTGACACTGACATGAGAGCTGTGGTTCATATAGTGAAGCGGGGTAACTCAAGGGAAAAATGTGCAGTATAGTACAATGTATGTGACACCATAGGCAGTACAGGATATGTTGCTACAGTGTAAACTTCAACCCACGTCTTCATTGTGCTAAATGTTACTGTAGATGTTGTATTTGTGACATGTATGTGTGAATGGATGAGGAACCCTTATTTCTCAGTATGTAAAACTGATGCTAAATGGACAGAACTTATCATGTTTTTGTACTTTAATGGGCAAAGCGGTTTAGGGTTTGCCTTCCCTTCATCTATTCACATGCAGCCTCCAGCACTGATGGCAACAGAGATGCCTTACTTCCTGAGACACAGCCACCCGATGCACTTTATGAACCTGCAGAAGGAGCCAGCTGATTGATTCATCAAACCTCCAAGATCAATAGTAAACTGCTAGAGTTGCCGCTCATAGCGTCAAAGCGATGAAGCAGTAAACCTCATCTGTTTCACATAAAAACAACGTAAATGTGAGGAACAAGAAAGGCAGGAATGGAGAAATGTAAGGTAAAACTGATTAAAAGATATTAAAAAAACAATATATGAGTTTTTGCACCAGGCAATCTTATACATACATCAAAACATGTGCGATTGATTTTTCATGGCTTAAGCACATTGTATTCATATAGAGTGGGCTGATCAATTGCAGATGCTAGAACAAAAACACTGTGCAGTATTTCACTCTGTTTAACTTCCATCCATGAGCAACAGACTGTATAGGAATAATGATACAATGTGAGTTCAGACCATGTATTGCTCAAAGAAAATTAGGCGATCTCCAAATGAGGAGCTCCTAGTTCTGAATCATTCCAAGAGAAAGAATACAGAAGGTCAAAATGAAATCCAATCACGTATTTCTACAACTCCTCATTCTGGTTATTACCATTGTTTGTTGCTGCAATTATCTTAAGTAAAGGGGAATGATGAGCCAAAACTGATCACCGTCCATCGATTTTACTGACACAATTCAGCACAGCCAATCTAGAGCCATTCCATTTGTATAGAAAAGAAAATCAATAGCAAAAACTTAAGGTAACTAAAAGTCTTTAAAGTGAATTTAACCATGTTTGTGTCTAGCTTATGGATTACTAAATGACAAAATGAACGTAAAGATTCAGTTTCTCCATCTCTCTACCAGGAGCCTCCAAAAAAAGTGTGGGTTTTTTTTTGTTTTTGTTTTTTACCGCAAATTGTTTCCCTTTTGAAAACAAAGTGCTTTTGTATCTTCAAAGCTCATCAGGCTGAGCAGATCCTCTCCTGGAGTAGATGCAAAGGGCAACATGTGAAGATGAATCACTGTCACTCAGAGCAAGCCATCACCAAGGTCAAAGAAACACCATCTGCCTCATGAAGTTGCCAGTTCCAAACCACTAGGGCTGTGGGGTACAAGCCAGTGTTTGTGAAACACTCTGTTGAAAGCAAGAGATCTAGCTCTTGCCTTTATTTTAAATTCAGATTCCTGATAGTGTGAAGTTAATTGCCATAGAAACAGTGATAAGATGAAAAGGCTTCGCTATAAAAGTGTTTTTAATTATTTTTGATATCCGTCTACACACTCTGTCTCTATTTTGCAGTGAATATTCGCGCAAAGTGTGCAAATATGTGTGAAGCGATATGATTTCTGTGTGAATAATGGTGTTTTTCTTGTTCCTTTTATTATCTACTTAGTGCAAGAGTTAATTATTGAGGAGATATGATTTACACCACTCAGTATGATGAGGTAGATTCCAGACTTATTTTCCATTCTCCACACAGCAGGTGGAAGAGCTTGATCTAACAAGAAAACATATTTTATACATTTAAAGTCCTGCTTTTTCAGATATCCCCAAAAATTACCCACAGATGACGGTTAATGGCACCCGAGACTTTGAAGTGGAACAAAAGATAAACCACTGATCCATGTCAAAGTCCCATCCACAAAAACACAAGAGCAGCTGAAATGCATTCCTTTGGCTTTTTAATGAAAGCACCTGTTACTATTAAATATGTCAGTGATTATAAACAATAAACAACCGAAGTTTATGAGAGTTCTTGTGGCCTACTCTCATCTCTAGGCAAGTAAGACCTGGATAATTAACCTCACCCAGAGAACCAAACAGCTCTCATCCTTTCAATGTATGCTGCTTTCTTTTGTTCACCATATTCTTTCTTAATTCCAATAAGTGCATGCTGCAGTAATGAGGCAAAGTCAAAGCTCCCCTGTTTCCTTTAATTTGCTGAGAGATCACAAAGCCAATGCATCACACAGGGGTTTCTAGCACCCTCCCAGCTGACCATAGCTAAATGGTGTTTTTGCTCTGCTGAACACTAATCCTCCTGTCAGATAAGGCCTATTATAGCAGGGGTGTAGCCAGCCTGATTCAGTTTGAACAGACAATGAAACCATCTTTAGCAGACGGCACAGTCCTGCAGGAGACGGCAATGGCACTGCCATGTTTGTGTGTTTATAATATGTTGGTGTATAACGTGTTGTGTGTCTTTCTTGGAGCACAGTCAGTCCTTCTCACGTTCGCTATTCAAAGGCAAGTACGGACTCATTAAGGAACGTCACCGTCAGAACGAAAACTGCTCAGAAAGTAGCTTTCAAGTGGCTGCTGTTGTTCTGCACCTGTCTTATTTAATATGCATGGTAGAATCAGTACCAATCAGTGTTTATTATTTGACTTGACTTCATAATTCACAGTAGACACAAATCAGAACAGGGACTTCGTAATGCATCAGCCATTTTAGGCTGGTATGACAACATATGGACCGTTATATGAGCTCCTCTCCTCTACATGTGTGCATTAGATTTTATTACAAAGTGAAGGTTGCTTTTGTGAAACTCATTTGGAAGTCAGGAGATCTATCATCGACTCTCCCAAACCCAGACAGCTGAATGGAAATGAGGAGCCAAACAGATGCACTTTATTTTGTGCGAGAGCATTACAGTCATTGTTATTTTTCTCCCTCTGAAAATGAGGCTCTGCAGCCTGATGTTTGTAGCCTGAGGGGACGGAAATTTACCTCAGCAATGGCTTATATATTGAAGCCCACAATCATTGGTGTTGTTAGTGTTTAGCCATTTCAGCATGATGGTTGGCAGTAGAGCATGTGTGATGCCATTAGATAGATATTCTGTTAATAATACCCCCAACCCCTGAATCCTCGCAAGGAAAACAACATATTTGTCTTTTGTTATGGCATTGTTTTAAATGGAAAAGCAGCTTGCTCCTCACTAGTCATGTTGTTGTTGTTTTTTTTTGTTTTTTGTTTTTTTATCTTTGAGTGTATTCGAGAGGCCTGTAGACTCCTCTATTAGTGGCTGTTTACCAAGCGTTTGCTTGAAACACCTACATTTCACCCAGTAACACATCGACCACCTGGAGCGCTGTGGGGACACAAACATCAGCAGAGAAATTGGTTTCCTTTCCTCCCTCTGCTGTTGAGTCTCCTCTGCAGCTGCAGAGATGTTATTAATGTCATCAAGGGTCTATTCTGTTCATATTTCAAACATCTTTCACTTTAAGCATGGAGGAGTCTCAATAGTATAATGTCATGGGAATAGGCTGGGCTATTGTGTAGAGTTCTTAGGATAACTGTCTGACTGCTTCCTCTCTTAACAATGCTTATCGGCTTCTCTTGCCCAGAAATACCTGCATGCCAGCACTTTTATTTTTATATTATATTTTCATGAAGCCTAAAATGTTGCCAAACACTTGCCTTTCTTGAAGATAAATGATGAACATGCGCTGTATTCTGTCCGAGTGCTACACTGTGCCCTCATGGCCGAGTTGTCTTTTTTATTCCATCACTTTTAATTTAAATATACATATCTGGTATTTGTGGATCACGAACATAGAAGATAAAAAATTGAATGAATTGAATGAAATTGTTGTGCAAATTGATGCAAAAGTCAATGCAAAGGCGCAAGTAGACGCAAATTTACGGTCGACGAATCTAAGATGCAGCTCCGTAGCTTTTGTCAATTTCTTTAGTCATTAATCTGTAACGTATAAGACTCTGTCTACTCAAACATTGAAAGTTAAATTCAGTCAAGAGAGACTAATAAAAGGAACAAATAAGATTCAACAGAAGGAATAGAATAGAATAGAATAGAACAAAATAGAATAGAATAGAATAGAATAGAATAGAATAGAATAGAATAGAAGGAATAGAATTTGGCCTCTAACCAACAGAGTGCAAAGTATAATCAAAGAGCTAAGTGCTGTCTAAAACACAAAGCAACCTTGTCTGATTGAAATCCATTCTAATTTTTGTTATCTTATCTCTGAAACAGGCTGAAAATTCATTGCACTTAGTATTAGAGAAGAACTCACTGGGGCATGTAGAAGGGGCATTTATTAGGATGTCAATGGTTATAAAAAGTACTCTAGGATTATTTTGGTTCTATTTATGTTCAGAGAAGTGGGTCTATCTGGCATTTCTCAGAGCCTTATTATATTCTAAGAAATAGTTATCATGGATGTCATAATGGATCTGGAGTTTACTTTTCCATCATTTCCACCCATTTTCATTGTTTTTTTTGTCTTTATTTTTGTATGAAAAATGTTTGATCAAATTCAGGGAGAGTTTGTAAGGGCAACATCTTTATGTGCTTCATAAAATCTTCAGCCACTTTGAGTGTAAGATGTCTCTTCTTTATATTGAGTCCATAGTCAAAAGAAGGCATGGGCAAGGACACGTTAAATTCAATGCAGTAACGTTCGGAGAGGCAACAGATAGGAGTAGGAGACGGACTGCGTTCATTCCACTTTTCGGAGGGCTTATGGATACCGACGAGACGGATGAAATGGAGCAATACCACCGGAACTAGATGAGGGCAGTGTAGCTACTATTCAGGCAGGACAAATGTGTACTGACACAATGAAGAAGAAAGAAATGAAGCAATAAAGAGTAAAAAGTCTCCGTCCTCAACTCTCAATGTACCTAATGGCCTCACAGACCACCACCGAGGATCGTTACCTCCGCTTTTGCTGCTTTGTATTTACTAGGTACATTGTCACAATCTACTATGGCCATCACCATATTTGTGTGGTCGAAATTTTTGAAACTTTACTACCCCACTGCGGCTGTATCGATGTCGACATAGAGGAAATATGTACGGGTCGGCAGATAAACCGGATGTATCCATTTACATATGTAGAGGGAGCATAATGGGCCCTTAGTAATTACCAGGTCTTAAGTGTGGCCACGATGGCGGTTTGGTCCAAGCACATGTCTAAAATCCAGATCTTCTAGTGGATTAATAAAATCAGCGGCCCCCATGTCATTTATATTGTCAATGCATACGTTTAAATCACCAACAATTAATGCAAAATAATTGCAAAACATATCAGACCAGCCATGGCCAGAATTGTTTGATGGATGGGCTCAGTTAAAAGTCAGTTGTGCTTTTCATTTGGTGTAGTTTGTGACTTCCAGAGAGCTTCACTGAGTAAGTGTTTTTTTGTAATTTTGTGAGGAAAGCCTGCACCCCATCACTGTGTTTGACCTTTAATGAGAAGATTTACATTTAGTGTCATTTCACCAACCAACAGAACAATGTGCACAGGGTGAATATCTTAATGAACACATCCAGTTTAAATGTCAACAGCTCACATGGATAAAGATACAATCAAAGACACATTCATTTATGTTCATTTAACGAGCTCCTGGTTGCTCAGTGGAACACAGCAGCCTTCTCCTTGGTAAAGAATATGATGTCAGCTTTGGATAATAGTCGAACCATCTCTTGAACTTCAAGGAAAAAGACATTTGATACTTTTTTTCTCTCAATTAGAGACTACAGAAACATGTTTAATAAGTTACCATCTTGTGAAATGCAGTATAGCATCTACACTGACATTAATTTCAACTTTGATCTCTTTTTTGTTTTGGCAAAATATTGAGCAATTACTTTCAGCCTTCAGAACAAACCAATTACCAAAATGACCACAAATTAACTATAAACAGTGCTTAACAGGCAATTAAATCCTGATTTCCTCTGACTGATTTGCATTAAAGATAAAGGCTGTTATATTTATACAATACTGACAAAACTGTAGACATTAATCAAGTATTACACAATGTATAAAATAGAAACATCAACAAAATGTTGTGATTCATGAAGAATTAGACTCCTATTTATTATGACCTGTTTGAAGCTAGTCTTTTATAGCACATCCTTATTGTTTTAAAGGTTTGATTTTAAACATTGTGAAGGCCAAAATGTTCACTCTGAAACAGATATTTTCAGTTCACATCAGGGCTTTGAAAGAGACATTAAAGCATGAGGGACTGTGAGTATTAACAGAAACAGAAAGGCGCTAAGTATTGATATTAAACTGTGATCATTTCTTTCTCACTTGATAAAGATGTGAAGTACAATTAGCGTCAATCATTTTGTCAAACTGAAATTGTCCAAACAGCCTGAATGTGATCACTGAGTCAGGAGGAACCGTATAGATGCTGAGTACAGCTGTGGCTATACTTTATTTACTTTTGGTATCTTTAAAAGAAAAAACAGTAAAAATATCAAAATTAAGATATTATCTATAGATAGATAGATAGATAGATAGATATATTCAATTATCAAAGTAAAAAGTGAAATAACAATGGGTGGAGAAGGAGATAATAATATGACATCAAATGTTCATATAATTTGTGGTGTATTATAAATGGTGTGAGGATGACTCATAATAAAGCTGCAGGAACTGAAGATAGTTTGACAGGTTGACTTCCAACCCAAATTTGAGCAATAAAAATATGAAGGAACTAAAATGGAAAAACACGGCTAACCATCATTGTATGAATTGTGACATCATAACAAGTGATGGCGAATCTAAGATCGTTTACTGAATTAAAATGTCATCTGGGGGATCTTTTGTTTTCACTTCGTAATGAAATAAATAAATTATGACAACAAACCAAAACATTTAAATATTAAATTAAATATATTTCAATAAAAGATATAAAGTAGTTGTAAATTGTGGTCTTAAGTCTGAAAACGAGCTTCATTTTTGTTACCTTTAACCTAACTTTTTTCAACAGAGTTTGTGCAGCTGCCTTAAAAACAAAAATTCAATTACAATAATACAATACTGTATCTGAATTTACTAGAATGGGTCAAGCTCCCAGGTTCAGCTCTGAATTTTCTGTCAAGAAATACACTTTATATGCTTCACAGACTCTGAATGTTTCCCCCTTCAAATATTGAATATCACATATTAGACAATGATATCTGAAATTGAGTTGGGTATAAAAGATTATTGTACCGGTGGAGGAAGCACACTCTATGATATTTTGGATGACCTGTTTTACTGATTAATCTCTTATCTGTGTAGGTGAAATTATTCAGTGAAAGAGAGATTATGAAGTTTAATCCTGAAAAGGATTTTCATTGTGATATAATTTATTCTCCTTCTTCAGTTCCTCACTATAAAATAATTTGAGAAATGATTTTGCCACCTCTGAATTGAACATGTATTAATGTAGATCTTCCACATCCCCTCAAAACACAACAGAGACCAATCACTTCCCTTTCTCTGTTGGTACAACTGCATGTGATGATTTCCTGTTCTGTTGCTTTCATCAACTGTGCTCTAAAATTAATCAGTTAGAGATCAATCATTTCTGTGAATTATACACACGGCCATTCATTTGATTTATTATATGATAAGACTTAAGCTATCATTTAAGTGTTTGTTATGCCTCCCTCCCACATTTATCCATCCATCCATCCATCCATCCATCCATCCATTTTCTTCTGCTTATCCGGGTTCAGGTCACGGGAGCAACAGTCTCAGCAGAGAAGTCCAAACCCCTCTCTCCCGCGTCACCTCCTCTAGCGTGTCCTCGGTCCACCCCAGGGTCTTCTCCCAATAGTACAGAATATCCGGAATAACTCCCCAGTGAGGCGTCCGGAGGGCGTCCTGACCAAATTCCCGAACCACCTCAGCTGACTCCTCTCAATGTGGAGGAGCAGCGGCTCCAGTCTGAGCCCCTCCCGAATGACTGAGCTCTTCACCCTATCTCTAAGGTTGAGCCCAGACACCCTACAGAGGAAGCGCATTTCAGCTGCTTGTATCTGCGATCTCATTCTTTTTCGGGTATTTCCCAGAGTAAAGGTACACCCAAACTTGCTCGCCGCCTCTCACCGTCGGAAATTCCAGCCTGGAGTCCAGCCCCTCTTGAAGAGCTTGGTTCCAGAACCCATGCTGTGGGTCGAGGTGAGCCCAAATATCTAGCCGGTATCTCTTAACATCACGCACCAGCTTGGGTTCTTTCCCTGCGAGAGCGGTGACATTCCATGTCCCCAAAGCCAGTTCTGGCAACTGGGGATCGGTCCAACAAGGCCTCCGCTTTTGTCTGCCGCCCGATCCACATCGCACCGGATCCCTACGGTTCCTCCTGTGGGTGGAGGACGGACCCATGTGGCTCTTTTGGGCTGTACCCGGCCGGGCCACATGGGTGAAGGTCCTACCACCAGGCGCTCACCGACGAACCCCTCCCCCAGGTCTGGCTCCAGGGCAGGGGCCCAGTATCCTCGATCCTGGCAAGGTAACGTTGATCCTGTTTGTATTCCTCATTAAGGGTATAATGAGCCGCCCTTAGTCTGGCCTGTCACTGAGGACCAATTTGCCTTGGGAGACTCTTCCAGGGCAAACTGCCCCCGACAACATAGCTCCCAGGATCATTCAGGCACTCAAACCCCTCCACCACAATAAGGTGGCAATTCATGGAGGGCTCTCAATGTTTAATGGACAACAAATTCAATACACAGCCTCTATTTTGGTTAATAACTAATAGCAGAAATTATGCAGATTTCAATTTAATTACGTGTCCAGTATGTGAAAAATCTTTTTTAATGAGAGAGCACTAAACCTTTTAAACCCTGTACAGCTCATAGGACACAGGATTCACTGATGCCAGATAAATAATTGACTTTCGCAGTCAAGCAAAAATAAATTGAAACCTAAAACTAATAACAAGACTTAGTGAAGGTTTTATTTCAAAATGATTAGTTTAATTTCTGATTTGGCTGCACATGTCCTTATACCACAGTGCCATTGTAGTGATTGGGTTTGGTTTGTGCTCAGTATCAGGTGAGAGAGAGTTCCGGGAAATGGGGTTAGGGAGAGAGTGAGTTGATTATAACTGGTGTTTTTTTGGTTTGATTGATTCTGTCTCTCTCCCTATCTGCAGTAGTGTGTTGGACCTGGAGAGGCTGCCACACACACAGAGCGTGTTGGAGTATGTGGGACGTCTGCACTGAAGAAACTGAAAAGCTTGTATGTGTTTAAGTTTAGGAATCAATGTGCAAATAAAGACTGTTAACAACATCATCCGTGTGTCACAGAGAACCCACTGTGGTAGCAGAGTTTACTGTTACAGCAAAACTTTGCTTTTTATCACTATTATGTTTCCTCAGAAATACGAAACCATCCATCCAGCTCTCACTGTCACAGCTCATCATGATATATGAGCATAAGATGTATACATTATGAATGTACCATGATTTATTGTTGCAGAATGTTAAAATCAAATGCTCCTATGAAACCTACAGGCTGAGCTAGAAACAATACTTTGGGGAACAGTGAGATTTTCCAACACCATCTCCCCTGAGGAGAAACACAGCGGCTCTTTATGATGCTGAGAGATAACCTTCATGTATCTGTGTAGTACGCAAGAGGAGTACACCTCACCCTGTCTATGGTTGTGTCCCCTGATCATTGCCTCAAGTATCAGATAACCAGACTGCTTCAACTCCCAGCAGAGACAGATCTTTGCTAAAGTCACCTGGTCAGGATTTATCTCGGATGGACCTGAGAATTTCGGGCCTCAATCAAACGCCAGAATCAGCACAGCCTTATAATCTCAGAACCATTCTCAAGGCAGAGTCAAAGAATCGCATCTACAGGGACCCTGGAGGAGATTCAGCAGGTGAAAAGCCAGCTCCTGAGAATAGGGTGTTGAATTTCAGCAGAGCAAGATTGTAGGATATACTTGGTGCATGTTGAATTCTTCCAAGAATGGTAGATGTTGGGAGATAAGCGAGAGATAGAAGGCAAGAGAAGGGGTGAAATTTTACTGAGATGAGAGAGGGGCAAGGTTTGTTCACCATGCTCTTTTTGAAGGGAACATCCTTGGGTCGCTATCAAGATTTCCTCTATAATCCTGTTTTTCCAATTAATCCCACGTTCACTGAGGTAAAAAAAAACAACTAAAAAACAACAAAACAGTTGTGCCAATTTTTCCTCTCTGTTGCTTGTTACACCCACCACTGTCATGTTCTCACCAAATGTATGCAGGAATATTTGCAGGAAAAACTTGATCTGCATCAAAAAGGAGGGGGTGGGTGGGATGGAGGGAGTACGGGGTATGTTGGCAGTGTGCAGTCGCAATATAGAAAACTGTATACTTATACTGTATACTGTCCATCAACATACTTGTTGTGTGAATAGCCAATGGTATACAATCTATTTTTAAAGACATATAGTTCTCAGCGCCTGTCAAGCAAATTCCTAATGAGCCTCCATACCAGTCGGGGATGTGTAACCGTGGAAACCCATGCCATGAATTAGTTACCTTCGCCAAGAAATTTATTTTTTTTGCTGGCATTGATTGTCTGTTGAAATTTTTGTGTGATGAAATTTTGTGTTGAGGTGGATCTGGGACAAAGGAAGAGTTGATTATATGTTGAGGCGAATCTGTGTATGGAAGTGGTTTCTGGATCACTTTTTCACTTTCTTCAACACTAAGCAATAGAGCCTACTACTCTAGTGTGTCATCCAGACAAAATTATTCACATCATCTCTCAGCTGGGGATGGAAACCCTGTATATATGGAATATATAGCTGGATGGAGAGATGGTCTCGACACGATAGAGAAGACTGAGTTTTCAGTCAGTATGAATTAGGCTCCAAGATACAGACCCTCATTCTAATTTGAGCACCCCATCTAAGTAGCTGAGAAAGGTGCCCTTACATTCTTTGTATATCCAATTTCCTCAGACACTGATATAACGAATAGTGACAGCCTAACATTGTTGAGTAATAAACTTTTTTAGCAATAACTCAAATTAATAAGTGCATACATGGGCTAACCTGAGGGCATCGGCCTCAATGCAGCATGTAACATTCATCATCCGCCACGTTTAACTTTCTGATATGGTGGAGTAACGTGTTGTAAAATCACGTTGACTTTCACTAATAACATCGCCAACTGCAGATTTTCTCTCTGAATAGACCTCAGATAATCTTCCTTGAACTCAGGAGCAAGACTTGCTTGGTGGAGACTTGGCAGTTGAAGACCGACTCCTTCTTTGACACCTTTGTAATGTAAAATATTGGATTTAAATTACTCACATTTATTCGTGTTCAGCAGCAATCATCTTGTGATTTTTTTTTTTCCATCATGCAATTTCCATTGGAGCAAATTAAAGCTTGCTCGTTTCAGCCTGCTATTCAGATGGAAGGAAATTGCAGGTGATGGTGGTTTTCAGCTGAATGTTGTGAATCATACTTATTTCTATCAAAGATGTTTTTTTTAAATGCACCAGGATTTTTCTCTTAGGCGTTAGTATGTCCCATTTCATTTCCTTTTTAAGCAGTAACAAATTCTTGGTGTTTCCCTCATCAACTTAATTGATTTTTGTAAATATATGCTTTGTCTGATTTCATGCCAGCAAAAGGTCTCCAAAAAGTTGGGACAGGGGCAACAAAAGAAAGTGAAAGTAGTGCAATGCTCAAAAACACATGATTGGGTCATTCCACAGATAAAGAGGTTCATTGGTAACAGGTGACAGTATTATGATAGAGTATGATCTATCTTCAAAAGGCTCAGTCATTCACAAGCAAAGATGGGGAGAGGTTCACCACTTGGTGAAAATCTGATTGGGCAAATAGTCCAACAGCTTAAGAAAAAACATTTCTCAACATGCAGGTGTAAGGAATTTGACAATTTCACCATATGCAGTCCATAATATCATCAAAAAATGTAGAGAATCTGCAGAAATCCTAAACGGAAGGGGCACATACAAAAATCAACATTGAATGCCCGTGACCTTCGATCCCTCATGCAGCACTGCAATAAAAACCAACATGATTCTACAACGTATTGTCATTGTTTTGGTCTTGGTGTCTTATTTTGAAGGTTCTGTGTTTTTCTGTTTCCTGTTTAAATTAACATTTTGCACATTGCTAGCTATCTACTGATCTAATAACATGTTGGAAACCAGAGGCTGATAAAGACACATTCCTTGTATGCATTCAGGCTTCAGAAGAAAAGTCATAATTGACATGTCAGTCAAATGACAAAACTAACTCTACATGTGCTGCCAACATGCATGATGTGCTGTTTTTATTTAATCTTATCTTACTGCAGGATTCAGTCATGTTCCACATGCTGAAATTATCAAAACACAAAACTGAACAGCCACCCCCTACTGTTAGAAAAAAGGGAAAAGATTAAAGTAAATGTTTAAAGTGTTAGCGCTCCGCCCACCATGCTCTGACATGTATTTCGGTTATTCCCTGATGGCATTCACAGAGAATTCAAAACCTATGTCAGATAATTTGCCCTTTTCTGTTCTTTTGCCATTTGGCCACATCATTCTTGGCTGTCATTTCTCTTTCCTTTGACATCCATCCAGGTCTGCCATTAACTCAAAAGCATGAAAGTATGTGCATCATTCCATAGTCTTCTCAACAGGAAAGTGTACATGATGGTCTCACTTATTGGCAGATTGAAATAGATTCTTTACTTTTAATTATTGTCTAGAGCTGCAATTGATAACATTTGTGTTAGAATAGAATATATGTGTCAATCAATAAAGTCTTGTTTTGGAAATTAATTGGAGTACATTAGATTGCTACATTACAAATACTAAGTAAACAAAATACTGACACATTAAAAAGTCATTGTAGGTTGGTTGTCATTTATATTAGACAACCGGTACGTGCATAAAAAATAAAACTATAAAATGTCAGATTATCTTTTAATATGTGATGGATCCCATAGAAAAGCTAAAACTAGACAACAATTGAAATCAAATAATTCTGATGTGAGGGGGGAAAAACAAGGACAGAAAACACCAGAATAAAAGTGACATTTACATTTACACTAATGTCACCATGTGACTATCCTCACAATAACATATCTAACATGCCAATATTTAGCAAGTATGGTCTACCATGCCATACCATATAAGCCAACTAAAACAAACTACAAGGAATTGTTAGCTTTACAGGTAATTTATTCATAAACCAGTTTTGACCAGATGATACTGTAGCACTAGATTAATTGTCAAAGGCTACAGAAGTTAGTAATTTTCTTAACGGGACAATATTTTCACCAACTTTCAAGATAATCCAGCCAAATGCTGTTGACACTTGTCACTTAATACCAAAAACAGTTTTATAATTTAAAGTCGATTCCAAAAAACAGACAAATTTTATATATAATATATTTGCTGTTTATAATTCATGTTTCATCAGTGATTCTTAAATGCATAAAAATGCATTACAGTCTACTTAACACCAACAGTGAAACTATATGAAGAAACATGAAATATTCTAGATGCATCAATATGTACTTTGCTTTAGTAAATTCATATTATGATAAGACATGATACTGCATGGACTGTCAAAGCATACTCTGAGCCCTCACTACAGTTGAGCTGTATATGTGCAGGCAGTCACTATATAGGCCTATAATAAGGCCCGTCAGTCAACCTTTAGTTTATCACTTACATATGCTGGGGTATGATGGTCAGAACAATTGTGTGTTATCAGGATTCTTTAGAGTGCAAACACAATTTTATCATCCTACCTTCACAGTGAGTCCAGGAAGCATGGAGATTTGGATATATCTGAATAATATTTGATGAAACCAGGTCAAGTAAGAAGAGACTTTTTCATGTGAGTTGTAGGTCAGATCTGCAAAGGGATCAGTGGTGACATCTTGCTGTCACACCAGGCAGTAAGCCCCTCAGGACAGGAGGAGTTATAGTTGAACTTGCTTCCTGTCTTGAAGTGTGACATGTAGCTATTTAAACCACACAGACCCATACAGTAGACAGTGTCCACATATCTGCTAAATGTTTCAACATTGAAAGATTTACAATTAAAACGTATTGAGTAAAACTCATGAATGCATACGAATGTAACTCTTAATTGTTGGAACGTTCAGGAGTAAAAACCAGTACAACTCCTCTTGGAACATACTGGAGGTACAAGCACTATATGCCGCTTTCTGAAAGGAAACATTAGTGTTTAATGGTCTATTGCATTTTATGCTGCTTTGGCATGTATCTTAATTTGTCCCTTAAACATATTTAACTCTTCATTAAGTACAAATATTTAATTGTATACCTTTCCACTCTCTTGCCATTAATCAAATCATGCATTGCCGAAAAACATAAATGACTGTTTGTAATGAATCCACTGGAGTGCAACAATAAACCCTGTAACACCTTGGGCCATGTGTGTTTTAAAAAGGATGATTAGTGCCTTGTCTGTATATGTACTTTACTAGAGCAGGAGCTGCACCAGCAGTGTTCTGCCTTCAATATAATTAAGGGATAATGGCACAACAACAATGTCTTACAAGCCAATAATGGAGGCCTGCAGTCGATGGGAATTGATCTGAGAGTCACCTCATTAATGATTGAGATGAAACCTTAAGGTGGTTTTGTCTCAGAGAATCAAAGGAGCAGACTGTTGTCCGAATGAAACTAAGTTAATATACTGTATATGGTATACTGATTGCCTGGGTATCTTAAACAGAACTTCTATAGCATTAAAGGTCATATTTAATGTGGGTGAAATAACAATTCATATTTTAGTATAGTTTGAAATTTTCAGAGAAATGAGCAGATCGATACCAGTTTCATTTTTATACAGCGGATATGAAGCTACTATAAGCAGCCAATAAGCAGTTAGCTTAGCTTAGCCAAAACACTGGAAACAGTAGAAAAAGCACCTCTAACTAGCTTGACACAAGAAAGTCTTACACATAATCCCCTATAAAACAGCTGAACTAAAAATGTGGACTCCTTAATTCTAAAACGCAGACCCCATTACTCCCTTACAGTGTTTATACAGAACGGTGGGGCGGAATAAAGGCACAACAGTACAGCCTTGAGCAAGCTGTGTACAAGGGGCTGTTGTAATTGTTGGAGGCACAGAGGGTCGTCAGAGCGTGGAAAGGCCTTCATTAGTCCTCACTTTACATGAGTCAGCTCTGACACAGGTGTTTCACAGCACTTTTAGTACTGCCTTGTCATTAAGTTAAATAGGAGATCTGAGGTGCATCCACCATCACCCCCACCCCGACAACCTAACCTTATTTTTTTTTGTGTTCATTATCAGTGTGAAGGGTATATTTTAGTATGGGACAGCTTTTGCCTTGTTTGGTCAAGCTGTCTGAAACCCTGCTGTTTGTGCTGGTGCATTATCTGGCTGAAATGTCCTCTTGTCTTTTATTTCCAAACTTGTTCAAGCTTAGACGCAACACTTTTTGTAATCTCTTTTGGTCCTCATTACACACATTAACACACATTAATGCACTTTTCACATCACACCAGCTGTCCAACACCAGGTGCAGACAACAGCCCCCATACCGTTATTCCTCTTACCCCATGATTCACGGTGGATGAGAGGCATTCTGGGTTGAATTTTTCACCTGAACTAGACAGCGTTCTGGACAGCGTTCCGGAGCATCGGTGTGAAGAAATCACAGTTTTGACATTATGTGTTGTGTTGCAGAGATATCTACCAATGTTATGATAGCACGATAACCAGGAGGAAAAGTAGTTAGAAATAGAAGCTAAACAAGAGTTCACACTGCTGTTGCATTCAACCACTGTCGACAGCTCTCGGCGAGTAAAGGGATGAAGTTTGATACTGAACTCAAAATGTTTTTCTCAACTGTTTAGTGAAAAGTTGTTTATGCTAACTTTGACTGTTTAGCAGTATTTTCTAAAGGTAGGTAATTAGCACCAAAGACCTTTTAGAGGGACTTGGCATTTTGTTTCTAACAGTATGGGTGAACTTTAGGAGTGAAATTTGTATTTATTTACTCCTCCATTTTGTTTGGTGTTTGGACTATAACAGGTGGCCAGTTCTTGAATCCATCATGGAACCTTTAAAGGTTTAAATTGCTGTAAAACACCAGGAACTAGAGACATTACTTCTGACCTTTCTAACTCTAGTTTTTTTTATGACTTACCATATGATCATCTGTACTGTGAGCTTCATCCATGACGAGTGAGGGACTTCTCCTGACCCTCTCAAAGTGCCACTGATTGTCAGCCTAAATTGCCAGACACAAAAGGCCACTGAGAGTGTTTCCTCTGAACGGTCCCAATAATGCAGTGAACCCGCAGACACGGATTAGAGTCGGCAGTGAAACTACATTGCATCCATTGTAGTTATTGGTCAAAGTGCAGCCATCTCCGTCTTCTTGATGCCTTTATTCGCATGAAATTATGTCTCTTCTCCAGCTTGTAGAACAGAAATAACCAGGGGGCTGCAGTTGTCACATAACTAAGCAACTCAAACTGTGCTGCTCATAACACAGAACAACAGGGAGAAAATATTAAGTCAGATCGCTGCACCACTCTTGGCGTACAGATTAGCAACAAGATGCAGATTTCATGAAAACGACCCTGCTTGGGTTGTGTGTGTGCTTGTGTGTGTGATTTTATTGTCCTTTGATGCAAGGATGGAGTTTAAATCATACGGCTATGAGAGAATCTTGGTGTCAGCAATTTCCAGCCATTAGAAGGCCTTTGACTGCTCAATAATAGATAAGGCTTAATGGTTTCTTTGCTGCTGCTTCTGGCTGTGTTTGACATGTAGTGAGATAATGAATGTAAAAGCGTGCTGGGGACATGGGTCACGTGGCTACCATCCTATTTCGGTGCTGAAAATTTCCGCTTGCTCCCTGGTATCCTTTGACTACCATCTGTCTGTGTGTTTTCCACTTGTTTCTAAAGATGAAATATCCTATGAAATATTCACCATACAAGCAATCGATGCTGCAATGTCTAAAGCCTTTGAGGACCACTTACACTGTCATATCTACCTATATGCACAAATAAGAAGAGCGAGTCAGCATATATTTTCTTTATGCACAAAGAGCAACAGCTTGCACTCGTTTTGTCCATCAAATGAATTTGTCACTGAATGAAACACTGGTTTGTCTGGCCTCCTTAGAAAGGGTCTATGTTACAAAAAGTAATATCTATCCAGAAAGTCTCCTTTCAACTTGACTTTAATTTCCTCTTCCCGATTTAAGCCTTTGAAACTGGGATTCATCAGCTCTGAAAGTGTTTTGACTGCAAACTAGTCCATTAAAGCTAGTGGCATGTTCAGACATTACAAAGGAGTGAAAAATGTTTGGCACAGACACAGATAAGACTGTTACTGAGCACATCATTTCAGGAGCACCTTCACAATACAGGGGCGTATACTGATTTACTGTACAAACAAGATTCCAAAAACATTTGAACGCGGCATAAAATGTAAATAAAACAGAATGCCATCAATTGTAATGTGTGTTATTACAATCATGTGTTTCACAATGTGGTGAACCTCAGCTCAACATGGCTCGTGAACGACTGAGCCTCTTTGACGACTTTCATACCCAATTATCATACTAATTAGCATTTAACCTGTTAATCAGTGGAATGCTCCAAACAGGTGTTTTTTTTTTTTTAAGTATTCCACAATGTTCCCAGTCTTTTCAAGGAAATTGAAACAGAAGAATGTGCCATGACATCATAATACCAGTGTTTGGTCTCTCTGCTTGGTGCTTCTTCTTAATTTGATGTTGCAAACAAGTTGGGTACAGTTACAACAAAAGGAGAGGTTATAATGTCAAACAACAATTAATGCTCTGCATGATGCCAGACGTTGGTGCCAGTTCTATTGACACCCATGGAAGATATATGGAGATGTATATGGAGATATTTGATGAAAATATCAACACCTTGGCTTTTCTACTTGGTCACCATATTAAAAACTGTACATCATACAATGTGGCCTTACCCAATGTGTTCAAAGTTAATTTGGCTAGGGCATCATCACAATTTAGCTCCTTAATAAGGTTTGTCTGTTACATTATGCATAGAAGCTCCAGTCTTGTATAAGTGTAGCATAACATTAATGTAACTACTATGTAAATAAATGATTGAATTAGCATACAGATTAAATTGAATTAACATTGAAAAAAACATTAGCTAAAGAACAACACAACAAAATACTAAAGCTTCCATCACGCATCTGCCCCCTCTGTGAGTATGGTACTTGTGTGTAGGGGTGAATTTGGGCCAAAGGAAGAGTTGATTAAATTTTGAGGCAGATCTGGGTACAAATACAGATTCTGGAATTTTTTTTTCTTCTTCATTTTATTCAACATTGTGAGATAGGGACTTTTAAAAAAATATTTTGATGAAAAACTAGAAAGCAGTGAGATCGCCCAGGTATGGGCGATCTCACTCAACGTCAACGTCATTATCACACCTGAACAAAACCCAGTAACAATTGTTTATTATGGGTGTATCTGCAATTTCTATCAGCATTCAGGCCTCTGAAAGAAGAAAAGGCAAGCACTTGTGAGTGTGCACAATACATGCATTCCATTTTGCACCACTATGAGGAGATCATCAACTATTGTATTTCAGCTTCCGAGGCATCACTGTGGTGATGTCGACATGATGACATCGTTTCACTCAGATCTGTCTCATTCCTAATTAAGTAATGCCACCTAATTCCTTGACCCAGGCATGGACAATTCATGATGTTCCAGTATCCAGATCAGCATCATAATCTGGATCTGAGACATGTGTGTTTGGAGGGGGGATATGTATTGTGTCACAGTATCATAATGGGGAGGAGCAGATGCATGGCATTGCCACCAATACGTAGCTGAGATAATACAGATTCAGACTCATTCTAATGGATTTCATATATCTGTGTATGGATCCACCATTATGGAAACCATCATAGTTTTGATTATTTCTAATGAACTCCTGATGATAATTCAAAATGCTAGGAGTGGGTTTCCAGTGTTTTACACTAATGATCAATTTGACTTATCTTGAGCCTTATAAAGTCATCCTATTATTACCATGCTTGGATACTATACACTTGATAATAAAATGCACATATTTGGAAAAATTACTCATTTGCGTATTTTCTGATGAAATAGTCACACAGTTCACACAAACCTTAGAGATTCACTTGGTTGTGTATCAAGGGTTTGCTCAATGTCTTTCCAATTGTCTCCAGCAACCGACAAGTTCTGTGTTTGTTTGATTTCACTGCTGGTGCTTTCTGTCTGTGTGCACATGCGATAAGGCAGGTACATGTTAAACACGGTTGGCATTACTCAGGGGGTATGCACTGACATTGAGGTAATGCAGTATAAACAGATCTCTGTTAATGGGTTCATCCCTCTGGGTCCACTGTGCACCGAGGCAGAGAGATACGTACAGCCCCTCCCATCCTCCTGGAAAACTGCTCCAAGAATTATTATTATCCAGATTATTGAGCAGCTTTCCTAACTTTTATCTAATTCGCTGCGGCCATGGACACATTCTTCATTTCCGCATAGGAATATTAAAATGACATCAAATCTATGTTGCAACAGACTGGAATATATACAGTATAGTCAAGATCAGCCAGAGGCGGCAACACAAGAAGACTTAATAACCAAAGCATGTCCCCTGAAAAAGTACATAAATCCACTCCTTCACTAAAAATGGGATTTATGTCTAGCTTTATCATTCAAGAGGTATTAGAGTGTAATGGCAAAGTTCATAAACATCACAAAACTAATTTATTGAGCAGCGACAAGAAAAAGGTGGAAACCCAAGGTATTTTTGAACGAGAAGCTTATTTTCCCAGTTTTCTTTCCATAATAACACTTAAATGTGTTTATAACTCCATTGTCAGGATCGGCAGTCTCCTTCTCCCTCTGTTTTCCTCTGCTCCCCATGTTCCAGTGTCTCTCCTCTGTCTGTGTATGTGCCTCTGTTTGTGTGACTGGTCTAGCCTCCAGTTCACTCCTGCCTCCTCCTCTCCTGATCAGTCAATAAGCTCATCAGCCACACCAGTTCCGCACCTTTCATAAGCACTGGTCTTCCACTCAGTCTTGGTTATTTTGTCCATTATTCCCTGTGGTGACACATTAGACGCAGTACCTGGTTTTTTTTCTGAGATTTTCGATCCTGTTTGTTCGCCTGTTTGCTATCTTTGTCTCTTGTTCTGCAGAACCTGCATCTCCCCTGAGAAGTCTGTTTATCCTTGAGTTGCCTGGTCTCATAGAGAAGATTCCTGCCTTCCTGCGTTGCTCTCACCCCAGCCAGCCAGTCTTCGCTTATGTGCATTATTTCTGAAATACTTTGTTACACCTCATTCTTCAGTAAACCTTGTTTGAACTTTCATCTCATCTCTGTTTTCTGAGTTCTGCATTTTTGGGTCCACCTGTATTGAAACATATAGCATCCATAGTTTTTCTTGCATCAAATAGCAGCAACAAAAAAAAAAATCATGATTTAAACACACCTCTTCAAATTATGACAGTAACACAAACACTGACTAGTGCCCCAGTATGTCTCTTTAATGTTAGTGTGAATGTAAACAATAATATTGATCGTAAATGCCTTACAGCACTATGATCGGTGGATGTAATGTGACAACCAGAGCCTGCGGGAAATCTCACAATTCTACTTTTGTGATTATCATTGTTATTATCAGAAGGAAATTGAAGTGTTTTTTCCTACTTTGCAGCACATGTGAGAAGATCTGCTATGACGTGAATCTGACATCAGACTACTGTTGCTGGATTAAAGCATCTACTGTAACATCAACAGTATGATTTATCCAATTATTGATAACTGCTGACTGTGTGTATACGTTCAGTTCTCAGAGATGAATGAGGAGT
This sequence comes from Chaunax sp. Z400, assembly GCA_037577475.1. NCBI lineage: Eukaryota > Metazoa > Chordata > Actinopteri > Lophiiformes > Chaunacidae > Chaunax > Chaunax sp. Z400. Next base: position 16,368,112 of record CM075190.1, read on the forward strand.
CTTTAAAATGATGTGATGACATATTTGATCAAAATACAATATAGTGACATTATCCCCCTCACATTTTGTTCAGAAATGTATTTGAACCTGTGTCAGTGAGCATTTGCCCTTGATTGAGACAATCCCTCCACCTGACAGGTGCAGCATATCAAGATGCTGACTGAACAACAAGGTGTGCATTGGGATAAAGGTTTCAAGGGAGCATGAAATTAGCATGCGGGCAGCAGGAACGTCCACCAGATCTGTTATCCGTGAACTGTATGTTCATTTCTCATTATATCTCAATATATATTTTCAACCATTTGGCAGTAGATCCAACTGGCCTCACAACCGCAGGCCACATATTACCACGTCAGCCCATAAATAACCCTGCCGCCACAATGGGCCACTCTATTCAAAACATTGGCACCAGCAAACTGCTCACCCACACATACATGCTGTCTGCCATCTGCCCGGCGCAATGTAAACCATGATTCGTCTGTGAAGCGAATCCTTTTCCAATGTGCCAGACGCCGTCGAACATAACCATTTACCCACTGAGGTCGGTTATGACGATGAATTGCAGTCACGTTAAGACCCCGGTGAGGAAGACGAGCACGCAAGTGAACTGATGGTTCTTTTGGTTATTCAAACAAACTGCTGCCTCAGCTGGTCTCAGACAATCTCGCAGGTGGAGAGGCTGGATGTCACAGTCCTGTGCTTGTGTGGTTACACGTGGCCTATAAGGTTGTGAGGCAGGTTGGATGTACTGATGTAATTTTTTAAGCGACATTGAAGACGGCTTATGGCAGAGAAATGAACATTCATTTCACATTTCACTCTGGGGGAGATTCCTGCAGTCAGCATGTCAATTTCATGCTCCCTCAAAACTTGCGACATCTGTGGCAGTGTGGCAGAATGGCCTTTTGTGACCATCCCAATGTACACCTGTGCAATAGTCATGTTGTTCAATCAACATCTTGATATGCTACACCTGTCAGATGGATGGATTATCTCGATCAAGGGGTAAACACTCACTATCACGGATTTAAACAAACTTGTGAGTAAAACTTGAGGGGAATAAGTCTTTTGTGTGCATAGACGAAGTCTTAGATCTTTTACCTCAACTCATGAAAAATGGGAGCAAAAACAAAGTACCTTGTAGCTCCAGAGTAGCTACAAGGTACTTTGGAGATGGCAAAAAATTTATTGTTGAATTTATTGCAATGGCACAGCAGTCATTTATAAATTCCTTAAAAGATTTAGAACAGAGTCACAGAATCATTTCACTCTCCAGCTGTGTAGAATGTGTTAATCAGCCATTTGAATGCAGGTAAAGTACACGGCCAATTTTAGAGCCGCCAATGCATTTCTTGTAGAGACTAAAAGAAGCTAAATGAGAGGTAGAGCTGAAAAATCCTGCCCGGCTTGATTGTCTCTATATTGACTTGAAATCATAAACACTGTAGAGAAGTGAAGCTTTATGAAGCACAGTGAGTCACTCTCTTTCTTGTTAAAAGTCAATCTAGCTCACCCAGCAGTTGATCTCTCTTCAATCAATTAAATAGCCTAATAATTCAACCAGAATAAACTTTCTGTGTTCTGAATGAATGTGTGTATTAGTTTACACAACCCACAAGAAAAAGAATTAAACATACTAAACATGATAGATTGAATACTATGTTGTATGTATGTATAAGAGGCATTGCTTGTGTTTTGATAACGTTTCGCTAATACAGGTAAGTCATTGATCCGGGAAGATCGAATCTGGGAATATCCTTCCAACTTTACCGAAGTGACTCACAGTTAGTTAGCGCCTCAACATGAAGCTCAGAGAGTTAACCACGCCTCCTCCAATCAGACAAAGACTGAGAGACATTAAGATAGAGTGAAACTGAAACTGTTAAGGCGACAACTGGAAGCACAGAGAAATTCATCCATGACAAAAAACAAAAATCTGCACTGCCCATTTCTGTTTTGAAGCAGATATTCTAAACATGACTACTAAACGCTCTAAATCCAGACAACATAAACATACACATGTAGCAGCAGGACTTTTTTTTCTCTGTGATTATTTTCCCTCCAAGCCTCATGTGCCCTTTCACATCATTTGGCCTGTGCATGTGAAAGTGGATGCTGATTTATTTAGGAGGGCGTAGCACCGGGTCGAATCAAATGTATTTATTTATAGAAGGATTGGACAGGATCATTTCAGCCCACATTAACCTCTACATATGACCAGACAGGTGTGTTCACTTCACTGGGCTGACTAACATTATATGTATGACAATATCCAGCTCTCATACAGGTATTGGTATTGGTGATGCACTTAAGAGTGCCTTCATGGGAGGTTTCTATAGTTGTCATTGCAAAATGTGTCATTATAAGTGGCTATTTCAGTTGTTGTTGTTTTTTTGGTTTGCCTATCCAGCATGATATCAGTAATTTCTATTTTAATGAGAAAATTTGGAGACTGTCAAAGGAAGGATTAACTCCTGTAATTAAACGGCCCAGGTAAAACTGAAATCGTGACACCACACCTGGTTCTGGATGGTGAAATGGAGAGAATAAGTCAGGGAATGCATCACAAATCTGCTGTGACTATAGAGCTCTTTGGAAAAGTGTAGAAATAAATGTAAGATATAATATATTAGTCAAACGTATCCATGTAATATTTATTGATGTAAGCATAAGGTTGTAATCCGTGTGATACCATGTTTCTGGCCTGTCAAAAAAGGCTCTCTGATTACCTGATTAATTACTACATCAAAAAAATCTAAACATCTACCTTCCCTACACTCAAACTGCATCATCCATGTAACACATATACACAATTGTCATGTTATCTGTACTTGACCATGGCAAACTCAATCTCTGACAGGTTAAATCATCCCCCATCCTGATGTACAAAGACGGAATTGCAGTGAAAATCCATAGTTCTGCAAAATGTGAGTGACTCTTATACTCGCAGGTCACCCGTGCAAAGGGGGAGGAAACGTGGAAGAGAAATTACTGGAGCAGAATGGTATTTAAATTATTGGAAAGCAGGGTAAATTCAAAACTTCAACCATTGCCAAATAGCCCAGTCCACGGAAAGTCTCTGTGGACGCTCCATCGACAGCTGAACACGTCTGATAAGAAGTGAGCCAAGGAATCGCAGCAGAAAGAGAGGTACCAAGACTTAAAGAGAGATGAGATACAAAGAGAAAGGGAGGGAGGGGGAGAGACTATGTAGCATGATGCTTCTTATAGATAGAATGTAATTTGACTCAGACTCGACTTGAATAAGCACCCTATACTGTTTTCGAACATGTAGAACTTTAACAAAAATGCCGTTTTTCTTTTTGCATTTATATCAATGTCCAGAAAAAAACATTTACTTCGAAAATAGGCAAAAACATTTCCAAGATGTCTTTTGGAATTATTAAAAGTTAGATATCTTACACAGACTGTGGAGGAAATGCTTTGAATACATTATAATGTGTGCTTCATAGAACAGAAGAAGGTACAAGAAGACTGTGGGAGCATGTACAGGATATAATGTAGAATGTATCCATAGCATAATCATCTGAAATAACGTTTTCCATTTGCAATTTTCAATATATACTCCATAATGCCTTGTGGTGCAACACCCATGTATATTCAAGTGGGAGTCAAACTGCCATCGTTGTCAGACAGTGCCTTTTCTCATTAAAGCAGTGTCCCTGTACTTGGACTCAAATATTGCATTCGGCCACAAGGGTTTTAACAGGGATCACATTAATCCTCTGCCTCCTTCCCTGGTGACCTGTTAGCTACAGAATTAATTTAAAGATTTTATAATTCATACAAACATTGCTGCCCACCCAACAAAACTTTTAAACCTCATATGACCAAGAGTGAAGCAGAATATTTTATTGGAATAAAAATTATGTGGATGTTGTTAGTGTCCTGAGCTTTGTTAGTAGAGTAGCATTGTGTGGAATAATGGAACTGTAATACAAATAATAATACATTTATGTGCTGTTATTATTACAATTCCATTATTTCATACAATTCTACTCTACAACAGAGTACAACTATTTTTGCATGTGTATTTTCGGTTCAAAAAATAAAATGTTGTTGTCTCCAGGTCTATCAAAGGTCAGGAAACAAACAAACAAAACATCTGTATATTCAGCCTACAAGTCTTCAGCGTGGCAGTGAAAATTAGACTGCAATTCACTTAGAGAGTTATGTTCTTCGTTCAGATAATTAGTTCTCACTTTAATTATCTGACTGGATTGTTAATTCAGCATATGAAAGGGTAACACTATGAGGTGACATCAATGGAAATATTTAGGTAGGATATGTGACACACATTATCAAGCTTCACATCAAACCAATACTCCCTTTTCGTTTGACGTAGCCGGCATCGCCAGTAGTTTAAACAAGAGCAGAAAGAATTCATTTGGACGGAGTATTTTCATCATTCAGGGAATAAATGATTTTGCCAACTTTAGTGTTTTGATCCTCTTTCTTCTTGAACTGCATTATTTGCACTAACCATATCCCCTTGTAAGCGTTTTCTACAGTTGTACAGTTTCCTTCTTGTCCTCTCTGTTTTCCTGCTGCACTGTGATTGGCTGACATACAAGAATGCGCAGTCTCTCATTGAAAGAAAAAACAAAAGCCAGCTTGTTTGTCTGAGAGCAAACCGTGTTTTCACAGTTTACTTCCCTTTAGATATCATCATCATTACATGCTGAAACAAAGTGAAAGAAATGTTCTGCTGTTTAATGACTTTCGCTTGTCATCTTTCCCTTAATAAGGGTTAATTTGCAACTGCTCGAATCAGTTTGCAAACAAAGCTGATTTGATCATCTCTGTGCAGCACTTGTTATCTTTCAGTCTTTGTTTACCTGTCGTTATCTGTCTCCTTGTGCTACTATAAAATTTGCACTGTGCCCTGTACACGCTCAGCAATCCATGCTTGTTGACCCTGTCCACCTTATTCCTTTACTCTCTTGTCTACCTAAATAAACTATGTCTTCTGACAGCAAGGCTTGTCAATCTGACCAACAGGAGAAAGAAAAGAGAAAGAAAAGCGTGTCAGTTTGAAGCAGCATAAAGCTTTGCAGTCAACAGTTTAAATCTTTGGAAAAAATCTAGTCTTTTTTTATCTGAAGCGATCTGCAATTTGCGTTTACTACTCTGCGTTGACCTGCAGTTTATATCATGTTGAAGAGTAAATTTTCAGGCTGTTACCCTTCCCATCATGAATTTCTTAAAGGCACAGACTGTATGGTATGGGAATGGATCCTTTTGCCTGTTTAGAACACTCCTACAGCTGGATTTGCTGTAGAAAGGTACAGTATCCTACGCAAAATTAGATGTCTTTACACCTTAGAAGAACAGTTTGACTACACATACTCTTGTCAATACAAAACAAAGTTAAAGCCAGTAGTTCTGTAGTGCAGCATAAACACTGGAAATAGACTGAAAATGAACTTCAAACCTGGATTAATGGATAAGATAAGATGTCATGTTATTCCTTTTCTGCCACTGAAGTGATGTAACTGGTGAGACGTTGCATCTAATAAAGTCTTTGATTTTTTTAAAAAGAAAATTGACCAAGTCTCATTGTATAAATTTTACAATACGAGGGTGTGGCCTGATGTACAATATCTTCGTCGGGTCAGTCTTAATTATTTTGATTTGCTCTTGTTACATCTATTTGCCTTCCACTTACTTAAATCAGTAAATTATTACTCAACTAGCTCAACTAGGCATTTAAACATAGAAATCATCACTAACTAATTCTTCTGAAATAAAATAAATCATTTGAACTCTCAACCAAACCCTGTTTAATTAATATTACAACACAGCCATGATTATAAATTACTTACTTACTGACAATACAGAGGCTTGGATATGCAGCAGTCAAGGAGCTACTAATGGTGAGGGAAAAAATCCCTACTTCCAGAATAAAGTGGATGCATGATGCACAGACAGGACAGTATGTGGAGATTAAACTGACATATTTTTTAATGACTCTTAATTGAGTGAAAATTTCTTTTTTTTGGCAATAAACAGAGCAGAAAATGTTTTAAAAAATTAATTTTAAAAGATAAGTAGGGTTCATAAGCACGTTAGAATCCATGAAATCAGACACGTAGCCAAGCATTGAGGGGTCAAAATCAGCATTTTCATTGAAAAGAGAACACTATATCAACTCAAGTTCATGATACCATCAAACATGATATCTCATTTGCAAGTAATATGCACATGAGATATACTCATGTTATATACGCATCCATATGCATGACTATGTTAGGCCCCATGGGTCTGATGTGAAGAAATTTGGCCAGATAATGCATATTGGATGGAGATTGAAACTGGCTTAATGGTCTACTAAACTTCCCATAGCCTATTAAATACATATTAAAAGATTATGCTGAATGGCCTAATAAACTTACAATCTTTGGAACAGTTAAAGTGATACATGGAGATACCCATCAGTCTTTTTTTTCTCTTTTTTTAATTTTTGCTGTCTATTCCCTTTCAGAGCCAGGATGCTTTTAACAAAAATGCAAGGAGACAGACACCCTTATGTTTATAAATCTATTATTGATACCTTAATAGAGAGTCATGGTTCATTCAGTAAGTCCAAGTGTAGCTGGACAAAAATGTTCATTCATTCATTTCATTCATTTTCAGAAATTAGGTGAGTTTGAACCAACAGTACCTCCATATGTTGCAACAAGTGGGGTGTTTGCTTTTGCAAACACCACCATATGACAGAAAACACTGTGAAAATAATGAATAATAAAAGGATTAATTATTTCTCACCCATAACACCAAGGGAGAATCCCCATATGGAGTTTTGAAGCAATGAATTATACTCACAGATGTTTCAGCATCTGGTTGATTCTTCTGGCATTTGCCAAGGCAGGATGCATCACCAAGGGAGACGGTACATAATCTTTTCTTCTGTTTCTGTGTGGAGTATTAGCATCTTCAAAGGACTAGCCCTTCGTCTACACATAAGGAAATCTAGAAAACACTCAGAGAGCAAAACCTCCACCAACGCTATTGCCACTGAAACCTGACCGATCATAAAATAGTTTCCAGGCTATATCAAAACAAAATCTGGTAACAATTGTTACATAACAATTAACATAATTAACAATTAACATAAATAAGAGTTTACTGAGAATACAAATGGGCAGGGCAGAGTTTATATGTTTTCTTACCACATTCACCATAAAAAGGTTTCCCTGTTGGAATCTATTGCAGCGACATCTAAGTCGACATCAGCCTCTCAATAAAAAAACATTTTACACCCTGCGATGCCTACAGCGGATAAGTGTTTCCTACTCTAAAGATAGCATTTGGATGAGGTATAAATTTAAAGTAAATGGTATAGAGCACAAAAAATAGTGTTTTTCTGAGTACTTGTGCGTAAATATGTCTGAGTAGGTGACTCTCACAAGCCCCTCTGTCTTACTGTCTTTACAGAGGATGTAAAACTTCAACATGACACGTTTGATCAGTTTTACGGTAGATTCAAACCTGACATGCCAAGTAGAACTGATGGATGAAGGTACAAAGGATGAGAATTGCACAATGTGATGCTTTTAAGCAACGCAAATTGTTTTCTTTCTTGTCTCGCTTTGGCTTCTTCACACTTCACAACCACTACAACATTGTGAGTGCAGTATAGGAGTGGCACAGTCAGTGGCAGGCTTCCGTTAAACTTCTACACTCGGCTGTCTTAACAGAAAACTGCATGCTGTGAATTTTGAGCTATCATATATTATAAATGTTATTTGTTTTTTTTTTCTCTGCTGTATTTTTTATAATGTGCAAATGTATGTATGGCTTTGTACAGACGGACTAACACACTGCAGATACCACAGAAAACCAACAGAAATACAGCAGAAATGGTTGAATGACCCAGTGTCATTCCCCAAAAGATAGAAACTGAAAGTTTATTCATCTTTTCTACATTTTATGCTGTACGTTAAAGATTCCAGATTAACAATGTCATTATAAAACTTGAAGTACTCTTCCCTATTCTGCACACAAAAGACACAAACTATATGAACTAATGTTCAAATAGCAGTGGTGTTTTCTTCCACAAGGGAAGATGGAATGGCATTTTGGTGTGGCATCAGCAGTAATGCAGGCGCCGTACCAGTCCATCGTGAGCTGTGAGGCAAAGCTCTTGATTTACCAGTCAATCTAAGTTCCAACCCTCAGCTATGGTTGTGAGCTCTAAGTAGTGACTGAAAGACTAAGACCATGGATATAAGCAGCCAAAATGAGTTTTCTTCGTAGGGTAGCTGGGCTCCGCCTTGGAGATAAGATTGAGGAGTTCGGACATCCAGAGGGAGCTTGGAATAAAGGCCCAGCTCCTTTGTGCCGAGAGGAGCCAGTTGAGGTGGTTTGGGCATCTGAATAGGATGCCTCCAGGGCGCCACCCTTTGGAGATTTTCCAGGCACATACAACTAGGAGGAGACCCCAGAGTAGACCTTGAACTGGCCTGGGAATGCCTGGAGATTCCCCAGGAGGAGCTGGAAAATGTTAGGACGTTTGGTATACCCTTCTTTGCCTGCTGCAACTGAGATCCGACCCTGCATAAGTGGAAGAAAATGGATAGATGGATAAAGTCTATATTCCAAAGAATGTGGATGATATGATACATTTAATTTAAGGTTGATTGTAATTTATCTGTTTGGCCACAAAGACAAAATTACAGCAAAGTAACACAGTACATACAAAAAGCACTGCAGAAACTTTTTAACTGTTTGGCTAAACGTCTTTAAATTTTATATTTTAAATTTCTCAGTTTCACACGCAAAGTAATCTCCACTTGTTTACCTGCAAGCAGCGTTGTTGTCTTACTGGACTTCAATAGTTGTGACCAATAAAAGACAATACACAAATGTGTTCCCTGATCCATTCAAAAATTTCATATTTTCACAAATAGCAGGTTACTATAAAAGATAGGCCACAACATTATTTAGTTTTCCAGAGGTGTAAAAAACAAAAAAGTTCAGTTCCAATCCATTTCATTACCATAAGAAGAAAGAAGTCTAAAAGGTCTGCTCCAGGTTTTACTGCAGATCCACACTAAACAGCTCTGCCAAGAAAGTCTTTATTTCTCCTCCCAACACAGACTCTAGAGACAATTATGTTTTACCATAAACTGACTACAGTGGTATGGATTTCACAATGGAAGGGTATAGAGTACACACTGTGCATGCAAAGCATGTGTGTCACTCACAAACATCAAACTCTGTGTATGCAAGAATCCTTAAATCATAGTAAATAGTGTTCTATCAGACACACTTCTGTAGATTTGTCCTGTAAAATAAGAACATTAGAGTTTTCCGTTGAAGCCAAGTATGACATGTTTGACTTGATTTTGCCCTGCTTGACATAGAACAACAACTTTGGAAAAACTCCAACTGGGAAATCAAACATCCACTGGATTGTTCCTCCTCCTCACACAGACTCCAGAAACAATTACATTTTACCACAAGCTGGCTGCAGTGATGCAGTTTTATCTGATGCTGAGCGCATAGCTTGCATATCTCTCCTTCACAGGCAGGTCTGAGACAGTGCAGAGTCTGCACGTCACTCACAAGCAACAAAGTCCATGTATCCAAGAATCCTTTAATCAGTGTAAATTATGCTCTATCAGACACATTTCTCCTGTAGATTAGTTATGAAAAATGAGAACCATTAGGAGCTGTCCTTTAGTATCAATCAAAAAAAGTTGTAGCATGAGGTGTTTGAGTTTTTTGACCTATTTGACATTGCACATTAAGCAATGCGACTATTACACATGTGCACATTTCAGCGTCGATGCTGAAACGATACATTGTGCAATCCTACTTTTGATCATTTAGTTCAGGTACAGAGTCATTTTGTACGTTAGGCATGATGAATACAGGGTTTGTACAAGGTTTTGAAGTACTTGAATTTGCCACTGAGAAATTATTGGAACATTTTGAAAATCATTTATGCCCCCACATAGCATATACGGTTAGCCTTGACCATCCATCCGTCCATCAATCCTTACACACCTAACAGGTTTGATAGGGGGTATATGCACACGCTTTGTAGGGGTCCTAAAAGTGTGTATATGATAATTGGTTTCTTCAGTTTACTTATTTTTATATTTTTTGACACATTTAAGCTTAGACGATTGCTGGTGACACTTGTGCAATTGTGCATTAGATGTACTTGAGTCTAAACCAAAAGGCAGCTGTGTTTTGCCTGCTGAAAAGCAAAAGAAGAAAAAGAGTTCTACCAGTCTTAGTGCTGGGTTAATCTCGGTTGGGGTTAGGGTCTATAAACATCAGCACAAATTGAGTTTTTCTAGTGGTGGGGGCAACTGTGTCCTTTGACAAAAATTTTCTAATTTAACTTGGCCCTTTGAAGAAAAGTCTTTATATAGAATTCAGAGGACAGAATGATAAATCATTTTATGAAACATGTTACTGAAGCTTTAAATTTGAAGACAGATATTTTTGTTCTGCAGTTGTGTTGAAGATCAGACTTGACACTTATAGGCACCACTCATGGTTAAGCTGCAGGATAATGACTTAACAGTACATTAGCAGAGTGAGTTTTTGGAGATGTCAGCTGTAGAGATGCCTGACATCTCTGACATATAATGGAACTAAATGGCACTAAGCTTGCTGTCCTCAAAGCACCAAAAAAATGCCTCTTTCCAGAAAACAAAACCTGGTTACTCAAGGAAATCCACAGGCTTTGCTGTGAACGAATTGCGCATTTATGGCTCAACAGCCATAGTTCTGATAGTGGATTTAGTTTTCAATGAACTCACAATCTTCAAGTGTGTAAGCTTTTAAACTCTAATAACAGCCACCATAGCTACTGATATAACTGATATCAGTGATGTTTAGTAGAGAACATAATGTAGGTCTGCATCACTTATGAAAAAGCAACATATCACTGCAGGATGCCGGTGGGAACATAAATACTAAATAACTATATACTACATAACTATAAGTGAGCATGTCAAGTCAATAACAACAACAAAGTGCAACAAATGGAACGTACACTTTAAGTAACTGTTGGTGGAGGGTTATGTCGCAGCCCTAGTCACTAATGCTGATGGTATGTGCGCTGTGATGACTCAGTATGTGTGCGTGCATGCTTGCGTGTGCGTGTGTGTGTGTGTGTGTGTGTGTGTGCTGTGTAGGCTTATTAAATTCTGTTGGTTTCTGTGGTGATGCTATATTGTAAGAAGTATTTGCATTTTAGCTGTTTGTTTTGAGGATAACTCTCACTCCCTCTATGTTGTTTGCAGATTGCATTGGCTGCATGGCCACATTTGGTGTGAATATTAAAAAAAATATGGTTGTTTATGTTGGAGGGACGGTCATGCATTTTCCCCAGTCTCTCAGGAAGGCTGAAGGAAAATTATTCATAGTTCCAGAGAGAGTCAAGATAAAAAGAAAAGTCACACTGAGTCAAGCTCCTCCTCAAATCTGTCCCTTAATCATTTTAAAACAAGAAAGCAGTTCGAGGTCTTCGGCCATTTATGCACTGTATGGTACATAGGTCTACTGTAGATGATATTCAAATTTTATACTGGATGTCCCAGGCTAAATGTCAGCATGCTTATCAGCTGATGATTCATTTACAGTAGAAGACATGTAAATAAAGAGCCAGCATAGTGGAGATAGTTAGCCTTGTATGATGAAAGGCATGATGAAAATGTTAAATCATTTTAGACATTTTCAGAGATTTTATAGCCATATTTCACTCTAGCATAAGTTTGTTTATTTGTTTGTTTCAAACTAAATCATGTAAAGAAAAAAAAAAGAGATGCTTTTTGGAGAAAGACTAAGTGTTTGGCGAAGACTGTCTCAATCATGGCATTTTCCCACCAATATGAAATGGCACAAGTGACAAAGTACTGTATAGTGATGTAAACTGTGCTGCTACTGGTCAGTTAACAAATGCCCTGTGAATTTCGACACATTCCTTAGGTGTGCCCTGATGTCACTTTCCTGCTGGAGCACAGCCCCTCAATCGGACTAGGTCAAAACATCCTACAACAAAGCAGGAGAGAAACAACTTATTATCTTTTTAAATTGAAGACATGTGGACTCAACAATGATCTTTGCAAATTACAAATGTCGCAAGCACATTGTTTCCTTGGTGAAACAATTTTGAAATTGGTGAGAGAAGACAACAAATTCAAATGGAAGTGATTTGATAATGAGATGACACTAAAACCATGTCTTAATTAGAATTTAAATACAGTCAGTCTTTATCAGTTGATTTATTTTTTGGTGATGGATGCTTTTGCAAACACATGTTTTACTTTGTGCTCATCTTTTGTCTTATTGCTGTCATCTTTTTTCTACTGTTTACTGCGCTGGCTACAAATGACATTTCCTGACCTTTTCTTCCTTAATGGTCTATCATGTCAATAAATCTATAATTTATGCTTTTTATTTCTTCTTTTCACAGGAAAAGACTTCAACTTTTATCTTGATAAATATCAATGATATACCCTCTTTACATGTACTGGTGTAGCAGCTCATTGTAGCTGGTCAATATTCAGTCAGTGGCAGAGAAGAGATATTTCCTATGTGGTCACCAGAAGTGTAGCATTGATTATCTTCTGTTTCATTTTAATGTTGTAATTTTGAGTATCTGTTTTACTGACTAAAAAATTGTTAAAGTTTTGTTGCAGTTCAAATTATGAAATACATATAAAATAACCCTGAGCACACAAATTCCATCGTCGTTCATCAGAACTGCCTCCCCTCAGGATGAGTGAAATCTACGAGGGAAACTTGACTTGCAGTGTAATGTAATAGCCACAATTACATTGTGTTGCTTTGTGTTTTTTGATTAGATCAGCGATATTGCTTCATCCAGCCATCTGTTTGCTCTTTGCCTTTTTTCTCTATTTCCCACTCTATGCCATAAAGAGTAGCTAATCACAAAGATGAAATGTGAAAATATACAACATGCATATAATAAACAGAATATCAATGCGGAGCAATATTTCTAAAAAAAAAGAGAAAATTGAGTCTGTGAATGTAAAATGACCTGAGGCATTGGTTCTTGTCCTTTGTTTCAATTTTAAGATTAAATGAGTCGGGGGCTGTGGTCAGCAAGAGGCAGGAGAAGATGAGCGGAAGATTTTCCCAAAGTTGTCTCTGAAACAACTTCAGAGTAAATGATAACTTTATATTGAACTGTGAGTTATGAAATCGGTTGCCAAAGAGTCATTAACATTTTTTTACTCTCTCTATTAAGATTTGAAAAGCTCAGTCCTCTTATTGGTTCCCACGTTGTTATTGACCAAAATAAAAAAAAAAGGAAAACACATTAACTCACTCACTCAGGCTTACATGAACTAAATAAATAAATAAACCCTAAACATTAAGTGGTCACCATGTTACCCATGACGTCAAATTCAACAATGTGTCAAATGACAATGTGTAATGTGCGAGGTGTCTGTCGAAGGGATATTGAAAAAACTGACGTTGCGATATTTTCATTTTCTGCAATATATATTGAGATGTGAGAAAATACAGGCATTTACAAAAGATGACTTTAAATGTGTTATAACTCCGGCAACAAAAAACCAGGACCCAAATGCACGTTACAGAAACAGTCGTAAAAAATTAAAGTCTTTACTGAAGTAAAGGTACAAGTCCAAATACGTAATCCTAAAGAGTTCAAACAGGCAGGGTCAAAACGATTTAGGAATATAACAATACGCTAGTAAGGACGACATGAAGCCACATCCCAAACTGGCACATGAGGGTAGGTGAAGGCAGACTAAATAGGAGGTGGGGTTAACGGGACACAGCTGAGGACATTCAGGACAATCACACAGGAGGAGCAGGGAGTCTGACTAGTGACGAGACAGGAGCAGAGTAAAAAAAACCTTGTAAATAACAGAAAAGTCTTAACTAGCAGGGTGGGACCTGTCAAAATGCTCTTTTTTGTTTCATGAACAAAAGCAGTGAAATGTTAGAACATTGTGTAACAGTGGCTTAAGCAGAGAAAAGTTGCTACCATAGATGGAAGGTAGTAAATTAATCAAAAGTTGTAAATTGTCCTCACCAATATACTGTAGTTTATGTGATGTGCAGTACTCACTTTGAGTGTATATGCAGTTGTGTGTGTGTGTGTGTGTGTGTGTGTGTGTGTGTGTGTGTGTGTGTGTGTGTGTGTGTTAACTGATCATTCACAGAGTGTGCAGTGGAAATATAATGATTGCATGTGTAGGAGAGATACTGTAGGAAGGCAGTATTACTTGGTGGGATAAATGTGAGGTAGCAATTGAATATAGGTCCATTATTGCCAGCAGAGGATTTCTGATTATGTTTGTGAAAGCTATTACAATGCAGAAATTGAGAGAGCAGAGAGCTCAATACAGAGAGCTCACTACCAGCTCCAGCTGTTTATATAAGGCACTTCCCCAACGATGGAAAGCCATGCAGTGGTGGTGTCTGACTTTATACAGGGGAGGATCGACAGAAAGGTGGAGGGGAAAGAAATAGACGTGTGCTTCAGTTTGCAAAATATAAAATATTTAAATGAATACAAAATCCTCCAACCTGAAGTCAGGTTGAAGAATTTTGAGACATGAATTGTTTCTGGCTGCTGACAGCAGCTCTCTCACCTTTTTTCTTCTGAAGCAGAGACCTAGAATCTTGCTACTGCTCTTCTTTTGTCTCCTGGTTTTGTTCATAGCAAGTGAAAAAAATCCTCATTTCTATGCTCTTAGGGCTTTCTGCAAAAAAGAAAGAATGAAAAACAAAATCCTGGGCCCTCTTAGCAGCTCACCAAAAACAGTAAATACCTATAATCCTGGCATATTTCAGAGTCTAGCTCAAACATAAATTTGGCTTTAGGGACAAGGGACATGAATAATTCAAAGGGAATTGCCACATTTCTAATGCTATTATAAAACTAAATAACACAGAAGTAAGGAGAAAAAAATATGTGCATGGCCTCCTCATGTATACTTGAATAAAAAATATTGAAACATTCAAAAGAAAGATTTCAACGCTACCACTAAATAACAGGATAAGACCTTCCTAGGAGAATTCAGCATCTGCTGGGAATTTGTATGTAGCTGATAAAAGCTTCTGACGGCCATGTGGTTGTTTGTTTTCATCTCAAACCTCAGCAGATTCTGTTCTCATTTGCTATTCACTTCTTTGTACAGGAGCACCTGTTTTTCTCCAGAAAAGACTATTCATGCTTGAAGCCCTGTATCCACACTCCCATATGTAAACAGTACATATCATATCCAGTATACATATCAACTGTATCCACATGTATATGATTAAGGATTTGAAGAAGTATCTGTTTCACTTTCATAAAAAGGTGGAAATGCACGTTGTGAGGTACAGTACAGAGGCTCTGGGGGCTCGGACAGTAACCTATATAAGTACATTACTGCAATAACAATATAAGGACATGATCCCTCAACAGTTTCTAATACGGGAACACTGCAAGTTTTATTGAATGGGGCCAAACATTGCTGCTGGGCATTAAACCCAGGTCTTTGTAGTGCTTTTTCCCTGTGCACCACCAAGGTGCTTCAATCTCTGTGTTACCCTTGCTACAGTAACTTCAGTAACTATGCCTTAGGTTGAATCGGAGCATGTCAGTACCTTCAGCCTGTACCTAGGAGAATCTTTCATACTTTTCAGTGTATCAAAGGTCAGACATTATAGTCCTGTCACAGTTTAATGTTGAAAAGCCTAGATTTGGTACTTTTCACTCAAATGTACTAAATCTACATGAAAATCTTCTTATTTATCTAATCTCAGGCCTTGTGGTCATATATAACACGGATGGCTATGGAGCTCATTCCCTGCCAAACTTAAACAAAACATGTCTTACCAATGACTCTCTTAACAACCAAACACACAACATGCTACTAATATATCATACAAAATGCCAAAAAGTACAAAAAATATTTCCTACAAAGACAAAAAAAAAAATCCTGTGACAATTTGGACAAACTTTCTTTAAACCGTATTAAGACTTAAGTAAACAACAACACGAGCTTTTAGCGCAAATTAAAGCAGGTGTTTGGTTTGTTTACCTCCCCCGTGTAATACTGTGAAGTGATTTGTTTAATTAAATCATTTTTGATTGACAGAGGCTCAACCTACCATTTGAATTGACTGATAGCGCCACCTGCTGTTGTGGGGGGCAAAGAACTCAGGACATTTGTGAGCAAATCCAAACCATTTTTTTGCATGTGTAAGACATACTGTATTTGTTTCTGAATCGTGACGTATTAGTAATGTACTGTTTTGTATTTGATAGGCATGTTTTGTATTTGTGAGCTCCATAGATGGCCGTAATTGCATGTTGTTTGTTTGTCAGATTCTTCTAATGCTATGAGGGGAAATTTGTACCTTTAATCTTTCATTTTGATGGACATATGCTTTATATTGACTGCACACACATGAATAAAAAATATATACAAATTCCCATGAGATGTCGTGCATATGCCTACAACCTCTTGGAGAAAGGAAATTACTCACAGGGGCACTGAAAGGCATGAATAAGTACAGCTATGGGTGAGTGCGTCCAAGGCCAGAGAGACAGTCTGGCTAAATACAGCAGACAGTTTGACATCTCTCTCCCTGGGGTCTGGGTGGTACATGTAGTACGGCAGTGTGACACATTTTAGCGTTTTTCATCTTCTCCTCTTCTGCTTTGGGACATTAAATTTCTGAGCATAATCTCCTGTGCTGTGTGAAGGAATGAATCTGTAAGTTTATGTTGAAAGGCCTTGGCCAGATGAATGGATAACTGACAAAAGAAGCTATTTTAAGAGAATATTTATGCATGTTTCTTTGCGGCCAATATCTGCATATCTATCTCTAAAGATGTATCACTTGACCCTTGAAACAACGTCCCATGAAAGCCAAAGGGCGAGGCGCTCAGGTATGAAAGAGGTGCACATGCACAGAATGCAGACACACACAAACTTATTCAGGTTTCAGTGTTCATACGGGTATAGTGCAGAGTAAAGGTCCCTTTTATGGTCATTGTGTATTTTTAAGGCCATGGGTCATTGTCTCTAGGAATGTCATTTGTGAGAACATTTTATGACCCTGTCACTCCACCCCATAAGCCCCAGGGATGAGAACTCATCTTTGTATTAAAGCTATAAATAAAGTCATTGGACTTGTGATATTGTTTCACACCTCTAGGCTGCTTGGTCATCCTGCTGTGGTGACATTTTTCCAGCTGTGACAGGTGTAGCAGGATTGTTGCATACCCTCTAGCAGTCTAGAAGGCCGTGAGCTTCAGACCAACAAGATAGAGTTACTCAGTCATCGGCCTCCTCATCTCATCTGAGTCCGTTATACTAACACAGTCGAACAGGCCTGCAGCAGAAAGCCACAGGAATGTAAATGCAGTAATTGGTGAGAGTTCCCCTGATACCAAGCCAGGCAGCTTCAGGTCAGCTACCAGCTGCTCTCTTGCTCTCACTGCACAGATACAACATCTTAATCAGTGGTAGGTACAGTAGTAGAGTTTTAACAAGGGCCGTACTGTTTCTCCTCTTTGTACTACTGTAAGTTAACACCTACAGTAGCTGCTACCAGTGGCTTATTAAAGTATTTCTAAAACAAGCCACGCCATCTAATATAACCATAACTATAGTGTAAGATACTTCTTGTCACTTGTTAATGTTTATGAGGGTGTGCTGGATGGATCAGCGGTCATGTTGCGTACCATCATATTCACACAGGGGACCAGGATTCGGCACCAGATACGGATTGTGTGTTTCTCAAATGTACTTTCCATTATACCACTAAACAGGTCTTCTCAAAAGACTGACTCTTAGGTAAGATGTGCATCAGAGAGGGCTTGAGCCAAAATCAGAGTGAGCATATGCATATTAGGAATCAAGGTAAATAATGCTCAGAGCCACTTACCATTTTAAAAGGAGTAGACCATCTGGGCACTCGACACCAGAATAGATCTGACTGCTTGAGGACGCGGGAACTCGGATTCAACAGATAGACAGCCTCTCTTCCCACATTTAAAGCAGATGGAGCAGCAGCACCAACTCAAGGACTTCAATTCAGCTCAGGTGGGAAATTAAAGGGGCTCCATTTCATGAGAGTCCTTTTTCCTTTTTCCCCCCTTTTTTTTCAAGAAGTTTCCCTTGCTATTTTTCTATTTGAAACTTGTCCCTCATGTCTAACAACATTTCTGACATAACCTTACTTTAATTTTTTAGAGATTTTATGATTCTTTAGTTCTTCAGAACATTTAATGGCTTGAGCCCACAGGGTACGCAAGAACAGCCAGCTGTGGGTGTTAAAACTGGAAGATCAATGGATCTTAACATTTATGTGCTTCCTCTTAATTATATCCCGATCTTGATGGAGATTATGTTGGCACAGTCATAACAAGAGTTGTTTATGTCTTTGGTGAAGGGTCATTATAGAGGCCCTGGTTGGAGATCTATCCCCTTTTAATTATCTCTCTATTTGTAAAGTCCTGGTCACCTAACCGCTGCATCATCCTGTCAGCCACACTCTACTGGGATGGAGCAAGGTTAATTATATTGTCGTAACAAGGTTCTAACGTAGGCCTATACTGAACTCAAACTTGTGTGAAGGAAAAATAAAACCAAAGTCCTGAATCATTGTATGTTAAAAACAAATGCAAAAAAAAAAAAAACACTGGCAATTGACAAACATGAACTTAAACAAACTTTAGTACCTGTAAGATTGTTTGTTGTGAACTTCCAAACTGCTACTTTTGATATTTCTTGACGTCATCCATCATTTTATACCATCAATGTTTGGGGCACGTATCCAAGACACAATATCTTCATACTGCCAAAGCACAGATTGACAGATATGCTGCTGTTGGGGTAGATCCATGTGCTTTTAGTACTTTATTCCATTTGTCACTGATGGAATGGGACTGAATGCCAGAGGGTATTTGTTTTTTCTGAGTGATAGTTGCTGTGTCTCCCTGACTGTTTTTTTTAACCCTTGTGTTGTCTTCAGGTCAAAAATGACCCACCAGCTGTGTTTAGCAGCAGAGAAATCTCCCTAAATGATCTTTTTCAACTTGATGTTTGATGTACAGCACTGTTCACTGGCAAAAAAAACCTGACTGTTATTGGGAGTACCTTCAAAAAAACTTTCAACTAATAATAAACTACTCCCTGCACATGTTACTTTCTTAGCCTATACAAGTACTATTGCTTGCTTAAAGAATAATGTTTACACTTTTGCAGTACTTCAACCAATAATGATATAAATGATAAACCTCTACTTTCGTAAAGAAAACAACTATGACAAGTGTGTTGTAATAAAAACGAGTATAAATGCAGTCTTTCTACACTGTGAAGAGCGAAAACCCAGATATTCAAAGTTTGTGATGAATGACAGGTTGTTTCTTCATGCAAAATAATTGGGGGTTTAAAATATCAAGCCGTTTTATTTTAGGGGTTTAGTGAAGGCTGGTCATTTTTTACCCTTAAGACAAGGGGACTATACAGAATGTAAAGATTACATTAAAATATTAAATGATAATGGCATATGGCATTATATAGCTGCTGCACATCACTGACTCGGGACTGGACTTTTGTAGGAGTAAGATCAAGAAGGAGGAAGAGGAGGAGGAAGACAAATGAGAATTACATGAGGGTAACAGCAGAACTGTAAGAACCATTATCATTAAACCTGGAAGTCATGTCCCAAATTCACTAGACACCATGCCTAAGTAGATATAAGATTCCATTCTGCATCACCTGGTTTTTGAGAGGCGAAATCTCTAAATAAATATGAAAAATGCTCAAATGCGTTGTTATTTTTTTGTCATTTGTTAATATACCTGTTTGGCCTGCTTACGTAAACTCTGTGTGTTGGAAACACACTTGATGCATTTATGTGTGAATGAGAGGGAGAGAGAGTGAGATACAAGCAAGAGGGAGGCAAAGAGAATTGATATTGTGGCAAGCCACCACAAATAAATGAATCTACAGGGAGCTCTACACTTTCTGGCTTGTGAGTTCAAAACCTAGTCCAGCACCTTGCTTGTCTCTCACTTCCTCTCTTGAAAAATGTGGGCCATTAAAATGATTCTTCTTAGGTGACAGTCGCCACACACTCAAAAGGCAGTTTTCTGCAGACCTGTGGATGTGAACTGATTAACCTTCATTCTCAGTAGCTGAAGTCTGTGGTTCTTTAGTATTATGTCTCCTTCTTCTCAATAGCCTCCCAGTGAATAGCACATTGTTTATTCTGATATCTAAACACTTTCATTTTTTTTATTATCATTTTACTTATAAATCAATCTATATTACTGATTTACATCTCTAACTTCCTCAGGGATCTCCTACGTCTTCATCAGTTATTTTCCTCATTGATAGATCACTGGGAGATGTTTCCTAGAACACATGTTCTATACCTATGCAGGCAGTATGATTCAACTGACTTCTGTTACTTGTCATTGCATCTATAGTGTATCTTTTAAAGATTGCATTGTATTCATCGCTGATGGGCTCTGTTGTACTTTACCCAACAGAACACAGACACTGAGGCCAACAAAAGTAGACTTACTTACAGTTGGTTCTCACAATGGTTGATTAACTGGTTGTTTTTTTTCTTGTTTTAATTAGATATGAGACAGTAAAGACCATGACTTTGGATTCATTCAGTGCTATGAAAAAGGGATGTTTTAGTACCAAGGACAGGACTCTATTCTATAATACAATAAGGGTGCAATCTGTAATGTACATTATGAGGTTACATACTCCTTGTGACAGTAATTCAAAAATGAAAGAAATTAATATTCATCATTCTTAATAAAATTAGGGACCTTCATTTGCTTGTATCCTGCAACCACAGCGCTGCTACTGTAGATATCATTAAATCCTACACCTTTACATATGCCTCACTCTCTTGCCTCTTCGTGAAACAATAGGGAAGCAAGATCTTGGAAGTACATCAGAGTAAGTATCTAAGCTGTTTAACAGACAGGTTAAGGCTAAACCACCACATCTAAAAGTGGCCATCCCCTCACTGAGTTTCAGATTATGCCTTCTGGCTCTCAGTTCAGATTCCTCCATGTTAAGAGTAAGAGGTACAAGCAGTCCTTCATCCTCACAGTCATTTCTTTTTTGAAAGCAGGCTGGGGCAAAACGGTCTTCTCTGACTGTGGTGTGTATTGTAGTTTGAGATTATATGAAGATGTGATTCCAGATGATGATGATCATGATGATGATGACAGGTTTCTACGCCATTTATGGTGGGGATAATGCTTGATGGCAGAGATGGCTATCATGTAATCAACATGTCTGACCACTATGGATCTACCATCTTTGTGCATTATGGTCATTTTTGCTGTTATCTATACAATCTGCCTCATAAGCTTTAGGTATTATTGTTGCTGTGGCGTGTACAGTGTGAGGGTTGGACACCAATGACTTCTGTTGTTGGAGCCCCCTGTATTCATGGTACCTCCCCACCCCATTATTGCACTGAGCGTTTACAGTGTGTGCTCTCTTATGTATTGTGCTGTGCCTTGCTGCAAAAGCATTTGTTCTCTGGGGATAAAATAAAGCCGAGAGCTGAAAGTCACTGTGCTTTTGAAGCACCCGAAAGGTTACATTCAATGCTTTTTTTGACGGCTCAATGGACACGTTCGCTTGCCACTCTTCTGTCATGTCATGTCTGAAATTACAAACAAGGTAGTAATAATAAAGAAAGTGTCCTGTAGTTCACCCTTCTTTCCTGAGAATAACAGTCTATCTGTGTAGCAATCTACAATGCCAGGACTCTACAATGTCTCTCTATCCTGGCCTGTGTGGAGGCACTGCTTTTCTGCAGCACAGATTGAGTTCAAGCCCTCACACTACAGGCAACGATTAAGGTCTTCTTTTTATTTTTTCCCCCTGAAACGAGGAGTCTGTGTGATTGACAGTGTGTTAATGGTCACTGAATCAAACCAGGCATGTTGTCTGTTCAAAGTAAAAAGGAACCATCCACTGTATCTACACATATCCCAACAGCAAAAGCACACCTCCTCTTTGGTCTTCAACATGTGCTCGTAATTTGAGCTGTTAGGGCAGCGTTCCGCATGTCGTGGAGGTAAAGCGTGGCAGAGAATAATCGTTTTAATAAAAGGTATATGCAGAGGTGAGCAGCGGATTTGAATGTCTCACAGAACACTGACTGTCAGCTGCAATTTGTATGCTCATTTTGTTTGCTTCTACATATTGGTAACAAATCTAGAGCCATGATACACCAAGATTCGACAAATTATTACCAATAAACTCAGTGTACACCACTGTGATTAACCATTAAAAGCAAAAACCAAAAAATACTCACTGTGGTTACCGACTAAAGAACAATCACTTCTAACATAATTATAACATTGGCCAACCGGAAACAATCACACACTGAATGATATTTAAGATTGTGCGCCATAGGGCTGTGTATGTGTATGTGTGATGCTGACTATACCTTACAACTAAGGTAAAGGTTACCAAATATGGCACTACCACTCTTTTTAACCTCACTAATTCAATTACCCATGCAGACTTCTAGTTGTGTCTAAACCCTTTCAATTCTATTCGGTTGTCCTTATATGCATGACTATGACTACAACTGGCACTTTAAATTATAGCTTTAACTATCACATAACTATAACTGTACTCTGTGATTTTAAAAATGCATCACTCATTTTTCATTTGAGAAAACATTTTCTCTATATTAAAATTGGTTGTTCATCTATATGTAGAGCAAGTTTTATGATTATTCCCAAGTGACAAGGTTTGGACATGCTTGGCTGATATTTGTGAGTCGTCTTGAGTCTGAAAACACAATTCTTAAAGAAATAGCCACGATGACTTTGTCCAATTAATCCAAAATGACAGCTCCCTTGTTTAACTACCCCATCCCTATAAAAAAACAAAAACAAACCATGAAGACTGGGGAGAAAGTGACATCTGCAAGAATGCCAAAGCTAGGGCAATGAGACCGTGACAGTGCTATTGGCATGCTCTAGGTGGTTTGGGAATTCTGGACTGGTAAGTGATGTCCAGATGTAAACCCCATTAAAAATCATTGGGGTTGGATGAGTGAGCACCTGCGAGAGTGAGAACATCCTCCACAGACTCAGCGGCAACTTTGACCAGATCTAACTGAAGAGTGGGCCACCGTACCACAGGATGACATCCGCAGGTTGTGCAGTGCCATGTGGAGGAGGATGCAGTCATCAACGTTGATGGAGGACACAGTGATTACTGATTCTGTAAAATCTCGTATGCTCCAGTTGCTTCACCTGAGAAATTTATGGTGTTTATGTTTTTGGTGTTGGTTTCATCGTGTCTCTTTGTTTTTGTTACTGATTAAATCAAGATTATCATTCAAAGTTAATGAGGAACAAAGTACAGGTTGTTATTTTCGGAGAACACAGACTGCCTAAGGCATTTTTAAATTCCTTGAATATATATAATTGTAATTACAACCATAGATACAACCTTTTCATGACCCACTATCCCAAACATATCTTCTTCTCCCTCACCTCTCTGCAGATAACCACGATGGCTTAGAGGTTAGCCCCACAGCCTCACAGCAAGAATTTGCACCCCAGCTGTTAAAGGTCTTTTCTGCACAGAGTTGCATGTTTCCCCTGTGCTCAAGTGGGTCGGACCAGGTGCTTCATTTTCTTCCCACCAACAAACACATGTGTGTTAGGGTTAATACTTACATAAGAGCTCTGGGTTCCCAGACGCTGTTATACTGAAAAATAGTATGGAAAAGGTATAATGGTCAAGAGACCTCACCAGACTGAATTAAGAAAACAGATTCAGAAAAACAGAACAGATTCAAGTTAGTAAAAAAACAAACACATGTACAACATTTAGGAAATGTGGAGGGACTGAAGAAATGTGCTGCATATACACACAATACAACCAAATACAGGAAGGCTCCACCAATCATCACTCCTCATGCAGAGAAAAGATGGTCACTGAAAAGTCATTTCCTGTGTCTGTGTCACGTTTTGTCGGTGCCCTGTCCCTTTAAGAGACAAAAAGACCATTTTTTTTAAATCAAATTTAGTGTTGTATTGTTTTGAAAAGGACAAGCAATAGCCCTTAGTAATGTGTTGATGTTAAAAATGCCCAGTATTACCATATTTTCATCATAAAGTCTACATTTAAGGAATAAAAATGCTGTTGGATTTTCCCTCTGCTGCGTACATTAACGCCTGAGCACGTGTCAAAGTGCAAGTGAATGCTCATGTCATGTGGGATCAGGTTTATTATCATTAACAAGGGTTATGTGATGTGTGAATGGCAAAAATTACCCAGATTAATTAGCCTGGCAATGTTTCAAAATCCACGTGTTCAAGCAGTTTAAGATCACAGTCACCATTGTGAAGACTTGTGTCTCTCAGTACTTCGCACTGAAGAGACAGTGGGGCTGTCACGCCTCAGAGAAAGATTTATCGGCAGCTCTGTGTGAGGGTGTATGATTCCCTCACACCTCCCTCCTGACTCAGGGGTCATTGACAGTGACTTATGCGAGAGGAGACAAAGGTGTCAGAGAGAAAATATGTGTGTCAGCTGAAATCAGTTCTGTTTCGCTTCCCTAGAACCAAATCACATCTGAAAAAGTAAGAAATTCCTGCATGTGATGTTACGATGCCTCAAAAAACCAGAGGTGGAAGTAATGGATTACATTTACGTTTCTGTGTCAGGGTCGTTTTTTTGTGCAGGTTTACTTAATTGCTGAATTTAAGATGAAATCGATTATGGGTTAAGATTATTGGGGTGGAATGGATGATTAGGACTGTCACCTAATCCCAGGTTAGGATCTGGGTTTGAATCCCAACTCAGGGCCTTTCTGAGTGGAGTTTGCATGTTCTCACTGTGTCTGTGTGGGTTCCCCGGGGTGATCCGGCTTTCTCCCACAGTCCAAACACATACAGTATGATGATTTGGTGACTCTACATTGCCTTTTTGTGACTGTGAGCATGAATGGTTGTCTTTCTATATGTCAGCCCTGTGGTGACCTGGCAACCTATCCAAGGTGTGCCCTGCTTCTCACCCAATATCAGCTGGGATAGGCTCCCCAGCGACCCTGCAAGTATAAGTAGTTATTGATAGATGGATGGATTAGCATTATTAGCATTGCAGGGGAACGATGTTGTGTATCTTTGCTTGACAATCACTTGTATTGCATTGACTGAAAAATCCATACCGACTAAATTTATTGTTGGCATGAGCTCTAGTTACCCTTCTAACGTTTGAACATGCAGGGCTGCGTGGTCAGATATGCAAAAACTAATATGCAACATCCACTTAGTCTGACAAAACTTTCACATTTTTTGACAAATGGACTGCTATTAACATGAAACAGGCAGACTTGGTTGGGTTTAGTTACAGGAACAACTTGATTAGGTGTATGTCACTATTCACATGCACAAGTTCAAAACAAGTAGACTTTGACATTTAGTCCTAAGACTTAAACCTGCTCTCCTGGAGGAAAGTCCTGTGTTTGACCTATCAGCCACCTCCTAACCTCTACTCCTCTTGCTATTTATACCACAATACTAGTGGGGTGCCTCCAGAAATGACACTAGTAACTACAGCATCATACTCAGAGACCAGTCTGCCACCATTTTATGCTCTCGACAGACAAATTATGAAACTTTATTCTAAATACTGTAGCCTACAAACAAACACTACTACAGTTGTACTACTGTATGGCATCTGGTATAGGTTACTACCTTATACACATTTCCTTCACATGTTACTATTGTTGCTTTGAAATACAGCTCTGCAGTGGATCTGAAATGTCATGTCCGTACCTGCATGGGTTGAGTCTATAATTTTTTGCAAAAGCTTTTGTTGTTGTCGTTGCACAATGTGATTTCCTGTTTGTGTTGATGAAGGAAAACAGTGGGGTCCAATGCTTACAGAAAAAGTGGCTCACATAAACTGGTAAACTGACAGCAGAGGCTGACTTGGGGTCAGCTCTTACTGTCTAGCACCGCTATTATTGAAAAGAGAGAGCATTACCTTAACATGAGTTCAGTGCATTTTATGTTTCTATTAGTTGCCTTAACAACACAGCCAACAACAGCAGGCAGTATTGATGATGTCATCTTTAAAATTGTCGTGTACTTGTACAATGTGTACTACAAAACATTTGAAACCCATCACTGTAGTCCCCTACAAATACATCCAGCACAGGAGAGCTGCCCAAACACAAGGCCAGAGATAAATCCTACTCATTTCCTGTGTTGACAGTGTGAGGCTGCTTCCTTGACTTGGTAAAATTAACGGTCCAGAACGTTATTTCCCCATCCAACACACTGCCATCAATCATTCTGCGTGTATTCATCACTTTCAAAAAATATGTGGCACTATATTCTACAAAGGCAAAGCAACAAATTTAGCCACCAGGCAAAAGAGTGATAAAAATGCTCAAGTTTGAGGGTAAAATGATTGGGAAGTAAAACCTCTTGATGACAATTTATGCCCATACAGGAATAGAAATACACAGCACACCAATCAGTTAAGGGCATTTGAAATACTTTAATGAGAGTGTGAGGAAGTTTCCACAAATACATTGCAGGTATGTGGATCTACTGTGGGTGGTCACATCTGTAGGTGTTTTGGACTCACTGACATGAGTAAATTAAAGAAATTTGAAATGACTACAACGCAGAACATTTTTTGACTTTGTGACTGACAAAGAAAAGATCTAAATGTTAGCCTCACAAATCTGCTAAGTAAATAGAGTGTTACTCATACATCATCTGTTATACAGTAGATGATGTGTCACAGGCAAAGTATTAATAGTTTTGAAACACAGAATCTTGGCAAAAGCTCTAAAAGCTGTTCATCTCTCAACATGCAGGCATAAAACTCAAATGGAATTTGTTTTGTAGCAAACATGAACACAATAATATGCACATTTTATTAGCTTCATGCTATATGTGAAAACGTGGTGTTTAAAAGCGGTTTAATGTACATATTTATCACAGAATAACTAGCCACACGTAGCTTGATAGACAGAAGAGAAGGTGTATTATAACTCGGAGGCTGTGACTACTCCTGCATGAAGTATGGAGTTTCATTGCAGAGCGGGAAATTGCAAATGTCAGGGAACAGAAGTGAATGACATCAAGGAGGATGGTATGGTAAGGTAGCATGCAAAGCGCATCCTCATTTCACTTCTAGGCTGATGCTCTTTCACTCCCTGATCACAGAACAGCAAGGGCTGATAGGAGAGAGGCTGGGTGGGGGGATGTGATTTGAGGGCATCAAGAAGCGGAACTGACAGAGACGGATTCACTGTGGCCCAAGCATAGAATTGCTTTTCCTTTCCCTTGGAACTGAGCTGGAAGTGCCTGCGGCTGCAAACAATCTTGATGCAGCAGCTTTCACAAAGCCCAAGAGCCAGAACCATGAAAGCTTAGAGGCAGGTGAGAAAACACTGAAATATTTAGGACAAGCAAATAAAAGTCAGTCTAGGTCCTCAAAAAACTGCTGCATCAAGAGAAAATCCGAATTATAGCATAGTTGTATGTCTGCTTTTATACTGTATTAGGTTAAAAGTGCGCATGTGCTCGTGGGTATGCGTTTGCATAATGCACATGTTACTGTTTCTGAGTCTGTGTGCACACAACCTATTGTGTTTATGGATTTGTGAGAGCCACAAAAGGTTTGTGTGAAGTCAAGTTACACAGCTATTTATGCATGTTTTACAGGGTTAAAGGGGTAAGATTAGGAAAACACGGGAGCGCTTAACTCTCGGTTTGACACAAGGATAAAGGTGAGCTGCTAAATTTACACTTTAACCTGAGATATGGTCCTTGTGGATTTCTGTCGAATTTAAGACAACAAAATGTGAGTCACGGTTCACATTTCTATTTTTATTTGGAACAATAGACTTTTTATATCGAAGCCACAGTCACTGCTGTAAACATGAAGATACAAAATTAATATTCCATCAATGCACTCCATGCTACAATGAGCCACAAGAGAGTGATGTCAATGAAAAACATCATTATAACCTTTATGTGTTAGTTGAAGTATTCAGATTCTTCTCTTTTCAATGTACTGTATTTTAATGTGACAAATAGCTTCTCTTAATGACGCAGACTCTTAACATTTGTTCTAAGGAGATCAGACAAGAGCCCCTGTTGTTTCACCTCTAATGGTGCATGTCTTTGAGGAGATGAGGCATTGTAAGGCTGAGATCCTTGTCCTTACACAACCCGCTGTACACATTCAACTTGATCTTTTACTTTCTTTTCTTCACTCAATCACACCTCACACTGAAAACGCACAATTTCTCATATCCACTCGTTGATGTCATCAATATCCCTGAAAAGGTAAGAGCAGGTTCTGGATAACCAGACAGCATATTACGACCTGGCTAGTCTGAGCCACTGATCATATTCCAGACTTTCACCGTGTCAACCAACAGAAACTGCAAAGTGGGGCAGCGGACAAACATTCATTTGAGAGAGAGAGAGAGAGAGAGAGAGAGAGAGAGAGAGAGAGAGAGAGACACTGAGAGCATTATCCTGTACCTCTATTGTCTAACACCATTCAATGTGTTTGTGTTTAGTGAACACTCCTCATTTGTCTTTGTGCATTTAATATGCATCTGAAACAGACAAGAAAAGCAGAATTGAAACTGAGATAAACAACATAGATGAACTAGTAGTAAGCTAAAATCGCACTCAGTAGATTGGATCCCTCCACGAAGGCTGAACAATCTGCTACTTCTTTTAGAGCTTGCTTGACCCATCATCCGTCCCGCCACAAATGATCGGGCAAATCAGTTCAGTATCTTACAATGATATGGAAAGTTGTTAAAAAAAAAAATCCTGGATCTGCAACAGTATTAAATGGGCTCTTTCCTGATCTGTGCCAAAGCCCTCCATGCAGGTGGAAATCAATTCAGCAGTTTTTGTGGTAATATGGAAAATGCTTAAAATGCTAATGTTTAAAAAGGTGGATAAAAATCCCTGGATCCATGCCAAAAATGTAATGCCTTCTTTCCTGGCCTATGCCCTATCCTCTCACCATGTTTAGTGGAAATCCATTTAGCTGTTTTTGCATAATCCTGCTGACAAACAAACCAACCAACAGACGCAGGCGTAGGTGATTCATTCTCAGACGTGCTCCATTTCACATGTTCCCTGGACAGCAGAGGATTGCCACAGCGGATGGTCTTCTCCCACTGACCTAAAGGCACGGCATTTCCTCTATGAGTAAATTTATTGTGAGAGGACAAGTTATCATCTGAGTGATGATAGGAGGATCACATAACTAGCTGTTCTTCCATCCATAATGCAAGCCTCATGCATTTGGCCATTCAAGGTAATTACAATCCATTGCTGCACTTTAGAGACACATGTCAAGCTCAATGCAATAAACACGGTCCAGTGTTTTCCTATTTTTCTACTCATTCCAGCAGATTAATGTCAAACACACCATTAGGAATGCCACATTTCATCATTGAACTCTTTATATAGCGATGCTTAAACATAGCATCAAAGTCCAGTCATCGTTCACACAATCACACCTAAGAGGGTTTGACTTTCTTTGGCTGTTTTTGTGAGTGCACTCTGTTGTTTTCCTCTCTTACTCCTCTCCCTTCAAAAGCCCCACTATCAAGTTAAAAATGAGGCAGCAGCTATTTAAACAGAAGTGACAACACAAAACACTTATCTATTACACTGCCAAAACGACTGATGCCTTAATGCTGATGCTAAATAGATGTGCTCTGCATTGGTGTTGAAGCCTGATGTAATGTGGTGACAGGTGCAGAGTATGGCTGGCAGCTATAACAGTATGGAGTGGGAATTAGGCTTCCACTATGAGTGACACAACATCAAAAACATGTCTCTGCAAAGCACGTCATGACCCTGTCACCCCGGTCACATGGCAGAGCAGACAGCTGACGAGAGGTCAGGCAAGACCTACTCTCTGCAGTCGCTCGGGCTGCTGTCAGAGACATGGCATAAAACAGGTGAACGTTTGAGTGAAAACGAAAAGACAAAGGGGCTAAAAAAAGGGAAACGGGAGCCAGGGTGATGAATAGGAAGAGAAACAGACACAGATGGTGAGAGAAAAAGATGAGGTGACATTAAAAAAAAGAAAGAAAATTGCTAGATAATGAGTGAAATTGATAAACGCCTCCAGAGGAAAACAATTAGCAGGGAAGTCACATGCGGGTAAAAACAGGGCAATGAATTATTCTGTTGTTATCTTGCTTGACAGCAGTCTCCAAAGATTTTTTTTTTTTCTGCAAGAACATACTCTTCTGGTAGAGACAAGCATTCTGACCTGTGGAATGAAATATTAAAGAGTTCATATCTGCATGCGTGATCCGAGGGCCAGGCCCACATGACAGCATAATCCTCAGTGCCCTGTGGCCGAGGCATAGTGTTGTATGGAAGAGTCACAGTGAGAGATGAAGAAATAAGCTCTTTCCTCCCTCTAATTAGGTTTGAAGGTTGTGGGAGACCAGAACATGTCACTGACAGTTGTTCTCTCTTGGCCAGAGACAAGACTCTTAAACCTGGAGACCAATTTGTTGCCAATTCAGTCAGTGTCACTGTCTCACTGACCTGCTGGAGGATGAGTAAAAGTAAAACCAGTACGATATAGAGTTGTAGGAACAATCAGACAGTGACAGGACAGACCAGTTTCCTAAAGTTCATTAAATGAGCGGCTGCAAAATTTTCAATAAAATCAAAGGATTTAAGATATATGTAACATTTCCATTTTAAAATGTCTAACAATGTCAGACTTTTGCTTTATGTTTTGTTGAGTTGTATACATTATCCCGTCTGTTTACAAATATATTGAAAGCCAGACAAATCAGTAATTCTATTCCAGGTAACGGTGCATTTCATTAGTTAGATTGTCACGATAACTTCAAGCAGAGAGTCGTAGTGAAGTAGGAACAGGACCAAATGCCTGGATAACAACAGATAGATTTTCAGTGACAGCTATGGTTTAACAATGAAGAAAAAAAAAAACTCCCATGATCCCACACTAGTTATCTCTGTCTCATTCTGTTTTCATTGAGAGACCTAGCTGCAGAAAAGTAATACTGTGCACTTAAATGCAAAACACTTCCAGAGAACATTGAGTGTTTTGCCAGTAAAAAGTGTGGATTTTCTTAAAGTAATAGTTTTTGGGAACTTCTTGAGTGATCTTTTCCTATAAATGACCGAGTATTTTTGATGCTTAAACTTATCCAAACTGCAACTGTCTCACACCCTAATGTGAAACTTAGAAATAATAAATCGCAAACGACAAACTAATGAACAACCTTTATTCTTAACATGTTCTCGGGAACATGTTCTCTCAATTCAGGTGCTGCATCTTTCGAAGGGTCCGGTCTTCAAACTGTGGCCTATGAAGGCCATAGAGTGCTGATAAATGAGACAGTCTGTTCCACGAAGAATTTCACCCGCTCTTCCTGTCTTTACCCTTGGGTCATGAAGCGCCACGTCTGTTGCCTGGCAATATTGACAGCTGAAGTTGGTAAGTCGATGAGGAGCCTCATTTGTGGGCTGCATTTGAAGGAGCCTTCAAAATGATTTTAAAAAAACTTTTTAGCCAGGATATAGGTGTGTATACTTGACAAGCTTTTAAATTTCCTTTATATAATTATTTTCAAACGTGATTAGCTTAATGTGTTCTTCACCTCTTAGCAGCTCACTTCTAGAAATGAGGATGATGATGGCATTGACACTGAATCAAAACATTTAAATTGGGGCCTGAAAAAAACACCGAGTGACACTCCAACACTCCGTAGGCTTGGGTGATAAATATCTGTGGGTTTATTATGTGCAACTCCTTTAACAAACTGTACAACTACTCCTGAAATCTTGTATATCTCATAACATATAAAACATGAATTCTTTTGAAAGCACTACACACTTCGACTTACCTTTTCTTATAAATGAGTTTGCTGCCGGCTTTGATTTGAGCCTTTTGGGCAATTTGTACCCCAAGTTGATTGTTATTTCAGTTACAGTACATATACATCTTAAGAAACGATTATTTCACACACATTTAGTATCAGTAAATAACTGAAAAGGGAATAGGCTGAAGCCCAAATGAAATAGGCTGCACTAATTTTCCTTAAAAACAACAAAATGAGAGTGATTACTGGCATATTATACTATCGCTATTCTCCACAGACTAAGGTGCTAAATGAAAGACTGGGGTGCTAAATGAAATGAGGCAAAGTGTGAAAGTGTTGTGTAGGAGTAGAGCGGTGGGCCACATTTCCATTGAGTATGTTGAGAAGTATTTCATCAGCCAGTGTAACATTAGTCAGCCATGGCAGGAGGACGATAGGTTGCAGCTAGGGGGCTGCATGAAGCGGAGTATGTAGGGCTCCAGGGATGTAAGAGGGAGGACTGAGTTTTGCAGCATCCTGCACTCACGGGTGTCTGGTCTGAAAAAGAGATGAGTGGAGTAGAGGACCATTGTTGTTTCCCACCCTGGAGGTTAAAGTAGTACTATCAGGTGTACAAATGTTCTCTTGTGGCTGCATTTATTTGAACATGTGCTGGAGGAGAAATGGGAACTCGACAGATGGAATGACGATGTTTGAGGTACAAGAGGGAGGTGAGTGTGGGGAGGAAAAAAGAAATCAACTCAGACTTACAGAAAGGAAGAACCTGGAAAGAAATCATGAAAATGAACAGTGTACGGAGTAGATTACAAATATTTGGTTGGTTGTTTTTAAGTGCCTTGCAGTTAATAATAAAGAACCCTTTCGTTGAATTAATGTTTTAAAAAGCACAAAATAGAAGTTGTATAATCGACTGAGGACATCCAATTATGACACTGACATGTGCTTTCAGCTCAAAAAAGAAGGCATGCAATTTATGTAATAAAACATTGGTTAAAATATACAGTATATGTAAGTGTTCCTCAATTTTGATCATTTTATTACAAGTATTTTAAAAGCGATTAAAGGACATAATACAATTTATTAGCCATGGTATATTCCTAGATGGTTCACTACCCTTTCAGGAAATCAAAAAGGCTTCTGTTACTGTCAAACATTGTCAAGGATCACAATGAAGTATGATTGATGTGAGTCATTGCTTTTGGCCCCATTTTTCTGCTCTAAATAAACTGAAGGATAAATCCAGTTGCTTATAGCCAGTCCCTCAAAGGGCTGACCTTTTGATAAGACCATCTCTCAAATTTATGGTGGCTTGGAGATGCTTTATTGCCACAACCTAGAAATGACTCATGTTGATATAAGATCATTTACAAGCTTCTCCCCATTTCATGCCTAACATTTTGCTTCCCTCCGCTGACTTGATTCAACTGTTGAAATCAAGGCATCCAAATGGTCAAAACATTTATTAAAGGAGGAAAGCAAACCACTGTGGGGTAACGGAAAAATCTAAGTGTGATAAAGAGGAAAGCGATGGTTTACTCATGTGTCCTCTGACTCTTGTTATCTGTTTCAAGCTTCTTGTTCGCCTCAGTGAGCTGGGCCAGAACCATTAGGAGCTCCCTCTCTTCCCCTTGTTCATGTGAACCATGACTCTCACTGAACTGAGAGTGCAGAGAGATAACGGCTTCTGTCAGACCGACTGTGGAAATGGAACCAGTGAAAAAACATGGACAGAGCCATCTGGCCAGCTACTCTGTCCTCGCTCTGCTGAGCATAAAGCTGGAGCCACCTGTCTTGTCTGCAGCAGGATCCTGCAGAAGTTGAGTATCACCAGGATGCATGTCTGTGTTGTGTATGTGTTCACATTTCACTGTGCATTTTAGAGGAAAAATGCGGACAGAGGAGGATTTCTCCTCGGAGAATATCAGTCAGTTTACAAGTCTGTGTTACTTCTAAGAAATGATACATTGATCCAGATATTACTTCTCTTCTCTAAAAGCCTCTGACTCTGTTTCCATGCCATGTTAACGGATATGCTTCTTCTCTCTCTTCTTATTGACTGAGGCTTACAAGGTCATTCACAAAAGCTTTTGTGACAATATTCCCCCAGCGAATATTGGATTTTATCTGCATATGTTGGCAAAGCATTTGGCATGAAAGAAGAAACATTTAACATTTACTAAAATACACCAGTGCGCTTTGAACCGTAACATCCTGCTATTGCAAAAAAGCTTCCAGAGGCTTTACAGGATGTATCATGTATCTCTAGCGATCTGCCAACAAGTGACCACACTCTTTAGAGCAGCGATTCTCTACCTGGGGTACAGACAGTGAGCTACTCTGCATACTGCTGGGAGTAGAAATCCAAAGATTGTAGTGTAGTGTGTTAAAATAATCAAATGATGGTTTAAATGTGTTAATTGTGAAAGGCGTATAAATTATTCTGATACACACCAACTGTCATTGCTCCGCCATGACTCGTTGTTTTCCCAGTGTGTTTTTCCTTGCTCTCCCTTTCCCTGTTTTCCCTGTGTCTGTGTGTGTGTATGTTTATGTGTGGCTGTGGGCGTCGGCGCACACACCTAATTGCTGGCTCAGCTGCCCACCTGCCTCTAGTCTCATCATCTCGCAGTATAAAAACCCCGGCTCGTCTCAAACTCATTGCCAGATTATTGATCAAGCTCTATGGTAGATACATCAGCCAACTCTCGTGTGTCATTTTCCTTGTGATCCATCCATTATTTTCTTCATGTTTTTGCCAAATGTTAACTTGCATTCTCCCTCTGTTCAGGAACTCGGTGCCAGCCAGCAAGATCCACGCTTCATCCTGCTCCGCTTTCAGTCAGCCCGAGCCTCAGCCGGACCCAGCCATGTGCCTGAACCTATTATCACTCATCAGCTCTCTGCACCAACCTTCAATAAACTCCCCTTTTAACTTCAGCCTGGTCTCTGAGTCTGCGTTTGGGTCCAGCTTCAAACTAAGCTGTAAAACCATCCACCAACTTCACTAAGTTGAAACACCAAAGAGCATTGCCATTGCCAGCTCATGAAATCTACCTTCTTGCAGCTAGATTGAAAAGTTGGGTAAACATAGTGGATAGATGGTTTAAAGGGTTAGACGGTATATAACATTGGAAATAATTAGCCAAATGTAATGGATGATTTGTTCAAATAATTAGGTCTATCAAAAAAATAGATAAACTGGTCAAATTAGTTGACAGCTAACAGGTGATTGGTTGAAATAGCTCACATTAATGGATAAATGGTCAGAATAGTTAGCTAAAAGCAATGGATACAGGGCTGAAATAGCAAAAAGCAAATGAAAGCAATGGAGTCATGATTTGAATAGTTTGCTTAAAAAAGGATCAAACTAATCAGCTGAAAGTGGTGGAGAGGGTAGGAGCCACTACAGTAGACATGTCAGCTACAGATTGAAGCAAAATTATTAAAACTCACTTGTTTATTAGCTTTTATTTTAGCTGTTTATTATACTACAGTATTTACAATATCCATAAAACAAGAACATTTTAAATAGCTAAATACAAGAGTTTTTTTTTCTATATTGCTACTGCCATCTCAAAAATACTCAGCCCTCTGAATATCATCATCACCTCATAAGAGCACATGCTGTTAAAACATGTTTGCAGCAGGTCATAGCCACGAAAGGGGGATCGACAAAGTATAGAGACACACGTCATTAAGGGGTTGAATCATTTTGAGACTGCATGGTCTGTAAACGCAGCATTTTGTGTTACATTTCAGAAAAACACAGATATTTACAGTTATTGTTTGATTGGATTATAGCAAACAGCTGATAAAAAGTGTATTTTTTCAGTAAACCTAATATACACTGGGTGTTGAATAATTTTGCTTCCAAAGGTATATCTCACCCTCCTTCCTCCTCCTTACATTAGCTGACACAGCCAGACCTCACTGCCATTTTACAGAAAATTCACATGAGAGGGTATCTAGTGCAAAACTCACCAGGCAGACTGGAGAGAGGCTGACATCCATCCAGCCTGTCAGTGGAGGAATATAGGAAGCTCATAGAGAAAGGACAAAGCCCAGTTGGATCTTGGCCTAGTGATGGATTACCTTGAGCACGGCAGCTATTACACCACCAAGAATTAAATAAGACTCCAATTACCTGTTAATTTAAACCACCGGCCAAATATGAGAATGAAAAGAATGATGGAGCATGCCACTAAGGATTTTATGTTGTAATACCTTCCTGAAGGTGAAAAAGTAAATTCAGAAAATCTTGCTGATAATAAATGGGGCAGTGTAAATGCCTTGCCATCATAAAAGGCACCATAGCACACGTCATGTTAAATCTATGATGCAGTCATGCTCCTTCTCACTGTCATGACAAATGAAAAATCTCATGCAGAGAACACTTGGCATTTACCAACACTCTCCTTTACCATATCTCAAAGTTTAGTGTTAAGGCTTAACAATCTAACAGTCTGAAGGCGAACCCCTTTGGCCTACATTTTTCAAACACAACAATAGGGGGTCTTGGCCCTTAATAAATCTGGCTTGTCACTCTGCTTAACACTGGATATGTTTGCAGGACTACTGCATAATTCAACAGAGTTGTGGGGGAAAGAGGAAGACTGTGGTCGACTCACCTTACTCTGGGCAGGGAAACAAAGTGAGAAAGATGGAGAAGGATGAGGGGGGAAACTCAAAATTGATGGAGGAGGAGTTGAGGAGGGGGGGAAGGTAGAGTGACAAAAATAAGTTTGAGGGGAGGGTGATAGGAAGGGGACGGGGAAAGAAATAAGGAGAGAGATTAAAAAGAGGGGAGAGATCAAATAGCTGATGCGGTTCAAGGCGAGGGGAGCTGATAAAAGAACACATCCGTATGAGAAACCACAGAAGGGTCACAGGCCTATAGACAGGAAGTCTACGTTCTCCGCTTCTGCTGACAAACCAATTATAAAACCACACCGAGTGTTCGAGCTGTATTTTTGACAGAACATCAGACAATAAGGTGAAAACAACACATTTCTTTTCCCCCTTGTTCTTTTATTGTTATTCTTCTTGACCTCAAAATACATCTGTTTTTTTTAATGTCTCATTTATTAAATACACACCTTGGCCCCACAAATACAATGGTCAAAAACACAGTAGCCATGTACCATTGGTTCATACACAGATACACAAGTGAAATCAGTGGTACTCTCAGGGCACAGAGAGCAGTCATAATGAAGTGTTCTGAAATGGTCAAAGCACAATGCTCTCACACAGTCGGTTGAAATAAATTATGAGGATCAGGGTAGTTTGAAATGACGTCAATGAAATGTAGACAGTTTGACAGACCTGCTTTACTCTGAGCGCTGGGATGAGACAATATAGTAAGCGAGACAATAATAATAAAAAAAA
Source organism: Chaunax sp. Z400 (assembly GCA_037577475.1). Lineage (NCBI taxonomy): Eukaryota > Metazoa > Chordata > Actinopteri > Lophiiformes > Chaunacidae > Chaunax > Chaunax sp. Z400. The sequence continues at coordinate 16,405,429 of CM075190.1, forward strand.
AGCAATGAACTCACAAAATGATCATTTAGAACACATTCACCTTTGTGGTTATGTAGTGGTTACGTATGTCTTAACTCTCGGCAACACATAGTATATTATTCACATAGTATTCACATAACATAATATACATTTGTATGTACACGTTTCTTTCAACCTTGAGAAAAAGTGTCCAGGCACTTCCTCCAGCGATCCTGCTTCAGATCACTGACGACACTGTAGCTACCTCATTACTTCAGCAAAAACAAGCTGCTCTGTCAGTGAACCTGTGGGAGCCCGCCGCTGTCGGTATACTGTTAAATTCCTCACATTCTGGCACTTCCACCTGAACCAGACTGTGCAGTGGAGTTCACCAGGCTGACATTTCTTTGTTTCTGTGGGCTTCAAGGTGTCTCTCCTTGTTTATTAGGCCAGGTCCTAGAGCGATACCTTTACCACCCTCCTTGAAGACCTGCACTTAATCGAGTTTCAGGAGATATGGTGGAGCACAATAAATTTAAAGGGCAATAATGGAGTGTAGTTGTGGAGCAAAGAAAAGAAAAAAAAAGAGAGAATATTGCTTCTGGTCTGTTTGTTAGGGTCTTTTAGGATGTTTCATAGTTGACTTCGATCAATTATATGTAAGACCCGCCAACCTGCCTGAGTTTCTTCCATTGATTCAGGCAACAGTTCCCACGGATGAAAAGCAATGGATTTTGTTACTATCAAGTCAGTGATAGCGAGGCTGCAGGGTCTATGGGCGACATTTCATTTTCAACATTCCTCCTGTTTAAAATAGTTTTTATTCTAGAATACCACCATTGTGAAAACAGCAAAATATTCAGCGGTAAGTGATGTAAAGTAGCATTTTAATTGTTACCCTCTGCACAATCTTAATGCCCCTTTTTATTCATCTGTATATATTTATTTTACACCACTAAAATCAACAACTAATATCTGTATTAAAAGTGTCAAAATAAACCCCTTGCTTGAAAGGATAATGATAAAATTCAAACTGGTTTAGATTGCTTCAACAGTTTGCAGTACAACTGAATGTCTCATACAGCAAAGGAGTAAAAGGAGATTACAGACTCAAGCCTGTGATTCAGCACTGGTTTAGACAACAAAACGTTAGTGAAACATCACTTTTCACACCACTACGACAGCATGTAAGTACATTTCAGTTCCCCTTGTCCTTTTTTCTATTCCTGCTGAAATATAAACATCAGTTTGGAGTGCAACCAGTAGCTGATGCAGTACATATACAGGTATATGTAGGCATATATCAAGATGAAGCAATAGAACAAAACAAAGAGGATTCAAGTCAGTCAAAGGAATTGGCACTGTGACAGTAATGAGACAGGAATCTCCTGTGGTGGGACCAGGCCCTGCGCTGTGGTTCCTGGAAACATCCACCTATAGCACACATGGTAATCCAGCACAAACATTATGGCAAAATACAACACAACGCACCACTGTACAGTTTCTTCATCAATACTGTTGAGCACTGAGCTGATGCTAACGCTTTAGGTCTCTTGGTAAAATGTCTTGTTGCTGTACATCAGTAGACAACCTTTTAGATTTATTCAATAAACCTGTCCTATTATCAGAGTAAGGCAGTTTATGGTATGGTAGATAAGTCATGCCAACCACAGTGGACTGTTGTTGTATGTAGCTCTTTAGAGGGAGGAAAATGCTTCCACATTAAGATAATTCTGCTGTAACTCTGGACTCCAATCCAGCCCCCTGGCTGTTTGAGTGGAACAATGAAACCCAGCTAAGGTGACCTTTCTTCAGAATTAGACAGGTCCGTTTTGTAGCTCAGAATATTGTTTTGTTGCCACAGAAATCCTTAGAACAAAAAAAGCTTCAGTCCAGAGGCAAAAAGGACCAAGAAAAGCACAAAAAATATCAAAAAGAGATAAACATCACCAACAAGGAGGAAATCACAGCTGTACATTAAAGGTTAAAAGTTACAACCATGACCATGTTTTTGTTCCCTCTCCTCTCTTTGCAGTCTTTTCAAGTCCACAGGTACAAACACTAAAGTAGATGGGTCACTGGGTAGCCTCAAAATCAAATCTCCAGCACATTTAGTACCGCCGCTGTTGTAAACATTTAGTTGCTATCTACCGTCAAAGCAGTCCAAGTACTCCAGGACAAGGTCATAGCAGAATCGATACTGGTCCTGAGGAAAATAAGAATGTTTTTCAATTAAAACGTGAAAACACTTCAGAAAATATATCCTTATATATTTGCAGACTCTTACCAGGGACTCCACCATGTTGGGTTTGCAGTTGCGTAAAGTTTTCACAGCATAGAAGATGTCCACCATGTTCTGGTACTGGATCATCTCAAGCAGAATGTTGCAGGCACAGAAGGTCCCACTGCGACCACCACCATTACTGCCGAGGAGACAGTTGTGTTTTGTTAAACAACTTCTTAAATGGGGAACTCCGTAGCTCACATGGTGCAGTATGTAACCCTATGAAGGCTGAGTCCTTGGCAGTGAGTTTGGTACCAACCTGTGGCCCTTTGCTACATGGCATTCCCTCACTCTCCCACCGCTCTCTGTCTTTAGTTATTCTTTAAATAAAGGTACATTAAAAAAAAATATATAAAATAATAATCACAGAGCATGATTCCTATAAACTTTAGTCATCTGACTCACCAGATGTAGACTGTGGGCGTACGCCTGCCATTGGCTAGCTCTGTCATGTGACCAATGCTAGCAGCTCTTACCTTTTCTTTTGCAGAGACTTGCCTCCCTACAAGCTAATGTTCCACTAAAACAAGTTCCCATCAACGCTATATTGAAGGGCACTGTCACTGTATGCTGGGCTTTGCACAGCCCATGTACAGTGTGGATGTATAACGCAGAGTATGTACCGCATATGTACAGTAAATTTCAATATCTACAAATGTATGTAGCTCTTCTGTAGGAATCAGCCTCCAAATATGTTAAACAAAGTTCTAGAAGAAAATAACACTGTCTAAGCAGGGCTGTCTGATAACCCTCTAATCTGATATCCTCATTTTTGTGTTCATGTTATCTCATGAAAAACAGGCATTTGATAGAGTTCTTGCGTCATGTGCACAAAATATATAAATAAAAAAACAGCAGTGTGAGAAAAGATGTAAGGAAGAGAAAATTGAGAAATAACAACACAGTGTGGCATGTCTTCGGAAATATTGTACTGGTCGTCACGAATGAAAGGTAATATCAATAAACTACTGGAGGACAATCCACTTCCTCTCTCCTGAGACAAATGCAGGGAAGGTGGGCAGGAAAGCCTCCAGAGCGTATACAAGTAATATTAAGGTAATCAATCGTAGTCAGAGCTTTGGCAGTCCTGGATTTACTGTAGTGGGAACCATCGCATTCTGTATTAAGCCATAATTGATTTGATGCCCATAATCTCTTTCCTGGTTGTCATGGGTAACACTGTGTGACAGCGCTGAGTGATGTACTTTTGGATGGGGGCGGTGGGGATGAACGTGTGATGGGTTGGCAATGAGCTGGACGGACCCATTCATATTCATCAGTGGGAGTGCGCTCCAGGGGCTTAGAACAATGGAGGAGCAAACACACCGCATGCTGCACTATGCCACAGGACACCATGTTAAACTCATTTTAAACATTACAAAATAATCTAATAGAAAAATGCATCTCAACACATCAAACCATACAAACACCTAGACATAGACAAGACAGGTCAGGGTCTCTCATCATTAAAAACATTTGGTCATGATTACATCCACCAAGGAGGTTATCTTTATCTGTCTGTCAGTTGGCAGGGTTACACAAAACTACTCAACCGATTTCAATAAAATATGGTGGAAGGGTCGGGCATGGGCAGAGGAATAACTCTCAAGATCCAGGATTTTTTTAAAACTTTATTTAGCATTATGTTTTAATATATTTTAATTACACAAAAAACAGCTGGACAGATTCCCAAACTTTGCTGAGGGGTAGGGCATGGGCCAGGCAAGAGGTTTGTTCGGCCCTGGCGGAGTGCCATTCTATTACTATGTTTTAACAGTTTTAGCAGTTCTCCATGAATAAACTTTTGGTTTAAATTCATGCATGTTGCTAGCAGATTACTCACAGGCAGTGGACAACAGTGCGTCCTTCTCCACACTCCCTCTGCCACTTGTGCACTTGAGCCAGCAGGTTGAGGAAAGCCTTTTTGGAGTCGGGAACATCACGATATGCTGACCAGCGCAGGAACTGGAACTGACAAACCACCAGCTGGCCCTCTTGGAGCTTCAAATGCAACAAAAAAACATCAAACACAGGTAGTTTAAGTATGCTTTACTGTGAGCCCTTGCGTGTGCATGCTCTCATGTGTCCGTGTTGTTTCACTTTTTTGTGGTTTGTCTCAGTGTTCCGTGTGCAAGTTTAACACCCGTGTTTGAATGCTCCCCAAGGCTGAGTGCCGGCACTCTCAGCTGTGCTCACTCAGCAGATTGACTTTGAGATTTATGGATATGCAGGTGTAAGTGGAGCCCAAGCTGTGTGTATGAGAGGTCCCTGTATGTTCATAACCTCATGCTGTAGAGTCTAGCCTAATACTTAAGGACCAGTGGAGAACTGTAAGTCAAGCAAATTGGGCTGGCAAAGACACCAACGATGCACAGAGGAATTGCCTCAGCGGAGGTGGGATTTAAACAATGTATTTTTTTTTAACTATTCTCGTATCCACACGTGCATATGCTTTGAGAGCACTTCCCTTTGACTTTTACTCCCTATCCTTGTATATCATTGTCATGCATAGAAAACATATGCTATAATGCACTGAGAAAGGGGCGGAGAGAGGGAGGGGTGTGTTTTATTTCTGTCTGATTTGATTTCTCTCATGCTGGGTTGACTTGCCCTCTCCTTGTGTGCACCTAGTAGAAAAAAAGGTGCCCTTGGTAGAGAGGGAAATGACAAGGGCAGTCTTCAGGGGAGGTGAGGATGCCAATCAAGAAAGTAAGTTCTGGGCACTGCCTGTCACACTGCTTCTAATGGCAGGGGGGGAAAACACCTTGCATGCAGATTTCTTTAATAATTGGTTGACAGCAATCCTGAGCGGAATGCATGCATGTGCTTATGCAAATTCCCGGGCTTAAACCATACCTGCATACACATACAGCCAACACAATGAAGTCAAAACGACAGTTTCATACATATGCACACTTTGGATAAAAGACCAAACTCACATCTCCTGTGCCTCCTCTACCATGACAGATACTGACAGTGCCTTTATTAAGCTTGTTTCGTCAGGTCTTCCGATGCTCCACATGGCAGACACTTTTTTAATGCGTGACATGGTTTATGAATGACTCAGAAGAGAGTCTGCTTTGCAGCCTGCAAAGAGCATCCTGCAACTGAAAATATGTAATGCATTACGATGATAAAAAATAGAGGGGGACCCTCTTTAGTATGCCAATATGCATCCAAGAGTGGGAAGATGCCTATCTAAGTAATGACATGAAGAAATTGAAAAAGGGAGAGACTGACCCTTATTTTATGCATGTCAATGGCCTTATCTCACATGTTTTCCATAGAAAGTTCTTATAATATCTATGACTCTCACAAGAACATCTTATGGAAACATTAGTTCTACGGTTCAATTTTCTGGACTGCTGAATATCAAAACATTGTGTATTGTAATATGTATGATAGAGTCTGTGAATACGTTTAACATATAGCTGTGGTCTGTACAAATCTGGAGTGTTCTGGACTGTATTATTTTAGTGTGCATTTATCTGACAACATAAACTACACAAGAGAAATGCTGTTATGTACGCATGAGGAATCAATATAGATAATAATGATAATTAAATAAAGGCACACACTATGTGGAAATCTAACATCAAGAGACTTTTTCAGCCTTTGAGTTTACTAGAAGTTGCACAGAAGCTCCAATGAAGGTTTCATAGACAGTGTTTTACAGCTGAATACGTAGCACTTTGACATCTCGGACTTGTGCCAGGTTGTTAGACGCACATTATAGCTGACAGCTCTAAATGTACAGTAGGTAAAAATGTCACATTTGAATTACCAGTGAGGACCACAGCTAATGCATTTCTAATGATGTTCAAGTTATCATTTGTGAAATACCACTGACCGGAACAACGTGTTATGTGCAGGCTTTTTTTGGAACCACGATGACTCACCCTTGTTACGTTCTTGACCCGAAACAGACGAGTGATGACATCCTCGTCTGCTGACATGGACAGAAACTCCACTTCCATGGGTCCATACTGCTGTAGACCTGGCTCCGGCCAGTACTGCACACACGGCTACAGTCAAAGAAGAGATCAGAGGAGCAGACGGGGGGTTAACAGTGATTACATGTGGGCACATATTGGACTCATGCAATCTTCAGTGGTTGTGGCCAAAAAAAATGTATTTGCTCTTGCATTGGGATAAAGAAAAAAGAACTTTAAGAAGTTCAGATGGTGCAATTAAGCAGGTGTGTGTGTATGTGTGTGTATGCAGTGGGGTTCTGCATGCATGCAATTAGTGAAAGAAAAGAATAAAGTTGAAGATACACACAGGCACATATGTATAATACTGTCAGTGATGACAAAGTGCTGTTAGTGCTGTACTTATATAGAACAGGAGGTGTTACAGTGGCACACTGTTTTTAATAAGGGGAAAGAAGCAATGCGGTGGAGAGAAATGTAATGTCCTTTGGGAGATTGCAACAAGAAGGAGACAGAGTACTCCAGTGCCACAAATAAACTCTATAACAGAGCTCACAACAAGATCAAAAAAACAAAAAACAAAAAACTTCAAGTGTCAATAACTCAATTTTCAGGTGAGACCCAAAAGGAACTGCATTGTTCTGGAAGAAATTGGACAGATAATATTTAAAGAGGAGTGGATGAGAAGGGATTCAACAGGAGCTCTCTTATAACCAGACTACAAGGTGTTACAAAGTACAAGGGTGCATCACACTGAATGATTCACTAAATCACTTCAGTGATTTAGTGAATTCAATGAATTATTAAAAACATCAATATTGACAGAAGAGGTTTTTGGGGATAAAGTAATCAGTGGTGTGTCTGGTAAAGCCCTAAACTGGTTGGTTCTCTATGTAGCTTATCAACTTAAGAGTTAACATGATTCAACTTAACATCTTATTCAACAAATAATGGACCCTTTAGAACCATTAGTGTCACTGTCTTCTTAAAATCAATTCATAATTGTTTCTGCACCAGAGGAACATTGTCCAAGAAATAATAGTAATGATGAAGACTGATTTTACAACAATCTCAGGTACAGCTTGGATAAAATAATCAAGAATTTAGAGAAAGGCTGTGCAACAATGTAATACATATTTAACATGGTTAATATTTTAAGTTTGACCCTGATAATCTTATAAATCTTACATTTATGCCTAAAAAATCTAGATAGTGCAGTTTCTGTATGTCATTACTGCGGATATACTGAATGAGTGATTCCCTAGTCAGTCACAAGCATATTAATTACATTACATTATTAATTACACAAGGTAAAATGAGATTATGAGTAACTACTTCAAAGACTTGTTAATGATATGTGCAGCTGTAAATGAAAGCTGAGGTAACCTGTGCTGGAAAGTCTGATCCCACTGCAGCATTTTACACAGTGGATTAAAATATTCTAAAATATAGTCTTTCCTCCTCACAAACAGTGTTTGGTGAACAATTAGGATCCATTTAGGGACTTTTCTTATATTCTATATTTCATTATGTCCTTAGACTATATAATGTCTTTCTATTATTGTCTATTCCATGACGATGATCAAGTCATAACTGTCTAAAAATTGTTCAATTATTCAGCAGCACTGTGATCTCCGCACAACTAAATATCCACCATTAAAGACTGGATGTCTGCCAAACCCTGAACTGAACTCCAACAAAACAGAGGTCTTAAATTTTTGGCTGAACGTGTCTATAGTCAAACTGTATCAGCTTTTGGCTCTTAAACAGAGAATGATGTTCCTTCTTATAAAAATCTGGGAGTTGCATTTGGTCAGAATCTTAGTCTGGAGCCCCATATTACTACTGGAGGCTTATTAAGTTCTGATTCTCCCACCTGAGAAATATCTTAAATCATTACCTTCTTTTAATGACACTCTGACTATTTTACATGCTTTAATTTCATTCATGCTTCATTATGAAATGACCATTCATCTATCTTCATCATAATAACTTCAGGATAGCTCAATTTGCTCAACAGTTACCTGCCAGACTCCTGACAAAGACTGTGAGATATGATTATATTTCCGTGCCTATAATTAGAATAGACTCAAAGATCTATTGCTGCCTTTTAAATCCTTCTTCAGTATACCTTATAGAGCACTGAGGTCCTTATATAAAGCTCCAGCTACATACAACTGCGTACCATAAGGGCTCAGGATAGCAAAGGGTTTAAGTACTTTATATTCTCCTCATAAAAAAATAATTCATAACATATTATTTTAGTTATTTGCTCTTGGTTTTCCACTGTTTTTAATTTAATCTTGAACTAGAATCTTTTTTTTTTCACTCATTTTTATAGCTACTATCATAAGTGTTATAGAAAGGACAGGGAATATATGCAGTAAAAAGGAAAACAACATGTGCTGCTAAGAAAAAGTGGAACAACCCTGAGATGTGGCTGGAGGGTAATGCAAGCCTTTATTCTACAGATATGTGACTTGAGGAGGAGAAGGAAAAACTGGGGCGGGTGTTATCTAGTCATGCCTTGTGATCAATGTGGTCAGGGATCAAAGCCCAGCAAAATGGCATGAAGGAACTAATCCTAAGCACAGTAAGATACAGAAACAGTGAAGGCAGGGAGTGTCAGGAAAAGTCTCAACTAAAGTTCAGATAACCTCAAGCCTGACGGTAAAAACTAGTACAGCAAACAGTTCTTGTGAACTCAAACATTTTGCTTCACCTTTTCCATGGGTGTCAACAAATCAGTGGCAATAAAACAGTACAGAACACTTTGACCTTACCCAAGCAGAGTTCGACTGATTGAGCTGGTTGAGCATGACCACTGCTGTGCAGCCGTAGTCAAAGACCAGCCTCCAAAAGTCAGCTGTGGTGCCTGGCAGAGGGTGAGGGGTCACAATAAAAGCAGCCTGTCGGTGGAAGCTGTCCGCAAGAGCGGCGTTGACATAATTGTTGCTTTCCCCTTCTGTCGTAACCAGGAAAGCCAGGGCGCGATCAGGCGGCAGAACATCCATGCTGCGGTTCTTCTCTCGGTTTCTGGGCAACAAAGCAATGCTGCACTCTTCCACATCCAGGTGGGGAGTGACAGAGTTGAGCGTCTGCAAAATAAAATGTTAAAGACAGTTGAGATTGAGAGTAAGCTGGAATGACATTGTTGTCAAAGTTGTTTTGGAGGAGGAGGAAGAAAAAGAAGTGAATTAGACTGAAGGAGGGAGGACTGGGACGCAGAGGATGCCAAGAATCTAAAAATGTTAAGTTAAAGAATCTTTAATATTCTGAGTATAATGAAGTTTAGATAAAAAATCAAAGTGAAACATTGAACACCAATTTTCTGGGATGAACTCTCTTTTCATTTAGCCATGATTACATTAGACAACATGAAAATATTTGGATGATTAGATCATCACTAATAGATCTGTAACTTGCTGGTCTCAGCACTACCAGTTGGCTGTTTGCTGTTTGCAGGATGATTAAAAGCAAACCGACACCTCATTGAGCAACGGAAAAGTGTCAGATGGATGAGTTTACATGATCAAGGCGAGGCATATCAAATGTTCCTGTATGAAGAACTAGCAGTTTGAAATCAGAGTCCAACTATCAACAGCACAACTCCCTAATTCTGAATGATACATGTTATTATTGCATTCCTGTTACGAGTGAAAGAGTAAAACCGTATAACATTAAACAGGGAGCATGAGCCTTTTCCAGCATTACTTTGAAATGCTAAACCTGGAATCAATGTAGCAGCTGCAGCTCATGGAGGTGGATGGAGCAGGTAAAGCATGTGGGAACACAGCTGGCTCTCCTGTCTCCTAATCAACATCTAATAAAATGTTCTGAGCCTGCATTCCTATAAACCATGCAGAGGATTTCAAAGGGAGTCACAAAGCGAAAGGAAACCCACATCATTGTGCATACACATATGCGCGCACACATATTTACAGACACATACATGTGAAATGCACACACACTGTACACACATGTTCACTAGCCTATTCCTTTCTGTGCTTTCTGCTGACGTCTGTTCCATGAACACAACAGTGGAGAGTCATGTTCTATTGTTAATGTTTCAATATCAAATTTAACTGAGCAAATTTACAACACATAATAGAATGCATGTGTTTCTATTCAAACAATAAGCTTTAAACAACATCCATTATTATTATTATTATTATTATTATTATTATTATTAGCAGTAGTAGCAGTAGTAGTAAAAGTAGTGCATGTATTTATAGTAACAGTAGTAGCGCAAGTATGTGAAAAATGGGATGAAATACTGCCATACAAAGGCAAAGTGCAGTATCTGCAATTTTAGTGAAATTAACTTTTTTGCCCCAATCAAAAGTGTTGTATCTCCTCTTCAATCTGAGTTTCATTGATCTATTTCCACATTTTCTTGAGATATTGTTTAAAAAAAAATCTTACAAAAATGCTTACATTCGGAGAAAGAAAAACACAAAAATCAGTTTTTTCATAGTTTAGCATTTTTCCAGATACTGCACTTTGGCTTTGCAGGGTAGTATATATACATATATCACCCATTTTTATCCATCCTATTATAAGTAATACTGTAATAGTATTACAGTACAGTATCTACAACATGTAGTTCTACATGTTGTAGCATACAAGTAGTGTTATTGGTAAAATTTTGTTGTTTCTAAACGTAACTATCATAGTATAATTGCTACTATGTTCAATCAACAACAAGTTTACTGCATGTGGGCTGTGTGTTTCAGACTGCATGTTTGCATAATAGCTGCATATTTTAACTAAATGAAGGTATGCTGAGAAATGGACGGCGGTCATGATGCCACCCACGAGCAAAAGACTGACCTGAAACTCCTCCCGTAGCTGAGAGGAATTACTCTGGGAATCCACTCGAAGCATCTCTTTGTAAGTGACCGCAAACTCATTCATCAAGATGGCCGTCTCTCCACACAGACAGGCCTCCAGAATGGCATCATGGATAAAGATATACTGCTCCTGTATGGACAACAGGTGACATAATTAAGTGCTGTGTATGGGCACATGTACAATACAGTATCTACTCTGGTGGGTTTCAGATAACAAGTGAGAGTGTCATCTGGTAGCAAACAGCTAATCAGACATTACAAAGGAGGCATCCTGCTCTGAATTAAATGTGTTATAGTGTTGGTGGTGTATCAAAGCTGTTAGAGAATAAAAAAATACATCCATGTAAAAAAAACAAATGAGGTCGACATGTAATTGGAGCGTCCCTTCGGATAACGACAAATGCATCAAACAGCCAAGTCAATGTCGTATTTACATAATAAGGGATAAATATGGAAATTATCCTCACATCTAAAGAACAGCACGTGCCTATGCAGCACACTGAGAGACAGCGTGAGAGTCATTTCTCTAAAACTATTGCAATGACCTTTACATCAGTCCCAGGGGGGAGTATAATCATACACCCCCCTCACTCTTTGAATGTCTGCACAACAAGGGAAAAACAGATGTTTAAAAAGCTGACTCTCCTGAAGTTCTCAACTAGAGAGCGAGGTTCCTATATTGTGATCAGTAATGCAGCCTGGATATGTGCAAAACAAACTGGAGAGATTTGGCTTAGTTTGACTGTGGTTTCCTGGCTGTGGAGACTGACCTCAGTCTGGATCATGTTGATGCGTCGAGAGCAGAGAGTTTTGACACAGTTGTAGATATCCACCACGCCTTCACACTCAGCCATGTCCAACATGACATCCAGTACGATGTAGCAGCCAGTGCGTCCAGCTCCCACACTGACACACAAAGGACATTTTTCATTAGGAATCATGGAGTCTTAAAGCATTAAATCATCACGTTCAGGTTAGTTTAAGTGTTGATGATGAAATCTGTCAGGTTACAATGCATCTGCTCAGAAGCACAAGTTATCAGCACCACAGGATTTAAAATAGTATATTATTATTTGCTGTGTGCGACAGTATGGCGAGAAATTTCTTCATTTGTTATTATTTTTCTTTTGTGCGTCCTTGGGTCTCTTGAAAGGCGCTAGTTATTATTATTACTATTATTATTATTGGGTTTTTATTTTATTAATTATCCACCAGGGAGGTTATGTTTGCATTATTTTTATTCGACTGTACCTTCTAACCAACCCTCACATGAGCATTTGAGTTCTCAGGTTATGGAATCTTTGCTTGAGATAATTCAGGAAATTTTGCAATAATAACTGTAAAACTTGAAGGGATCAATGCACATGGATTTCAAAATCTGAATCAATAGAAGTTGGCTTTGCATGAATTTTAACAAATGGTGCAAAATCACATGTTGAAATCCAGTCTAGTCTTTATTTAGCATTAGCTCTTCCAACCACTGTCTATGCATTGGTTTGGTTTCCCAACACTATGGGTTACTACAGGTGTTAAGTGTGGTGTTACCTGCAGTGGACCACCACAGGCCCAGCATCAGGAGGTGTCGAGGCTTTCACTCTCCTTATGAAGGCCAAGAGTCCAGTGGCGTGATAAGGCACCCCGTGCTCAGGCCAGGATGTGAAGTGGAACTGACGCACCTCGTGCTTGGTTGAATATCCTCTCTGTCAACAGAAGCACAGCATACATCAAATGCAAAACATTACATTTATATGGCTTGCATCCTAACCATAGTAGCCACGGGCCCATTTTCATCCGAGATGTGCTCCCATCCATTCAGAGACATTCCCCTCCATGATAGATGTGACAGATTTTTCTGTTCAACGTGAGCAAACCCAGGACATTAATTACATGGGGTGTTAGGTCTTCTAGGACAGTAAGGCCTCCGGGCATCACATGCTAGCGGCAACAGCAGTGTGACAGACACACTGACAGGAATTACTGAGGCTCCCGGAGCTCAGGGAGGGGTGGGAAGATTCTCCTATCGACTGGGGGGCTGCTGCAGTCACACAGCAATTTCCTCCACTGTACAATGACGACGGAAAAATAAAGCGACGCAACACAAAGATTGTTGAAGACAGAAATAAAAAAAAAAGAAAGGAGCCATGAAAAACAAGCTGTCACTAGCTCCTAAATTCATGCCGACTGGAATAAGCAGCATCATGTGGCCATGGAGAGCGATTCAGACAGTATGATGATAATGTTGCGTTTGCGCCACTGTCACCACAGCTTTGCTCTGAGCTCCTCTGATGAGAGATCTCCGGGAGATTGACAGGATGGAGGCCATCAGGGACACAACAGTGCAGCAGCAATGTTGGAAAGATGACAGGGGAATTCACATTGCTCCTGGTTTTAATTCCTCTCAATTTAACACTTGGCCCTCAAACACATCAGCGCGAAATCCTGTCAAGTATTTAATCCTCTATTAATGTTCTACCTCTAATTTCAAGAATATTAAACAGGTACAGACAAATGCAAAAGAGGACAGACGAAACGCAAATCATGGCTGAACTTACCCTCTCCAAGGCAAAGGTGCGCACTGTGTATTCAGCCAGTGTCTCTGTCTTAAGAAGAGTGATTTTGATGTCACCGTACATCTCGCTGTCATCAGGCCAGTATTTACAGCATTTCACCTGTTTAAACAAAGTGAAGCTCCACTGTTAAACCTCATGTTGGTGTTACATGAAGTCATCTGTTTTATAGGGTTTGGTGAAGGTTGATTCCATATTATTTTCTCCAGTACAAAGTAGAGCATTCGCTACTGTTTAAGCCTAATTTTTCAAAACACAGTATACTAAAATCTCATAATGAGGACAACCCTATCTAAAAAAAAAATTATAGTTAATATGAATGACCTTAAAAACATCCATCTATTAACAAATGTCTCACTCTGAATTGTTCAGTTCTTCACAACAGTATCTAAATGTGCTGTGAGTCCATTTTCTGCTGTTGAACAACACTGTTGCAGTTTTAGGTTACTGGAGTGTCACCTTTAGAAAACAACTAACTACAAGGTAAAACACTGGATGCTCTTACGCCCTTCCTTTGGAAAGGATGTAAAGTGTGTCTTTTCCATCATAATAATAAAGTCCATAACAAGAAATTGTAGGTAAAATGTATCACAGATTAGTATTAACAATTGTTTTGACAGCAGAGGAGACACAATTTTACCTTTATCATTATAATAGTCATTATAATAAAAAATATTAAGTGCTTACTTTGCTGGTTAACTAGGGCAGATACATATATAGTGAAATGGAATATGTTGCAAACATACAGAGGTGAGACTTCAAATGTTGGGAAGGAACAAAAACAATCTAGTCCTCCGCAGATATTTCATCTCAGAGGGCAAAGAAAAGAAAAGCACAATGATCACATAATGATGGGAAGCACAATGAACAGGAGGGCTGCAATCATTTTCACCAACACCAGGCACAAAGGATTTTTTTTCTTTTTTTCTTTTTTTTAATGGAGGTGTTATTTAGATTCAGCCACACAGACCAATCCACATTTGTCGACTGTTCCCGGAAATGTTAGGATGAAGAACCAATTTGGATGATGGGTTACATCTGCAAAAATGGTGTCATTTTAAACATCTGCTGAAGTAACACATTTGTAAATTCCTGGAATGAAAGGATAGAGTGTTTAGAATATTGATGTGAGGTGGAAAATAACAGTTCTTTCAGGGTAAACCTTAAACCTGTGAGTACGTACAAGGACAGAAGCCATATATTTGTGGCTCAGAGGAGATTTTCATGCATTACATGAGGTCAGTTTCTATAAAACATCAGCACAATGCCATGATGTTTTCAAAAGAGAAATAGAGACTTTACAGAGAGTTTGTGTGTGCTTCAAGTAAACCTTTAATGCATTCTGATATTCAGTTGTGACCAGGAGAATGCATAGAAAGTTCAAGGAATAGTTTCATATTTTGGAAAATACAGGTCTCTACCGCAAAAGCATGTGATCTGTAGTTTCACATACGTAAATGCGCGGCTTCTTCACCTAAGTTAACAGCTTTTAAGCTGCTGTTCTCATGCACAGTAATGTCCTGTGAGACACTTATCTCACACATAAAGGTCTTTCATATAGACACCAAAGTGTACCCCTACGGTGAATGTGGGGTGCTTCTAGACAATGGGTGGTGACAAGGGGGTGAAGACGGGGGGAGTGCACATCACTTACTCTGCCAACCTCCACCAGCTTAGTGATCATGACGATGCTGAAACAATTTTCCTGCCACACCATCCTCCAAAAATCATACAGAGTCTCCTGCTTGGGTCCTAGAGGGAAGAGGAGAAAATACAGAGAAAAAGACAAAAAAAAAAAAAACTAGCATCAAAGCCTGTCTTCTCAATAAGAGGAGTTCTTGCTGTTGTGAAATCTCCTATTATTGTGACCTAAATGTCCTTACTCAGATAGCAGGGTACTGATCTCTTAATATTGTGCCGTCAATAAACATATTGGGAATTCCAAGCAGTGAGGAAGAGGTGACGGGTGACAAAAAAAACAGCAGTCACTGATGATGAAAGCCCGAAGGAGTCTGGATCAGTCACTCATTATCATCTGAGGAGGATGATTTAAAACGGCGATCACGTAGGAAAGGAACACTCAGACAGACAAAAACACTGCTGACATATTTTTCCTTCTTACAAGTTTCATCTTTCTCTCTCTCCAACAGGGGAGGAGGAGGTGCTAGTGCATGATAAACAGATGCCAAACCTTGAGCGTCTCTGTGATGAGAGCTCCCTAGAAACTGGCACTTCTCTGTGCTTAGAGGCAGTGAACGGACATTCAGACTCGCACATACATAATCCAACTGTCCATCATGGAGCGACGTTTTATTTGAGCGACAGAGGGTGAACTGAAGGTTCTCTCTCCAACTATGAACACCCCACTGCACATGTCACCGAGATTGAAAAGCTATAATTACTGCATTTAATTATTCACCTCTTTTAACGATTCATTCAGTGACATCACTAGCGCAGTCTTCATGGGTTGCTAGTTACACAATCACCTTGAGATTTTCCGGAGAGACGGTTTTGGCAAAGGACTGTGCATGAGTAGTTTCATTGGCTGGATCATCTTTAATTTATTGCACCATGACAAAAGGCACTCACCACCCTGCATGCACAGACACACACACATAAACACTATAGCCTTGCTGGGATACTCACCCTGAGTGGCGATGAAGTGGTTGGATCGATGGTAGCCCTGAAAGAGAGAACAGAGATGACATGCTGAGTAAGCCATCTGCGCCTCAGGAACAACTGTATGGGAGGGTGTCTTTCTGTCTCAGCCTTTTCCACCCCTTTTTCTCAGTATAATGCTCTCCTACTGACCCGCTCTCTGCAACTGTGAATCAGACTTGGATCATTTTCCAGTGCTGTCTGACCTTTTGCTGACTCCAGACCACCTCTTTGCCCTGTGAGACTTCATAAAAAGTCCATAGCAGTTGAGGTATCAAATATCAAATACTGCGTCTTGACAAACTGCTGATAAATGTGATAAAAAAGTGCTTCTACCATTGGCTGACTGACTGAACAATGGCTGAATCCCTGTGACCATTTCACAGGGTGATGTCCCATAAAAACTAATCATTTCTAAATGAAGATGCAATAAGTGCTACAACCCCAATTCCAAAAAAGTTTGGGACACATGTAAAATGTCACTAAACACAGATTGCAATGATTTGTAAATTTTTAACCTAAATGCAATCGAATACAGTGAAAAGACAAGATATTTAATGTTCGAAGTGATATTTTTTTATTTTTTTTTTATATATAAATTCATTCTGAATTTGATGACTGCAGCACGTTTCAAAAAAGGTGGGACAGGGTCATGTTTACCATCGTATGACATCGCCGTTTCTTTTAACATTTGGGAAGAGAGGACAATGATTGTTGATTAGTTGTGAAAGTGGATATCTGTCCCGTTCTTGCTTGATCTGCAACTTCAATTGCTCAACAGTCTGAGTCTTCATAATGTGCCACACATTTTCAATGGGAGACAGGTCTGACCAGCAGACAGACCAGACTGATATCTGCATGATAACAGCCATGCAGTTGTAAGGTGGCAGAATGTGGTTTCATTGTCAGGCTGGAATACGCAGGGAGACATTGTCTAGATGACAGCATATGTTGTACCAAAACCTGTATGTACCTTTCAGCATTAATGGTGCCTTCACGGACGTGCAAGTTACCCATGCCATGTGCACTAACAACCCCCCATACCATCACAGATGTTGGCTTTTGAACTGTGCGCTGGTAACAATCTGGACGGTCCTTTTCCTCTTCAGTCTGGAGAACACCATGTCCATGATATCAACAACTTTTTGAAATGTGGACTCATCAGACCAAAGTACACTTTTCCACTTCACATCAGTCCCTCTCAAATGAGCTTGGGTCCCAAGAATTTCTGAATGTTGTTGATACATGGTTTGCGCTTCTCTTGGTAGAGTTTTAACTTGCATCAGTACATGCAGCAACAAACTGTGTGTATTGACAACTGTTTTGCAAAGTGTTCCTGAGCCCATGTAGTGATATGCTTCATAGAAACATGTTGGTTTTTAATGCAGTGTCGTCCAAGGGATCCAGGGTCACGGGCATTCAATGTTGGTTTTCATCCTTGCCCCATATGTGCAAAGATTTCTCCAGAGTCTCTGAATCTTTTGATGATATTTGGAACCTATCCCTGCTGACTTCGGGCAGGAGGCTGGGTACAGCCTGGACAAGTCGCCAGTTCATCGCAGGGCCCAGAATAAGTGTATATTTACAAAAATTGATGAAGTGGATAAAGAACAACTTACAACTTTAGAAATATTGTCTTTGTACTGTTTTCAATTGAACTGAATGTCAAAAAGGATTAGGAAATGACCTCATCTGTTTTCTGTTTTACAGAATGTCACAACTTTTTTGGAATCGGGGTTGTTTACCCTGAGATGAGATGATGAATTCACAAACCGAAACCACATCTTTATAGTCATGAAAATGTAATTCCTGAATTCTCCCACACATTTGAGTGGAAGAATTCATCTTACACACACCTTAGACAGTTTTCACATAAATGCATAATATCATAACTAATGCAAACAACTTTCAAGGCACAATCTGTCATGTACAGAGAAGCATCCTGAGATCTTTTATATCAAAAGCGGTGGCAGGCTTTGATATAGATGCCATTTTCATATGATGAGTATGAGATGAGTATGAATGATGAGATGTCACGTCAAAGCCTTGAGGGGAATAAACACGACAAAGAACAACTGAGGGAGTTTTATACATGTGTGTGTGTATATATATATACACACACACACACACACAATACTTTACGGGAGTAAACTAGTCAAAGGAAGTACTGAAAGTAAGTGTTGCTCATCTAACCTTTCAAGGTAAAACAGACACCTGTTTCCAAGACACAGCCGTATCAAAACACCCCATAGAAAACCACATGGATGCTGTGGTTCAGAATATATTATTATTTTGAAAGGAGAAGCTGGAGGGATAATTGATGACCCAATTTCCTGACATGAGAAGAGAAGGCAGGAATACAGAGACTAAGTGGCCAAACCCACCAGCTCTCAACAAATCAGTATGATGAAGCAAACCATGGTGATGTCAGTTTTTGTCTTTTTACATAGGGCGCCTTCCAAATATGTCAAGTCTGTCCATGCTGCTAAACTGAATTGCATTCAGTCAGACACTCAGACACAAGTTTGTCTGATGACCAGAGCTGTGCAGCCTGCTATCCCCGACTGGCCCTCGCCAAACACGACCAATGTCTATTACCACTCTTCCACTTAAGATGGTTGCCATAGCAACTAAACTTCTTGAATCTTGGCCACTTATGAGAACTAACAAAGACAACAGTGTCCTCTATCTGGAGAAGAAACATCACCAAGTGCTCATTTGAAATCATTAGCTAAATGGCCTTCCTTTTTATCAAATGGGCATAAACCTGAAACACACTGACCTTTAAGCATTAGAGAATAGAGGAGTGGAAAGAGAAGAGGGAAGGGAAGAAGAAAAAAGAGAAAAGAGCAACAATAGAGCGATGGCAGGCAGAAGAACGAGCAGTGAAGTACTTACTTCCCTGTTAATCCGAATCTACAGGGTCCAAGGTCGAGGAATTGGGGAGGGGAGTAGAAAAAGAAGACATATAGGCTAGTTAAAGAAAGAAGCTTTTAGTATGTAGGAGTAATGGTTACAGACAGGTGGGGAGAGGCGTGTGTGTGTGTGTGTGTGTGTGTGTGTGTGTGTGTGTGTGTGTGTGTGTGTGTGTGTGTGTGTGTGTGTGTGTGTGTTTTGTAAACTGCAGGGTTGCCCATTATGTTTTCCAGCACCCATTTTTTGTGGGAATTTAGGATGTGAGGTCATTATTTTTCAATTGCTTTAATTACAATTGTACAGAAAAAGACAATTCCAAATGTGTCTCACAAATATTCTTCTTCGGTAAATGGAAAATTTCATTGGTTCACTGTTTTTGAAATTTGACTGTAGTCTTTGAAATTCATTGCACAGTATATTGCATTGCAACCACGTAGTAACTACACACTTTATGACCGTGGGTTGAATATGGACTGGGTAAGAAATGTGTCTGCGACAAACTTCTGAGTAAAAATGTAACAAGAGTTACATTTATCTTATATCTTCTATTTTTCATCCAATCTTCCTCATTGTCAAAACCTGGTGCCTATATTACCCACAATTCCACCTAAAGGTTGGCAGTGCAATTGGAAATTTGTGGGTGTTATGATTA
The DNA here is from genome assembly GCA_037577475.1 of Chaunax sp. Z400. Lineage (NCBI taxonomy): Eukaryota > Metazoa > Chordata > Actinopteri > Lophiiformes > Chaunacidae > Chaunax > Chaunax sp. Z400. Next base: position 16,425,249 of record CM075190.1, read on the forward strand.
TAGAGCACTCAGCCCTCTAACCTCAACCTTCGATGAGAAATGGGATTCAGATTTCTGGTCAATTTAATCCACGACCCCAGATTTTATGATTTTCAAACCTATTGTCTGTAGCTCAAACAAACATTGACATTACTTGAGGTAATTACTTTACACAGCGCCTTCTCGAGCCAGAAGAGCTTTATACTTTTCTTTCAGATATGCAGTGTTCCTGTAAAGAGATTTGGATGTGTTTCAACGCTGATAATAACCATAATCCCGACCATAACCCCAGAATTCAATTAAATATTCATGATCTAACAAATCAACAGTCGATCTCAAAGGTGAATGCAGATATTTAGATTCTGGTTTAGATGTTGTCTGATAAGCGCGCTGAAATATGAGAGGAAACCTTTTTTGAAATGAGGCATGTCCACTTTCAGCCAATGAGAAAAGCAAGAGAAAAACAAACAAATGTAGAGACCTCAGCTCTAAATGTAAACCTATGTAAGTGTGTGTGTGTGTGTGTGTGTGTGTGTGTGTGTGTGTGTGTGTGTGTGTGTGTGCGTGCATTGTAGGAGCAGATGAAATGTAAATTAGAAACAGCCATAACATGCTGGAATTCTCCACATCTACAACACTGGGAGGAAGCTGTCAAGCGTATGCAGAGTTTTGCACCTCTTCATGCAACTCTCACCACAAACCAAGCAAAGAATCTGTTATTAAGTGACAGAGAAAGAGGAAACAGAGGTTGCACTTTCTCACCTTTGTTTTAAACGTGCAATAATTATCAGACATAACAAAATAATTTTGTTGTTGCTAAGTACTGTACATACTATTCAACTTGCAGGTCAGCTGCTGAGTGTTGTTTTCCCTTAATCTCACCATGTGACAGTTCCACATGGTTAGATACATTTTTACAAAGTTAAAGTTATTACTTCTGTCAAGGAGGTTTTGTTTTGTTGTTCATAACTGACAGATTTTTTTGGAGAGGTGGGGTATGGGGTATCCATTACATTTTGGTGCTGATCCTGATCATTATCTGAATCCAGAATTTTTTATATACGGATTCTTTACCATTGCGGGATGGGAAAATCAGAAGATTTTTGCTAACAGCTCATTGGATAATACCTAGAATGCTTTGACAAAAATTACACGATGACATCCCTATAAGATCTGCCACATATCAGAGTTTGAGCTGGATCCAGGTAATATTCCAGATTTGGTGATCCAGAATGTTTAAATTTACAGGGATCATGGAAAATTCACCCCTGTGAGATCACAAATAATAATGCAACAGACTTGGGACTAAGATCAAACTGTAGCTGAAACCGTGCTGATTCAGTTAGGTGTGAATTTTGATGCATCTTTACAAGTTATTGAGCTAGATCCTGAAGAAAACCACCATTGGTGAAATATGTTTTTCTTGAATAACTATCAAACAAATAATGATACCAATGTGATTCCAAATTCTAGGGGTAGATTTTCATGGACAAGGAGTCAAATTATGAGGATCAAACTATCATGGGACTATTGCTTTTAGGTGCAATAACATAAAGGGGAAACTAAGCTGGCTGAGGTTCGTTTAGTTTTTATATTAAAATGTGGTCATGGGTTCACATAAATAAATAAACATCATTTCAAAATACATAATAAATCTAAAATAACCACACCAGTAATGGCACATCATGGAGAGATAAATGTGTTATTTCACTGCTAACGTTCCCTCGAATTTTGTGACAGAAAATGGATCAGTTATTGAAAAGAAAACAGTGTGGGAGACAACCCTGTCACTAAAAGCTGCAAAGCATAAGTAGAATTATGACTTTAAGTATATTAAATGTGGTTTGATAAGAGCAGACAGTGATGATGAGCCAAAGGCACAGTGTGTTCAATTTTATTCAACGTTTTGTTATTTTTTTCTTCATTATTTGGGAAGGTGAGCCTCAGACATTTTTTAACAATAAGAAGATGGTTTTACGTTACAAAAGGAATGTTCTCAACACTAGCATACCCTCACAGTAACAGTCCTAACAGCAGGCAAGGTTTTTAATGCCCTCTCATTGTAATGAGCTCTTTAAAAGCATCTCACCACTCACTGCCCATTCTCAGGAGAGACATAAAAAAAGAGGAGGGGAAAAAGCCCTGTGGTGTCAGGCATTTTTGATGACACAATTTGGCCTAATGGAGGAATCCGCCCAAAATAAAGTCAACGTAGCAATTGTCTCCGACTGAAAAAAAATGTCAGTTATTTTTCAAACAAATTCTTTATAAAGATTGAGACAGACCCCGTACCACTCTCAAGCAGGAGTGGGAGTACATCAGCTCGCCTCGACTTCTCATAGAGTGCCATATTTACTTTACAGTAGTAACAATGAGAGGCGTGCAAAATAAATCTTGTAAGATAAAGAAATCCTATCAGATTGCCAGACTTCCCTTCATATAATTCAAATTAACAGCAACAACTGAGTACCGTGACAGCAAATTCACAAGGGAACCAAAGTACAATGTTCTATCTACAGTGTATCTGGCAGTAAAACTGCATCTATATTTTGTTTTACTGGGATGATTTCTTTTTCTTAATAACTTCACTGCTGCCATCTAAATGTGGAATGTGTCCGCCATCGAAATAGACACAACCTCCTCTAGATTTTATGAATGGGAACACATACTGTATGAATGAGATTGTGCGAGACACATTGGTAACATATACATGTATTTCATATGATCAGTGAGAATGTTACTGCATGTGTGGCAGACAATTAAGGCGAACAGTGGAAAGGATCATGTCCCCAAAGCCCATCCAGAGATTGAATAACATCAATCATGTTTATATTTAATTCAGGGGGATTTGTGGCAACTTACAGAAAGGTTCATTTCCTCTGCAAGGCATTAAAAACATTGATTCCCCTCTCTGTTTTAATAAAAGTGATAGCAGAGTCACTCTGGGTCAGGGTTCTGTGCAGCAACTGACAACATGAAATCTGGTGAAACACCAATAGAAAGAGTGTTTGATTGGATGAAAGCCTCCAGGTGAAAGTGGGCCAGCAGACTGGTGAGCTTAAAGGAATGAGAGAGATGGACTGCGGCTTTGCAGGGTGTGAGAGATAGAGTTTCTATTTGTAGCCTATGTCGAACAGAGGCAGAAAAACAGGATTAGACTTACATCAATGTAGTTAGCATTAATGTAGTCCGAGTTGGGGTCGCCCAGAAGAGGGTGGAGCTTGACTCTGTGGCGGTCATCTGAGATAAGGAAGAGTAACACGGTATAGGAATGATAAAAGACAACAGTTTCCTTAACACTGTTATTTTTTATACAAGACAAAACGAGTTCTGATGACTTACATCCCAGCAGAGTGTCATGCCTCCCTTTGGTCTTGTCCTTCTTCTTTGTGCAGTCCCAGCCATCAAAGAAACTCTGCAGAGATAAAGAGACAGACAGGGCTTCTCTGTAATAACCATTCAAATATCTGAGACACCATACACACTAAACACTAATCGGGTTCATCACATTTTGTTTTAGCGAAAATTTGTACGTCATGGTTAAGAACATTATAAGCCACTGGATCCTTTGGTTTATGCAGGATATGCAATTAAACCAACCATTGCCACTGGTATCATAGAGTCTTTATCTGATACCAGACCCCCCTTGAGTCATTCACCATCTGTTGTGCCTTGTCTTGTTAGAACCCTCAGCGCTGTTGGTTATAGTCAAAAGTTTAAACCAGTGTCAGCCAGTAGCTGGCTTTTTTTCACCTGTGTAAGACTGGAAAAATCAGACAAATCCTGACGGGAAAAAGATTTGTCCACATGTGAGTTTCTTCAAGGCTGGAATATTGCAATTTCCTATTATCCCAGTATCTTTTTTTTAAAATCACTGTTGAAGACTTATTTTTTAATTACTTTTGAAAAGTTATTTACACCAAAAATTTCTTATAAAATTTTTTATCTTTTATCTTTTCATTCATTCATTCATTTTCTGTAACCGCTTATCCTGTGTAGGGTTGCGGGGGGCTGGAGCCTATCCCAGCTGACTTTGGGCGAGAGGCGGGGTACCCCCTGGACAAGTCGCCAGTTCATCGCAGGGCTCTTTTATCTTTTCTTTATCTATTTTATCTTTGTACTTGTGTTTTGTTTTTTGTTTTTTTATTTTAACCTTTATTTATACAGGTAATCCCATTGAGACACGAGGTCTCATTCTCAAGAGAGACCTGTTTCACACACATACAATAACAATTAGTTACAGACAGATCAATCAATACATTCAACAATTCAAAAGTGCAAAGTAGAAGCAGCTGGAAGAGGAAGTTTGCTGTAAAGCACTTTGTAACATTGGTTTTGATAAGAGATATAGCACTTGATTAGTGCTATACAAATAATGATAATAAGTGCTATATTATTATTATTATTATTATTATTATTATTATTATTGTTATTATTATTATTATTATTATTATTATCCTATTACCTGAATAGAACACTATGTTCCAGGAATATAGGGTTACTTGTTGCACCATAATGGATCCAGAGCCTTCAGTTATGAAGCTCCTCTCCTCTATGTGTAGGCTTACTTAATTAATGCTGGCTTAAGATAGCCCCTAGTTATCTTGCTGTATGCTTTGACTGCCTGGGGACTTCCCATGATGCACTGGGCTTCTCTCTCCTCCTCTCCTTCTCCTTTTCTACATATTCATGCCCCTATCTTCTCTGGAGTCTGTGCTTTCTTGTCTCATTCCCATGGATCGATACTGTTGTTGCTGTGCATCTGTAGGTCTGTGTGTCTCTCTCTACCTTCCTCTCCCTCTCTCTCTCCCTCTTTTTCTCTCTCAACCCCACCAGTCATGCCCACCTAGGGTCCAGGTCTGCTCCCAGGTTCTCTATTAATTAGTTTCATGAGATTTTTGTTGACTTTTTGTTGTGATTTTTTTGTGACTATATAAATTATACTAGTCTTGATTTGACTATATTCCTAATGAGTCAAAATTCTGTGTACACCATCATTCAAAGTATCAAAAAGATATCATAGAACGTTATCACAGAAGAGGCTCATGCAGTTCGGACATGTCACAAATTAACCACTCACTGATTATCCAATCATGGCTTACAACAGAAACTAGGACAGCACGTCTGGAGTGTTGTGTCTTTTTTTTCATCCTTTTCAAAACACAATGCAAAAATGTGCTAAACTGTGTGTTTGACTACTCTAGATAGACAAACACCACTAATGGCATGTCTGGCTTAGAGTAGTGGACAAAGGCTGTTGATGCTATGAGTGCTTAGATTAACAAAAGCAGCTCTCCATTAGTCTTTAATGAATTTGAAGCTCCCACTCCAGCAGCCTCAGTGTTTGCTTCGTTGTCATCTTTAAAGTAACTATTAACTTTACATTTCACTTGTAACGTTAAAAGTGAAAACATGCTCATGCAAATATGTCAGCTAATCAGCTGAACAGGTGAACGTCAGAATAAAATTAAGTGATTTTAATTCTTTTTACTGATAAAACTATGACTACCTACTTCTACACTGCAATACGAGACCAATGCAGTTTCTTGTTTTCTCTCTCGTCTACATTTTCAAGCAGTCAGAATGCAAACCTTTTGTCTGGGATGTGCAGCTTTAGCCTCAGTCTTTAGCCTTCAGCATATTTTAAGACTCCTCGTACAGGTTTTCATTAAGAGCTGAAAAAGATCAGCTCTGACTGCATTTTCAAACAACTCTTGGAACTGATGTTAGCCATATAGTCACAGTAGAAAACCTGCCAAAAAAGTTGTAATTTTGAGTTAGAAAGTCAAAAATTGCTGGCTAGCAATATGAAGCCGGCTTTCGTCGGCTGTGTCTGAAATCTGACCCATTGTTTCAAAAATGACGAGAAATTCCAGTTTTAAAACTGTGATATTATTATTATAAACTGCAAACATGTTCCAAGTGAGATAAAATAATATTGCTGTACATTATAGTATATTAACCACTGAATGTTGAGATGCCTGCAATTAGAGTGAAGACAGAGGAGTTGTCTACCACCTGCTTGGTGGATTGCCACTCAGCCGTTTTGCAACACATCATACTCAGCAGCATATCTCCTCATTCTCTATGATCCACCTGTCAGCATGGATGCACTTGAGAGCGCTTACACGTCACCATACTCCTCTCATAGGAGTCCACTTTAAGGCCAAATTAAGCCTGACAGATCCATCAACAAGAATAAACACACATATATATATATATATATACACACACACACACATCACACACACACACACACTTGTATCTCCAAACCAGTCTAACCCCTGTGGTTTTCAGTCACTGAGGGAATTTGGTGAAACTCTGCCCAATCCCGCATGCTGAGCAGGGGATTACAACACAGTTCTCCCCACAGAGAGCTAGAAACCAGCCAAAGCCTGGCTGAGATTACAACCCCCATCGCAATTTTTCCTCCTCTTTCCATGTGTTCACTCTCTCTAGGTCTGACTCCTAATCCCTTGTTCTCTTTACCTCCTTCTACCATTCTTTATCATTTCTCTCCCTATCCACCTCTTCCTTCTTCTTCTTCTTCTTCCTCCTCCATCTCTTATATTTTTGACACTCTGCACCCACCACTCCTCTGCTGCTCAGCCCTCTACATAGAAGTGGGGACAGACAATTCAGGGCAAGAAAAAACTGTGAGTATGTGTGTATATTAAAGGGAAGGGAGAGGAGACAACACAGAATTGTGGAAGACTGATTAGAAACCCTCGTTGGCAGGAATCAGTGGGATGGGTTGGATCAGAGTATCTGATACAGTCAAATATAGATTTGAACTATGGATGCCATTACACGTTGAAGTACTTTTTATTTTAACAGCTTTATGTGCTATCAACATCCCACTGATTTTCATTATGTACATTATTTGCATCAAAATGCAATGGTGGACATACTGCCCTCCACAATTTCCCTTTCAGGATTGCTCACTAACTGATGTGTCACCTCACTTTGACCTATCGTTTTTTCATCTCACAATCATACATTCATAATTCCACTGTATTTAGCTTAAATCTACTCAGATAGGTTGGAGAGGTGATACATAAATGTAGGTGAAGTTCAATAAATATCATAAACAGGACACTTCATTCATGTACTGCAAACGTAGCTTGAGGTAACTGATGTTTTTTTGTAATAAGTGCAGTAATTCAGTTGCCCCTGCGGCAACTTAACTTTGAATCGACGAGTTCATCATCCCTGCTGTCCTCAGCCTCAAGGTGTGAAGTGGTGCAATGAAACTTTTGAGTTCTCCTGTAAAGCCCTCCTGCTGTTTCCGTTTCTGCAGTGGTGATATGACAGTAGTGACAGCAGCTGCCATACCAGAACCTTTACAACTCACTGTAAATTCTTGATCAGTGTTTTTACAGATCATGGCTATTCTTCTGGGAAATAAAAACCTATACCTGCTAAGGGAGTGCAATATGATACTCCTCATCATTTTCCCTCATAATGGAGAGGGACTCTACATCAAAAGAAAAAACAACAAAGAGGTGTGTATCGATTTTTTGAGTGAAGTGTGTTTTGCCCGTGAGGGACAGTTTAATGAATCTACAAACAGAGTTCTAGAGGGGAAAACTATGAATCTGAGACAAAAGATGTTTTTTTCATTAATGCCATGAGCCTTGAATGACCGGGATGGACTCCCCAGGGTGGGATCCCAAAACTTAAGGCTCTATACAAACCATCAAAAGCGCATAGTCTTAAGTGCATGGTGCAAGTATATTATGGGCGTATCCAACTTGCCTTCACTAGTTAAACACCGCAAAATCTGACTGTAAAAAAAAAAGGGGGCAAAGCAAAATAGTTGCAATCAGCCTCTTAATCATTCACAGGTGTATTTTAGGTATAGCATGAAGAAAACCAATCAGTGTCATCTCCCATTCCCTTTAAAAGCCAGGTGCACCTAACACACTGATATTTAAAAGACGCACTGATATTTAAGGAGGAGAGCTGCTGCACCTCCCTGTGTATGTAATACTGATGCATGGATCGCAGTCTTCAGATCAGGTCATAAAAATGATCTTTCTGCTTAATAGGGGATGAAACGCAGACGGGTAAAATGAGAAGCTACATATTAACAAGGAGACCATTAATTACATTACCTGCAGTGATCCCCACGGTAGAAATGATTGGTGCATCTCCAAATTCAAACCCATGCAGCATTTTGGACAGGAGTGGTTAGGATTTAACATTAATTAATTAATTAATTCTGAATTCTTCTTCAAAAAGGTCAAACACACAGTCCAGGTTCCTACGGTGAAATTACTTGGAGTAGAGCAGCCATCCTCCTGATAAATCCTGAGCTCCATCAGAGCCATCTCGAAATATTTATTTCAAAAACTGAAAGTTTAAGTTTTCCTCTGGGGGGTTTCGTCTGTCCTGTCGAGTTTATAACTACTTCTTATAGTTTTGCTGCTTAAATGTGAAATGCTATTTGCTGAATTGGCATTACCAAACATGTAGAAACAAGCAGAGTGCACACTGCTTATTAACTCAACTAGGGAGACTTTTGTTTTGTGGTGCAACACATATGGCACATTAACTGCTTAAACAGAGTGAGTGCTGGACATGTCCGTTGGAAACTAGCAATGACACTTGAGTTGCCTGCTGTTTTGCACCAGGCATAAGATAAAGTCCTCAGCCACAATCATGCCATTGGTATTCAGAGACCTGGGGGCTTCCCAGTGTGCCTTGAAAAATACAAACAGAGATACCAGCCACTGAAACAGCAGGAGGGGGATAAGCAACGCTCAAGTAAACAAACATGTCTGTACATACAGTTTAATTCTAGACTTAAACCCTGCAGAGCATTAATGCAACAAACAAACTACCCCAGCAGTGATCTGCCAAAGAAACTCAAGAGATTTACAACAAACAACAATGGTGGTGGAAGCAGATTTGAAACAATTTGTGGTAAGTTTGTGGACAATGGCCTGATAAATCCGATAGTCTGTCTGAATTAGTAGTAATTCCCTTCCTAAGGAAAACAGAACCACTTGGACCAATTACCTCAAAGGAAATAGGACAGCTTATCTAGACCATCCAGATGTTAAGATCAGTGGGATCATTATGCAGCATCATCAAACCTCTGCTGTGTGAGGATCAGGACTCATGAGCACAGCTAGGCAGTGGCCATAAACAAAAATGACTGATCCCCAAGGTTAAGAGAACCTTATGCGGCACAGTCTAATGGTTACTGTCTCAAATTATAGAGCATTTGGGTTGCACCTTTTATTGCAGAGGGAGGTAAATACTAACATTGCTTTTGGGAGAAGGTTTTTTAGAGGTTACAAGGAACGACAGCCAAGAGCTATCTTTTCTCATATTTCTCCCTCAGTCCCCTGTCATCTTTCCTCGCTTCCAGACTCCTTTTTGCTGTACCCTATAATCTGAAAGGGGACTCACTAGCTAGAGTAACTCTAGAGACATCTGACCTCATTAGGCCTGTTATCATGACAGTGATGATACTAATATGTGCAGCAACAGTGTAATAATCCCCTTTTAACCCTGCTAATTCATTAATTTCAGGGGATGATGTGGAGGGTGCATGGATTATGTCAAAGGAGGACTGATGGCAGCCCTCACACCACTACTGCAAGACCCCATTTAGTTAACATGGCCTCTCTCTTAGCTAGCAGCTGTCCACAACATGTAATTGCATATGGTCCTTCTGACAAGTATCAGCCAACAGATTCCCAAACTACTCACTTTTTAAGCATTTTATCAAAATTCCGACTTCAATTTCAATGCCTAGTGTGTCTTGAAATGTATCACAAATCAGTGAGAGAAGAAGAAGCAGCTCAACTCAGAGCTATGAGTTTGAGTGCATAGGCTTGCTTTATATCCTTATTTTGTGCCAACACATAGTTTGAAAGTTGCCCTCCACTTGTCTGTGTGATGATAGACTCAACACTGTTTATTGCAGGGCTTGACATCAGTCTCTTCCACCATAGACACCTCTCACTACTGTACCTTCCTCTACTGAGTATACAACCTCGAACACTCCCATAAGCTCCCAGTATTGTCTGTAGCACCAGAGAGTTTGGCAAAAAGGCTTAGAAGTTTCTCAGAATAGTCTTTCTGCCTCCTAACAATGTTGCCAATTAAGGTCAGACCCTCTTGCTGAGGAAGACCTTTGTACTGACCTTCCATCCACCCTAAGAGAGTCAAGTATTGATGCTATAAGAACAATACTTTGACTTCTTTAAGAACTACATGAGCAGCTTTTTTTAATTAGCCATTTTTCTCCACGTTGTTAGGAGTACACAGTTTAACTGGTGTGGAAGAAAATACATTTTTCGGGTAAATTCTGTGGCTGATTCAGTTGAGCGTTATTCACAGCCCAGCTGAGACTACAGTCACTAACAAAGCTGTAAAATTCTCTTTGACCAGTGAGTGTCTGCACTGAATTTTGTACGATATCAGAGGAGATAACAAATAAACAACAGGAAACAACAAATCTAACTCTCTGATGACGGAAAAGAGAAAACATCAGCAAACAAGAAGTGTATTCTGCGTCAGCCACAGGGGGAAGAGAGTCTGAGAGACAACAAGTCAAGTAGATTCACAAAACACATACAATACCTTTGTTTCAAAGTAAAAGGTCAATTAAATTCTGGGTTTACTGGATAAAATAGGTTGCACTTATGGGTTGTATAGATTGATACTGTAATGACAAAAAGTGACTTCCAGGAATCTTTAAATTGGTGTTAAAAACTTACACCTCAACACAGAGCTCATGGGGATATATAGGGAGGCAGACACTGAATTCAGTATACACAAATATAAACAGAAAAACCTCACCTTACGCCTAAGAGGGAGCAAACCCAAAAGCATAGCTCTGAGCAGAAGAGGAAAGAATGAGATCATGGATAGGTTAAAATAAGTTAGTGTTGTGCAGCTGCTCTTTCACTCAAAGACCCTCGGCCAAAGTTTTAGGTATACTGGTGAACTGGATTGAGAGGTGAGATATAGAACTGGGAAATGTTTGAAAGATTGAACCTTCCAGCTGCCATGGAAGCTCCAGCAAAACACTCTGAGGAAGAAGCACTGCTGTGACCTTAAACCAGTCAAACCGCCTTACAATGGTTGGAATGATGAATGGATGAATGAACTGCCGCCTTTTAGCTTCATAACTTATAAGATTAGAAACGGAAGCTACTTTACAAGTAACAATAAAGCACCAGACAAAACCAGAAGATGGTGACCTTGTGCATTATTAAGAAAATCAGGTAGAGCTGCTTTATGTTTCAACGTCTTATTTCAATGACACTTCTTAGGTGCTCTACTCCTTAGAAGGTGCTTCTACTGCTGGACACGTGTGTTTCCACATAACACAGAACGCTATAGAAAGCACACTTCACAGGAAGTCAGGAACACCATGCAGGAAATATTTCTCTTCCAATGAGAGCTGAATTGATATAATGTCACTGACAACCTTGGTACAGAAACAAATAAAACGTCCAATAAGTGACATAAACTTCAAGGTAACTAGACTACTTTCTCATTTACAGCAGGATAATGTAAGTCAAAGAGAAAAAAGCCTCCAACTCTGATATTAGATTATGTAAATCACTGCAGTTTGAGTGTTTTTATCTCTATTTGTCTCGTTTCCTATATGTTGGAAATAAATCGACCAATTATAATCATACTGTTGAACTAACAGTGAAGGTTGACCATTTAATAGTACAATAACAATATGAATCATATAACATGATATAATTATATAACACTGTTCTTTATAATAATGCAACTTTAAGATCTGTTTTGTAACTGTCCACAGTACTTAACACCGATGCACTAGCAGCAATACTTTTTTTGCTTCATGTTGTCAGAGTGTCGAGTTATAGCTGTCTGGGTTGTCTTATCTTATGTCAGAGAGTAAGAGAGGAGTGCAATAGCGCCCTTTCACCTCATATTCCTGTTTAAAGCCATAGCCCTCAGCAGTCTTCATCTGGTTGATATGCTGGAGTAGGTCAGCCACTCGGACAGCAGGGTGTAGCTGCCCTGTGTGGTAGGGAGAGCCTTTGCGTCCACACTGGTGCCTCGGGGAGCCTCCCAGCAGGCTGCTGGCCTCGTTCACTGAACTACGAGCGTCACCTGAGCACAGACACAGACACGTTTGCAATTTCAGTGTGACTCCAGCTGAAAAATCCATGTACAAGACAGGTTATGTTGTAAGTTTGGCTGACACTTCTATGTATGTATCACATATTCTCTACAGAGCACAGTATGTTACAGGTGTGTCACTTTGATAATGGTTCTCTGGGCAAAGATATTTCTTAACTTATTACAACATATTTATTGATACTTATGCAGATGACACACGACTATAAATTACAGCATCACCACATGACAATGGTCCCTTACGTTCACTGAATAAATGCATTGAAGGAAACAATGAGTAGAAATTTCTACTACTGAACAAGGAAAAAACAATGAATGATTGTCTTTGGCCCCAAAGAAAGATTAAAAGGCAATTCTCATATCGACTCTATGACACTAAATTCTACAAATCAAGCCAGAAATCTTGATGTAATCATGACCCAGATTTAAATTTCAACAGCCACATCAAGTAAATCACTAAATCAGCCTATGACCACCTTATAAATATAGCAAGGATTAAACCATTTCTGTCCAAACCAGATACAGAAAAACTTGTATATATATTAATTTTCAGAAGGTTAGATTATTGTAACGATGTCTTTACAGGTCTTAGTAAAATATGAATCAGATAGCTGCAGCTCATCCAGAATGCTGATGCCAGAGTCTTCACCAACACCAACAAAGCAGAGCACATTACACCGATCTTCAGATCACTACAATGGCTTCACGTGTGTCAAAGGATAGATTTTAAAATCCTACTACTGGTCTATGCTAATGATCTTGGGCCAAAATGCATGGCGTTATAAGGAATCCAGACCCCTCTGGTCCCTGAGACGGGTTAACTTAGTGTTCCTAGAATCAGAATCAGGCAAGATGAAGCAGCTTTCTTCACTCCTCAACTGTGGAACCTGACTACCTGAGATCTGCTAAAACTGTCAGCTCATTTAAATCAGGTCTTAAGACATTATTGTACTGCAGCTTTTCCATAAATAATAACTCTTCTTATTTACTTTTATTTATCTTTCCTAAGTTAATATCTTTTCACTTGCTCATCATTACAATTTGTTTTTTATTGTCTTGTATTTGCAATTTTACTCTATTCTAATGTCTTGTTTTTAATAGTCTCTCATGCTGTTACTATTTCTTCTCCTCTTCTCCGCAGTTCTCCTCTTTGTTGCAGTCTTGTGAAATCCTTTATCAGCCACAGGCAGTGATTAGCTGAGGGTAAATGCTATCAAAAAATATTTCTCACACAGGATGCTAACTGTCTTTCAGATCGATTCGCACATTTATGAAGTGAATATGGGATGTTCAAATTTACAATGTGAGTGATGCTGTACAGCATGTGAACTCTGAAATTGCACTGTGTAGTTGGTTGTAGGCTGTCAGATTTGTGTACACTGTACTGCATCTGTGAGTCTTAGTGCATTTGTCTTACTGCGTGTGCCGCAGGTGTGTGCATCCATGAAGGAAAGGGCCATTCTTTCATCCTCCTGTAGGGTGCTCTGGTCTGTAAAGCTGCGCTCCATGGAGCCCATATGGCTCTTCTCCTGCCGATAGGTAATGGGTGTCTTATTCATGTTCACTGGTTTCCTATTAATGGATAAAGAAGAAGAGAAAAAAAGAAGGACAGGGAAGTGGGAGACAGAATAGATTGCAAAAGACAAGGACAGAGAGAGGGGGTAAAAGAAAATAGCAGGTTTAGCAAGCAACAATGAGAATTAAAAAAGCATAATCAGTGGAGAAAAAAAAAAGCAAATACACAAATCATCTTCTTTATTGTTTCCTGTCTACGACTTATGACTAACAGCCAGAGCACAAGCGTGTATATGATGGATCACAAAACGATGGAAAAGCATAGAGGTGGTGTCACTTACGGATAGTAAGAGTAGTAGTCCCTTCTGGAAAGAGTGCAAGAGAGGGAGAAAAAAATCAAGAGAAAGAAGAGATGCAAGATGAAAGCAATGTCAGCTGAGGGTAGAATGCATTGATTACAGCGAAAATGAGAACCATCCTATCATGAGCTCGGCTGCACAGGCTATATGACATGCGAACGGACCAAGCAGGTGCTGACAGACCAAACCAAAGCGAGGCAGAGAAATGTGTGTTTCCTTCTATCGAATACGTCTCACTGTTACACTTCAAGGACTAGACCACAAGGTTTCCTGTCACAGCAAATTTGGCAATCAATTCTCTAAGAGTGAACGCCACGGTGGCTTAGCTGAGGAACTCAGTCTAATGTGCAGAGAAGTGGTGACTTTAAAAATCAACAATATTAAATATTAGCCTGAATATTATGTTTATATTTAATCATGATTGCTTGAGCCGTGATTATCCTCCCATTTGGCACGGCTGGCTCTACAGATTACAGTAAATAAGGAGGGTTAAGCCTTATTTAGGAGTTAAACAGAGGCTGGCCTACAGCTGCTGCTAAACAAATGCAGAGAGAGAGAGGTGTGAGCGATCAACTGCATACCTGTGGGATCACTGGCTAATGATCTCTAATAGCACACCTTTTCCCGCCCAGTTACCATCTCATTTAAGGGTCAGGCCTGTGCTTGGGGTGTATAATTAAGTGACTAATTAAATTGTATCAGACTCTAATTAAATACTTCACACTCAGATAAGCTGCTCCGATCAGAGTCGTTTGGTCCCTCTGCTGCACCGTAAGGGAATGAAAACAATGCAGCTCTGGCTGTTGGTCCAGCATCTCGTCTAAATGAGCCATGACCTTTTCAGAAGCTCAGCAAGTATAAACACTGATTACTGAACTATGGCAAAACAAATCATAAAAGGAAAAACAATATGGAGATGTGGTCTGATTGTGCATAATGAGGCATGTTACGTACTCTACATTTATCAGCAGACACTTACCCTTTCTTAACGATGATAATGACGGCGCCCAGCAAAAGGATGAGGACTACAAGCCCTCCAGCACAGACCCCGAGAATCAGACCCATCTCCTCAGAGTGTTGGGACACCTCCAGAGCCTTGCGGTGATCTTTGCAGGCCGCTAGGAGCAGAGGCACAGATGCACATCAAACAGGACAGTGCAAATAGAAGAGTGTGCAAAACTGAACACACAGTAAGCTGAAAATTCACAGGTTTGAATAATGCATCACGCATGCTCACAAACACTTTCTTTGTCACAAATATAGACTTTTCACCCTAAAATACAGTTGTTCACACTGGCTATCCTGAATACTGTGAGGAGAGTCACTGAATTCTATGGGTTTATAATTGTATTTCCAGGCTGTATTCAAATAGCTGGCAAAGGGAAAGAGACACACAAATAAGCAAAACACATGATGATAACTTGTGTGGTGACAAACAAAATGATTGGCCTGCACGCGGAGTAGAAGTTTGGCTGTCAAAAATGTTTTCAACAAGCTATTAAGACATTTATACTGATGTTCATGGAAAACGAAAGGCGAAATTATGAAGAATGGAAAAGTAGACTAGACTGCAATAAATTGGTTGAGAAGAAGTAACAATTTTCACAGATTCAAACATGCCAACATAGGGCAGGAAATCCACTTGCTAAAAGCTATATGTCAGGTACACAAACGGCTTACAGCTCTTCAACACACTGTTAATCATTGCAATAATGAACTAACACCTTGTGATATTCTAGCTGCACATTTGTATGCAATGGTTCATACCTACACTACAGTTTTGAGGTGCATTTCTATTCAACGCTGAATTAAATCTTTTTTCCCAGTCACATGCCATCCAAACAGCTCTATATAATCTCAAGGTGCCCTGCTGTCTGTGAGCGACTGGAAAGGTCGTTATCATAATAGCAGGTTATTCATTTCTCTGGCATGAAGCTTCATACTTATGTAAATGTTGCTGAGCAGTGGGCCTTTCTTTGTCTTGTTCTAGGAGCCCACAGATCTAGTTTTTTTTTTTTTTGTGTGTGTGCTTCAGCCTGTCCTCCAGGCATTGAAAGTAGCCCTTCTGAGCTTATTGGAACAGCACAACGTATCTGGAGAGCAGCAGAAAGTCAGAGCAGGCCTGAGGATAGAGCTCTATCTTGTAGCCTGCTGGGGAAGAATTTGATTTGGGGCAGAAAAATGAACACAGAGCCATGTTATGGCCCAACATTCTGCAGCCATGGGCACTGCATGGATGCTTTAGAACTCATTCATCCATTATCTATGACCGCATATCCTTTACAGGGTCGCTTGGGGGTTGGAGCCTACCCCCGCTGACATTGGGCAAGAGCCTGGACAGGTTGCCAGTTCATCAGCAGGTTTACACGCATGGAAAATTACCAGTTAACCTATATTGCATGTCTTTGGACTGTGTGTAGGGGCCAGAGCACCCAGAGGGTGCCCACGCAGACATGGGGACAATATGTAAACTCCACACAGAAAGGTCTGGACTACCGTGCCACTATGTAGCTTTACAAGTCTCATCCTAAATTAAGATGAAAGTAGGACATTATGATTTCATTATTAAAGGATGTTTAAATCAATGTTGATGTTTGGCACATCTCAATGGAAAAAAATGGGACATTGGCTTAATATTAAAAGGAACTGTTCCTTATAAAACAGCACAGAACATGGCTTTTTGAATTGCTCCCTCCACATAACGTGCTGTTCCAAAAATGTGACAATTTTGGTTGTGTTCTTCAGTGTATGTACACCACTACCACACATCTAATACTTGACTTTTGTAATGGAACAGGTTTGTCAGACGCCAAACGTCAAAGATGTTTTTTTGTGGCTTCTATTCACACAAGCTACCGTCCAAAGAGACTCTGTGAGCGGCTGTAACCAAAAATAACCTCGATTTAAGACTGCCTGTGTTCCATTCAAAACAGCCACA
Organism: Chaunax sp. Z400; assembly: GCA_037577475.1. Classification (NCBI taxonomy): domain Eukaryota; kingdom Metazoa; phylum Chordata; class Actinopteri; order Lophiiformes; family Chaunacidae; genus Chaunax; species Chaunax sp. Z400. Next base: position 16,442,181 of record CM075190.1, read on the forward strand.
AAAACCTCCACACTTGCTGTTTATTCTATATGCTATGAACTCATTTAAAATGACACTTACACACGAAAATACAATGTTACATCACACTAAAATGCAAATGAAGAGGTTAAAAAAAATCTATTTCCCTTTTCTGACATTTTGGACAGATAAGTCAGTTTTGCCACATTTCGCCTTGACATTTCTATTAGGCCAAACAGGGGTAAGAAATAGATTTCCACATGAATCCATGCACCTGCCAGCTGCCCAATGGTGGAAATTGGCACTTAGAGGAGAAATGGAAGTCTATTGTTGTGTTGAGTCTGCCAGAGAATCCTTAATTAAACTGTCACCTGGAAGTTGAAATGTAATCTCCAGCTTTGTTATCCAAGCCAGAATCATTTGCCTCCACTTTGCCTGTGATGGGCTGCTTGATAATAACGGCTTAACACTTGATGATGCGGAGGCTATATTAAAGGTAAAGGGATCAAGGAGACCACAAACGGCGACAAAAAAACCGCAACATCTTGAAATAGGAAATCATACCATCTTACAAATTTGGCTTTTAGTTTTCTTTTTTCAATTACATCATCCTGCATGTGGATGATGTCATGCTGGTATGTTTTTAATCATTATTTTGCATTGTGCATTTTACCTCCTCTTTCTTTTGTCTAATGATCCCCGATGTTCTACTAATTTTTTTTTTATTGGTGCCATCTTGGTTTTTGGCTCATTCAAATTCATTTATTTTGACTGTTAGAGCTCCAATGTACATTTATTTGTTCACTTGCTAAGAGTCAAAGAAAAAGGGCAAGCACAGTGAAAAGCCTATTGCTGTGATGAGGCATAATTAATCAACGCCCAACCAAGTGTCTGTGTTGGACAGATGGAGTAAGACACTTGCCTTTCAGCATTATGTTTGAGGAGAGCCTAATTTCTTTCATTTTTCACTCCCAAAAAGAGGACGGCACCAAAAAAAAGACACCCCGCCAAGACAATTTACTTGCAAGGCTCTGCTTATTGTTGTGGTGCTATGATAACTATAAATACATGGCTTTTATTCATCATGACAGTGCACTATGGCAGAGGGGCTCTCCTGCCATCAGGACTTAGAGTCAATTTCCGTGCCCTTTTCATGTCCCTTTGAATAAAAAAAGATGAGGTGTAGAAGCGGAGGGGGGAGGCGCAGGGCTTTCTCAGACGAAGGTAGCTCCATCTGGAGGTTTTGATCTGGAGGGCCCTTCTGGACCGCACTGAGGTCAAAGCCTTCAGATGTAGCCATCTAGTGGGCTGCTGATGAGAACACAGAGTCTGCTTTTGATATACTGAGGCTCAGAGTCTGCCCCCAAACAAACAGGATGAAAGCATGACCTCTAATCCTTCCCTGTGTGTTGCCCTTTTCTCACAGGCCCACTGCTAAACAAGCAGGATTTGTCCAGTACTTGAGCTGAAAGGTGAATATCCATGCAGTAGACAAAACACCACCGTCACAACTACGGTCCTCCTTTCTTATCTTAGAACACTGAGAAGGAAGACAAGTTTGATAGGCACTCAGACACAATGAAGGAAAATTCTTTCAAGGACATGGTGCTTATGGGAGGAGAAACATTAATGTTGAATTACCTTTGCGAGCAATGCGGATGCAGTTTATTCTGGATTCCTGAAAGAGAAAGAAAACCAAGACATCAGAAGAGACGGCATCACTTTGCATTTTGAATAAAAGAGTTGTGATAAGATAAAAGAGGATGCCGTGAAATACTGAACTGAGACACATTGAAAATATGACCATTACTGATAAAGACACATTCTGAACTAGAAAGTTCACTCAGTCGACCTCTGCCAAAACTGAGATATGCTGTGCATGTTTGTATAGCTGTTATAATAGAAAAATCAAAGAAAAAAGGAAGTGGTCTGAAAACAGAAATTTATATGCCATAAAACATAAGCCCCATTCACACAGCGTTTTCAAGGCGCCACTTGTGCGCTTTTATCCCACCCCGACGTTCTGTGTGAACACAATGAAGGCCCAATGTGGGTCCGTTTTTGTTCCACCTCTGTGGCAGCAGTGGAGGCAGTAACAGTGTGGAAACGCACATCTGTGTGAATGCAAGGTGGAAAGGTGCATAAATAGTGAAAGACAATGTAACATGTTTTTTACTCTTAACTACATATCATCAGTAACGAAGGCCATCGTTCAAATCAAATGTTTTCTAGCAATAAAGAACAGCTGTGTGACAATTAATTTTGAGAAACTTAAAAAGGGAAACTAATTAAACATTTCTGGATATGCCCCATTATCCAGATCCGTACCAAAAGTTAATGGCTGTTTGCCTGATCCATGACCCACACCTCCAAAAAGTTTTGCGGAAATGGGTTTTGGAATTATTTACATATTTTGGGAAAATGTCAAATAATCACACCACATCCATCTGGAACCATAGTACTGTCTCCTGTCTCTACTGATTCAATATTGAAAATAGAATGCATGAGTGGGCTGCACTCATCTTCTCGAAAAAGAATAATTTATGCAGATGAACTACAGGAAGACTAAAAGGACAAATTACCTCAGAGTTAAGAGGTCCTATGATGGCATGAGTTTGCAAAATATCTGAAACCTCGGAGCTGTGGTAAAGTGTTTGAAAAGGAATTTCTGGCTGGAGGATAAAATAAGGAGAGTTGAAAGGGAGAGAGCATAATTAGGAGGAGCGTTTTAGACCAGTGCACCACTATGAAAAGGAATTAATTTTACTCAAATTTCAGCTGATGACATCTCAGTGTTATGAAATGGACCTTTGTCAAACAGCACTAATGAGATCCAAGAGTGTAATCCAATTCTATCCTGACACCTCTTGGACCAAATGCATTAACAAAGTAAGATTTACAGATGCTAATTCATGCATGTTGGGACAATTATGCAAATTTGCCCGTTCGGAAATGAACAAAAAGCCCTTTCCTCAACTGAAATTAATTTGCTTTTTTTTTTAATTGGAGATCCATTTCAAGCTGACAGACACTTCAACAAGATTTTAAAGCAGTGATTTGATCTGAAAGCAAGCACCCACACTGTAGAAAAACATGTTGTCTGTAAGACAGACTGTGATTTCATTTCCACAAACCAACCACTCAGATTCAGAGAATGACAGAACCCGTGTTTACCATTTGTGAAAGGTATTTAACCCTTTAAGTCCTACTTCTTTGTACACGGATATAGTGCACATCATCGTTTTCAGAATAACCAACTATTTGAAAATGAAGATTCATTTGCTTGATATATAAATAAATATTATGGGGTTATAATGTGTAAATCTTCCTTTGCCAGACGGAGTTTGTGGGTTCTGCGCAGCATCTTAGATGTTTTTAGGACTGCAGTGGTAGTGTTGTCGCCTTTGGAACAGCAAATAGGGGATCTGAATGATAGATGTGTCAATCCCAGCTGACAGTGACATCAGAAAGAAGGAGCATGAGAAGATAGGCCAGAGGAAGCACCAGGGAACAAGGTGAAGGACAAAGTGGTCCCAGTGCTAATAGGAGCATTAACTTTTCAGCAGAAATAAACATGTTTACAGCTTTGTACCAAAAAGGCAAATTTTCCTGTTCATGACATGAGTTCAGAGGTGAATATTTACATAACTCAATCAATTAAACTATATTAAGGCTTTAAATTAAGTGTGATTAAGGGCACAGCTTCTTTCAGTGACAGCAAGCGGGGAGCTGTCTGCTAAGCGTCACCTCAACTAATCTAAGTCACTGAACTTGACCTTGCGGCTGTGGTGCTAAAGCCTTGTGGAGAATTTTTCATGCACATATCATAAAGATAATATGGCTTGTTGTGCGGTAAATTATACTAACAGACCGGAGCAGAGGGACAGACGCTGGTGGTGAACAAGCAACCCTGTTAACTGGCAGGCAGTGAACTTTTGACAGAAACGTTTTAAGTGCCGGAAGAATAATCTCGTGGTGATAGGCTTAATCAGCATTGTGTGAACTTGTTTGGCAAGGGAGTGAATGTAACAGACAGAGTGTGAGAAACACTCCAGCTTTAATAATTAGATTGTTACTGATTAATTTCTCAGTTGTACACAAATGTTGCGATTTACCACAATTTAAGAGACATGTAAAATAAGACTATTCTATGGTCTAATCCATCCATCTATCCATTTTATGTAACTGCTTATCTTGTGAAGGGTTGTGAGGGGGCTGGAGCCTATCTCAGGTGACATTGTGCAGGAGGCAGGATACACCCTGGACAAGTTGCCAGTTTATCGCAGGGCCACACATGGAAAGACAAACAACCATTCATACCTACAGTCACCAATTCACCTATATTGCATGTTTTTGGTGGTGGGAGGAAGACGGAGAACCCAGATAGAACCCACACAGACACGGGGAGAACATGCAAACTCCACATAGAATAGTCCCAGGTCCTCATGTGGATTTGAACCCACCCTCTTGCTGTGAGGCAGCAGTGCTAACCACTACGCCAGGGACTGACTAAATTAAATGAAATACTTTCCATCGGAAAAAGCTGATATACATTTGATTATAGCAAGGTCTGGCAAATTAAGACAGCGTATGTTTGTGTTATTGAGGGTGATGGAAATCTTTTTTTAAAGGCTAGTGTGATGCATGGAAGCACATACGGAAGCACATTCTGTAACATTCTGTACACCTGAATGATTGCGTGAAGCTGCAGCAGAAGAGTTAATTGGCAAGCTTTAGATTGTGGACCAAACATCACACATCTGACCAAGCTGTGCAAGTCATAGCCAGAGGAGTTGGTGGTTCCTGACTGCTACAAATACAAAACACAAATGCCAACAAGCGCCACAGGGCTCCACGACACGCACACGCACACACACACACACACACACACACACACACACACACACAAAGCTTTACAGTGAGCATGCGATGTGCGTGACTATCCAGTGTCCTGCAACACCACAGTCTGTATCCACAGTCCTTCAAGCACCTCTTTAGATGAATCAATCAAAACAATTTTAGAGGTTTTCAAGGTACACTCCAGATTGGGATGGCTAATTGCCAAATATTAACAGTCTCATGCTGTTCATATTATCCCCATTGCTGCCACTGTCGTACGGGATGAGATGCAATGTTCTTCCACCACAAAGACAGTCAAGACAAACTTACACAGACCACAGACACACACACACACACACACACACTAATTTAATACATTGTATAATTAGCCCTCCTCCAGTCAAGTAAGTATTTTTCTCCTTGTTCCGACAGTTGAATGTTCGAGCAACACTGTGTAGAAAGATGCAGGTGCAGAGTCTGACATTAGAAGGCAGTTTTCACATTCAGCGCTGAAAGTGTACCATGTTCTCTCCGCCTGCTGAAAATCTGATCTAAGAGGTGCGACCACAAGCATGATTTGTGACATCACAAACAGCTTGGAAGCCCATCCCGGTCCGCATACTGTACGCATGGTGATGCGGAAACTTGAAGCATGCAGAGCACATGCAGTGAGAATGAAGGAGACATCTCACGTCCAGCAGAAAAAGTGATAAAATAATTACACATTCATATATTCTGGAATTTTAATGAGTGAAAGGAATAGTTTGTCGTATGCCTTCATACATGTGTGGAGGGGATCTTGAAATGGTATAATAAGTAGGCCGACAATTTAAATGATATTTTAATTAGATGTTCAGGGTGCGAATACCTTAACTAATTGCCAAACATGACACGCCTGTGACTGTTTTCTGATGCTTCATTCTCAGGATGATGTGTTTTAAGTGTCAGCTAGTCTTTTAGATCAGGAGCAGATACAGTACTTCTCCCATAATGAGTGGCATGAGATAATTATGTTTCCCTCTTCTGTATACATTCCACAAGCTACTATTTATAAATATATCCCACAGTGCATGCATTTACGCTTCTGTGCAAAGTCAAAGTTAGAATGCTCAAATTCTGTTTTCTGGCCGACTTTTTTGTGACAGAGAGAGAACAGGGCTACAATGTAAAGGTTTGAAAAGCATATTAGTGCATAGAGGATGAGCCGGAAAATAAAATACAAAGGAAAGTTGTTTTTTTAAAACACAAAACCCATTCAGTAACTGTTAAACCTTTCCCAGTCCAACCAGGCTGCCAGAGTCAAAGCCTGACATCTGGTTTGTGGTTTTAAAGAGTCTCTCTTTAACACTTGAATCTAACCCCTGTCAAAAGATTTCATATCATTAAAACATTATTGTAATAGTAAATATATAATGAACCAGAAAAGAATGGCATCAGTGTCATAATGTATTATTCATTGCTTTGTTAGTGCTGGAACTGCTGGTATATTATTCTCTTAATTTTGATCTTACTCTATGTAAAAATCACTTTTACTGCTACAGCATTCATCGCAAGTTCATGTTGTCATAGTTCTGCCTCTGACTGGTTATTTGCCCTGGAATTATCTGCCCCTCAACTGTGCTGAACTGATTGAATTAAGCTAAATGATGTGTTTTAGCTGATATAACAAGAAAAAAACAAGAACAAAAAGAGCAAACATAACACCCACAACAAAGACTTTACATTACCAAAGGTCTGAACTCTCAGTATTTGACATTAGAATAAAACCAGGTGAAGAATTATATATTTTTTTTTTTAACCTCCTTGTGGGCCCAAGAATTCAGTTCATGCCCTTCCAGCATACTGTTGTTCCTTAAAGAGGAATTGTTTCAGTCCTGCAGCACCACCACAGGACCGATGCCCAAATTTGGACAGTTATTGCCTCTGTATTCCAGGCGAATGCAGCAGTGTTTGGAAGACCGGCGACAGTATTGGCTGTGTGATTTGGCTCCACTCATTGTGGGTCATGGGTGCTGGCCCCCTGCCAGGCAAAACAAAGCCTAATCCCATCCGCCAGTAAAGCCAGGCCTCCCATATTTTAATCCCATGCTTAGCAGCCTAGTTGTGTGAAGTGCTCACACTGCAGTCCCTCCGTGTGTTTCTCCACTGGGTTGGAAAGAGATGCTACTGGTGGGGTGAGACATCCAGCTCTAATACATGTATGGCCGACACAAAAAAAAAGTGAAAAAGAAACCATTGACAGGATAGTGTGAAGTCAAAGTCATTAAAGCAGAAAGTCAAACAGACCATACCCAAGTGGCGTGCATTTATTTTTAGTTGATGATCCCAGAAGGATGCTTTTCCTACGGCAACATTCCTCAGCTTCATTGTCACAGTCTGAGTATTAAAGCAGCAGCTTTCTACCTATGATCATCTGCACCTGTGCCCAATTATCCTTAAGTAATTGCCTCACCCAGGCAGCACTTCCTCCTGTTATTGAATTTGGAAAGGTAATGTGGCATCCTCTAGGTATGACTGGGGAACTTTATGTGCTCAATGAAATGGATGAAAGTGTAAATTAATGTGCTGATTCTCAACTACTGAGGTTTGCAACCAATATTCACTAAAGTGTTTGTTCTGTGGACAGAAATGCAGAAATGTAAAAAACTTAAATCATGATTTTTCTGTTAGTCTTCACTCACTGTATCTCAAATGATTAGGTGCATCAAGACAGAGAGAAAGCTTAGATAAGGACAATAATCATAGGACCATTGAATGACGAACATGAGGTAACATGAGGAAAAAGAAAGGAATTGGACAGAATAGGAAACCAATGAAAGTTGAAGACAAATGAAGAGACGCACGTTTTTGATTCTCTGTAATTCCAGCTAATCACAGCTTTGGCAGCTGTAAGTCATGCATGAAAGTAATTCCCTGCTTCAGACATGCTTTGTTTGCAAAGAATCAAAGTGATTGGATAGAAACATACATCATTTCCAAGTAGTTCCTCTGCCAGCTCAATATGTTTTCACCAGCAACCCCTTTCACAGCACAACTGCCCTTTCAAGGGTTGTGAGCCGGGACAATGTCAATGTTTACAATCACTCACCCCTCTGAAGTTGCTCATAGCCTGGAAGTAGACAAGGTAGCTTTTGCGTGGGTCCAAAGGGCTGTTCCAGTAGCCGTTGTACGTGTGATTGTCGCCCACAGTGAAGGGACTGGCCTCTGGGAGACTGCTGGGTGGAAGCTCGGCTGTGTAGTAGTGTGGTGTACCCCGGGCCTGCGCCTCACCATGGGATATGGGAAGTGGGAAACACTCCTGAAGCCCCAGCTCCCGCTTCACTTTCTTCACTGTCTCCTCTTCAACCACTACCTGGTACGTACTAGACGCAGAGTGGATGTGCACCTTTAATAAGCCATGTTTGGTATTTTAAAAGAGGTATTATGTCAAATTTGAGATGATTCCCTCACCTGACAGGTGCCCCTCTGCCTTGGGCGGGACGCAGCAGAACAGTAATTGTGCTCTCTGTCTCGCTGAGAGGGGATGGCATGTCCCCATAATCAAACGTGGGAGCTGAGGACACACAGAAACATACGTATATGTCATAACATAACATATATAGACACAAGATTTTGTTTAAATACAGTCACTACTTCTTTCTACTTCAACATGATCAGCTCCTCAACGTCTTGTGAAACTGACAGATCTGTAAAAGCCATCCCTTTCTCTGCACAAATGCTTATGTACCCAATATCTCAGACCCGTGCACTCCGTACATCATTTGAATTTTCCATCTAGTTGTTCTGGATAGAAATCCTATTAAAGTCATGGGTGAGAAGCTAAACTGAATGGGTTTTTCAAAGGATTTGGTTTAAGACCTGCTCCTCCCTGGAAATGTGCCAGCACATTTCTCTTAAATAGCAGTTGTCAATTGGTGAAGGGGAAGGAGAGCAGATTATTCAAGAGGAATCAATGATTATCATATTAAAAACCAGCTTTGCCGTTACATCAGCAAAAAAAGAGCTGACATCGTTAAGGATAACTGAATGTGCATTTGTTGACGTTTAAGGTCTATTGCGGTTTGTAGAAATAAGAAATAATAATAATAATAATAATAATAATAATAATAATAGGGCTTGGTGCCTGCTGCCAAACAGACTCTGTCTGAAGGATGATTGTGTATCAACCATGGCGGCGAGCACGCTTGAATGTATGTGCATGTGTGTGTGTGCGAATGAGGAAGTGTGTGTGGTTTAGATACTAGTGAGAGTTGCTGGAAGATGCTGACAGTAGTAGCTCTTGAAGGTGTTCAGTGTTTGCTAGCTGTCGGTGCAGATTTGAGAGACGCTCAGTGTAAGTGAACGTTCTGCACCGTGGGCCAGTGAAGGAGGTTGAGGATGATTTGCAAAGATTTTGGGCTCCATCTGCAGTGTGGCTTTGTGCCAATGCTTCGCCTGGCATCCAGCTAGTAAGCAGTGATTGTGCACTAAATATTTAATTAAACCAACCTGGCCTCTCTGTAAAGACATAGATAGAAGGAGTGAATAAATGTGTGAGCGGGACAGGGCGGGTAGTGGCTGTGTTCCTTAGAGGTGTAATCCCATCCCTTAACAAGAGCAAATGCATCATTAAATGGAAATAGAACCACAGAAGCTGGATTTCTATCACCAGTAATAAGCTCTGAGACTCTCGGAGGTGACATTCTGGTCCCAAGAATGTGCTGCATCTTTCTTTATACACAACACACAGCAGTTTGTTATGTTTGTGGTGTTTCTCTGCTTCCTACAAGTTAATTTATGTCCTGAGGACTGTGAGATGACAGTGTGTCACCGGTTTAGAGGGGCAAATGGAAAATAGAGCTTTCACTCTGGGAGCAGTAGTTTTGCCTCTACAAGAGAAGAAAGACTCTGAGGTCAAAAGAGAGAAAACCCAGATTCTAATTATAGCAGTGGGTGAAGTTTGGTGTTGTACATGCATACAGCAGTGATAGGCAGTAATGGCACAGAGAGCGCCCTTTGACATGGTGACAGGCAGTGTCCCCACTGTCTCCATCAGTGCTAATACCTGAGATGTTAGTAGTGATTTCAGTGAGGGCAGTCTGGCCAAAGCCTTTGGCTGTGCGGGCTCGAACTGAGATTAGGTAAGTCGTTCCCGGGTGGAGGTTGGAGAACATGTGGTATGTCTCATTCTTCAGCTTGGAGACAGTTCTTCTTGGTCCTGGGACATTGATGCCTGGATCGGATGACTCAATACTCTGGTAACTGATCTGTTGGGGGGGGAAAAAGAGATGTTTTCAGGCTAATATCCTAAAAACCAGAGTCCCCTTAGCACTGATTTTATGCTTGGTTAGCTACTAAAAATTTAATTTCTAATTAATTTTGGAGAAGCATGACGATCAGTAGAGGACATTAACGGAGTAATAGTTCTGTCGTGAGGAGTAATTCTAATGTTTCATTGATATGTTTCACTTCACTCAGAAATGAATTGGCTTCTCGAAATCAATGTGCTAATTGCTAATGTGGGTTTATAGGATTAGATGAAAAGGACTTGACCGGCATTGTAACTTAAGTCAAAGTCATAAAAGCGACCTGGAGTTTTTTGAAGAGTACTGTGAGTGTTAAATGATTTTCTCAGTAAGTAATGAAAGGCCACAGATTGAGGACATGGTACAAAGCAAATTCAAGTGTCTAAATCAATAGCATTAAGTGTTTGTGAGTTCAATTAACACTCGAAAATGTCTGTGCATAAGAGTCCTTTAAAAGTGAAATCTTTTATGAAGTTTTTTTCTGGAGAGGTAATTTGCCTTCCCTGCAAGGCGCTCTCATGAGAATTTGCACTTATACTCTTTAAAATAGTGGAGAGCTTAATGAGGTGACCTTACTGCTACCAGGAAAGAGTGAACATACATAAGATTTACCACATCAGTGCTAGAAGAGAGCCACTCCAGGGAAGGAATTAACACACACTCATATGCTCATATGTGTGTAATAAAATCACACATGTATGCGACTCACACACAGAAGGTGCCACTCAAACCAAAGGCTTTAGCTGTTTATCATAACAACTTAATTCCCACTTATGCCTCCTCAGTTTGAAGATAGATTTATGAGCCATTCGGTGACTAAACACAAACATCTGGGTTTCCCCTACAAAGGCCGACATAAAAGATGCCCCACGGCGTACAGAACAGCATGGAGGACTTGCAGGACAGCATGGCGGTTGATGGGCTCCGGCAGACTGGTCAAAGGTTTAATCTGAGAGAAAAAACGAGGATTTGTACAGCTCTGTGTACAGTTTCCTCAGTCAGCCAAAAGAGATCAACACACAACAGAGAAAAAAAATCCAGTGCAGCCTCCACTTTATATGTCAAATCCTATTTAATAATGTCCTTGAGGCGACATTGTTAGAGAGGCCAAGGAGAGAAGGCTTGAGGAAATGTAGGCAGGCGTACCGATGGCTTACCACAGACATAGGGTGGGCAGTAAATCCAAATTCATTGTCCTTCGGAATCTGTGGACTACAGTGCAACAGATGCACATGAGTCATCTATTAACGACAAGGGGCTCCAATCTAATGGCACAGAACTACGTTAGACGATAGGCCATGTGCATAAGGTCAGTGAGAGCATACGCAGGCAACGCCTCTGTTTTCATTCAAACAGATATAATGCATCGTGTTATTAAGGGTTGGCTGAAGTTTAAGATGAAGTGGTTAGGTGATTAAGCACATAACTGCATTAGCCAATCACTGTGGTACGAGAAGGAAATGACTCACCAAATAGAGAGGAAAATATTTTTGCAGGTTATTATCGTTTTATTTGCAAGTGTGGAGTGAGTGTTATAAATGTATTGTCTACAGTATGGCCTATAGTTAAACAACAAAGTGCTAGGATCATATACATGTAGGCCTACATAATACAGCTGCTGACAATCCAACACTCTGATCACAACATCCATTTAGTAGCTGTTCTGGTGCTTTTTGTCAAATTCCACGCCTTCCTCTCAGCAGATGGAATTTGCCCAGATGTCACAGAAGCACAGATGTTCAACTTGTTTTTTTGCACAGTTAATGAACTTTTCATCAGTGACGGCTTTTAAAGTGAGATTCATTCTAATTTAAATTGGAAAACAAACATTTTAAACAGCGAGTGTCGAATGATAGTTTAGCAACAGTGACCCTGACGCAGGTAAAACTGGCATGAAAAGCATTGGATTTCTCACATTTAAAGCAGCACACATAATCCATTCCATTTGAATGGATTACGTGTTTATCTTCTCTAACCTAAACTGCAAGACTAGAGCAGTTGCATATCTGGCTAGTTTACTACTGACTATAGTAACTTCATTAAGCCTTTCTCCTAAGCGTGGCCCCTCTAGGAAAAGGATAGCATTAGCTCTTACATGTAAGGCTTAGACTCCAAAACTTACCATTGGGGTTCAAAGGCACATTTTGTCAAAATCATGACATTTATTATAGACAGAAAATATCAACAGATTTTCACATTTCTGATGACCATGAATGAATCATGTGTGACTAACCCTTGATTGAGGAAGTATAACTAAATCAAATTTAGATTAGATTTAGATTTTTTTTTTAATCTATAGCCTACTGCTTTATTCCTCATTGTTATATATATATATATATATATATATATATATATATATATATATAACCACATAGTATTAACCCACTGGAAAACAAATAGTAAAATTCTGCCCTCCACAGTGTAACTGAGAGGAATGGTCAACATTTACTGAACTGCAGGCTCTTTTAACACAGAGCAGAGAGGAGAGGACTGTTTTATAATATTGATTTTATTACTTGTGGATAGTTGGAAAAATGTTACATACATAAATTCCTTGTTTTAATTTCGTAAAATAAATTATCAAGGTAGTTTTTTTTTTTTACAAATTGTACATGTATACCAGTAATGAAGCAAAATGAATCTTTTGCTAATTACAAATTATTATGATTCCTATTTTTTTGCATTTCCATGGCAACAATTTGGAGATGGACTTGGCCTCAAATGAGGTTAAGGTTCTTTCCAGAGTGAATGTGTCTCTATGGGCTCACCTCATACTGGGTAATGAGACCATTCGGCTCAAGTGGCTCCTCCCACTTCAGGAAGATCATGTCATCCAGTGGGGTGAAGGTGAGCGACTCTGGTGCTATGCCTCCGGGAACTAGAAAGAGATTGTAAGAACAAGCATTTGTCGGGGAAATTGAAGCGGTAATCCCACAGTGAGCCTCTCCTGTCAGTATCACAGAAATGAATGTCTCAGTGGCACAGACCAAGTACCACACGAGACACTGAGACAACCAGGGAGCAGCATCCAGACAACATCAGATAAAGACAATTCAATTTATGAAGTGCATCAAATAACCACTGCACAGCCAAGACAAAGAAAATACAAGCAGCGGATTATAATTATATATCAATCAATAAAGTTGAAATTAATTGATGAGTATGTCTGACGCGTGCTGGTAAACATGTTTCTGAATGGCAGTAAGAGGACTATGAATGCCAAATGCTCAATTTTAGACTGTGTTAACAGTTTTTTGGGCCATTTGGTTGCAGCCTGAGTCCCTATGGTCTATGTGAGCGCTGTAAAGAGAAAGACTGTTATGTGAGATTCAAGCCTCAGGCTAAAGTAAGAGCCAAACAGCTGAGTCGACTGTTATTTTTGAATTGAGTTAGTCTGGAGGACAGAGTTGCTTATTAAGGCTTTTTGGGGGAAAAAAAGCCTTCATAATTGACTTAGACAGTATGTATATATATATTTATCTTTTAACATTTCAAAAAACTCTCCTGCTCTCCTACTTTGTCACTCTCTCTTCTTTTTTTTATCATTCTCTATCTATATCTCCCTCTGAAAAATCTTATTTTATGGCAGAAATCATTCATCCCCCGGCCTCCATGCAGACGATGTGCTACAGCACAAAAGGAGATAAGAAATAAGCACAAAATCCTATCTCAGGGTTGCCAGAGTCTCAGATATAGTGTTTTCTCTTTCATGCTATTTTCATCTGGAAATAAAAAGATCTTATGTAATGCTGATTCAGCCCCAGTCTGATGGTCATCCTATTAAAAGAAGGCGGAGGAGCTGGAGTGTCTGAAGTGTTAATGTTTGGAGAAGAGTGGAATGTCACACACGGTCCTTTAACTTGAAAAACTTGACTGGATGTATGTTATGGTCCTTAAAACCTCATCAGGTACAAACATTTTTGTTCCTGAGTTTACTCTTGTCTCGTTCACGGTTCATTCCTGCAAACTGAAGGTGTGCCTTAGCCTTAACAGCTGAAATGCTAATGTTTTAAACATTTTATTTGTGTATTCTAACCATCTGTAGTGTGCTTTATGTTGGAAAACACCTAAAAAAACCATCTGAGCACAAGCTAAACATGATAAATATAATTCTATAATTCTGATCTGGACAGTCTCCTTTCTGATGTTTACAATGACAATAGTTAAACAATTCGAAATATTCTGGTACATTTATAATAACACATTCCTCCAAAACAGCAATTTAAAGGGATCCATGTGATGTGACCCTAATTTTAAGACCCAATAATGAATTAAGGGTTTATAAACTTCTGTTTTTATAAAATATGTTTCAGATTCAACTTGATGATCACTTTTGAAGCAGGAGTTCTCGGTGCTGTTTACTAGCATTACTTAATACCGACAGATGTTTCTATTCTACAAGATTAAAAGAAACACATCTCTGTGTGACACAACTGAACAGCACCAAAAACTACATCCCCCAAAAGTTTAATTAACACCTCTCTGAAACATAGTCAACAAAAACAGACCATAATTATCTATTACACCTTTAATGAAGGGAGGTTTAATTGAAGGGCTGTTGTATTAGACTACATTAGTTTTAGATAGGTGTGCTTGATTAATTCATTCATACACTCTGCTTATTTCACTCAGTTTAGACTATATTTTCTAATAATTTCACAAAGCAAATAAACACTTAAACCAAAACAATTGATACACCTTACATGATCAAATCTTTGTCTTATAATGACAACATACTGCAGGTATTATTCAGATAATACAATAAAAGTGTATATTCATGTTCAGGTGGTTATTTATCTCAAAATGTTTGCCATTTTGCCACTTTCTATTTTTTCTCTCCTCTGTTTCCATACTGTCTCCTCTGTAATCTCCCCCTGAGACTTACTGTCCTCCTCTGTCTGGAAGGTGACCTCTCTGCCCTCTTTCTTCCCCTCTGGGTTGGCCAGTGACAGACGGACATGGATGCTGTGGTAGGGTGGCAGATCACGCAGCGTGAAGCGCGAGGCATTGTGCTCCACCGCCAGGCACTCGCGAACGGTGGTGTTATGGCCTCCACCACCTCCCGCTGTGGTGTAGCGGTAGCACAGGGACACTGAGTAGGTGTGGCAGCGTGTCAAGTTGAACGCCAAATTCTCCCACTGCAGGGACAACTGCCTGGATTGGATATCTGTGACAGTGAGGCCCCGCAATGCACGCATTGGCTCTGTGAGGATGATTGAAGAAGACAGGGAAGAACAGAAAATGGTGTCATTCGGAAAGGTTTATTTACAAAAAACAAGAAAAGGCACAACAGGCTTGAATTTTATAAAATGAAAACACAGGTAATTCTTTTTTATTGTGAAGTATTTTAGTTCAGAACTAAGAACTTTTCAGTCGATCCCCTTCTACATGCCGCCATATTGCTTGCTGCAACATGGAGGTCAACATTTTGCTGCCAGCACAAAACGCCCACATTCCCCATGGCAGAGCAGGAATTGTGCTAATTAATTGGACAGGCTGCGGGTTGCTGTCGCAGTCCCAGCAGTCCCTGCCTCCATATCGCAGAGCACATTGACTCTCCAGTAGTTACACTTCTTTGCCCTGAGGTTTAATCCACTCACAAAAATCTCAGTGCTATACAAGGGCATTCACTTCCACTGGTCACTTTTATTGCTGGGTCATCGGGATGAACTGTCGCATATTTTTAGAAGGCACCAGGTTAATTCTGGTCACTGCCGGGTTAACCCTGACTTTCTCTGACTCGGATTAAAAGAACAACAGCTCTGTATTTGATATCCTCCTCAAGCATAATGGCTGGCTGAAAGATACAGAGAGCCTTTTTACACAGAGGCACAGACCAGCCTGTGTTCAGGAGGACCTCTGGAACTGAGGAGAGTCTGAATTAAGACAAGGACATCCTCACTATCAATGGAGGCATTTATCTGCGGCCATTATTAACACAATCAATGCCTTCATCAAGCAATACGCTACATAATGTATTGAATTTCTATATTCTTTTAAGAGGGCATATTGAGTAATGATCCATGGAGGCGGGGAATGACAGCAGAGATATGGGGTACAGGGAGAGATTAGTACATATTTGAGGTTACTGGCCAAGGTCTTCATTCCTTCACTGACTCGGTGGGATACTCACGGCATCACGGATTAGTGTAGGGAGCTTAAATAAGGAATTATAATTCATCACTGAGCAGGGGCTAATGCACTGAAACAAGAATTATCCAACAATGTATTAGAAATATACTCTTAGTTGTACAAGGACACACTAACACAGATGAGCACAGATGTGTTGTATAAAATCATTATTTTGCCTTGTCTCTTTGTCGCTCTCTTTTTCCCTCATCCGTTCTATACATGTACACATGTTCAAATACACATGAATTTGCATGCTGACATTATGAAATACAATAACACTCTGTGCATTTTCTTATTCACCGTAGCCCAGCAATTCTTTTTCAGTGAAATTTTATGACACTTCCGATTCACACTGAGGCCTCTGCTGTCACCGCCTTTCTCTTTTGATTTGCTGTCTGGCATCTCATGCTAGATGGAAATATGACCAGAGCATTGATCTGAATCGACTAATATGATGACAGATGAAACGGTGGCCACGGTAATCATAAAGTAGTGGACTATACACCCAGCAAGCAATATTAATGTTCAATTGTTCAGTGTGATTGAAGATTATCTTAATGGTGCAATTGATAGTCTGCACGGTCTGAGAGCTAAATAAAGAGAGGCATTTAACTGCTGAGTTGATGACAGTCCAACCAAAGAGGCCACAGTGTGCACATTGTGCGATTTCTCAAAGTGGAAGTTTGTGCCAACCCCTTCCTCTTCCCTCATCTTATTCGTCTAAATGCTACGGGCACCCATTCTTTGGCACCCTGTGGTGTGAAAACTGCAGCCACCCCAACATCGCTCAAAGCTCAGAGCACCATGTTGATCCTCGGTGATTGGAAGTTAGAGTGTATCTACCTTAAACGTGTGACATTGGACATCAGCAGGACAGAGCAGAGCTGCCTTTGATTGCATGCATCCATGGAGGGGATCTGGACTGAAAACTACTTTAGTGCAGACATTTACCCATATGCTCCAAAACCCAAGTGCAACCACCAGCACCCTAGATGTCAACATATAGGGAATTCTGGCACAGAATGGAGGACATGATAAATGACATGCCAAGAAAGGCAAAGCGCTTGTGTGCTTAATGTGCCTAATTTTAGTCAGGCTGCTGTGTTGCTCCCTCTAACAGACAATGACCATCAAAGGCAGGGGCTTTCCAGAAAGTTCAGTGACCCAACAGCAGGTGGAAGCCCATTAACGTAGTTTGGGGACCACCTGGAGAACAAATGTTCCCCGCTCCTCTCTGATTTACTTGAGGGGCTTCAAGCTGTGCTAATGCAGCGTGCTGATAATCACAGCAATGGCTCATCAAGCACACCTGGATGGCCATCAGAGCCAGCCGGAGGCCATGTTCACATTCACGGCCATTAGTTTCACAGCAACCGCACGAGGACAGCCCGGCTCCACAAGGACTTGTATGTGTGCATTGAAGTCAGGTAGCCAACACGTTTGGGAAAGAGGGGAATCATCAGCATGACTATGGAAGAGTGAGATTAGCCATGGTGGCAAGACACAGGTTCTAGATAGGTAATAGAAAGGCGGTCCAAATATCCCTTCTGTTCACTGCATAGTTACCACGTCCCTGAAATCACCACAACCCCACCATCCATTTCCTCTTGCTTAAAGCTAATCAGGCCAACAGCAAAGGGGGTAATCAGGATTCAGAGGTGGAATGTAGGATCAGTAGGGGTGGTGTATACCAGATGGTTTGGAGGTTTGGTCGGGGGAGCCCTGTGAACCAGGAGGTGATTAGAATCTCCTGCAGGGTCAAGAAGGTGGAATACACCAGGCGGAGGAGGTTTCCATTGTCGCAGGTGACTGTAAAGCGTTAACCACATCAACACCACGCAGGTAAGAACCGTGAGCACAGGAGTCCATCAGACGCAGCCGTCCAACAGAACTAATTCAACCATCAGTCAATCACAGTTTTCCAGCTACCAAAGAACAAATCACAACAGTCTAGCAAAATGAATTTCACCTATACTTTGTCAAGATTGAACTAATAGCGTATCTTAATACCCTGTTTAACAGCTCAGCAAACACAACAGTATTACTTATCCCCCACATGGTTGCACAAGCTAATGTCACAGTGGTTGAAATGTAAATGTATCATTAAAGGCTCAGTTGTGTGACTTTACTGATACCAGCGACTATTTCAGTAATTTCTGCACACTGTGAATTCTCTCTCGCCTCACCTCTTGCATATTCACTCTTCTCTTTTTTCCTGTTTCACGATCTCACTTTGAAAAACTACCCTCGCTCCCACACACACACTCCCACACTGCAGCTTTCTCTCTACTCTTCCCTCTCTTGCTATCAACCTTTTTTTGTCAAAATGTTTCTATTGTGAATTTTCAACGTCTTTTGAGCCGGGGTGGGGTGTGCAGCACGGATTTTTGGGGGGGTGGGGGGGCGGCAAGCTCACTCATGGATCCTGATGAATGAGGGGTGTCGTTGGCTTTTGGGAGAGGAGAGTAGATTTAATATGTCATTGGAGAGGGAACCAGGAGGCTCTACTGGAGCAACGCAGGGAGATATATGAGGGATGGAATGTGGCAGGAAGAGACCGTTGGGCATATAAAAGAGTGATGACCATAGAAGGCACAAATCCACAGACTGCCTTTGGGTAACACAAAGCTCTGCGTATCGTGTGTCTGCACACATTGCAGATGCTGGCAGTAATAATGAAGGCCTGCATCTTGGTGGGTGCAACTCTTTGTACTATATATGTGTAAATCTATTTAACAGTAAGCATGGAGGTGGCCTGCTGAAGTCCTGCTCTTCTCCCTGGGTGCTCTGTCTTAGTGGTGTTTGGTGGGCAGCCAGTACAAAAAGCTCAATAGAAAACTAAAATGAAATCAAATAAAAATGATTCAAATCTAAATGTGGTGTTTTACTGGAATGTCAGCTTTTACAGTAGCTTAAGGGAGAAGTGACGAATTAGCATGGAGATACTAACAAAGAGGAAGCACAATGAGTCTATTATCAAATGAGCTGAGTGACAAAACATTGATGAGAAAAGAATTGTAGTCTTTTTATTATGTCTGTCACTTATCAAGGAAAAACATCAGACAACGGATGATTCCAGGTTGTCTGATGTAAAGATTTGTTGTTTTAACCTGTAATAAAAATATCTTCTGGTTTAATGTTTAAATGAGAACATAATCTGCAGGTTAATAAAAATTATTAGTTGCAGCTCCACAAACCAATCAAGAATATTCCAAGTCATTCAGATAGTATGTTGTAGTGTGATTGCTGTGTCCACTGGGTCCACAAGTCACCAACAATTTCTTGCCCATTTATTTGTTACTTGCCAAATAAAAATTCTCTCCTCTTCAGTAGATAAACCCGCTTTAAGATAGCTACTGTCGTCAGCCAGCTCTTATCTTTTAAATAACCGTTAAACCAATATTGCCACGGTGGCAGCAAGAAATTCTCCCTTTCAGTCTCTTCAGCTTCAGAGTTCTGAGAACGCCTCTGTTAGCAAACGTGCCTTTACTCAACAGATAAATATATGCAGTAAGTGTGTTGGAACTTCTCAGCTCCTCTCTGTTTGAATTTTAGCAGATAAGCATGACAGATGCAACACCCTTACTGTCAGACTCTTTGAAGTTATGGTGTGTGGCCTGATGGGCATGCTGACTTTGAGCTGTGGATTTTTCATTAAGTGCAAAAAAGACATATTTATCTATAGGTATAATTTTAATCGAGATTGAAAGTATATGTCTATGCAATTTAGAAAATACCAGAGCAGGTTTGTGGTTTCTACTGAACAGCCAGCCGCTCAACAAACTATGTTCCCTTAGCAAAGGTTCTGGGGCAATGCATCACCTAAACATTGCACACTGTATTTTCCCTAAGCACTATAATGTTGTGTAATGGTTCCTTTTAGTGGGTTGTCTCTGCCCATTATAAAAGGAGACAAACAACAATCAGCAAACAGGAAAAGCATTAACAGCCTGCAAAAAACATGACACCGTACAACAAAATTCAGATATAACTACAAATTACTGTCATAGATATAGCATAAGTGATATTGTAAACATTACAGAGCAAAACAAATACCATATGGATAAAAGCTGGTGGGTGGTGTGTATTCATTGCAGCCAGAGCCACTGGCCAATAGCAATTTAAAATGAATTAAAATCCTATGCTATATGAATGAGAGAGTATTTGATGATGATAGTTATGGATATGCTTAAGTGCTGTAATACATTAGGGCAGTGGCTCCCAACCTGGGGGTCTCAAGATGAATCCAAGGGGTCACATTAGAGCGATAAGAAGGAAAAAAGACATTCTATTTGTTCTCTTTTGTTCTTTATGTATTTCTTTATGACTTTTTCCATTTTTGTTGCTTGTGAAATAAATGATGCTATTATTTTACACTTAGTACTCTAAGACCGTAATATGTCATAGCAATCCTTCATTTTAAGGTGCCACTAGCCAAAAATGTTTGGAACCACTCCATTAGGTGCCTACACCTAAAAAATACTAATGTTGAACTGGCAATAAAGTACCCAATCTGGAATCTAGTTGTAGCTCACCTGCACACTTAGTCCTGCTCACAAGAGGCGGTCCAGGAGGGCCAGTTCCCCCCTCTCCAGGACGAGTCAAAAGCACACTGATGTGGTACTCTGTGTCTGGATCCAGGTGCCACAGCTTATAGGTGACCATGTTGACTCCATGCACCTCTGACCAGGGAGACTGGCTGGCACGGTACTCAATCTCCTTCCTGATAATGGGGCCATCGCCCAGGATGGAGTTGGTGTTGAGCTGGATGATCAGGTACGTGGAGCCAGCGCGCAGCAGTTGGGGTGGCGCAATAGGTGATGGAGGTACTGGGAGAAGAAATGAAAAGCGGTGTTTTTAATTTTCTTGTTCAAATACATTTATATTGGTCGAAGCATTTGCTGGGGAATCCATATGCACCGCTGCACAATACAAGGATGTATAACTGAGATACTTATTTTGTTAATCAGTTGTATCAAAGCAGATTTCTCAGTATGTTAAAGCCCTCTGAGTGTTAAATGAGTCCCCAGAGACTGTGGGATGTTAGCAGGTCAAACTGTGTTCAAATAGCAGATTAGTCATACTTGTTAAGAAGACATTCAGAGCCCTTCATACTTTTGAGGAGAGCAGTGAGTGAAAAACAGCTGTGCATTTAGTGCTTTGGATTTGTGATATGATCTTTGTACCTGAGGAATGAAGTACAGTCCATAGTTATCTCTGAGACTTCTGTCTCTGGTTGCCATAGCAAGGATTAATTGCAGAGCCCATCGGTCAAATGTTACTAAGTGGCAGATCCAAGAGACTGAACAATTACATGGGCAACACTGTGAGGGAGGGAAGGGAATGCAAAAGAAAAAATAAGGACAAAGCATGAAAAGAGATCAGCGTTAGATCTGTGGCTGTGACTAATCCCTCACTCCCACAGTGGTGCCCCTGTCCATTATGACCCTGCTCTCTGTAGGATTTTAACATTTCCAGAACCTCACCTCTACTGTGAACTGCTTCCCTTTACCTTGACTTAGCCTGCAGCAGCTCATCTTTGGGCTGTCAAGGACTGGATCCGTTATAAAAAAGGACAAATTTAGGCCTCAGGCAAGCAGCCATTGGGGTCAAATTTAAAGCATTTAATGAAAATTCTTTCACAGTTCACGGCTCAAGAGTTTTTTCTCTTCATTTATTTTGTTTATTTGATACTTTTTCAGTTTATTATTAGATGCTGTTTTCACTGTTTCCCTCGGTTCACAGAGCCATTTTCAAACTAAGCATTGCTCTCAGTGCTACTTTTCTGTTTAATTAAGGACTTTTTCATACTGAGATTTATGCCTTATAGCAGGCTGAACAGCCCTGAAAACGCAGCTTCAAATGTGCTCAGGATCAAAATATAATTACAGCAGCTGAGCAGCGTTGAGTTGGGGCTGGGCAAATTGGGGAGGAGGAAAAAGGGGAAAAAAAGGAGGAGGATGAAAAAAGGAAGAGGGAGACAAATGAGAAATACAGGAGGGTCCATCAGCAGAACTGTCTGGACTAAAATTATCATTAAACCTTGAAGTTATGTCTCTAATTCACACAGTACAATGCCTGAGTGGGAATTAGCACAATGTTATTCAACCTAAATTTCAGTGATTGGGTCATTATGTGGCTTCTGAAGAGCTTGATGACAAGCCGATCGTTTGAATGAGGTGTGTTGAAGGAGGAAAACACCTAAAACATGAAGGGCAGAGGGTTCCCAGGACCAGGATAGAAAAACAGTCAGCATGTCTGAGCCTTTGTGAACTTCATTTAGACAACATAGATATTTCCAAAGATTGATTGCTCCATTACAGGCCCTGTGAGTAGGATTTATGGGCTGAAATGCTATGTAATATTTAGCGCCTGAGCACAAAATGGTGCGATTACCCTACAGGAACTGTTTGGATCCCTATTATCTATAAAGTTATATTGCATTTTTGAGAGATTATATGTGGTCAAAAACTCATGCATGTTTGCACACATATCAGCTGTGGTAAAAATGTAGGATTTTGGTCAAGGGCATTGTACAAAGGCTCGCCAGGGCCATGGTAAGTTTTACCTGCATGTCAAGTTTTACCTGCATGTACGAAAATCAAACCCACACACAACACCGGCTCTTTTGAAATGGATGATACAGAGTAGAGGAGAGAAACCGAGATAGCATCGTGACCATTGGGCCACTATGGTTTTAGCCTGCAGTCCAACCTCAGCACATTGCTGATGTGCACAAATGTCCCCAACACAACAAAAAAGGATAATAATAAGAAAATACAGGCCCATACAAGGACTGTGGAGATACCACCACACACTCTAGTGGGCCATAAGTGATGATTGAGAGGTGATGCTGACACTTCAGCTACGCACAATATTTTGACATTATTTTAGTACATTTGGAAATACATCCAGACATGTAGTGACATTTATAGGTATGCACTCTCTGAGTGGCCTTCATTATGTGGACATATTGCTGTTCTCTAAGGGGCAAGAACAGAGCTTTATCGTGAGTCTTAAATGCAATCTACAGCGCTGAAATGAGTGGATCCAACTAATTAAGAGGATGATGAAGCTTCTCTTAAACATTTTATGGTTACAGGTAGTTGACTTGAACATGTCTTACAGAAAGCCATCATATGTACTCGTGGAGGAGAATGAGCTGTGCCAAAAATAATGTCTTTGTCAAGATTTTTTTTTAAGTTAGGAAAGCAACAACCACATGATGATACTTAAAGTGGTTGCTAAGAGTCTGAGCATACCAAATGCGATTTCATGGCCTTCTACTCACTGCCTTATTTACTGCCAGTGCTGGTGTAAGGATTTAATTTGGCAGAAGGGTTCCATTTTGTCCAGTTGTCCTGTCACAATACAGAATCAAAGGGACTTCATTCATGCTTTACCAAAACAAAATGAGTCTACGGCCATGCTAGCAGATCTGTGAGGCTATCACAACATGTTAACATCACTATCTTAGTTTAGCATATATGGATGCTAATATTTGTTAACTAGACCTGAGGAAAGCCAAAAAAAATCAAAGTCACCCAGGGCTGTCACAATCATGAAATTTTAGCTGACGACTGTCACACAAATAACTGCAATCAATTATCTGATTGTCTTAACGTTATAGTATCCATCTAATCACAGTGTAGTATTACACATACACCGTATAAATAAGAAGAGTCATTTACTGGCTGTGTCAAGTTTATAATTAGACTTGTCTGAAAGCCTCAGTAGCAAATTGCCTAGATGGACCTGCAGCTGCAGCTGTCTGCAGCGAATTGGTGAGGTGGTGGATTCTCAGATGTTTTTCTCAGATTTGTGGTATTTGACAAATTGCCTCCTCCAGCTTATTGGGCTTGCCTATTTCATTTGACAGAAAACCAAAATGTTCCCACAGCGGTGCTCTGGTATTTGGCCTTGCCACTAAATGATGCATGATGTCCACAATAGATGCTCATCTTAAACAGGAGCGCCTTGAGAGATACACAGTCGGTGGCGCTGAAGGCGAATTTAATTCTCCAATCAAAGCCGAATAAGTACAACCAGAAGACATCATTAACAAGGGCCAGTCACTCTACAAATGGTGGGAAACGATGTGGAAATAGAGATGTACATGCAGATGTTTTTATACAGATGAATGGAAGTGATTCTATTGATTCTGCATAATAATTAATATGTCAATTCCCCATCCGAAAGTTATTAGCTATTTAGGTTTGGACCAAAGTGATACCCCGACTGATGCTTCTATCCATAGAGCCATGCAGCACTGCTAAAATACATTTTTGACACTAACTCTCTTGCATCAGTCAGTTTGAAAAAATCTAATAAGCACAGAAGAAGCACATCATTTTCCCCTGTCTCATCTTTTCTTTCTTTTGCTGAGTACTGGAGTTTGTTAGGCCATCAAACCATCCCACAGCCATGTCATTAATACGCTGTCAAAGTGGTGTCAGGCTGTGGGGTTGGAGTGAGTAATGGGAGTGAGGTCACCATCTGTGGTACATGATATGACAGGGGCTGCGGGAGTCCAAGTCAAGTGAACAGCTTTTTGACATAGATCTGAAGAACTGAGTGTGGCAGCCTATTTGACAAGTCCAGGTCAGAAAACAACACATCAGGGAGGTTGTGTTTGCCGTCCAAAGAGCCTTTGTGTGTTTTCCAGCACCGGACAATTTGTGGTAGAGTTTTATGGAGATCAATTTGAAATAGGTGTCTACAATTTCAACCATCATACACAAACAATGTCATATGGGTAATTTTAAATGCTTTAAACGCTAGTGGCTATCGTCGCTTGTTGTGATCAATTTCATGTTCAACCCTCATTTGGATCACGCACAGTAAACTGCTGTGACTGAGAACAACGAGAAAAGAAAGAGGGAGAGAGACCAAAAGAGAACAATAGGAGACAAAGAAAAGAGAGCATTTTACCTTTGACGACGAGTTCAGCAAAGTTTGAGACCCCAGAGCCCTTTGGGGACTGAGTGACACAGCGGTAAAGGTCTTGATCTGTTCGCTGGACGCTGTCTAGTTGGAAGGATACCACAAAGCGCCGGTGACTCAAGTGCTTGACAGACGCCGTTGTTAAAATATCCCCATTGTGTCTCTGGAAAGCAGGAAAAGACAGGTTCAGAGAAAACAGGAGAGGTTATCATATCCCCCCCCCCTCTCTCTCGCTCGCTCTCTCTCTCTCTCCCTCACACACAAACACACACACACACACACACACACAGGTATATGTCATCTCTTATCGAGTATCATGTGTAATAGCTACACACAAAGACAGTCTACTTATTCACATACACACACACACACACACACACACACACACAGTTGTTGAAAAAGAATAGTTGAAGTTGAAGCAGCAAAGGCCAAGATGTTATGAGCATGAGGCAAGGTCCCAAACCCTGAATCCTACACTTCCCATAATGCAACTCCACACAGTTTCCTCATTAGACCCTGCCTGCTGGTAACACACAGCCCCAGTTTATAACGGCCGTCTTCACAGCCACAGAAGAAATTATACAACTGTTTTCAAACAGTAGGCTACATAACATTCAACATGTCAGCTGACCTTAACTGTACATGTAAATGTAATGAATGGACTCTGAGCAGCCGCCTTTTCAAAAAATGACTACATTTATTAATTTAAACAGTTTCGTATAAAATATTGGCTATGAAAAGATGTGAAAAACTCTCTGGAGATATCTAGACACAAAAAGGATTTATGCTGACAGTGTGGATCTTTATATTGTATGAAATACACGTAGTTACTGAAGCAGTTATTGAAGTCGAACTAGAAGTCGTTCTTCCATAAGACCTGTTCCCAAAATATTTGTATGAGTACTTGTGTTTTATGTTATGATCATTTGTATAGAGCCAGTTGAAAAATGTATTTGTATTGTTCCAAAGTACAAGTGTATATTCTCTTTAATTTTCTTTCATTCCTTTCTTTTCCGCTGTCTTGTTTTTATATTTTGCTCTGTATTAACCTAGTCATATTAGCATTATTCAAAGCAGTAATTTTGTATATGTGGTAAATGTTTGTATATTTTTTATTTTAAAAATGCAGATGCACACACTGCCCAACCTCCTCTTTGACACAGAAAGACTTGTTACCTTTTATCTACTATGGACCTTGTATGCAGTTATTGTCCAATGAACACTAAGGACACTAAGCTATTAATGTAACAAAATACATTTTAAAAATTGCTATCTGGGTTGGATCTTATTAAAAAGAACAATTGTCCAATTGTGTGCAATTTAATCAAAATGACACGGCCATCTTTTTGATTTAATCGCACAATAGGACAATCAGACAGGCTTTAATAAAAACAAATGAAATCTAGTTAAAATAATGGTGATTATGGGGGTAATACACGTCATGAGTGCCGTCCCTTAATGGTGCCCATCTACAACCACATCCTCAGTGTGCAGCGTTAGTGAAACAGAGGATTTAACTGCTCAGCAGTTAAACCTGGGAGGCACATGGCCCTAATGTATTAAGGTTTAATCAGTTTAGCAAATAGGTTAATGGATTAGAAGCAGCATGTAGACTTTGTGTTTTGGTGTAAAATAGAAAAATGGTAGAAATGGCTGTGAGGCAATTATCTTATTATTTTATCATAAAGCAGAGGATGTCAAAGACTAAAAGTGAGTTAAGGCAGAAAGTGAGATACAGAGAGAAATGATGATAGTAAAAAAAAAAAAACAGAGAGAGGCTGATTCGAACTAATGTTGTGTGATGCACCACACTGTTGCACCATGAGAGGAAATTCTCACATTGTTCCACACCATTAAAACCACTAGCATCTGTGAAGTCCACGCAGTCTCAACAAAACCTACTGAATCTGACATTTTTCCTCGTGCTTTCAGGCCATGCTCTTTGTGTGAAATGGTAGACATGTCCTTTTCATCAACCCTCTGGGTTACATTAGGTCATCTACTGTATGCTTGTGCTGTACTTCTGATAAAGGCCTTCAAAAACACGCGCAAACCCTGAGCCGAGGCTTTGCAGAAAAAAAACATATCAACACACAGTCGCTGATTAGGGGTTAAGCAAGAAACAAATCTTGTGACCACAAGGGGGAAAAAAAAGCTGAATACACTCCTGCATCCTCGCTGTATCTTTTATATCTCTTATTCACTGCATAGCCTGTGGATTAAAGGAGGGAGGAGAAATCAGGATAAATGAGATCACTTCGTGTTACATAAACAATCTGGCTGTGGCTAATTAGCAAAGGAACGGTAAAACGATCTGTTAATCCGGCAGGCGTGTGCAGCCAAGACTGTGCCGCAGCTGGTATGGCAGACACAATGAACACAAAAGGGCACAGCAACAGAAAACAACAGGGATATGAGTTGATATTGCAACAGTTGAGGCAGAGGTGTGACGCAGACATAGATAGACAGAAAGATGTTGAGGAGGACTGTAAAAGGTAGAGGAGAGGTAGGGAAGGAACATTCCAGTGGCCTGGAGATCTCATTACAGCAGGCATCTGTATGGTTTATGCCAGCTAATTACCCACAGCATTTGTCTTCCTCCTTGTGTTGTGACCAAATGGGGGGTTTGATGAAGCATCCAGAGAGATGGAAATAAGGACGCCTCAATTACATAAATCACACATTTTCCAGTGTCAAACAATAGAGTATGGCTGCCTGAGGTCAGCCATGAATAAAGCTGGCTTGTGTATGATGCCAAAAGCAGTGAATATGTGCTTGCGTGATGATTGCAGTGTAAAGAATTAAAAAAAGACCAGCACAAAGATGGTTGGTACTTTAATAAGGGCGACATAAAGAGGAGGAATTTAAGACCACAGTTATTCCAACCAGAGTTAATGACTGTATGGCCCGTCTGACCTTCACAGAGCAAGACATTCTAGATGAAAAGACACATATCTAAAGGAAAGTACTTGCTCTGAATAAAAACAGGAAGGCAGTGAAGAAAGCAGAGAACAGAATGATCCTAGATGGAATGCAACTTTTGAAAAGCAGCAAAGCAGAGAGGCTCCAAGGCCTTGTTGGCTTTCACAGAACTCTGTCTAGACTCTTTTAAACACTTCTAGGACACACAATGATACAAAAAAGAGAATTTTATATTAGTTATTTCGGGCAGTGCCCTCCACTTACTAATTTAGTTGTTGTTTTTCTGTTTTTGAAATGATGAGTTCAACTTAATGATTTACCTCAAGTATAAGGTATCAGTACTCTAACAACTCCAACTATATGCAAAATGACTACAAAGAGACACACAGAAACTCCAAAGACATGAAAAAAAGACAACAAAGAATGCTAAAATTACTCAGAGAGTTGTAAAACGACCACAAAGACAAACAAAACATCCAAAAACAGACACAAAATGCGACAGTGAGATGCAAAACTATACTAAAAAGAGACATTAAATGGGTAAAAAGAATGCTGAACAGTTACAAAGACATGTGAAATGACCACAAAGACAAGAAACTATTACAGAGAAATACTTAACGACAACAAGGAGACCCAGGACGACCACAAAGAGAAATGACAAGAAGAAATGCTTAACAACCAGAAAGTTACACAAACATGCCATGTCACTTTGTAACTTTTTCAGTGGGTGTTGCTTCTTTGTAGGAGGGGCTGAGGGTTTATTATGTCTGTGCCCTGGAGTAAATAGTCTGTCCATGACCTAAAATATTACAGTCAAGTGTCAAATGTACCAAAACCAGTATTATTTGCACTGTTGATTGTTTTAGATGTAAAAATACAACAATATCACACACATCTAAGTCAGACATGCAGGTTCCACAGCTTTAAACGCAACCATTGAACTACTGACCTCCAACAGAAACTTCTCAGCCTCTGACGCCCTGCCAGCAGCAACACACTGGAAAGTCGCATTTTGCCCAGCATTTACCTCTTCATCTCCTAGCCTGGAGAAATGTGGTGCCTTATCTAAAGGGACAGACAGAGAGAGAAACACAGTGAGATCAGAGGACTCCATTACCTTTCAGTCGTTCACAATATCAGTCAAGGAGCATTTTAAACAAGACTTCTGTAGTTTTTTTTTTTGTTTTGTTTTTTCAAGTACATAAACAAAAATTATCTTTCCTTAAGGGAACAACTATTTTTATCCAGTGCTTGCTCATAATTAATTCAATCAGTCACCTAAAACATAACAGCTGCCTTGAACTTGGCTTTCTGTAGAGTTGCACAATATATCACTTCAGTATCAGTATCACATTGTGGGACTTGCAATGTCAAGTAAGGCCATTTAACTCAGACATCCATCCATTTTCTGTGGCTGTGCAGGGTCGTGGGGGGGTCGGAGCCTATCCCAGCCGACATTGGGCGGGAGCCGGAACACGCTGGACAAGTCGGGAGTCGGAGTTCGTCACAGGGCCAACACATAGAAACACAAACAACCATTCACACCTATGGGTAATTTTAAAGTCACCATTTCACCTGTATTGCATGTTTTGCATTGGACTGCTGGAGCCCATGCAGACACAGCAAACTCCATACAGAAAAGTCGCAGGTCCTCAGTTGGATTTGAACCAGAACCCTCTTGATGTGAGGCAACAGTGGTACCCACAAGATCCCCATGCCACCCCTAACTCAAATCATGCTTCAACTCTTTGCTGCTGAATACAAAAGGGACACTAATTGCGTTCTTGATTTAATACCTCTATTGAACACTTCTTCACATCTTTTATTTGTTTTTGTAGTATGGGCAATATACTGTATATCACAAAGGAAATTATTGCAATGTCAGCTTTTTCCAATATCACCAAGCCCTATTTTATGCCCATTTTGTATTTAATTCACTTGTTCATTTACACCTTTATTTACACATACATTGTTGTGTTGATAGCAGAGAGTGTTTAAATGTGTATGCTAACAGGGTCACTCAATGTCCATTACTATACCTTGACAACAAACAGATTAGAGGCAATCTACAGATGAGCAGAATGTGGGAGTAAATCTGCAGAGGGGTCAGTCCACAATATTTTGACTTATTATGTCCCAGCATGCTGTGTGAAGCTGCCCACGAGTCATTGTGTGGGAGTAGCCCTCTCACCCAACTCTTTCATTAACAATAGAGCAGTGAAAACCAGACCCATGCAGAGACAAACCACTGGGTAAACGCCAGCAGTGCTGTCTGGCACTGCTGTCTCTGAGGGGTGGGGTGGGAAAAATCGACATGTCAAGTCTGGATGATTGACCAGTGATGGAAGAGCAACAGTGGAGCAGAAACATCAGGAAGAAGTAAATGTTTGGGTCTCACACACCCCCCACTTGGTTTGGTACAATTCTGTGTTATCTAACAGAGGGGGAGATGACAGTTTGTCTTGTTTGTGTACCGTATGCAGTAAGGACAGAGTGGTCGTATGCACCCACTGGTGGTCATGGTTTGTTTGAGTGGCTCTCCCTCCAAAGGTTAATTTATAATTCATGGCTGGGAGCCAGAAATAAACAAACACTGAAACACGTGTGAATGATATAAAAACCCTCAAGTTGGCAAGAACTCTTCCACAGTTAAATGTGTCACAGCGTATCCTCAGGACTCTTTGGTGGGATGAATATTTCATTGGAGCGCAATGATGGTTTTGGTGTCAAAGACAAAGGCTCAGGAGAATAAATAGACAGAAATGTCAAACATGCTTTATCCAGAATTTACAAAAAAATAGCTTGTTGAGCTACTTTATTTGATTTTTACTATCCAGCACTTCCTTTTGGTTTCTCACTCCATCTTTCCTCGCACAGTTCGCTGGCAAGTAATGAAAGCTGGCCATGTGCCACATCATAAGGCATGCTCAGGTCTTGATGAGAGCCTTAATTATTTAATGGCTACAGTGGGAACACTCAGAAGATGCCATCTGCTGTCTCAGAAAGAAACAGGTTGACTGATGGGGTGATAGACATACAGTAGGGGTACCAACCAATGTCACAGCTGGTTTTTGTTTAATAAAATTGCTGAGGATTTGTGCATGTCCAAATACTATGGTGTGTGTGTGTGTGTGTGTGTGTGTGTGTGTGTGTGTGTGTGTGTGTGTGTGTGTGTGTGTGTGTGTGTGTGTGTGTGTGTGTGTGTCTGTGTGTAAGGTCCTGGGTTCAAATCCAACTTGAGTACCTGGGACTTTTCTGTGTGCAGCTTGCATGTTCTCCCCGTGTCTGTGTGGGTTCTCTCCAGGTTCTCCAGCTTCCTCCCACCACCAAAAACATGTAATATAGGTGAATTGGTGACTCTAAATTGACCGTAGGCGTGAATGTGAGTGAGAATGGTTGTCTTCCTAAGTGGGCCTGTCTGATGGCAGGCCCAAAGTCACCTGGGATAGGCTCCAGCCCCCCCCGCGACCCTACACAGGATAAGCGGTTACAGAAAATGAATGACTGAACAAATACATACTTTATACTTTGAGAAAATTTACTTAAAAGAACTGTGGGTTATGATTATGTGTATATGTGTTAAATGTGCTACGAGTCCTTGTGTTCAGCAGTAGAGTCAGCAGGGAGTGTGCAGGTGACACTGCGAACTTTGTCCGGGTAAAAGGCTCTGGGGGCTTAATGGATATGTTTTACACAAGGTCTTCAAGGGCTGACAATAAAACTGAACTGCTACCTTCGCTTTCCCACAAGTGACAGAAAGCCCTGTACAGCAGGGAGCCATCAGTTAAAAACAACCCTGAAAATAAATCATTTTCATAAAGCTCTGAAATGTAGTGCCTGATGGGAAAGATCCCTGTGTATAAGGAGAAGTTTGACAAAAAGATAGACCTCCCTTTCAGTCAGGCCAGAGAACATGAAAGTTACCAGACTACAGAGAGAGAATTCAAGATTTCACTGAATAATAAATTCATTGGGATGTCAAACCAGGCCAGAGGCAGAACAACAGGTATGTTTTCAAGTGGAAGGGAATGTTGGCATTTGGATGTCACAGTGTTTAATAGCACTGTTGCTATTGCAGTAAGCCTCAGGACAACGTGCAGTATAAATATGAAAGGTTGATCACCTATCACTCTTCTTCTCATCTTCTTTATGCTTCATAGTGCTTTGAAATACATTTTCTTCACCAAATTGCAAAACCCTAGTTTCCTCCAGCACACTCTGTAATTGCAGTTCATTCTCATAAGTGGTACTCACAGCAGGGGTAGTTCAGCACCATGATGTCATCTATGGCAATGTAGCCTCGCCGCTCCCTGGAAACTGTTGCCTCGATCAGTACCTGTAAAAGTGAGTGTGAATACATGAAAAACGATGGAATTAATAACCAGAGCAACTACAGCATACACTTTTGATGAATCAAAGATGAAGTGAAGGAGCGATTTTCCGAAGACAATTTAGGGCAATCAGAGGCATTAATTACAAACAACCCCATCACCACATTGCTGCACCTCTGCTGACCCTAAACAAAAAAAAAAGCTAGACAATGAGAGGAGTGAAAGGAAGACAGAGGCAAAAAATAAAAAAAGAGAGACGGATAAGCTTTTCTTGAGTCCGCAGGGCCAAGAGAAATAATAGCTTTATCAGAAAGCACACAATGTGGTGCCTGAATCATGAGCCCCATTCTACATTCAAGACACAGCACTGTTGTGAGGCCATAACAGCAGAATATACAGCTTGAACAGGGCCACGAGGCTCAAGGGAGGACAAAGCTCCATACCCTCCTATGGAACAATAAGCTGGATGCTCAGTGGGCTCTCGTAAAACCTAATCAATATCAAATCACCATCCTGAGTAATAGTGAGAGTTATGACACACAGGGGTGATGTTTGTTTTCACAGCTCCAAGGACAGTCTTCATCCACATGTTTGATTGAAGGCCAGCTTTGAGTTATTGTTTCTCATAATCCTCTGACAAAGTGATTACAACATGGTTCCTATCACTGGGTTTTGATTTTTACTGAAGACCCCACACACTCATACAGACACTGCCCTTTATCCTCCAAGCTACTTTAAATGTGTGTGTCGGATGTCTCTGTTTACATGAATGTGTCGCTGAAACAGATTATCAAGGATCGGGGCTCATTCTTCTCAAAGACAGACAGCTGGATTCAGACACAACTACCAAGAATTCAGAGAGAGCATACCTCTGCCAACGCCACTGTCACTAAAACCTGAACAATCGCAAAATAGTTTCAAGGTTTTGTCAAAACAAAATCCTGCTACAATTGTTTATCTGCAGGCCTCTGAAAGAAGAAATGGGAGCGCTTGTGAGTGTGCACAATACACACATCCATTTTGTTACACCGTGAGGAGATCGGTTATTGTATCATTGCACCCAGGGCATTGCACACACTATGGTGATGTCACCATGATGCTTACTCTGATTTGACCCATGTAAATTAAGTATACCACCACCTTGATCCTGGAAAACAACTCCTAGCATTGGAATCATGTGTTTATCATATGATTTCCTATAATGGCAGATTTGGATCTATTTTTCATTTAGATACAACTTCTTACCTTTCACAGATGCATGAAATCCATTTGAATAACTGTGACTATAAATACACATCGCCCCCTACTAAATATAAATTTTAATCCCCCGGATTTGGATCATGATCCGGATCTAGATGCAATTGTAAATAGTGCTGGAACATCATGAGTTGTCCATGTCTGGATGTTTTTATTTTGACTGGCCAATTAGTATTTTTCATTATGTTGGTAAAATGTATTTTAAAAAAAAGCCCTATCTCATATCGTTGAAGAAACAGGAAAAATGATCCAGCATCTGCATTTTGCCTCAAAAATGAATCAACAACTGTTTGAGCTGTCATGCAAACAAACAGACAAACAAACTAGAATGACACTCAGTAAAGCATATACCTCTGCCAAGGCCTTACAGTCCTCTTTAATTTCATCAAGCCGTATCCAAAATCAAATTCATTGTCACCAAGTGCTTGGTCATAGGGGAATATTGGGTCTCTGTAAATTAAACAGGATGGTCTATACCTGCCCTATAGTGTCATGAGATAACCTTTGTTGTGATTTGGCAGCAAAAAATTGACTTGACAACTTTTTGTATCAGAATGTTTTTTAAACACGTTCTAAAGGCACATTTCAAAAAGTTCTGATACCCAGACCAATAGGACACCCAGATTATCTTCACCGCCAAAATCCACTTGAGTCTGCACACCCAATTTCAGAGTCACGACAACATCTTCAGGACATCTGGCCCAAATTTCAGTCACAGCCAGCAGGACAGAGATAGTCTACCTTCCTCGACTTGGAAAGGAAGATGTATGATTATGGCAACAATTGACATAACAGCAACCCAGGAAACACACAACCCCTAAAGGCACCTGCAGCCACACATCAAGATGGGATGTGAGAAAATTAGGGGTCAGCCAAAAAGGCCATAAGCTGACAAAGGGGGAGATGGGGTGGAGAGGAGAGAAGAGGTAAAAGGGAAAGCAGGAGAAAAGGTCCTGGCTATTGGCGGTCTCATAGCTGGCTGCTCTCCTCCACCTCAAGGAGGAACACCAAGTCTAACCTGCCGAAAGCGTTATATCTCCCTGCTGAATTTAAGAAGTCAGGAAGAGATTGATTACCAGTTAATCCATAATCCTCTTGGCCATTAGGATAAGTGGTTATTCAGGAGACGTCAGAACATTTGTTTAAATAAAAGAAAAACTTTCCCAGATTTTAAAGAGCGAGCCTCTTTCCCAGTGAAACTTTCTATATGCCTGAACTTTGCTGTAATTAATGGCTACTTTGTATCAAAATGACAAAAATACAGGAAGCACTTTCTAACGAAAAAATAATAATGAAAGTGTGGCACGCAGTGATTTATAACTGATATAAAATGCACATTAGGAGAACATATTACATTACCCTGTGATATTGGCTTTTAGAAGCATTTGTAATGTATACAAATCAAGAGACGATTTATTTTGCCCTATAAACCAGCTTTTACCTTTTCCACTCCAGTCAGGAAACACCATTAGACACAGAGGGCTTTCACTCACCATTAAACACAGTCACAGATATATAACTCCTTAAATATTCACAGACAAAAGGTCAAATGCTGAAGTAAATCTGTTGAGGTAGAAAATGCCAAATGATAACAGTCTGTGTCTGAGAATACTTGTGTTAGGAATCTCAATTCACTCTCTACAGTATTTCATGAAACCCTTTTGCACTTAGACTGCAGGACCTTCAGCCAGCTGCAGTGAGGAAACAAAGAGATATTAAACAAGGCTGACACATTTTTACCTCTGCCAGCAAGAGCTGGATTAGGTTATGTGATCGGCCCTGTTTTTATATATGTTTATTTGCTGTTTGTTTGTCCACAGGATAGCTCCAACAGTTGTCAGCAGACTTTGGTGAAACTTTGTGTGGATCATGGGCCAAGGAAGAGTTGATTAAATTTTGAGGACTGAGAAGACAGGGCCTTTTCTTAACATTGTGCCAATATAATGAAAAATAATAATAGGCCAATCAAAATGAAAACACCCAGACCTGGACAACTTATGATGTTCTACCACTATATGCAATTTGATCCAGATCTGGATCAGAATCTAGATCAGAATCCAGATCAGGGATATGAAAGTATATATATTAGGGGGGGGCATTTATACGTCAGGACCACTGTGGGCCTCCAACAGAGTTTCCTCTGGCTTCGTCTTGCCCCGGCATAGGTTAACATCTTTCTGGTCCTATTGCACACTCTCATACACCACCTTCCCGACAGAGTGGAGGAGATGTGCCGGTGGCTCGCCGATGGATCCCACTTCACCCGGCACAGGAAACAAAAGTGCCATCCAATGAACACAGTATTTTGGGGACATATCTTTTGTGGATGAAAAAAAAGTGAGGCTTTGATGAAGTTTTTACTTTCAAACTATAGGCAATGAGGCCACTTCATGACCAGCAGGGACACAAGAATAGTAAATACACTGAAGAAATAACTCTGTGCACTTTTGATATGGCAAGTTTGTATTGTACTAAAAAAGAGAAGAAGAAAAATCCCAACTGCCTTAAGGCACCTGCAACAGGAATAAATAATGTACACAATATCAACATGTGGACAAAGCAATGCAAGGAAAGCAAAGCAAATCAGAAAAAGATTTTGACATTTGGATGAAGAAAAAGTAGCGAGAAGATGGTTAGGGACGGTAAAGAGCAGAGGGGGAAATGTCTCTTGCTCTTCTTGGCAGTCTTGGTGGGCTGGATAACATTTTTAATATTTGATAACAAGGTTCTACAGGTAGTGCAAACACTTAATAAGAGGCAGAGAGAAATATAGCAATGTATGCCAGACACACATATCTTCAATGGAGACATCTCAAGGTGATCTCTTCAATTTCCACCTCAAATCCATTGAACTCCAAATTCCAATTTCACAGCTGTGATAGGGGGGAGTGATGTGTGTCTGCCAACTCTGATATGAATATAAAAGGCAACCTGATTAGAGAGCATTTCTCAACTCATGATTTTCAACACAATTAATGACAGCAACGACATTTGAATAAGACCAAAAGTCCTGCCGGAATGATAAAACCTTTAAAACCAATCAAGCTGAAAGTAATCACTTTTTTTCTTAACCAGGCAGAATAGCAAATACAAATGGGCTGATTTGGTTTTTCGGCATGTTAATTTTCTCAGATCTGATGATTATTACAGACCTACACATCCAATTTTTTTATTACATTCCACATTGACAATGTCAAGACATAAGAAGCAACGGTGTGTCCTGTAAACAAGGCATTTTATCACATCATGAATTGCGAAACGAGCAACCTTTAGAGTCATTTCCCAAATGTGCTTGTGCAGTGCAAAAGGCTACACTGACATTTTGTAACCCTGTGCTTAAGGAAAGGAACTCGGAGCTCTAATATGATCTAAAATCTAATAACGCAGAAAACTTACAGATTTTGAAAAAAAAGTCTCTAAAATGATGTGTGTTCCCCCGGGACTTATTACTCAGAGACAATGATAAGTGTGTATTCGCCACCTCTGTTTTGTGAGTTTAAATAAATCTTGCTCTCACTTAAAATCCAAAGTGATTGAATTAGACTTGACCGGAGCCAAGAGAACCCAAAGCCTTTAGTGTTTGAAGGCACACAAGCATAGCAAACTTGCTTTAGAGCAAAAGTCTCGAGTGAATTACGAGAGAACCGTGTTGATGCTAGCTGGGATATAACAGACTCCCATTGCTCCCCTTTTTAACATTTGCATTACACTGTTACTGGTTAATAACAAAGGATAGCAAGCATTAAGATACTAATAAAAAGAATGTTCATCCTTACACCTCCCCGCTTACATTTTTCTGTTTTGTCTATGTTACAGACATCAGTGTCGTGAGGCAACGCAAGACCCCATGTCATTCCACAGTGATGAGATTGTTGACTGCTAAGGGATTTGCTATGTACGTTGTGGTATTGACATTGACAGGGTTGTTTGTTTTGCTCTTTTTGTA
Source organism: Chaunax sp. Z400 (assembly GCA_037577475.1). Taxonomy (NCBI): domain Eukaryota; kingdom Metazoa; phylum Chordata; class Actinopteri; order Lophiiformes; family Chaunacidae; genus Chaunax; species Chaunax sp. Z400. The sequence continues at coordinate 16,479,794 of CM075190.1, forward strand.
GCGACAAGCAGCACAAGCTCAGCTGAGATTACGTAAAACGTGAAATAAGAGAGGAAACAAGAAGAAAATGTGTTGTTTTTGTTCTTTGCAGTTAGATTTGTTTTCTCTAATGATGCCAATACCTGGTGATCACATATAATCCAATAAATTTCAACCCTAAGTTTCCCCCTCATGAGATTAAAGTTAGGTCATTAGCGGCTTAAGCTGTTCCATTAAAAGGCTGCACCGTCAATACTAATCTAAGTGTTTGGCCCGTCTCCCTCTCCTCTACTGTCTGGCCTGTCTTCAGAATCATCCACTCCTCCTCATAAGCCCATTATAAATATCCACAGCACGATTCCGAAATTTTGACTCACCAATCACTGTTTTCCTGAGATATTTACAGGTCTGTGCTACAAGAAAGAACATTACTGGGGGAGAGGAAAGGAGGATGAAGAGCATTGCTGCTATGTACACAGGAAAACAGCACTTGACAGAGAAAGAGGATAGGATAGGATGAAACATGTTATTTTTGTATTCACGACTTTGTCCTTATGTGATGACGGGGCAGGATAGTGGTTAGTGTCTTACAACAGAGAGATCACAGCTCTGCTCTCACAGCATCCATCAGCAGTGAGAGCTCTTTAGCAAGACACTCAACCAATTTCAGCTCGTTCATTGTTGAACATCCAGCATTAGTGCAACAGCACTATTAAGTATTTAATAAAGGTGTTGTGAAGGTTATGATTTACACTGAAAAGTCTGGACTGCCAGTAGCAGTAGCGGGAAACACAATTGTTTGCAGACTTAGAAGAGAAACTCAATAAAACTCATATCTGTACGTTAGATATGAAGTGAGAGCCAGGAGGTGTTTCTTTGGCGTCTCATGAGGACTGGAACCTACAGAACCTGTTTCTACCTCTAACTCTAACTAATTAACAGTTTGTATCTAGTTTCTTTAATCCATACAAATATGGCTGCCTGACAACCTCACGGTGGCAACTCGACGACAGGAAGTCACTGCGCCTTAAACTTAAATAATAGTCCAGAAAATAAAACGGGGAAAACAACTTCTCTAATTTTTTTTTACAGATTTACATGAGCTGTTACATGTTAATGAGCTTTAGATTGTTGGAATAGACAGATTTTTTTTTTAACATTGCACAGAGCCAGGCTAAATATTTTCCCATGTTTACAATCTTTATTCTAAGCTATGCTAAGGTTTCTTGGTTTTAGCTTCATATAACATATATTCCTTTGCGCCTGGACCATAGGCAGGACACTTTCTCTCAGATGTTTGAGTGAATGTGTTCTGTTAACCATACAGTTTACATTATTTTCAGATTGGTCGAACAGTGTCACTATACATCTAGGCCCTGTTTGAACAGAGGACTATTATTTACATAGTGAAGGTCAGATCCTGCACGGCCAAACAGAATTTAATTAAGTCAGGGGATTGCCAGTTCTTGATAAAATACACAATAGTCGGCTTAATTGCTTTTTGACAGCTTTGACAGCAGTTTGCTGGAAAAAAGAAATTGAATTAATAGATGGATAACCCTCATGCTCACCTGACTGTGTCATCTAATGACCACGGCACATCAGGCACCCACAGCAGATGCTAGTCAATGTTCATGTCGTGTAAGTATTGGTATTCCATGCAAAATGTTGTGTTGGCTGAATAAACACTACGAAGGCCTCAGTGGGTAAAATCTCTATCAAACATGGCCACAAGAGATCTAGTTATGGCCCTTGAGCACTAACATTAGCTACATTCACAAGGGAATCAATGCTCATTAAATTGCAAATGCAGTAATTAAGACCAGATTCACCTCAAGGCTAAAATGAGTGGTGATCACCAGAACCCCACTGTGTAACAAAACTGTACAGGATGTTGGTCAGTGGTTAAGCAGATCTTCATCTAACAGTGTTAGAGGAGCGTCTGGTTTCATTAACATATAATGAAATCAGAGTGATAACATTGGAAGCCTGATCACGTAACTCAGTCCAGACGTTGAGTTCTAAAGACACATCAGTCACATCATCACATAAAAGAGTAAAAAATGAAAAAGTTTGTACCTGGTATTCATTAGGCCAGAAGGTGCTGACAGCCAGCTCAACCTGGTGCCACTGTTTGGCATGAGACCCCGACGTGTTCCACACCGGATTGCCAAGCGGACCACCATTGACTCGCACGTATGCCCGAAGGGCCCCTGGACTGTGGCCATCACGACTGTACAGGAAGTAGCTGAACTGGATGCAGTGCGTGTCATTTTCACTCAGCGTCTGCAGCAGCAGCTGAGCACGATGACCCACGGCATGCTGAGAGGAGTTTACCAACATGTATGATCCTGGAAGGAGCAGAAGGAATACATCAGCTATTTAGCATTGCCGATTTTATAGATCACCAACACCTGCCATCTGTAAACATTTTCATACATGCTGCCTTTTTCGTATGGTAAGGTAAGCTTCAGAGAACAAGTTGTGTTCTCAATGCCAAATATTAAAAGTTTTAAGAGTCAGGATGATTGGTTTTGAAAACATGTCATCATATCTGTCAGTCATTTTAAGTCTAGGAATATTTGATTTATCTTAAACCATTATGTTTCTTCCTTCCTTGGTCATAAATGCATCCAAAGTTGTGGCAGTGAAGTGTGCACTGTGTGTTATGTAATGAGTTTTACATATGGGAAAGGGATTGAGTCAGAGGATACGCAATATGAATTGATTATTAAGTTATTAAGATTAGTTCATAATTATTCAGAGTAAGGAATTTCACACTAAAATGATGAAAAATTAATCAATGCATTAAAAACCTTACATAAGTCTTTCCAATGTGAATTTATCTATTGCACAGTTTCAGATCACTGGATGTATGTTAGCCAAAGCAAACATGTCACAAAGTAACAATCCATTTTTAACCACTTTTCACAGGGTGAATTCGCCAGAAGAGAAATGAAGGAATTCTTCTGCGACTCACTCCTATGTGTGTAGGTGGTTGATAACAAGAAACAAAAGTACCCTGTTGAATAAAAAGACCCAATTGGTGCTGGCTGAGGCACTAGTTCTTGTGAATACTGTAGAGAGACTCAAGAACAGGTGAGGAATGGGACAAAAAGCCAACAGACTGAGTGAGAAAAGGACTGATGGCTCTTTTCTCTTCTCCAAGGTGATGCGGAGGTAGGAAACGAGATTCTCAAAATCCCCAAAAGCCTCCTCTAATCAGGATAACATAACCCTATTGCCCTTTGCCAAGCATCTGTCCTGCCTTGAGTCTGTGCCCGCTAACGTGATTAGCACAACAATGTCGAAGACCTTCCTGTGTACTCACATAATCAAGCCTGTTGTCTTTGTACTCCAAGGTCTTTCTGTTCTCGGTCAGAAATGAGCCTCGGAGACGAGACAGTCACAGCCTTGGCGCCAGGTGTCCTGAAGACATTTATTCTCCACTCGATGTAATAGAATGCAAATAATGAATTGCCAGAGTAAGAAATCTTTACCTGCCACACTGACCCCACCTCTAAATTGGGAAGCATCCCTGACTAAAGAGCATACATGATACCCCACATATGTTTTAGAAACATTTCAAACAACTCACCGTTCAAACATAATACTAAGAGCTTTGAATGAACTTGTATTGGTGTTCGTTAGGCTTCAGGTTTACAGTACAAATATGAAAAATTCACAGGCTGATGTTTTCCATCATGAGATGATGATGATGGCGATTCACATCCCTTAACCTAGAGTAAAAAAAGAAAGTTAAGCTGAGGACCTCGGAGAAATAGGGACGGTCAATATCTGGCGGCTAGAGTGCGGCCTTTACCACCAAGCCCCATTGCCCTGCAGCCCACTGTCAACAGCCCCTGATTTATGTCTCGTTCTGGGGTGGGGATCTCGGCCCTCTCATTTCGCTTTGCTTAATTAGATCTTTAAGAATTCCTCTCTCCTGCACCCTCCAGGCCCACAAGGGACTCATAAAATAATAGCAAAGAGCTGAAGTGCTGCAGAAGTACTGTCCTCACTGCTTGTTATAACCTGTATGTGTGCACCCTGTTTTATATATAGACATTAACACCTTTATGTTGACTTTGCAAGTTACCATAATGTGATGTGGGGACACCTGGAACAGTAATTCTTCTGCCCTCTAGCCTCTTTTGAGATTCAAATCCCAGATAGGTGAAGTAATAGATTTAATAAGGTACTGCTGGTGAGTGCATATGATCTATTAAAATAAAAATGTCAGTGAATTAAACATTGCTGCAAATGAAATTAAGGTCCTGGGTGCTTTCTGTATTAGTACAGGTAATTTGGCTTTCCTCTGGAGCCACCAATATGATTCTTCAGACAATGTTTGTATCTCAGGAATGAAAAAGGATTTGATTATACTATAAACTAATGCAAACATTATTGGAAGACAAGTACCTTTAAGTTGTCCAATCTATTCCTACATAGATACATAATGTAGAAAGAAAAAGTCAGAGTGGCTAGTATTGCCTTGCCCACACAGATGGCACTCCCCACATACTTACCTGAAAAGTACTCAAATGGAAGGTGTCAAGCTGTATTATCAGGAACTCTTGGACTGTGGGCCTATACTCTGTGTGTAACCTTCAGTTCGTCATTAGCACTTACGCCTTTATAAGGTTGTGTCGAGCAGGAAAGTTCTTGGAGTCTCTTCTTTCTTCTGCCTCAAGTCATTAACACTGTCTGTTAAGTGTACTTTCTGTTAAATTACTCTTTTGAATAATGGCAACTTGCATTAGTCAATTAAATAATACAATTCTAAATAGGATTTATGACATAAGACTGTACTTTTTTAACATTTACATGATATCTTGTGTAGACTGAATTAATTGCTGTAACTAGAATGTTGAATATTCACATCTTTACAAAATTTTTGATATTTACATTTAACAGCTGGTATCATGAGGATTATGTGCTATTACAAAATTGGATTGAATGGATTAAAGCAGAGATGAGCATTTAAATCTCAAATTCTGAACAAATTGCTAAATATAGGATAAAAATCATCTTAACTGCTTAACAAATGTGAACCTTCCCTCCTACGTGACTGTGAAATGTATTTCTTTCAAAGGCATAAAGGAATTTTCATCAAAGATTTGGGAATTTTTACCAAAAACTGTGGCTCTGTGTGCCATGTGCCTCCCTCATCTGTGGTGTTCCTCCTGGGTCATGATGAGGCCCACTGTTATTTTCTCACAATATGCTGACAATTGTCTTCTTCTACTGAAACCTAGCCATTTATTCTTCCATGCAAAATTATCTAGTCGTGATTTTTATAAACCATATAATTTATTTGTTTTAAAATTAAGTGACTTAATTTTATTCTATAATTTTGGCTCTTCCAGCTGAGAACTTAAAGTGCTTTTAACACACATGTATCTTCAACCCTCAGTTCCAAAAAGGATGCGGTTTAAAACATAAATAAAAAAATATCACTGAGAAACAGATGTAACAATCCTTCTTGACATATATTCAACTGAAAACAGTACAAAAATAATATATTTTAGGTTCGCCTCGCCAAATTGATTGATTTTTGTTAATATGAATATGTGTATTCTGAATTTGATGCAAGCAACAGGTGTACTTTTAAACTCATTTTAATATTATGGCTCTCATTAGTTTTCTCAGGTCACATCTGTGTGTGTACCGAAATTTAGTTTTGTTCATCTTCTCTCTTAATCTTGTGTCATTGCTTTAATGTTCATGTAAATTTCATATTTCCATTTATATTATGAGGTAAATTCTTCAAAATGATTAAAAATAAACAGATTAAATTATCGTGTTTAGTGTTACCATACATGTCCCCCATACACACAAGATAGCACATTATGAATTATACACCAAAGCACAGTCAAATCCGATAAAGTTCAACCCGTCCATTGATGCGCCTCCCAAGGGCAAAAGGACATCCATAACAAGATTAGGACTGATCCAGCACATCATAATTCATACGCAGCACTGCTGGACAACAACCTGGTCACAGGCTGTAGGTGACACTATCTATGGTAAGTCACAACAGATGAAGAAGGGAAAAAGGGGATGATAACAGAGAGCGCTGTTTGGGTTGTGCAGAATTGATGCTTTAGCTAAGGTCATAACCAGGGAGAAAAACACAAACACAAGGAACGTGCAAATAAGACTAAAGTCGTTGACATGGGAAATAACATGAAGCCTAAGGCTAAAGCAATTTTCTTCTGTTTATTTTCCTCCTGTGTCAAATGTACCAAGCCTTTCTCTGTATGACCCATTCAGCAAAGCTATATTCCTCTGTCATCCAAGGTCAGACTCCAACTAATCTCAAACATAAAAGAAACTAAAGGGACAAGAGCTCTTAATATAATGGGATCAATGGCTGTGTTAGGGTTTCAAAAAGCGTCCTTGATGGTGCATGCTGCATCATTGCTGTTAGTCTAAACCCTGGCCTGCTCTCAGCACATGAGCCCAGAGCTATACAGTACTTGTGTTTTTACCAGGTGCCTTCATTCTGGACTGTACTGTTCTGAAAAGGTCATGGGGGACTTCAGATAAAATCTCAGAGGGTCCAATGTGCCCAAAATTGTCTATTTATTTGCTTCAGTCCACAATAACCTTCGGCACACATAAATAAAGAAAAAAATAAAAATCTGAACTGAGTAGAGAGTGTATCCTTGGCCATTAGCCTGAAAAGCATATTAGTGCTGTTCCCTGATATTTGGTCTCATTCTGAGAAAACCAGCTCATGAATGTGAAATTGCCCTTTATGTGGTGAAATTCACAAAGCAATGAGAGCTTTCAGCAGTAGAAACTGTGATCACGGACAAAAATGCCTTGTTGTTAACACCAGCTCTCTGTGTGTTGAATACCCATCATTGTATAAAGTAAATCACAAGGTTATTCTTTGATTGATATTTGGTGTATTTTTGCCTTTTTTCTGACTTTAATGATAATTCGGGTCAATCAGAGGGATAAAAATCATATAGATGGAGGCTTTCATTAAGGAAACCTGTTGAGACAATGGACGTGTTTTCTCCTTTATCGAAGATCTCATACAGGGACAGGCCAAAAATAACTCCACACAGACTTCACCGACCTATCATAATGACGTGCAATGACGGTGTTCCTACGAGGAGATTGACCTTCAAAAAAGAAGAACAACAGCTTCCTCTAAACAGAGAGGCGTAAATTTATCATTTTTCTTCTTTAATCACTCATGTCAGCATGTGGCGACACGTAAAACCATCTTTAATTTGAATTTTCACCTTTACATCATTCACTCCTACAATCATGCTGTTAATTTTGTGACACATTTCTTACTTTAGTCTTAGTCCTGTGTCAAATCTCCTTAATAGTTTTTATCATATGTAGTCATGTTAGACAAGTGTAAGCATGTGTGTTAGCTGCATTTGAGCCCTCTCCTTTGCAGTTGGATCATCAGAGCAGCCAACCAGCTTTGCATCAGAGCATGAAGGACTGTGAGGTTTTCAATTCACAAGACTGACACACCACCTCAAATACAGAACCTAATCTTATTTTCACCCTCCACTCATTCCGTCATTCACAGCACGACTTCTGTCATTCTCCCTTTCTCACTTTCATTTCATTTTTCATTATCACCACCGTCATCCATCAAGCATCTTCAGTCCCCCAAAACTTTAAAATATTCAAAGCAGTGCCCACTACGTACTGACATATACTTTGGTATATCCCATTGGCCAGAGAACAATTTGTTTTACATCTAAAAGTTAAAAAGGGACCAGTATTCATTTCATCAGCTCATTGTTTTTCATCTGTGCACCATCTATTGTATCGGGACTGTACCCTGTGTCTGTACCCTGTGTCCTTATCTTCTTTACGTCTCTCACCAAAGACTTAATTTAAAATTTTAAAAAACGCCCCAAAGGTGGCAGAAAGGGAAGTATTGAAATAGTCTGTCACCATGGGGCATTCTTGACCTTTTCTTAGTGCTTTTCCTTTGTCTACACTCTTGACAACTCATCTTGACTTTCTGCTCTTAACTTTGTCTTATCCTCTCACTCAAACCAAGAGCTGTAACTGGTTTCTCTGTAGGTCTTTATCACCTCAAGTAGAGGGCCAGTAGACCATTACACATGCCTCTGGGGACAGTCTGGAGAATATGGGGTAGAAATGGAGAGGGATGGAGTTTGTGGGCCAGCTGAAGACGGATGTTTGAGCAGAAAATAAATGAAATACAAGTAGTGCTACTGTTGAAGTAGTCTGTGCCTCCGAGCCCTTGAGAAAGATAAGGCCACGACAGCAAGCGTTGTTGTCTTCTTTCCGGGGAGAGGGGGGGGCGGACGAAAGGTGCCGTTTCTCAAAAGTCGTCTGGTGCTGACCTTTTAAGTTGTCCTCCAGACAGTTCGGGATCAACTGCCAGATTTGCCCATGGGCACGTGAGAAAAGAGAGAAAGGAAAGAAGGAGGGAAGGTGATGTGCACTTGTATGCCTGTCTGTTTGTCTTAATGCATTGTCAATTCAAATAGGCTTCATTGATCTGTTCTGTGACTGAAGGAGATGTAAAAACAGGTATACACACTTGTGTGGGTGATAATTGCCAATTATCATCTAATACAACCTCTGTAAAACACATTATTTTGGAGTTTGTTCAAAATAACGTCCTTCAATCATTCACGATGTCCTATATACAGACATTGAGTAATTTATTCTATAGTGAACAGTAAATCAGCAGGATGTAGTTTTCATAGCATGGACACTGCTAACCAAAACGTTTCTTTCAGGGGTGCCTCGGTGACCTCGAGGTGTAGGTACTGAGCTAGGGGTGGTGCATTTCAAGCAAAATTACAAGAGACGGGAGCTAATTTTTCAACCCGCGCTAAACGAGTCTGCAGCTCACGTGCATTATCATCACATAGTTTCTGAAGTCTTGCGGTGGTAATTGGTGAGAGCGAAATCAGTCTGTGAGTTGATGGCCATTGTTTACTCTGCGCGTCTAAGATCAAACTCACTTCATCTGCTGACTAAACTAATTGACTCTTTAAATGTGAATGGACCTTCTTCTGGTGCTCTGCTTTGACTTGTGATACGATAGCTTTACTTGGCAGAGTTGGTGCTGTACCTCATTTTACTTTATTTATTTAAAGGAGAACCACATCGGACTTTGTTACGGCTAGCATGCTTCTGCTGTTGCAAACAGCCTGTAGGTGTAGTACTTCATTACCACCATTCAAATCCTTCGTAAAACATAATTTGGTTTCCTAACCAAAAAGGAAAATTTGGAAACCTCCAAAAAGAGCTTGAGGTCAACAAACCTTGAAAATACCACAGCAAGTGTGATCACCCATTCAATGCTTTAAAGTGAGCTAATCACACATGTTATTCATCTTCAATGAATCATCCACTACAGTCCTGCAAACTCTGAGCCCTCCCTGGTGCATGATCGCCCATCCATGCTGTATGCTGAACCATTATGTGACCATTATCATAGCAAAACTATATGCAAATGTGTGTGGAGAGTTGTGTAACTGTATCTCATTCTGCGTGTAATCAGATTTTTGAATGTCTAAATGAATCTCTTAATAAGTGGTGAGATTTGTGAATGCGTGCACCAATCTGCTAATGTGTATTCAGAATCTGTGTGTCTACGTGGATTGAAACCCATACGCAACACATAATAAGGACAATTTGTTTTGGATATAATAGCAGATGTGCTTATTTTTAAGTCCAAGCCAAATAAACTCAGGAATCAGTCAGGATTAGCAAAAGCATTTCCTGTTCCTGTCTCACCAGCAGCCCATCCAAACCACAGCCAGAGAGAAGGAGGTGGTGTCTGGTGCAGTACAGCAAACTGAAAGGAAATCCTCCACAGATCTTAAACAGATGAATGAAATTAGTAACTCATTAAATGAGATTAATTCAGCTTTAACTACCAGAAATGCAAATGAACATAATAATTGCAAATGTGTCTGTTAATGTATTCTGGACTGTTAACATTCATAAGAGACCCTCAAAACACAGTTAGACATTGATGAACTGCAACTTAGCTGTTTGGTCCAAGAAGTGATTTTTATGAGGAAGATTCTGCAGCAGATATTCCACCAAACACACTTGTCATGTTTGATTAAACTGAGCACATTTCAAAGACAAAATAATTGCTTATAGTTTTGTTGATTGCAATACAAAAGCTCACACTTGATTTCCATCATCTTGCTGAGTTTACAGGAGTTAGCTACCTGCAGTGTTCACCTTTTATTCAGTAGCCTTTCGTGTGAGGATAAGATCACGTTGGGGCTCTAAAGGTTGGTCTGGGATGTAATCTAACATGTGGTCAGGCAATAACCTCTATCACAGACAGACAAACTGGATAACCAAGGGGCCTTGACTAGTTTTGTCTCCATTTGGTCTGCAAAAAAGAAATAAAAAGTTTCTCACCAATGAGCAATGCATCACCATTAGCAGTCTGATCAAAGTGTAAGTCCACACTACTGTTCTGCAGAATGAACATGTCATAGGGTAATCTGGACCAGCAGAACACTGCATTTAGCTGAATTTGTTTGGCACCATAAATTAACTGCGTAATAAACAAAAGAGAAGAGTTTATAACTGAGACAGAGAAAAACAATAAGGAAAGCCTTTTGATGTTTATTGTTCCAGTGGTGCATTGCAGGGCACCAATCGCCTGCAAATGTTTTTCTTATGCATTGCATTTGTACTATACTTCTACTACTAAACAGAAGGCATCACATTTCGGAGTTTGCAGCTTAAAAACGGCTGCGGTATGCCAGATTGGTTCGCTGCCTCCATCTGGAACATACTGCAGGCCAGGAAAGCTGAGAAAACACACAGTCTGAACATGTGGAGAAAGAGGCCAAGACCTTGTTGTCGCGGCGCTCAGCTGTGGCTCCAGGGTGTTTGAGAAATCCATAAACCTGGCCCTTTAGCACTCAGGAGCACTTTATCATCATCCTCTGAAAACACATCACATGTCCCTGAAAGACATGCTTTATCCCTGTGCCACAATTAGCCAAGAGATACCATAACAGCAAATACAATATTGATAAGTGCTGCGGTTCAATGAGGGTTCATATGTCTTTTTATATCCCAAACCGTCATAATCAATAGTATTCTCTCCATTAGGCAGGTGATATATCATATCAGAGAGGCTGCTCAGACATAATAAATACTGATACTGAGCTTAAAATTGTATGCATGCATACTTTGTACTTAATGAGCTCTGTAACAACTTGATTTTGCATAAAAATCGAATTTGATTGAAGATGCTCTGCCTCCACAGATTCACAGAATTAAACTTTTAACACCATTACCTTGTCTCTAATCGTCGTGGATGCTGAGATGTCTGTGGAGACATTCATGAATTAATATTTACACTGTATCAAATTACATTCATGTTCAACAGCTGAGCATATGTTCGAATGTAACTCAGGTGTGACTCGATGGCTCCAGACAATACACATATGGCTCTCCATTGCCGTCCTACATTTAACGCCTGCAGGGCATTCACACATTCCTCTGTGAAACCTGCCCGTTTATTTCACAGCAGCATCCGGGCCTTGAGGGCTTTAACCCAGATAGCTCTGGCCCTGAGCAATACTAACATGAGAAGACATGAGAAAACATATCCCCTATCATGACAGCGCAATTGTATGCAGAACTGTATCTCCTTAACTGTTGAACGAGTGTCAGTTTAACGTGCCATATACGGATCCATCTGACCTTCTCTGCTGATTTGCTTGAAACATTATCATGGCCTTAGCCTTAGCCTACTTTGTGTCCTGCCTCTCACCAACCCAGGAGGAAGAAGATAAACTAGACCAAACTATAATAGGGACACATTAATTCATTTCCTGTATGCCCTTTCTGTTTGAAAAGCTAAATGTAACATTGCTACAGTGGAAAGACAACCCGTTTAAAATGCTTCCATCTTTTTCAGATATAGTCTGGGGTCACTTCTAGATGCTAAAATGACTTAATAGGGAGAGAAAATGAATAAGCAGAGGCAGAGCTGCTTTGTTACATTCAGAGGAGACAATCCAGCGACAGACTACTTTTCTGATTAGATTTTCATTAGCTCCTTGTTATCAGTGACTGATCCCATTAACATGTCAGCATGGCGATATGCCACTGTGGTAAACCGAGAGGCTTCTGGGGATGCAGCTACATAACAACGCACACCATGGTGTGGTCATCTGTCTTGACACAAAGCTAATGAGCTAGTCACAAGAGGAAATGAATGACAGCTGGCAAATGCTGACATGCTTGAAAGTCCAAATCACTTCCCGAGATTTATTTATTAAAAAAAAAGAAAAAAAAGAAAGAAAATTGTCACACGACATGTACTTGAAAGTTATTTGTGGTTTCTAAAGCTCCACTCACAGTCAACATTGTAGTGATTTAATTGTATTGCTCTAGGCATACTGTATCCCAAGATATTAGAGTCAACAGCAATAAATCAGCATAATAAGCCATTCAAGCAAAACAGCCCATATACGATCTGCTAGTTTTCTCTCTACACAAACACGCCAACACAGTTTGCTCACACACGTACTGCATAAACCGAATCTTGAAAATTGTGTCATGGTGGAGTCAAAAGATGCTGCTTAAATGGCCTTCACCATTCCTTTCAGTACTAATATTTTTAATAATCCCACTAAACTCTGCCAGCTTTCTCCCTGCTGCGTCTTACAATGCTCCAACGATGACAAAGCGTCTCTCTGACTCTGCGGAATTGTATTGTAGACACACATCGCTACTTCGGCAAATGCTGTGCATCATTTATTTAGTTGCACTCACCAAGTGAACAGTGTGAACAATAGGTTTGCCATGTGGTGGCATGATGCGGTACAGAAAGAGAGATTGTGTCCACCGCTTCATAGGAGGGCTTTAGAGGCTGATGGATGGACAGGTGCCAACCTCAGCCCAAGACGAGGCCACAGTCTATTGCCGGATAGATAAATGTGAGGCCGACACTGATAGGCCGTAGAGTCATCATAATGACAGCCAGGCTGGAGCCAAAGGCAGGAGGCTGCAGTTCCGCCTGCCTATCCCAGAGGTGTAATGTACTTGTGATTAACTGTCAACCCCCACCCCCCACCCCCTTTTGGTGAAGACGTTCTATTTCACTAAGAACCACTCATCATTGTGACAACTATTGCAGCCCTGACCTTGGCCTCTACCAAGAATGATGCAGACAATGATGCAGGAATTCACAGAGATGTACAAAATTAATACAGAGTCGTTAAAATGGAAAGGCACAGGTATACACAATAAAAAATAAAGATAGCTGAATTCATTCTAGCTGCTTCAGTCCTGAGGCTGATTTCACATTTTTCTTTTAGACTGCTCTATAGTGTTCAGCCCGGGGCTGGTTTAACAAAGATCTAACCAATAGATTTCAAATAGACATCTCACTCTGTCTACTGGTTAATTCTCTTATGTGGGACAACTTTCTTTAGAATCTGGGTAAATGAAGTCTCATTCATCCAGTTATTTTCTGTATCTGCTTATCCTGTGTAGGGTCGCAGGGGGGCCTGGAGCCTATCCCAGCGGACTTTGTCCAGGTACACCCTGGACAAGTCACCAGTTCATCACAGGGTCACACATAGAAAGACAAACCTTGGTGGTGGGAGGAAGCCAGAGAACCCAGAGGGAACCCACGCAGACGCAGGGAGAACATGCAAACTCCACACAGAAAAGTCCCAGGTCCTCAGGTGGATTTGAACCCAGGACCCTTTTGCTGTGAGGCAACAGCGCTACCCACTGCGCCAAGTGCCTCCCTAAATGAAGACTCTTTTTAACCAAAATAATTTTAAAAAAGAAGGAAAAAAAAGAGTGGACATAGCTGAGCATCGTTGATGTTACATCAACAGCTCAGGGAAAATCCAGCAGAGACAGAGTTCACCAAAACAAAGAACTTCCACTGTAAATTTTGTATTAGGGCTGACAGTCTAAAGCTGTAACTGTGATTTGACAATGCAGAATGCTTCCTCAAAATGTTTATTTAATGACACAATAAATTATACACTGAAGACAAAAATGGCTCTTGGCAGGTAACAAGATTGGGGTTGAGGCAGAAATACCAGATACAATATATCTCAAAACCAGAAAAATAAATGACTATAGATATAATAGATACCAGTATAGACGTTGATGTAATTTGGGTCAACTGAGGTCTTTAATACTACAAAAGTATCCAGCCAAAATTGAACCATGGACGCTCATGTGATCACCCAACCAAGTCTTTTTTTTTTTAAGTGCCTCTGCTCCATTGAAGTGTCCCATTTTAGTCATGTCAGCATGTTTAAACCACTGCAATTGTAACTGGATCACCTAAATGGAAGACAAAACTTAAAAGCAACTAATTACATCCGTCAAAATGGCTGCTTTATTAACCCTTACCAGGAAACGTCTCCAATGCATTCGACTCATCTCCCAGGCAGCATTCCTCATCATGCCTGCCGTGTCTTTTGTTGTCGATATAATCCACAAAAACAGTGGGAGAAAACATCTAAACTCCACACAGAAAATGCTCAGGTTTACACTCTTACTGTGAAATGCTCAGCAGGAAAACCATTGTGTTGGCAGTCAACAACAACCAATGATAGCCAGCAGGAGAATATGGCTCTGCATATGCAAACAGTGAGGAATTCAACATTCCTACTGTGGTATTCTCCAGATATTTTATGCAAATAAACAAATGCAACAAAGTGCCATAAGGAATGCGTAGTGACGGTTGTCACTTGATGAGAAATGCCTGTTTGCAAACAAACACCTGCTCTGTCTCTATGGCTCTCTGGCATCATAATGGAATACTATGGAAAGTGTGACGGTTAATTACACCACCACGTTTAAAACAACAGACGCTACATTTGCTCTCATATCATGCAAGACTATTTTCCACTGCTGAAAAATCTCATCTTAATACAACAGAGCAGCAGAGCCAGCTGAGACTTTTTTTCCAGCGTGAAAAGTGCTTTCTGTTTTCCACAGCTTGGCAGAAATTGTGCCTTTCTATCTTCCTCTGTTTTTTGTTTAACATCCCATCGATTACTACATCTGCTGACCGATAGCAGAGTGGATTTTTTTTTTCTGGCCCTCTTTGTGGTTCCTGTCTGTGGTGTGACATCCTTGTCCTGACAATGAGAATGTGAGAGAGAAAGAAAAACCTTCAGAAAAAGATAGGAAAGCAGTAAGGCAGCAAAGCAGCACAGCAAACTTCTCCCTGAGCTTTTATATTCAACACGCTGCCTTAGGTATGCAACTATACACTTTAAGTACAATGAAGACTGATTACCACAGACACAGAGAAAACAATTTGGACTTTTTCCATTTTTTTAATATTCTTCTCCCAACATAAAATTCAGATTCACAGGTTTATTCTCTGTTTCTGTCTCATCTATCTTTGTAGAGCTGGTCACAATAAACAAGCTAGGCAGATTCGAGTATTGGGACATATATCCCCCAGTACGCTACAAGCATATCGGACTGGATATATGTTACCTGCACGGTGAAACAAACATTTTGATGATAGTGTGTCCTTATAAATGTCCATGTTCAGCTTCTATGTATCACATTCCTCTTGCGCTGTCAGTATTCTGTGGATCTGGTGTCTGTTTTCTGCAAGCCATGAGGGAATTTCACGCAAGCAAACTTTTTTAAGTGATAGATTTACAGAATATCGTTGTAGCAGTATCTTTTGCTTTACATTTTACATTTCTGGAGAGACACTGTAGTTTTCGAAAAGCTCACTTTAGATTAATCGATAAATCACAGCAGACAAAACCTTATTTTTTCCCAAAACTCTACAAGTTTCTAAATCTCTACAGAGAACTCAAACTTCTTCTTGTCTGCCAAGCCTTTATCTCTTGCTTAAAAAGAATCAGAAACTGTCAAGTGCCAAATTCTGAAGAGCAGCAGCATGGCCATTAGGCAGCCGTGGAGACTGCTGTGCTCGTTTGCTCGGCTTGCGAGAGAACAGCTCTGATAAGCCCTGCCAAGATCCACCCTGTGAGCTCAGGACCCTGGTTCTTCCTTTACATCCGGGCTGCGCTCATCAGCCAGACTGTCTGCCATCAACAATGGAGCCAGATGGACAGAGAATGAAGGATCCACCGACTGACTCTGCAGCATATGCAGCAAGAAGACCTTAGTTTGACAGGTTGGAACAGGGCGCCGGCAGAGATCTACCTTGTCTTCAAAGAGTTTGTTTTTAACCTCATCTTGAAGATGCTTGCGAAGCATGGATACTTTTTTGTAAGTACATGCTCAAATATAAGTGCTTCTTCACCATTACCATCATGCATATCAGCACAGTACCACCACAGTCCACTGGGTACCACAAAGCTGTATTCCTTTTCCTGGAGACCTTCTCACCACAGGGACGTTTCAAGGACCTCACCAGGATGTTGATCAAAATCTGCAGCAATATTGCAGTACATTCACTTTGCATGACAGAGGCAATGACATACTTAAGATATCAAGATAGGGGTTTTCTTCATAGCATCAGGTGACAATATGGTTACAATAGAGCCATGCAGACATTTATTGTTTTAACATATTTTCATGAATATGAATCTGACCTTCCTACTTTAAAAAACACACAACATGAAACATCAGGTGTTCATTCAAATTAATTCACTCCAGCCTCTCCGTGAGGTAGAGTCTAATGCGAACCGAACCAAACACCAAAGGAGTCTTTATATTTAGAGAGACGGTGATGGGAGAATGAATTATGTGTGGTTCAGTCTGACATAATATAAGTCCTACTTGCAATTAATGAACCTCAGAAGGAGAGAGTTGAAAATGAGCCCACTTATGTTGTGTAGACAGAAGTTTTAAAAGCTTTATGTGCTTATTATGCGCTTACAACTTTATGTGCTTATTTTGTGTAGAGAGAGGCAGAAAGTTGGCCCACCATCAGTTTTTGTGGGGCATAATGACAGCAGATTCATATTTTTCTCAAGAGTTTTGCACCATATGCTCAGGTATCACTTTACTTCCACTGAGTGCACAATAAACTGTGACTATGCTATAACACGGCTCTGACAACTATTCCAGAGTTAAAGTGCTCTCTGTCATAATTCCACCACAGATTCTGATATTCATTTTACCACATACAATTTTTCATTAAATGATTTGTGGTGATTTATTTGCTCAACTTTGTTTAAAAAAAAAAAAAAAAAAGAAAAGAAAAAAGGTGGCTTACTGATTTCCAAAACAAACCTTCTCAGTCATCTGCTTCTTGGTGTTTAGAGACTCTGAGGTCTTATAAGACCAAATGCCAAGCGTGCTCAGAACAAAGAATGCAGGCTGTAAATTTCTCTGTGGTGCTGCCACCTCCAAGCCTACCAGGGCATGAGGTCTCCATGAGATGAAGCCGAACAGAGCCGCAGGGGAGGAGGGGGGGGGGAAGACAAGCCTGGAAGTCAGCAGCATAACAGAGGAGCCTTTGAACTGGGGAGTGGGCTAAACCTTCACGCTTAAGACGTCAGAGGGAGGATTTACAGCTGCTCCCTGCGACTGCAAACAACCAGGCATGTGTCCGTTCATATACACATATGTACACTAATAATAATAATAATATCTCCTGTGGGGTATTATTCTAACCCACACTGAGTACACACATACATAATATACTAGACACAGTAATTACACTGTACCAACGGGAGCTGATTTAAGCCTTTCCTTATTCGCCTCGCCTTTGATGTGTTCCTCTGCTCCTCATGGTAATCTAAGGAGGTTCGACCCACTAATGCCCATGGAAACAGGATTAGTCTAGTCCTGCTATCTAATTAATTGTTGGGATGTTTGGCTATTAAATCTTGGTTATCTGGTCCTCTAATCGTAGGAGGAAATAGCATGACTCTGACCCAGCCATTGGAATTGGAATCTGTGCTTTCTGTAATCAAGCTCAGAGAAATGTGGAGGAAATATCTGCTTTACTTTGCCCCTCGTCTAATTCAATTAAAAAAAGATAGGCTAGTGCATTGTGGAAATTGTTCTGCATCATTAGATTAGTCTTTAATTGGCTGTGTTCTGCAGCAAGTTTGGCTTTGTGTTTTTTTTTAAGAAGTTTTTTCTGGAAACAGAGAATTCAAAGGAAAATAAGTACATGTTTGACTGCAGAGCACCTGAAGTTCAGCAGAGCAGGTAGAGATTGTCGTGAGGCTGATACACTCGCAGACGTTTGAGTAAATAACTATAACTCATACCTCGGCTGAGGCCCAACAGCCCCTTTAATTAATTGAACTTCATCTCGAGGAACTTCAAGGGTTTTGCACCATATCCTCATTAAATAAAGGTTAAATAACAATACTACTACTACTACTACTACTACTAATATAATAATAATAATAATAATAATAATAATAATAATAATAATATTAATATAATAAAAGGCTCCAAGAAGATGCCCCATTAGTAACATGGGACAATATGTACAGGGAGAGAGGGAGAAGAGAGTTACCCAGTGCATCATGCCTCTGGGAAGTCTAACCCTATTTCTCACTAACTAGCCAATAATAGCTGGCTTTATCAAAAAGCAAAGTTTTAAGCCGCTTGAGTATAGAGAGGGTCAGGACTAGAAGACGGTTCCACAGTAGAGGAGCTTGATAAGTAATGGCTCTGGCTCCTATACTACTTTTGGAGACTCTTGGGATGAGTAACCCAGTAACCCTGCATTCTCAGAGCATACTGTTCTGGTCTGGTGATGGGCTACTATGAGATATGATGGTGTCTAACCAGTTGGGGCTTCATATGTGAAGAGAATGATATTAAATTATACTCTGGATCTTACACTGAGGCAGTACAGAGAAGCGAATATAGGAGAAATAAGATCTCTTAAACTCGTTCTTGTCAGTGCACACGTAGCAACATTCAGGATCAGCTGGAGAGTCTTTAGAGACTCATTGGGGCAGACTGATAATAGAAAATTGCAATAATCCAGGCTGGAAGTAATACATTTTTGTACAAATTTTCCTGCACACATGCCTACAGGGATGAGTGCAGGTCGGATAACAGCAGCTCGTGTTCGGCTGCTCCTACCCTGACACAGACAACTTGCCTCCTCTGGAGAATTGCAGCTGAGATTGTAGTCTAGCACTCGAGGTCTGTTACAGCATGTCGAGTAGGCATTTATAATTCACCAACCAGAGCTCAAGAACAGAACTGCCATGTCATCTCATTCTCAATATCATGCTACAACTGAGTGTGAAATAAATCTCTAAGAGTTTGGCAGGAATAGAATATTTTTGGGGGGAGAAAAAGGTAACAGAGGGTGAGCAAATGAGCGAGTGATAAGCTGTGGAAGAGCTGAGATACAGGCTCGCTGAAATGGAATATGTGTGACTCTGTGTGTGCGAGTGTATGTAATGTATGTATGTGTAAGTGCACGTGATCCTGGGCTGGGGCGACTCCTCTGCTGCCAAAGAGGCCTAAAATAAATTAGGTTAAGCGATGTGCACATCCCGCAGCTGTTTGTGGAAGCATTTTGCAGCCGTGTGAGGGGCATCCAGCTGAGATTCACAGACTGTCCCTGCCACCTCAAAGAGAACACATCACAAGACGAGAAGAGCGGCTTCGCCTCCCCGCAGGAATCGTGTTCAGGAGAAAGACTTTGAAACGATGTCTCTCACAAGTTGGATTCTGACATTCCTGGTTTTCTCGGCAAAGAAAAACATTACAAGCAACGCATATAAAAGAATATGAGTTTCCACTGAAGTTATGATTATGGCTTTTCTATTGCTCCCAATAGAGAGCAAAGCCTTTCGCAAGGTGACGAGGAAGCAGCCCACGTAACAGAGGGAGCGGGAACTTCATAATTGTGCTGTCACAATAAAACTGATGCAGAGCTTCCAGATTTCATTTTATGGCATCGCCTCAAAACTCACATGAACTGACATGAAGGCCAAGCAGCTGCTTCACCAAGCACGGCGGCATCATGTTCCTTTACATTAATCAATTAGTGTTTATGCAAAATATAAGTCAGCATACTGTATGAGTGCGTGATGGTGTGCATCCGAGTGCCAAGTTTATACACGCACGTGTTACGTTTGTGTGGAACCAATTTACAGCGTGGGCCATTGTCTTCATTCCCATCATCTGATATTAATATCTGAGCAAATGCTGCCAGACAGCTCCTAGTGAAGAACCCCCAACAGTCATTAGCTGTAACATCCTGGGAGGGTTCCTCGGAGGGACATGCTCTTCACTGTGATTACAAACAACACAGACAAAGCAAAGGGACCATAATGCCACGGTTGAGCTTCCTTGCCTGCGTCTCTGATTTTTTTTCCTCATGATACAAATAGAACGACTTCTCTTTTACTGAGCAATTGTGAGACTTCAAGCTGTGGCTAACTCGGGCATCTGCAGCCACATTTTGATCATGATCACAAAAGACGGCCCCTGTTTTATGCTATTCACACTCAATAATTGCAGTCAATATTTCCGAGGGTAGGAACTGAAAAGAATTGATGGAGGCCGTAAAACAATAATGACTTGGACTGTGAAAAGGAATCGAATGTGGTAGTAACCCTACAGATGCTATAAAAGCACACAAGGCACTCCACAAAATGGATATCTCTCATTTAGGAGGCTGCTGAATAAACCATTGGAATGCTTATAATGGTTTAAGGATAACGACGTTTTGAACAAAAAGATTGATCTAAAATTTAAAACGTCAGTGACTTCACTACCACTAATTTATCTTTGTTTTAGTCCCTTCTTTAGCATTTTGCTTTTCATATGTGTTAATGTAGAATAATAAAAGTTTGATTGGTAAATAGCAATGAGATAGACAGCATACTAAACTACAAGACATCTCACTTACCGGTACATCATTTTTAGAAAACTCTACTGTAATAATAATGCCTGATAAATCACCATTCCGACGCATCACATACTATGTTTTATTTAGTCTCCCTCCTACAACGTATTTTGAGATAATTCTAGCACTCTCCTCATCATATATTTAGAGTAGTGAGGAGAAGGAGGATGGTAGGAAGATAAAGAAGGAGATGCCAGCTGTGATATACACAATTAATACTCAGGCAGACAGGCCAATCCCAGTAAAAGACAGGCAGAAAATGTAGTTGTGGACCCCTGAGACCTAATATAATATATTACTAAATGTGTATCATTTAAACAGCCATCCATCTCCAGTAAGTCAGTATTCTTGCATCAGGTCTCACACATTCATTATCATAGCAGTTAGCACGATTTAATGCAAATGGCTCCACCTAGAAGCAGTGCCTACATATCAATTACTGACAGAGTGTTGCACACAACAAGAGTTATTATGATAACACTACTGAATTAAATTGCACCTGAGAGGAAGCGTGTGAATAAAAATGGCAGGAATGAAGGAGAGATAAAGAAAGAACATGATGAAGAAAGAAATGTTCCGTACCCTTCATACCCTGGACCTTTTTGGCACTTCATAGGTTTTCAACTAGATGCCAAATCACAATGATCCTTCATCTCAAATCAATGTTATTCCAATAAATGGGGATGAAATAGCAAACACTCCAAACCCCTTCTGGCAACTGGATTGTCACCCACTATGTCTGCAGAGGGAATACATGGACTTCATTAATTCTCACAGCAGACGAAGAATGATCGCATACAAATTCTGCTCATGCCATTTGCAGAGATGCTTATCAAGCTCTTTTCACCCTGTTAAAGCCAAGCATACTTAAAGCATATACTGCAATTTCATTCCTAAATGAAACATCGATCACTTGATCAGCCACAGTGACAGCAGATATGAATATTTCATTTTTATTTTTATTTTTTTTATTTTTCAATATATATATATGTAAGTAAAATAGAATTGTTACCAGGTCATTTATGGTTTTAAAATTTAAAGTGCCAGTTAATGCTTTTCAATTTTGTGAATCCTTCAAAGCACAACCAGTATTCCCAGTGGGACCTCTGGAGTTTAAATTGGGGTCCCCATGGAACACAAGGCACTGCATTTATAAGCAGATGTTGGTTACTTCACACTCCCAAGGGAGAACGCAACATTTTATTTTCCATTAGAAAAGCAGTATACCTAGCAATGGAAATAGAAAAAAAAAAAGCTGGAGAATAATGGCATTCAAATACCAACCCAATAAGTTGACAATAATACCTACAAATCTTCTGACCCGATTGCAAAGTGAGCTTAGTCACATAAGGGCCTGTTTCTGTCTAGAATTTTAATAAACTCAGATTTTGAACTCACTTTCTTAATTCACAAAACTGCAGCACATTCACATAGGTGACATTTAAACTGTTGGAAGTAGAAAGTTTCTTGAGGCCCATTGTATTTGCTCATAAAGCTTCTTCATGGTTGGATACCCCCCCCCCCCTTTTACAATTCTTGGAGCTGACATGATTTGTTCTCCCTTACATGCCTTTAAATGTTTGTTTTTCTGTTTTCTCTCTGCACCATAGGCATTTCTACTTACTTCTCTATACTTAGTTAATTAACTCAGTCAAAGATGTCATGTTTTCACCAGCATTAGTTTGTGTGTCTGTGCAGGATTACACAAAAAACGACTTCAACAAAATTTGGTCGAAGGGGTATTGGCATGGGCCAAGGAGGAACCCATTTCATTTTGGTGCGGATCCAGATAGAGGGGCAGATTTCAAATACAAATCAAATACTACAATCTTATTTGGTTTGGAGGAACAGATCAGACATGATGATTACACCCCTCTCTAAGTCACGCCCTGAGGAACACCCATTGTGGGTCGAAACCGGTCGGCATTTTTCCTTCTATAATGATGTTTTTATGATTTCCTTCACCAAGATATGCCCTACCTAATAAAGGCATTTCATTCCTATCCTTGACTCGGTGCTGGTGTGCCTGAAGTAAGCCAATTGGCTTTGTTTTTTCTGCGATGAAACTTTTACTTGTCTCCAAATTGCTCCACCATTTCTAATTCCTGCTGGGAAGGCTAAACACAGGCCTATACACACAACTTGCCAAGACCCACCAGCCTGTGATCTGTGAAAATTCAGAGAGAGCTGGAGCAAAGTGTAGGCACAGAGGAGCAGAGACGTGCACAGAGGTTGGGAAATATCCAAAAACATATGCTAAAGCTATCCACACTAGGCACACATACAAAGCATATTCCAATCTCATGATCACCAAAGAGGAAATGTGTGATTAGCAGAGGATATAAGAAGAAGGAAGACATCAGATGGAGAAAGAAAACACAGTCAAAGCCAGCGGGCAGGAAACATCTTTAAACTTAATGCAAGTGTTCACATTTGATTCACAAAGATGCTTTAACTTTAATCATTTGCTTGCTAAGAGAGAGGCTAAAAGTGATTAAGTGAAGATTCTTGAAAGCATCGCTGTGACCAAAACTCTGTGTTCTGAGCTTTGTAGATCAATATTGGCTCCACACATTATAAGATATATGAATTATTGATCATTAATAGTCTATAATGGTGACAGTTTAGCAATGAGCACACACTGAAATTGTGATTGGATCGTCTACGCTGAATGCCTCCCTCCCAAAACGTGAAACAACAAGTGTTGTGCATGTTTTTGATGGGTGGTGAATCCATTTACAATGAACAGGACTGTGAGAGTTGAGCTCCCACAAGAGTTAGAGGTAATGAATTTTCTTGAGCCTCTGACCTTTTGCTCTCATAATGCTCTCACAAGACGACTTGGATGCATTGTCATTAAATTTGATGAAGTAAATATATTAATGACCACCTCAGAATAAAGTGTTACAATATCGGTAATCCCCTGACCTATCATCAAGCACCACCATTAAAGCAAAATTTCAATTTGTCCAATTACTTGGTGCTAATATTAGCATGCTAATCTTGGCTAATAAGGGTTTGTGCAAATAAATCCAGATTCGCCCTCTAACACACAAAACTAAAAGTATAAAATGATGCATGCTAAATATTAGCATGTTGGCTTTGTCATCATGAGCACGTTATAAATGCTGACATTAGCATTTAGCTACAGTACAGCCTCACAGAGCCACTACCATTGTTGTCGACTCTAGATTTTATCCAGAGTGCTTCCTGAGGCTCGATTATGTTCTTAAACCAACAACCTCACACATAAACACCGTCTAGCTGTCCCTTTAAAGCGACACCAATTAGATGGAAACTACAGCCAAAAGGGGGCTTCATTAACATACTTACCCTGGATGACTGTATGTGGGTGAGAATAACACAGATCAAAAGGACTGTTTAAAGATTATACATCAGTTAGACTGTAGACGTCAGCAATGGGCACAGTGTCTGCTCTGGAGGCTATTCTCAAATGTGTCTATCATTCATATTAATGTTTCCTCTTCACCTTGTTCAGAAGGCATTAAGGGAGCTGATGCTCACTCCCCCTGAATAACAATTCAATTAATTTGCTATATTCTGTGTAGTGGTGGGCGTATCGGAGATGCTTTAAAAGAAGACTGAGCTTTCAGACCTTTATATAATACGTCAGTGATCAATAAACATAATCTTCTTTGCCTTGAATAATGAGGCATGAACAATTATCCTTGTGAGCCACTGGTGTCCAGTCCTGAGCCATGGAAGATGCTGCTGGTTTTCATTTCTACCAAATACTGCAGCTGCAATGACATAGAAAAGACGAAGGCCTCCTTTACTGCTTCAGTGTCCAAAATGCAGTTCAAAAGGGTGAAACTTTAAAATCTAAAGGAGCTGTGCGATTCTAAGCAAACCATTTTGCCCTGATTAAAATAGCAGTATATTTACTCAGGTGGGAAAATAATAACATTTTCCTGTGAGTTGTTGAAGCAACAGTCTTCTGGCTGGTTTGTAGGTTTTAGGGATGGGCATTGATTTTCGAATATTAGTATATTAGTATAACCCAATTATCGTTTTGTCATTAAAAAAAAAATTTTTACCTTATTTTTACCTGCGTGATGGAGTACTACCACCAGAAGGTGGCAGTGATACACCTACAGGCTGTTTGCAACCTCTATAAACAAAAGAAGAAGAATGCACTATGATCACAAGCCAGACAACAGGACAACGGTGTGGAAGTCCTTCAAATAAATGAAGTAAAATGAGGTGCGGTACCAACTCTGCAAGGTAAAACCATCTTATCACAAGTCAAAGCAAAGCCCCAGCAGAAGAAGGTTCGTCCACAGCTCAGCTGTCAATGACTAGTTTTGTCAGCAAATTAAGTAAATTTGATGTTGGACATCCAGAATAAACAACGACCGTCATCTCGCAGATGATCGCTAAAGACATTCTTCTCATCAGCTTTATTGAAGGCGATGGTTTTCACCTAGAAAAACCACCGCAAGACTGGAGAAACGACATAATGATCATAGCACATGAACTGCAGAGTTGAAAAGTTGGCTCCCATCTCGCCCTGTGTGTGTATGTGCACTGAAAAGACGTCGATTAGTGCCAATCGATTATCGATTAGTTTTTTTGCTTGATATGCCCATCCCTATTAAATAGCACTTGCCTTATCTTATCATAAAAGTGTTTGTAGGATATCTATCAACCATTTTTTCCTGCAAGTCAAGCAGCAAATTTAAAAGCCATACAGTTAATAAGATAAGGCCAAAACTAATGGAATTTTGAATATATATTAAATGGAAACCTTGTAAATTGGATGATATGAGGAGGGCAGAGGAGAAGGGTATTAAACTAGTGAGGATGGCTGGTCAGCTCTGATAACAACACGTCTCCTACAGGAGATCTCTCTCTCTGCTCCGCCTCTTCCTTTCACAGATGTGGGTGAATATCGAATCGCTGAGGATGACACACATGCCTCATGTGCAGCTGGTCTGCAGTATGTGGCTGGGACCAGGCAGGGATAAGAGGTGACAAAGAGTAAAGATGCTGCAGATACAAATGGAGGACTGTCTGTATGTTTTACTGTATGAATTAGCTCTGCTAAGATTGAGGCTGCCGCTACAATATGTACCAGTTGACCAGGCTCTGACCCCAAGACGATGCTCAAAGCCATGCATCATGTATCCCTTTACCTTCCGTAGACCTGAGGTCACATCCAGCAGTCCATTCTGATAAACTATCCATGTAACAATGTGAAAAAAAAAGTCCTATGCTGAAGGTCGTGGAGTATTTGGGCTGTTATATTGAAGGAGTTAGTGAAGTGACATATTTTACTTACTCAGGTGCTCAACTTGTGGTTTTGGGTGTTGGTGTTTTGTTGTGCTTCAAAAAGCCCCTTTGCACCACCACAGCAGGAGGAACCAGGATCTAAAATGAGTTCCTCGGCTATAGTTCCCATGCACACAGAAGAAACTGGGTAGCACTTTCCTATTGCCCGTTTCTTCAGCAGACCATCACGACATTGTAGACAGGTGCTCTAGTTCTTAATCTCTTCCACTTCTGCATTTTCCTTCAAATCCATTCAAACATCAGCGTTGCACAACAGATAATTAAAGAAAAGAGCAACTCTATGCTGTTTTTTACTTGTGTAATAATTGTGAAATAAATGTGAAATAATTGCATTTTTTTATTTGCCATCTAGTGATTCTGATTTTTGGTCCTGTGGCTCCTTTGTACGCTGAACCCTTTGACACAAAGCAGGCATACATATTGGATATTGGACATATTGGATAATTAAGTGACTTCTCATTGTATTCTCACTGTGTGGATTTTGGCAGAGTGCTAGCAACACATGTCTACTTATTGCAGTCAAAAATATAGACAATTGTTAAAACTCCATTAAGACATTGGCAATATTTTTTAATGTATCAGTAACGGGTGCATGTGCTGTATGCAATCTGTGGCTGCATTACTGAAGCTGCCTTCACCGTTGTTAATACTGCCTCTTCCAGTCTACAGTTCTGCTTTCATTTTCATTGTGGTTAACCCGTTATTAATAAGAAAGAGAAGAGAAATAAAAACCTACCACACATAACAAGGTGAGCAAGGACAGTAAGATGATTTTAAAGTTGTTAATGGACGTTTTCCTTTAGTCTACCCTAACCAATCTAATATAATAGATATTGCAAAAGACAATTTTTCAACCTAATGAATGTTCCGTTCAGGAAATGAGGTACACTTGACATGCAGCACATTCTTCTTTACAAGGTCATTATCATGCAAGCCTTGCTCATTAAAACAGCAAGAAAACCCAAGATTATCAATAGCAACCAGGCATCTTCAATCTACTTCAAAATAAAAGACTGTGATAAAATGAGCCATTCTTATTAAGATCTCACCACATTCTGTCTTCTTTCTTTTTTCAGGACAATTTTCTCTGTCATGGGAACAGCACACTCTGATTTCTCCTGGGAGCCACATGCTAGTGCTATCTCAGTGTTATTTACTAATCCTCTCTCAACACCAGATTCTCAGGTGCACAAAGTTAATACTCGCCCAATGTAAACAGCTTTTTATCTTAAAAACTCTTGTCATTCCGCCACCTTGACTTCCAAACATGACACGTGGCTACAAGTCAATACAGGAGGATTAATTCATAGAGAGGGAGAAAATGGAGCAACATTTCCTGTTGCAGTATCTCCAGTACGGTTATCCACCTAAAATAACACTGTGAAAATGTCACGGTGGAACTAACGAGGGAACACAGCTGTCACTATTAAATGATAGCAATCAGACGGCGAAGATGAGTAACACACTGCTTTTAGTGTGGGGCTGAAGGATGAGCAGATAATAATTTTCACAAAATTTGTCTTCTGGTTCTCACTGATCGATCGAGTTGATGCTCAGAGCCTCTCCTGCTGTGTTGCCATGTGCAGATTACAGTACCTCTCTCATTCCACCTGTGCTATTCTGTTCCACTGAAGGCCCTAGAACACTTTAAATGCCATGGCAGTAAGTTTTAATTAAACCCAAAGGGAAAAGTATTAATTATCTCATTGCCTGCCATGAATTGGCTGGTGACTGCAGGCAGATTCTCACTCGCATGCTGATGATGTGGCAGTGAATCAGGTGCAGTTTAGGATAAAATTTAGGGTTTATCAAGTTCAGAAATTAATTTAGATAAATGCCTGTGGACAGGAAATAATTTTAATCCCTAAATAAAAATCACTGCTATGCAGCTTTTAATAATATCACCATTCATCCCTGCAGGACGTTTCTGACCACTTTCAAAGGCTACTTGACTGGACGTTTTCAAAAAGGATGAAGTTACTCCCTGAGGCGTGCAATTATTTCTTTCAAAATGATCGACAAGATCTGATTGTATCCTTTCTCCTCATCTTTACATATGTTCTGTCTTTTTATCTGCCACAGAAGCTGTATCCTGTATCCTGTTGTTAAATGATGCAAAGCTTTCATACAAGCTGCTATTGAACTTCTCTCCCTCTTTCTCATGAACAATGAACAATGAAATGCATGTTTTTGTCATGGATTGGTCAAATTCTCATTATTACCATATGATAGACTGATTAGTTATGCCAAAGGAAGGTTAGTTAATCATATTACAAGTTTCCACAGTGGAAGTACTTCCTCAGACAGTCTACTGTTGCCATTGATATTTCTAGTGAGAAGCTGTAACAGCACACTTTGTCAGATCCCTGTAGGTATTTGTAACTGCAGATCCGGAGGAGCGCCTTATAAACTATGCATGCAATCTCCCTCTGGCAACCACCAGTAGAAAGGATGATTGCAAGAAAATGCTGTTTCCATTAGTCCTATGAGACTGGTTAACACAAAATTATACTTTGGGTTAGGGGGAAACAGACAAAACTGGGGTGAGAGCTTCATCAAAGCTGATGCATAATAGACGCTTGACATTTATAAAGTCACACTTTGCTGATATGTCGACCACACTGGTAGAAATAATAGTCCATTTATTTCTCAGACTCAAAAGACAATTTAAAAGGAAGCAGAAGCAGTCACCTACTGCATAGCCTGTCTAAAAATATAGCTTCTAATCTAGTGCCTCGTGAGCTCTCGCTGTGTTTCAGTGTAAGAGCTATACAGAACCAGTATAGATCTATAGGAACACTTACCCCGTAGGAGGTCGGAGCTGGCATAAGGTGAACTGTACGTCCGAAACAGCAGCCAATCAAAGTCATCGTCCTCCCCCTGGGTGAAGTCACACAGACTGGGGTCTGAATCTTCTTCAAAGGTGCAACCTGCTGCTGAAAAAAAAGGACAAAAGAAATAAATAGCCATTACCTCATGAAACAATATTCAAGGTTTAACAGATCAGTTCTAAAGAGGTCGATTTACCTCACAGGTGACTCAGAAACATTATGGAAGGAAAACAACTCTCATTTTTATCAGGCTTTTTTTTTAGAATTTTATTCAACTACTCATTTTGTCTGACAAGCAAAGATATTCAGACTATCATAGAAGGGGAAAAAAGCATATAGCACTCACATCTGAGAAACTGAAACCAGAATATGTTGATATTTGCTTTGATAGTGGGATGATGTAGTCCTGAACTTTATTATTGCATTATTACTTATTGCATCACACTTGCTATGTGTGTGCTGCAAATATTTGATACTTTGTTTTGGTAGCTGGGCTAGCCGCAAGTGCATGTTAGTGCATGTGAGAGTGTGTAATAATGAATGTGTGTGTATGTATGAGAGAATGTGTAATAATTAATGTGAGTGTGTATGTTGGTCTGTGTGTGTGCATGTTTGTGCATGAGAGAGTGTGTCATAATGAATGTGAGTGTGTATGTTGGTCTGTGTGAGTGTGCATGTTAGTGCATGAGAGAGTGTGTCATAATGAATGTGAGTCTATATGTTGGTCTGTGTGAGTGTGCATGTTAGTGCATGAGAGTCCCTTTGGGTCTTTTTCAACATGGTAGCCAGCAAAGAAACTGAAAATCTTTTCACAGCTTATCAGTACACTAAATAACGTTCTGTTAAGTGAGGAATAGTCTGCAGTCAGAGTATCGATCTGCTTAATTTTACAGTGTCATCTGTGTTTTGTGAGTTTATTTTGTTTAATTTTATTGACTAAACGACATATGCAATTATTTTAATCTGAAATTGCTGCTTTAGTGTGATGGTTAACCTTTGAAAAATGCTAAAATGAATCAATTATCATAATTCTGGCCGCAGTCAACAGTTAGATATCATGTTGTGGTGGTTTTCATGAACCAAAGTTCATGTGGGCTTTATTTCTTAATTTCCCCTGAACTTCTTCCTCTTATATAGACTGGCAGAGAATATCAAAATGTGTTCATTCTCCACTAAATATACACATGTACCAGCAGCTTGCCACAATGAAATATGCACTGTAGCCACACTGACCACTTCTTCAAATCAAATCAATGGCCTGTGTTTAATATTGACATGATCATTTCACCACAACTGAGCCAAGAGGCCTTCGCAGCATTGCAATAAGCAGGACTTTACACAGATCAGCTTTGGTATGAAAGGCTACACAATCAGTATAAAGATGAATACAGTCAAACCATAGTCACCGGTGGCAACGTGTCTCCCTGTAAGACAAATATTCCATTTCTTGTAATTGTAAAGATGTTTTAACCTGAATGATTTTGAAGTGCTTCGTTTTTCAGACGAACATAGAAGAAATACATTTACAACAGATTGTCAGCACCAACTGCTGAATCTCCAGTGTAAAAACTAGACTGGAAACTTTATTAGAATAGTCAGGACACAGGAACTTTAAGATGTGTGTGGCTTTTAACAGTGTCAGCAACTTATTGACAGCACCTGTGACCATGAGCATGATTTGAATGATCCAAATCAGTGAATGCGAGTTCACTATCCCATGTAATACACAGGGGCCTCTGTGTTAAATTAAATATCAATTATCTTAAACCAACAACAAAAAACAAACAATGAGCTATAACGACTTTAGATTTACACAAAAGAACACAAACCCTGGCAAAAGCAACAATTGTCCTTGCACCTGAGGAGATTTACCCCTCCCATAAATCATTCACAAACAAGATTACATATCCACAAACTTATTCAGAAAGGCCTACAAATAGTAAACAAGTGGTGGAAAACAGACACCCTGGGGATTGTGGTGATTATCATAATACCTCACAACCTGCTATTCCATGTGCCTAACAGCTAATTTCTTCTAACTATATTTAATAGCTACGGCTTTAGCTACCCTTGGGTTCTGAATTGTGTGTCGCTGCTCTCTGCATCTGTTGCTTTATTTCACATGAGTCCATCACTGTGAGAATTACAATCTAAGAGTGGGCAGTTTGAACAGCCAAGTCATAAGACCTGATCCTATGTCAGCAGCACGACATGCGACACGCTAATGATAATAACCAGGAGCAGGTCCTGCAGGTAACCGCTGTGTTCTGCAACTTTACTGCTCATCCTTTTCTCTAATCTGCCATTCAATAAATGGTCTCAATATGATGCTGAAGCTAGCATTTGTCATTCTCCTTTTTACTACTAAGCTAATGTACACATTGCCACAGCCTCCAATCATTAACAGATTATTACGATTGTTGAGCTGGTTTGTTTGATATGTTGGTATGTTATCTTGGTATGAGGTCAAATAAAATAGAAGACACAAGAAAGACTCTGGTAGGGCTGGGCGTTGTTTGCCATTTTCAGATGCTAAATCTACATCTAGAAATTGCCACCAAGGGTTGACAGAGATCAATAGTTTGTGTCTTGCTTTAAACGTCTTGGCTCACTGTGGCTGTGATGACGACTTGAGAGACAGCTCTCATTACTTTTGAGGCACGTAACTTTGGTGTCCCTCCCACATACTAGCCTTATTTTACTGTTAATCTATCCCTTTCTACAGCCGTATCAGACCTGTGTTACATTACTCCTGATTCAAACTGAACACTTCCTGCTGCGGATCCATATTAATTTTCCAGCACTGAACCAGTCGGAGGCTTTCATTGTGAAGCTGCTGTAGAAAATGTTTTATTTTGTGAGCAGGTTTTTCACACTATCTCTATTGTCACTATTCAATAAAAACTGTAAATTATGAACATGTATGCTACTATTGCATCAGTGAATATGTTAAATATTACAGGAATAAATAGGCTCTTGCTGTGCTTTAGAAAAACCAGCAAATCCTCCAGCATGTCATCAAGGTAATAAAAACTGTTTAACTCGCCGTGCTGCAGAGCACACCATTTGCGCCTTGCCTGAAAGCTGCGTGAGATAACAAAGAAGATGAGTCAATTTGTTGCTCTTTGGTTCAAAATGGTACAGTTGGGCCAAGGTGTTGAATTTTCTCCAGATGGTGTATTCACTGCAACACAAACACACTCAGGGCACGCTTGCCCACAGCCAGCATCACTCTTGCACCTCCAGTGATTATACGATAACACCAGAGCATATTTACCATCTTGTAAGCTTGGCCCAATGGGTGATAGTAGCAGTCAGCCAACAGGGGAGGGAGTGTGAGTTTCTCCCTGTAGGTTTGATTTATTGTCTCATGCTCGGCTGTTACTGCACAGATCTGCTGCTGAGGCCAGGGGTTAATTGTCCCACACTGGGGTCTACTTCTAATGGAACAGCCAGAGATATGGGCCCCGACACACCCAAACATTGGCACTATATTATTCCCTGCTGCTTCAGTAAATGAAGCCTGCAGACTCCTCCCTACAAGTGTCATCATCCAGAGGAAGCAAGCCGGGATACAAAGCCAGCACTGCCTGGGAATGTCAACTCCTAACATTGCTTGGGGGAGATCCAGTTCATCTATCATGACAGACACATTCCCTCCTCACCTCCCTCTGGAAGACCAATGGGTGTGAGATGTCAGTGGCCATTTTTTATCTGAATAATTACAGTATAATTTAATGCAATGACCAGTGAAAAGTCAGACACTGCCAAGATTTTGTGGCTGAGGTCAAAACATGTTTCATAGTTTAGTCCGTTGTTCATGCTGCTGTAAGCTGACATAAATCAACCTCTATTTTAAACATATGGCTTTATGGAGTTGATTTGTATTTTTCTTTTCATTGTAAATATACTTATTAATGTCTCAATTTCTGGGAAACAAAAGAATGCGTATCATAGGACCCTTATTAAAATGCTTGTGAGAAACTTAAGGCTTAATGTTCTCGTCACCATCAGTGTCTGAACTAAACAGGCGTGCAAGTATTTTGAGTGTATAAGGTTACACTAGTTAATAGTTAATGCAATAGAACCACAGTTAAGACCTTTGTTTACTGACACTAAACAAACCGCATCATGCGGTTTGTTATACGTCATGCGTAACGATGCATGAGGTATAACACAGTAGCGTTGGCGTCTAGTATGACGTTTGACATCTGGAACAGGAGTAACGGGTGTGGATGAGGAAATGGTTGAGAAGACGCAGTCAATACGGGACGAATATCATTCGGCGAAAACTTGAAATTTGAGAAAACTGCCTACTCTAGGATGTCTCTCTTATTGGCTGTTGTGGTCCATGTAGAAAAGTACTGATGTAATCATCCAGATTTAAAAAAAATATTAAACATGTTTGAAATTTATCGGGGTGGTGCCAATTATCCACAAACAGATCGGGGGTGTAAGACTGGATCTGTAAATGCCTCACAGATAATCAGGACCTACCAAAGGTCCAGATCGGTTTACTCCTTCGATTGTTGGGAGGGGGGGATTTGGGGTGGAATCTGCCCAACTCTCCTGTAATGTGAGCTTGGCCTTACCTTCACTGTTACATTGATCGTGTCCTTTGCTGATTTTTTTAAATCTCCTGGTTGCACACATAACGTCACACGCCCCTCCTGTCATAAGCCCTCACTGGCTCGCTCCTTCAATTTGGCACTATTACTGCCTCCGCTGCCGGCTCTGAGACGGAACAACAATTACCCCCTTCACAGTCATTTAATGTTAATACAGAATGGTGATGTGCATAAAGGTGAGGCAGTCCTGTCTTGACCAGGCTGTGTAAAAAGGGATGAAGAGAATATGCTGTCTCTCTTCTTGGGAGCAAAATGTATGAACAGATAAATCTTCACAAACAATCCAGGAGGCACTCGTTTCAAGGATGCAATATCAGCAGAAAGTAACACATCCCAGCAGGTGCCAAATCAAACCTGCAGTGGCGCCTTGCAGGCAGTCCAGCACTGAGCCGTACCCAAGCGAGACCAAAACGAGAGAGGGTTCATGAAGACTAAGGGGGACAGAGCGTTGGCTGTTTGAGCTCCTCAGCTGTGCCTGAGGAACTCTGGCCTGCTAAATCAGCATCTTCTTAAAAATGTCTGACTTTATATTAAAGGGGTTTCTTTATAGTTCAGATGTTTTTAGGTCTACTTTTTATTCTTTACTGTTTTAATTTTGATTTTCATTCCTCTTCTGATCCTCATACTGTTCCGTTTTCCTCACACATCATTGTATATTATATATTATATTTATGCTTACATCTATTTGTCAGACACTTTGTAACATTGGTTTTGTTAAGTGCTATTCAAACAAACTTTTTTAATATTATTATGAAAACGGGACAGGTAAGCACGGTGGCGTAGTGGGTAGCACTGTTGCCTCACAGCAAGAACAGAAAGGAATCTGTATCACTTTGTTTAAGCACTAAGCTCAGTGATAACTGAGAAAAGCAGCACCGCAGATCACTCCGTAAATAAATTAATACATGACCTGTCAGATTTTACAGCAAACCAAAATAACTTCTGATTTAAACTGTGCAAGTGATGAGCCATGCTCTGTCAGATAACGATGCAGTAACCTCTCTTTGCTTTCATTAGGACATAAAAGAAGGGGGCACTTGTTTATCAGGCACTCTTGCTGCCACAGACATGGGGATGAGTAAAAATGTTCCTTGGTTTAATATGTGCAGTTAATGGAGGCTGTGAGTCATTCTCCACTCACATCACTTGTTAAAGGCACAGGCCTTTGTGTAAGAATTGGTATCTCTTCTTCTGTTTACTTGTAAGATCCCTGCCTAGCAATCTAATTAAAGTGAAAGCTATGCAGAGTGAATATTGTCAGAATCTCTGCTTATCCCATATATTTGCATATGTATAAGTCTAAGGATTTTAGCCTGAGCTTACTTAAGGTGTTACTGCTTCGACAACTTTCCACTTGAATAAATCAAATACAGCAAAATATGGAGAGGAGGAAATCAAAGAAGGGGTTGAGCCACGACTGCAGTGTATTAACAGCAAATAAGGTGATGGCTTATATTTATTTCACAGCCACAGTCAAGACCACCAAGTTCAACCTCAAAACGTGTATTTTTTTCTTTTCTAATATTTCAAAGAAAGAGAATGATCTGTCCTTAAATACAGAAAACAGTCAACTGATGTGAAACAATGCAGTCAATCTTCTCACTGGCTTCTACTGTACATGATTTGGTGCAGTGAGTGAGCAGAATAAAAGATAAGAGTCCAACACAACAGGGGAGTGCTTTCACAGATTGTAACTAACAGAAATAGTAAAAAGCTGTCTGTGAACATGATTGTGTAAATTAGCTCGATACAGTGTGCACAGGACTAGAAATTCTGGGCCACCTGACAGCAGCTCACTGGAGCCTTAAAGCAAGAATGTCCACGTTATAAAACCCATGAAAATACAAAAACCTGATTGCTTGCAGATAAATAGCCTATATAGTCGCAACACGAGGTGAGCAACAATGGATACAAAATATATCACAATGTCAGTATAAAATCTTCTGATAATAATCAATTGAAAAAATGTTTATGGATACAATAAAAGATGAAAATGTTTGTTTCTGAGTAACACTGGATGGTACATATCTCAAAAACCCAGATTCTTCAACACGTTACTACAAAAATCCAGCATTCCCATGAACTGATTTGGCTCATTGATTTGAAAAATTTACCACAATCACCTAATACAAAAGGTTTTATTTACCAAAAGTCATCATAAAAATGCTCAAATAAAATGTTTGATGGTGAACACATTTTATAGTCTCACACTGTAAGTAGTCATATTACCCAAAACTACATGCAGTACTAAACAGATGAAAATGTAAATAGAGTAAACAACACAAAGTGTGCCATCATCATCTTTGTGTCCAATTTCAAATCTCTACAAATTCTGAAGTAACTCACAAAAAGACTGTTGTCATCAGAGTCCTTAATGGTCCCTTCAAATGAAGCGGCATGATCAGTAAAGTGCTGATATTTAGTCTAAATTGTCAATCAATGAACAGATGTCCAAGGGGTCTTTCCATTATATGCTGAGGGCATATATGACAGTGGTTTTAATATTCTCATTGAATTCTCAGCAGGGTATTCATGAAACTTTCTTTTGACACAATACAACTTTGTGAAACATTTGGAAATGAAGTTGGGAAATAAAGCCAATTATCATTTATCTAATTTTCTTTGACAATTCTAAATTCTTTGTCAGTATTTGGCATTTCACTTGAAATTTACATCCTAGCCAAGCAAAACAAAAATTAAGACAATGTGTTGGAGCAAACGTGGTGAAAACACAGCTGTGTGATTCATATCTGCTTCTCGAAAACACAGAACAAAACACTTTGTACTCTCATTTAGTACAAAAATAGTCAAAGCTGATATGTGTGCTCTAAGAAACCATCCACAGCCTTTGCTTTAATGTCTAGCTTTAGCCTGTGCCCTTAATTATCTGGCAGGCGGGATGGATAATGAACACGGGGACCTGTGATGTCACCTGGGAAATGCAGCATGATGAGGAGGCTCAGATGCTTGTCATTTCACCACCAACAAATGGGGACCAAGTCATCCTGGGAAGACAGCCCGTTAAGTGAGAGCTGAAAAAAGCCTCGTCTGAGTCTGCGGTGGTTGGTGGTTGGTGGGGATCCAGGTGGGAATAGGTGAGTAATACTGGAGGCAGTTAAGGGGAGGAGTGTAGCTGATTTGCATTGCAGTGAGTGTGGCCCGATGCATCAGGCAGGAGACAGGTATATTTATTCTCTGCAGATGCTCTCCTCCCCACCACTCCCCTGGCTGCCTCTGAAAGCCATCCATCCTCACACCTGAATACACAATGAAATCATCTCTCTGCCTCCCCGGGCATTAATAACTCAACCTGGTCGCTGGATGGGCACAGTCACTCAGAGAAGGCCAGGAAACAGATTGAGAAAAGAAAGGGCTGGAGATGGTGAACAGGTACAGTAGAGGTGCTGAGCTTCAGGGTAAACTGGACTGAAATATGCCGTTGCAGAGCATCGAGAGGAGGAGAAGGAAATAAGTGACTGAATGAAAACTACTAGGGTGGAGAGAGAGGGCTTATGGTTAACTTTTTTCTTTTTTCTTTTTAAGTATGACACTCTATTGTCATTAATGAGAAAAAATTTAACACTTACCCCAAATATCTTAAAATAATATGACACCACTGAATTGCTAATTCTCGGTTTCCCATTAATAACTAAAGTGCAGAAGGAATTTGAGATCCTAACTCAAACATTTAAAGATTTCTCCACTGTTTTAGCATCACACTCCTGTAACCACTATGGCCCAGTCACGGCTATCGGCAGGGTCTCAGACATGAGAAATACTGGATTGGAACGTCCCATGGGAAGAATGAACATGTAAGATTCTGTCCAAAGGCGAGAAATTCTCATGTAAAATAGAAAGGCTCTCTCAAAATTTAATAATTCACAATAATTTATAGGTTCAAGTCTGAATAGGACGGCACCTGTGTCCAGACCTGTGATCTCAGAGGGGACGTGGAGGGGAGGCAGATTATTGAGGGGTCTGTAGGTCAGTCGGTCATTGTTTGGTTGGAACACACAAAAAACTGCTTGACGGAATTTGATGATCATCAAACATCAATCATCATCTATCATCAAACTTCGGAGTGTACCTGGATGATTTTTTTTTTTGAGAGGACATTGTGAGGATTTTTTTTGTCATTTTTACCAATTAGAAATAAACTACTTAACAGATTTTCATGAAACTTGGTGGAAATGGAACCACTGAATTTTGGAGTGTATTTGGATAAAAAGGCGGATCCTTAATTTATTTTTATAACTTACTTTGACAGAACTCTGGCAGCCATTTTGATGGTGCACATGTCTTGTTAGAATTTGCATTAAGGTTGAATTTAATTAAAACTGACTGTTGGGCCTTGCCGCAGGAATGCACTCTGTTGCGTGCCCTTCAATTAAATAATAAAATCCAACTCTAGGATGAGAAAAGGTTAAAGGGCCCTATCCTCTCTTCAGCAAAACTCATAAATACATAACCTTCACCCTTTGTTGACTCCTCCTCA
Organism: Chaunax sp. Z400; assembly: GCA_037577475.1. Classification (NCBI taxonomy): domain Eukaryota; kingdom Metazoa; phylum Chordata; class Actinopteri; order Lophiiformes; family Chaunacidae; genus Chaunax; species Chaunax sp. Z400. The sequence goes on from CM075190.1 coordinate 16,517,861, forward strand.
CCCAATTTTTTGATTTTGATAAAAGAATTCAGCAAAATTACACAGAACATTTCCCCTTTCATCTTCTGAGGATTCCAGCAGCTGTATTCTGAGGTATCAGTCAACTACAGTTCATCTTGAAATTAATTTTTTTTCTTCACTTTAAGGGATTGGCATTATATTTCATTCTCGATAGTGGGTTGCTGATAAAAGTATATCAGATATCAGTGGAACAAGAGTCAAAAATTCTCTTCCAATATCAGCCCTTTCTGTGCTATTCTGGGGTCACCACAAAGGGAAAACAGGGATGCAAAGACAAAAGCAATCTGAGCTTGCAGTCTCCTGTTTCTCCTTCACCAAGATAGAAAAGAAAGCATCAATTATTTCACTTCCCAGTTCCTGTGGGTTTACGGTAGGGGGTAGGATAACTTTCAGTTCACACTGCTGATAAAGAGTCTGTTTTAATTATCATACTTTCTGTTTTTCACAATATGGGCCTATTTTAAGTTGATTTATTTTCTCAAGTACAATTGGATTGCTGCACTTGCATAACATTCATTTCCATTTTAATCAGAATTTTCTCTTCATCCCTAGAGAAAATAAGATGTGGGACACAAGTGGATCATGACAGCAAAGCAAATTTAAAGGTACATATAATAAATCAATTTCATTAACAGGAGGAAATCTCCTGTGGCTCCAGTTTCAACATCTGTTTTATTATAGTTTATTTTAGATTTGGCAGATATATGAAGGAACTAATTTGCAAATTTAAGTTCGAAGCGAGGGAATAAAAATGACATTGTGTCTGAGACGTGTAGCAGAGGAGGCCCTTCACATTGTGAAGGCTCAAATAGTCTCCTGTCTAATAACACTAAAGGACTGAGGGACCGAGACAACTGTAGCAGAGTGACTAATAAATACTGTGAACATGTAGTAAGAATTTAGCATTTGGCCAAATACTAGATTGTTTCAGTCAGCACAATGCTTAAGTGATCAGTGAATTAACTGATTATATAATCAACTGAAATTTATGACATTCAGCTTGACAAACATTTGTTGTTTTCAGCCTCTAAATTGTGAGGATTTGCTGCTTCTTACTGGTTTAAATCATTTTATACTGAGTTCCTTTGGGTTTTAGACTTGAGTAAGCATTCATTTATCTCCAGAAAATTAATCAGCAGCTGTTTTAATGATGGATTAAACAGCAAAAATCAAATAAAAACAATTTATTTCTGAAATACAAAATATTCTCTCATCTAGAATTTTCTGCTTGTCCATCATATATGATGGTAAACTAAATATCATCAATTCTGAAAATACCCGCATTGGCTCTGGGAACCTGTAAGGGACTTTTTTTTAATTTTATTAAAATTATTATTAAATGTTTTTTTTAAGATGTCCCCTTGGCTCTGAGATATTGCAATGGCTTTTTGTGACATTTTACAAAATAAGGTTAATCAAAAAAAATTGGATAAGGAAAATGAAAACAACAAAAGCATAGACTTATAAACGTGGAAACATTTGATTGAATTGACCTAAAACCAAATGGCTTTTTTCTCCTTTCATCCGACTATTTATGTCATATTGGAACATGATTTGCAAACGGCTCATTTTCCAATTTCATTTCATTTCTAAGAGAGCACATGCAAACATTATTTATTTTACCCTCACTGTTCATGAGACTGCAGGATATATCCATACCATCAGTGCCCTTGACTGTACATCTTTTGCTGATGATCCAAAAAAGGTATTCAAACCTGACGAGTAAACTAAATCTTTTGTTGAATTTTCTTGATGGAGCTTGATCCAAAATATTTTCTTTGAAAAACATGATGTGATCCAAACATTTTAGCACTCAGGACATAAACACAACATTATGACACAGTTCGGTTGTGAAATAATTTTTGTCTAGAAATGAATACGAAATGACTAGAGATGCAAAATATATTGTATTGTACTGTATATTATCAACATCACAACGCGTGCATGCAAAGTAGTGACATTTGAGGACGTGTGATGTCACGTAAGACAAATTTACTCAAACACGCCATGCTATAACTTTTTTGCTGCTTCATACAAAAGGAAACGTCTCATGGTTCCTTTTTGTATTGTAAAATCTGCAACAATAAAAGGTCTAGAATGATTCATTCTTTACAAATAGAGCTATACAAGCCATCTGGTGAAAATTCCTGTATTATTTCAAAATGCAATGTATAGCAGAAAATAAAAATATTGCAATGTTTTTTCCAATATAGAGCAACCAAAGCAATGACCTAATCATAATCTCTCATATTCTGTCTTCTCATTATGAATCTTAATATTTATTATTACATTTCCTGCAGTGAGATAATAATGATGTGCCAAACAAAGTCCATAAATATATCATTTACAAGTGCTCTAGCACCATGGTTAAAAAGTTGCAGTGTAAAATGTGCAGAACTGAGGAGAGTGAAACTATGCTGGCTTGAAACTTTCCACCTGTTAACACTTCCTGTATGCTGTTGTATCAACTGAACAGCCAAAGTAAATATTTAATTGATTCACTGGCTTTGCAGCTCTGGCAAGAACGCCACATATTCTTGCATTGTTTTTATTAAACCGCCTCCATGGTAAATGTTATTCTGTGATCACTATCATATGAAAAACAGATGACTTTATGGTTCATAGAAATAGAAATAGAAACAGAAATTACCCATTGCGGTCACAGGCCATCCTGCACAACAAAGTTGCAGTTTACATTCATGTCTGTTCTGATAATATATGAGGTGAGAGATAGAAAGCTTCGTCTCCTGGTGCAACGACAATCACATGAAGCTCACTATCAGCTATTGAACGTGTAGTGGACTACAATTTTACAAATATGGATGTTGCTACAAACAAGCTAAAAATCCTAAAAACCTGCATGCTTCACTCTCAGCTTCAGCACAGAAGATGTATATAATCAGCACATTTTCAGGCTGAGCACCCACAATTACTGTCACCAATTCAGTGCCCAACAAAATGTGAAATATGACCACAATCTCCCTTTCACTTCCTGAGTTATGGTGTTGAATAATGACCAGAAAGGTGTTTTTGCGGAACACAACGTCACAGCGAGGTTAACCTGTGATCTTTTGAATAAAAAATTAATATGGTTGAATATTAACTGTCGTCATTATATTATTTAAGTTAATATGAAATGTTGTGATCTTATGGCGGTCCTGACATATTGTATTCATGACAATGGGATGGACGGGCGAGAGATCACAGTAACTTTACTCTTTCAACTTTGACCTCCAAAATCTAACGAGTTCATCCTTGAGTCTAAGCGGTCAGCTGTGACAAAGTTGAAGAAATGTCCTAAAGGCATTCCTAAGATAGCGGTTTACAAGGATGGGATGGAGGGACAGCTCACGAATGCAATGCCTCTGACCACGGTTGTCACGGAGGCATAAAAATGTGATGCTAAACCACATACACAGTGGCAGCTTCACCGCTCTGCTGCCTGTTAATTCCCCATACTGCAGCCAATGGTTGTCTCCACTGTCATCAGCCTTTCAATTATACTCACCCACATACTGGAGAGAAGTGAGAGACAAGCATCCTTGTTTGTTTTTTTCCCCTTCTCCCTCGCAACCTGAGTCATGTGGCATAAGATATGTGGGCCCTTCTTCTGTCTACATTTGGCATCGGTGAGGACATGCTGAAAAGTTTTTTTTCTCTGTAATTAGTGCCTGATCTCAAACCAGTTTACCAAGTTTACTCAACTCAGAAACATTACCTTTATTTTCCGTGAGCTAGGAGCACTGGAGAGGAATGACGTCATCGCATGCTGTGCTCTCCTTAGCACCAAAACACTAATAACCACAGACATTCATAGCTGTTGAATACACTTTTGTAGCTTGATGTACTCAAAGAATAATGTAAACAGTGGAAATAAGGAAGCATTTACAAATGTTTCTCCTCAACCAGCCAGTAATTGAATAGTTTCGGTGAACGGTGAAGCTGAAGTGAAACATTGTGTCTGCTGAACCTGTGCATATTTGGGCATATTTGATTTGGTTCAAGTATTTCTCTATAATATTAAATATTCAAGGCAGGTTAAGCACAGTTGAAGTTGGGGGAAACATATGTTGTCATTCAATCAAGGGTTTAACACTCAAAAGACGATCTACTTCACCGGGACTGAGTGGGTCTGATCGTATTTGACAATGTAATGTGATGCATTTTATAAATGCAAAAATGAAGGTAATTCAAAAGAATGAAATTTAGCTTGAATCTCACTTTACAGTTCACAAACAGTATCATTAAGCTCTACACACTAAGGCCATAGTTTATTCTCATATCATCCTGTCATTCACACCCCTCACAGTCTTAATTTCCTGCTGTCATTGTCTGGAGCTGCCCATTGAGATATCAGCTGTTTTCATCAGGTCGTCACGTCTATCCAATAGCACAGCAACACACCTTCAGTGTTAGTCGTCTTGCTGCAGTCTTTTGAATGTGATTCTCTTTGTACTTCTAGTTCTTTCATGCTACTGTTACTCTCCACCTCCCCATCATCGTCCAGTCTTCACAGATTCACCAATTTCATCATTTTATCAGTCTCAGCAGAGTCATCAGCCACCATCTCCACCAGTGTCTGGACTCCAGAGGGACTTATTTTGCTGCTACTCAGTGCAGATGCCCTTCGATCAAAATCTCCCAAAAGAATCTGGTGCAATAACGAATTACCTTAAGTTACTTAACTTGTCTCTCCTAATTGAACTACTATTACGAAGGAAATTGTGAATGAGTGAAAAAGGGAGATATTTTAAAATCAGCTTAAAAAGAAGAAAAGTAAAAGTAAACCAAACAGCTGTATATGTAAGAAGTGACACTGAGGGACCTGCTCCAGTTCTTGTAAAAACAGATACCTGCTACTCCAGATGGTGCTGCACACTCCGTATCTGCCCTATGGGGCAACTTCTAAACAGCAATGCTAATATTACTGACAACAATGTCAACAAGCACAGTGCTAAATAAATGAAAGAAAAGCTGAACAAAGTTTCCGAGGGCAAAAAGTCAAAGAAAACTCAACTGACAACTTTATTCATCTTTCACTAAATTCCATCCTCTCCTTCCAGCTTCCACCTGCTCTTCCACCATTTCTGGGCTGTCACCCAGCCAGCCGTCAACGTCAACCTGAGTATCCGGGCAGCTCCTATGAGCACATGGTCCTTTGGCCTGTTGCGGACCTACTTCCTGGTGCAGCTGCCACCTGCCCAGTCGTGTGGTGTTTTGCATTAATCTCAGTGCTGCTGGGCCATAGTGGACGGACCAAAGTGTGCTCATATATGCATTCCAGAGTGTCTGCATGTAGTCCTCCATCTGTAAGCATTATATGTTATGTGCGATATGCGCTGCTGCCATCAGAGGCATGGTGCATACGAGCCATCACTAAAAGATGGATGTTTAGAAAAATGCGAATGGGCATCCAGCCATCACATGTGGATGTGCTTTCACAATCAATCCCCGGAGAGACGGCCACAGAGACACCGAATAAACCTAAATACAAACTGTCCCAACTGTCATGGCACATAAACCTGCCTGCCTGTCTGTTAGTTCGTATTCTTTGGAAGTGATTGAAAAGACTTCAGGTCTACCCAGACTCTTTTCAGTGTCACTGTTTGTATTTGGGGCTTTCAAGTGTTATTGGCTTGGTGTCCTGACACCTATCCTGCCTTGAACTGGTCCTCCTGCACTGTAGTGCTGTTGTGCAAAGGATCCAGACTGTAAGACTAGACTTTGTTAGCTCAGCCGGTCTTGAGAGCAGACGTTGAATGTGCAAAAAATGAAAGCCAAATCTAGTAGTGTAGACCTAGCAGCTCACTGGTACTTTACATTAGTTTGATTTTTTTTTTTTCATGATTAGTTCCAGACATACAGTATGATGAGAAAAACACCAGCATCACGTTGAAACAAGGTCTGATTTTGGGTCACGCTGTGTGTTTTCAAACATAATAAAGCAGCACTCGCGTAGCGTCTCCATGAGTCTCTTGAGGACTCATCAGCGAGATTCTGACAGAGCGTCTGTTTTCAATACCATGTGAAGAAAGAAAGGAGGTGATTGGGGGCATAGAGTTGGCTGAGTGCGCTTGCAACAAGGGGAGACAAGTTGAGGACAAAACCATGTTGCAGTCGTGTTAGGCCAAGTAAAAAACAATTAGTCATTTTAAAAGTGATTAGCCATACTTCAGTCAAAGCACTTTGAAGACAGACTTAAAGCTCTTTGGGTGGAAAATTCCATTTTGATGCAATCTACATTTCCATACTGTTAGGAGTCACACATGTCAGATATTATTTTTTTAAAAACATGATTATCCAGTTTACACCTGTACAAATATGTTTGATATACTTGAGCTCTGTTGCACACAAAAGCTACAAACTGGTTTATACATAATGCATGCAAATTGATCACAAATTATGTGTACCTAAATTTAAATGCATATATCATGACTCTGTATATGACGGCTGTATATAAAAATATCAAGAGAGGAGATGTTTGCTCCAGTTCAAGCTGGGCACTCAAAAGATTAAGATCATTGGGAGTGGCACTGTCCATTGGACCTCAGCCAAACAGTAGGGGACAGGGTATGGGGTGAAAAGTCCTGGAGGGAACAAAAAGAGGGATAGCAGCAAAGATTTGCTGTTGGAAAGCTAATTAAACTATTGGCTCCTCCATGAGGGAGGTCATGTTTGAAGAATGGGCTCACCTCTGGCAGCACCTCGGTAGCTTCCGAGCAGCCGCAGTCTCCCAGGCAAATATTCCACTGAGTCACACAAACAGGCCAGTAAAGACATTCTCAATCACTCTGATCCGTCGCTCTGCTGATCACCATCCTTTCTTCCTCTCTCTTCGGTTTAGAATGAGCATTAACCAAAGTAAGAGCAATGCCAGAAATCCTCTCCTGCTCCAATCACTGTGCTTTGTGTCAGCTGGACTTCTGCATGAAATCTGTGATAGTGCTTTCAGTGCACTGACAAAGAGTAGTACTGTCTGTAGCCAGCATCTGTGTTTTTATACTCTGGTTTATTGGACTGTGTGACGACTGATAGTAGTAGCTGTTTAAATACATATACTAGGCATTGAAATACCGTTACATCCAAACTTTAAACAAGAAAGGAAAATTCTACAAGCAGGCGTTCGGCACATTTGTAAGACTTTTCTGCACATCGTATTCAATGAGAGAATTATCAAGTTTGACCCTGAGAAGTATTTGGTCCCCTCAAAGCAAACAAATTCTAATGCCGAGGACAACTTAGCAGATCCAACAATTTTTTTTAAAACTCTGCAGAATAAGTACACTGCTGGCAGATGTACATGGCCGCTGCTGGAAGATAGTGAGCATTGGGTTCATTTGTTATATGTGGCTGCTGGCCAGAGTTATAATGGCCTTGCACACTAATGTCGACTCTGACTGGATACGAAAGTTCCTCAGTTCATTTTTACTTTTACTGCCTGTTACAGTTAATGTGGTCACACAGTGCTTGACTCCTGGATGTATTGGAAAGACATTCATTGCAGTGTATTATTGATATTTACTTCTTTCTTTTTGAATACAATGCACATGCAGAAAATATAACAATGTAACACCTTTTATGCTCCTAACTACATAGTTCTAAGACTGGCCAAACACCTCTGCCAGGTGCATATTAATAAAATTGCCTGTACACCCTACAGGCTACTTCCATCTCCTCCTCACACATTCAGCCACCTTTGAGGGACCCATTCATAGGGAAATACATGTCATACAACAAATGGTTGTGAGCTTAAATTCACTGAGAGTCTATGCTGAGACAAGACATAATGTTTTGTCAGTTCTTGACTTACATAATATCCATCTGATGTCACCACTTAACATGTTATGACAGGAAAGGAAAGAAGGGAAGGGAACAGCTTAAGCAATGCTTATGAAACATGTGTTTACTTACCAATTCATCTGCATCTATTTTCCATTTTACAACTTAAGGGGCAGTCCCAGTGACCTTGTTCTCCAAGTAGTCAGCATTCTCTTTTCAGCATCAACAACCATAGACACAACCACAGACATGAGTGTCCACAATCAAATATATAGCATATGTCTGGGCAATTAACCTGAGAATGTATTGAAACTGACATTTAGGACCTCTCACCAACTAATCTCTGATTAATACTTTCCCCAATGCATGCGCTAATGAACTATCCTTAACAACAATACTTTGCCATGTGACTCCGCCCTGCCCAGGGAAAACTCAGAAAGAAAGTGCATTCAAAGCTGCATGGACGTCACAAGCGCAAACACCATAGGTATCAACCACTATGTCTGTTGTTTGGGCACAGCTTTAATAGTTCAGAACATTTAAGGTACGGTCTTTGTCAGCAGCCTTTTGGTCATTAATTACAATCGAGGTAGAGGTTTGAAATATTCCTGACATTGATCTAAGTCATATTGCCCAACTCTAATTTAGCATATTAGATCATCCAAATCACAGAAATATGACTGGTTTATGATATTTATCATCCAAAGCAAACCATATAAAAACTTATACATACACTTATTTGGCATCTACTACATTTAAACTACACACTTTTTGTCCAAGTGCACAGATGCCGCTGCTACTAGAAAAACGTCATTTGTGCTGTAATTTGTGGATAAACATAAACTCTATCATAGCAGAATAATAACTGAATGACGACAAATGTGCCTAAAAATGTAAAAAAATATATATATATATAAGCTTGAAAAATAAGCAGTTAAGAGATGCACACCTTTAGGGCCCCTACAAATCATATGTGGAATGTCACTGAATTCTGTCCAGCAGCTTTTAAGGAGATGTGGATAGACATTATCACCCTTACGTACAGATGTACAGACATACGGACTGACAGAAAAGAGTAACCCTACAGTATATGAAGAAGGCATAAAACTCATGCAATGGAGAATAAGTGCATGTAATGAGAGAAAATGAATACCTATTTGGAAGCCAACAGATTTTTTGTTCATAAAAATAAGTCAGACCTCCTTTTGCCATACATTGACTTCAAAGAGAGATTATTTTCCACAGGCCATTAGTGCAACCTAAATACATTTTCATAGCAGCACGTTGTGAAAGGCTTTAGCTGCTTTTTAAGACCGATGTGATTTAGTAAAAGCTCATAAAATAATTCAATCCTTTCATAAGATGCCTGCTTGCAGTTCTTTAACCCTTTCAGAAGTTCTGCACTTTTATTCAATAATCCAAGTGGGTGCAAACCTCTTCTGCAAAGGTCTTGAAAGGGAAAATAATTGTATAGAGCGAGGAAACATCATTACCATGGATGCTCGATTTGCATTTAAGTACAGTCATGTAATTTACGTAGGACTCGGCTCAATCCAAGTCTGTACTTTGAGAAAGTTTTAGAGCAATTTCCAAATACATAGATACATACCACACACTATCAATGTCCACGTTGGGACGTTTACAGTCTCATTAAATAGTCAATGTAAGATGAATTAAGGCTCTTAATCATGGATCAAGTCATTTTAGACCACTCACTGAGAAGATTAAAGGTGCTAATACCAGGGGACACCTGGCATTGGACTGGAGCGGAGGGCTGAGGCTTTTTTCTCTAATAGCCTCCTTCCATCATCCGATTGTCTTCTTTATAAGTGGAGTGTCCCTGCTGATACACATTTTCTCCACATGCGTCTGTCTAACTTATGCTGAGAGAGATGTTCAGAAAGATCAATTTGTTTCCTAATTATAAAATCTAATTATGTTGAAATTGGACTGATATTGGCCCCTCACATCTGGCTGGTTCTATGAAATTTAATTTTAACTCTGAATGAATGTAATGATGGGGAGTGTGTGTTTCATAAATGCAGGAATCCTTCAGTGTTTGTGTTATTTATTTATGTCCAGAGTGTACATGCATCTCTATCTTCTATTGTGTTTGCAGACTGGGGACATAATTAGATGTCATTAATGGCACATCAATACACATCATTCAACCACCAAATTGCAATTTCATTCAGCTGTTGAAAAAGCAATGAACACGCAAAGTTTGACCAGAAACTGATAAACATCTTTAACTTATCTATAACTTCCCAAGGGTTATCTCTAAAGGTTAATTGCACAAGGAAGTCTGGGAGCATCCTTTAATGTCACATTAATTTGCTTCAACGTATGAATACGGCTTGAGGATGCATCTACAGATGAACCCTGGCTCAAATAGCAGATTAAAAGGAGCTTGAAGCATATCCCTAAAGGTATCTTCACTGTGGCAGACGTCAGAGCCAAAGAACTTCATGACAGAATCTCTCTAACAAGCTTTTATAAAGAGATAACTGCTCAGATTGGTGAGAACAAGCACCAGTTGGATCTCTCCAGCTTCCATTTTATTAACGCTGCTCACAAAAGGATGCAGAAAGACAGGATTCCAATCTTATGTCTTGGGACTGAGATGCTTCCATCATGATTTCCTCTGACAACATAATTATACATTGTATCTCACTTCGCACGGCTCGCCAAACCACATCAGCTGCAGCGTAGAGTCCAGCAGAGCTGAGGGAGGGAGTGGGGTTGGAGGGTGAAGCTGAGCCTGAAGCTAAGCAAATGGAATGCAACGGCAGTAGATTGGAGACCAGAAGCTATACGGGCTGAACAGGGATGTCGGAGGAGCGCCAGTGGAATTTCACTTTGCATCAGCATCAGATTAAGGACACTGGCAAGAGGAGGAGGAGCTAAGGCACCGAGGGGCAAGGGTGCAAAAGAGTGAGGGGTGCGAGAGAGGAGAGCGTTAATGTTGAAGCCAGCGCTGCCACTGCACATGACAGGAAGACTGTTTTAGGGACTGGAAACATGATGAAAGATGATGACAGGAAATCTGCCACCACAAGAGAGGGTATACGCCTTCAATGAAAACCACTATAATTAAGTGGTATCAAGCGGTGTTTACAATGACAAACAATACTACTTTGTTCAAGGAGAAGCCATATATCCGAAAAAAAAAAACTGCTCCGGAAATCCATGTGTTTTGATAATAGAGTGGATTCCTGGAGGCTTGAGTCATCCTTTTTTTTATTTCTGCAAATTACTGTAGTTTAGAAGACAAATACATCATCTGTCATTGTCCTCCAGAAAGACACATTTACAAATATCTGTCAAAAGTTAATGAAATTGGACCAGGAGTCAGAATTGAAGTAAATGGAAACTCATCTCAGAGAGACAGTTCCATTAAACTTCCAGTCTGCAGCTCAGAGTTTGAAAGTATAGAGATTAAGCCTCTCCCTTGGATAATAATGTGCCTCCCACTGCACCAGACTACGTCTCTTCAGTTCAGTCCCTCTGGACAGACAAAAGCCCGTAGACACTACAAGGCTAAATGAAACATCATGTACAAATCTAAGAAAATAGCTTTTCACTTTTACCACTTTATCCTGGCCAGAATGAGCCGAGTTTTGCCTCAGTAAAGATTGAATTATTCCCTCGGATCTCTTTGGTCACTTCTCTGAGGTTATTGTTGTGGAGGTACAGGTGGCCCATCAGTCCTGCCACAGCAAATAGGGGATGCTAGGTAAAAGGAGTGGGGGCTCCTTAAATCTCCACCTCCATTAATCACACTTTGCACGCCCACAGCCCACCGAGCAGTGTGACAGTGACAGCACTGAGAATGATTAATACTTAATGCAGCGTTTAAGAGAATGATTTATGCCATCTGTTAGTGGATGACATGCTGCAGAAGTTGGCTTCACCACTCGTACACACTTGTCAGCAAGGATTAGGAGAATGATACATAACTTAATCTCCGGAGCAGCAGGTCACCTCCAAAATTAGGCTGATTTTAGACCATGAACACAAGGGGGAGAAATGGGTGTGAGGGGAGGATATAACGGGCTGGATGTGCATAACCTGAGCATCAAATTAATTGGAGCTGGTCAGGAATCCATCCATTTTCTGCCACTTATCCAGTTGGGGACTGTGGTACTGGGTTTATGATTGATTGTGCCTATGTCCAGCAGCTCTTCCTGGGGAATCCTCAGGCATTCCCACAACCAGATGGGATGTATAATCCCTGGAGTGCATTCTGGGTTAAACCCTGGGTCTCCAGTTGTTTGTTTCTTGAGAATCTTAATCTTAATCTTGAGCATCCTAATCAGATACCTAAACCACGCTGACCAGCTCTAGCACCTTTAGATAAGAAATAGCAGGACTCCTACTTCCAGTGTCCAGGTTCCTGTCTCCATAAGTCATATCAGCTGCGTGAGTTCAGAATTTAAAGATGGATTTATACTTGGCAAAGAGGGTTAACAGCAATCATGTCATACATACCCACAGTGTGGGTATTAAATAATTGAAAGCAATATATATAGAATATATATAAGGCTCGCATAGAATCTGTTATTCACTGTGATAGACTATCCCAGGGGGAAAAGGATTGCAGTGGAGATAGCTTTACTACATTAGAGATCTGTATTTAATTGAGAGCTGCTACTACTTTCTTCTATTCTAATGATGTCTTTACCATCAAATATTTTCTACCATTCTCAGGTCCAGTTCTTGCAGTCTCTTTTCCGAGGAGGTCTACAGCATGGCTTCAGTAGCTGCATGTGTATAGGCTTCGTAAGGAATGGTAAGGGGTGATTGAAAGGCTACAAGCTCTAAGCTCAACAAGTATCATCGAATCTCGAGACGTGACTGCAGATGAGAAGTGTTATCTCTGCCTGCCATCTCTCGCTCCCTCCCCTCTGAAATATTTACATATTCAAACAAACTGTAAAAGCCCAAAAACAAACAATTTGTTAACCACCAGGGTTTACAAGGATAAAAATATCTTGCATCTAATCTGCATAAGAAGTATCAGTCTTTCGTTAAAGGCTACGGGCATCTCGTCTCCTTCAGATGACACAAGGGTACTCAGTTTGGTCTCTGCTTGAAATCCTATTTGATGTTCCTGCTGAGACTTAATTGATAAAATCAGATGTTCTACACCACCTTAGCTTAACCCAATAAACAGTCCACCCAAGTCTTCCCTTCACATTTACATAAACATTATGCTTTCAAAAAAAAGAAAAAGAAAACAGTGGCTGTTACATAATCAAGTCAAAGAGAACTCTCATTACTGTATTCAAATGAAGAGGAAATGTGTTCCTGTGTATTGCTATTCAACCAGAACCGTAAAGGAACCAGCGAGGAGATGTTTGTCAGTCACTGGCAGGAACAGGCTTGCCTGTCAGCAGATCGGTTCAATTTCACTGGTGACAGTGGGAGCAAAAGCTTAATTCTTAGATAAAAGTTTACAATCCGACATAAAGCAAATAAATCCAACACAACTTCACCTTTTTACATATTCATCATCCAGAAGTGTTGCTTTTAGCAACAAATTACTCATTCGTTTTTCTAAACAAGACATACAAAATGCCAATTGAGGTGTTTCATAGACCAAAAAACAGTCTGTGACTTCTTGGAACAGGATACTTCATCCCAATCATTTATAGTCGTAACACTGGTCTCCTCTGCACCTGATTTAGTTAGCCAGAATGTGGCGCTGTCTGAATTTGAACATATTGCAACTATTTATAAGTGTAAAAGACTTGTTTTCCCTTGACCTATTTAACTTTTCTTTTAGTTCCATCTTTGCTCTTGCCAGTCAAAGTGCTTCCTGTCTGTCTACAGGTAGAAAACAACATGAAAACAAGAATAAAATAACAAGGTGCACTTAAGCATTTTTATAAGAGAAAATCGCACCACCGGAATGAACAACAGGACTCATTTTAAACATGTCGAGAAATTTCAAACAATAGCAACCTGGACTGTCACATTGTTTCAGTCACAAGAAAGTAGGCATGTCATTGGCATCCAATCATATGTTAAGGATGTTAACGTTTTTGCTTTTTGCCAGCAAAAGAAGTTGAATGAAACATCATGAACGTGTGTATTTGCAGACTAAGTGTAAAGCAGCTCTGGCATATGTGTCGAGCCTTGTGAGTGCTGCAAAAAAAACGATGAAGCACAGCAGTTTGATGAAAGCTCAGTCATATACACACATGATTGATTGATTGATACACAGTGGTAAATCAAACAGAGGGGTGCCGTTTCAATCACAGCCAAAGCCTTTGAATATAAATAACAGCTACCATCTTGCATGTGGCAGTTACAGCGCAATATAAACACTTCACACTTGGCAGTCTGTTTGAGGCTAAGACAGAATTCTTCACAAATGTAAATTTATGTACACCCCTTTAACACTTTCCACTCTTGATTGGTTTGTATTTTGCCTCCTTCTAATTCCTTTCTGCAACAGAAAATACTGAAACAATGCAGCTGAGTGATGGGTAAAAGAAAGAAGATAATTGTGGAGACCCCTGCAGAGCATGTGTGAAATTTCATCGAAATCTATCCAGCACTTTTTGAGGAGATGTGGACAGACCATGCTACGTTACATACGGACATACCGATAGACACACAAGGGTAATACTATATCTTTATACCCCTTTTGGTGGGGGGATAAAATAACAGCCAAATTTAGAGCATCACTTTCTGATATTTGTCCCTGCATTAGCTCTGCTGTATTTTGAGTGAGGCGTTTATGCATGCCACCTTGAGAGCACCATTTCCCCATTTATAAAAATGACAGTGTGCCAGTTTGGCCATTAATGGGCCCAGTTCTGAAAACATAGCCAAAAGAAATTACTTCCAAACATTTCCAATAACTCTAGATTGTTTTTTATTTTCATATATTTTGACAATGATTTCCAGGAGTTTTGCCAGTTCTCTAAGCTTGAAAATGAATGATTTTTGGGGAGGACTGGGTGTCTTTAAAAAAAGAGGAATCCAAAACAAGTTGCACAGAAAATATACTCACCAACAGGAGTCAAGGACAAACAGCATGATGATTCATATGTGGGAGTGACACCTCTACCTACTGCTAATGAGAACTGAAATATACAAAAACAATTAATAGGCAAGAGTTTTGCACAAATTATTTGCATACTAAATGAATCCATTGCCGTGTCAAAAGAAGTCAAGGCTCTGTTGAAATCTTTCATTTATCACCATTTGCATATTCCTTTCCTTCCCATAAATTTGACTCACAGTTTTCATTGAGTGAGTTATCATTTTGTTGCCTTAAACTGGGTCATCATATCTCCAGGCGCAATTACAGCCAAAACCTCAGCGAGACAAATTTGCTGTCAGTCGCCATGCCACTGTTATATATGAACAGCTAGCTGTCAGTGGGCCGGGCAGAGATAAAAGGAGAGAGAGGGAGGAGAGGAAGCATTGTGGATCATGAGGCAGGCCCTACAGGTCGATGGGAGACAAACGGATGTCTAATAAGCCAATGATGAACCCAGAGTGGTCCCTTTTGTGGGGGCGATCCCTGCTTCTAACAAATGTGTTATTGACTTCACCCAAGCAGCCAAAGAAATATACACTCAGTGGCTGAGAGGGAGGAAGAGTGTGAGAGAGGAGACATGAGAGGCTGCAGCAGCAGGTTAAAGTATCGATCACCCAATTCTGTTTATATCCTCCAGTAAATGACGAGCAGGACATAGGCTAATTGACACGCAACAGCGTGACAGCTTGAGCACTGGAGGAATCATTAGAACAATTCAACATACAAACTGTACGTGTTTCAGACATTCATACGAGGAAGGTTCCTAATAACCAAAAAGACATTTGGTTCAATGTTTTGCACAATAGAAAATCAATTGTAATAACAGACTCTTTGAGACACTGTTTTATGTGACTGCGTTTACTGAATACGTGATGTTGCTTTTGAACAGCCAATACACTGGACAAGAACTGGTGCTTATTGCAGTTTCCTGGTGTTCAAGGTCACGTCTTCAAATGGCTTATTTGTCTGACCAGAAGTCCAAAACACAAACCAACCAAGTATCAGTAAATGCAGCAAATCCTCACATTTGAAAAGCTGAAACCGACAAATGTTTGTGCGTAATTTATTAATTGACTAATTATGTCACCTCTACACTGATGAGCCACGGTGACTGAAATGACTCCTTTATGAATTCAGATAACTCTGATTCAGTGACGGTTGTTGTAGTTATTAAACATATATTTAAGTCACTGATAATGAAGACAAAATGGCAAAATTACTTTTAGAGAGATTATTAATGTGTTGCCACAAAATAGAACCTTAAAATGCATCATCCTGTGTCGCGCATCTGAGAGGGTTATCATGAGCTGCCAACAATAAGTCAGGATCACATTAAAGCCATTTCATCTGCTGCTATTCATAAAAAATGATTTATTAATATTAACTAATGCTGTGCAGTTGCATGCTGTGCAGTATGGACATGACTTATGCAGCGGTGAGGCTGAATTACAGTCATATGACACAGAGGCCAGTGAGTCTGTGTGTGGGTGTGTGTGTGTAAGTGTGTGTTATTTCTTAACAGAAATAAATAAATAACTGCTGGGTCTGCATAGAATGGATAATGATATAAATTTAAATTACTGCTGGCTACACACTCTTGGCTTTGTGTTTATTAAATCCAAATTTTATTAACAAGTAACAAGTGTGGCACAGGTGTTAGCACAGTGTCCATAAGGACATTGCAAATGCAAATGCCATGAGGCCTGCAAAATGTTAGCAAAAAGACCTCATGTAAATCACTGTTTATGCAAAAAATGCTCTTTACAGGCAGAGTGACACTTAATGCAAGGTAACTGAAAAAGATATGTTTCTTTGACTTTGTGCAGAACATCATGTCATTCAGGGAACTTGGGATACTTGTACCATTCTGCGTCTTAACAAAACATCCATCCTTTATCTATAACTGGAGCCTGTCCCAGCTGACACTGGGTGAGAGGCGGGGTACACACTGGACAAGTCAACAGTTCATCACACCAACGGGCAATTCAGAGTCACCAGTTCGCCTTTATTGCATGTTTTTGGATTATGGGAGGAAGACAAACCCACACATACGAAGTTCACACAGATGTCCCAGGTCCTCAGGTGGATTTGAACCCAGAGCCCACTTGCTATGAGGCAACAGTGGACCATCGTGCCACCCCTTAACAATACTATAAAGTTCAATAGGTGTTTGATTTTGGCCCACCAATGAGATTCACTTTTATCCCGATGGGGGAAAAGTTTGGACATACCCAGACGAGAGTGTACCGTATGTTGCAGTCTGAACTAGAGGTCACCCGGAGAGCTTATACCTCTGCCAAGCAAATTTACAAACCCTACTATTGCAACGACATGATCCGCCCTACTCTGAGCCCCTGATTGGCTGGACATGATGGTGGCATTTCTCATGACTACATGAGAAACGTCATCATCACACCAAGAAGTCCAGGAGCTCCTCCCACTCCGATCAGAGGAAAGGTAAATGATGGTTTATGTCATGTTATTTCGTTGTTTACAAAGTGCTGCTCGATGCATAAGTAAAACGTCACCTGGCACCACGCCTCTTTTACTGGAGTGGCGTTAAGCTGCTGTTTTGTTCAGTATAAAAAACAAAGGTCGCGTCGTGACGGGTGTCATTCTAACAGGTCTGTTGTACGATCTCTGTGTAAAAAAAGGGCTTTTGCTTCATCTTTGTGGTGGAAGACAGAACAGGCTTAAAGACTTTTCCTGTAGGTCAGTCATGGAAATGAGGACTTTGAGTTTTTCTTTTGTATTAAGCAGCCAAAGCGATGTAACATGACATTTGCTTTATGCCTTACATGACATTGTGTGCCCTGCAGTGTGACTAGAGCACAGGGGCACGTTGCTATGTTGATTCTGAAACGATAAACTGTCCGACCCTTGTGAGGATGAAAACGTCAGTGGGATTGCTGCCCACATGTCTTGTCTGTATTTTTTATCCACACATGGACATATGCATTCTCTATATATCTGTGTTCGTCTTGCCGTGTTTGCATGCAGTACATATATAGAGATATGAGCTTGCGTCCGTGCTGTGTGGGGTTGCAGGATTCAGGTGGAGTTTGTGATAAATGTCCTGTTTCGTGCTGACGGAGCAGCTCTAGGAAAGCTGTACAGTCCCAGGGGCAGGAGGCTAATCACAGTGGTTTCTCTGGAGCCCTTCTGCCTCTAAATGACAAACTGAAACCTGTACTTAGGAGGAAACAAACACTCTCTCTCTCAAAAGAACGGCTTCCATTTCAACTGTCCAAAATATTAATGATCGAGCTAACTCACATCACATTTGTCTATATAAAACCCTTTAACAGGTTTAGCACAAAGCAGGATGACAAGGAAACGAACAGAGAACAAACTGATAAAACTGGCCATTTGATAATTTGGTGCAATCAGGACACATCCTTACATCTAGTAATACATTTATGCAGGAATTCAAAATGGCTCTGTGAAAAAGTAATGAGCTTTACCTGAAATTAATTACCTACAGTCACCACAGTAATGAATGTATATGGAAGCATTGTTTAGCCCAACGCGAAGCATTTTTTCCATGCTTATTCTCGTGACAATATTTACATTTGTGATCAGAGCTGATACTCTGTGTAGACACAGTTCTGTTTAACAATGCATTAATTATGTAAACTCAACCAAAGCAAAGCCAGCTCCTCTAGCCTCTGTTTTTGTTTTCCTCTTTCTCCCTCTCTCTCAGTCCCTCCCTCTACATCCATCCCTCCATCCAGCACGTCACAAACACACACTCGCAGACACACACAGAGTGCAATGAAGCGGAACCCATCTGACTACACAGCCCCTCAATCTCACGCTGCTGTGTGGCCTTGCTGCGAGATGACATGGGTTCTGCCCAGTCTTGCTGCTGGTATGGATTTGGGGCTTCACACAAGACAGCAAAAGATCCCAACAGAGCAGGGGCTGGAAATATACAGTACAAAAGAGGTGAGGAGACAGCGGGAAAGAGACGGCAAAGAGGGGGGAGGAAAGACAGCGGGAGAGGAGAGAATGAGTGAAGGGAAGGGAGAGACAGAGCGAGACGAGAGAGGGTTCTGGATGAAACACTTGTGACCACTGAGCACCTCTTCTTCGGCTGCAGCGGCACCAAATGCTTGTAAATAAAAAGCACTGGTTGTGGTTAGTGCTGCAAGACCCCTGAAAATTCGTCTGAAGCGTGGCATAAAGAAAAATGAAACATTTTCACCTCCTGTTACCCTGCGCCGTGGGCGCTGCATGCAAAGTTCTTGCCGCTGCAAATAACATGACATAGAACATCTGAAAATAATGTGAAAAAAGACAGCAGATGTGTAAATAGAGGCCCTTGTGAATGTGTAGCCTAAGGACGTGGGAGGTGGAATGGTGTCAAATGAATGGATCAGATCAAGATATGAATGGAGCATCTTGTGAAGGAAAGTATAACAAACAGAGTCAAAGCTTGATGAGTCTTAACAGCATTGCCACCTCCTCTGACCTCCTGTGCTCATTCCTTCTCAAGGTTAGGATGACTTCTGCTGAGCACATCGCAGCGAGAGGATGAGTTAAAAGAATCTATGTAGAGAATGCACAATGCCACTGGGAACCACTGGCAGATAATAAAGGAGCGTTCCACTATGTATTCATACTAATCCTGCTCGCAGGTATGAACTGAGACCACCACTCTACTTCAGCACAAAGGGTCGGTGCTACACCATCGCTAAGATTTTCTTTGTCTAATATGGGTGCAGAGGGCAAAGGACAAAATGTGTATGTATTTGTGTGTGCCTACGTGTGTACTGGTGTTTTATCAGGTACATTGTCTATTACTATCAGCTACATGTAATTTTATATGATAACAATGAAATGCCATAGAGGTGTATGGTTGTATTTTTTCAACTGGTTAGTCTTGATACTTACTAGAAATGTATTTTTTTGGTATAATGCACTAAAATACGTACAATCACAAACCTGGTATGTTTACTAGTTACTGTTTTCATTTTTATTATTTTTATGTCTTTTAATGAGTTTATGTATTTTTGTTCCCTGTATAATAAAATCAGCATTAATTAAAACAGACAGGCATGAAATAGGTACTTAAGTTGTCCCTGTTGATTGCTGTTATTTACATATCCGAAAAAACTTTCAATTTTCAAAAAATAAATAAAATGCTTTTAATTCCCAAGATATCAGGAGATGCTTCTCGAGCACATGGGATATGTGTGCATAAAAGCTGGTGAAAAAATATTGAACAATATTTGAGTTATGGCCCAGAAACTCTCATCTGAGACAAATCCCACTCACGGAATGAGCCAATATTCAACTTGTAACCATGGAAACGTTAAAATACAAACGATAAAAGTTCCTAAATAGCAAAAGGCACTTCAGTACATGACTGTTGGGTGTAGAAAGTTTTTTGGAAAAAATATTAAATGTTTTTTCCCCCTGAAACGAAACGACAGACAGACGGACCAAAGCCATTCCTCTGTCCCCCTCCTCACTTCACAAATAGTGAGGGATAATAATTTCTCAATAAAATTTGATATAGTGAAAAACACAGCGTATCAAAGGGTGAGAGAGTTTTCAATGAAACTACATTACAAGCAAATATTTATCATTTTTCCCTTAAATTTACTGATCTATTATAAAACCTTCCAATTTTTTGTGAAGTGACAAATCAATTCAGCAATAATGAAATACAAATCAAGATATTTCACCAGGTTGATGCAGCAATGATCTAAATACAAATTTGATAGTGCTGCTCATGAATTGGCTAAAGTACCTGAAATGGTGCAATTCAGCTAGAGATAATACTAATAAACTGTAAACAAAAAAATATCAATCTACTTTTACAGTAAATCATCACATTGTCAAACCCTGATATCTCATCTCTGCCAGAGATACAGAACATCAACATGCTGTAGAAACCATTTCTGTATGCTTGCCTGCTAATAACAGCCTGTTTGCAAGTAGAAAAAGCCACACCAGCTCACATGATCATTTCTGGTTATTTTTACAAAATGTACATTATTGTATCAAAGGCCATGGAGAGAGTTCAGTGTTTCTCCACACAGGAAGCCGATCCTCGGCTTTGGAAAGGTGGCATGGAAAACCGGACCTGTGACAGGAAGCTCTCCACTCTGCATAATGCTAGAGGCAAACACAACCTTAGTACAGTGGCTGTTGCGATAATAATATAGCATGGAGTATTATGGGCTTTCATGTTGATATAACTGATGGACATGAGAGGCTGTCTTTGTCTGGGTTTGCAGCTGCCTAGTGGCTCCACGGTAAACCAATGCCACACACAGCGCAATGATAATGAAAATGTGACTGGGGGAATTTGAAAACTGTAATTTTCTAGACATTATGATCTGCACTTATAAACATTTACATGTCCATATGCTCATTTACCCAGTGGTGTCAAAATAACTGTAATCCTGGCAGAGCATTGACTGAGGACATAAAAATGAGCCCCAAAGCACTCTTCCAGCAATCATGACCAGGACAACTTAATTTATATGAGGGTCATGTTTTCGAGCCAGAGGTTGCAGTCTGCTCCCTTTTCCTCATTACCTCCAAACATTTTATCAAAGCAGCAAGTCGGCAGAATCCCACTGAATCTGGCGTGTCAGCTCGAGAGTGACAACAACAGGGCGGCTGTCGACATGAAATGTGAGGGGCTGCGTTTTCTATCCCTCGTTCCCTCCTCTCGTCTCCATGTGTCTGCCTTCCTCCAGCTTCACCTGGACCCTTCACACCTCTTCACCTTGACCAGGATACATGACTAGAGAGCTGACAAGCCCAAGCATGTGAGTGTGTGCGTTCTGAAGCATTTGTAGGTCAGAATAAATATCCTCACTGGCAGTCAAGACAGAGGGCTTAAGAATACTTTTTAGTCTGGACTGGCACTAAAAATGTGTGTGTGAGACGAATGCAGAACATGCGGAATATACACAGGGACAAGAAATGTTGTAATTCAACAGGTGAGTGCAGACGCAAAGCTATAACAATGCCTTGCAGGATAAGAGGCAAGACTATTCATGGAGGTGGCCTTCACAACAACTCCTTCAAGAGCTTTAAAGTATGATTCATCTGAGGCATCATGTGTACACCCTCAAGGATTTCACATTTCTAATCTAACAGGCCTCAGAACACTCAACTCCTCTATTTTCTTGTCAATAAAGTCTTAAGAAGTAACGGAGCAAGACTAAAGAAGTGGCCATGAAGATAAGGCAAGTGATTGTTTCAATGAACTGTTTCCTGTGAATGACCCAAACTTATCCTGTTTGATTCACATCTCGGGAGCACACAACATATCCGTAAAAGCCACACCAATCCTATCACCTAATGTGGAGAGTGAAGTCAATAGGTGCTGTGGAGCCGTTCAGCTCAAAAGAGGTTAATATTGTGAGCCCTTTGAGTATTGAAAGCGCAAAATGTGTGACTATGCATGGCTGCAAATCCTTGCGCATAATACGTGTAAAAGATGTGCTGACAGATATTACAGAAACGCTCTGTGTGGAAAGCCGGATAGTTACGCTTCGTGGTTCTGAGGCAGGAATGTTAAAATAAAAAAGGGCAAAAGGGCTAAGATAATGGCCAACGTGCATGTGAAAGCATGAAGAAAGGCTGCAAACTGTGCCTGCATTCGTGCACAAGCATGCGTTAAAGCAGGAGTGTCGTTTCCATTATCCAAATTATGGAAAGGAGTTGCTGCACCAGTACCTGCTCATTACCTGAAGATGAGTCACTTTGCAAATTACAGCACAGCCAAATGTCCCAGGTGTGTCTGTCTCTACCTCCCTTTATTGCACACACCCACCCACACGTGTAACCACACACACACACACACACACACACACACACACGCACATGTCACTACTTCTAAAAAAATAAAAAGAGGCACACTTTTGGGGGACATTTGTACACCACTGTTGCCATGGAGACATGGTTAGAGTAATCAAATTAATCTTTACACTCGGAACTAACCTTTTTTTTTCCCGATCGTCCCAGGAATGCGCACAAGTTTCCCCCAAAAACGCACACCTTCACACACCAGCTTAATGAGTGGCTGGGGAGGCAGACACACACACACACACACACACACACCCTGGTAGACAGATTTGCTTTAAGCTCACACTCACTCAGCCTAGAATACTGAGCCCTTCCCAGGAACACTGAGCATACTGTTGATCCCAGAGAAGCCCTGAAGGCTGAGGGGACAAGGACAAAGATGGAGAAGAAACACAGAGGCTGGTGAAACACGCAGAGGGAATGATGGAGCAGTGAAGACAGCTGAATTGCGAACAGAACAGCGCCTTGACACAGGGGAGGGTGTCAGAGATATGTCTTTTAGAAAGCTCACTGGCTCACAAAGCTTACTTCATGTCCAGTTCACAGGACCAGCTCAACATGGAGGAATGTTAGGGAATCACTTTAAAATGACTGACATCAGGTAGAAGCATTTGTTCTGTCCATTGTTGATCAACAGAATCAAGGCTGAAGCCAATGAAGATGTTTTCAATTTATCAGTGTCAACAACATAAAGCCCAACAATATATTTTATTATGGAGAAATCTGTGGAAACAGTTCAATAAAATATAAAGTGGAGCACAATGTAACACAATGACTAAACTTGGCTGGAGAACTTAAGCAGCAGACAACAGCTGTGAGAAAGCAGATGCTTTCCATGTTTGTCTTCCGGTAATTCAGACTCGACGCTTTCTGCAGCTGCTTCACAATAAAAGCCTTGAAGAAAAACAAACAGATGGTGACTGATTACTGTGAAGCAAATGCATCAAGAGTTGAGCTAAACTCACTGAAATTAGCTTAGCTATTAGGCTAAATCTTCCTTTGGACTGTTTTTAGCCCTGGTTGCTTTAGCTTCTGTCTATCCAGGGAAAACCTTGTAAAAACTCTATGTTTGGTTGAATTATCTAGAGCATCTCTAGGGTCTCATATCTCTGGCTGGCATTTAACCTCCTCTAGTGGCATACATGCTTTGTCTTTTTAGCTTCTCTATTCATCACATCCCTGCTCTGATGGACTATTTGACCTCTGAACCTCTGGGGAAGAGCTGCTGGAACAAAATCCATCTATATCTGATTCAAATTAAAACATCTTTAGTGATGCTTTACTAGGGTTTGAAAATGCAGACAGGATAAATAGCCAAAGGGATTTTTCACAACTCTGCATCTGACACATTTTGGTTTATTCATGTTTTACAACCCGGTCTAAAGCAATAGTAAATGGTTGATTGACCATTCAAAAGGTATCGTTGCAACTTATACATTCTTTATTAAAAAGAGATTTATGAATAATTGGTGACTTCTAAAACTATTTATAAAATAGTTGCGTAAAAGCACACAATACTATTACCACTCATGAAAAACACATTTTCTTCTCGATTATTTCTCTGACCCACTCTTCAAGTTATTCATTTCAACTCGAACTTATTCACCACAGATGCAGACGAAAACGCTTATTGGAGGGGAAAAACGTCCAAGTGTCTCTGTAGAAAAAACAGACAGACCAATTTTAAATCCTTCAGCAGGAGTTTGCGGTGCCACAAAGACTCACTGGACTGAGATAAATCCTCAGTTCCATGGCCTAAGCACTGAATGAACCCCTTCCCCCTGGAGCACATGTGCCTAACCAAGCCAACAGGCAACCAGTGAAGCAAGCAACCCTCATGTGAGAGGAAAAACCTTGTTAATTCATCTGCCATAATGACAGCTTGAGCCACCTTTCCATCTCCCTAAACCACAACTGAATCTCAACCAAACTCCTGATTTCACGAATTAGACGCTCTCTCCTTATACTCTGGCACGGAGAAATGAATTAAGAAATGAAAGTGTCTGGAGCTACTTTGCTTTTCCAGTCAGGAGTGAGCAAAGACCAGTTAGCCAGACAAACATTCCTGTCTGCCTCTTATTCTGGGAGCGCTCCCTCAGCCCTCCATGCTGTGCACTTCTTCTGCAGGGATTAGCCCCTAAAGCCTGCGGAAAACAATTCCCTGCTCCCTCTCAACAAGGTCAGAGGAGAGCATTGCTGTGTCTTGTCATGTACTAATAATTCTGCCAATTATCCACCTGCAGGAATGTTCCCCAGTATACACGAACTGAAGAACTGATACCAAGAAAAAGTTCATTGTAAATAAGAGTATTAGCATCAAATTAGATGCACCATTTGATATAAGCTTTCTGTGTTTGGACGAATCGTCTCCCTGCATCATTATTCACACTGGCCGGGTTCCATATGCTCTAAGGGGCAACAAATGGCTTCACTTATAATTCAGAAAATACAAGCATTGGGTTACCTCTGTACGCAGACCACAATTAAGGGCAGGACTAACGGGAAAGTAGCTATATTACTATTTGTTCTTTTGCACGCCAAAAACAAGCGATCGGTTACAGCAACCATGTTTCCTGAAGCAAAATAGGGCAAGGTACCAAGGGTATCAGGCTTTTAGTTCTGCCTTACAGCTCGCTCACTCAGTTAATGAGAGCATTAATTATATTCTGCAAATGTAACTGGAAAAAAAGTGTGTGTGTGTGCGTGTGTGTGTGTGTGTGTGTGCGTGTGTGCGTGTGTGTGTGTGTGCATTCACATGAGAGATGAACAAAGGCAAATATGTCTGAACACTACTAAAATGCCTCAGGGAGGTGTACAGCAAAATATTACCATTTTCTTGTTAAGGTGAGACAAATTATAATAAAAAAGTTTGTGTTTGTTAGGAAGGAAGATAAAGAAAGAAGGTGGGGTGTGCATTGTGGGTACACAAAGCTATCTGGAGTAAAGCCTATTAGTACTAAGCGAGGGATCTCAGCATCAACAGGGTTCCATTGTTCCATCGTCTTGTTGTCACATGATACCGCTGCTAAGCAGAGTAATACCCATATTAACCACCATTCTCCTAATGCCTTTTCTCCTGTCCCCTGTGATCAGCCTGCTCCCTGCCATAATCCCAGCCTAAGCTGATTCTTAATTACCCTGGCTGTCCAGACAGACAAAGGCCAGGGCTAACCTGCTCTGAGGTCCCCGACACACTGTACACTCCACCCGCTCTAGAAACACAAAATGGCTCCAAGGCCTGTTTCTATGGCAAAGCCCAGCTTCTTGATCTTTGCAGTGCATCATATTTATCATCAAACGTCCAAAGCACAGTATTACTAATCTGTTCATTAGCATTTTTACACCATGCAGGAGTAAAGCAAACAAAAGCTCCATAATAATCCACATGGCTGTGATTTATGGAAGTTCAAAGTGGCCAGTGGAGTTAAGCAAATATTTACATACAATCATCGATCTGCCCCATCCAAACACAAAAGACACACACCTAGGCTTGTGAGCATGCATACAAACACCCACTATAACAGCCCCACAGACACCAACATGAGGGACGTGGAGTTAGTTAAATCTTCTGTTTGTGGTTTTGAATTAAGCTCTTTGTTAACGACACCCTGTGGGCTCCCTGGACATTCTTGCCAATTTTTGATTCTGTGCTCATGTGAGACACACAAACAGCGATCTGCCTCTGCCTGCAGAAGGTCCACGCTATTTGAAAATGGCACGAAAGCTTTCTCTCCACATCAGTCTTTCTAGAGCTTTGTCAAAAACGTTGCCATTTATATCAAAATTTCAAACACAACACAAAAGTGCTAAAATGTCTGCTGTTGGAGATGCACAGGCCCCTAGAAGCAGGAGCTTCACAGTAGATCACATTACCATGGTGATGTCAGTGTTTCTGATACCATTCACATGATAATATGTTTGAATGGATGTTTGTATGAGTTTGAAGAATCATCCATGGCAATTATTCGCAAGAAGGTCAATTATCAGTTCTAGCTTGTGGATGGCAGGCCAAGAGTAAATGCACTTCAGAAGGAAACTTGAAAGGCTCCTCAAACAACATTATTTAATGTTATTATACAGAACATTATTCCTACTTCAATCAATCCACAAACTCCCACCTCTTGGGGAAATGACCTCCACGCTCCCAGCCTCCTCTTGGCTGCCAGGTCAAGTTGTGCTGCCAGCATATGACCAAACTAGGGCTACAACACAATCAGAATCAGCATCGTTTTATCCATTAGCATTGAATCTTTGGTCAGGGGCAGCCCCAGAACAAGGAAAGGTTTTTCAAAGTGTTTGATAAACTGCCTCTCAAGAACGCCAAGCAGCTTAGCAATCACCGGCCCAGGAGGACCCTGCAGGGCATGGGAGGGTCATGAAGTGTCCTGACAGAAGGTTTGTCAAGGCTGCCCCATTTGAGATGAAGATCACCTCTCTGGGTGTGTGTTAACAAAATAAACATCAAACTACATATGCAGCCATTATGAGGAATTGTGTCTTGTACCTGTTTCCGAGCAACGCAATAAGAGCACAGTGACTTGAAGCTGAAGGAAAGATTTTTCTTGGTCAGGAAGTATCTCTCTTCATTAGTATCCCTGAAGAACTGACTCATACACTGACTAAAAAGACTGCCTCTTTGCCCGAAGCCAATTATATCACCTTGTCAAAAAACATGAATAACAGATGCTGAATGGCCTGAGTCATGCATATTGAATAGTGTGACATGAGCAAAAGAAACACTGAACTGTTTGCCCCAGGAATTTCTCACAATAGCCCTTTTAACAAAGAGATTGTGCAACAGTGCACAGCGAAGACCCTTCTCTACGCTGTCTTCATTTATTTATACTGAACAGAACAAGGTTGACGTAGCGGCCTTCCAGTCTGTGATTTTAAATAGTGAACCAGCACTGCGCTAGCGAAAGAGGCATGACGTATAACAGACCAGCGTCAGCATGGCAACAAAAATCATTTACCTTCCCTGTTACATGGTGCTCGATCTAGTCCTCTGTTCGGAGGGTAACGAGCTCCCAGGCCTCGCACTGATCCCCTCCTTGAACAGGATGTGTAACAGGGCCTAATGATACAAACTGTAATGGCTGAGGGGGACATGGACGGGTTTTTTTTTTTTATGAAAAATGTGCTCATAATCCCCTGAGAAATTGTTGAAATATTGGGATGTCAAAGCAAGGAGGACTGCAATGGTAGGTCGTGCAGGATCGAAAGGAGAGTTTCAAGTGGAAAAAGACAATAAGCTGACTGTGACAGGCTGCGTTTGAGAAATCAATAGGCCCTGCTTTTGTTCTCTTACTTCAACCCCTGACTCAGAACAATGCAGTCAAGCCTGGTCCTGTTCTTAAACTCTCTTTTCTAACATCACCTGAAAAAAGCTTTTCAACACAACTGGTAGTCAGAAGCCAGTGTGCCGCTAGTATATCATAGCAGACTTCCATATTCTCCATATCCGCTGTTTCTATTTACATTTAAATGAGAGACACATTCAAGGGCCCTGCAGAACTGAGTAGAATAATGATGGCATGCATTCTGCAATAATAACAAAAATGACAACTTTTTTTTAACAGATACTGGCAGACTATGGTGGAGCTTTTCCCTGCTTGGTACTGTGATGAAACTGGTTGCAACATTCTCATCTCTTGGGGTGAGTCTGATGTCTTCACTCAATTGAAAGATTTCATGGACTTTCCAGATGAACGTGTTTGAAACTCCATTAATGTCATCCAGCCAAAAAGCCAAAAGGGTATGTCAGCCTCACATTATCTTTAATAACACTGTAAATCAAGTGCTTTATTTACGTGTTTTATTTGCTGCAACAGGTTTGGAATCAGTCCCTCGAATTATTTACCGCCAGCTGGCACCTGTGCTACCAAACCTGCCATGACCTACCAGTAATCCACTAGCAGCAGCAGCTGTCATAGCTGAGTGTCACCCCTGTGCCATGCAACTGCGCTGCAAGAAAAGAGGGACAAAACACTTTCAACTCAACCGCGAATAAGGAGGAGTCATGAAACCTAGAGGCCATGAAACGGTGTCATCTCTTTAAAGATGTTTTACTTAGATTTCATGCTGCGCAGGCCTCAAATACAACATTGTTTTAAATTAGCACACTTGACATTATCCATGCTCTGTTAGACTTTAATGTTCTTCAGTTCCCACTGTCCTAATAAAGTTTATGTGAAAGACTGTCGGTTTAATAAGGGTCAGATACATCAGGGTGACGAGCGTTTGCGTTCATGGTTGGGTCTCTGTCAGGATATTTCCTTGCTTAAAGAGACTTGTCAAACCAGAAATACCACTCCCCCCCCCTCAAAAGCAGGCATCGTGGCACAAAGACAACTAGAACCTGCATCTATTGCACCACCAGGGAGAAAAATGTCCTGAAGAGGGTGTTTTGACTTTTAGAGGAGTGTCAGTGGCTTGGGTTTCACTGGGGGTTTCATATGCAGAGAACCACGGGAAGCGTCACAACAGGTCAGATCTCATGACACATGACACTGCAATCCTGGCCTAATCCTGAACCCTGACTTCAGTGACCTCAGCTTTTGTTTCACACTACATGCACCACAACAGAGGGCCAAAAGAATTTGGCTGCAACTTTGTTGACACAGGAGAAATGTAAAGAACTGAAACATGGCCAGTGGGCTAAATATAAACTGCTCAGGAGGCTTTCTTTCCTCTGGGTAGGGGATAAAGAGCAGCGCCCGCAGCATCAGTCTTGCAGACCCAATTTTTGCAGTCTGGAACTCAGTATCTCGAGGGAAGAAAACACAGGGAATGAAATGTCTGCAACTCACAGCCCTGTTTGGTTCGTCTTTGGATGATTACACCTCCGTGTGTCTAGTTAAGCTATGCAGTCTCACCGTCCTTCATATCCAGGCTATAAACACTGGCCCATATGTGTTGACTGATAAATTTCACTGTCCATTATTCAAGTAAAACACATGCTTTTAAATGATAATGAGTATAACAGTCCTGTCATTTTAGACCAGATTATCAACAGGATACTCTGGAGATTATTTGTAATATATACAGCCTTATAATGGAAATGAGGCTCACTCTTTTGATGTTTCAGAGGATCTGTACTTTTTCTCGTCCTTTGGTCTGTACAATACTGCTCACATTCCTCCACTGCAGTTCCATCTTCTTCTATGTGCTTAAATCGTTCAAGTACTGGCTGACTAATTCCCACTCCTACATTAAGCTCACAGGCCACAGGCGGGATGCCAATTTGATCAAATTTAAGTAAAATGTACTTGCCGGAGTTTGAAAGATCAATACCACATTAATAACACCTGGCTGAGGGAGCTGAGAAGCCTGCATTCTGGTTGTTACTGCAGAGTGGAAAGGAAAAGGCAGGCAACAGCCGGCCACTGACTGTAAATCTCTCAGTCTTGGCATCTCTTCCAGGGTCCTGGAAGATCTCACAGTAACCTTGAAGAGCTCATGATGATGGCAGTTCCAGCCCCTGCCAGCATCAATCTTCCCGCATGGTGCTACTCCGGCGCCCGATTTCTAGGTCTAAAGATGCTAATGACGAGGGATAATGGGTAGCACATGCATACACACGAAAATGTAAACGCAACGCCCACACACACATTCATATACTGCATTTTCATCAATATGCTAAAATATTCATAGCATACAATCCAGAGTGCAAGTTTCAAATTGATAATAGTAACAATTCCCTGCGAGTGGGTCCTTTCAGAGCTCTTTGATAGTTTGCAGGATTGGCCAGGGAGACTTGATATGAGGGGGCGAAGGCACACAGAGGAGGGCCGGGCTAAATGGCAGACGATGCACACAGCAGGAACAACGCAGCTTCTGGGCATTGCCCTCTTCTCAAAGGCAATGACCTGCTCTTTCTCCCGAGTCAGAAAAATGACTCCCAACCCGTACTTGAACTTTCTGAAGAGCAAGCAATCCTCCGCCTGAGTACGCCACATGTTTCAAGGCCTTTCACAAAAACAAATACAACAGCTGGGGCTGATGTAGAAACAGAAAGGTAACATGTGATGATTAAAAGAACACCAGCAAATGCTTCACGGGATTTATTAAGCATAAGAATCACAAGATGTGCGTGACTTACAGTGTAGCGGAAGCTAAAGTGAGACACATATCAAGAAACCGTGAAATGAGACCAGCTCAAGACGCATCAGGCCCCTGATTGGACATGTGCTTCCAGTGGTGAAAAGTAACAATCACGGTACTTGGCATTGAGTGGGATTCTTTGAACACATCCAACACAAGGCCGTGCTTCTTCTTCCAGTACTGTGAGGTGAGTAAGTCAGTCGGCTGGTGCCGCATTATGATAGATCAGAGACAGGAAGAGACACATTGCAGAGCGGAGGACTCCCCTCAAAAGCACCCTGTTTAATCAAGTGCTGAAGCCAAAATGGCCGACACACACGAGTCCAGCTAAAGTCCTGCTGTGCCCTGAGCTAAAAAATAAAATTTCCTGATGAACTATCTAAATAAATCCCTCTCACTCTCAGCTTCTCTCGCTTGAAAAATCCCCCTTTTCTTCCCCTCCAATCCCCCTCTGTCCCCTTCCTCCCTGTTGTAAAGTTTTCCATCTGCTCTCTGAATTGCTGCCCGTGATCCCGCGAAGATGGAAATCAACCAGTCTTTTCAGGAATCTGATTTAGGCCCAGTCCCTACTAGGTCCCTTCCATCTATCCACAGATGGTGGCCTGGCTCCTGCCGGCAACACTTACACTATGTGGATTTGCTGCAACTCTACAGTACAAGGCAATATTTTCTGCATGCTGCTGACATTTTGTTCCTATTACAATTCACAAATGCATCTCAGCCTCTTCCTTCACCGATCAGTTAGACGTCTATTATAGTGAACATAACTGATGGACTCGAAAGAACAAATATCTAACAGCTACAAATAGGCACTGTGAGATGAATAATGCAACAATAATCACCTTTTAGTGTGCAATAAAAACATTTAAATAGTGTCGAGAGGATTCTTTTGAAGGAATATGTTTCATGTTAAGAATTCTTGTCACGTACTAGATCAGTCCTCTTCTTCTCTATATCCTTTTAAATCTCTGTCCGCTCTGTTAGCTGCTGTGTCTCCATTCATCCGTTCATACCTGTATCTCTGGTTAGGTTTGTCTATAGATTATCAGAAAATGGCAAATATACTTCAAATCACTCGTTTTGTTTGACCAGCCATCGAAAATCTAAAGATATTCCTTTTCCTGTTATGACAAATAAAACATCACTTTCACATTTTAAAAGGTGGAAATTGCAAATGTTTAAATTTTTTTTGCTATAAAATGAGTAAAGATTATTAGATGATATAAATCTCATTGCAGCTCTAATCCCTTCATGCTGCTGGTTTTCCCAGCACTGCTGATGTTTATGCAGTTTAAACTTGAAGCCCTGAGGACTTTTCACTGCGTGCAATAGTCTGACTACACATTCTGGACTTCACAGCCTTTTTCATCTTGATCCAAGTGATATATTATTCACTGAAATAAGCAAAAATGATATTCTGACTTAACTTAAGATAAAAGTGGGAAATGAGTGATGAGACATTGGATAATTACAGCAACATTTGCTGCACATAGAAGAGGCAGATGCTAAGTCAACAACCATTCTATTCCCAAACGAGACAACAGAGGAGTGAAGGTCTCATATTGGGCTTTAAACCATGACCCCACCCCCCCACACAGACATACACTCGGGAACTGGACTTTCATGTTCATAACCTCTTTGTGTCTGATGAAAATATGACGCAAATGTGATATTTGTTCCCCTTATCAACCACACTACAGTCAGACTGCTGCAGCAGAGAGCCTCCATATTTCATAGGCTCTAATAATTTCACATCCCCTGACCTGACAGCTTGGACCGATCATAACATAAGCAAGAAAGAGTTATGGAAAATATGGATTAGATTGGGTGAGAAAGGTAAGAAATCCCCAAAGGGGTGCAGAGAGTTCACTGGTATAAGGAGAGACTTAACTGTGATTAAGCATTCAAGGTTAAGGTGTGGTCTTCAAGCAATCACAGCAACAACGGCAGAGTGTTGATCAAAGGAGACACTGTGGGAGTCAAGGCCGCATTTATGCTCCTTGATTCCTCCTCCTATAGGATGGAGGCAGGTGGCATGGGAGGTCACGGCAAAGGGGATCAGTCGAACAGAGGAGATGCTGCAAAAAACTGGCAGCATTAACTACCAGCAGCTACTAGCAAAGGTGAAAGTGCAGATGGCACGGCTTGTAACACTGCAGTACACAAACTAAAAACGTCACCATGCAGATATTTGTTGACAGACACTCTCAATTAATCCCTGATTTAATCCTTCATATATTTCAGCTAATTCCTCTTCATGGTTTGCTCCATTCAGCTCAGGTTTTCTCATTTCTATTTGAGAAACCCTTGTATATAAACATCAGCCTCATTTCTATTAAAACTAACAGGTCAAATCTTCTTGTGATCGCTATATAATTAGGCTTCTTTACAACATGCATGTGACAAACCCTGTTACATTGTTATACACTGTTGAAGCAGACTGCAGTGTAAATGTAATTAATATTACTGCCTTATTACCCCGTTTTTATGCTCTACTATGCATGTGGTGTGTGTGTGTGTGTGTGTGTGTGTGTGTGTGTGTGTGTGTCTGTGTGTGTGTGTGTGTTTTGCATGCGAATGGCTACTAAAATTCACAGAATGAAAGTGCATTTTGAAAACATGAATGCGATGCGTATGAAAAGGTCTGAGTCAGATTCCTATAGAGGATATTTATTTTTAACACACTCTCTCTCTCTCTCTTTACATCTATCTGAAATGTGGCTGTTCTTCAAGTGTGCAAAGATTTATCAATCCTATACAGGAGCATTGCTGTGAAACTGAAATGAGAAAAAGTTGGAGCATATTTCCTCGGAGCAGTTTTGCCATTTTTGTCCTTTTATCTGAAAGCATTCCTCAGCATGTTATTAAGCCACTTTGAAAAGAGTTAAAGCATTCTCTGGCAGCCATTTATCCTGTTAAAGTGTCTTTTTCCCTCATCTTGAAAGAATTAGAGCAGCACAACTATGTCTTCTACAGCTAGACAACCCAACAATACCACAGACAGCTCATGACATCGGGAGAAAAATCCAGCAGCTATGTGAATATTTTCCCACGGTGGATGCTGATATAATATGCGAATTTCTTTTTTTTAATTATTATTACGCACTACAGTGCATCACATGTCATTAAGATGTAAACTTTTAAAAGAGTCCTTTTGTAACTATGTGAACCAGTCATCTCCAGGTTTCCATGTCTGCTTGTCATCGCAGACTGGGAGAGATTCATGCTCACAAATATTGATTAAAGAAAAATGTCAGGTCGTTTTTAATGAGAAAATATCGCTCTGAATGAGCCGATATCCAACTTCGGATCGTAAATATATTTAAGCTACCTGGTGCCTTTAAATGTGCATGAGCGTTAAAAAAAAATAAACGAAAAAAAAAAGCAGATGTACCGTCTGTCAGAGGAATGTGCTGGGTTTTTTTTTGGCGCTTTCCCCGTAACACCTATACGCAGCCCCTTTAGATTAACAACATTTTGCAGGCACTAAGAAAACTTAATACACTTATTTCCAAAAGTTATTAAATAACTTATTTTTTATTTTCTGTTAGGGGATACTAACACTGTCCCATTCGTAAGTCATGAGAAGCAGTAGTGAGCCTCAGATTAATCGCAGCAACGTGAGAGAGGGGGGCACAAAGTGCGCACCTTCACCAGACTCGGTCTGCTTTTGGGTTCAGTGGAGTTTTATCCACATGTTTTAAACTTTCTAAGTGCGTTCAGGAGATCGAGATGAACATGCGCCATACCTGTTGGCCCCTCAATGCCATCGGCGTAGATCTGGACAGTCAAGATCAACAGAAAGGCGCAGGTGTTCATCGTGTAGCTGTTTTAGTCCACTTTAAATGTGCAGGAGAAATCATGTCACTGCTTGAAGTCCGGGCGCACAAGTAGTAGAGTCAAGCCCATCCACTCCCCCAATTCTCACTGAGTGGAGTTTGAGAAGCACCGAGTGAGACAGGGCAGAGCTAGTTCTGCAAACTGACGTCAGGGTAAACAGTTCAGGGAAGAGATTTCTTTCTCAAGCCCTCTTTTCCCTCCCAGCTTCCACTTCTCCGGAGACAAAGTACGAGCCGGGCGCCTCCAAGTGGACGAGTCCAGCACCGACGCTGTGGTATTCAACCTTCGGTCAAGCAAACCCAGACTTAAAGAATGTGTGCTCCTATTCTTGTGTCTTTGTGGGGACCAAGATGAGCCTTAGGCCTTGAAAATGATGCAGGGATCTCAGTTAGTTGTGATGTCTAGAGACCTTTTTAAGTATAGAAGCCAACATGTGTGGGCAAACTTGTTTAATCACATAAAGGCTAGAGACAAACAAAAAAAATATATGTTCACACAGTCAAATTATGGAGACAAAACCTCAGATTTAAGACAAAATCCTCAACCACAAACACATTTAGGATTAAGGTTTGTTTTATATTAGTGTAAGAGTTCAAGTGTAAGAGTGTCAGTTGTGCATCTGGTGGCTATGGTTGAGATTACAACAAGTCTAGAAATACATGTAAGTCAATGTTGGGGCCCTTTAAGCAGGGGCATTGCTAGACATAAAGCTCTACGAGGCCAAAGGCCAACATTACTCAAATCACTTGTTTTCTGGAATGCCTGCTGCATATATGAAATGTGCTATACGCTCTATGAACTATTACTGTTACTGCCAAATAACAGTGCTGCTGATGATATTAGTGTCATTCTGATATAAACCCATAGGATGGGTTGGTCCAATATTTACCCAGCATTTAGCTTAAAGACAATCCAATTTGGGTATTTTAGCCCATAATATAATAATAAGTGTATTGCCCATTAAAGTCATATAATTTGTTGGGGCTTTACATTTTCCACACCTGCAAATGGGTTAGCTATATTAGCTAGCTTCTTTTATTGCCAAGATATGATCATCTGTATTTTCTAAAACCTTTCTTTAGTGTCATCAGGTCTTTGTCTATGGATTGCTGACTGCACGCAGCAGTGCAGTACATGGTTGTGCACACTGTGGTGTTTGGTACCGGACGGCAAGATGTGCATCAGAGCTTGTATCTTGGGTAAAGCTGCATTGTTTGACATTGCAAATTAGAAAGTAAAAAAACATTGGTTTTTTTTTTGTTATTATTGATCAAAATGGATCCACTGCTAAATATAAGAGGTCATTAAAAGTCCTAGACCACAGCCTCAGTAAAATAGGTCTAGCGACACCCCTGCCTTAAAGCGACAAGAACAAGTGTTCATGTGTGTTGGTGTGTATCTGTGGAGACCAATACACCAGTTTTACAGCTGAGGTTAGTCAATTACTCACACACAGTAGACAGGCAAGCATTCCTTCACTCATCCTAATGACAGGTGCAAAGCATGCATCTCCATTACATTGTATGCATTGAGTTTGCATCTAATAAGGTTACATT
Organism: Chaunax sp. Z400; assembly: GCA_037577475.1. NCBI lineage: Eukaryota > Metazoa > Chordata > Actinopteri > Lophiiformes > Chaunacidae > Chaunax > Chaunax sp. Z400. Next base: position 16,554,050 of record CM075190.1, read on the forward strand.
CTCTTGTCCACAGGTGGCCCTGTTAGGAGTGTACGTCTCTGATATCACCCTTGGATTGAATTTAATACATAAACTTAAATGTAAACATCTTCACGTAGAAGGACTTGAAAAGCCTTTGACACATACTGTATAATATTTGTCATAGTCACATTAAATGTATAAAGCACTGGAGTTGTGCATTTAATTGAGATGTTGGACACAAGTGGCAAGCTGCAAGATGTCTTCTTTTATGTCAGCACAACATTAAAGGCTCTGAGATTCATCTTTGAAATTAACCATCTTGCACAATTGCTGATGCCGCAGCCACTGCTCAGCATGAACCGAAATGGTGTTAAAACATGGCTCTGCTGACACATTTAACCGTGGCTCCAGGAATCTCAATTGGATCTATTTGTCATTATGGAGGCTATTCATCACTCATTTTGTTGTTGTGTGTGAACATTAAAGATATGGATTCAATTAAAGGGGACCAACAGATGCATCTAAGGCTTCCAGCATGAATCCACATTTCACTCTCTAATGCTGTTAGCCCTAAGTGACAGATGGACAATAGATTGTTCAGCAAATTACTTAATTTAACCAAAGAAGCACAGCGTATGTCAAGCTAACACCTGTAATTACACCTGCTTGATACATGGCAGTCATTTTGCACCCTATTTAAGGCACATAGTAGTCATTTACTTCAACCTGGCAGTATTTTGGCCTTTAATTTGTAGTAAACCTTACAGGATGTTGCAAAAATACTGTTCAAATCTAAACACAGGACAGGCGTCAACAGGGATGATGATGACTGTATTATGATGAAAGCTTTTTTATCCTCTGCCACTCATGATCCCTCAAAAACAAAATGTGCACAGGCAGTTGTGCATGCATTCATAATAATATATCATTAGAGTTCTGAGGTAAGCTGGCTGTCAAACTATTACTGCCTATCACTAGTCTTGGCATGCAAAAAGGTGCTTCAGAGGTAAACAGTGAATCACACAAAACTGCTGTTACACTGTGAGGTCAAACTTTAAAACATGGTGCACTTTTGGCTACACGTCAAACGGCGGTATCACAAAAGTCGATTTCAATCATTCGTCTTGTATAGAAAATGGTTGTTTGACATCAGTGATTGATTTCTAGGGGACCTCAAGTCTCGCATGCTTGGAAGGTAGAGCTGCAGTTTTCTCCCCTGTGTGATTTATTGTTACGTTATCCATGACCTTGCGTGTCTATGAATGGAACCAAATAAACATGGTATTCACTTCGGAGGTTAGCTGAACCTGAAAAGATGAGCGATTACCACCAACAAGTGATTTAGCAGAAGAATCAAAAGAAACGTCAAAGAAAAAAAATTTTTGGCTTTCTAGTGAGCACTATTCATCTGTGCTGTCACAAAATAAGTGTACTACCATCATTTTACAACTCTCATCAACAACGGTACAGTTAACCCTTGAACACATGCCTCTGTTAAATATCAAACACAAAGGGTTTTATTTGAAATGTACTCATGTCTTACATGGACCGTCAGTGTCCCTTTTATCATACTCTCATGGGCATGACATATTTCTTTTGATTACATCTTTTTATGATAAAGAAAAGGGGGAGGTCAATTAACAAGATTATGTATTTGATGCACATCAGTAAACGGTCACAACCCTAAATTTATATTTACTTTTCTCTGTCAGAAATGTATTCTTCATACAGGGGTATGTGAATATATCTTAGGCACCATAACAAGGGCCTAAATGCAAGCTTGAACATATGTCACAAAATTAACATTACATAAAATTCAATACACAAATAAAACCCACAAAATCTGTTTCTTTTTCAATTATAAATAGTATAAGTAACTAATTACAAAAGTATGAGGATATACAGTATTTATCACAAATACATGAAAAAGTTTCCAACTACTTTAAGACAAGGTAAATATTCCATTTACAGACATTTGAAAGGCATCTTAGAAAACGTGAAATACTGTGACACATACCTGCTTTATAATATAATAGTCATTGGACAAGAGAGACGTTTGGGTTTTAGGGCTGCAACTAAGAATTATTTACGTTATCAATTAAACAACTAAATATTTTTCAATTATTCAAGAAAATAATCAGTCTTGTCTCTAGAAAAATAGAAAAATTCAGCCTTGTCAGCCCAAAATGACGTCTTGCAAAATGTTGCTAATTGTAGTCAAACAATGATCCAAAATCTAAATAACCAGCAATTATTCACATTTGACAAATTTGGACAAGTGAATTTTTTGCTTGGGAAATGATTTAAATGATAAATTGATCATCAAAATGGTTGCAAATAAATTTTTGGTTAGTCGAATAATTGAATAATACACTAATTGTTTTGAGTTGATAACATATTCAAAAAGCATGTCCAGAATGTTTTTCTTGAATGTGTCACTTAATATGAGAATAAAGCTGCATCTGTAACACACAGCTGAAGTGACCACCATATATGACAATACTAGAAAAGAAATAGTTTAAATAGAAATAGACTAAGTAAAGTTGATTTTTAATCTTTTATCCTTTTAGTCATTGGGTCTTGGGCATGTTCCCTCACTTTGTCCAGCATCCCTTTAGGATTATCTCTCACTTACTTTTGTGTTTCTTTAATGTCTTTCTTCCTATAACCACCTTTTCAACATCATACAAGACTTCTTTCTTCTCTGTTTCCTCACCTCTAAGGTGAGGGTCTTCTTGAGTCCTCTGTATGGGCTCTTTGTGGATCCCTGAGTCACCCTCTTTCTTCACGGCCTCCTGTCTAAATCTGTGAAGCTTCTCCTGGTTTCCCGTCTCATTGAGCTCATGCTCCCTCTCCTGTGTGGCACTATGGCCGTTCCTGTCCGTCCTGCCAGCTCTGGCCTTGTGACATTGGCCAGGGGAGGCTGAGAAATGGGTGAGGAGTTGAGGGCTGATGGTGAGCTGAGAGTAAGATGCAGCAGATAAACTGATTCCAGAAAGAGGTTGGATCACTGGGCTTGTTTTGATGGGGGACAGAAACCTGGGGCTTTGGCTGTTTGACAGGTTGTGATGTCGAGTTCGTAGGTGTTTCAAAGATTTCATTTTGTTAGTTGTGCTTTTATCACAACGCAGCGTTATTTGGTCCTCCAAAATCTCATCCAACACTAAGAAAAAACATGATATTAGTTTATAAAATCCACTGGGATGTCAGAGTATGTATGGTATGTTGGCTTGAATAGCGCTCTCACCATAATCACTGTTATGGACTTCGTCCTGGCTGTGCTTCAGGTCCAAAGCTTGCTTGACTGAGTCTAAAAGCCCAAACATCTTACACAGGGAATTAAGTATAACGGCATCTGACAAAACAGACCAATTAAAATTCAGCTTGTTCACATCAAATCAATCAAAAGTCAATGTCCATTAATATACAGTGGTTACTGAAAGCTTTATTGAAAATTATTTTTTAAATATTTGAATAATTTCTTTAGACATTTCACTTAATTTAAAGCACTTCAGTACAACTCACCTGTCTCATGCAGGCTGGAGTTGTCACTGCGAACCTCCACTCCTTTCAGAGCAGCCAGTAATTCATTCTGGAGACTGGACAGGACCTCCCCCATTAGCCCTGCGTCTGCCACACCCTTCCACAGGCTCAATACTCCATCTGGAGAGGGTCAATCAGGTTGGAAATTATCATACGAGGTAAAGTGTGTGTTTGTTTGTATTTTCATTAATAAATGATGTGCTACAGAGAAAAAAGACAAAGCGGTTAAACGAGTCTAGGTTGAGGTGATTTGAGTATGTATGAGAAAGCATGCATTCTTACATGGGCTGTGGAGCTGGACAGAAAAAGAGATTTGATTCAATGCTAATGCTAATAATAATACTCAGGTTCTGGTGCTTTAATTGAAGAAAGACGACAGAAGTTATTTAAGTTGTCCTTGTTAATTGAAATTCTTGTAAATTTCATATTTTAGAAAAAGCTCACAAAAAAAATACATACATAAAATGCCTGAAGTTCCCAAATTATCAAAAAGCACCTCTCCAGTACATGGGAGATGTGTACATAATCTTTCACTATAAGATATTGGCCAAAATTTGATCAGAAGCCCTCATCTGAGACAAATCTCACTCACAGAATGAGTCCAACTTCTAACCATGGAAATGGGAAAAATAAAAAAGAGAAATAGCAAAAGGCACCACTTCAGTACTTGGTTGTTGTGTGTAGAAGGTTTTTTGAAAAAAAGTATTTGAGTTATGCTCCAGAAATGAAACATGACAGACAGACAGAGGGGCGTCTGTCTCTATATCCACCTCCTCACTTTGTCTGTGGTGGAGGATAATAAGAAATGTGTGTATGAAGGCTGAGAAATGTAGAGAGATCTGTGGAGAGTTACAGAATTGAAATCAAGCAATAAATTGTGAAGAGAAACATAAGAAGAAGAGTCAGGGTTGGAGGAACAATGAAAAAGATAGAACTAGATAGGGGAAATGGAAGAAAATGGGTGATAGAGTTAGAGAGGGACAAGAAGGGAAATACTTTTGAAAAGAGGTGTTCTAAGAGGTGAGAAAGGAGGACAGGACAGATCTGAGTGAGGCTGAGCAAACTACAAACTGAGCAATCTACAAGTTGGGTATAAAATAGTCATGAAATGTCAGAAGTGCTTGATATATTATCTTGCAAGAAAAGCTTCCACTTTGACATTTCCTTTAATGTCTGTCAGGATAAATCCAATATGCCCAGACAGAATATTACAAATCCCATTTACAGACACTTGAAGTGAAATTCATCTATCTCTCCATGGCGGGAATGTACATTAATATGAAGAAATAGAGCTCTGGAGATAGAGGAGCATAACTAAGGGCTGACTGTGTTTACTGAGGGTTGTCAATTTTGTTTTGTTGTTTTAAACCCCATGACAAGCAATAATGCTTGCGCAGTGAGGCACTGAAATTTGCCACTCATACAAAAGAGGGCTTGAGGCTATGTTACCTACTGTGTTCCAGTAGGAGCCTCATCAGGTCGCCTTTAAAAGCCCTCAAATCAAAAGCCACACTTAGAAATGTCAGATGCTGTCGATGGTAATATAGCAGGACATGATTCTCTGCATTCCGGTGGTCAGCATCTTTTTAAGGCCATTCTGCAGGAATGGCAGAACATCCCATAACTGCACATTCAGAGGTTCATTCGCTCAATTTACCAGAGGTATCAAAGCAGAAGTGGCTGCAAGAGGTGTGGCCCAAGCGATTGAGAGGCCTGTGGGTAGACTGATGATAGTATTCACAGCTGACATTGTTTTCTGTTGTTTTTTTAATTTATTCTTTTATTATTCATTTAATGATGGTGGAAATTTGATTTCTTATTCATCCAGATATCGTGTTTCAAATTGAGGGCCACCTCTTTCAAAGGACATGGCTTAAGAATGTGTGGCCCCTGGAGAACTGAAGGTAAGTGGACTGAATCTGTGCATCTTCCAATAATAAAAATGTAATTTTCAAAATGTTCCCCATGGACATTGACCTTGGTCAGCTGACAGTGGTTAGTACCAGAAGTAAATGTTACTTCCAAAATTCACACGGACGGTTATAACATACAATTTTATATCCTGTTCAGCAGTTTCTTGTTTTACAAGTAACTGTAAATCATTTCTTATGTGTACCAGGTGTTTCAGCTCTCTTTCTCTTTGCAGCATGTCCATTGGCCGTTGTGGGATTTACAGGCCGGGCTGGAACAGAGCTCCACTCTGATGTTGTGCTGAATGTCTCCTCCAAAGGCTCCTCTGCCTCTGCTGCATTGTGTACAACCTCTCCTAAAATGACCACAGACAAGGGTATGGCCTGAATATTGTGTAAGAGCAGTGGTGGCTAAATAAGACAAGTGATGCATTATTAGACACGTGATTGTTCTAAATGTTAAGGTTCCTAATGTCTTGTCCTTGGGCTCCAACAGCATGTGTCATAAATGACTGGTCTTGTTTCATTATTGATGTTACAGTAATATATCAGCTTTCAGTGATATAATACTAAACAGGAAATGAAGCATATGTGGGATAAAAAACATAAAACCTTGAATGCCAACAGAAATCTACCTGTCAGGAGAGGCACCTGCCTTCCAGGTGTGTTGAGAGCCAGACATGACGGGCTTGGCTGCATTAAGTTCCCTGGAGGAAGCCGCGTGCTGTTGGTCAGCACATCAAATTTAGTGCTGCGGCAGGTGTTGCTGCACACAGTGTCATGCTGGTAGAAATCTATCTGGCCAGAGTCCATCATTTTCCTGTGTGGGGAGAAGCAGATTAAAGACAACACTACAACTTATAACTATGATTGTTACACAGCTGCTGAGGAGTGTTAAAGTATGGATTGAATCTATGGAACAATTGAGTTTCCCATAGGTTTGCTTGACACAAAGTCCATTGATCTAACCTCTGGAGGGATAAAGATGTAAAGAGCAGATATTGAGTTGGTATATTGACTCACTGTAACAAGAAGAACAAGTGCAAACATGATAAAGGGGTGAGAAGCACCACTCAGCAGATTGCTTGCATGTTATTTGATCTTGCTGTAATAATAATGCTGCTTACCCCTGGAATGTACTGCAAACCCCAACACAGACAGTCTTGACGCAAGTGAAAATTATATGAATGATACGCTGTTGACTGCATTAAATTGCAGTGTTTAGTCTGTCACTTTAACCCCAGTGCAGTAATGTGAATGACCCCCTTAACGGAGTTGCATTCAAGTGTGTCGCAGCAGATAAGAGGAAAAGTACAGACATCCAAACAGTGTTTTTATTTCTATTTCATCTACCTGAGCATTACCCCTCCAAGCCTGATGGCTCTTTTCCAATCCTTCAGAGTGGCTTTCCCTGCCAGGTGTACAAACTGCTTAGGACTGATGAGCTGGTCATTGAACTGTGGGTAACGAGAAGACAACACAATGTTTAAGAAAACTATACTATGTAAAAGAAAACAAGACAAGATATGAAGATAATCATGTCTGGTTGAGTGAGGGCCGTTAACCAAGTCATTCTATCTTATTAATGAATTCATATATTTACTTTGACACATCTGACGTTGATTCCAGGACACACAAACTTCTTAAATAGTAGAACCGCTCTGCTGTCTCCGCAGGTGATGGGGTAGCCATACTCAGTCTCCTCTCCTTCTGCTTTACTGTCTTCTAAAGTTTACAAAGCCAAAATTAGAACCATTTGCAGCAGTAGTGTGGAATTTAAACAACAAATATGTTAATTAATCAAATTATAATCAAGTATTCTGTATTGACAAGAGGAACTGTTCAGGTGCTCATGAACAGACGAATCATGGGACAACAAAATCAAAAATCTGTCATCCTCTGTGCAGCTCAGAGGAAAGTGTGATGATTTCATTAAGATATAATACATCCATAAATAATATATCTATTGTATTAAATTAATTTTATACACTTGGAAACATAATTATTCAACCCCCATTATATACTGGGTATATTAACAAAATATACTATTTATCAGCTGTTTCCAATAATCAAATCAAACAAGAACAGTTTAAATGGCTCAATACAACAGATATTAAGTGTTTTTCCCAAATATAATACAAAATGCTACTTTTACCGACCACTGGTGTCTTAAAATGATTCAACCCCTTTATGACAAGTGTCTCTAGTACTTTGTAGAGACCCTTTTCAGCTATGACCTGCTGCAAATGGGATGCATAGCCAGACTCCAGCTTCTGGCAGCGTTCTTGAGGAATCTTAGCCCATTCCTCATGAACAAAGGCCTCCACTTCTGTAATATTCCTGGGTTTATGTGCTGCAACCTCCTTCTTCAAATCCCACCAGAAATGTTCTACGGGATTCAACGTTTCTTGTGCTTTTGGCTCAGCAGTGTTAAACATCTTGGAGTTTGGGCATGGAGCCCTTACGTAAATTTAGGCTTTAACAAAAATAAATTTGGGACTCGACTGCTAAAGTAAGTCTATGAAGGTTGGTAAAGTGTTGAAAGAACATCTGATTTGTAATTGTTTGATCTTATGCTATTTGTGGTCTTATGCTATATATGGGGTTGAATAATTTAGAGACTGCAATCATTAAAAGTAGCATTTTGTATTGAATGTGGAAAAACACTGTTGTATTGAGCTATTTGAACGGTTCTTCTGTGATTTGGTTTTTGTAAACTGCTGATAAATATTATTATTTTGCCAATAAACCAATACAATGGGGGTTGAATAATTTTGCCTCCAACTCTATGCCTTTGTGTCTGATTGGTTCAAAGTGAGCATTAAAGTGGAATGTCTCTGTCACGTACCGTGATGTGTCTCAATGGCCAGGACTGTCGTGGCAGTGTCAGCAATGTCATCATTTAGCCTGCAGAGAGCGACAGACTCATATTTAACCAAATAATAGTTTCATGCTTGATGAGAGCCGAATATTTCTTCATTTAACCACAAAATATGTGAACAGCTACTGCATGTCTCACCTTTTCTGAATATATGTGCTTTTCTTTTTCTCCATGTAGCTATATACTTATACTGTTGCTTTCTTTGACTTAACACTGCCTTGAATAGATTATGAACAGTACTGAACTCAAAATGATGTCATAAGATTTGCATACTAAGAGCAAGAAACAAAAGGAAAAATGTTTTATCATGATGAAAAACTGTCCCCATATGTACATGTTCTCCATTTTGTCACATAACTAATGCAAAAGATATATTGGCCCTTTAATTATTTAAGTCATGTTACCTATGGATGGGTTGCAGATGCAGGATGACTTGAGTCTTATGGTCGTTGCCACTGGGATCCCCTTCCTCTTCCTTCACTGACATGAGATCCCCTGAAGGCACAATGACCTCAGCACCTGCCATAACCACTCTACACAGAACTGCATGCAGAAAGGACCAAGCACGCATGTTAAAATCCAGATCACACACATGCAGAGATGCTGTTTAATGCATACACAAGTCAATGAAAACTTCCCCCAACTGACTTCTTTCCTGGCATGCAACTGTCAAAAAAATGAGTCTATGCTGGGTTTACAATAACATAATCCTCACATAGGCAGGTCTTACCTCCTATATTGGTGTTGAGAATGCACATAAACAATAGGACTAAAGCTTGTGGATTAAACTAAAACCTGGGTTATAAAGAAATGAATTGTACAATTGGTGCAGCAAAAGGTGAAATGTTCTGTCAATGTACTGCCATCTGCACTGTGTTATGCAACCTTCTTTTTAGGCAACCACTTTTCCACAAACATGACATCAATAATAGACCTGTTGGACAAATGTAGTCTGCAACAGTGTTGTTACAATGCCATATAGGCCTAAAGCACATCTTCACAGTTTACATCAATCTCCACAGACAATTATTTATATATGTAAGTTTCTAGAGACAGTTATACAGTATGTAGTCTGTCCTATTCCATTTCTGAAAATGTCACCATTAAATGATGATGTATGAATTAGTCGCATGTCCTTACTGACAATATAGGAAATAATTTAAAGCATATAAACACATTTTAGAGGTGTCAGTGTGGATTGAGTGTCATTAAGAATTGACAAAGCTACTGAAAAATAAACAATAAGTTGTCTGCATTAGTTCTAGTAGCTATGATTCTGTCCACAATATTCTGACACAAGCAGAGTAGTTGATGCGTTAGAGAAAAATAGTTTGAAAAATGATTTACAGGCTGTGCTATAATCATTCCATGGTAGAAAAATAGAACATGCAGAGAAGAGCAGTCTACAGTAAACATATTCCACACTGACATCAGCCCTTTGTGGATCAACAACACAGTTGCGTGTCACTCGCTCTCCTTCACCCTCTCAAACTAACGTCTCTTGGAGCGGCAGCACGCACATCCTGGCCAACAGCAGTGCGACGTCGTGCGCTCTTGTTCCACAGAGCCAAAGGGTCAATACTAAAACTCAGAAATACAGTACCTGTTACTTTAACGAATATTATCATAGTTTCACCTACCGTATTACGGCAGGAGATAATTCATCCTCAGCTTGTCGGAGATGCATAAGAGCATGCGCCGTGCTGCCTCGTTACACTTCCTGCAGTGAAGGCAGCACTTGCCTGAGAAGCATCTGTCCCGCTGTCACGAGAAGCGGTTAGTTCGCACGCGATGTGTAAATCGGTCAAACTGCTCTTACGTGCGAATGCACGGCTTTGTTTGAGCACCTCTGAGCCACGGCACTGTATGTACACAGATTTCAAGATTCAGAAACATGTTTTCTACCCCAAAGGAGGTCAGAAAACTTGGTTTTAATGAACAGTTCACTCATGGTAGGCTTCAGACTAAAAACACGACATTGTTTCAGTTGCCACTTGTGTGGCCTAATTGTCTCCGTTTGTTGTTGTAATGCAATAAAGTGTTGCCTATTGTATTTTTGTTGTTGTCTGCCTGTATCCAGAAGGTGGCAGGGTTTGCACCTATTTTGAGGAAAGAAATATAAATGTGTCGAGAAGTCACAAATATTGGGGCTTAACTACTGACTTTTGAGCGAATATTTTTACATTTTGACTTTATAAAATAGCACATATGCTGTAGATGAATATAGCAATCTGGGAGGCAAGCAGGTTTAGTGTTGCCTTCTTAACAAACACTTCGTATTAATGCCATGGCCTGGTCTCAGATGTGCACACACATGAAAATCAGCCCATCCCTATTTGGCAATGGAATGCCTGGAATTGTTTGATTGGCACTCTTGAAGTACCAATGAAAGGCTGAGCGCACGGCTCATGAAGAACCAATCAGAGGCTAACCTCTCGGCTCATGGCCAATAGTAAATATTCGGCAGTTTGTACTACAACTTTTTGCTTTAGCTAGAACCTCGGTCAACCTGGGCTTGTACTACTATTTTTCACGCAGAGCACGGGAAGTCATGCATGCAATTTGTAAAAACATCAAGGATGCTGTGAAGTCTCTTATCACAGTTTTCTGGATAACTTCTAGCATCTGTTCCGTGAATGTTCGCGGCCAGGAGGGTAAGAAAATGTATTTATTGGCACTTTTGATGAGGTAAAGACTGCGACGCCAGAGTTTAGTCCAAACGTCTTGCTAGCTAACTCCTGCTAACATTATTCCTGGTCGTGAACAGCTAAAACAGATTAATTGATAGTTCATTTTACCTTTACGGCGTGTTTGTGCATGTAGTGACATTTTATTAAAGCATTGACTGAAGCGCCAACGACGAACAGGCTGTTAAACATCACTGTACACTACCTAGGTTTGTCAGAATCAAACCAAAGTTCTCCCACCTATCGTTGAACTGACTAAATTCTATATCAGGAACTATCAACTAACTTCACCAGGTCTGTACCCTGTAATGCGCAAACCTGGCGGCTTTGACATGTTCTACTGTCAAAATCTATTTGTAAAGTGCATTTGAATCACTAAACTTTATGTGTTTAAGTTGTGAACAAAATGCTGTTTTTTTTAATGCTGAAATAGGTGCAAAGGTCGAGCATGTGATGTCATGGTAGCATTCTTTACATACTCTTCCCTTTTGCATGTTTACCTACTGGTCCCAGCTATCAGCTTACCTTTCCCACAGGTTGTTGAAACAGCAGCCATGTCCATGTGCAGTATGATTCACAGTGACCACACATAAACACAGACAGACAAAGATCATTTACTGGCTCCAGTCTTACCTTAACACTCGTATTGCCAGTCTTTGTTGTTTTTGCCTGTCTCTGGAGCTTTTGGTTTCCTCACATCCGTAGATGATTAAGGTCAATCACTTACTCTGAATCATATTGCTCTTACTGGAACAAATGCAGCGAGATTACCAAGGGCTAAAGTATGGGTGAAATATTTCAACCATGGTCTTGTAACTTTGTGATTGACACACAAGACAGGATATGGCATTGTAGTGACAGGTAGAACCGGGGAACATCCTGTTTGCTAGTATTGACCTGTGAAGGCATGCCAGAAGTGCCCTCAAGTGGAAAATAATGTCGCTGGGCTGCTTTTGGTTGTCTGTCTGCTGTCTTGCCATGCAGTTTGAGTCCAGTTTCTTGTAATTCACATGCATTTTCTAATCTGGTGAAAACAGGCTGAACATGCATCTCATTCTGTCTGAAATTAGAAACAGACAGGCCTGGAGGAGCCAGACTGTAGGTGAAAGGGTTCGGTAAACAGGGGAGGATTACCGGCCACCCAGAACCTCCCCAGCATTGCAGTCTCCGTGGCCTCCCACCGGAAGGTGACAGGTCCACGCTCTGTTGCCCACTGTTACAGTATGTCACAGTGGTATTTCCAGGGAATCTTTTGGGAGTTTGAGGAGGGGAAATGGCATCCAACGGTTTATGGTATCAGGAGCTGAAGAGCTGTCGGCAAAGTAGGAGACTGTCCGCTGTGATTCAGGATGTGTGTGACAGGGTGAGTGGAGGGTTATCCCTATATTTCCCCTCAAACAAAACTCCAGGAGCCTTTTATGGAAGGCTGGGAGGATGTGTAGGCTCAGATGGACCCTGGTGTGTTTTTTCAAATTTTGACCATTCGTGGAACACGTCAACACTTGACATTTTGTGGTTAGGTCTTGAGCCTGCCGCCCCCACAACACTTATCTCTGTGAGCTCTGTGGAAATTGACTCATTTATTTTCTTTGACCCACACGGATATTAGAGGATGTAAATATTTGTGTGTCAGGTACACCCACCACATGTCAGAGGACCTAATGAATCGACATTCATGGAAAAATATTCATACTGAAAGTAATCCAGAAACTTTTAAATTGTGATTAATGTTATTGCCTTTTCTCCCAGGACCTGCATATCTTTGTCACAGAGTTTGCACATAATTTTACAAGAGTATCTTTTGCAGTACATCCAGCGTAGAGGTCATAGTCTTTGGAGCTTAGTACATCCCTAACTGGCAATTGTGTCATCTCATAATTATGATCGGCAGAGTACAAACATGCCCTCATCTGTTTTTTTATGTTCAGCGGAGATTTATTACTCTACTTTATTACTTACTCAAGTCCTAAATATTCTGTTATTGATGAACTGTCTGCAGTTATGTGATTGATTGAGGTGCTCATCTCCTGGCACTGTATCTTAAAGGTGAAACTCAGTAGTTATACTTTGATATCCTTCAGCTCCTTGAAAAAATAAATATCTATTTTAATCAGAAGTGGGAGAAACACTCCAGTCTTTCACATAAAGGAAAAGTAATAATACAGGTACCACCGTGTAGAAATACTTTTGATACAAGTCCTGCAGTCAAAAGTACAAATGTATTCGCATATAAAATACACTCAAAGTACCAAAGTGAAAATACACATTATGCAGAATTGCCCATTTCTGGATCATATTATTGATCTGGTGATTGATTTGGTGATTAATCAATTAGTCACTCAACACTGATAGACTGACAGGCAAATATTTTTCTAGGATGTTGTTTTAATTTTTTTCGTCCAGCCTTGTATAATATTTAACTTAACATCTTTGAATTTTGAATTGTTGATCAGACAGAACAAGCAATGTATAGTACTGTATATGTACTAAATATGCTGGCTCACTTTACACAGTGTGATGGCCATTGTTCACTACTGTCTGACATTTAACAAATGACCCACTTATTAATTGAGGAAATAATCAGCGAGATTCCTCTGCGGTTACTCTGAGGGCGCAGCCTTTGTTCACTGTTAGGAGTGAATATTGTCATTAAGATCCTCATTTGATTTAAAGATATGACTAACTTTGAACTTTTGCTGCTGTCAATGTTCAGCCAGCGCTGACAGAACGGAAATGGTTGACTGATGAAGAAACATAGAAAGTGACTCTTTAAAAGGGCCCGTTCATTAACAGATGGCAGCATCTTATTTTGGAAAGAAACTGTCCCTAAACACATCCCAATGTTGGATTTCCCATCACAGTCTCCCTATCGTGCTTGTGGTTTTTCCAGGTAATGGCTGTGGACACACAGTGATGGCCACAGAGTCTGGCACACTGGCCTCTCAGAACTATCCAGGCACCTACCCCAGTAACACCTGGTGTGAGTGGAGGCTTCGAGTACCAGAGGGGCACATTCTGAGACTGCTGTTTGGGGATTTTGACATTGAGAGCAGTCCAGGCTGCAGCAATGGCTCTCTTGTGATTACAGACAAGAATGGAGACCCCAGTCTGGGTAAGCTTGTTTACTGCTGATAGATAGATAGATAGATGATATAGTGTTTTTTGTTTTTGTTTTGTTTTTTTCCAATCCGTAACAGGTCGATACAGATGTTCTCTCGTCTCCTCCGTGGATTCTTTTCTGAAATACCTGCTGATTTACTTTTTATGTGCCGTGTCATCACTGATATTCTCTAGCCTTGATTGTGGAATACACAGAATGCCATTCCACTGACACGTTGATTGTTGAGGCAGACCCAGTTTCGCAATAGACACATGCACATCTTCGGACCAGGTGTATCAAGTTGTGTCTGGAGGGCATTTTAAGTTTGACAACACACCAAAATATGGTTTAAGAGATTAGGGAGATAGAAATATTCTATTTGGCTGCCTGTAACGGTTATCATTGGATTCCACACAACGTGGCTCATGAGATATTTTTCATGTGTCTGATGGGGAAGTGTTCTTACATGTAGCTTCTCCATGTGACACATTAAATGGCTCTCTCTCCCTACAGCTGTAGGCATGGGATACAAACAACAGGAAATCACAAAAGGGTTAGACTGACATAAATCATCTGCGTTTCTTCACGTGCGTTGACAACAGGACTGACACTATTCCCCGTTTGTGCAGGCGTGTGCGTATACAGTACAAATTGGAAAAACGTGCATTTCTGTTTGTGTGCTTATACAAATGTCGGTGGGGATGTGCGTTCACAGGTCCAGTGTGTGGGAAACTTGATGCATCACAGAAGAATGTGACACTTAACAGCAATGAAGTGACAGTAACTTTCAAGTCAGGCCCACACCGCTCTGGACGAGGGTTTTTACTGTCCTATGCCACAGACCAGTATCCAGGTACAATGTTTGTTACTGGTTAATTACTATTGATCAAGTGCTCACATGGTTATAAGTATGTGAGTGTTATTGTCTGTGTGGTCACATTGTTGTTTTTAATCATTGTATCCCAGCATGTAGCTCAGCTTTACTGCCTGATTTGAAGCTTGAATTGAATTTCTAATTTGTTTCCTTTACAAGTTCCGACTGACGTGTGAATGTTTGTCCTTTGTGTGTGTGTTGATCTGTTTGTGTTGTTGTGAGCGCATGACATCTTATTGCCGTTCAACTTCCGTTGCAGTCTTTGCATGTGCGTGTTTTTTCTTCCTCAGAAAGCGAGAACACTCTTCTCACAAGCTGAATACTCCATTCAGCTCCAAGCCTCAGCTTTCAGTCTGTCACTTGGAGTGGATGGATTTCTTTTTCACTCCCCCTCCTCTTCATCCGCCCGTTAAAAACCACTTCAAGGCCACTGCCATCGCATTTGATTTAGCGGTTATTAAGTCCATATATTTTAACTCACTCTACACGTACAGCGCATTTATTTATTGAAATTCAAAGAGAAGTGTCTGGATAATACAGGTTCAATTACAAAATGATACCAAGGTCAAGGTTCTTCCTGTGTATCATTTGAATAAACTTGCGGATGAAGTCTCTGGATGAAGTCATCTACAGTATATATCATAGTTTCCTGTTTTTAACTGAGCTGTTTACGAAATCTGGCCCTGCCTGAAGCGAAGCCCATGGTCAGATACACAAACCGCTGTCTGTTCACTGTGATCACATAGACGCTGTATTCGTGTTCTGTGGCAGAGTCACAGTAACAAAGGGCTTAGTCACATCAACAGTGATGTCTGCTCTCCTCCTCATATAGAACACTTAGAACACGTCTCACACAGAACCTGTTTGTGTGTGGTTGAGCGAATGGAGGGGAATATTATGCAATCCAGAGACACTCCAGAGTCCCTCAACTCACTACTCATTCCACCAACACATTTTATATTAGAACGTTTGAACAAATCGGGAGTGTTAATTTTAATATGCATCTGTTTTGCTGTTACAGATCTCATTTCTTGTTTGCAACGAGGATCTCATTTCAGCTTGCAGCATCTGAGGTAAGTGGTTGGCCTCAACCTTTCCCATCATACAGGGTGTTTCAGCACAACAGCGAGTGTTTCTCACATGTTATTTTGCTGTCTTGTCAGTGTGTACTGCCCTGCTGGATGCAAGAATGTCGCAGGAGATGTTTGGGGAAACTCTGAGCAAGGTTACAGAGATGTAGGTGTTCATTTCACAAAGCTGTCCTAGACCTTTTTAACATGAGCACACGTTATGAATTGAGCTAATGCATGAAAATCCTCCATATGTTCTGTCTGCTGCAGACCTCAGTCTTGTGCAAGTCTGCAGTCCATGCCGGAGCTGCGTCTGATAACCAGGGAGGTCGTGTCGTTGTGAATCGTGGGAGAAGTCTTACTCTCTATGAATCCACCTTTGCCAATGGAATCCTCTCAAAAATGTATGTCTGCTGTTACTGTACTCATAGATTCAAAACAAGAGATCACATTAATGTCCCAGTGGTTGTTGTTGAGCAGGAAATAAATGTACCCTATATTTAATTTTATCGAGAGGATTATGCACTGACTCACTGAACTGTCTACTTTTGACAGGGGATCATTATCTGAAAAGAAGCTGCTCTTTGGCAAAGGTATGAATGAGCAAGACATGACATCTGTCACTGCATGTTTTTCTCTACATGTTGAATTTTTCAAGGGCATACCCTGTTTTTTTTGTTTTTTTAGGTTTTAACCTTTTACTACAAGTAAGACATTAATGACATTCCTGCGTTCCATTTCTCAAGACGTATTGTTTTTTTTTTAGAATATTCCTTCGTGACTTATGCAATTCATCACAGTGAACACGTCTCTGCAGAAAACAGGCATCAGTAAAGTATATGATTTGCTGTATAAAAAAAAAAACTCCCTGAGTTACATAATGAACCACTTTCATTAGTCCATGATGGTGTCACCCTATGGAGTGCAGCTATCCCCAGCATCAACAAATTAAAAATGATTGGACTAAATGAAGACAGACATCATCATTTAACGCTAATAGGTCTGCATCAGTGGCAGTGATGGAACTCTGAGGAGAGATAGAAGATTGGAAGATGGATAGCAATAGGTATAAATTGATTATGCTAAGTCTGAGTTGTTGAAGGTTACCTGTAGGGTTCCACAAGGTTCTGTGCTCGGCCCAATATTGTTTATAGTGTACATAAACAACATTTGTAATGTGTCTAAATTCTTATAATTCAGTTTACTTGTGGATGAAATTAATTTATATTGCTGAGGCAAACGTTTAGAACTGCTTCTAAATTAAAGGAAAGAGAACTGTTTTAAAAATCGTTTATTATTATTAGTATTATTAAGTTTATTTATGTATTAAGTTATCTTTGAATTTAAGTAAAGCTATGTAGATAATATTTGGTTATCTGATAAATGAAGTGGGAGTAGAAAAAGCAAATCATAA
This sequence comes from Chaunax sp. Z400, assembly GCA_037577475.1. Taxonomy (NCBI): domain Eukaryota; kingdom Metazoa; phylum Chordata; class Actinopteri; order Lophiiformes; family Chaunacidae; genus Chaunax; species Chaunax sp. Z400. The sequence continues at coordinate 16,571,490 of CM075190.1, forward strand.
TATTTTTTGGGACTGATTATTATTATTATTATTATTATTGGGGTGGCTGTGGCTCAGTTGGTAAGAGCGGTCTACTCATCAAAAGGTCATCTGATCAATACCCAGCCCTGGCAGTCTACATGTCAAAGTATACTTGAGCAAGATACTGAACCCCCAATGCTCATCCCAACCTGGACAAACAGAGAGGGTTGCATCCAGCATAAAACCTGCATAAAAAGATCCAATGTAGATGGGGGAAGAGAAAAAAAGAGATGGCCATCCCTGCATTGGGAGCAGCCAAAGGATCGTTATTTTATTATTTTTATATTACTAATAATTATTCCAATTTATGTCATATAAATAAATAAATGTAAATACAAAACTGTCTATAAACCATTACAATATAATGGCAAATCAAACAAAATCTTTAATCAAAATTCACAATACATACTGTTCTGGTCTCTCCCAGTTCCATATGTGACACTGTGTGGAGTTATGGGGAAACACATAAAAGTAACACAAATTCAATTTTTATGTTGGCGAAGAAGGCTATGAGAACTGTAAATCGATCAGATTATTGTTACCCAACCAATACACTTTTTATTATATGCTTTATAATGTCAGAGTCCAGTTAAGTTTAATACTGCACAGATCATGTACAAGTACAAAGCAGATACTACCTCAGAGGTTGTTTGAACAAAGACAGAGCCCGTATGAGTTGAGGGGAACAAGTGTATTTTTTAAAAAAAATCAAGGGTAAGGACAAATATTTTAAAACACGATGTATTTCTGTCAAAGGGGTAAATATGTGGAATAGTTTAGCTAAGGAAAGAAGAATGTGTAGCCTACTTTGTAAATTCAAAGAAATCGTATTCTCGAATTCTTGTTTTGCTTCTGTTTTTTTGTTCTGGCTGCATTTTGTCTAAATCTGACACTGACAGGGTTGCTGATTAAATTATTGTATGTAAAAAGGCTAAGCTTAATGTGCTTCAGGCTATACCCTTTAAATATGATGTATTTCGTGTCTGTTAATTTAATTTCCTGATTGTTATTTATTTATTTATCTACACGTGCATTTATGCTGATAAATGGCTAATATTGACTGAAATAAGCTGTATATAAAAACACATAATGAATCACTTTCATTATGCCATCATCTCCTCTCGTCCCCGAACAGAATGCAACAACATCCTGAGTATTTCTGGTTTAAATGCCTCATCTTTCTGGGATAAAAACAATCAAGAGCACACAAGGTCCTGGTCCTCCAGAAACATGGGCTCCAGCCATGAGTTCCTACCGTGGGCAGCAGGCGATAATGATCCAAACCCATGTGTGGAACTGGAGCTGAGTGACAGGAGCACTATAACAGGTAAAAATGTTCAAATTAGTGTGTGTGTTTAATATATTTTAATGAAGCTTGCATCTAAATGGGATTTGTTGATAAAGTATATATGAAACCATCAGACTTGTCCTTAAAATATTTAACCTGGCTAATGTGTGTTGTTTTTTTTGTTTTTTTATTTCCACAGTGTCTTGCTGTATTAGAAGAAACCACTTCAATCATCTCGAATGTTGAACTAATGCACTGTTTTTTTCACAGGGATAATAACAACAGGATCAAATGAGTACTACATGGAATCCTACAATCTTCTTTTCAGCAAGGACAGAACAAATTGGAAGCTTTACAAAGATGCACTCAGCAAAGAAAAAAAGGTATGGAATGTGCTGTACTCACCGATGTTTACTTGATGGACAACGGAGCTGAGATGGCAACTAAGCTTACACTGACTGTAGGCTTCCTGGGGTTCTGTGTGAATAAGTGAATTGGTTGTTCTGGTCCCCAGGTGTTTCACGCCTATACCGACGGCCACCTCAGGGCTCTCAACAGCCTTTTTCCTCCTGTAGTGGCTCGGTTTGTCCGGCTACAGCCGCTGAGCTGGCATGGCCGAGCCTCAGCTCAGGTCCAAGTCCTGGGCTGCCCTTTTTCCAAGATCACCCCAAAGCTACGCGCAGCAGCTGGTGGGTACTCTTAACAACTTATCAGGAATACATTTGATCTGTTGACATTATGATTCACACGTTTGTACTCCTGGTATGAAGATGTTCCGAAAGAATCTCCATCCATCAAAGTTAACGTGGTTACGCCACGCCCCAGCCCCACTCCTACCCCCACAGAGGGTCCAGTGTTAGTGGAGACGAGAATGAGTATGTGCTTTTATTACCTTCTAATGTGTACAAGGAAAATTGATGCCAATTTATTTTTGGATGAATGTATTTTAAATCAATAAAAACAATATACATATACTCTCACATTAAGCATTGTGTACATTGCGATAAACTGTGTTCCCTCCTCACAAGTGTTTACTTATTCCTCCTGTAGGTCAGCCAGTACTGGTGGCAGTGGGAGTGGTCCTGGCATTGTTGATGTGTGGCAGCTGTTTGTTGGCTGGAATCTGGTGGAAACGAAGGTATTGTATTTTAATACTGTTGAACTTTTCATGTATTTATTTTCTAAGCACAATGTGCACACACTAATTAACATCCACTCATAACAGAGACATAAAAGATATGAGAGGTTAATACTGATTAAAGGCTTGAAAACTAAATATTAGCATTGGCCCAAAGTGAGTATTTCTGCCGATGTAACATGCTGATAAGATGGCTCTTCTAATTATGCACATACAACCATTTTCCTCAATATGTACAGTTTGAAAAGTAATGTATGTCTGCATGTGGTGTTGGGTCATCATGATAGGTGTAGGCCTAATATGTTAATTTCACATCAGGAGAGACTTGTTTGTTTTTTGGGGAAGAAATGGGCATATTTTTGTATCAGCATTGACAAATGGCTAAAATGAGTGCATATATTGGATATCGGCAAAAATCCAATATCATTTATTTGTAATTAAAGCATGGAGTACTGTTACTATTTATTCAAATCTATTTTATTCATGGGCGTGTACTTCAGGGGACTGGCAAAGATACTGATGTTGATGATTAAGGCTGCAACTGACTCATATTTTCTTTATTTATTCAACTGCTAATTATTTTCAAAATACTTTTGCCTCAAAAATGACTCAAACGATCCGTCCATAATTGAAATGGCTTCCTGTTATTTTTTTGCAACCATTTTTCTCAGCTAAACCTCTCAGCTCTAGTGGTTATACTCCAAAAGTCATAGCACACTTCACAAACGGCATCCAGTGTGTACAACACTTTAATGCTTGATGTTCATCTCCTACATTCAGGAAAAAGGATGCACAAATCAAGTACTCCTTACCCACAAGTAAGTCAAGTGCTCTTTGATTGTTTTCCAGTATTTTTTAGGTCTTTCCTTTAAAAAGCCTCTGACTTCGGTTGTTTGTGTGTCATGTAGGTTGTCAGAGTTTCCAGGCAAAGAATCTCTCCTGCCCACAATCAGAGCTTATCTCCTACCCTCTGGAGCGAAACGTCCATGATGCTCTACCCAACCCTCCTCTTAATGGTGAGAATTCATGGAAATAACGTTTTAGTGGAAGGCTGCTGTTTTATTGTTGATATTACCAGCTGCTGACTTTATGTAGCCTCTTCATGGCCGATTCTCCGTTTACTAGTGATCTCACGTTGAGAGCTCCTTTCGTGTTTCCTACTCTAGCAGTCTCTGGATTCATTGGTCAGTTTGAGGAGCTCATGCCAGGCCTGACAGGCAAACAGCTCTCTCCACGGGCTGTCCATTCTTTAGCCCTGCCTCAGCCCATCACCCAGTCACAGTATAAACATTCCTTTCTTTGGTCCACGGAGCCTCTCTCAAAGAGACCCTTTAATTGTAGCTCGATAAAGGGTGCTCAGCCTACCCCCACCACCAACACTAGTCCCCCTCTCAGCCTTCTCCGTCCCCTCCCCCAGCGAAGGGGCCCTTCACTGTGAGGTCCAGTTATAAACAGAGCAGAGGGTCAAAACTACTAAGACAATCAATGCCTAACTAAAGCCTGTGAAGCCTGTTAGTGAAAGGGTGCCACAATGTTGTGTAGTTGCCGTTGCAAACCATTTTAATGGCAATTCTTTTCATCACAGTTCACAAAAATTCCAAGCTCAGCTAACAGAGGTTTTTCCAAATCGTTTAACAGCATTTAAAGGTACTTTAAAGTAATTAAATTGTTTTAAAGGTTATACTTCATTCCTTGTTGATTTGACATTTATGATAGATGGAATAATGCTTTTATGTAGAGAGGAAACTCACTTGAAATAATGGCTATTCTGAAGGAATACCTTGTTTACATAGATGTACAAAGTAACTGTATTAAGTTACATAATAAAACACTTCTTGTAACCACAAGTGCTGCCTACAAAGTAACAAACGATAATAATAAGGACAAAGAAGGAGATTAAAAGAGTCGCATTCAGCTGGCAATGTTTTGGTGATTGAGGCAAACTGCGAGAAACATACAGTATAAACTGTAAATGTATTCAAAGTCCACGAGTATTAAATCAGTGCTAAAGCAGTGCATTTCAAAGTGAGGTCCCTGGCGTCCCCAGCAAAAAGGAAAATACATTATTTTCACTATCATTGCAGCCAAGTAAGATAATTACATACACTCTGTATGTAATTATATGTGTATGTGGTACACTCTGCCATAAAACATCTAAAAGCAATTCTTATGGGACAAATTAGAGTCTGTGATCTAATTTATGTCAGTTCAGAGGTCCTTAACGTGAAACGGTCTGACAATCACAGGGCTAAATGACTTAAATGAGAAGAATGAAACCCACTGATATAGAACATAACTAACCATATCTATGTTGATACCTCATGTTTGTCTGTTTCATATATGACAACAGGGTGAAACAGCTTTCCAACAGTAACTAAATCCACCTATTCTGCAGTTAACACATTATTTCTTGTTTTGTTTAATCTGTAAAAAAAAAGAAAAAGAAAAGAAAAAAGAACTGTAAAAATTGTACTTGTTGTTGTGTCTGTATGAGGGGGTCATGTGTTGTTTTCTTTCTGGGACCAGTAACGTCCTGTTCAGAGCTGTCAGAACTTAATGAAATGATGAAATAAAATGTCTTTTTGCATTGCACTGATTTTAGCTAATAACAAGGCCAAATAATAGTCTTCTACCAGTTTTGACTCATTTTTCACATTTTTTTTCCAGACTATGCTGATCCTGCTGTTGCAGCTATTGGACAGAAGATTGGGTCAACATTTAGACCCTCCTCAGATGAGGGCTACACCGCCCCCTTCACTTTCAGCCATTATGACACTCCTGGCAACCTGCCGGAGTATGCTGAGCCTCTTCCCCCAGAGCCTGAGTATGCCACCCCATTCAGTGAGCAGCCTTCTGAGTCACACAGACCCCCTCCACCAGCAGCTACCGCTGGTACCAGGGCAACATCCAGCCACACTCAGTATGACTGCCCCTCACACAGGATGCTATCCAATGGCTACTGCACTCCTGCTCTACATGCCAGTGGTCCACGACCAGTCAGTGTGGTTTACGCTGACCCCAAGTCTTGTGACTCCTTAATACAGAAACCCACATATGAGGAGCCTTTGTGAACAAAGCAAGTTCAGACATGGTGAAAAATAACTATCATGGGGTAAAATGTGTGTTGGGAGCACAGGACCACTTGGGATGATCTCAAGTGGACACTAAGCTGGACAGTGTTGTCCACAGTGTAGTCCACAGTGTACTTACGTCCAGTGAGTGATGTACCCTGAGTTGAGAAGTCACTTTGGACCACTATGCATATATGAGGCTGCAACACAATGATCTGAGAGCCATATGGATGCAAATATTTCCATACAGGAAGTATGTAGGTGTACAGTGAAAATACCCTGTGATGCAAATACAGGTTCAGTTGCATCTCAGAGATGCTTTTTATTAATAGAATGTTCAATCACAAGCCGCACTTTGACAAAACATACAACAATGTATGCCTATTTAACAGTTTAATGCAAAAGAAAGGTGGATTGAATGTTACTTATCTGACAAAGCATTGTATTCACAATGTTTAATGTAGGTTAAGAGTGTTCCTGTGTTTATGTGAAACCACTAGGTGGCTCTGTTGAGCTTTAAATGTCCAACAATAATACACTGTTCTTTTTTCTGCTGGTTCTCTTTCTTGTGACAATTATTCATTTCTAACATACAGAACAAAGTAAAAACAAAACAAAAATTGGGTTAAGATATATGTTTATATTATAATAGTGTAACCCATATGATGGATGACTCTGTTTCAACCTCCAGAGGTGTGCAGGAGCAAGAGACACTACTTCAACCAAACTCCAGAGCTGGTGTTATGTTGAGTATGTATGTGTTCATCTTGTATTGTTAGGCTTTTGGCCACTGTGCTACAACTTTTATCACAGAAGTGGCAAACACTTAAAAATAAAGTATAATGAATTCTGTATTCATACTTAATTTTCTGGGACATACAAGATCCACTAGATAGTCTTAAAAATGTTTATTGTAAATATAGGTTTTAAACAAGTTAATAAAGAACTTAATTTAAATAAACTGAAAAGGCATCGCTGCTGTTCATACTGATCACATCATAGGAAAAATACAAAAGCAGATGAAAATTCAAGATAGAAAATTGTACTTTTTTTCTATTACAAGGGGCGGGTAGCATCTAAAAATGTTGCTAAATGCCTCAAAGTATTTAATTATATTTTCAAAATACTTTTGTGGTGTCACATTTAGCAATGAATTCACTAACATCTTCCTCTGCTGAATAAGGCACAATAAAAGAACTGAATTAAGAAAAATACTTTGGGCCTAGTGTTTGACTGCGTTTTAAGTTAGGTTTGAGCCCTGTGGCACTCATGAAACTGTACAGACAGGCAACCGAGTACCTCATCAACAGAAAAATGTCAACCGGTCTTAACTATCAACTCAAAAATCGATTCTGTTGTGAAAACCAAAAGGTTGAGTTTGGTATAGAAAATCTCACCTTGTTGCAAATTTGTAATTGAAAAACTTAATTTAAGTCTATTTAATAGTTCAAAAATAAGAGGTGCAATTTCAAACTTTTTTTCAGATTGAAAAGATTAATAAAGCTTGACTACAAAATATTTCAATACTTAATACAATTTCAACCTACTCTGTTGTTTTGATCTGCAGCCTGTGATCTCAGCCTTTCATTCACTCTCCACTGTTGTCACAGACGCTCTCGTTCGTGCCTAATTCTTTCCTCTGATCTTCCTCCTCCTCTCTCCCCCCAGAGGTGTAGTGCATCAGAGTCTGGTGTCTGTTCCTGGACGGGGCATCCTTAAAACGCAGGCCACAGTCCTCACATGCATATAGAAGCACCCGTCTGTTGCTGCCTGGGTTTTCACCCTCTGACTGAGATTTGCTCTCATTACGGCCAAGTACAGCTGATCTGGGATGAGCAGCAGTTGACACGGGCGGTTCTCTGGGATTTCGAGCCGTATGGGAGTCTGGGCTGTTGGATGTATTTAGCCCGACTCTGGCTAAATTAAAAGATCTAGGACGCCCAGGTGGATGACTATGCCCAGCTGGTTCTCTTGATGCACTTCCAGCTCCAGCTTCATGTTCAGGGGCCAGTCCATGGACTGTGCGGTAGTGGAAGCGGATCCCGGAGCGGTTGGAGAAGCCTTTCCCACAGATGCTACAGATAAAGGGCCTCTCTCCTGTGTGGATGCGGATATGGATCTTAAGAGCTCCCGACTGGGTAAAACATTTCCCACACTGGATACAGCGGTAGGGCCTCTCCCCTGTGTGTGTCCTCTGATGCGCCCGGACCCCTGCCAGATGGGGAAATCCCCTGCCGCAAAATCCACAGGAATACGGTCTTTCACCTGTGTGAATGCGTCTGTGGATCTTCAGAGCCCCTGACTGACTAAAACTTTTCCCGCAGTCAGAGCAGGAGTAGGGACGGGCTCCAGTGTGCACATTGAGGTGGATGCGGAGGTTGCTGTGAGAGTTGAACATCCTTCCGCACTCTGTGCAGATGAAACCAGATGGTTTGTGGGCGTGCTGAGAGTGCTGGTGCTGCAGCAACTGAGACGGTCTGGAAAAAGAGGCAGAGCAGTGCATACAGGGATGTAACGACAGGTTCAAAGCTGCCCTTTCTCTTTCCTGTTGTTGCTGGGTGTGTGTTTGCCTGTGCTGGTGGTGGCACTCCTGACTGCAGGCAGGAAAGGAGTGCTGGCAAGACAAGCAGGAAAAAGGGCCAGCAAGCTGTGGCGCATGGGAGCGTACAAGCTGAGGGCAGGGTAAACAAGATGTTAGAGGACAGTGGTGGTGATGAAAATGATGATGGGCATGGGTGTGAGAAAATGGGGAATTTGTATCTTCCTGGTGACTCAGTATCTGGGTACAGGTTTGGAGGCTGCGATGGCAACACAAGCAAGGAAACATGGAGAGGTGGGACAAGGAGCTTGTGGATGCCCTGGAATGAGGAGTGTCTGAGTTCTGGTCTGGGCTCTGAGCCCCTCTTTCTGCCTCTTCCCTCTGCGGTCGGTTGGACGTCCTGGTCTCTAGCCCTGATGTGTTGGTGCTGCTGCTTGGTTCAGTGTCCATGGTGTACTGTCTGTGGTATGCTGCATCTGAGCGTGCCGGCGAGGACAAAGATTGTCGGGGGTTTAGAATCTCAAATGTAGGTGGAGAAGTGGCGCAAGGGCAGCCAGGGCAGGTACAGGCATAATGCATACCTAGACATAAAAGAAACATGAATTTCAATGAAACTATTTTTTACAAGGAATTGATTAAAACCATATTATTTTGGTTCTGACCCTCTCTCCTGTCTCTGGAATCTCCCTTCCTTTGAGATGGCCGAGGCTGGATCTGTCGGCCTGGCTCTGATTTATCCAGGGCAGGTCGAGGTTGTTCCAGTGGTTCAAGTGAAGCACCTTTGAGCCCCAGAGGCTCACCACCGCCAGCAGCAATTACGCCCCATGCTGCGTTTAGCACGTCTGGCTGATCCTTCGTGGTGCTTCCAGATGTAATAAGGTCACCAATGAACTGATGTATCTCCATCCAGGAGCTCTGGCCATGCTGTACGAAGTACAATGCATAGTTGCTAAATATATCTTGCTCACATGTACACATCATTAAACACGGTAACATAACTTACTCTGAAAGTATCGTCTGATTGAAATGTTTACTTACATTGTCGCTACACTTGTCTTTGTCCATGAATTCAAACAAACACTGGTGCTTTCGCCGGAAGGACGGCTTAGCATTACAGCAACGATTTCAATATGTCAGGCTGAGTCTCAAAACAATGAATGCAACCAAACCCACGTTATTTATTACAATATGACGTCTCTACTGTAGCCAATGACTGTAACCTCCTTACGTTAATGGTATCTTTTTCACAGGATGACGAAGACATCGCCTGCTTTACTCTGTCCCTGATTGGCTTAGCCGGATATTGTTACCCAAATTCTAACCAATCAGAGGACGAGTAGGGTAGGTCATTCCTTCGTCAGCCTAGGGACACACATTCGCCTATCGATAAACACATTCTATTTCCGGGTTCTTTGGTAATGTGACGGGAATTGTATTTGCCGTTCTACATTCAGCTGAAAAATACAAAAACATATGTAAAAGAAATACTTTTTAAAAACGTTATATTCAAAAGTTACATGAAAACGATTTTTTATTTTCACTTTTGTTTAAATAAAGTATAAATTCTATAGACAGACATGTAAGGAGTTTTGTTATCAGTTGTAATATTCTGCTGTAATTTCTTTAAGAGAACAGACATATGCTTCTACGACGATAATATTTGGCAAATTACATTTACAGAGTAAACATTTTAAGATCTGTGACTATTCTTTTTTCAGGCTGAGATTCCTTAGGTCATCCGCCAACATAGAAAAGTTTTCTTATGTAGCTTTGACTACACACCTTGAAACGTGATGGTACATCTTGGTGAAAGGACGATGTTAAGACATTTCAAATGTTTTACTGTCAAATCTAACTATCCCTAACTATGACAAAAGGTTTAAAGCTAAGAGTGAACCTTGAGTTCAGTACTTTTTATTTTCGAGTTTTCCTGTTCTCTACAAATACACGATGTATTGTTGCGCTTTTTGAATAGATTAGTTTTACACAATAGTGTCATTTTCTATAAAGAGCTTATAAGGCATGTGTGCAAGGTCTCTCTCATGAACACAAAACACACAAGGACATACAAAATGAAAAGTCATTAACTGATCTTATGTCAAGAACAAAAGTTTATTTGCCTTAAAAAAGCATCAAGTGACTAATAGAGGAAAGATTCAACAAACCTTAATCACAAGGTGACAAAGTATCATTATCGATCAGTAACTTTGTTTGCATTCCTTAAATATTCAACATAGTACAAAAGGTCAAGTGTATACAAAATTCATATAATTTTAAGTTTTCAGCTGAATACTATAAAATAGATGGTTTTCATTCCACTTAATAACCTTAATAACCCCAAAGATTTAAATGTTGTGAGAAGTCCAGCACAATCTTGCATAGGCCTTTCAACTATTACAGTACCACTTTGCTCTGGTGACCCAAACCACAGGCGTTTAGCCACAAAACAAATAAAACAAATGTCCCATTAAGCAAGGAGGAGCTTGGAATGTTGTATTTAAACTACAAACGAAACTAGACTGGCACTCAGTTGAAGCGCATAGCTCCACTGCCGAACAATCCTAAACATGTCTGTAGCCTGCGGGCCCCTGCCACACCCCTCCACAAAGTTTCAAGAAATCGGTTCAGTAGTTTTCCATAATTGTGGGAAAATGTTTAAAAAATGCCTTATCATGGAGCGTTACAGTAGGGGAAAGAAAATTCTTGGTCCACCCCATTATCTGCACCAAAATGTTCTCCTTATCCGACCCATGCCCCATTCTTCCATCAAGTTTCATGAAAATCTGTCCAGTAATTTTTCTGCCAGCAAACCAACTAAAAAACAAACCAACGAACAAATGGACACAACTGAACACAGAACCTCCATTGCAGAGGTAACAAACGTTGTTCTTGTGCTAAACTAAGAGACACAGTCAGCTGATATAAGCACACTGGATTTCATCAAGAGTCCACTTCTAGTAGTGGAAGAAGTAGAAAAATGGAATTGTCATACAAGTGTATGATGTAGATATATGCAGATACACCGATTACAAATAAATATTATAAACAATATTGAATAGTATATGATTCTGGCTGTAGAATAACACTTCGTTGTTTGGTGTGCCTTTTACAGGATGTGGACACATGCCCCAGTCGTGAAAGTCACCACAGATGCGTTGTTATTCTTTTTCTTTTTGGCCCTCATTGAAAATGTTCCGTTTTTTCCTCCACATCAGCATTAGAAGAGCCTGAAACGTCAGCCTCCATCTTAATTTCTTTCTGGCAAGATCTGGATGACCATGAATCAAGGGTAAAACCAGGATACTGAGGTTCCTTCTTGGTGTCCATTATTAGAGGTTGTTGTATTCACACAAGTAGGGGAAAGATCCATGGGATCCATTTCAAACTCTTCTGGATTTGGTTTAACAATCGTTTTGCTGTCACTGTTTTTAGAATTTTGTCCTTTGGTGACATTAGCGTCTCCAGAGATTTCAAATTCTTCTGGTTCACTTTTTATAGGAATGTCATTTATATCGGACTCAGATGTTTTGTGCTTCTTGGACAAATCCAGAGGTGCTTCACATTCTGTATACTGCTTAATCCCAGTTGCCAAATCCAGGGGTACATTTAGTAGTGACCCAAGAGTATCATTCAATCCAAGATGTTGAGGCTCGATCTGCATAGCCGGACCTGGTGGTGTCGGAGAGACTGTAGATGGGACGGTCAGGCCATTGGTTTGAGTTGGACAGACGGGAAGAAACAGGAGAAGTTTAGCACCTGGAGGTGGATGCTTGTTAAGGGTTAACTTCCATAATCCATCTGATGGACCAGAGCCAGCAGACACACCCTCTGTCACAAGTCCTGGGCTACTAGAATCATCCACTGGTGCAGCAGGCGCGGTAGCTGTCTTCTTTGGATTCGATGAGTCAGATTTTACATTGGGTAATTTTGCCTCGGGTGAAGATCTCTTCGAGGCCTGGCGTTTTTTGGGAGCCCTCTTGGAATAAGACAGACAACAAAACAACCCAGTCAATCAATTAGTTACACAAAATACATGTGAGAGATGGCTGTCAAATCAAGATGCACTTAATCGCAGCTAAACCTCTAAGATCACGAAACAGATCAAACACAAAGAGAGTTCCTCTCAACTCAAAAATGTGTTTTGCTTATTGCCACTTCACTCGGATGTCTGATCTTAACTGTGCAGTGATGTTTGTGCAGGATTTTGATACTAAAATGCTACTACTGAATACATCTACTGAAGGGAAAAGTTTCTCTGTGCTCAGCTTGAGCTTCAGTTTGAGGAGAGCACATGTGAGCAGGATTTTGTGCCAACTAGTTTTCAAGGCAGTTTAATTTATATGAAGAATGGTCTTTTCACTCAAGTACAAGACATCTTGCGTCCATCAGATTCTGGATTTTTTCCAATGAGGAAGGAGTAGTGGATGTAGTTTTACAAATTTTTAATGAGGTAATTGGACTGTGTCAAAACCACATAACTTATCCTTCAAAGCAGAGTATTTGTATATGATTTTAATATTTAATGGGGATCTTTGAGAGTTAGTTGCCAAATAATATTCGGAAAATTACCGTAGAAGTCAAATGGTAAGTAAACAATGATGTGTTGGTGTTCATTTAGAAATTTCTTTAATCAAAATGTTGCCTTCCAGATGCCAACTCTGAAAGCTGATGCTTCTGCTCTCACTTTCAGTTCTTGATGACAAGATAACACGGATGACAAATTAAGCTGACATGAACCGTTAATGATTACCTAACAGAAGCAATTTCATATTTCATGAGGATAATCCAACGGCTGCCTGGAGGGTAGGGAATCAATTCATTACAGAGCAATTTACAAATCCTTGAGAATCTTAATTGCTGACCTCAAGCAGTTTTGAATTCTTGCCTAACTGCAGAGATGTACTGGTTTACTACAGTATGGGACACAATGACATCAGTGATGGCTGTGGTTACAATGTAAAAAATCCTGCTTCTGACCACACCCCCACATACCCTTCATGCTGGGAGACGTCAAAGGTGAGACACGTTTGAAGCAATCAACCAGAGAGGGAAGTGAATACTGCTTTTCAGCCTAGTGTTAAGTTGTGCTTTAAGGCTGCCAGTGTTAAGCATCATATGATTTGTATTGACTGTGTAAACAAAAATATTGTTCCTGTTATGCTATGTCCACACTTACCACAGGCTGGGGTGTCTGTCCACAGGTTTTAAGGTGGCTGTCATAGTTCTGCTGGTGGGGAAAGCCCAGTCCACAGCTCTGACAAAGGCAGGGTGACTTGCCAGCATGTCCACCCATGTGGGACATTAACAGCAAGGCCGAACGGAACCCCTTGCCACATTCAGCACATTTCAGCACCCTCTGGTGAGCCCCGGCATGCTTCTTCAGCTCTCCTGAAGTGTCAAATCTCTGTCCACATTCCAAACATCTGATCTCATGTGCTTTTGGTTCCTCATTGCCCCAGCAGCCTGTGTCCTTTTTGTGCTGCTGGAATTCCTTCTGACTGTGAAACTCTCTAAGACATGCCACGCAGTGAATGCGCTGGGGTTGGCACTTGTGTTGGCGGTACAGCTTTGCCAGGCGGAAGTGGCAGCGGCATCGTATACAGGTGTAAGGCAACAAACCGAGATGGGAGAAGCTGTGTTTCAGGAGAGCGTTCTTCTTCGCAAATGTCTTCGTGCAGTCTGTGCATTTAAGTATTCGACGGCAAACCCTTGTCCGGTGACGCGCGAGGGATTCTAGAGTGGAGAAATTGCGGCCGCATATTTCACATTTAATATTCAGCATACATTTGTGTAACTGCACATGATGCTCACATGCCTTCAGGGAAGTAAACACGTGTTTACACAGATCACACTCGTAAAACTCATTCTCAAAGTGAGTGCGTGATAAGTGGACTTTCAGATCTTCCTGTGACGCAAAGCCTATCCGACAGATACGGCACACGAGAGGATTCACTTTGACCTGGGCATGCGTGCGCAGGTGGACTCGGTAGCTGTAAATCTGGCAGAAGCGCTTTCCGCATTCGGCGCAGCAGTACGGCCGTGCTCCGGTGTGTAGATTCATGTGGTCTTGGAGTTTGAATTTGGAGGGCAGCTGGAGATCACAGACGCTGCAACGGAAGTCACCTGCATGACTCGACTCTGTGGAGAAAGGGGACATTGAATAAAATCATGTTTGAAGATGCACTGTGCACTCGGCAGGAAGGAGTGAAACCGAGAGACATTATTATCTTATAACTAATATACAAGTGATTAGTGATAGACTGACACATTAGTGCACATCTGTTATGGCCTTAGAGCAACATATAAAGTCGGGCTCACGTTACAGGGATTTTAATATCCTAAGCGATTTTGAAATGGGGTTAAATCAAACATGTTATGAGATTATCTTCTCTCAAATGTAAAACAAGTTGTGTAAGATTCCACAATAATGGGGCATGTCCCGGGGAATACTGAATGCACCGCCTCACATGATCTCGAGAAGCAACTGGGTAATGTGACCAAAATGGTCTACTCTACAGGGAGAGAACAAGAAAACAGAAGAAACGAGTGTGGATGAAGAAATGGTTGGAAAGTCGCGACCGACATGGGGTGTCTTTAGGTTTAATATGTGTTGAGAGCAGCATGCTAGCTAATGTTATGCGAACTTGACCGTGTCTTGGGAGCACCGTCAGCTGCTCCGGGACCGGCTACATAGATCCCACTCAGAAAGTACTGACATAATCATCCAATGTTTGAAATATATCGAAGCGGCTCAGATTGTCCAAAGAACAGAAGGTGTAAGACTGGATCCGTAGACACCTCACACTACTTGATCATCTGGTATGAACATCGGGACCTGCCAAAGTTCCAGACCAGTTTTCTCCCCTGTGTAGCACTCAGGCTCAAAGCTATTTACTCCAGCTGCATGATAAATCTTTATAAAGAGGTAACATAGTGAAGCTTTCACTTTCTCTAATGGTTCAAATGTAGCCACGTAGTTCTAGTCTCCTTGCTAAAACAGGGGGGAAATAGAATGACACACAGATAGAGCAAATTCCTCCACCAAGGCCAATCAATCCTGTTTAGCTTGCCTGGCACATGCCCCACCTCTCCACAAAGCATTGTGAAAATATGTTCAGTAGTTTTTGCATATAGGGGGAAATGTTGCACAATGTCATATGATGCAATGTGAAAGAAATTTAAAGGGATCTTTCCAGGTTCAAATGCCACATCCTTTAACCAGGTTTAGTGAAAATCCATCCAGTACTTTTGGGATAACCCATATTTAGCAGCAAGAAAAGTAAACTTAAGTGTTCACGTTCATCTTACTAAAGGAGCACGTCACCCTGTGTGTGTGTGTGTTGTTTTAGTACAAACATGTAGTCCTGTGTCTTAGAGAAAGAGGCTTTGGCTGCGCAGATAATAAAAACAATTCACTGTTGTTTTTCCATCTTTACATGACACTTAAAAAATACCGATACAGAAAGACAAAGAAATTACGGCATCCATGCTCGTGAGTCGAGATCGATATGTCGTACCATCGTTTTGTTCCTCATAATCTTCTTCCTCGTCGACCTCTTCTTCGTCATTCACATCTGAACCCTCGCTGTCATCGGAGTTCTCCACATCCTGCTGCACCTCCGTCTCCCGTGGTGGCAGGACGTCTGGGAACCCCAGCTCTGTTAGCTGGATGTCAATGGTGTATTCGATGGACATGGCTGCTGGCTGATGAAACACAGAGAGAGGTAGCCGGTTAATAACCATCTGTTTATAGTTAACAAAAAGACGTTGTCACAAAAATCTTGTCTCACCTGTCGAGCGACTACATGTGTGGCTGGTCTTTGTTTTGTTCTTTTATTTTGTATTCATCGCTCACCAGTTTCCCGTGAAATTAAATTTTATGACACACCTTAATATTGCTCACCTGGCGGGAATTACTGATTTTGGCATAACGTGGCTTCAGGACAATTAGACAGCAGGTCTTACCTGCTGATTGCTTTTAGTCCCAAAAGCAAACGAGAAGCGCAATTTGTACGAAAAGAAAGAAGATTCGCCAACACGACGTGAGAGTGGGGCGATAACAAATAGCCGTTTGACCAGCGACAAACTCACGTCAATCGATCATAAGGAAGAAAACAAATGAAGCGACACAAGGAGAGGAAACTCACGCGGAGCCTCGAGCACACCTGGAGTCTTGGAGTGGTATTACAGGTTGAGACAGACAAAGACCTGCACAGGTGACCATGTGGAAGAGGCACACTTTGGGGACTTAAACGCACCACTCATTGTGAGTGGTGCGTTTAAATTTAAATTTAAATTTAAAACTGATTGTACATCCATATGTATGGCAGCTTTGTAAAAATTCTCAATGTATGAGGTTTGGTCACACTTGACTAATTTTTGTGAGTAGTTTTGAGTCTGAAAACATTTTTTTAGGGAAATAGCCAAGATGCCTTTATCCATCTAATCCCAAATGACCACCCCCTTGTTAATCTAACCCACCCCTATAAAAAAATACACAAATATTGGGAAGAAAATGACATCTGCAAGGACATAGCCGGGGCAACATGACTTGATTGTGCCATCGGTGTGCTGGAGGAGGGGGGCAGTCCGCTAGACAAGTCGTCAGAGATGTGAATGCCGTACCATTCCACATAGTGCATCTACAGTAACAGCATTATGTAGTCAATGAAATAATGACAGATTACCCACACCCTTATCGACCAGGTGTGACAACACAGAAGCAGGATCGACATATCTATCTGCTGCACAGGTTCTGACCGGCCACCGCTACAAAGGTGGAGAGACAATTTGCACCCATAACAGGTCTGTTTATGCCAAAACAATAAGAAATCATCTGAGGCATGATGAACTTCCAAACCAGTGACCTAACTCTAGCGTTGTGATGATGGAACATTACCAGGTCCATGTGTGTGCCCAGGTTCTGGAGGAAAATTACATTACAGTTCTGGACTGGTCAGCGATGAGCTCTGACCTAAACACCATTGAAAACCTGTGGAGTTGGAGGAGTGACTGAGTGTGACAGGAAGAGCATCCGCCAAAGAGTAGACTGCCATCCCACAGTATGACATCCAAATGTTGTAACAGTCCACGATGAGGAGGATTACTGCTGTAATCCATGCTGATGGGGGCCCATCAGAAGCTTAAAATAAAAATGCTGCTTACGCAGCAGATATACTACAGACTGAAAGGTGCCACTATACATAAGAATACTTGACACTTTTTGATACTTTTAAATAAATTTAGCTGGTCAGTCCTTTCACTTTTATACTGTAAATAGTATTGCAATATTATCAGCAAAAATATTTAAAGAATCAAAACAAACTATTATGGTATGTACTCTATTATTAAATCATAACTGATTACTAATTACTATTATTATTACAGTACTTTTTCAGCATGGAGCCAGTTCTAATTACTTTGTACTGTATATTACTGGTATAATCTATATATATGCACCACATATTTACAATATGTAGTCCAAAATACCAGTAGTACTCAAATAAAGGAGATTAAATTGTTGTACTTAAATGACAAGCATCTGATACATAACAGAACCAGACATTTAGTTGAAATAAAAGTGTCCAAATGCACTGCTGCTAGCCTTGCAGACAACCTAGCAACCTTTTTCAATTTTGCTATTGTTATGCAGAAAAAAACAAAATCTTAACATTTAAACGAGGCACTAATATTATTTCTTTGATATCCAGTATATGTTTGATTATAATACAAATCATGGTGTCATTACACAAAATTTTAGGCTCCAGCATTTCAAGTGAGAATAAAGACAACAAGGCAAGGAATTTCTCCAGCAGCCTCCCTTTGGATAGCATGTTTTATTATATAGTAGCAGTGTCCAGACACATTGGAGTGGGGAGAGAAACAATCCAATCAGTGAATAATGCATAATATACAGAGTTTGCTACGAGACTCAAAGGCGTTTAAGAGCCATGAGTTCCGTTTAAGAAATGTCCAAGATATGAAATATTCCAATAAGAGAAAAGAAAAATCAAATTTTAGGTGGATCATTTCAGCTCATATGCCAAACACTCCACATTGAATCTGAAGCGTTTAGACAAAATACATTTTAAGGATAACTTATTGTAATTTTAAAATTCTTCCTCAATGAGACTTAATTTAGAAGGGAATATAATCCAAGATATTACATGTAAAAATTCAAAAATATGAACCAGAAGCTGTACATTACAAATTTAGTTCGACAAACTGTCTAGACATCCTAACATAGTATCTCTACTAGGCATCTAATATGCTTCAAAATATGTACTTACTCAATCTGTTTAGAAAACAAGAGCAAAAAAAACATTTTAAAAAAGTGAGTTGAACTCAAGACATCGAGTAACAAATTCACACCACACACATTTCAGACTTAAAAAAACTCAAACAAATCATTTAAAAAGTTAATCAAAACTGTTTGTTTTCACAAATAAACTGTTTTGTGAAAAAAGGTGTAATAAATGGATTTTAACAACATTTGATTAGTCAATTTAGGAGATGTGTCTGTCCAAAATTTTACCAGCTTATGATCAAAACTCAATGTCCAAAACTTGCTAAAATGTAACTGTCAGAACCATTGCAAACTTGTCTGAAACCATTATCTGGAGCTCACATCTCCAATGGTAAAGGAAAAAAAGGGAAATTCCTGACTAAAATCTTCAAAAACAATACACTTTCTGCAAAGCCCGCCATGTCTCAATTATCTCTTTGCACTGGGGTTTTCAGGCTTTTCTTCTGGGTGGCTTTTCTCATGAGCTTTCAAGGTGCGCTCACGGCCAAAGCTCTTCCCACAAATTGGACAGGCAAAACGACCCACGGCGTGAGCCCGAGACATGTGGGCCTCCAGCTGTTCCGGACGGGCGAAGCTCTCTTCACATTCTTCGCAGGGATGGGCTTTCCGCGGTGTGTGTTTCTCCTTCTTGTGAGCACGGAGCAGAATCACGCTGGGAAATGTGAGGTCACATTCAGGACAGGGGTGCTGACGGGACATGGAAGAAGAATCTGCTTTAGGTTTCTTGCCCTTTCCTGGAGCTTGACTGTCATCCCCAGAGCCCTTATTATTTTCTGTTTCTGATTTTGTTGCGGCTTTAGGAGGACGGCCACGCTTCACTCCACCTGCTTTTCCCTTTTCCTCTGCTGGAGGTATTGCCACCGCCTCTGATGTGTTGCTGGCCTTCACTGCCTCCTCAGCAGGTGCGTCTGCATCATCCTTCTTTTTCCGTTTTCCCTTTTTCTCAGCAGCTGCTGGGTCTTCGGCTTTGGAAGGCCTTCCACGTTTCTTGACCGGCGTAACACTGCCGTTGCATTGCTGACCTTCAGGGTACTTCTCCTGGTGTGCTAACAGCTCTGGTTCTGTTTCAAAGCCCTGACCACATTTCTTACAGCGGTGAGTTTTGGTAGAGTCCTCTGACAGTTCTGCGGTCTCTACATCTGGGCGGGGATGTTGGGTCAGACGATGAGTACGCAGAAGTCCAGCACTCCGGAAGGTTTCATTGCAATCTTTACATACCAATTGTTTCTCTGGACACAACTGTCGTCTATGGGCTGTGAGCTACCGAGGTGAGAGAAGAAATGTTATACAGAAGCATTCAACATAAACTATTCATGGCGTTATTTAGTTTTAGTCAAACAATTTTTCAAGAAAAAAAAAGAAACTTTGAAATTTGACTCACTTCAGAGAACGTTTTAAAGCTCTCTTTGCAGTGAACGCATTTGAAGGGCTTATCGTCCTTGCTGTGTGTTGGCTGGTGCAGTGTCAGTTCCTCAGATGATGGAAATGTGCGGTCACACACGTAGCATGTGAACAGTGTGTTTCCCTGGTAAGACATTAAAAAGACATTAAGAAAATAAAAATAGTGTCCAAATAAAAAGCTATTCAAAACTAGGAAATACTTGTAAGCTGTTATATTTATTAAAATGTTATACCCGAGTTTATCAGATTTACTTCATTCACCAAGGCCAAATGTTTTGGTTATTAAAAAGCATCACAGTAACAACAGTGTGCATTAATCTGGAATGCAGTGGAATCAAGTTCACTGTATATTTTCTAAAAGATAAATCTCTTTCTTTCTCACAATCACCTCTGTGTTTCTTGCATTTGAATGCCATTACATTTACTGAAATAAAGATGATAAAAAATCATGACATTTCACAGACTGTCACTTTAAACTAGTGTGGGAAAATTACAAAATAAATGGGTGCAACATAAGAAAGCTCTTCATTATCTATTTTAGTATTTTCACATAAAATCAGAAAGAGGAGAAAAGCACAAAAACTGTATGAAACAAAGATAATACAATTCAATATCTGCTTCAAGGGCTGAAAGTAGATTGTGCTTAAGAAAACTTCTCATAAACACCAATTAGAAGTATATTGATAAGGGGAAAGTGTCATACACAAAATTTCTAGTGAAGCTGACCTGCTGAAGCTGTTGCTTATACTCTTCCCGGTGGCTTTTCTTCATATGCCTTTCCTTGGCTTTGGCACTGCAGAACGTGATAAAGCACTGGAAACACTGCAGATTTTCATGTTGGTCTAGAAGGACAGGAAGCAATCGCAGAGATCATGAAATGACAAACTGGATTTTTCGGCTGCTTTGAGTAAACTTAGTTTAAATTTTGACCACTGTATCACTCACAGGATTGAACAGGTGGTGCAGGGGGTCCATTTAAAGTGACAGGTTTGTATGGTTCTACTGGCTTTTCAGGGGGAACCTCTGGAGGTGGATCTGGCAATGCGCGTCCCATCACGATGTCTTCTATATTCAGTATGTCAGAGTCCATTGTCGGATACTGAGTCGTATCAACAGGCACCCACAACTTTCCTTGATTATTTAAGGAACGATGGAGAAACAAAGACGACGTCAAAGTAAGATACACATCAAGTGAAAATAAAAATAGTCTAGTTAAGAGTGGAAGCATAACACTGTTGTCATCCCAAATATATAATTTGAATATGTTAAGAATCCGTTATGTTCAACAGATGAACCATACAAATAACTAACCTATAAATTATGCAGAGGTAAATTCAAAGCAAACTTTTAGAAATCGTAAAGCTCACAGCCAGTGGTAGTTTATCGTTAGCAAACAGCTAATCCAGTTTCTCCACAAGAATCACTCAAATTTCAGCTCATCAACATTGTTACGGTTGTCTGTAGGGCCGCTAGCTAAGCTAACTAGCTCTGTGCATGCCTACGAGCATCCGGCAATCAATTAGCTGATTAAAATGCCTTAACGGGTCTAGATTGTAGACTGAAACTATTTTCATGATAGATTACTGCTTTAGCTTGATGCCCGTGCACGTAATTGTTAGCTAGCGCTAAACATTATGGACCAGGCTATCGAGCGGGCTACTAGCAGCTAACGTTAGCTTGCTACTGGTTAGCATTAACAACACTGGCTGCCATTCAAAGAGGATTGAAGACTTGTCGTTCCTATCCACACACAAACTTTTAACTCGTTGGTTGGCGCTTGCAAGTACTTGCTATATATAAATATGGTGTACGCCAATATATGGGTTAATAGCAAGCGACTTAAATCACAAATATTAAACTGAATATACGTTTACGTTACCTCTAGCCGCTCTTCTACTTTGACTGAGAGTTGACCATAAAGACGTATAACGGATAGATCGGACACTTCCTGGTGTATAGTTGTGATAGTCGTTGGTACAACCAAAATGGCTGACTTGTTAGGCTTCTCAGTGATAATGTTACGACAAAACATTCAAATATCAAATATAGATCAGACAAGCTATTCCTTCGCTAATATAGAGCAACACTGGGTATCGTAGTGAGTACATGGAGAAACACAAACCATTATTAGGAAGGAACACAAGACTTTAATGGCACTACAGCATATTTGCACTATATTAAAAAATTTAGTCTCTAAATCGTACCACACCTGTTATTGTACTGTATTAATTCGTGAAATCTGATAAAACGTATAAGAGGACACTTTCAACTCGATGGTCACGGGTTTGAAGCAACCATCTTTTCTATTTACTCCAAATCTATGGTTAATCTCCGTCACGTGACCGAAAACAACCTAGTGAAAAGTGGGTTCGTTATTTAAATTCACTGGACTCTAATTGTTTTGTTTACTTTCATCTCGCATACAGTTTTATGGACCCCTTTATGTTAAAACACCCATTTATTGCATGTTCACCCACACAAAAACTTGTCTCCAACGTTTTGTAACCAATTTCTGACAGTATAGTACAATATATGCAGCCGTCACTACTTGTTTGCTCATATTCATATATTATTCTCAGATCTCTGTATACGAGTGTGTGAATACACTCAAGGGTTTTTGGTCAAACCTTATTTCTATTTTAAAAATGATTGCACTCTATCTATCCATCCATATATTTGGTTATGCTTGACTGATTTTTGTGAAAATTATCCAGAGAATTATTTCGAAATGGCCACAATACCTTTATCCATCCATCCATCCATTACTTTGCAAGTATAATTTCATATTCTGTTTTTTAATGTGACTTTTTAACATCTGTCCAGGGACTATAGAGGAAAAATAGCCTCTTTGCTAAATTTACAGCAATGTTCATTAATAAATAAACCAATAATAAATAAATTCATCCATCCTCTATAACCACTTGTCCTTTACATCCATTACAGGGCCACTGGGAGCCTGGAGCCTATCCTGTCTGACAGTGGGCAAGAGGTGTGATACACTCTGGACAGGTCACCAGTTCATCACAGGACCAAGATACAGAAAACAATAAAATAAGTAAACAAGATATTGTATGAAGCATGATGGACTTAAAGCCTGACGACTAAAAGCTGGTGCTGTGCTGACAGGATGACTTCGCCGGGGCTGTGTGTGTCCAGTTTCTGGAAGACAGTGACATCATAGTTGTGGAATGGCCAATGATGAGGTCTGACTTAAACCCAAATGAAAACCCGAGGGGTTGGTTGAGTGAGCGAGTGTAACAGCGTGAACGTCCTCCACAAACTCTGCAGCAACTCCAGCCAGCTCTGACTGAGTGGACCCTCATCCCCCAGGATGACATGTGGAGGTTGTGCCAGGCCATGTGGAAGATTAGTGCTGTAATTAATGCTGATGGGGGACACACTAATTACTGAGTGTGTAAAATGTTGTAAATTTATAGTGCTTATGTTTTTCATGTTGTTTTTGTCTTTGTTTCTGTTACCAATCAGATAAAAAAAAAATAATGATTAAAAGTTAAATAGGAACAAAATACATTTTGTGTAGATTCTCATTCATCAAGGTCATGGTAATTCTCGAAGCTTTAATCAGAAGCAACTGGACTTCTATTTAGGGTTAGGGTCAAAGAAGCCTCTTGGAAGTCCAGTTGTCTCTGATTCAACCTTCTAGGAGAACAAAATACAAGTTTTTATTTTAGTACAACACAAACTACACAAGCAAATTTGCAGAATAACACAGTGGTTCATTTTTAACTCCCTTGAGTGTATATTTTCAGCTCAGTTATTTCTTTATGTCTTCATGGTCATCACCATTTATGTACAAAACATACTTTATATCAAATACTGCATATCAAGATTTCTGGTGTCAAACATTTGTCAGCAGTCTTCAAGGAAAAAAAAACAATGCATGTATTTCTTTCATCTGTATTTTATTGTTTTTTGAAATTCAAATAATGTTCACATTCATGGAGCCCATAACTGGCTCATCAAAAAAATGTTATCATTCTCAGGTTAAATAAATAGTAAAAAACAAAAACAAAAAAACACTAACTGCAATGAAAAATCGTATTTTCTGCTTCTTTAGCAGCACAAAATGTATGGCTATGAGAATTTTTACATCTTCTGAAGGCAAATTCATTTGTTAAGCTTGCTCAATGACAATATAAGACACATCACAAAGCATTTGTTTTTTCAAAATGCACTACAATAATCCTACAAAAGAATGACACTGAAAGGTGTCATGGAAAAGGTGTAAGGGCAGAGGAGAGATCTATTTTTTGATTAGCTGGGTCTACAGAAACCTAAAGCCCTGATACAGTCTAAAGTAGAATGGAAAATGTTGAAGAATTAAGGTTGAAGTTTATTGTGGACACTATTGTTTTTCCAAACTCCCTTGATTATGGAAATTCAAAAAGCAGTTGTGGTTGCGTGAAATACAAAGAAAGACACAGCATTTAAGGCATAGCACTCGAGATGTTCTCTGACAGTCCCTAAAACGACACCTGCCCCCCTCTTGCTCCCCAAGCTGCTCAGGCCAGTGACCTGAACCATCGTAGCGCGTGGCTGCATCTGGCAGAGGACTTTCCTCTACCAGGCTAGGATTTGGTGAGTCATTTGTTGCATGAGCGGTCTCTATGGGGGGTTGAGGGGGAATTGAGTCCTGGGTATCAGAGCCACTGGAGCGGATTAAAGCCTTGGACACCTCCAATCTAAAGTCCATGAGAGTCAAAGGTGCAGATGTCGCCCTGTGATCCTGTCTGTACAGGAGCCAGGAGTTGACTAGAGCCAGATCAGTTAGGTACCAGAGAACTGCCTGAGGCCAGCAGGTTGGGGCCGAGGCGGTGAGAGGGATAGAGTAAAGATTTCGTAGATCTCTGCTGAGATGAGCCGACATTTGCGCTTTCTCAAAGTTGTCGATGAGTGAAGCCATGTTCCTCTGGCTGTTTCCAGCAGTAGAAAGTATGAAGCCACAGTGTGATCTGCGCAACATCAGCTTCCCATCTGAGCTTACAAACTCATCTCCGATCTGTCCTCGAGCTCCTCCCACCCTGCCTGCACCATGAACTCCAGCAACTAAGAGACGCTCAAGCATGGCAGGGGTGGAGAGTTCCTGTTTACAAAGATACACCATACTACCTTTGGGGACCAATTTTTCTACAGCATCTTCTTTGCCAGAGAGACCAAATTTAAGATCCACATGTAAGAGAAAACCGCCAAATCCAATTAATGTTGTGCAGTGGAGAGACGGTGTCTTATTGTGGATCTTCCCAGTCAAAGGAAGTGGATATTGGTCAACTGCATAATGA
This sequence comes from Chaunax sp. Z400, assembly GCA_037577475.1. Taxonomy (NCBI): domain Eukaryota; kingdom Metazoa; phylum Chordata; class Actinopteri; order Lophiiformes; family Chaunacidae; genus Chaunax; species Chaunax sp. Z400. Next base: position 16,596,554 of record CM075190.1, read on the forward strand.
CCGTCCCGTCTCAGTGACTGGCACCCAGCTTTGAAACGGCACAATAATGGCCTAGCCTTCCACAGGGGATCAGTCTGAACTGTTGAACTATTCAGGTCATTTGGCATGTCCCCTTGCCTCTGCTTGTTGCTGTGCTGCGAAACTTCACTTTGTCTGCTTGATGGATTTTTACCTTGCTGTGCATTTTGAAAGTCACAATCATGTCTTCCTCCTTGAACATTACTGTTGACTGAAGCCTTCGCAGCAAGCTTCAACATGCGAGTCAGCTCGAGGAAACGGCTAAGTGGCATGGTTTCAGCAACCAAGGGCACTTTAGTTAAGTCCTCCCAGTAGAGCCTCGGGCTGGGAAACTGAAAAATAATGAGAGACCTAATAAAGATTTGGTGTTTTTGCATAAAATTAACAAAGCCAGGTTAACATTCAAGATAAGAGACACAACAGAGCACAAACCTTCAAAGTTCCCATTGCAATGTGGATCCCAACAAATTGTGCAACCTCTCTGTCCGTGACAGGGTTGGACATTTTAGACAATTTATTTGTGCAACTGGCGATTTCTACCCAGGTATCCCAACAAAAATACTTGGAGAAGTATTCAATGGGCTCTCTCGTTCTATTTTCCTCTCTTGGTGTTTGGAGCTGGCTCGCTGAAGTTTGCAAACTAAGGGAGAAAATTGTAAAAAAAAAAAAAAAAAAAGACGATGAGCACAACACCACAGAGAACCACATACACAAGCAAAACAGTTACCAAGTTTTTTACAAACAAATTCATCTCCAAAACCCTGGGTTCTTCTTAATTGTCCCATTTGTAAGGAAATGTGAAGTTATAATAAAACTAATATTTACTAATATTATTATTATTTAATAATATATTTAACAATATTCTAATATTGTCATACTTAAATTTGAATAAAACAGACAAATGTTCACAGCAGTGTCTCGTGAAGGATTGAAGACAAAAGAAAATGAAGATTTACTGTACTTTTGCGACATTTCATCTAGCTGTTGTGCATTGCTTGTTTGGTTCTTGTAGAAGTAGGCCATTACTTCTGCTTCAGAGTCAAGCTGAGGATCAGCCAATTCAAAACTACCCACAACCTCTTCATCTGAACTCTGAGAGAGGAAGTCCCGGAGGTCTGGTGGATGCTGCCACTCAGCATCTGCCTCTATGAAAGATTAAAGACATTAATAAAATAGTTACTGTCCTGGTCACTTCAAAATAGAAAACAGACTATGTCCATCTGCAGAGTCACTGACCCCCTAATCTGATTATGATCCTCTAACTGTCATATTCTGGTAGACTGGTGCAGAATGGCTCCCATCATCTGTTGTTGACCCTTACAACATTAAAACACAGTTTTCCTGTAATATATCACTGTAAAAGGGAATAACTCACCGAAATCACTATCTGTTGCTTGATATTCTGTCAGCAGGGCATCATTGGATGTTCCAGTGGTTAAATTCCCACTGATGGTCTGAGCAGCTCCCAGTACAACCTCCCTCTCCTCCTCCTTCACTGGATAGAAGATACACTGGCTGGTGTTGAACTCAGGGGTAACCCGACAGTCCCTTATTGTTTCCCCACTCTCCATAACTGAATGCAAAAAGGAAAAAGCATCCATTTAAAGTCCTCAAAAGTCAACAGACTGCTAATGCAGTGCAGAAAGTGGATTTATCACCTTTCAAACTGAGGGCAAGGATGTGATTATCTTAGCAACACCTGCAAAGCTCAGTAATTAATGTGTTACTTGACACGATAGTATAAAAAAACGTTAATTTGTGCTTTCAAAAACGAGTTCCATTGTCTAAGTTTATCCATTTGCCCAGTATTACTTTTGCTGTTTATCATGGAACCAAACTGTGACAGCAAGAATTTGGAAGACACTGTACTAAGCCTAATATTTTCATATTGTCGTTTCTGTCTGGATTAATCAAATAGTGCATTAATCATATGCTTTACATGATGTACTGACATGTAAATAACAGTGTTCTTCTAATGTAATACACAAAAAAGAAAAAAGAAACACTTTCCCAAAATGTTGAATTCATACTTTAAAATGTACCTACAGTGAGGCCCAACACTTACATATACTGGAGTTGTTTTCATTGTCGACTGCCTCTACATTCCATCGGATGTGTCTGCTGCTCTGCGTGGTCTGGACCTCATTCAAAATGAGGGTGCTCTCCTCCTTCACCAGAACAGTCCTTATATCACGATGTTGCTGTGGCTGCACAATTGTGCTCTGTCTATTCTGACAGGTGGCCGACACCAGTAGTGGATCTGAGATATTCTCTTCAACCTTGATCTCCTGGCTTCCAAGGACTTGTACTTCATTCTCATCGATGCTGTCCACACCCTGAAATGAAAACAAATGTTGGACGTGAGCAATGTGGAATTGCTCATTTGGTGTTAAATGCATGGGATTTATACAATTAGCACCTAACCTGTTTTTGATTGTTTGTCTCTGTCATCAGGCAGAGCTCCTGGTCAGAAGTCGTTCTGTGTCTCGATGTGAGGAATTTCTCAAGTATGATGCCAGGAGATTGGTCCCTATCATGTTTCTCTCCTCCCTGCAGACCTCCTTCAGTCATTGCCTCCTCAACACTGGTGGTAACTGACTTCAGCTCAAACACGACTTGCTCCTCAGGAGATTCCTCAAATGTAGATGGTATAGAAGGTAAAGGTGTGGGAGGAACAGCAGCTTTGTTGGTTTCAAATTCAGGAATGGTCTCTGGCTTTGAATTGTTTGGACCAGTCTCACCTTCGTAAATGATTTCTGAATCAGAGGTGACAGGACGCTTTTCGTAAACTACCTGACATTCTTCCTGTTCTTTTTCTGATTCTCTTACTCTGACAGAATGTCCAACTGAGACTGTCTTTGATATCATGTCCCTTTTTAGATGTCCTGTTCTTCTTCTCCAACCCCTTGTAGCATTCCTCACAACGGCTCCGTTCCCTCCTTTTTTTTTCTGGACAAGGATTTCTTCTTCTTCTTCTTTGATTTCCATCTGATGAGTGGAGCATGACACAGTCTGCGAAGTTAGACTTTTTTCTGTTTCATTGCTAACTTGCCCAGTGCTTCCACTCTCAGAATTGCAGGGTCCATTTGACTCACTTTGAGGAACAGTAACTTCATGAGAAGTTGGATCATGTCTCTCATTTTGCTCCCCAACAGTGACTAGATCTACCTCGAGAAGTAAATCCTCCTTAATGTCTTCATCCGTGGTACCCTGGGCGTCAGCCTCTGAGCTGGCATTCTTCGGGTTCCCTTCTTCTTGCTTGTCCTCATCTGATGTCAAAGGCTCCCCCTTCTCGCAACTCTTTGTCTGAGGGGTCTCACTGTTTTCCATTTGATCGGATGGTGAGGGTACTTCTGGAGAGGTATGAGATTGATCATGTGCTTCAATTCTACCTCCACCCTTATCATCATAGCCACACATTTCAACATCTACAGGGGGGGCAGGTAAAGATGGGGATGGAATCAAAGCTGGAAAAGAGACATTTCGCTCTCTGTCCTCTAATGCCATCTCTCCTACCTCAGGCTCAGTATCCCAGTCTGTGGCAGCATTTATCACAACATGTTGATCCTGTTGTTTTGGAAGCTGGTAAAGATCCGATCTGGACACGCCTTCAAAGATATTCCCATTGGTATAAGTGAGACCAGGACTCTCTATAATATGCACTGTCGCCTTGTGCTTCTGAAGGGATGAGACTTCACTAAATCTCTCCCCACAGTCCTTACACTCTAAGGCACGCTTGGAATGAGAAGAAGTTATGACTCCTTCTGTCTCCACGTTCATGGAGACCTTACGTTTCCTGGTGGTCTTTTGCTTGGTGGGGAGTGTCTCAGGTGACTGATGGGAAACCTGCAGCGAGGACAACAATGAAAGAGCTTTGAGGCTCTTTTTGGGTCTCCCTCCTTTTTTCTTACCTTCTGCTGTGAGGTTATATGTAGAATCGCTTATATGATGTCTGAGTTTGTTGCCTTTACTCTGCTGGGACAATGTTTGGGACTGAGGTGAAGTCTCCTGTGTCTGGCCTGATGCCTTTGAAGTGTCTAATTTGTAGACTTTCAGTTGGGGCTGTTTATGACCTTTCAGGAGCAGTAGAGCATCTTGTGTTATTTGTGGGCCAGGTGTGTCTGCTGAAGCGGGTTCTTTGTCTTGTCTTGTCAGGTTTTTCTTTCGCTTTCCTTCCTTTGCATTCTTGGACTTATCTTTTCGCATTACTTTTGCTTGTTTTTTCTTTTTAAATACAGGTGAGGCTACAGTTTTGTGTTCACCTATATGTGTAACACACCCTGTGGCCACCTCTTTTTGCTTTTTTGTTTTATTTTTTTTTCTTGTATCCTCTTTAATTTGTTGTGCCTGTGGGTCCTGGGTCGATGATGGTGATGTTATTTCAGCTATTGATACCAAATGTCCCACTTTCTTGTCCTTTTTTCCTTTTCGTCCCTTCTTCTGCAATGGTACTTTTCTTTCAGGGATATTTTTAGTTGTTTTTTTATCTCTTATCACATCCTCCTGTGTTCGCTTACGCTGCTGTGATGGTTTCTTCTGTTTGTTCTTCTCTTTACTTTGTGGACCAAATTTAACAACAAGATGAGACTTTTTTGTTCTTTGGCGTTTGGCAGGTTGGGTATCAATTTGTAAGTCATCCTTGTACATGGATCCGACCAGCTCTTGCATATATCCTTGAAAGATAAATGCCCTGGCTGTCTTTCTTTTCCGCACTTTCACCAGTTCTTGAGCTGACATTACATTTACAGGTAATTCCGAGGTCTGTGTTACCTGCTTTGTCTCCACTTGTGATGGAACCTCTTCTTTAGTGGATGGGTCTTTTACTTCAGACAGGTTCTCCACCTGCTTCTGATCCACCTTACTATTTGCAGGCAGTTTCTCAGGTGGTTCTTGATCAAGTGGTTTTTCTTCAGACTCTTTCTGTGTCTTTTGAGATGTGGATCCATCCATCACAGACTGAACATGATCTAGACTCACTGTTTGCATCTGTGAATCAACCTCTTCTTTGGGATTAGTTTCAGATTCACTTGGAGTTTGTGTAAGTGTGTCTGGTGGAACAAATTGGCAAGCAGGAAGGTTCTGCTGTTCTCTTTGTAGAGGTGTCAACTCCAACTCAACAGTATGCAAAAGTGGAGGGACTACCAGGCCTGTCTCCTGCTCGACTACTACAGTCTGATCTGGAGTATGATCAGGAATCTTGTCCAGTTCAGTGGTTGGTACAAGCGAGGATGGGATTTCATTTTGTGGCATAGTTTGGGATTGTTCCAGCTCCACAGTTGGTATCAAGGCAGGGGTAAGTTCTAATATGACTGTTTGTTCCAGGTCTTGTTTGAGCATATCTTCCTCCTTCTGACAAACCATTTGGTCCATGGTGCCAGACTGAAGTGCGCTGATATCAGGCTGTTGAATGATCTGATGCATCACTTCTCCCTCAAGCCTTGCTGTTTGTTCAGTCTGAACAAGTGTTAATTCTATGTTTTCACCAGCTGCTATGTGGGAACCCATTTCAGAGAAAGAGGGGGTTACCAACTGCCCATCAGGCGTAATAGGTTCCAATATAATTGTTTGCTCCATTGAATCACATAGGTTGTTTGAGTGGTCTAATTCCACCGTCTTAGATTCAGTCTCTTTCAGTCCCATAAAATCTATTTGTGGTGGATTGAGATTAAAATTCCCTGCTTCTAACAGTTGTGATATCTGCTGCACTTCCAATGGTGGGGCATGAGGTGGCACCTGTCCCAGAATTACTACTTGGTTCACTTTCTGCACATTCCCCAAAGACTCAATAAGTCTGCGAATCTGCTCTGTGTCGATATTAGCATCAACTTTTTGCAGAGGTCCATTTGGCTCCACCTGTAGTAGTGCTGGTTGGCAAAAAGATATTGGAGTAATGATGGGTGTACTTTGTTTCACTTGCTGCCCAGCTGCGAGGGCATCACTGGCTGCAGCAGGCAGCACTTTGTGCTTAGTTTTCATGTGATGTTGCCGCGTCTTGGTACTCTTGAAAGTGGCCTTGCATACAGAACAAGGATACTTTACAAAGGCACCTAAAAATAATAAAGTAAGAAGATTGTGATTTACTTCCTGCAACCCAGGGATGCAATATTATGGAATTTCAGCATCAATAGACAATAATCATCTGGTCAGTACCAATAAGATAACAATAATATTAATCTTACAAAGCTAAATATGTGATGTAGGAAAAAAAAGATATTTTTATTATCTAATACAACATTTCAGAATCCCTTTTTTTTACAATGAATAAATTGTTTTAAATTTGTTTAAATAGCCTTAGATAACTTACCTCAGTAAGATTTTATCTCTTTTATAACATGCCTGTATAGGCTACAAAAACCTAACCTACAAAAACCCAAAATAGTAACATTCTTGTACTAATTAAAGTTCAGCTAAAGCCCGTAACGCCACTGTTTATAAAAGCTGCAAACCTTTACAACATGTGTGTGAAACTGTGAGCACAGGAGAGGAGAAAGACAGAGGCAACTCTTAAGCAGGTTTTAAGTCCTGCTCCATCCTTAATCCTGCTCTGCATCATCAGTGGAAATTCCATACTGGCCAATTTATCGTGCATCCCTAACAATTTTAGAATTTTGAATCACAAAATGGATTTTAAGTCTGAGTCTGCAGCCATACCTGCAGAGTGGGGCTGTGAAAAGTGGTGCTTTAAACTAAATGAGTGTTTACAGTTATATGTGCCATCCCCATGTCTTAGTTTAGCATGTTAGCATACTCACATTTGTTAATTTGTACTAAACGCAAGTGCAGCTGAGGCTGATGAAAATTTTGTTTTGCAAGTGTTTTGTCACAAAACAAAATAATCAAGACCCATGCTGCTAGAATAATGTCAAAATAGCCAAAACTGTTACAATTTCATTGCTTAAAATGAGTAGAAATCCATAACACGGACATTTTTCTTACCATCATCTTTTTTAAGTTGTGCTTTAGCTACAGCATCTTCTCCTTCAGCTCCCTCTGGCAAGTGTAATACCATATGTTTCTGCAGAGATTTGGACATGGTGAACCTCTTTCCACACTCCCTGCAAACATATGGTCTCTCTCCGGTGTGGGTGCGACAGTGATACTTCAGCAATGTCATGGTCTTGCAAGGTTTGCCACAGTCAGTGCAGGCATAACCATCCAAACCAAAATGAATTTTTTTATGATGGGTGAGCTCCGATGACTTTTTGAAGGCCTGGTTACAGATTGGACATTTGAAAGGTTTCTTCTCTGTGTGGGCTTTCTGGTGGGCCATGAGCTCTGTGGAGTTTGTGAAGTGGCGGTCACAAACGTAACAGGCGAAAAGGGCATTTCTCAGTATACATTGTTCATATTCTGCAGGGTGGCTCAACTTCAGATGACGTATTTTGCTCTTCTGATCACTGAAGATTATGTGGCATTCCATGCACTGCAGGGATAGCTGAGATGCTAGAAAGCAACAGAACAGGAGGGGGTGTCATTTATATGTACTGTAACATAGAGTACTTCTACTTCAATTCTTAGAATAGAAGTAAATATTTATAGAAATTGCTAAGGCTTACAATAATAAAAATGTGGCTTTGAAAGGTAAATATGATGGCTTAAGAAAGAGAAGAGCACCCTCATGTAGTAACAACACTAAACAATTAGTGAAAGGAGACCTTGCCTCTTCCACAACTTCCACTTTGCAGCCAAGATAAGGCTGCATTCTTTTATTTGTCACACATTTAAGTAAAAAAAACAACAACACATTTGATCTATCAAAGTGGGAGAACATGAACAGCTGCAGTACGGTCCGACCAATACTGGTTTTCCTCACTATACGCAGTAGAGAGATATATTCGAGATAAAAAAAATATGATCATGATAAATCTACCATATTATAAATGTGTGATGCAAATCAAATTTATGATGAGAATCCTTTTTGCTCAGACATGCATTTCATATGTTATATATTAACTCAAAAGAAATATTTGTCTATGCACACAAAAGGCTTATTCCCCTCAAATTTTGTTCCAAGAATTTGTTTAAAGGTGTTAATGAGCGTTTGCCCTTGATCAAGATAATCCATCTACTTGACAGATGTCAAGATGCTGATTGAACAACATGATTATTGTACAGGTGCACCTTTGGGCTGGGTTTGCTCCCTCGAAACATGCGGCATATATGGCCTTGTGATAAAACTACACATTTTAGAGTGGCATTTTATTGTGACCACCCACTGCACACCTGTGCAATAATCATCTTAGTCTTAGATCTTTTACTTCAACTAATGAAAAATGGGAGCAAAAAACAAAATATGCATGCAATAAGCTAACTATTGTTCAATATAACATCCCATCTAAAATGCAACATAAAATCATTAGCTGTACAGGTTGAACAAAAATTTATAGTATATAATAAGTCTTTTTGCACAGTTCATGACTGAAGATATTTTTGTGACTATTGTGTATTTAACCTAAAACAATAGCTACTGTAGTAAATCACAGTAATCACCACACTAATGCCAAAAGCTACAGTAATTTTCTTATGTAGTATCTGTTTACAATATGGTCCATAATGTCCACATCCTTTTACATTGTAAACATGGATTTGAGAAAACATATGAACCTACCAAACAGATATGACTTAAAGGTGCTGTTATATTTAGATTTTCATAGTGAGGAATCCTAAACTCAAATTAATGATCAAACACCACACGGGTCTCTCAATCCTAGCATGATTCAGGGAGGCATAGCAACACATACACAAGGTAAAATACTCACATGTGAGAGGGATAACCGCAGCTTTGGACATGTCCATCTTAAGAGGATCTACCATCGCCTTCTTGGAAGGGACATATTTCCTGCCATCAGGTACACCTTTATCCTGCTTCTTTGCCTTCGGCCCATCACACCCAGAATTTGTATTTGTATCAGATACTGGTTGAATGGGAGCACTTGGCTTTGATTTAGAGTAGATCTCCTTCCCAGTCAGTGGCTGAACAGCAGGATCATTCTCCAATGTGTGTGTGACAGCCATGTTTGCAGTTGCTTCTGCATTTCTCCCATTTTCCTGGGGTGTAATGGTTGTTTCAGTCTCGGTAGAGGTGGCAGATTTATTCTCCACTTCTGGTGCATCTGGTTCACTTTGTACTGGCTGAGCTTCGGTCTCCAGTGGTTTCTCTGTGGTTGGAGTGGTCACAAGGTTTGGCCCAGCGTTTGACTCGGTTGGACTCTGCATGGCTCCTGCCTCTGGGCCTCTCAAACGTACTTCTTTATGCGTTTCTATGAAATTTGGTCCCACACAGAAACACGGAATCACTGTTAGACAGGTAAATTAACAGATAGATGAACACTCATTTGGAATACTTTATAAAAAGGGAGTCTTTGCAAAAATAGATTTCCTACAAGGCAGTGAGCAGCAGCTTTGTTATCTACATGGCGACAGCTGGGAGACCGCAGAATGAATGGGTTTAATACATTTGTATTACAAAAGGAGACCGACGGACATGGGGGGGGGGGAAGTCGTGGGAGGCTGTTGTATGACCCAATAAAAAAAAACACATGAATTGGCAATAACAGAGTGCTATAACATGCTGATAATTTTATCAAACAATCCCTCCACAATAACCCAAGAGGCACAGATAACGTTAGCCCAGTTAGCTTAAATTCACTGATTTCGGTAAAAAAAAAATCGGGTTGCAAATCTTAGTATTTGCAGCTTGTTACTGCGCCAAATATGCTTTTAATTAATTCGACGCCCCCTCCCTCTTACTCAGAAACTCCTCCAGGTGAAGGTTTGAAGGAGGTTGGAGATTTAAGGTTACCTAGGCTCACTCGGACGCCCAGACATCTCCGCGTCGCCTCGCTTCGCACAAAACCAACACAGAAGCTGCGGACATCACGACGTCACGTCTGACAAAGGCGCAAAGAGTCATGGGAATTGTAGTTTTTCTAAGTCCATCCTCCACTTATGCGCTCATCCTCAACTCCTATACCTTTTCCTACCTATTTCAACCAATTTCAGAAAAAATTCAGTGATAAATTAGAAATTTCAATATTATCAAATTGAATTACGTCTATTTTATTACTTTATTACGTCTATTTTATTACTATAGCTCAAAATTACACATTTTTAGTACATACATTAGAATCTGTGTTGTTAAAAGCTTGTTCAATCAGGATAATTGAATCAGATTTTTTTTCTATCATGCAAAAAGTCTTTTTCACCTGAGTCTCACCCATGTCTAATGAAGTCATCATTTAGACTACAATACTAAGGATGAATGTGTAACAATGTCGATGAACACCAAATAACCAGAGGGTTTAAAACCATTCAGCACATGAAGCTCCATGTCCTGGCAAAAATAATGCAAAATGCAAAATTATGGAAACTCCTCCTAGAGACAAAACCAAATATAATTTGAATAAAGCATACTGTGCTGTATCACCTGGTAAATGTAACAGCAGCTGCTCTGGCAACATGCGCAATAGGGCCTGGTTCACAGGAAGCACCTTCTGTAAAATCCTATTTTTTGGCTCAGTCCCTGGAAACCTCCATAAGCTAATGACAATAAGAAGTCTAAGAGCACACCCCTCTGCACCATTTATGCTATGACTGTTGATATCACAATATTTATTTAAGATTTTCGTCACGACAAACTTTTCATGTTCTCATCTATAAAGCCTTGGGCACAACTTTGTTGATATGTGCCATGTCTTACACAGACGTTCATTATATTCATGTACCAACCATTACATTCATGTAAAAACTATGTTAGAATTAGATACTGCACAAGTCGATCAACCACATATAAAGGAAAAAGTTCAGGATCTATAATTTAGGACTTTGCAAGTCTCTTTCAACTCCATTAGCTCTCACTGTATCAATAATGTCATTACTTGCAGTATAAAATCCATTTAAAGTGCTGAGTGTGGTGGACTGATGTTCCACATAAAAGCTTATAGAATTTTTATGAGTATTAAAACGCACAGAGGTAAACCTCTGTCTGCTGTGGTCATTAGTTAATAAATAATAATCATCCATTAATACACAGTAATTGAAAGTTTTCACATTTCAATCATTAAACTTTAAGAAAATAACCCTTTCAAATAGTGGCACAAAATTCTGCACAACAGCTTTAGCCAATCAGAAATGTTCTTCAAGTAAATGGTTATTAATATATATTGCCTGGGCATTTTCATAAAAAGTTTTTTTTTTAAGTTTTATTATCATTTTCAGTTTGGTTTCATGTGATTTTATAATTCACACTATATTCACACTATATGAATACAGGTACTAAAGTATACAGAAAAAAATATTTCTAGATTGCTTTCTGCTCTGTCAAACAATAAATTCATAAAATATTTACTATATTTATAACTATAAATATTATTTGACTATTTCAATAAGTCCTCAGTGTCAGTAATGTGGGTATAACATGCTGGAAAAATGCACTACTTAAGATGTGTGAATTGAGACTAATCACAACTCCCTGATAAAGATATCTCCAAGCATACACTGCATTACGCAAGACAGGCTAAAACACATAATTTTTACCACTGCAGATAAAGACAAAAACATTTTGGAATGCATTTCATTTTATTTTATTTCACAAGCACAGGTAGGAAGCCTTCTTTCAGTATTACGTTTTCTCTGTATTTTTCCATGACAATGTTTTCATCGAGGTTTCTATATCAAAAATACACATCATAAGACATTTAGTGTAATATCATAGCATTAACTATTGAGGCTTACGCTGTTATAGATACATTCACATTATCAGTCTCCCCAGGAATATTTGTCCTTAATGTACTGTAACACAGTAAGCATACAAAAAAGTGAAACAAAATTCAAAGCACATGATACAGATTCATCAACAATGATTGTTAACTTTTTGTTTCACATCCAGTAAGAAATCTAAAAATTTAAAGAACTAGAATGGCACTCAGTAAAGCATACACCCCTGCAAGGCCCAACAGTCCCTTTTAATAAAACCCTAATCCAAATTCAAATTATTAATATGACAAGTTTCATGGAAATCTATCAAGGAAAGGAAATTGAAGAAATCAATTATGAGTTGCACACCTTTAGGGCCCATACAAAGCACGTGTGAAATTCTGTTCCTCGTCTTTTGAGGACATGTGGATATACAACATCCCGTTAGGTACGGACATAAAAGCATTACCCTATATGCGCACTTTGGAACGCTTGTGTAAGCCTTCAGCCATCAGTATCATCCTGTAGTATGGGCAGCTCCCCAGTCGCATGTTTTATATAATGCAAATGCAGCTTCTCCACTTCATCAAAGCCCATGTCACATTCCCAACACTCCCATTCCCAATACTTGTGCTCTCTGTGCATGCATGTTTCTTGTGACTCACTCTCATCCAGCTCCTCTCCTACTTGTGGCTCTCCAGTTCCTGATCTTAATTCAAGTGGATTGGCTCCAGCTAAGCCAGGCGGTCTTGACGACCTTAAGTGATGCGCAGGCTCTCCGCAATCGGACTCTTCAGAATCTGATTGATCTTCAAACCCAGCATCCTCACATGGCTTTTGATGTTCACTTTCCTCCACATGTTCTTCCATTTCTGGCAGCTCTTCCATGTTTGTATCCATTGCTGGATTCTCTTTAACTCTAGTGAGAATGTGCCTCGTCTTTTTACCAACTTGCTTATTTGCGATAAGCGCAGAATCCTTGGTCCCCAAGGACATTCCACTGGACCCTTTATGAACTCTAAAATGCATTTTTTTATGTGCCATTAGATTTACAGGACAATAAAAGCTCTTCCCACATAATGAGCACTGGTAAGGTTTTACACCATTGTGGGTGTTGTAGTGATTCATAAGCTTTGTGGCCATGGAGAAGCTCTTGTGGCAAATATTGCACTTGTGTATCTTGCTATTGTGTCTCTGCATGTGTTTATCTAGAGCCTCCTCATCTATAAAGCCTCGGGCACAATGTACACACCAAAATGGTTTCTCTTCATGGAGCTCCATGTGAGACATCCATGACTGTGCAGAAGTGAAGTCTTTGCCACAATGATCACATCTGGGAGTTGCTGATGCAAGTGATTTCCCTGACTTGTGAACTTTCAAGTGAGCAAGTAACCGTATTCGCCTGATAAATGACATCCCGCAGTCTGGACACTCATATTTACTCAAATTCTCCTCAGTCTGACTTTTATTTCTGGATGATTCTTTTTCATGCAGCTGTTGGTGTTTTTGGAAGGAAACCAGGTATGAATAAACCTTCCCGCAGATTGAGCAAGCATAAACCTTCCGACTTTTCGAATCCATTGAGACAACTCCAACATCTTGTATCGAGTCTGAGGGTTTCGTTTGTGATGAACTGCTCGTGTCACACCCATCCGCATCGCCACCTGTGTCTACTTCTCCGTTTTCTCCTCTCCCAGAGTCCAGTTCTGCTCCAAGATTACCGTCGTCTCCCATCTGTGCCCTTTCATCCACCTGCTCATCCTCTTCCAGGGCATGCTGGTGCAGGTGAGTCTTGAAGACGTCCACGTGTGTAAATTTCAACCCACAATCCTTACATGTAAGGCTGATCTTATGTGCTACAAAAAGAGGAAAAAGAACCAGTTAACATATGCAACGGTAAAAATATTGCCACCATATGTTCAATATTTTCTTCAACATGTTATTATGAGTATAAACATAGTTACTGGTTAATTTTTTCTATGTTCCAGCTGAAATTTCAAAGTCTGGTGAAAAAGAAGAAAAAGCCAGGTCATGTAACATTAGCAATGTTTCACTGCAGAGGGCAAAACTTACAGATGTTGCTTTTCTGTCTGTTCACTGATGGGGAGTATTTACAAGTATCAAGTGCTAAACCTTGAACTTCTTCATGAAATGATTTCAGCCTGCAGACCAGGCATTAAAAAAAACCTTCTTTTTACCCTTGCTAATATTTATGGAAAAGGAGGAATTTGTCGGAGGAGCAAATTCGGATACTGCAACTGACTTGTTATTTGTGGGCACATTGCTCACATTTTTCAAGAAAAGATGTCTTCCAATTAATGTCATCACAAAATGAACATTTTCAATATTAAAGGATTAATTGAGAGTTGATTTGTGTTCAGACACAGCAGTAAATTGAAAACAATAGAATTCAGTCTTAATTAATTTTTCAATTACAAGTCAATTACATTTTTTAATTAATTTGTCATTCAAAGACAGAATTAGTTAATATAATTATTAATAAAGTGTAATGTTTATTTAATGCATTAGTTAAATTTCAATCAAATTTAAGTTGAACACTATAAAAAATATATTCACACTCACACTCCAAGCTCTAAATCCACCATGTGCTTTGTATGAATCAGACCAGATCGTTTCACTATAAAGACAAGTATGCTGTACTGATAAACTCATAAAACAAAAACTTCTCCAAAAAGGATTTTTTTTGGACTAAAAAAAGACATCTTGTGTCAAAATTAATTTTTCAACATAATACTGCTGTAATTAACATGTGAGTCAGGAAACAGACATACTAACAAACCAGACTGGTGACCAACAACATACAGATCAACTAAACTGAGACGGAATTAATCACGCAACCCAATAATTCACGCAAAAGTTGCTCAATTTATTTTTAACTTTTGGAGAACCTTTTCTTCTCAGTTCCAGAGACAGCAAGTTTAAGTCATCAAACATTAGAATGATTGTTTTTTGTTTTTTTAAATCCTGCTTTAGTGGTACACTAAACTAACAACCATCTTACATAAACACACGGGTTATTTTAGCCTAAGTAATGTATAACCTACCCACAACATAAACAGAACACCAAAAAGGAAAGAACATGGGAGCTTAACATACATTAATGCAAAACATATTTTATCTAACTTACAATTACTTCTTCAATCTTTTTAAATCACACGAACGGTTAAGTTAATCAGTCAGACATTTTTATCAAGTTTCCATAAACTGTGCACATTCGTGAATATTATATCTATCTTCTCTGCCAATATGCAAATAGAACCATGTCCAGCAAACTTACTGGGCTTTACAACGACAACAGCAAAAATTAGTATACAATGGTTGTGTATTGTTATTTGCATTTCCACTCAAAAAGAAATGCCAAAAGCAATCTTCATTTTGCATGAGGACAAACATGTACATGCACAAATGTTTCTGAATCTTTTTGATATCTAGATATAAGCCATCATACTCAAGTCAGTGATCCCCAAAAAGATTAACAAGATTCAATTAACAGTTCTACTCTAAAAAAAAAAAAAAAGGCCAAATAAATTAGTGGTTCCAAACTATACAATTGTCACATATTCTAATCCAGTGTAAAGAAAGCCTGAGAATAGGAATGTAACCAAAAGA
Source organism: Chaunax sp. Z400 (assembly GCA_037577475.1). Taxonomy (NCBI): domain Eukaryota; kingdom Metazoa; phylum Chordata; class Actinopteri; order Lophiiformes; family Chaunacidae; genus Chaunax; species Chaunax sp. Z400. The sequence goes on from CM075190.1 coordinate 16,611,896, forward strand.
TGTGTTTTATAACCATCAAATAAAATAGCAAAGCCTAGTTTCTATTTAGCCTAAAGAAAGTCTAACAACGAATTTTATAGCTCAAAACATTTAATTTGCCCCCCCCCCCAAAATCTAATAAATTGTCTTCATTTCAATCCTTTTCAGTTTGTCACTTTTCTACTATCAATGGCCATGTTCAATGTAGTATTGGTGCAATTCAGTTTCTTAAACAAAAAAACAAAACAGTTTCGCATTCAAGGCAAGTAATGCCATTGGAATCTCCTTTTGAAAAAAGCAGCAGGGGCATCACTCTGTGTTCTTGAAATTACCGATACATTCCTGGTGATGATCGATTAGGTCCTGTATTTCACTGAAGGTCCGGGGGCAAATAGAGCAATGATAGGAGTCATTGTTAGAGTGCTGAGTTTTGTGTTTTTGTAACGCGGTAGGTGAAAGAAAGGCTTTGCCAGTATGTTGGCACTGAAGGCTACTTTGTGACTGGCTATCTGGGTTAACTGCAGTTTGGTCCAGCATAGAGGTTGGACAGTTGGCAGACAGGATGTTGGGTTTTAGAGGTTTCGAAGTCATCGCGGCGCTGAGCCTGTAGCGAACCTCATTCGGGAGACGACAGCGGACTTCATCGTGCCAGACGAGGTGCTGCTGCAGCTGACTCTCAGTCCAAAAGCCCTGGCAGCACAGGGCACAGCAGTAAGGTCGGCTCCTTCCCTTTGTCTTGTGGGTTCCTAATTGCTCTTCTGTCTGGAAAGCTTTTCCACACTTGTCACACTTGAAGAGGAATTTAGCTGAATGCTCCAGAAGACGGTTAAGAGGTGAGGAAACCTCAGCTCTGGTTTCAGGAATGTGATTCTCCTCTTTAGACTCATGCTTTACCTCCATGAATACTTTATGCCCAAGGAGGGAACCAGCAGGACTGCACTGCTCTCCGCAATCAAGGCTTGAGACAGATTTTACAGGTGGGGTGCTAGACCTGACTTTCCTCTTTCCCGTGCCAATGCTATTTTTCACTGTCACTTTAGTGCTGTCTACAGCTGGTGACTCTTCTGTCTTTTTTCCGTCACTACTCGAGGCAATGGAAACTGCTTTACTATACAAAGGGACCTTCTTTTTGCCTTTTGTCTTCTTCGAGTGGGCCTGCCATTTGTGGGCACGTAGTCCTTTTGCTTTGGCAAAGGCCATAGAGCAGAGAGGACACTGGTGAGTTTTGGGTGTCAGTGCCAGTGACATGGACTCAATCCCCCTGACATTGACGTGAACCTGTTCTGGGGCCTGGTCAAACAAAATGAGCTTGTCTCCTTGATGATCTGCAGCTTCCAAACTGTTCCTACGCTCATTTTCACAGTGTGCATCTAGAAGTGAACCTTGCACAAATGTTTCATTACAAAGAGAACTTGAAAATTCTGAATTCTTTGAACTTGGTGAATTTCTGCTCTCCACACTGTTTTTTGAATCTGACTCAATTTTGGTTTGACATTGAAGATTAAACGTCTGGTGGCGCTGGAGAACACGAAGATTAAAAAACTGCTTGCCACAATTTTGGCAGGGAAAAGGTCCGCCCTCTGTCTTGTGGCTAACAGATTTCAAATCATCTCTTAGTAAAGACCGTGAAAATTTCTTTTCTTTGTGCCATCTTTTGTGAGAGCCGAGTGCTGAGTTGGACATGAATCGCCTCCCACATTCTGAACAGTGAAACAATCCTTTACTTTGTTCTTCCTGTTTGAGTTTTTTAAATATTAAAGACATGGACGACTTTGCATTTTCTACAGACTTGTACCCCTCTGCATGAATTCTTTTATGAAAATTCAAAGCTCCAACAACTGAAAAGCTTCTGTCACACTTTTTGCATTTGTATTTCAAATCATTTGTACCTAGACTTTCTGAACTGGCACCACCTGTTTGTTCATTCTTAAGCTCCCTACAGTCCATTTCATTTACTTCCAAATTAACTCTTTTTTGCTCAAAGGTTCCCTGTGTGCTGACATCCATACGATCCGACTTACAATCAATTACTCGATTGTCTCTTTTAATGCAAAGTTTTTGATGGGCCCTCAAAGAGGCCTTGCTGTTGAAATGTGCGAGGCATGTTGCACATTGCAGAGCCTCCAGTGTGACAGTAGATCTTGGTGAGGATGGTGAGTACCCCGTCTCATACCCATGGCTTTTCATGTGAAACTGAAGTGCTTTTGCCCGTGAAAACAGCTTCCCACAGTCAGGACAGCTGTATGTGTTTTTTTTCAACTGTTCAACCTGATGCTGAAAAGACTTAATAGGTGGTGGGAGTAACTGGTCATTGTGTACAACCTGGTGTCTGAGGAGGCTGGAAAAAAGACGGAACGACCTGTTGCACAATTCACATTTATGATTTCCATTTTCATGTTTTCTCATGTGCAATGCCATAATGCCCTTGTGTCTGAACTTTCTACCACACACTGGACATGCAATCTTAACACCGGAGCGTGGGTGTCCATTAACAGTGTGCAAAGATCCTGCAAGACCTTTTCTTAGCCTCAAATCTGCACATTCATTCTGATTTTGCTTGTGGTGAGAGAAAGCTCCTAAGGACCAAAAACCCTTCCCGCACTGCTCACAATGATAAATCTTTGGGCCTAGAAGGGTTTTCTTTGGATTGTACTCTTTCTTACTAACTGAAATATTCTCTTTCTTTTGTGCGGAGCAGTTTTTCATATGATTAAACAAGCTAGCTGCATGCAAATAAGACATCATGCAATCTGGGCATTGGAATTGCTTTCTTTTGGGATGATGCAACTGATGAGAAACTAAAGCAGACAATCGTGAGAAGCATTTACCACACTCACTGCATGACAGATTTTTCTTTTCTGATCCCTCTGCCGGGTATGATACATCATTACTTGTGTTTTCATTCTTGTGTTGTTGGATATGACTGCAGTGTGCTGCATAGCTGCTGTCTTCATGGAAACATGTGTCACATGTGTAGACTGCCACGGACTGACCTTGATTCTGTCGTCTTCTCTTACGAATGCCATGCCACATTCTGTGAACACGCAGTGAAGACGCACTAGAAAACCAACGGTAACACTCTGGACAATCAAATCTTTCCTCTGTTGTTTTATTCTCGTCTTCCCTTGCTATCGGTGCGCGCTGCACATCAGCTAGCTCAAAGTCAATCTGTACAATTTTCAAATCCATTTCTGGTTTTGAAACAGCATTGCTGGGGGAAACTACAGTGTCATCATCTTCTCTTAGTTCCTGATCTGATTCACACAGCAGCTCAAGATCAGGATTCAGGTCTCGAACGGGCTCGTCCTCCGATTCACTTGCACTGATCACCAGTACATCAAAATCCCCGGGTTCGTAACTCTCCATGTCTTCATCAGTCTCATTTACAAGCGAGTCTTCTTCAGCCATACTGGTAGGAAGCAGATTATCACATTCCACTTGTTTCTCCTCAGTCTCTTTAGTTTCAATTTCCAAGGTTTTTGGTTGAGGTAGCAGAGAGGTGGACAGCTGGGCTTCCTTCTCCGTTTCACGGAAAACATCCGTATGATGAAGCTGATGGGAGTGGAGAGCTGAAGCTCTGGAAAACTTTAGGCCACAATCCTTACATTCAAATGCCTTCTTCTGTAGCTGACACACTTGATGATCAAATGACTTTGCTGGGGTCTCATCACTGTGCACCATGCGCTGATGCCTGTAGTAGAACGTTAGAGTCATAAAAACTTTTCCACATTCCTCGCATGGGAACCTTTGTGCTGAATCATTTGAGTGATTAGCATGCCATCGCTGATGGTTGTAGAGGGCGATGTGGCCGGCGAAAGCTTTTTTACACTCACTACAATGAAACTTGCCACTGCTTTTCTTTGGTTTTTCGTTCATTTCTTCTGGAGTACACTGACTGTTGCGGCTAAATCGTTGATGTGTTTTAAGGCGCAACAGAGCAGTAAAAGCTTTACCACATGAACACTCAAAAAGTTTTTCAGGAGCATCGTCTGTCTGGATTTCACTGGGCTTGGCTTCAGCTATTGACTCCTCAGTGTGACACACATCTCCTAAAGCCCTGTTTCGTGACTTTACCAATTTTCCCTCGTGACAACGACGGTGTGCATCAAGAGCTGAAGCGCGAGAATAATTCCGACCACACGATTCACATTGAAATGACTTCTTTTTCAAATGTTCCAGGTCATGAAATACTGATTTGGAAGCTAGTCTGTGTGAGCGCTGATGGTTAAGAAAGTGTCCAAGCACACCATAACATTTTCCACAGTCTGGACATTTATAGGTGCGTTGCTTTGTTATCCCAGGATTTGTTTTAATATTAGGCTCATTTGGGGGGCTTTGACTGTGATTCTTCTCCATGTGTGAATGGAAATCACTAGCTTCAACAAATGAGATTGAACATAAAGTACAGAAATTAGCTGCTTCACTGTCCTTTTCTCCATCATTTAAACCATCCAGCTGGCCATTTAAATACACGCTTTCTTGCAGATGCTGATGGCGATGCTCCAAGTAAGCATCCTCCTCTCGGAAGGCTTCTCCACAATCGTGACAGCAGAAAACCCCAACCCCTAAAAATAGAAAGGGGAAAATAGGAGGTCAAAGCCACTCCTGTTTCCAGAGAATGAAAGACAGAAAGAAAAAAAAAAAACACAAATCACAAAACAGGTGCACAACTTGTCTTTATTGTAGAGCTGGATAGAGTTTACAGTATGATCAGATATGGTTTTGGATAATACAACACTGCCTATAAAACTAGTAATTTCATTACATTTCATTGCAGAGAGGCTAATACAGTGTTTAAGGCAAATGACCTTTGAAGTTCTATCATTTGTTCATTTGATCAGACAGCCACATAATATGTTGCATCTTTAAATGCATGATGGTGGTATTGCACCATAGGGGTGTGAAGGAGAAACACTTGTTGTCTTTGCAGCAAACCTGATGCTACTTTCACAATCAAATCAAATATGACCATGTTCTAACAATGATGCGTTGGATTATTATGTCCTCAGAATCCCTTTTAATTGTTGAATCTGAGAATCATTGAAGGAACTTTTGTTGATGAGCGCTTAAGTTGCAATCAGCTTTAAAAGTAATTTTGGTAGGTGAGACACCTGGTCTAACAGTCACATGCTCAGCTGTCTTACTGACAGCTGCTGGCTGGTACATATAGGAAGAACTTTTAGGCCCCATTTATACCTGGTATTATCATGCCTTGGGTGGTCTGATCACAGTTGGACAGCTCTAAGTACATCAGTTCACACTTGGCATTACAATGTGAATCCACATGTCCTTTACACATGAAAATTAGCATGTACATCTTTCCGTTTCACCAAATGCTGTTTTTAAGTTGTGGACCAACAGTAGAAGCCAACATATTTGGACAAACTGATGCATTTTTTACACAAAGAAAGAAATTATTTAATGTGTGACATTTGTTGAATTTACAAAATAATGTTGTCATAGAAAGCATTTCATAAGGTTTGTAATGCTTTGCAACGTCTTTGTCTAACTTCTCTAATGTTTTTGTTACCCTCAAGCTGCAAGCTGCGTTTCTCTCGCCTTTCTTCTTTCTATCTCTCCCAAGTCTTCTCCTCCATCTCTCTTTTTTACTCAGGTGTGTTTTTACTGAAGACCTGAGCCCTGGAACCCCCCTGTCCTTGTTGTTGTTCCCTCACGCAGACATCAGTTCTGGATCAGCGCTCCCTTAGGGCCCCCTTACGGATATTCTCTCAACTGAATGTTTTGTAGTCTGCTTATATCTGTATTTTTGTCATCCAAATTGTATACATCAGTGTTTCCCCAAGAATTTTCTTTCAGCAGCGGTGCTGTTGTGCTGGTGTCTATGAGGATGTGACGCCGTCCCTTATCCATGAGTCAGAATAGCTTCAAATTAAAAGACCTTAGAATCGTTATAGATAGGATTATTCATGTTTGTCTTTTGTAACTAAATGTACACCTTTAACATTTATCTGTAGAAATTTATATCAAAATATTAAATGCCAAAACACATAAATTTTACTCACACCATTTACTGAAAATTAAATATTAACATTGGCTTCTGCATCGTGACAAACATTTTCTCAAACTGAAATTTTCTCCTTGCTCCTCTCATAGCTCATGACCTGCCATTGCACCCTCTCTCTCCTGCCCTCTTTGCTTCTCTTTCCTCCCTCCCCTGCACCGTCTCTTTTTTCCTTCCTGTAACACACTATTAGCACTTTGGTAAGCAAAATGTAACCAGCATTTTATTTACTCCATTCTGTATAGGCATTTGTACATTGAAATCCAAAAGAAACTTCTCATTAACTTAAAGATGACTAGTTTGCATCCCTAATTAGCTTTACTAACCTCAGCTCCTCCATGGTCACCATCCTCCTCTCTCTTCCTAACCAACCACTTCAATAGACTGATCTGAATATTTTTATATTATTCATCACTGCAGAAAGTCAAGTAGTAGTCTTACCCTGTGGAGCGCGCTAATTATGCTGTAATTACTGACAGAGGATCATAACACTGGACGTGCAGGTAGTAATGACAAGCATCTAATTAACGTGACTTCCTATGAATGTAGCTAACGTTACATAACAGCAGTTGGGGAAACAACATACGACTTTTCTTGGGCTTGAGAAGCTGCAGCATTTAAGTGACATATATTTACAACTAACTGCTACTTTTCCATATCACAAACATCTGCCTCTCATCTTAGCAGGTAAGAGAGCCCAAACGTAATTTTCATTACAGCGAACTAGGGTTGCAACAGTATGAGAGCTAACGGTATGATAACGGTCTCAGAAAATACCAGGGTATCACGGTATTTTACAAGTATTATTAATACTATTAGTAGTAATAGTCATCGTACAATGATCCATAAATTAATGAAAACGTGTTTTTTTTGGGTTGAATAAACACTTTCTAATAGTGGAATCATATAACTATTTTTAAGTGGAAGTATGATTAAAAAGTCTCCTTTCTGAAAATAAATAAGAAACCCGTACATCTCCTGTTTGAAAAGGAATTAGGAGGAAAAAGAACAGGATGTTAAAAAAAAATTTAATCTATGTCAGGCAAGATTTAGCTTGAGGTGCAGCTCGGTGAACAGACAGACAACGCAGATGTTGCCGCAGAGATGGGGAAAATTACTTTGATTTTGCATTTTATGAACGACATTTAGATGGAAACTCTGGGATTTTTCTTTTCTTTGCCTGACCCATAAAATGTAATGCTATGAGCAATTAGACCTAATGCACAGAAACCTAAACCACTTGTTTTTGCCACTTTCAGGCTCATAATGTCATTAAGTGCCTGACAACATGGTAAGGATCCATACAGAGAAACACATGTTTGTGTGTGTCTCAGTCTGTGACTGTTTCTCTGTAGTTTTGGTAGAAAATGAACTGACTGATTTTGATCATTTTAGTCCTAGTTCTATTAATGTTCTTTGGTGAACATGTTTCTTTTTTAGGGATTAAGTCATGAATGGGACACATGACATAAACATAGGTATGATGTTTGTGAAGCCGGGTCAACTGGTTGGATGAGTTTCCTTCTTTAGCAGCAGCTTTGCGCCTACTTTTCTTACAAACTTAGTATCCGCCCTCAATGACCAATCCTTGTTGGTTTTTCAGATATCCAAAGTAGTCCCACGTTGCTGATTTTACTTTCTTTTAAGGGGGATAGAGGTCAGTGATATCCGTCCTCGCTTCTCTCTGCCATTTCCTCTGCTGTGTGTGTAGCTGATATATTAGTAAATCTTTTTTCATTAAATTGGTAATAAGCAAATGCTCATGGTACGATAACCATCAAATTTTATACCGTGGTATACCATGAAACCCGTAACCACTGCAACCATACAGTGAACCAGTAATCATGCTTTATGTGTACGTAAACAGATAATATCAGTTAAGTTGGCTAGACAGTCCTTCATTGTGGGCCAGAACACATTCACATGCACACTGAGAATGTGGCCATGTGCATCACAAACAACCTCAACAGGTCTGAGCAACTGGATCTAAACACCTCCTGGATGCATCATGGGTGCATTCAAAGCTATAATTGGAACTATCCACTTCTGATCAGTTCACCCAAGATGCATAATGCCAGATATTAACAGCCTGGACTTTGTCTGGTATCACACCAGCAAGCAAAGGTTATGACAAGGAGGAACACGTGCAACTACCTTCCTCTAGTTTCACAGAGAGAAAGAAGACAATATTGATTTTTAGAAATGTTTAGTGGTCAGTTTCATTTCTATGATTTCTGTTCCGTCTGGTCACACAATAAATACTTACATCAGTTTTATCTAAAAATGTTGCTGTGTTTGTCCAATTAACTGCACTGAGCATCAATTAACATAAAACAGACGAAACACCGGGTGTGAAACACATAGCACTCCAAGTTAGAGCTCCTTTGTGCTAATTGTTAGCATAATGCATTTGCCGAAACATTGCATTTATTTCGCCACAATGATTTAATGTTACTGCATTTAAATTGGTCAAACTTTGGAGGTCATTAACTGTTTGCACAAACATACTGATGGTGTATTGATAGTTTACGTTGAGCTAAATGACGGCAACAGGATGCTTACCATCAGCGGTGTCCTCAGCCGATGAACCGACATTGTTCTCAAATGTTGCATCTCCATTGTTGGGCCTCTTGTCCGCTCCGTCCTCTTTGATCGCCGCGACAGCAGCTTCGTCCATCTTGGCGTGGTTCTTGTGTGCTAATGCTAGCTTACTTAGCTAGTGCTCGTTAGCCACCGTCGTCTTGTTCTTACAATTGATTTTCCAAACGAAAATCACTCAACGTAGGGCCGCCGCGGTAAAAAAAAATCTATAAATAAATATCTATACCAATCTAATCCGTTACGAAATGTAAATCGGTATTTTGTTTTTAGCGATGTAAATGATGATGAACTGCACAGCTAGCTGTATTACACACGCAATGCAGTGCGCTGTGGTTGGGATTGCAATTGGGGAGGGGCGTTCCTGGGATGATAGGACAGGAAAACACTCTTCATTGGTTCACATAGAAAAGGAACGCCCATTAGCCGCTGATCGACGTTTTTTCTAATAATGCCCTTTTGAATTTTTGTGTTTATCAGTAGCATTCGATTATAAAAGGGAGTTATTTTATATTTTTTTTATTAATTTTACTAGCATTTAACAAGGTCAGGAAAACACTTTATTTAATCGTTGGAATATTACCAGAAGAACATTTTTAGCCGGAACGGTGATGAAATACTCATACACGCTTTAATTTACTAACCATTGATTATTGTGATTATTACTTTCGCCAAGGAGAGTTGGAGGAGGCAATGTAATCAGTGCCTTTTGATGGTTGTGAGTGTGTGTGTGTGTGTGTGTGTGTGTGCGCGCGCGCGCGCGCGTGCTTGTGCGGAGGAGAACTCAAAAAGAAAAAAAAACAAGAAACAGGTGATTACATTTTGAGGTTTATCCAGAAGATGGTATGGATCCAGGCTTTTTTTTTTGGTGTTGAAAAAACACAGAGGGATTGGTAAAAAGGTGAAAAGGTTTGTAACAAGGTCAAATTCAGTTGTTGGAATTTCAGGCACATTCGAGAGTACATGTCAACGGAGGCAGCTAAGATGTACATGCACTCCATGGTCATTTCCCATCTCACTTACTGTTTAACTACCTGGTCTAATGCTAGCACCACTGCTTTAAAACCACTAGAGTCATTGTACAAACGCACACTTAAAATCCTTGACAAAAAACCTGTACAATCTCATCATTGTCCAATACTGGAAAAAATATAACTTGCTGAGTTGGGAAAACACAATTAAATATGTAGATGCTTGTCTCATGTACACAATCATATATTACTTGACCACTCCTCCTGCTTTCAGTCAGTCTGCATTCTGTAAAAGCTGCACTACAATGGAACTCCATCCCATCAAATTCTAGGGAACTGGACACATACACTTTATTTAAAGCTCATTTAAAGAAATGGTTGCTTAGTACTCAAATCTGTCTACATTAACAATACTGAACTTCTCTTGCTGCTACCTGTCAATCCACCATCGTGTACCTGCTTGCATGTTTTTGTTGTTGTTTTCTGTGTCAGACTAATTTGATTGTTTTTGTATTGGACATGCTTTTATGTGCTCCTGCTTTGCATGCTTCTTAGTCAATTTCTGTTCTAACCTTGTTAGAACAGTTCTAACCTTGTTCTAACCTTGTTAGAACTGTTCTAACCTGTTGTCTTTAGTCCATGTTTTATATTAACTTTAACATTATTATTTGTGAATCTGTTTAGCATGTGCTGTTTTATTAGTCCCTGTATCCCATGTTTTAATCGGTGCTTAACATTGTTGTATTGTTTCATTTAACTTAATATTTCCTCTTCCTATTGTTCTGTATGCTCACAAATGATGAATACCTTTGCAATTATAATTTTACATTCTGTTTTTTAGGGTGACTTTTTAACATCTGTCCAGGGACTACAGATGAAAAATAGCCTCTTGGCCAACTCTGGCACAATTACAGCAGTGTTTATTAATGTGCATAGTCCCTGTCAAATAAACCAATAAATTAGAAAGGTGATGACTGATTGTGTGTTCTACAAGGATGGTGATTTTGCCCACAAACCGCTAGCATTCTGTTTATGAACACTGACTGATCTGTTAAGGGTTTGACTTGACCTGACGTCCTTCCTCGAAGTCTCCCGGAGTCTGCAGAAGTTTTTGAAATGAAATGGAATGAATGTCTAAAGGAGGACCAGGAGGACCTTCATTTTTGACAGTCAGATGTACACCTGGCTAATGTAAAAGCAGAATTATTCTACCAACTATTAATGCCATAAAGTAATGTGGTGCGTGGTGCGTGATGTCACAACTTTTTAAAGAAAGGTATTTATTGTCTCTATTATCCCATTATGTCCCCATTATATCGAAAACATAATGAAAATTGGCACAAACTTTTAGTGTTTGTATGGTCAGTGTGGACACGAATTTTTTTTTATTTTTTGTCCACACTGACCATACAAACACTGTAAAATGGGTATATAATTTTTTATGAATTGTTTTCCCCACACTAACATTTACAGATATTATCAAACCACTTGTTTGAACATTAGGTTCTTAAATAAAATGCAAAAAACAAATTTTACATTTTTGTTTCTAACGAAGAACATTTAGTTTTTCACTGAAGTGAAATGCAGTGAGCATATTATATTGAGTGTTATCATAAAGTAGCATTTTGTGTACGTTGATTAGGATTTCAGTGCCAATTAATGAAAGCGACCGCTCACAGAGCATTTGTGTTCCTCCTCCAGGTATGTGGAACTTTTAAACATAATTATTCATCATCAATCTCCATACATACACGCTTTTTAGACTTTATCGTTATCTAACAAGGTTTATCTAACAAGTACACTGCAACACATCATTCATAATCAAAGGCAAGTTTTATTAGATCCAATATGTAGACATCATGGGAAACATTTTCCTTTCCATGCTAAAACAGTGGATAGAGGTAGAAGGGCAAACATTTTAGAATTTTAAGATGCTGAAATGTTAAGATGCACAAGGACTTATTGTGACAAATGGTCCATGTTTATTATACAGTAGCAATGAAGATTTTCAGTCACTTGAAGTATTGGGCCACGAAAGCTACTCAGTTGCCTATTGTAACAGAAGAGATGGAATTTTGTACTTAACTAGTTCTACGGTCATGGAATGAAATCATTCAGTATTCACAAATAAATACATGAAAGTGTTCTCAAAAGTGGACAACATTTTATAAATATGGGTACATTCCAATTTGAAATAATCTTTCTGGTATGAGATACACATACGTATACAGTAGGTGCTAAATACTGCCACCCGAAATCAGTTTAAAATCTAATTATCAAGCATATCAGTCAAGACACTGCTGAAACTTGTATCTGCTGGACTGAACAAAACAACAAAACATCCATTGTGTCTAATCAGTTTTATATTTGTCTTACTATAGCAAAAACTATTAACAACAAAACATCACATAAATGGATGTTTCATTCATTACAAAATTCCCTGTTTGAAAACAGTGTCATGAATAATTGATACCATTTCTTATAATCACTCAAGAGTTCAGTTTACACAAAACTCTTACTGTGAAATGACCTTTACGTGTAACGGTCACATTTTGTTTACAGATGCTTTTGCTTTGACAAAATTGGACTTTTCTTATGAGATATTTGGATCCAGCCAATAGCTCTGTGAACACAAACTTTCTAACAGGGTTATACTGTATGTAGTCAACTTTTCATTGTATGACACATATAATCTGGGTGCACAAAACCCTCCCCTCCCCTCCCCTCCCCTCTTAAGCAAACCTTACATTTCTATACAGTATCTTAGAGAGTTGCTCTTTGTTTTGGGAGTGAGGTCACATTGTTGAGTCTACCTTAAGCACAAACTAGGCCTAGAATACCAAGACAGCAGACATGCAGACTGTACTCATAAAAGGCACACAGTATACTGTACATGAAGAAACACAGTTCAAATGGTTCATATGAACAGAACTATAAAAGTACTAATTATCTAAATCTAAAGGTCATTGGCAATAAATGAAACGGAGACTGTAGAACCTCATTAATCTGCACCCCTCAGAAGTTGCTTCATCAAGTATTTGAATAACTTAAATGGATTTAAAAAGATGGTGAAAGTAATTTAATGACTCATGTATGTACACTCCATTACAAACAACACTGTGCTGCCTCATTTGAGGCTTAAAAACTTGAAATCAAATACACAGACTAAGTCAAGTTTAACCTTAATCTTTTTGTTTCTAATGCCCATCCAGTCTACTGGTCAAACTGCACAACTGAGGGTCAAATAAATGTGGTTCCACTGAAAGAAAAATTACAAAAAACATAAACAAGTCTCGTTACTAGTGTAGAAATGTTAAATCTCTCCTTGTGCATGTTGCAGGTAATGCATTTGTAGATCCAGCTCCCGCGGAAGAGAGCATCCGCATATCATGCACTGGAGAAGACGTTCGGGAGCAAAAGGCAAACGGGGTCCAAGTTTGTGAGACTCTGTCCGTGCGGCAAGTTGAGGTAGGGGCAGGGTCTGTGGCATGTGTGCCCTCTCGCTCATGACTGCCTGTGGTGTGAAAAAAATGTTTGGGTGTGGAGGTCTTGAGAGTGCCCCAACTGGGACGGAGTGAAGAGGGTGAGGGCCGGGCAAACCAAGAGGAGGGAGCGGAGCAAGTGGAGGTGAGAAAAAAGGAGAAGGCTGATTTATGATTATTTGAGTGCCTGTTACCATTGGTTGTTGCTGCAGCTCCTGTCCATTCCCTGGTTTGAGTTGCCCAGTGAACAGTGTCTGAGGACCCACAGGATTATTTTGGAAGCCCCATACTGGTGTTCCCATCCCCTGACCAAAACGATGAGGCTCGTATTGAATGGAGATGGGAACCTTCTGTGTTGCCGTCTGACTCTGTACATTTGCCCAGCCAGATGACACCTGCTTCTGCAGCTGGAAATCTTGATTTACTAATTTCTCAGGAGAGTTTATAGTCTTTGGAATTCCTGGTGGTGTTTGCATGTCCCACAGTGTGCTACCTACCCCGTGAGAAACAGGAGTTGAAATTGGCATAGCACTGCTTTGGTCTATTTGAGCTGAGGTGGATGCACCCGGCAAGCCCGAAGCCCACTGCTTTTGCAACTCACAGCCGTTCCATGGCTTCTCTGGCTGGCTAATAGTCGATGGTATAACTTGAGGATTACTCATGTCCCACACTCTAGTGTCCTCTTTTTTAGCAGGTGTGGACGGCTCCTTTTGTGTTGACATTGGGGTACCTGGCCACCTTGGCAGCTGAAGCTCTTGACCAAGCTGATTTGGAGAGCCCCGTGAATTTGTTGGTAGAGCAGGTCTGACACTCCACAGAGCTGCCCCGTCTACATAGGCTGGAACAAAATCATGGTGCAAAGAGCTTGTGGAGGCTAGCACCGTGGATGTGGGCGTGCAACTCCAAGTAACAGGCTTGAGCTGTCTGAGCTGCTCCATCTCACTGACGACTGATGGGCTGGATTTTTTTGGCAGAGTTGCCAAGAGGGAGCTGACAACAGAGGATGCATTCTCTTTCATGTGTGACGACTCTGAATTCTGAGCAGATGTGGGGCCTGATTGAGATATGGAAGCATTATCTGCCCAGCCTGGATTTCTAAGATGATGTTGCTGTAGGCCCGGCTGTGAAGGGCTGTCAAAGTGCGTCTGCTGTGGACCTGCGTGTAGCTGCTGTGAAGATGGGACAGGCATTACCTCTCCACCATCCACCTTCCACTGCACTGGCTGAGGGTGTAACTCGGACAGCCACGGCTCCTTCTGTTGTCTTACTTGTAAATCCATGCGAGATGAGAGCATGGAAGACTGTGGCTGGACTGCCCTTCTGTGGAACTCAGCATCTCTTGGAGCAGAAACTGGATACGGAGGTGGCTGAGAGCTAACCATCCCTGAGCTTCCTAATGGTCTAGACAAACCCCAAATGAGCCTGCCCCCTCTCCTTCCCCGGCTGCCCCGGCCTCTCATCTTAGCACCCATAGGGAGAGAATTGTACTGGCTGAAACCCTGGCGCTTACGAGCATGTATCTTCTGGTGTACTAGCAAGCTGCTAAACCAGGAAAAGGTTTTGTTACACTCTTCACAGTGATGAGGTCTCTCTCCTGTGTGTGTGTTCATGTGATCACGGAGCAGATAGGCTAATCCAAAGCTCTTGTCACAAAGGTCACACTTATGGGGTTTGTCACCATTATGTGATAACATATGGTGCTGCAGTTGGGTCTCATCGCTGTAGCCTTTGCGGCAGCTGGTGCAGCGATACGGTTTTTCCTGATGCAGCTTCTGATGTGTTCTCATGTTCTGCAGGAAGGCAAAGTCCTTCCCACAGTCGGGACATTTGTATGGCTTCTTGCCTGTGTGAATAATGAGATGTTGCTGTAAGTAGCTACTGAATCTAAAGCCTTTGCCACACACTTTGCACTGGTAAGGCTTGTCCTTGGAATGTATGCGCATATGCAGCTCTAACACTGAACGGTGGCGGAAAGTTTTTCCACACTCAGAACATTTGTATGTCTTAATACTTAGGCCATCACTTTTCCATTTCCCCTGCACATTATCAGTGTTTAATGGAATAGTTTGTGTTTTAGGTGCCGCTGCCACCTTTTCTAAATATTGTGCTACAGACTTGTGGAAACTTAACAGATGTGATTTTAAACTGGATTCATCACGATAAACGCACGGGCAGTGGGGACAGGTGTGTCCCTTTTCCCAATACTTGTTAATCTCACTGGGTGGTCTGGGTGTTCTTTCAAGCATCTCATACTCTGCCTCATGAATAAGCATATGAGCTCTAAGGTTAGCAGGTGCCCAGTAGGTCTGTGGACAAAGAGGGCAGTTGAATGTGCGTTTTGGTTCCTCACTCTGGTGTGTGTTTTCTTTCATCGGCACCTTCACCGCCTCCGGTGCCGACACAGGGGCCGGCTTGCTGGGCTGCTCAGCGGAGGAGTTGGCTTCACGCAGTCTATGCTGCCGGCAGTGTGCCTTCATGTTCTGAGCAAAAGCAAATCTTTTACCACATTCAGGGCAGCGGAACGGTTTCTGCCCTGTGTGCAGATACTGATGCTGATGTAGGAGACTGCTGTATTTGAAGCTTTTACCACAGATGTTGCACAGGTGAGAGCGCATGCTGTCCGTGTGCTTGCGACGGTGGTCTTCCATGACAGAATAGTGTTTGAAAACCATACCGCACTCTGGGCATTTATAGGGTTTCAGGGCAGTATGACATCGCTGGTGGTAGCGAAGGGCTATGGTGTTTGGAAAAGTTTGACTGCACTCTTGACATGTAAACATGCTCTCCTGGGAGTGGGTCATCATGTGCTTAGTGATCGACACCTTAAACTGGAACTCTTGGCGGCACAAAGGGCAGTGGTAAGGCTTTTCTACTGTACTGCTGCAGCTGTGGTCCCTCAGCTTATCCACTGTAGAGAAGATCCTCACACACTCTGCACATTGAAAACTACCTTCTTCTGTAGTTTGCATCTCCTTCTTAGGAGTAACAAGTTGTTCCTCTTTCTCTTTGTGTTCATTTCTGTGTTTAATGAGGCCACTGCGTTGCTGAAAGGTAAGGCCGCAATCTTTACAGGTGAGGGGTGTGAGCTCATCCTCGTGTGCATGAAAGTGGCGGTGAAGGTTGAATGTCTCACGGCGGTTGAACATCTTCCCACACTCTTTGCACACCAAACGGCACTTTTTTGGCTTAGCTGTCATATCAGCGTCTCGTTCTCGGTCTGCCTCTTCACCATCTTCAATCATGTCCTCTATCCCATCTATGTCTCCCACCTGTGCCTTAGCCAGTTCCTTCTCTGTACTTTTCCTGTCAGAAGGTGAGATTTCTTCCTCATGAATCTCCTCTGCACCAGCTGTAACGTTATCAACATGTGTGTCCTGCTGCACCTCTTCACCACTCTCTGTAACACTGTGGTCTGTAAAAAAAAAAAAAATACACATAACTTAGCTAAATGAAATGACAAATTATTATAAATACACATATGACACATCTAACAGACTGAATGCAACTAACACGTCCAATGTGTGGATCACAATAAACAGTGCAGGATGCTACCTTGATTTTGTTATGGTAATTAACATTAGCAGAGTTGACAGTGCGCACTGAACCGGTACTGTAATGAGGGCTACAGCTCAGGTTAGCCTTGAGGCTAAAGCTAACGGTAATATACATTAACAACGTTAGCATACCACACTTATCATTTTCCTGCGGGCGTGTTTTCGTCTCTTCTTCGTCGTCTTCTGTTTCGGACCAGTCGAAAGCCCGCTGGTCATTTCCAGCAGCCTCGGTCATTTTTTCGGCCGATGTTGGGTCGTCTTGAGAATTGCATGTCGTTTTGTCGGTTCCAGCACCGGACTCGACACTAACCTCGGAATGGCTGGCAATTCGAACGCCGTCGATGCCAACATTGGCTCGCTGCTCATCATCCGTGCTCTGTGTTGTTTTAATGGGTGTTGTTTCATCTTTCTGATGGACGACATATTCCGACTCCACCGCCTCGTTCTTCTGCCCAGATGTTTCCACCTCCTCCGCAGGGGATTTCTGTCGTTTTGGCGACTCCGATGGGTCTACGGCGGCCATGTTTCCCCCATGCACCCCCTTGTCCAGAACACACAAGGATCATGCTAGCCGGCCTGAACAAGGAATGTGACTTCCGGTCTAAACTTTCAAAGTAAAACTTATTACGGCCAACTAGTTCATTATTTCAGGAAATTGTGATTCATTTTTTATTTTTTGCTACACACTAAAAAAAACTTTCCTCTCAATTGAATTAATTAAACAAACTTTTATATATATACAAATCCACAAGTGATCAGCTGGATTTATTTGCAGTCCATGCCTGACTTTTATTACAGTTTAGTTACATTTCATCTGAACAGTGGCTATCTGCAAATTATAAGTTGTGCAACTACGTAGATGATAGCCAAATGTGGGGTTTTCTTTTGGCAACTATCTACAAATACATTCATCATACTGCATGCAATAGAATAAATAGCTCCTACATATTTGCTTGATTGTAAATGCCACCAGAAACATACAAGTTAAAGTCTGAAGCCTACTGCGATGTAAAATATCAGTTCTTTAAAATGCAGGATTTGTGTCTCGAAACACACTAAACAGAATACAGTCTAACTTTATTGTCCAACCAAAGCTGGCAAAGTGTACCATGAAACTGTTAAAAAAGCACAAGCATAGATTAGCAGGTAATTATTATATCTATATAACTACAATATATGGTAATTGCAGATTACAAGTAATTTGGACAATGTAGTTATCATATCAGGAGAAATGAGACGGTATTGAACTAGTAAGCTCATAAAGTGGCATGTATATTAAACATCAGCACTGACAGTCTCATGAGTGGAGTTGTCACTCCAGAGAGCAAGTGTTTTTAGCAGTCTTTAAGCACAAGAATTTGACTGCATGTCTGAGGAGCAAAGCTAATATTAAGGCCACCCTATTATGTCCTGTATCTAATTTATTATCAAATTCTCTCTGAAAGCAAACTTAAGTGCGAAAGGGGTTTGGAGTGGGACTTAAAACTCCAAATCCTTCTGTTTATTGTAAAGAAATACTGTCAATAGAAAAAGAGCAGAATTTCTTGTTACATTTTGAAGCATCAAATAAGCATTTCAGTTTCAAAGCGCTCAGCGGCGTCTTCTACGCCTGTGATCAACAACTCTTCCTCGCCGTGGCCTCTGCACATTTCCATTTGTGTCTGCGGATGGAGCAGAGGGAAAAGTGCCATGTTTGTTAGGGGATGATGATGCAGGTACCACTACTACAGCTGACTGATTGTCAGAGTGATGGGTGACGAGTGGCTGTTGTTGTATTTGTGTCTGGTGCTGTTGTGACTGATCTTGTGGCTGCTGCTGATGTTGGAGTTGTGTTTGCAGAGGTGCTTCAATCTGCTGTTGTGGTTGCTGCTCCTGTTGTTCCGCATGTTGCAGGGGCTGCTGTTGCTGAGCTGGCTGTGGCTGTAAGTGCTGATGAGATGTTTGTGATTGATGTGCTTGTTGTACACGATGTTGGTGTGGCTGTTGCTGGGCCTCAAGCACTCCTAACAGCCTTTGTAAGAGGACATTGTTTTGTTGAAGACTGACAGCTAATGTCTCGTGTGAAGCGACAAGTGTTCTCATGTCCTGTCTGAAACCTTCACTGAACTCCCGCAGACTCCTTTCCACACTATTTCCCAGTTGAATGGCTGCTTCCCCTAATCCTCGAAGCTCATCTTCAAGCCAGGAGCTGCGAAGAGGGGCTTCAAGAGGACCCTGCTGTGCTCCAAGTGATGGCTGAGGACTGCTGGGCTGAGGGCTGCCATTGAGGAAAGGAGCACTGTAGAGTGGAGAAGGAGGCAGCCATCGTTCTGATGGAGGAGGTGGTCCTATGCCCAAACCCAGTCCTAATCCCAATTTGTCCTCCATGCTATTCTCTGGTTCACACTCAGGTTCTCCAATGTCTCTCTCACGCTCAGGATTGTCCTCATCTTTCTCCAAACCATCTCTCTCTGATCCTTCCACTCCTACAGCTACAAAAAAGTATTGTAAGTGGACAATGAATGGTAGTTGCATCTACTGAATCTACAAAGAAAAGCAGCCAAGTAATCAGGTAACTTAGTTTTACCTGTATCAGAGTCAGGGAAGCATGGGAAACATGGCTTTGGTCTGGTGGTTTGCTTTTGTCTGGCTTGTTGAAGTCTGGGACTTGTCTGTGAAGGACGCCCAAGCATTGACGCCCCTCTGCTGGACGGAAGATAACAGCTGCGGTGGCGAGCATCCGCTAGTCTGCCTCCATTGCGTCTCTTCAAATCATCCCAGCGTTTCTTTACCTCTCGAAGGGTACGTGGGACTCTGGACACAGCATTGACTCTCTCTAGGATTCCTGCCCAGATCCGCTCTCTCTCCCGCCGACGGAGCCTTCCGGCAGGACCAAAGAGCTCTCCTTCACACCGGGTGACCTCAGACACTAACACCTCAAGCTCTGCTCCACTGAAACGACTCTTTCTTTTTCCTGCACCACCAGCAGCCAATGCAGCTGACATAGCTCTGTCTGTAGAGAGGGGAGGAGAACACAAAATGTAGAAAAGAATAAAGATAAAATATCAAATGAAGTTAAATATACTGTGTGTAAGCCAGATCATATTCAACAATAACTAATTTTGGCAAGGCAGTTTTAAGACCAACGTTTATCTCAAATTTAATTTAAATTCTTAAATTATCATATTGGAGCAAAATGCTCTGTTTGTAAAACAAAATGTTGTGGGTTTTTAGGTACATATCAATGGCTGGCTGTTCTTT
This sequence comes from Chaunax sp. Z400, assembly GCA_037577475.1. Lineage (NCBI taxonomy): Eukaryota > Metazoa > Chordata > Actinopteri > Lophiiformes > Chaunacidae > Chaunax > Chaunax sp. Z400. The sequence goes on from CM075190.1 coordinate 16,631,742, forward strand.
TGTACAGGGCTGATGAAATTGTTTTATGTCTTACAATCAAAGAACAAAGAACAATTTAAACAGCTCAATATAAAAGGTTAACAGTGTTTTTCACAGATTTAACACAAAATGCTACATTTATGAACCGCTGCAGTCTCAAGATTATACAACCCCATAATAACAAGTGTCTCTGTTTATTGCAAACATTATATTTAGCTGAAAAACTTAATACACAATGGAGGTTGTATAAGTTTGCTTCCAGCACACATGTTCTATACACTGTTACCATTAGGAGTTTTATGTTCGGCAGAAATGAACAAATAATCGAGGAAATGCTATTAATCTCCGTCAGACTTACTTTGTTCAATTGACAAGAGGTCGTCTGAGGACATGCCCGGTGCCATGATGTTGGGATGCACCACTACCACATTGAAGGGTAGTCCTCCTGGTAATCCACTGTTCTGGTCACAGCTGCCCTCCGAGTCCTCATCCTCCCTGGGGAAGCCGTTTTCTGAGGCTCCACCTCCAAAGGGTCCCTCAGGAGACTCCACTTTGATGTGCATGGGAGGTGATTGCTCATACAGCAGCCCCCCCTCCTCGTAGTACTCAGTCATGGGTCAGATTTACAGCAGAACTGACTGGCCGGCCAATTCTGATTCTGGCAGCTGCTGCCCCATTCATACAAGTTCAAAATATGACTAACATTATAGGTAAATGCATAACAACCCTTCAGTATACTATATCTGATGATTATGATCCTGCTTTGGGCAAAGCTGTCACACACACTATGGGGTGATTTCATAGAAGCTTTAGAATTAATGCATCCTTAAAGTTTTCTTAACGCCATTCTTCAAATTAACCAAATCATTGATGCAGTTTAGTGACAGATTAGAAAACTGAGTCCTGAGACGTTTAAGGCCAGCTATGGCCATTTAAGACCATTTCTGTCATTTCATTTATACTGATACGTTACTGCAACCATATATACTCTGTGTAAAAGCACCTGGAGCAGGATAAGAACTATATCTACACTTCCAGCTGATATACAGAGAGATGCATCATCCAGGGGGGGAAATTCCTGCAGAGCTGAAATACAACAACAAAACACAACAGTGCTTATAACTCTATTGCATTTTAAAACAGCTCTGGTATTTTTCTCATCGATGTTGACTGCTGTATGCTGTCGCATCGATGCGCATTTTTGTGAGGACTACATCCGCAATGCTTGCGCATCCCGCATACATTAGGTGCTGATCTTGCAATGAAGCTAGCTATAAGCTAACAGGCTGTCACGGTTACAACTAAAGCAGCAGCCAAGCGACAACTGAGCGGACATGATTAATAAGCAGACATAGTAGTCTTACCTCATGATAACTGCACATGGGAGGCAAAACAAAAACAAAACAGAATTGGTGCAGCTGTTAGTACAGCAGTCGACACACAAGCCGAAGATCGTCGCTTACGATTGACGTCACCGAGGGGGTAACGTTCAGCAACCAATCAGAGTTCGCAAATGTTTAGTTTCCCCACGTCTGCGAGGGAACAACTTTTGTGTGAAGAGTAAATTAATAGAGACCGTGGAGAATATTGTGTCCTGACAATAAGATAATAGAGACAGAGTTCAAACTACTACTACATCACAATTCTATAGTTGGTGCACAGGAGATCCGCTGAAAATGCAAAACATATGAAATGTAATTCAATATAATAGAATAAAGTCTCTATAATATGAATTAGTCTTTGACTGGCTTTTAAGTGAAGTAATTAGATTAGATCATTAAAAGAATTAGGTTTATTGGCAAAAATATTCTTCTTATAAGATGTTTGCAATATTTACAATATATTTACAATTTGTTTATCTTGGTGTTTTTCTGATAGGTAGGAGTGGTGAGAGCTGCATCTGCATCTGTCCACTTAAAAAAGAATGACTCATGGAAATCCATGTGTTTTTATCTTTGACCATGCTGCTGTTTCCCAGGGGGAATAATGTTTAATCCAATGTTCATGGCAAAATCCTTGAGCGTTAGATAAGTCTGCTGTATATAAACCCACTGCATCTGCTCCTGTTGTGCGTACACTCAGCAGGTGCAGAACACAATCATGAAGTACTTCATTCTCCTGGCCCTGTTTGCCGCAGCCTGTAAGTTTTTCTATATTCTATTTGTGGGGATAAAAACTAAAAATTAATTCATTTGTGTTTTCGTTGAGTGGGAGTTTAAGCTTTTCAAATAGCTATAACTCACTCTTTATTACAGTTGCTGCTCCTATTGATGATGAGGATGACAAGATTGTTGGAGGTTACGAGTGCAGAAAGCACTCTGTGGCCTACCAGGTCTCTCTGAGCTCTGGCTACCACTTCTGTGGAGGCTCCCTGATCTCCAGCACCTGGGTGGTGTCTGCTGCTCACTGCTACAAGTCGTAAGTGCAGACATTTGATTCTGAGTTTAACTGCTACCAGAGCTGATCCAAACTGGCAGCTCCAATTGATCAAACTAAAACCTCCTGGTTCAAATTGGAGTTATTTTCTTTAAAAAAAAGCACTGAAAGTGAAATGCCAAATCGTTTTCATGCTATTTAACTCTCATGTTTCTCTCTGCAGCCGCATCCAGGTGCGTCTGGGTGAGCACAACATTGCTGTCAATGAGGGCACAGAGCAGTTCATCAACTCTGCTAAGATCATTCGTCATCCCCGCTACAACAGCCGCAACCTGGACAATGACATCATGCTGATCAAGCTGAGCAAACCCGTCTCCCTGAACAGTTATGTCCGCACCGTGTCTCTGCCCTCCAGCTGTGCCAGCGCTGGAACCCGCTGTCTGATCTCTGGATGGGGAAACACCAGCAGCTCTGGAAGTCAGTAAGAAAGCAAATAACTGGGAAATATTTTTAGCACATGGAGTATGAAAACTTGGATGTTTTCTTCTTTTCCAGGCTACTACCCTGATCGTCTGATGTGCCTGGATGCCCCCATCCTGAGCGACAGCAGCTGTAAGGCATCATACCCTGGTCAGATCACCTCCAACATGTTCTGTGCTGGATTCCTTGAGGGAGGCAAGGACTCCTGCCAGGTACCAGCAAGTTATCATCACTGTTTCTTAAAGTGGACACACCAAACTTCATACTGGCTCTGCTCACATGTTGTGTATCTGTGTTCTATCAGGGAGACTCTGGTGGCCCCGTGGTGTGCAATGGTCAGCTGCAGGGTGTGGTGTCCTGGGGTTATGGCTGCGCCCAGAGGAACAAGCCTGGAGTCTACACCAAGGTCTGCAACTACAACTCCTGGATTCGCAGCACCATGTCCTCCAACTAAAGTCACTCTACTGATTCATCATTGAATGAATCTCTGACAATGACAGCTGTTTCAATAAAATAAATGATTGACCTCACCCTCTGTCATTCCTAGTTTAGATTGACCAATTAAGAGAATCAGATGGAAGATAAAAGAAGAGAAAGAATAATAATCAATACTGTATGAAACCTTTTACTTAAGATTCTGTTTATGTGTCATCACAACATCAACAACTATTAAAATATATAAGCAGTGTAAACAATGCCAAGGAAATATCAGAGGCCAAGTTTTGTTTCCCCTTAAAATATAGAAATGAACAATCATGAATACAATATTAATACAAAAATAATGTTTGATAGTAATTGCACAGAAAAAAAAATTGTATGTTTGCAAATACACAGCATTAAATACATTATTTAATCAATAAATAAGTGATTCAACAAACTATATGTACACTTTTTAGAAATTCAGTTTATTTAGATGTCTTCTGAATCAGGGGTTTAACCAGAAAAACAAACAAAAACATATCTAACTTTAAGTGTATGTGAAGATATAAACATCATAAATGAAATACAGACAATTTTTTAATAGGACATTTATTGTTTACTACAGATGATGGTATCTTTTGCATTGATTCCAAGTAATGTGTCATAATAGCGTAGTACGTTTCATTGAAAGATAAACAGCCATTTAAGGACAGTGTAATATGTATCATAATTTCCTTCACACTCCTATAATAATTTTAAACAGTAACAGATCAACAGGTTCACAGCTTTTAGTGCACTAATGGAGTTGAGACTTTCACTCGTATCATTGATATGTTGGTTCTCGTCCTCCAGATGTATTTTCACACACACTGGTCAGCAGAAGAATGGTGAAAATGGAAATATGTGACTTGGGCCAATCGGATAATAGATGACAGTGTGGGATTAAAAAGGCCTGTGTAAAATGAGCAGATGAAGGTTTTCATTCTGGCTCTGTTCGCAGTGGCATGTGAGTGAATCGTATTTTGTCCATATGACTAAGTGGTAGTTTAATATTCAATTCAAGATTTCTATGAAAGAATTGCGGTAAATTCTCCGATCTTATCAGATGCCGCTCCCATTAATGAGGAAGATGACAAGATTGTCTACAAGGTCTGCAACTACAACTCCTGGATTCACCATAACATTTCCTCCTACTCAATGCATGATTCTCTAAATGGACTGCAATTTCAATGTGTTACATGGACAAAAAATGGGCTTTAAAATGCAAACAACACTGAATAAATTCACTGTGTGTTCAATGTGACGTTGAGTTGTGTGTAATAAAAATTTCTTTCCATAACAAATTTTTGATGTCTCGCTTGTTTTTCTGTCATTTCCTGGTATTGAGACCAATAGCATGTTTAGAAAGTACAGTATATTATGGTAATGCATGTACTAAACATACATCTGATTGGTAGAACAGAGCTGTGGAGACATAAAGCATTCCATAATTTGAGAGGGTGTGCAGATGCAAAGCCTTCTTTCATAAAGCTTCCATCTAATAACCAACCAAGGTGACCAGTCTAGATAGCAAAAGAAAGATTTGCACCACAGCATGTAGATTGGAATAAATATCATTGCATTAGTTATGTTGTCTTAGCTGTAACCCTATCCTGAAGAATGACAAATAAATGAATCTTGATGTTTAACTCTAACATGAAGAGAAAGGTTCCTTTTTAATAAACATGGCTGTCAGAGAAAACCGGTTTTCTATAATGTATCATTTCACTGCTCTTTCATCCAGTCTTTAATTTTAATTGATATAAATTACAGCACAATGAAACACTGTATCAGTATCATTGTATTCATAAAGATGTTCAGGATAAATGTCTTATAAGACCATCACTTGCAACGTTGATTTGACTGTTTTTAACAATCCTTTGCCTGCAGTGTCACACATGCATTCAGTCTCAGTGGCTGAAACCAGAACATATTTAAATCAGAATTTAACCACAATTTTTGTTTTAGACACAAACTTTACAACAGACAACTAAACAAAATAAATCATTCTTTAAGAAAAAAACAAAATTATACTTGAGATCAAGTTTAGTATTTTATCGTTCTATTAATAGAACATAGAAGGTCACATATATTGAGAAGATTTGTTTTGGATGTACATTAACATCATTTTATTTGACGTAAATGTCACCTTAATTATAGACCATGTACCACTCAGTTTTAGAGAACTTTTAGCTTTTCAAACACAATAATTCTCAAATATGTGCCTCCCACAGTTCAGCTAACTCTATATGCCTGAGAGTCATTTGATGTAGTCTGTTGAAAACTATCCTCGGTTCTTCTTAATTCTCTATGGATGTTCATCTGAGTCAGCAGGTGACTTCATTCATAGTATTTATCGTATACAATATAATACAATTAATGAGTGGTTTCTTTGAAGGCTGTTGTTTCTTTTTGAATAATGGACATCTTTTGTCCCCAACTCTGATTGCGAAAAATCCCATAAAAGGAATTAGAATATGAAATACTTTGCTTTGAATAAAAATGAAATAGAATCACAAAATCAGGAGGCAATACCGTCAGAGAAAAATATTTATAAATAAATGACTGAAATCGAGACGATGTCTAAAGGTTTATGTGTATGCATGAGGTCAGGGTGGTGGTAGGACTAAAGCTCACATTATCAGCGTGTTGGCTTTCTCAATCCAGATGCGTTTTCACACATTACTCAACAGGAAAACGATAAAAACATGGAAATACGTGTCCGTGGCCAATCAGATAATAGAGGACAGAGTGGGTTTAAAAGGGCCTGTATAAGATGAGCTGACTCTGAGGCTCACAAAGGAACCACCATGAAGGCTTTCATTCTTCTGGCTCTGTTCACAGTGGCATGTGAGTATGAATTAGACTTTTTAATCACATTTCTCAACTTACTGTCCTGCCAAAGAAAAAAGGTGATAATTTCTCTACTCTTATCAGACGCCGCTCCCATTGATGATGACGATGACAAGATCGTTGGAGGTTACGAGTGCAGAAAGCACTCTGTGCCCTACCAGGTCTCTCTGAACTCTGGCTACCACTTCTGTGGAGGCTCCCTGATCTCCAGCACCTGGGTGGTGTCTGCTGCTCACTGCTACGAGTCGTAAGTGCAGACATTTGATTCTGAGTTTAACTGATACCAGAGCTGATCCAAACTGGCAGCTCCAATTGATCAAACTAAAACCTCCTGGTTCAAATTGGAGTTATTTTCTTTAAAAAAGCACTTAAAGTGAAATGCCAAATTGTTTTCATGCTATTTAACTCTCATGTTTCTCTCTGCAGCCGCATCCAGGTGCGTCTGGGTGAGCACAACATTGCTGTCAATGAGGGCACAGAGCAGTTCATCAACGCTGCTAAGATCATTCGTCACCCCGGCTTCAACGGCCGCAACCCGGACAATGACATCATGCTGATCAAGCTGAGCAAACCGGTCACCCTGAACAGTTATGTCCGCACCGTGTCTCTGCCCTCCAGCTGTGCCAGCGCTGGAACCCGCTGTCTGATCTCTGGATGGGGAAACACCAGCAGCTCTGGAAGTCAGTAAGAAAGCAAATAACTGGGAAGTATTTTTAGCACATGGAGTATGAAAACTTGGATGTTTTCTTCTTTTCCAGGCTACTACCCTGATCGTCTGATGTGCCTGGATGCCCCCATCCTGAGCGACAGCAGCTGTAAGGCATCATACCCTGGTCAGATCACCTCCAACATGTTCTGTGCTGGATTCCTTGAGGGAGGCAAGGACTCCTGCCAGGTACCAGCAAGTTATCATCACTGTTTCTTAAAGTGGACACACCAAACTTCATACTGCCTCTGCTCACATGTTGTGTATCTGTGTTCTATCAGGAAGACTCTGGTGGCCCTCTGGTGTGCAATGGTCAGCTGCAGGGTGTGGTGTCCTGGGGTCATGGCTGCGCCCAGAAGAACAAGCCTGGAGTCTACACCAAGGTCTGCAACTACAACTCCTGGATTCGCAGCACCATGTCCTCCAACTAAAGTCACTTCATTCTTAATTGTTGTTGGACCGAAACTTTTACATCTCCTTAATAAATAAAAAAAAAGCAAAGATACTTCATTTGATTTCTTTCTACATTTTGTCTTCAACATCATCACTTTGACTATCAAAATATACATTAACACTCTGTAATTGACTTTCAATAGACTTTGGGCTACACGTATGTAACTTGCATTGTTTGCCAGGATTCAATGTTCATTGACAGGTAACTTCTATAGTTAAAAAGTATCAAATTAAAGCATACAAGTCTCTGTGCCTTAACATTCAGGAAATGTAGAAAATTATAAATTAAAAGAAGAAAAATCCAGGGTGTTCAATCTATTTCCATGCATGCACACATTTTGCCTTAAAAATGAAAGACATGATCAGAAATCTATTCAAAAGTGACTTTTATTGGCTTTAAGACAAACTATAGCATAAATTCATATACAACAGAGCACAGTGTCCATGTGGTAAACATCTTTTCAATGTTATTTCACGATCGACCAAAATTAAATCTGACACTGAAGCGGAAAAAAAATGACATTTTTCCAAGAGCCGTAAACAGTAATGGATGCTCAACAACACTGCTCCTGAACTGTACTTCAGATGCGGAATGTGCGTTTGTCAGCTTTGAATTTTTTCATATATATGTCACTTCACTTTAGACATCATGTAAGTCCACAAATAGAGCATACTCTTTGACAAACGTGCATGAGAAAAGCGGATATTCACTTTAAATGTTTAGATACAAAATACTGATACATGTCCTTGTTGGAGAGCAGAACATAAATTTGATTTCAGTAGAACACATCCTCTGTAACATTTTGACCAAGTTTCACTTTCATACATCGGAGTCAAGAGACGACCTGCATAATTTCAAATGCACAGGATTATTAAATTCACAGTAGTCATACAGTGAATGCATGTATCAATATGAGGCTACAATATTTGAAATGTATTAAATTATACAGATGCTATCCACTCAGTTGTTCATACTATTCACTGGAATGACATGACTCTTTATAAACTCAATGAAAAATGTGCACAAACAAGCTGTCAGTTCCACCAAATGAACTTTTCACTGCAATAAGGAATTTATGAATTAACTCCTCTACCGCCTGATCACTTGGTGACTTTGTTCCATGCTCAATGTGCGGAGGTTAAACATACAGATGTCAGGATGCTGCAAGGCAACATGGGTGAATAAGGGCTCAAAATGTTTCAGTGGTTATATCACTTACATAAATATTTCTTAATCAAACTTTCCATAATCAGTCATTTACATAACGTGTCATTTCTGTTTTTGATGCTTATTTCTTTATATAGATGATGAAACTGTCCAAGGGCCGCTTCTGGTTAAGCAGTAATGCTACATTCAGTGTGTGTTTTTAATCTGAAAAATGACATGTGTAACTGGTTGAATGAACCTTCCAAATCCATTTTGATGCGTTTCACTTTCCCTAAAATTTCCATGTGTGTAACAGACAATGTTTCAACATCTTCTAATGTATGACTCCAGGACCCCTGTGTTAAAGAACATATAAGAAAAATGTAAATATAGAAGGGAACCTAATATCCATTTAGGTTCAAAACACCTCACCCCTTGCATGCTGCAAATAATGGTGATAAAGATCTGAAATGGCAGGATATGCATTACCACATATAGCGCATGTAACACCATCTGAAGACCCTTCATTTGATATGCTAGCATTTTGGGTGAAGTGTCTTTTAACAGTTCTCAAGGGAGCACTGGGTTTACCAAGAAACTTTTCATCTAGTCTGTCCAGAATGTCTTCTCCATCTTCGATTGAATGTGAAGATGGAGATGCGATTGAATATGAACTTTTACTCGAATCCAATCCCTCATTTTGGACAAAGGAAACCTTGGTTGCTAGAGGCGACTCCTGAGGAACTGAGTCTGGACATTTGGATACAGGGCTCAGAGGAGCATTATTTTGTTCTGGATGCAACGGTACAATGTGGTTGTTCATGGGAGGACTAAACATTTTTATGTTGGACTGTGTAGAATGATCATCTATGGATAAATCGAAATCAGTGTCCTTGTGCATGTCTTGTGTTGAAGAATGGCAAAGCTGGTGACTGAACAACATATCTAGAGTCTTAAAGCTGCATCTGCATTGCTCACATTGATAGGGCAGAAAGACTTTCTTGGGCCTGACCTGGATCCACTGGAATTCTGGGTGTTCACTCATGTGTTTCTTGTATGGCTCGACAAACCGAAAACCTTGTCCACACTGAGGACAAGTGAAACGGCCGCGTCTCTGTCGATGGATTCTCTGATGATGCCACAGCTTTTTCCAGTTTTCTAGAGTCTTACCACAGCAGGTACAGGTGTAACTTTGACCAGGTGCATGAGTAAGCATGTGGGCTCGAAGTCTGCCCATGTGTCTAAACAGTCGCCCGCAGCTTGGACATAAATATTTCCTGGGGTCTGAACGGTTATCTAGTTTGTTTAACTTTGACACAAAGTGTGAGAGAGGGTGAGCTGGTATGTCTGTTGACTGAAACGGTTTCTTCAAGTTAGCAGAGCGTTTCTTGCGGCTGGTCTGCGATGTTTTTTTCTGTCTTTCAGAATTTGCAGCTGTGAGAGGAGCAGCCGAATTCTGTCCCGATGAAAACCTTAGTGCAGGCACTGAATACGGTATTAATGACATTGTCTCCTCCTCTTTTATCTTGGAACTGGAAGCGGTTCTCCCTCCTGGACAGTGACTGCGATGAGAGGTATATTCAGACAGCAAACCGAACAGCTTGTCACAGTATATGCAGCGATAAAGCTTTGTACCTGTGTGTTCCCTCATGTGGCTGTTGAAGTCCTGCAGACTGTCAAAAACATCCTTGCAGATGTGGCACGTGTACGTTAGGGACGGCTTCAGGCGTCTCTTGAGTTGCAAATCTCTATCGCTTTCCAAAGGTCTACAAGCGTGATTTTTTGCATTGCTATAATGAGTGAATGATTTTTCACAACGTGTGCAGTTGTAACGCTTCACAGACCAGTGTGTCAGCTCATGAACACGGAGGAAATAGGCCTGACCGAAAGCTTTGCCACATATATCACATTTATAAGGCTTCTCTCCAGTGTGGACACGCACATGTCTGATGAGGGCAGAGGGAAAACGGAATGTCTTACCACAGTACTGGCACACTTTTCTTTCTCTCTTTTCTGGGGACTTTGGAGTAGAAACTGCGGGACTGTTTTCAACGTCATTCCCTCCGTGCTGTTTTTCAGATTTGTTGCTGTCAGAATCCTGGTCCAGCACAAGTGAGTGCATCTTCATATGAGAGGAATACTCAGAGCAACAGAAGTTTATCTTGCACACTGGACATTTCTGATATGAGTTGTTCTTTTTGTGTGTTTTGATATGAAGATTTAAGTTGGAATTTTTGCTAAAACCTTTGCCACATTCAGAACATTTGAAAGGCCTTTCTCCTGTATGGACACGTTGATGGATGATGAACTGAGACAGATATTTACATGTCTGACCACAGACACCACATTTCAACAGAGTTTTCCCCCCCCTTTTTGTGTATATTGCATTAATGTTGTCATTTGAGCTGCCAACATTATCAACGTCACCGCATTCGTTTTTTTGTGGAGTGTCATTGTTGCCTTCAGGGGCCTCTGCAAGATGTGCTCTCGGTAACAAAATATTATTTTTTCTCCTCCTCCTCTTGCCGCCTTTCTTGCGTCTAAAAAAGTTTTGAGTATTTGAACCCCCAGATCTAACTGTAATGTTGGCATCATATTGTAAAGATGTATTTGACTCTGATACATGATCCAGCTCTATCTCTATATTCTCAGTTTTTACGGCAGGAAGGACCCCAACAGGTGGTTGTTCAGATGATGTTACCACCTCTGTGCTAGAGGCCTCTGTATTCTGCAAGATTGCGTCCCTTGGAGATTCAAGACTGTTTTTTGATTGTGCCTCCTCACTGGCATTCTTGTCAGACGACTGTGTTATTTTAGGGTCATCGCTCTGAGTGGGCCTTTCCAAGTTGAGACTATTCAATCCTTCTGAAGGAGTAACTTCAGGCTCAGCTGCTGGCTGGGAATTTGGTTCTCTTTGTAATAATGCACCTTCCTTTTGTTCTGTCTGCTCCTCTAGTCTATCTCCAGATTGTGGGGCGAGATGATCGCCCATTCTATCTGCATCAGTCACTTGCTTGTCAGTGTTTAGTGCCACCTGCTTATCGGTCTCTGCTCTCTCCCTAGAGTCGGGATCATTTATCAACACTGACGAGGCCTCCTGGGAAACATCCAGTCTGGACACTTTGGCTGGAACTTGTTGATCAGCGACTGACTGACTGACCAGTGTCGCCCTTCTTCTTTTATTACCCTGAAAGTTCAACGTATTACTACTTCCTCTAAGAGTCATTTCAGTTTGCTTGGGGTCTTTCTTGCTTTCCAATTCAGTCTTTCCATCCTGTGTGAGAGGCTGTTCTTCCCTACTCCTTAGTCTCTGTGCAGGTCCACTTATACTACTATTAGCTGAGGGAGCAGGAGAACGTGGAGGAGTGATTTCTGTTTTTTTCGGTCTTCCTCTTTTTCTTTTTGGCAGCTCAGGGACACCGTCTTCTACATTACAATCAGACAGAGTGTGAGGATCTGACATCTCATTGTGAGGTAAATCATTGACAACGGGGCTGTCTATGGCATTAGGCATGTTATCATTATTGTTGTGGTTCTCTAAGCATGTTGGCAAAGGTATTGTTGTACTGATCTCCTTGTGTTGCACCGCATCAACACCAGCAGACTCAGGATCTTTTTCGTCTACAGTCACCAGTGGTTTTCTTCTACGAGGGCGCCCACGTTTTTTATTGACCTCCACAGGTTCTCCATGACTGTCTGTTGTTGAGCTGCACACACTTGCAGATGTCATTTGAGACTTTGCTTCCATCCCTATATGTGGCTCACTGTGTTGACAATCTGTTCCACCTACTGTTTCAGAGTTAACAAAGCCATCAGACTCCATGTGCCCAAATGAGTGGGATTCAGCTGCAGCTTGAGTAAGCTCTGTTGCCTTCATTTCCTCTCTCCACCTGGCGTCCAGGTCTGCCTTACAGCATCTCTTGTCTTCAGGTATCTATGGAGAAACCAAAACTGCATTTGTCATAAATGTAGTAAAGGAGTAATTTATAATTTGTTTCATGTCTACTTCTTGTCTGTATGCAGTTGAATTCAACAATAGTCAGGTGTGGAAAAGATGATCACATGTTAATAAATGTAAATAAACTAAAGTAAGTAAGTGAGTTAACTAAACTGGCTCCTGATTTCTTCTATTTTTTGAGTGCATCTCACACTAAACTGTGTCGGATCTTCAAACAAATTTTAACATAAAACAAAGACAACCAGAGAAAACACAAAATTCAAGTTTTAAATTATAATTTCATTCAATAAAAAGGTTGTCCAATATCTAAATCACTAGTGTGAAAAAGTATTTGCTTGTTTAGAAACCAAACACAAAAAACGACCGCACTGCATTAATAACTGGTTGGAGCTGGACTAGACACACCCAGGCCTGATCAATCCAATCATCACTTAAATAGAACATTTTCAGAAGCATGAAGTTGTCTAGTAGGTCTCACCAGTAGGGTTACAAAGCTATTTCTAAGGCTCTGCAACTCCACGGATCCACAGCGAGACACGTTATCAACAAATGGAAAAGACTTGGAACAATAGTGAACCCTCCCATAAATGGCCAACCTTCCAGAATTCCTCTAAGAGCATCGCGAAGGCTCATTCAGGAAGTCGCAAAAGATCCAAAGAAAACATCCAAGCAACTGCAGGCCTCTCTCACGTCAGTAAAGGTCAGCGTTCGTGGCTCCATTATTCCAAAGACACTGGGCAAAAATGGCCTACATAGGAAAGTGGTGAGGCGAAAGCCACAGCTCGCGCATAAGAACATTAAAGCTCGTCTGAATTTTGCCACAACACATCTTGATGATGCTCAGAGCTTTTGAGAGAATATTCTATGGACTGATGAGTTGAACGTTGAACTGTTTGGAAGACAGAGGTCCCGTTACATCTGGTGTAAACCAAACAAAGCATTCCACAAAAAGAACAGACCTCCAGTCAAGAACTGAGGTGGCAGTGTAATGTAGGGATGCTTTGCTGCTTCAGGGCCAGGACGACATCCGATAATTGAGGTAAACATGAATTCTGCTCTCTACCAGAAATTTGCGAAGGAGAATGTCAGGTCATCAGTCTGTGAGTTGAAGCTCAAGCGAAACTGGGTCATGCAGCAAGATGGTGATCCCAAGCATAAGAATAAGTCCACTTATGAGTGGTTCAAAAGGAATACATTTAAATTTTTGGAGTAGCTTCATCAAAGGTCAGACCTGAACCCCATTGAGATGCTGTGGTGGGACCAGAAAGAGCAGAGTATGCTCACAAACCCTCCAATGTAGCTGCTCTAAAGCATCTCTGCAAAGAAGAGTGAGACTAAATTCCTCCACAGTGATGTCAGAGACTGATCTCCAGTTGTCAGAAATGTTTGGTTGCAGTTCTTGCTGCTAAAAGGTGGAGCAACTAGCTATTAAGATCAGGAGGGTGAAACCTTTTTCACACTGGTGATTCAGGTATTGGATAACCTTTTTGCCTTTTTAAATAAAGTTATCATTTAAGATTTGCATCTTTTTATGTTTAATCAGGCTGCCTTCATTTCTGACACAGTTTAGTATTACATACACACAAAAATAGAAGAAATCAGGAGGGGGTACGATACTTTTTCACAGCACTATAGATCTAAAGGCAAAATTTGAAAAATACATTGCATAAGAGACAACATAACTTTTGGAGGGATTTGACTACTTTTCTTTCTTGCTAGCTACCTGCTTGCAGTCCGAAGGTGCCTGAACAGAACTGTGTGGATGCGTTGCCACAGAAGTTAGCTCAGAGTTTGTATTTTTTTCACTTCTTCCTCTGATGAAGGACATTTTACTCCCCATGTCAAGTCTGTGGATTAAACACAGACAAGGAGGTTGTGACTCATAACAGTAAAGTATAATCTTGCAGCAAATCTATACATGATTAACATGCGTTGCTTTGCCATGCTTTAAGGTGTCTGAGAAAAAGCAGGAAATGTTGTCAAAATATGCCAGTAATGTAATGTACAAGATTTTGATTTGATTTTTTTTTGGGTAGGAAGGAGGTGGCGTGTAACACAGACTAGGGCTGCACAATATTGGAAAAAACTGACATTGCACTACTTTTTTTCCTGTGATATATAAAACAGGGAGATGAATTGCATAGCTCTATTTGGAAAGAATTAATCATTCTAGAAATGTTTGTTGTGAGTTTGACACTTTAAAATTAAGAGGGCTGCAGGACAGTCATGTCTCACAAGTGAATAAAAATAACAGCTCTGTCAAACCAGGGTTATTTGAAAGCAAAGTAAATTATGTTCAATCAGACAGATTTCTCTTATTGATTGGAAAATGACAACCACAAGAGTTTTCCTTTTACAAAAAGCACCAAAAATTTGTAGCATGACGCATGTGAATTAATTTGCCTGGCTTGAAAATGCACATCCTGCAATCTCACTGTTGTGCATACAGAATTGTGATATCAATGCTGAAAATATATATTGTGCAGCCCTAACAGACTATTTGGTCAAGTATTTAAATACAGCACAAGTTTCTGAGATACCTGTCTTTTGAGTAATTCCAATCTGGGTACATTGTTTTAACAAATTTTTAAATATACATACTTTTTATTCCACTACGTTTACATGAGTAGTAGTTTGCAGTTGCTTGGCAGATTCCTAAAAAACATATCAGCATCAGACATTGTGATGTATTTTTACAGAATAATCAGCATAATAAATGCTTGGGTTTTTAATTTAAATTTAGCTTCATGCAGGAGATTAAGTAGTAATGGAACAATTCCACATCACAATACTACTCCTTTTACTCACACGACGCACGTGATTTATTTTTCCATCATTGTTTATAACAGATCACAATTTACAAAGACTTATTTACTTAGTGTACTACTTCTGAACCAGGAGGAGAAACTCAATACCGTGACTCAAAGTTTTAAAGTTTGTAAAGTGCAAAATGAATGCGCTTGAGGAGTGTACTGGTCCAAATAGTGGCCGATAATTCAGGTCGCCTTTCATCACCAGTACAGACACGTTTATCTAATGAGTGTCTGTCTGATGCACACGGCAGAAAATGGCTTTAGATTATAATTACCAATGCTCTCTGTCAGTGGGTTTCACGAAGCCGACCGCGTCCAACGGGTCACTAAATTTCTTTCTAACACATGTAAACGACCCGGTAACTTCAGCCTGCAGCTAGCTGTTGATAAAAGCTACAGACTGACGATGTAGGCGTTATCAATTGCTAGGCCAGATAGCTAGCTACCGTGACAGGCCACACGAACTTAACCTTAACTATGTCGGCTCATATACCTATCTTTTTAGTTAATAACAGCCCTGGGTATTATTTCTCAAAATCAGTTACCAAATGCGATGGGTGGTAATAAAGACAAACTGCTTGCCTGCACAGAAGAGAGTCAAGCCTGGTCTCTGCGTAGCCATGCACTGACCCCTGCTCAACTAGCTAGCACTGGCTAGCTAGCTAAGATATGCTCTGTTGAGCACTTTTTACAAGCGTGCATTAGTCTGGGACCTGAGTTTTGAATGTGGACCTGGCTCTCCCTTCTTTTCAGATCAGTTGGCAGTACTGGGGCACTCAATATCCAAAGCACAAAGCGACACGAAAAACGTGTCGCTCACCCAGCAGATACTTCAAGTACTGTAGGAAGTTTGGGCATCAGTTCAGCAAACGTTACTTTAGCAGTGGCACTTTGCCCGCATTCTGCCTTTGCAGGTTTCAGTGTGACAAATACTACATTACAAGCAACCTAATCTTGTGTTTGTTTTCATTCCATAAAGTGCGTGGATTTTGAATGTATCTAAACCTTCTTAAAGTATACCCCTAAATTATGTCCCGTCTGCGATAGGTTAATGGAACTATATTCTTTAGGTTGAAATAAAATAATATACTGAGATTTTAAACCAGTTTTGAACAGTTTGCAAACAAACACTGCACAAAGTGGAGTGATAATGTTAACAATCGAATTTCTCTATGGGGATTAATAAAGTCTCTATCTATCTAACAACTCAAGCATACAAACAGCACATGAACGCCGCATCCAGTCTTCGTATTAACCACGGCTATTTACCTCATCAGAAGTGGACGCATAACAGCGCCTTGTTTGTGCCATAGATGCTTTTGTGCTCAATGGCGTCCTCTGCTGGAGATCAGGGTTACAAGAAACACTGTGAATACATCATTGAGGAAAAGGGCTTGGATTATCAGGAACTGAGAATACCAAAATTATAAAAAATAGTCCAGGATTCTCAAAATCTAAATTAGAAGTATAAACAAATAACTACTTAAATACAGGGAAACACACTTATCAGTTAGGGAGCGTTCATTTAAAAAGTCCTTTGGGGCCACAAAATCAAACTAATGTCCAGCAAATTATTTGATTTTGTCACAAATTAAGAGGCAAAAATGGCAGTTTTTGCAAACTGATTTACTGTGTGTCTACTGTTAATTCTAATTATCTTAATAGGATTCTATTATAACTTACTTTACTATCACACTTTTGTTATATTCTATCTCATTTACTGCCCTCGGCAGACAAAATAAACTACAAATGATATCAAGTTGAAAGTTCAATATGTCCATTTATAACAACAAACGTTTTGTTGATCTTGTAATATGCTGCATTGACCCATTGACACACACATAAGGCGAGTTTGAAAATATAGTTTAATTCG
Source organism: Chaunax sp. Z400 (assembly GCA_037577475.1). Classification (NCBI taxonomy): domain Eukaryota; kingdom Metazoa; phylum Chordata; class Actinopteri; order Lophiiformes; family Chaunacidae; genus Chaunax; species Chaunax sp. Z400. Next base: position 16,648,839 of record CM075190.1, read on the forward strand.
ACATAAATTGTATTCTTAAAGATTGACAAAGTTGGAAAGAACACACAAGGTAATGTGGCAAATTCCCATGGCCTCACAACACATCCTGGTCATACTAAAAACAGTTTAAAAAAAAAAGGAAACCTATTATACAGTTCTTGGTGATCCCACCAAATATAGTAAACCATGAACCATGAACATACATTCAAATGATTTAATAATTTAATTAATAATTAATTATTACCAACAGACATCCTTTGGAAGCCCAGAACTGGGCAGTTGACCGGGAAAAGAACTCAATTTGAATTGTTTGTCTTCATTGTCACCATTCATTGAACACATCTTGATCTTTGAAAGCAGTCTGGAGAAAGCCAGGACGTATTACATTCCTGTGCCACAAACCGAAACAAGCAGATGTTATTAACAAAAACTGCTATCTTTAAGCGCTTGGTCCATAATAATACATAACATATAATGATGTGACACACAAACTGGATGTAACTCTCTAGTTTTATCAAGTCTTTATAGGGACTGACGAGGTGACTTGATAAATCATCTCAGCAGGTTTATCTGGTTCGCTTTCAACGATGTAACAATCATCTTCCATATCCACTCCTGTGTTGTGATTCACAGGAACGCCTTTGTCCAGATCGATGGCCATGACTTGGCTTTTCTTTATGTCTCCAGAGGCTGAAATCTCAAGCTTTTGTTCACCATTCATCTGAGCAGGATTTGGGCTTGCCACTGGTGTTACCCTCTTTAGTTTATAGTGCTGTTTGCCACCATGTGTGTGCCGTGCCATAAATTCCTGTGCTTTGATACACTTGTGTCTCTGAAGCAGCTGAGCTGTTTCAAATGGAATACGACAGACTCGACATGTGAACCCATTTGATGGAAAGGATGTCTTTGTTGGTTCGCTCCATACACTTGATGCAGAGTTTAAGGGTGTCTTCAACTGCCTGGAGGGAGTAACAGGAAGCCTGCTACCATTTCTATTAGATACAAATGGATTTGGACTCTGGCGCGTTGGTGGAAGAGAGACAGTGACACAAGGCTTGGATGCACTGGGATTCTGACTCTTCAGCTGCAAGGATGAGGTGACATTAAGTCTTTCTTTGTTTTGATTGTATGTTTTGATATTTAGATTTTTTACCTGCAGGGTGGAAGTGACATGAGGTGCCTGACTGTCTTTACTAGCTGCACTGAGATTCTGGCTTTTCAGCTCTAGAGACGAAGTGGCCTGAGGCCCCCCAGCGCTCTGATTCCGACCCCCACCTGTATAAGCTTGATTTAGCTTTAGTGGTCTTGCAGTGATGATTCTGAATTTAGTAGCACTGCTTGGTGAGTTACAAACATGGAAGCGAGGCACTAACTTCTTGCTGGAGAGCAGCAGCCCGCATCCTATGCAGCCAGAAACTTTATCAGTGACATGAGTGGTGTGGTGGGATATAAGTGAGATCTTTGTTATGAAACCCTGCCCACATTTACCACAAGTGTATGGCTTTTCTCTGTTAAATTTGCGCACTGTTTGCAACAATACAACTGGCTGGTATAGTGTCCAAAGATCCACTGTTGGTGCACCGACATCTGCAAAAATATTCTTCATCTCTGTCACTGACGAGGCTATAGAATTTGGGAGAAAAGATGCTTGAGATAGAGGGGGATTCCACTCAGGCACTTGTGAAATCTGTGCAGACTGCTTGGGAACATGTGGCATACTGGGAACTTGTAGTATACTGGGAACTTGTAGTATACTGGGAACTTGTAGTATACTGGGAACTTGTAGTATACTGGGAACTTGTGGTATACTGGGAACTTGTGGTATACTGGGAACTTGTGGTATACTGGGAACTTGTGGCATACTGGGAACTTGGAGCGTCTGCTTCACTGGCAAAGAAACTGATGGCACATTGGCCAATTTAGGCGCCTTCCAGACAACCTCACCAGTCTGAAGTCTTTTCAGCTGCTCCTCCTCTTCTTTGCGCTTCTCCATTCTGCGTTTCTTTATTGTTACATGATCGAGCACTTGGTGCCCTGGTTCATGCGTTGTGCTGTGTTCCAACATGTCTTTGTATTCGGTAAACTCAGTTCCACATGAACAGATGAAAGTTGAAGCCGAACACACATGTTCCTCCAGGCATTTCCGACTCGAAAAGATCTGTTCACAGCTGAAGCAAAATCGACCAGCATTCATCAAGTCTCTGCCTAGGCCATCTTCCATAATATTTTCCAGTTTGTGGCCCCCACTCTCCATGATCAGGCTTATTGATGTGTTCACTGATGATGTGGAGGACGGTTCAGAAACTGTCCTGCTGGAGACAGGTGATTGAATCAATGCAATCATAAAAATAATACAACTGACATACTCAATTCAGTGATACGTCATTGTTTCATATGGTGATTGGTGCTATCTGACTAAGCTAACTAGGTAGGCTAACAACTACATACATGGAGCGAAGAAACCCTCATGTCTCGAAATCACCTACAGCTTCATTTGAACTATTGAAGTTATTTATTCGAACCTGAAAGCAACTCGAAACTTCTGAGAGCTCACCTGAGATGTGCCAATGCACACTTTTCCAGATTATTTCTTAATTTACCATACACCTCATTGGTTGTGAAATACATTGCGCAGCCAGCCATCCAAATAATGTCATATTCACTATATTATTTTGCCACACAACTTAATATGAGGAAAACATGTTGGGTTAGTCGCGGCTTACGATGGATATTATTTTGTTGAACGCGCGCTTGAATTGCTACAATCCTACCATTCTAATGCTAGTCTTAACTAGCTAGCTCATGAACAATAATGTTGGCTTACCTTCAGTGAAAAATCAAAGTCAGATTACCGCCGTGTCAATATTCTGGTAAACGCTTGCAGTTAAGCGCTAACCGTTCCTCGATTGTATTTTTGTGTTTTAAACGAATAAGGATCAGTTAGCCTATTAGCCACAACGAAAAACCGAAGCCGTGACCCTCCATCTTCTTCTACGGATGCTGCGCCTGACGGCCAAACGTCCAGACTTTGCGTCATTTTGCTGACACCTATCGACTGGATGATCTGATTCACCTTTGGCGTCATTGCGGTCTTTGTTAGGGCTTTTTAGTCTCAGTTAAACAAAAACAAAAATTAATAGCTCGTGCAGTTGCGTGATTCTGTGCACCTCGCGCTATGAATGACTTCATTTTCTCTTTATTTTTATGTTCTTGACTGGAAATAAAAAAACAACAACAATCTGAACTATCTTCTGATAAGGAGTGTGAATGTAAAAAGCTTCAGGACAAATGAGTAAGTGGATCTTGAGCATTTTGGCACCATAGGGTACAGGAAAACATATTGCATTTTGAGAGCAAACAGGATTATTACTGCGCAACTGATGAAAACCATCAATCGTGCAGGTCTACTCCACCACGGAGTCCATACTCAACTCCTCCATCACCATCTGGTACATTGCTGTCACTGCCAAGTGCAAGGGCTGGCTGAAGTGCCCCTCTGGTGAAATACTGATGGGCTGCGATCTGCCATCCTTCCAGGATCTGCACGCCTTCAGAGCCCTGAGGGGAGCAGGAAAGATAATGGCCGACTTCTCCCATATCAGAGAGCCCGTTCTAAAACACCCTCTCTGGCTGTGGACTACTAGGACCAAATTCTCACACCACAAGAACAGCATCCTCCTGACTGCAGCTGACCTCATTAACGAAGCCTGAGACTGCCTCTTATCCCACCCCATGGACACTGATGTAAAACCTACAAATATCAGTGTGTTGCAACAATACGCATTCTTTGCAGACTCCTTGGTCATTATTTTGCATATTTCACCTTCTAAATTAATTAATTGTTGCACATAACAATAAAGTCCTTGTGTGAAAAAAGATTTTAGGCCAACCCCCCCAAAAAAAAACAGATTTGGATTTCTTTCATTGTCAAAAATGGTCATACAAAATTAAACAAACATAAAAGGGTTGTGTGTATTGAATTTTAAATGAAAACTCACAAGTGATAGAAGTATTTGTTGAATCAATTTACCATCAGCCTACTGAATGAATAGTAAAGAACTATGCTTTTTAAGTCATATGGATGCATTTGCGTTAAAGTTCACCCAGAGTAGATGTAAATCAATCAATACATCTATGCTTATACTCAGTGACTGTCCACTAAATTTTCTATGCTCAACATAATTGTAATACTCTTACCCCTTATGACAGTACATTAAGTTTTTTCAATTAGTGTTTACAATTTAGCTACTTTGTATTTGCATCCCATTCCAGACATTTTGATTTAACGTATGACTAAAACATACTCAATTTAGTTGAAAAGAAGTATTTTATGTACGAGTACACAAAAAAAAAACATTTAGGAAAACACCTTTTTCTTTTTACGCTTTACATGCTTGACTCAAAGGAATTTAGAGTTTGGACTATTAATGGTTTTCCAAATTGGATATTTCCTTGTCTGTCAAGACTCTGGGTGAGGCATTTCTATCAAATAAAAATGCATCTCTCACAAAGCATGGTTACAGATTACCTGGATAATTTTGTTAAATTACAGCAGGTCATGAAACATGGTTAGATCCTATGCTTTTTCGAACTGCAACTACAGTTATACAATTAAATTTGGAGGACACAAGTCTAAAATAAATTATTACATTGTTAGATTTATAAGTTTGTCATATTAAAACAAGCTCCTTACACAAGGTTTATATAACAGCTTCTTGCGTTTATCTAGCTCTTTTTACCAATGCCTTACACAAAATTACAAGTATATTTCACATACTGGTATGTTTATTGACACCAGGAACAACACAGTACATCACAACAACCTTTGTGATAAAAGTTTGATTACCAAATATTTAGAAACATTTACCGCCTAATGATATGTAATCAAGGGATTATTTTCATAAAACTAAACTGTACATTTTTAGATTCTTACTTTTAAACAGTGGTGAGCTACTCTAACACAGAGTGTTTTACAAAATATATATAAAAAAAAACACTAAATATGGCTGTACAATGCCAAAATAACACCTGGACAGTAAAAAATAAAAATAAAAAAAAAAAGTAAATGAAAACTGCTAGCTATAAATTTGTTTTGTTCTTAAATGCATCACATCTGTCAGACATTTTTCAGAAAAACTAAAGTGCCATTAAGAAGTCAGCTGTTCTTGAACCTTTGGCTGAGTGTTTCCAGCCAAAATGCGATGAATCCTCCTGCGGTGGTTTTTGAGTGATTTAAGGTTTGGGTATGTACCCTGACAGACATCACAACGATATGTTTCAGTCTGTTTGTGTGTAAGCAGGTGTTTCTGCAGGCCGTCCACAGTGCCAAACCAGCGAAGACAAACAGGGCAACGCACAGGCTTGATGGCAGGCTTGCAAGCCCCACTCCTCTGGTGAAATAGAAGACTTATTGTGTTTGGGAAGTCAGAGTTGCAATGGGAACAGTGATAAGTTTTGGGTGGGTTTGTGGGTGGATTTGTAGCCCGTACACCTTTGCATCGATTCCAGGATATGTGCCTTTTAAGCGAACAGCGAGAGGCAAAAGTGTTGCCACATCGTGTGCATACAATCCGTTGCTTCTTTTTTGTTTGATTTGGAAGCTGATCTGCTTTGACAGTTAGCTTCTGTGGAGGCTGATGCACCGACTGAGATGGCTGCTGCTCAAATCGAAGTAACAGAGGTTGTGATCGTGGCGGTTGTATTCCCTTCAGTAGTTGATGCCGAGGATGCATATGGATCTGCAGATGAACTTCATAGTCTGCCCAGGAATTAACAGTCTCTCCGCAGGTGGGACATGTGTAGGATTCCTGTGCATGCTTCTGTAGATGCTCCAGGAGAAGACTTGGAGATGTAAATCCGGCTCCACACTCACACGTCACCCGCCTTGGAAGTACAGAGGGTAGTGACATGATGCCCCAGTTGCCTCCATCATTCTCCTGGGTTTGAGAGTCTGTTGCACTGCCTGACACACTCTGCTGTGCAGTCTCTCTATTCAAATTGGCCATTGTTTGTCGCAACTGACACTTGTTTCTGTGAACCACCATGTTATCTTTGCGATTAAAGGTCTTTCCACAGACAAAACAAGGAAACATAGAGGCATTTAGTGTATTGGCACCTTGACTACCACCCTGTGCTACAGTCCCAAGTCCACGAGGCCTAAACCCACACAGCCGTAGATGGCGCCTCAAAGTACATGGCCGACTGTAGGTTTTCTGACACCTGTTACATGGGTAACGTTTCACACCATCTCTGACAAAATAGCGCAAGCCAGCGGGCACAGTCTCATCATTTTTGAGTGACACAGGTTTGCTCACCTCTACTCCATTATCAGTTTTGTCTATAGAGCGAAGTACTTCCATTTCATCATCCAGGGGCATTGTCCACTGCCCTTCATTACTGTCTTGATTATCAACTGCTGCTGCATCCCAGGTACTATTTTGTTTTCCTTGCTGGGGTGAAGCCCCACACATTGAGGAATCCTTGTGCTGCTCCATCATGGACAATTTGGAGCTGAATGGTGAGAAGTTTTGTGCTGGATGCGTCCAGGCCAGCTGTGAAGGGGCAGATTGCTCTGATTCGAGAGAAATTATCTCTTTCTTGATATGACTAGCAACTTCAGTGCCCACTGCAACACTCCTGGAGCCTTGAGATACAGCTTTAACCTCTGCATCTGTTTTGGCTTTACTATTCGATCTCATTAATAGCATTTTCTGAATGGAGAAATTGGCCCTCTGAGGGATGGCCGCCCCAGGGCCCTGGCACCTGTGGTTTTTGAGGTTCCACCTCCGTGCATAGCTGTGTTTGCACAATGGACAAAAGAAAACTTTTCTTGCATTGTTTAGACTATGGAATGGCACTAGCTTTTGGGCGATTGGTAACTTGTTTTTTAAAGGCCTTGACAACTGTATTGCTCCAGGAGTGCACACATGATTGTCAGGCAAAGGCAGCCGTCCAATAATCAGCTGTTTGCAACGACGGCAACATTTAATCCTCTCCTTTTTGTGCAAGAAATGATGCTCTGTCAGTCTGTCCACATTTTGAAAAACCCTACGACAGCGACAACATTGATATCTCCCATATGTGCCATTAATGTTAGGATCCTTGAGTTTCTGACGGGTTTCAAGAACTACAACAGGTGAGAAAGTCTTAGTCAGAGAGACAATCTTCTTTCTACTAGACTCCAGAACTCTGCTGATGGATGGAGCTTTTGTCTTTGTATTTGGTGTTGTAAGCAGCCGCCTCAACTGTGCAACAGAGAGATCGTTGTTACGGGACACCTCAGCACTTGCTCTTGGTGTTATATCAACAGGGAGAACTTCTTGTTTGGTGGTAACAGTATCATTGTTTTGATTCTGAGACAGAGGAGCTTTAAAGCGCTTCATGTATGCTGATGCCAGCAACTTCATTAGATGGTTTTTCCTTGGAAGATTCTCACCATTTTCACGGCTGAGAACTGATTTGGTTTCATCTTGGAAATGCATGTCCTCAGTCTCAGATATTTCCCCTGCTGTGGTTGACATGTTCTCAAGTTGTTTCACATCGTCTTCTTGAGGGCGTGGAGACTGGCCTTGAGGAGTAGTTACTATGGCAACACCAGCCTCCAGGCTCACATCTGCTTTATGGTCTGTTAATGTCGGTAGTTCAACAGCTGGGGACCTTGAAGTAGAAGGGCGACTAAGGACCAATCCTGGCTGGGTGGGAAAAGCTTCACGTGTTCCTAAGAGAGCACTATTATTATCCAGAGTAGGCAGTAGTTGAGAGACATGTGAGCGCTTATGCTCCAACATTAGACTGAAGTCCTGAAATTCCTCTCCACAATCACAAATATAAAAAGAAGGTGAAGGGCTCTGAGGCAAGAGTGTCGGTGCAGTGGGGTGTTCACCGGATGCATCCATGTTTGAAAACAGTGTTTCATGTGGGCTGTTAGACTGTGGAGGGGCAGAGATCTTGGCTAGTGCACCAGCATGGGTTGCCTGGTGTACCAGCAAGGAGGCCAATCCAGTGAAGGTGGCTGAACATGCCACGCAACGATACACTTTGGAGGATGAAGCGCCTCCCTGAAACCCAAGCATCATGGAAGCCACTCATACAAGGCAGTTGTTGTGGTCATGCAAGGACGTTTCCTGTAAATAAAACACAACAAATGCAAAATGATGTCACCAAGTGAAAATGGACAAACAATTTTCACACATTCTCAACAGAAATGCATTTTTCGACCTTATATGCTTGACTAATTTGAAAAGCATAGCTGTATATACCAAAAGACTTTCTCCATTCATTTCACTTTTAAATGTGGGTACTCATTTTAAATATGGTGTCATAAAACAAAGGAATTCAAGCATTAGAAAACTAGAGTCATGGATAGAGTAGAAGCAGATGATAGTAACTAACTTACATTACACTTAGAACGGCATAAGAGGACAAGATCTGTTCTAGTCAGTGTTGTGTTCAGTTTGTCAATTGCAGTGTTTCCCCTACCATTCATTTGGAGGGGTGTATACACACACACACACACACACCATTTTGAAAGATGTCATCCACCCACGCCACCCTACCAAATAATCTTAGAGGAAACACTGTTAAGCGAAAGCTATACATACATAGAAAAATCTCTAAATCTCTCCTGGAGGTGTCCTAGGGAAGATCTCTGTTGGCCCCAAACACATTTTCTATCATCCCTAGAATGATGTAACAGCCATCGGCCTCGAACCCTGCTTTTGATTGATTGAGATTGAGTGTGATCTCTGTCACCTGTCACGACATGGTGAAAAGGTATGTTCGATTTGATCAAATGTATCGAACCACACTGACACAGAGTTAACTGCATCACCACAAAATCACCCAGATTTTACACCCAATGTCTATTGTTCTTTGCTCTAGTATTATTTGCAAAACAGCCCCACAACAGTACTTTACTCCCCTTCCCAGTGTCTAAAGAACGTGTCCTTACACGAGTACATTTGTTTCTTCTGCGGTTTTAACATTTTAGTTTACTCCCATATTCCTGCATTTACTTTCTTTTAACAAATCCTCAACATTTCTGATGGACAATAACATTTTTTACGTTAAGATCCATCGAATTCTACTTTACATTAAAACCCATCCACTGACTAGGCAATAGGAGAGCTCTATTGTGAAGTAGCAAGAATGTACCCAAGACAGACATGGTTTTCTGCAGCTGATCAGTTTGCTGATCAATTCTAAATACATTAAGGTTGAATAAAAGGAAGAACAGCTACATTAAACTGGGTAGAGCTGGTTTGATATGTTTCTTTCCATTCTGGGTAAAATTCAAATCTGTTATGAAGCTATGTCCCACTGGTAAAATATCAGGTGTATTAAATAAGTCAAAGTAAACAAATACAAGACCCAGAATCCCCAATCAAATCCAAATAATACAAAAAGTTAAATTAATATACATAGGGATATGATTATTCAATTAGAATCTTAATGCCTATTTAAATAGGAAGGTAAAACATTAGAGGAATTAGTGATACATTTGTGTTTTGCTCAGCTCACTTCTCTGACCATTTTTTCCCATCACTTCAACATGCTCCTTAATTAGCATTAACCTGCAGAAGAATGTCAATGATCTGATGCACAGATTTATCATGTACCACTGGGACTGGGCGATGACTTCAAATCAATTGCGATTATTTCAATGTGATTAATGAATGGTTATTTAATTTAAATGCTTTTTCAAACACTGCCTAAAAAATTCTGAACTACTAAAGCTGGGATATTTTTTCCTTTTGCTCTGCGTCATCTTTACTGAAACAAAACGTGCCCAAATGACAGACACAGCACTGTTTTTAGGTACAAGCTCCTCTGGTTGAGAACTATTTGTTGACTTGGTGTTAACACTCATGTCATCCATGCCGCTTTGAATGCACCTTGGCTTTGAATGAACATGTTAGTTTGACAGGGCGGAAGAATGTGACTGACCATGACATTTTTAAATTTTTTTAAGGACAGTTCATGCGTGCACACATTGGGTAAAGTATAAATCTAATTAACAGACACGAGCAAGATTTATTTGGTGAGTGATTCTAGGTGTCAGTTTCAAAACATTTTTGTTTAACTGCCCAGCACTATATAGCGGTGTATAAATTGTAAATATTTAAAAAGTATTTTCACAATTCATTATAAACTACTGCAGATTATTTACAGTATTATATACCAAGTTGAGAAACATTTTCACTATTTCTAATCTGATTAGAAGTTCTGCCCTTCTTGAAGGTGTCAGTCACTCTGGGGCTTGTTTGAACCCTCTAATATTCAGGACACATATTTAAAATAAGACCACAGCATCAACTTGAATCCTGAGCTTCACATGATGAGGAAAGCATTTTTTTGCAACTTGTGATACCTGACTGAGAAAATGACAACAAGCTTAACCACAAACAAGTAAGCGACCAAATATAGTGACCATAAACACAAACCATTGGTAAGAGAGGAAAAAACCGAATACACAGATTTCAGCACATGCTAACTTAGCATGCTAAAGCTTGTCACATTACTAACAAACAGGGATGTTGTTTTGGTAACGGTGCACTCTTCTCTTAGACATACAATATCGTTTAAAGAAAATCCTATCTTTTCACATGAGCACTGTTAATTTGTTGCATTTGCTAGCTTGGTATCTGACCCCATAGATATGTTACCCTACCATTAATAAAACCAAGGGTGTCCGTTTGTTCAGATATCTCAGTAGGTTCGCTAGTGAAAGCTAACCAGAGGAGGTGGCCACGTTCCTGAAGAAGGCCGATGAAAGCGACAACATTAGCGGGCTAGCGACCATGACCTGGGGTGCAGCTTCTGCACAATAACAACCGTTTTAGCTTTATGTACTCACCTATCATAAGGACGTGTTGTTCCTCGAAGAGGAGGCACAGTGGTGCCAGAAGGAATATTAGCTAGGCAGACATCTGCCCAAGCAGATGATATGGACTCTCATGAGAAACGTCGTTGCTCTTGTCAGCTCTATGTTGGACTACTGTGATGCTATGGTGGGAGGAACGGCCAGCTCTGAGCGGAGAGAGCTGCAGCTGCAGCAGGCGCGGGACGGAAACGCGGTAGTTGAGCACAACGCATGCGCACTCGAGTCCCCATGGAAACGTGTTGGGCTGTGTCTGTGCGCCATGGCGATTTGGCGCAGCTGCCATACTTTTGCAGGATACGATTCGTTTTCACCGTATCCAAATCCTTAACACGTTAGCTCAGGGCTATGTGAGTTTCGATGGATGCTAAAAATGCAAAACCTGAATTTCTTTTTAAGTGTATGCACCAGGTGCTGAGAGGATACAACCATACAACCACTCCTCTTTTTGCTAAAAAAAAATATGATATTAATATTATATCAACACTGAATGGTTCCAACCTAGCTGTGACCACGAATAGTGGAAGTTAGCAGGCTTTGCCCTTTTCCATACACATACTGATTTGGCTTGATTTGTGTGTGTGTGTGTGTGTGTAGAGGACCGTGTTGTACACCGTATCAAACTCAAATCAAAATCCAAAATCAGACTTATAAAAACTGAAAGACAGGCAGAAAATTGGTTAAGTGGGAAGCGAAGGGTGACAGGGAAGACAGGGAAGTGCCAATATGGTGACCATGAAAACCTTCACAGTCATTTAAGCATCTATTTATAATATATAAAAACATATCAATAAACTTTTTCCACATGCACAATTATACACAGTAAAATAAGACAATCTTGTAGAATGGCTTACATAAAATACAGTAAAATTAACAATGGAAAAATGCAGGGGTGTTCCTTGACAGAAACTCTACTGGGGCACAGGTCCGCATTACTAAAATAACCCTGTTTTCTTGAATACCTGCTGTGTGTTTGAAATGTGCAATACCATGCACTATACAGTATGAACTACCTTTCTTAGCCCACTATAAGTCCTGGTAAAGTTTTTTTTTTAAAAGAATGTGGAGATATTAATCTTTATGAAAATAGTTAAACATATAATATTGAACATTCTCAACATGTTTTAATTGCATAAAAGTCATATCCTGCAAATATAATAATAAAGGCTGACTCAAGTAAACAAATTATTGCAAATATGTATTCTTTGTATTTGTGAGCATGAAATAATTTGACATAATGCTTTTGACATTGTGGATTACAATTTCCCATTATTATTGATCCAACTTAATCCACTGGCAAGTACCGTATAGGCACTTGTTAAAATCAAACATGAGATTTTATTGAGGCACAAAAGATCAATCCTGGGGCAAGTGCACAAGTAAAATGGCAACGACCCTGGAACAATTGATTGATATAATCAGTAATGGTTTTCAATGATGAGTGTGCATTTCAGAAAAATTTAACATGGAAGTGCAAATGAAAACCCTACTATCACATCACTCTAACCTTTTGATTTCATTTAAAATATACTCAAAAGAACACGTTTATCAGGTGACAATATTTTTACAGTCCTTCAATTTTATGAATTTAGCTCAATGTAATAAAAATCATTACAATACAAAATAAAATACAATAGAATTTTAATTTTTCAATACATTTTGGCTAGTGTAAACTAAACTTTCCTATCAAACAATTGCTAGGATAAGTGGGGTTGGTTAGTTAGTCATATTTTCATTACGAGGTACTGGCTCAACTCAACTGGAATGTCCCTCTGTCCTGGTACCTCTGAGCCCCTTGAGGATCTGGGGCACTTTCCCTTTTGTCTAGTTAGTGATCCTCTTTTCTCCTCTTTCCCTGGGTTAAAAAGTCTGCCATTTGATCTCTGTGTTCTCCGGTACGGAGCCTCAGCGAATTCTTTTTTATCCATGTTCCTCTGATGTCCTCACTGCGACCGTCAGTTTAGTGTAGCTGTTTGAGTATCCCTCTCATCGTTTGCTGGCTGTTTTCCTTCCTTTACAGTACCACTGATGGCCCCATCTGCAGAGTTTGTTGAGATTCAGCCACTACGCAGAAGGCAAGGTGTTTTCTTCTAGGATTTCCTGATACTTGATGGAATCCATCTTTCCAGTGCCCGAGGAAGCAAAGCAACCCAAGACCATTATCAAGCCAAGAGTCACTGTGGGTAGGGTGTTCCTTTCAGCATATGCTTCATTCTTCCTCCTCCTGACATACTGCTGATCCATAGAGCCAAAACATTAGTTTTGTTTCACCGCTCCACAGAACATCCCCAAACTTCTGTTTCTTATCTAGATAGTTTTCAGTGTACTGGAGAGAATTTTTCTTATGCTTTCAGCAGCAGTGATGTATGCTTTGGGAGTTTGGGCATGGAGAACGGTGGCCGACAGGGACAAACGCGCTGCAACTTAAGAAAACATGCAAATAGACAAAACACAAGCAAATTAAGAGAACATCTTCATCAATTGACAACACATGCACAGCATTTGGAGAACGCGTTGCAAATACTACGACACAACACATTAAGAAAATGCTGCAAATACCACAACACATTAGGTAAACGCTCTGCAAAAGCCACAACACAATGGAAGTGTTTCCAGAGGACACTTAATAGTGATGCGCACATCTGGATGCACTTGTTTTGGTCATCAAGTGTCCTCTGGAAACACTTCCATTGTGTTGTGGTATTTGCAGCTTGTTCTCCAAATACTAAGCAGTGTCCTCAAATCGATGTTTTCGTAATTTGCTTGTGTTTTGCCTTTGTGCATATGTTTTCTTAAGTTGGAACACATTTGCCCCCGTTGGCCACCATAATGGAGCCCTTATGTAAATTTAGGCCTTAACAGAAAAAAACTATGGGACTCTAGTCTATGAAGGTTGACACAACAACATATGATTTGCAAATATGTGCTCTTATGAGCGATGCTATTCAGGGGGTTGAATTATTCTGAGACTACAGTTTTAGTACAAATAGTATTTTGTGTTAAAGGTGGAAAAAAATCTGTTACATTGAGCAATTTAAACTCTTGTGTGATTAGATTTCCAGGGTCAAGGAATTGGGTGGTACTACTTGTGTTGTATTGAGGCACATTCAAGAAAAGCAATCTCATCATGTGTGTAGTGAGTGTAATGACAACACTGGATAACTCCCATGTTGATATAAAATGGAACTCGTATTACCTAAATACCTATTTCTTCTTTCAAAGGCCTGAAATTTTTAAAAAATGGCAAAGGTTTTTGTTTTGACATAGCATGGAAACAATTTTCCAATTGTTCAGGTTGTAGTGACTATGGCATTGCTAGAGATACAGTGGGGCAAAAAAGTATTTAGTCAGCCACCAATTGTGCAAGTTCTCCCACTTAAAAAGATGAGAGAGGCCTGTTATTTTCATCATAGGTATACCTCAACTATGAGAGAAAAAATGAGAAAAAAAAATCCAGAAAATAACATTGTCTGATTTTTAAAGAATTTATTTGCAAATTATGGTGGAAAATAAGTATTTGGTCAATAACAAAAGTTCATCTCAATACTTTGTTATATACCCTTTGTTTGCAATGACAGAGGTCAAACGTTTTCTGTAAGTCTTCACAAGGTTTTCACACACTGTTGCTGCTATTTTGGCCCATTCCTCCATGCAGATCTCCTCTAGAGCAGTGATGTTTTGGGGCTGTCGCTGGTCAACACGGACTTTCAACTCCCTCCAAAGATTTTCTATGGGGTTGAGATCTGGAGATTGGCTAGGCCACTCCAGGACCTTGAAATGCTTCTTACGAAGCCACTCCTTCGTTGCCCGGGTGGTGTGTTTGGGATCATTGTCATGCTGAAAGACCCAGCCACGTTTCATCTTCAATGCCCTTGCTGATGGAAAGAGGTTTTCACTCAAAATCTCACGATACATGGCCCCATTCATTCTTTCCTTTACACGGATCAGTCATCCTGGTCCCTTTGCAGAAAAACAGCCCCAAAGCATGATGTTTCCACCCCCATGCTTCACAGTAGGTATGGTGTTCTTTGGATGCAACTCAGCTTTCTTTCTCCTCCAAACACGGCAAGTTGAGTTTTTACCAAAAAGTTCTATTTTGGTTTCATCTGACCATATGACATTCTCCCAATCCTCTTCTGGATCATCCAAATGCTCTCTAGCAAACTTCAGACGGGCCTGGACATGTACTGGCTTAAGCAAGGGGACACGTCTGGCACTGCAGGATTTGAGTCCCTGGCGGCGTAGTGTGTTACTGATGGTAGCCTTTGTTACTTTGGTCCCAGCTCTCTGCAGGTCATTCACTAGGTCCCCCCGTGTGGTTCTGGGATGTTTGCTCACCGTTCTTGTGATCATTTTGACCCCACGGGGTGAGATCGTGCGTGGAGCCCCAGATCGAGGGAGATTATCAGTGGTCTTGTATGTCTTCCATTTTCTAATAATTGCTCCCACAGTTGATTTCTTCACAACAAGCTGCTTACCTATTGCAGATTCAGTCTTCCCAGCCTGGTGCAGGTCTACAATTTTGTTTCTGGTGTCCTTTGACAGCTCTTTGGTCTTGGCCATAGTGGAGTTTGGAGTGTGACTGTTTGAGGTTGTGGACAGGTGTCTTTTATACTGATAACGAGTTCAAACAGGTGCCATTAATACAGGTAACGAGTGGAGGACAGAGGAGCCTCTTGAAGAAAAAGTTACAGGTCTGTGAAAGCCAGAAATCTTGCTTGTTTGTAGGTGACCAAATACTTATTTTACTGAGGAATTTACCAATTAATTCATTAAAAATCCTACAATGTGATTTCCTGGATTCTTTCCCCCCATTCTGTCTCTCATAGTCGAAGTGTACCTATGATGAAAATTACAGGCCTCTCTCATCTTTTTAAGTGGGAGAACTTGCACAATTGGTGGCTGACTAAATACTTTTTTGCCCCACTGTATACCGTTTTCTTGTTTGGTTTATGAAGACCCAAGAGATACACCTTCACTATGTTTGTTTTGTCCAACCAACTGTGCAAATCTCAAAATTATTAAAAATACATTTATTATTAAAAGATTCAAAGGAAAAGCAGCAAATTATATTTTTGTGAAGCTGGAACCATAAAATGCTTTCACATGAAAAATTACGATTTTAATTTTATGGACAGTTGGACTTGCATTGTGTCATTGGCAGCTAATATCTTTATGTTGAATAATAAAATCGGTTCATGAAGCAGTTTTATCTTTTATCACACTCATCGGATAGGACATTTATCAGATGCCTGTCCAAAAGGCATTCTGTTGATTTATTTTTTGTATTTTCTAGTAAAAGCAAACTTATATTTTGACAAAGTAAATGTTCCAACCTCTAGAAAAGCTTATGCCTCCAAGTTGATTTTAGCTCTTCTCATATCCACACAAAATTTTTGCCCCAGTACATCACAGTGCTGGTGAACAACATAACACAAAATTTACTCCATTTTTGTTGGTGATATTAGTATTAACAAAATCATAGAAAATATCTCTTACTCAAACATCTGCAGCTGTGTGGTCTACCTTCAGTTATCATGACTCACAACCATATTTCCATCAAGTTACCTCTAATGTGGTTTGGTGGAACTTCTTAAAAACTACTTTGTTTACATTAAGTGAGGCATTTCATAGCAAGTCAACATTTTCACAGGATCCTATCTGTTAGCTGCCCCCCCCCCCCCCCCCCCCCCAGTACACACAAAAAAAACAAACTCACACAGATTTAATGATTTTCAGGTCGAATTTACTCTTTAACTGAAAGCATCAACCCAATTTTCTTAAAGTAACATTCTTGAGTTGTGTAAAGAATATTCACTTGGAACATCTTTCGAATTTCTGTACAAGACTCTTATCAATATCAAAATGCAACCCATGATAAACACAGGGAAAGGTTCAACTGAAAATTACAAAATTATCTATAGTACAGTAATTGTCATAGAAAATATCAATACCAGATTAAAATGACCAGTTTGAATCTTACATATTGTAAACAAAACACTAAAACCTATTTCAAAATAAGTTTAAAGTCAAAATGATCATGTTTGATCAAAAAATTCAGTTTTTATCCATTACATTTCATGAACAATTTATCCTTTCATGCTTTGTATGGTTTAATCACAGAATTTCACACTATGTCAACATCACAAAACTTAACACAATTCTGTCATAGATTTACACACACTGTCAAACTATGTGGCTAATTTACACTATACAGCTCAAATATTAGAAATATATACACTTTAGATAGAAACCCAGAACAAGATGCCCCCTAAGAACTGACATGAGCCAAGTGCTTTGTGAGTATGGAACAAGGACAAAAAATACTAATTGGATCTACATTAGATTATAAGTGGATGTACAAAGTCAGATGTAAGGCATGAAAGGGATTTCAAGTTACTTTAGCAAGAGTTATTCAATGGGAAAAATAAGGTAGATGGCATGTAACAACCATTACTGAGAGGACCCAGCATGAGTCAGCTGATGTTCCTCGAGCAGATGAGGAAAAGCAAAGGCTTTGTCACATTCGTTGCATTCATATACAACTTGGCCAACATGACTTTCTTGGTGCTGCTTAAGGAGAGACCACTGGCTGAATGACTTGTAGCACATATCGCAGCGGAACTCTCCAACGTCTTTTTCAGCATGAAATCTCAAATGTAAAGACAGCTCTTGTGCCGTTTTGAATTCAGTCTGGCACTGGGTACATTTGAGCTTGTTTTCTGCTAAATGAGCTGTGGTTTGAGTAGCTGATTTTTGGCGGTGCCTTCGCTCATGTTCTCTAAGGTACCGCCTCAGGGCAAATGTTTTTCCACAGAGCTCACATCTGAATGGCTTCTCATTTGGGTGTTGTTTATTTTGATGCTCCAACAGACTACTTTTTGAGGAGAACTGCATTGAGCAAACAGGGCAAAAGTAAAAGTCCTCTCCTGTAACATCAACATCCTCCTCCTCTCCTGGTGCTTGATGGGTTGGAGATGTCTTTGATAATGGATTTGAGTAATCTTTCACCATTACTGCGAGTTGTTGACGGAAACAGTTGTGCTGGCGGAAGGTGTTACTTCCCAAAAAGCTCTGACCACACTTTGTGCATTCATATTGGGTAGCTGATGTCAAATGATGGCGCTCATGTTCTTCAAGCTTACTTTCAGAGAGAAATGTCATTTTACAAATTTTGCATTGAAATGAACTGTCAGGATGTGTAGGGAAATGCTTAATCAATTCAGTGGCATTATCAAAACTCTGATGGCAAACTGGACATGTGAAACTATATGAAGGATCCCCATCTTCAGTCTCACATTTAATTTCTACTGTAGTATAAACATGGCTCTTAAGATGGCTGAGGAAGTGCTTTGAGGAAGAAAAGCTATTGTTGCATTGATTACATGGATATTTACCCCCAGACGACAGTTGATGGGTAGTCCTGTGCTTTTTTAGGTGAGATGCATGCAGAAAATGCTTATCACAGTCCGAACATGAGTATGGTCGCTCTTTGGCTTCCAAGCAACCATGCTCCGAGAGCTCTTCTGGGTCTCTGAAACGCTCACTGCAAACACCGCAGCGATATTTAAGTTCTTTGTTAAATGCTGATGAGACTTCAGAGAGTGAATCAGACTCTTTATGTTCCTCCTTTGAAACTGAATGAGAGTGACGGTTACCCGATTTAGAGTGGCATTTCCGATGTTCAGCTCTACTGCTCTTAGAGACAAATACACGATTGCATATGTCACATGGGAAGTTTTCTTCACGATGGGTGGACATATGTTCTGCTAACTGTGAGGGTCCTGTGAAACTGAAATCACACTTGGTACAACGGTATGGGCGGCTCTTTCCATGAGTATGTTTATGTTTACGAAGAGCAAAGAGAGAGACAAAACCCCTGCCACATGCCTGACACTGAAATTCAGATTTGTGCATTCGTTGATGCTGCTGCAGCTGAGATGCTTGGAAAAAACATCTACCACATTCTGCACACTCATGTGGTTTTTCGCCCAGGTGGCACCGTTGATGATCCTCAAGACTTTCTGATGTTGTGAATGTTTTGCCACACACATGGCATGGGAAGTATGGTGCAGAGTCTGAGTCACTGTCCTCACTGTCCTCGTAACTTTCAGTTGTACTGGCTTGACTGCTGGATTGTTTTTCAGCAATCCTCTTTTCCTGTACAGTGCCACAATCTTTCTGCTCTTGTTGATGCCATTTTTTATAGTGTCTTGCCAGTGATTTTTTAACTGAATAGGCCTTGTTACAGAAACGACAAGTGAAGACATCATCTGGATGTTCTTCACTGTAATGATTACATAAGGAAGGTCTTGTCCAAAATCTTTCATTGCACAGTTTGCAAGGAAAAGGTTTATGTAGGTCATGACATACTGTGTGAGCTTCAAGATCAGATGAGTTGTAAAACATTTCAGGACAATCAGGGCAAGAGTATTTCTTATTAATGCCATGTATCCTCATGTGTTTTTCAAGAAATCCTTGACTAGAGAACACCCGCCCACACTTGGAACATGTAGTGCGTTTTTTCTCTTGTTCCTCTCTTCCATGGTCTTCAAGGTGACTAATGAGCATCAAGCCATCTGTAAAGCTCTGATCACACTCTGAACACTGGTACTGCACAGCTTTCTCTTTGCTTGAGCTGCCTTGCACCTCATTTTCTTCTGAATTTTGCGGGGATTCACTCAAGTCCTCTTTGCAGGAGAAGTTGGTCTGCAAAATCCCTGTGCCAATTGTTTTGGAGCCTTCATCAAACACAAGGACAGAGTCATTCAGAGCAAAATCAATCTCTGCTTTCAAAGGGACTTCAAACTTCAGAGTTGAATTCCTCTCTAAATTATTTTCAGATCTACATTTCCTGTAGTGATTACGGTGAAGCAATTTATTCCAGAAGCCTTTTTTGCATGTTTTACAGTTAAAAGGAGTCTCCTTTGTGTGTACACGCTGATGACCAGTAAGTCCAGCTTTATTTACAAATGACATGTTGCATTCTGAGCAGGAAAATGATTTGGAGACCTCTCCATCAAGAGCTGTATCTAGTTTACAGATTAAATTAGCACTATCACTTGGCTGTTCATCACAACTCTTATCCAAAGGCTCTTCTTTGATGTTTGGTATATTTGACAGATGGTGTTGCAGGGGAACAGTAGACACTGGTGGAACCATTGTTTCCATCTTATGTTCATTTAAAAAATGCTCTTGGAGCTGTGAAAAAAGCAAAAAACGGGAACTACAGTATGCACAAGAAAAGCCTTTTGGTGGACCTTTAGATGATGATTGTTGGCTTTGGTCAACTGTTGACTTTGATGAGCTTGATGTTGAAGTACAACTTTTTTTGTGACTTTCAAGCTTGACTTGTGGGAAAAATCCTCCACATCTGTCACAGAGCACTTTTTGCCGGGTTTTTTTGGTGCATTTTGGGAGGTGACGCAGCACATAATCCTTCCTAATAAATCTCTCATCACAATAATCACAAGCAAATGGTCTCTCTCCTGTGTGTAGCCGGGTGTGCACACGTAACTGATAGCCGTTTCCAAAAGCACGGGGGCAATAACTACACATGTATTTGTACTTTTTGCTAAAGTGAGGCTGGATCCTTTGAAGAATTTTATTTCTTACCCCATCAAGAGGTTTTGTCACATCTTCTGTTGGTGGAATTTTACCCACTTGTAATGGAGCATTTGTTTCGTTGGTAAGCTTCCGGCACCTTTTTACCTTCCTATGGTGCTTCAGAGATTTTTCATGAGAAAATGACGAACCACAGCCTGCACACTTGAATAATTTTGTTCCATGGAACAGAGTGTTATGTCGGGAAAGTTTAGCCTGAGTTGGGAAGCTCCTTGAACATACTGCACACTCAAATGTCTCCTGCTTTTCGCTCAAAGGCTCAAGGTTGAACTTATTTTGCCATCCTTTGCCCACATCATCTAAACTGATTTTGGGAATACAGACTTCCAATCGTGATCTTCTTTCTTTGCAACGAATCTGATGTACTTTCAGATGATCATACCTTGAAAAGCAGTTGTCACAGGCTTTGCAGCGATACGGCTTCACTTCATTATGTGTCAAGATGTGACGTCTCAGGTTTCGTGGTTTCATGAAAGTCTTTGTGCAGAATCTGCACTTGTAATCAGCTTCAGGTGCCTGGAGCTTTTGTGCTACCACTGTTAGAGTAGGCATATTTGACAATTGTTTTGCTGCATCACTATTGACTTTTGACTGCCCCTCTTTGTTAACATTATTACAGGAAGCTTCATGTTGCATGCAAGTTGTCTGACTTGCAAATCTCTGGCCACAGTGTGCACATGGATAGGGTTGCACACCGGTATGTGAAACAACATGTCTCAAAAGTAATGATCTGTACCTGAATCTCTGTGTACAGTGAGGACATTTCCACTGAAGAATCTTTGTTGAACTGGACTGTAGCGCCATTTTATGGACATTCTGCCTTGTCTGAGAAGGGCTTTGACTGTTATCACCATTAGGAGATGATAAGCCACTATTGAACTCTGTCCCAACACAGTTCTTTTGATGAGCTCTTAATTTGGTCATTCCATAGTACTGCCCACATGTTGAGCATCGAAGCAGAGACTTGTTCGTGTGGCCACGGTGATGATTTTTCAGGCGGATTTTCTTACAAAACATACGAGGACAGTAGGAACACTGGTGTGACCCCTTTGTCTTAGGTTTCACGTCAGACTCTATTGTGACAGGATGTCTGGTTTGAGCGGGCAAACACTGCTTACTGTGATGTTGTAGGTAGATGTCACGGTAAAACTGTTTTCCACAGTTAGTGCAGGAAAAGGGTTTGTTTCCAGTGTGTTTGATCATGTGGCGCAACAAACATTTGCGATTTGTTAAATTCTGTCTGCAAAATGGACACTGGTGTGACAAGGGCCCAGATATATGCGTAAGGCAATGTTTTCTTAGTACTTGGGCATCACTAAACACCTCTTGGCATAAGGAACACTGTAGCTGCTTTTCTCCACCCTCTACTTTCATAGTTTCCAAAGACTGCTGTAGTTTTAACTGTGATCTCTCTTCAAGCTGAGGTGCCTTGATTTCTCTTTTTTTGTGTCTGTCTAGATGCCTGAGGAGATGTGCAGGATACTGGAACTGGAGATGGCAGTCTGGGCATTGAAGCATTCCCCTTTTAAGATGTGAGCTTCTGTGCTGGATCAGTTCTCTAATAGTTGGAAGAATCTTTTTGCAGACAGTGCATTGTATCCTCCTTTGGTGAACACTTTTATGACCAATCAGATATGTACGTCTCTTGAATCCCTTTCCACATTCCAGACAGCGGTACGGTCTTTCACCTTTGTGATTGCTCTCATGTTTCTTCAGTGACTGTGATGTGCTGAAACATTTTCCACAGAAATGACAGCTCAGAGAAAGAGTTGGAATTGCTTCAGCTGATTTTGAGTTATCCTTGCTCTCCTCGGTCTTTGGACTACGTAAAGTCGGTGGTTTAGACATTGTAGAGGAAACTGAATTCCTGTATTTGAACATTTTGCCTGTGAGCTTAAACAACTCATGTTTCTTCCTATGTCTGTAAATTCCAGAAGGATGCCAAAAAACTGCTGGACAAAGAGTACATCTGTAGCGTGGTTCAATCTTAGGGGCTGTTACAGCTTGGAGTTCTTGTCTTTTCTGTTCACTTTTTTGCCTTGGTTTTGCATTCTGTTTTGCAAGCTGATTAACATAAACTCTGAGGCAAAATGTGTTAATGTGTCTATATCGGTTGGATGCTAAAGTAAAGGTAGCATAACACAAGGGACATCGATATTTACCAGCAACTTTCTCTTTGCCCCCAAAAGTTTTATCTTTGACACAGTCACGCAAATGTCGAGCCCTGTTGTGTGTGTACTTGAAAAGACGTGGACAAAGAGGGCATTTATATTTTCCTTTTGTCTCATTCTCTACTTTTTGAATGTTCTCACTGCTAAGTCTTGTGGTTGACTTACTTAGCGAAACTGCCAGATGCTTCCCCATGTGTACGTTGTAAAAGTGCTTTTTGGCCTTTTCTGCATTTAAGAAGCTTTTGCCACAGTAACGGCACGTATGTGTTTTGGAGATGTCAACGAGCTTTATGTAACATTCAGGCAATTTTACACATTCACTTTTTACCAAGTCATTTTGTGGTGGCATTTTAGTTTCGCTGATAACAGCATCAGAATTCATAACTGGCTGAAGTTTTGACAGCTTGCATCTACCAGGTATATTCCTGTGTCTTAGCAGGCTACCAGATTGTGCAAAGTACAATCCACATCCTTTGCAACGAAAGGGTGTTTTGCCAGTGTGAATCCTCATATGCTTGACATGTTGATAGAATTTTGAAAATCTGACTCCGCACCTCTTGCACCTGTGGCGGCCGAGGCATTTTTTCTTTTGTAAGCTGGAATCATTAGAGAGCTGAGGGCTTTCTTTAGTTACAACACACACATGCTTTTCAGCTTGGTCATTCCTCACAAGGTAGACATTACAGGTCTTGCAAAACTGGAAATTATTCACAGAATGGGAATAATGGTAGTGATCAATTAGCTGATATACATGTTGGGTTGTGTGTTGGCAATCTGCGCAGCGATAGTTATCCATTCCATTTACTGACTCAAAAGTTTTCAATATTACAACAGGCTGCAGATATTTTCTCATTTGTATAGAGGATTCCAGTTGAGGTTCTTGTCCTTCTGAATGATCAATGCTGTTTCGGTCAGGTCTGGCCAAAGAAGTGTCTTTATATTGACTTGAGTCAAGTTTTGTTTCATTAGTGTCACATGAAGAGTCTTCTCTTGACAGGGGCTCACCAAAAAGCACACCAATCACTGATGGCTCCTCTGATGTGTCCAGCCCTTCAAATGACTCCATCGCATTTTCAGCAACACCTTCACTAAGATTTTTCAGTTCTTGGGCCACTGGACTCCGATGTAGTGACTGTTGTTGATCTGGAGAAGAGGTTGTATTGGTATTCTCTGCTGGATTTGTCCATTCCTTTTCAAGATGCGGATCTATGTCTGTGCATGAGGTTTTTGACTGCGAGCACGATTCTAACCTGCACTGCTCTTTATTGTCACTAGTCGAGAGAGGGCCACTACAATCTGGATCTGAAGGAGAGGTCATGGTTTTCTTCTCTGGTAGACTTGTGATGTCCTCCTCTACAAAGGGATTTATGTCTTTGCTGGAGCTATATGGCTGTAAACAGGATTCTGCATGGCTAGCAATATCTTGCTTTTTTATGTCACTAGTATCAATAGAAAGACTGTCACTACTGACACCTGGACCATTACAATCTGGATCTGGAGAAGAGGTGATATTTGTCTTCTTTGCTGCACTTGTCCATTCTTTTTCTAGACAGGGATTTACATCTGTGTTAAAGCTATTCAGCTCTAAGGACGATTCTAACTGAGTTGCAACACTTCCCTCATTCTTGTCACTGGCATCACTAAAAAGATCATTACTCTTCACAGCAGGGCTCCAACAAATGTTGTCCTCAACTACACTTTTGTGGGACTGACGCTCAGACAACTGCAAACAGGATTCAGCATCATGCCTGATGCTTTTCAAGGTAGTTAAGGATTCTCCCAGTTTAATAGCTTCTTCACAATTAGACGTCTTGATACCTGGATCTGAGGATTGTGAGGTATTTGACTGAATTTCTTTCTCCAGACAGTCAGTTTCCACATTTTCATCTTGAACATGACTGGAGTTAAGATTTGAGGATTTCTGCTGGTCAGAATTCTCATTTTCTAGTGAACCTGGTTCTTTTATTTCAACTTTCATGATTTCACTTTTGACTTGCTCGTCCTCGCTCATATTTTCATCTTGAACATCAATGGAGTTAGGATTTGAGGATTTATGCATGTTAGAATTCTCATTTTCAAATGCACCTGAATCTTTCATTTCCCCTTTCAGGACTTCACTTTTGTCTTGCTTGTCCTCACCCTTATTTTCATTTTGAACATTGGTGGAGTTGGGATTTGACAATTCATGCTGACCAGAATTCTCATTTTCCAATAAACTTGAATCTTTCATTTCCCCTTTCAGGACTTCACTTTTGTCTCGCTTGTCCTCATCCATATTTTCATCTTGAACATCGGTAGAGTTGGGATTTGGGGATTTATGTTTTTCAGAATTCTCATTTTCTGATGAACCTGGTTGTTTTATTTCTCCTCTTAGGACTTCACATTTGTCCTCCGTGTCTCCTTTCATATTTTTATCTTGACCATCTAAGGAGCTTGGGTGACCCAACCCCTCATTTTCTTGGTTGAATGATTCTTTCATTTCCATTGTTAGGAGTTTTTCATTAAAGTCGTCTTGCTCATTATCAAATATAGTCATAATATTTGGTGCAGTTGCAGTACTCTGCTCCTCGTCATTGTCAAATGGGTAATTCTCTATTCCGTCACCAGTTAAGTTTTCATGGCCACTTATTGAGATGTTTGAATATTCTCCTTGAATGAGATCGCTCTCCACATTCTCCTTTTGTTTCTTCTGATCTTGACAACCATCATAATCATTTCCATCCACTACAGTCTCACTCACTGGAGTTGTCACCATGTTAGTAGTAGTAGAGGACTGATTGTATTCTGTATAAGATTTGACTGTATTTTCTGGACTTTCCATCTTATGTTGTACATATTCAATTGTGTTTTCATTTGCATTCTCATTTGATGGAGTTGGCAAAATTACATTATTTTCTGACATATTAGGGCACGAACTCTCAGTAGGAAATGTCATATTTTCAGTATGGGTGAAAAGCCATTCTGATGAGCTGTTTTTTATAGAAACACATGGTTTAGGTTTTGGTACTGAATTACCTGCCATGAATTTACAAGAGGGCCTTGTTTCACCGGCATCTGGATCTGAACAGCTACTGACATCCGAGTAGTCCTCAAGAAATGATGTAGCTAGCATTCCACAGTCTTGCTTAATTCCTTGTAAATCTGCTGCAAAAGATGATGGAAAAGATTCTGATGTCGACAATCCATCCGTGGCAAAATCTGTATCACCATTTCCACATCTTGGCAAGTAATCTTTTTCCATTTGTTCTCCATCAGCTTGCCATGGGGTTTCCTTGTAGTATCTTTGATAAACACTGTCTGAGCTGGAATTTCCAATACTGGAATTTGAGTAATAGTTTGTGTTGAAGTCTGAGTCTGGTGCCGGGGACTCACATGAAGCCACGGAGCCAGGGAAGTCATGATGTCCAGTGATGTTCTCTATATGCTGGGAGAGACTTCCCTCTGATTCTGATGTTCTTCTCAAAGTCTGTGGATCAGATGATACCGGTGGAAGATCATGGAAGTAGGAATCCCACCCATGAGCCATTCTCTGCAGGGACTGGAAGCTATGGCTTCTACTTCACACAATCCTGAAAAGACAAAGAAGCATAGAATTATAAAAGACAAATTACAACCATATGATTAATAAATATTTACATAATATAGCTGAAAAGCAAAATCTGACCTTGTCTTGGACATTCAATGACTATCCAGGATCATGTGGGTTACATCTCAATAGAAACCTGGAAAAAGATGGATTCATATTATTATTGTGAACATTTTACAAGCGACTAAAGATTTACCACAAATGAAACAGAATACAATCATTTGGAAACACACTGTGTTTACAGACAACAGTTTTCTGGAGTGTTCCTGAGCTCACGTAGCAATATCCTATATAATCAAGTGCTTGACAAACAAACCTCGCCCATCCTCACTTGCAAACTCCTGAGCCTTTCTAGGATGACCCCCATTGGGAAGTTCATTCTCTGCATTAAATCCATCCTAAGTATTAAGAGAGTGGGTAACTAAATGTGAAGCGCCTGGAGACCAACTCCAGTTCTAAGCCAGTGCATTGGTCAAGTCCTTCCTTAAGGACTTGAGAATTAACCTAACATACATGTTTTTGATGGTAAACATCCTATCACTCGCAACAAAACCATGGAAACACAGGGACATCATGCAAACCCCATAAAGTAAGGACCTGCCCTGGCTGGGAGTCGTACACAGGACCTTGAAAGAGTTAGATTTTTGTGATATCATGAGACATGGATTCAGGTTCTGACTATTTGTGTCCATACACCAAACATTCCTGTTCATTGTCTATTTCTCACCTAAAATGTTTTCAGAAACATTTTACTTTATTCTAAAGTTGCAATACGTTTTGTTACCAGCCAGCTGCCGTATTGTTAACCATTTCCAAATAAATGACCCAGAAACAAGAACTTCCAGCTCGCAGTACATTACCAATCAGTCAGTGCTTACTAGTCTGGTGCCACCCAGTGCATCCTTGCTGGTTTTCTACCTTTTACTACCTTTTAAGCAAAGCAGACATCACAGCTCTCTCTCTTTTTTTTTTAAGCACCAATTTTTAGAAACATTTAAGTATTTTTACTGATTGGACTGCAGAGTTTTATGAAAAGTGGAAAGTGTAGTAAATGTTACTGAGCTCTATCTTTTGTCTAAAATCGATACCGTCTGCATGCTTTCACGTAAACGAGACAATCAGGTCAGGCAGGTATTTTCGGCTCTACCTCCCGTCTTGCCGACTTTGTTTTCTTGGTTCTTTTAGCCTCAGTATGAAATGCATTAGCAGCTATAAAATTAGAGAGTGACTGTATCAGCATTCTAACATCTTTTAAAGGATTGATAAATCAATGTCTGTTGTGTGCATTAGATAGCTGTAGCCCACAATATTGGAAAAGGTTTTTAAACAAGTCTTATGCTGTGTTCACATTGAATGCGATATATTTTTGTGCAGCACGATTGCATACACAGTCAATGCAAAGCTGCGAGTAAAAGTCTTAATTGTGTGTATGTTAATAAAATGTCAAAGTTGAGAAAGTATGTTCTCCCAGCCATTTAGCAGGAGTTTTTTTTAAACCGGGTAACAAAGGTGCTGCGACCCAATACTCTCAGCATGCTCCCTTACCAAAATGCCAATTTATCCTTAAATGACATACAGTATGCTATTACCCAACGTGTAGTCTTTCTTATAACAATCTTTTTTCCTGCAGAAGTAGTTGGCAAAGTAATGCCAAAAAAACAACATATCTGCTCATGAAAAACGGTATAATTACTTCAAAAATATCAAAATTGTGGCAAATAGACCACCAGAGAGCCTTTAACAGCTTTGATTTCATTAAACACTCAAGATGGTGGCGCACAAAGACGCAGCAGATTCTCTGTGAATCTTCGCTGCTGTTACTGTCTGTGACAGCCTGGTTGTGTTTAGCGTAGGGAGAGAGAGCTATTATTCTAGGTGTTTTGTGTTAAGAACTGATTGCTCTCTCTCCCTCATATATGGGAGTGTGATGGACCTGGAAAGCACTGCCATTTTGGTCTGCCTGCAAAGGCAGGCTGTCTGATGTAGTCGACCTGAAAAGGCAGACTGGAAGAGTCTGGAGATGCGAGGGGTGCGTCTGGGACTGGAGCTGGAAAGCATCTTTTTGTGGTGTTATTTGTTAGCTGAAAAGCTTGTGCTTAAGTTTGGAGTTATTTTGTGTTTGAGTTTATGTTTAATAAAGACTGTTACAAATGTCGTCATCGACATTGTGTCTCGCTGAGAGAACCCACAGTGGTAGCAGGAGACGCGACTGCTACACTGTCACATGATGGTGGGAGCCTTTTAGAGACAGGCTCGTGGAATAATTAACCTCTATCAACTAGGGGCACATGTGTGTGTGGGGGGGATTGATTCTTAGAGGCATCTCAATATAGACGTGGTCGATTATGAATCGATACACAAATTTCAAAAATCAATTTTCTAAATGTTAGTTAATATCATAATGTTGATGGAAAGAAAAGGGCAGAACTCAACTGCAAGAGCAGTGCAGCCCGACTAGCCCACAAAACAAAAACCTGTTGTGAAGATGACCAAGCGCGAGATCCGACCAACACCTCCAGCCTTAAAAGTGTGGAAGTATTTTGGCTTTGATGAAGTTGAGGGTGAAAAGGACCAAGAACAGAAGCAAGGTATGACATGATATGCAAGGTGTGTCTAACTAAACTGAAATATTTTGGGAGCACAACAAAAATGAGAAAACACATCTCACGTTTCCACCCAGAGTTAGAGGAAACACAAGAGGTTGAACTTGCTACCAACCAGAGAACAATCGAGCAAGTGATAACATTAAGTTTCTACCCAACTCGGAAAGAGAGAAACGAATCATAAACTCCATCTCAACTTTTATTGCCAAGGACTTATGTCGGTGCTCTGCCACAGAAAACAAGGGTTTTCATTATGTTGCACACTTTGAGCCAAGATACATCGTCCCATTTTGATGTTTTTCTACTGATACAACGATCCCCACACTTTAAAGTCTTGGAATCACTGAAGACAGCGGGTAGTATAGCTGTAGCATGTGATGTGTGGGCATCCATTGCAACAGAATTTTATATCACAGCACCTGTGCACTTTATCACTCATTACTGGCAGTTGGTATCTTGTGTGCTCCAAACAAGAGCAATGAGTGAGAGCCATACGTGTGCAAATGTGACTGAGCTGTTGCAGAAAGTAGCAGAAGAAAGGCAGATTACTAACAAAGATTTAAGCCGCTTTCAGACAGGCATTGCGCCCAAAACGAATTGCCTTCTCTGTGACCCCTTCCATGCGATCAAACTGGACCAGACCAAGGCGTCACAATGCCACCTCGGTGTGTGCGTTCACAGTTATGCCTTTGTTCCGCAATGTGACATATGACGTAACAGCGGACAGAAAAGCTAATATATTTCACTCTCTACCCGGTTTAGCGGTCATTTTCTGTGCTTATTCTTCAATTAACTGACTGTTGCTACCGCATCGTTAAATCCCCCGGGGTAGTCGCACACCTGAACATATTACCACAACGTCACACCCATTCCACAATGCCGGGGCACTTCATTCAGAGAGACGCCTGTTTCGGCGCCGTTACTACCTCCCGAGGGGTCACAGAGGTGGAACAAACTGACACCCCATTATAACTTCATTGCATTCAGACAGACGTTGGGGCAGAATAAAGGCGCAACAGACCCAGAATGAAAACGCTGTCTGACTGAGGCTTTAGTTTTAGTTACTGATAATGCTACAGGCACACTTGTTTGTTTTTCTGCTGTATTAATAGAAGATATTGGAAATAGATTCATCCACATTTTAATTATGGATCTTTACAAATACACTGTTTTAAGAGTAGCAAGTAGGCACAGACTGAATCGGAAAGTGCCTTGAGATTCCCACTCCTACTATCGACAGCAGCACATGGGAAAGCTACGTAGCCTTGGATTACTCTGTGGCTCTTCTACCGCTATAGTGCTACCTGTCATAGCCACCCAGGAAAGGAAGTGCAATGAGCAGCGTCAAAGAAGGAGGAAGTGGGGCATGCTGTCTGAAGTCCTCTCAAGGCTAGAGGCTAAACCTAGCCAACCCGCGCTAATGTCTGTCTTACTAGCCACAACAACAATCTGGACCATTCAAGTCTCCAGCTAACCTCCTAATCTGTAACAAGGGTTTGCTCGTTGCATATTTTCACAAAAATGTGGCTGTATGATAACATCCCAGACACAACCATCCAGCTAAATGGGCTAACACCAATCTCCAGTAAGACCCACGGAGGGACCTCTATGTTTACATTAATAATGATTGGTGTGTGATCAGTTTTCAACCCACCATGGAACTTTTGCTGGTAAAGTGCTGAATGTTTTATTTACGTGCACTACCCAAGTTCCACCACACCTGTCCTTTCCCTGTGTTTGTAATGGCCTGTGGGGCCAGGTTATGGCAATTACCAGTGCCAACACCTAAGGCATTTCCAGTAGTGTTTTCAATAAGTACAACTTGCCATGGCACTGTAACTGGGAGCAACAATAAAGGGCAGTGCAGCTTATCAAACGACTCCTCCTTAAGATCTAACAATACTGTACAAACTCCAGAAGCATAAAGCCAGTGTAGTGAATTGTACCATTTTACTGGTACATTAGTAGTTAGTTAGCAGTTTGGAGTAGTTTAAGAAATTTTAATTTTGATTCTGCTTATCAGTTCCTAAAGACATTTCACTTGCACTCGAGTTGAGTTTCAGTTTCTGTGGTGGTGGCAAGCAGCTTCTGTAGTTTCCGCCTCACTCGACTACTTCGAGTTGGGCACTGCCATGGATCAGAGCAAGAAGCGCTCCAAAGTGTGGCTTTATTTTGCCCTGAAAAATGCTGGGTCGTCACAGTGCAACACCTGTGCCAAAATTATTTTGTGCAAGGGAGGATGCCCAACTAACATGACTAAACACATTCGCCTACATGGTGTACAAATCAGCAAGTGTAGTGTTTGACGCGTTGCACTGGTCTCCCTCGCCTGCCTCACAGCCAGCAGCACATCTTTGCCATCGGGAGAGTGAAGATTAATGTTTCTCTTACTCTCAACAGCAAGACAGCAAACAAGTTATGGTTGACTGAATTGCTATAAACTGTGTCAAAAGCAAATACTTAAATATATTTTTTCATAGATGAATGTCTGCAAATTGCTAACAATAGTAGCCAGTTTACTGCTGCTAAGCCAGTGGCAGTGATCCTAAGACGTGACACGCCGTCACTCCCTGTGAAAGCAGTTTTGTTGGTGCTTTAGCCAAGTGCCGTAAAACAGCCAGACATTTCAAGCACAGTCCTGCAAAACACAGCAGATCTGAAAGTTCAGCAAGCGTCTCATGGCCAAGAAGAGGAGTCACTCATACCCACGTGTTGGAATTCAAACTCTCGTCTAAGGATGTCATGATATCAGATTTTGGAATCACGATTATTGTCAGAGAAATAATCACGGTTTCACGAGTATCGACAAATATGGTAGGAAAACCTGAGCATTTTTTAAATTAAATGTTCTATTCACACACACACACACACTATATATATAGATATATATATATATATATATATATATCTATATATATATATATATAGATATATATAGATATACAGTGTATATATATATATATATCTATATATAGATATAAATATACTATATATCTATAGATATATCTATAGATATATATAAAATTGTCTAATTCATGTATTAATGTTGATTTATTTAATTATCTTTAGCAATAAAGATCTAAATCCCCCCCCCCACGGAGAGTCTGTGTGTGAATTAGTGTGGCTAGACGACGGGACCCGCCAGCCTCCGGTCGGGTTCGGACAATTATCAAGAAATTCTTCTTACTCCTTCTTATATCAGGGGACTTTAATCACGCCGCTCCATCTTCCACTCTGCCCACCTTCACCCAGTATGTAACATGCTGCACCAGAGACAATAAAACACTGGACTTACTGTATGCCAACACCAAGGAGGCATACACCTCATCAACCCTACCTCCCCTGGGAAGATCAGACCACAACCTGGTTCATCTCCTGCCTGTGTACAAACCTCTCGTACACAGGCAACCAGCTGTGTCCCGCACAGTGAAGAGATGGTCCGACGAGGCTGACGAGGCTTTGAAGGACTGTTTTGATACAACTGTGTGGCAGGAACTCTGTGATTCTCATGGGGAGGACATCGACAGTCTCACTGACTGTATCACAGACTATATAAACTTTTGTGTGGAAAACACCGTACCCACCAGGACTGTACGGTGTTTTTCCAACAATAAACCGTGGATTAATCCTGACATAAAGGCTCTCCTCAAGGAGAAGAAGAGGGCCTTTAAGTCAGGAAATAAGGAGGAGCTGAAGACTGTACAGAAGGAGCTAAGGAGGAAGATCAGGGAGGGGAAAAACAGCTTCAGGAGGAAGATGGAGGATCAGCTGCAGCAGAATAACGTCAGTGGAGTTTGGAAAGGCCTGAAAACCATCTCTGGCCACAAGGAACCAAACTCCCAGGCTGTGGGGGACCAACAGTGGGTGAATGATCTGAACTTATTTTTCAATAGGTTTGATCGGTCATCTGCCCCTCCCCCAGCCCAGCCAAGCCTGCTGCAACCCCCTTCATTGGCACCTCCAGGACACTGCCCCACCCCCCCCTCCACCTCTCTTCCTGCAACACTCAGCTCACAGCCACCCCCCACTGCTCATCTCATCAGCTCAACACCACCATCCCCCCCATCCACAAACTTCAGCACACAGCCCCCCTGCTCCACCCTGTCCCTCACAACTCTCCAGGTGAGAGATCAGCTCAGGAAGATGAAGGTGAGGAAGGCTGCGGGTCCGGACGGCATCAGCTCCAGGCTCCTGAAGTCCTGCGCAGACCAGCTGTGTGGGATAGTTGAACAAATGTTCAACCTGAGCCTGAAGCTGGGGAGAGTGCCACAGATGTGGAAAACATCCTGCGTGGTACCTGTCCCCAAGACTCCGCACCCCAAGGACCTCAACAGCTACAGGCCGGTGGCTCTAACATCCCACCTGATGAAGACCCTGGAGCGGCTGGTCCTTGTTCATCTCCGCCTCCTGGTGAGCCCAGCGATGGACCCGCTTCAGTTTGCCTACCAACCTGGCATCGGGGTGGACGACGCCGTCATCTTCCTACAACACCGAGCCCTCTCTCACCTGGAGAAGCCAGGAAGTACTGTGAGAATCATGTTCTTTGATTTCTCCAGTGCTTTCAACACAATACAGCCTCAGCTTCTGAGGGACAAGCTGGAGCACACCAGTGTGGACCACCACCTCACATGCTGGATACTGGACTACCTCACCAACCGCCCACAGTATGTGAGGTCACGGGACTGTGTGTCCGACATGGTTGTCTGCAGTACGGGGGCCCCACAGGGAACGGTCCTGGCTCCGTTCCTCTTCACCCTCTACACTGCAGACTTCCACTACAACTCACCCACCTGTCACCTGCAGAAGTTCTCTGATGACTCTGCCATCGTCGGCCTCATCACAGATGGGGACGACAGGGAATACAGAGGACTGACGCAGGACTTTGTGGACTGGTGCCAGCGGAACCAACTCCAGATCAACGCAGGGAAAACCAAGGAACTGGTGGTTGATTTCCGCAGGCACACACACTCCCCCCGGACCCGGTGAACATTCAGGGAACAGACATTGAGATGGTGACATCTTATAAGTACCTGGGTGTTCACCTGAACAATAAACTGGACTGGACAGACAATACCAATGCACTTTATAGGAAAGGCCAGAGCAGACTCTATCTGCTCAGGAGACTGAGGTCCTTTGGAGTGCAGGGAGCACTCCTCAAGACATTTTATGACACCGTGGTGGCATCAGCCATTTTTTATGGTGTGGTCTGCTGGGGCAGCGGCATCTCAGTGTCGGACAGGAAAAGACTCGACAAACTGATAAGGAAGGCCAGCTCTGTCCTGGGATGCCCCCTGGACCCAGTGGAGGTGGTGGGAGGAAGGAGGATGACAACTAAGCTGTCATCCATAATGGACAATCACTCCCACCCGATGCGGGACCAAGTAACAGCACTGGAGAGCTCCTTCAGCGACAGGTTGCTTCACCCAAAGTGCGTGAAGGAGCGCTTTCGCAAGTCTTTCCTTCCTGCAGCTGTTAGACTATACAATCAGCACTGCTCCCAGTAGACCAAACAATTTGTAGTACTTGTGTGAATTACTGAGACACTTTTTTGTAATAGTACTATGAAATATTTTTGAGACACTTTACCCCCCTCCTTTATTGTATTGTATTTTTAAAAATATTATTTCCCCTCTTCCTGCTGTGTTTTTGTACACTGTGCTGCTGCAATATTGTAAATTTCCCCACTGTGGGACTAATAAAGGGATATCTTATCTTATCTTATCTTATCTTAAATTATGTTTGGGTTCAAGTCAGGCTCGTTCATGTCAGGGATAGGCAAAGTTGGATTATTTAACTGCTGATGACTGTGAATAATGTTTGAGCTTGTTAAAACACCAGCTTGACTGACATAGCGCCACATACAGTGCTCTTTTACGATCATTTACTCTGTCGACAAGAGTAATCAGAGTAAACAGAGAAGCGGTAATATGGTAACAACAAAGTGTGACAGCGTAAAAACTCAGTGTTCAGCTAGTATTAACTGTGTCGGACTCGGGTCAGGTTCAGACATTAAAACAAAAAGTCTTTCTTTGTTGTATGTAACTCTGGAGTTCCCTCTGCCATTTCCACACAGGCACCCACTCACACGCATGCAGAACGTGACTCCAGACACGAGAGACATTTCCTCATGCCTAACACATAAACGTGTCTCACAAGATGCCGTAGTTTATGGAATTTTAATAACCCTGTTATTAATCGCGGTAAATAGCAAAAATGATTAATCCTGACATTCCACTGAAGGCAATGCTGGCACAGCAGAAGCACAACTTAGTCATTGTCACCTCAGCAGAATATGACAGGCTGGCAAAGCTAGAAACACTGCTGGAGCAATGTAGGTACGGTGATATCCCTATCATTTGACACATACAATTAATATAAGTTACTTTGTGACAAGCACTCTGAGACTTTTTACTGACACTGTCATCTCTTGCAGCCACTTGAATTTGAATGGCAGGTAATAGCCTCCATATTTTCAACAGTCTCTTGCCTCCATGCAGACCATCTAATATTGTGAAAGTTCCCTTGTTTAACAAAGGCAGTGCTATTCTCACAACATATCTTTAACTGTTCTGTTCTTTTTGCACCTCTTTTCTGTAAATAAAAGCTTAGTAACTTTGCAATGGACGGGAACATTCGCTCACCTGACTTAGCAGTTTTCAATTATGTGGCCGGTACACAGAATATTGTTACCTCTCCAGCTTCTCAAACCCCTAACCATAGTTTGGAGACCTCCTGTTTCACGCTAGCTAGGTTAGCTTAACTCTGGCTCGTGGTACTGGTAACAAAAACAGAGTCCAGATCTACTCTGAAGCAGAGAACAGGCACTTTATTTTTAATAGCAGTTGAACAGCCTTAGTCCTAAGTGGCACAATGTGACAACAAAATCAAATCCGAAAAGGACGGAGGTTTTCTGTGACCATCGCTCTCATGCGGCTGCAGCAATACATGCGTCAATGTAACTGGAAAAACTACAACACCGATGTTCCCCCACATCATCTGCACACAATACCCATAAGGCCACCTTCTTATAGGGCCTGGTCTGGCTTGTAACACTATGCACAAGGGAATCCCCGATTGCTGCCATCTCATGAAATTTGGAAACGACCCCTTTGTAAACTCCAATGCCGACTACAGCTTTGTGTGCAGACTGCAACCAACTTCATCTTCCACTAATCCTATAAACCACAAGCATGGAAGAGTTGCAGAAGCCCCTTAATAATGTCCTTTGTCGTTAAATTCACACCTTAATTAAATAAACTCTCCGTTGTTAGACAGGGACACAATGTACAAAGTGGTGAACACAAAAGCACTTCTTGTTCTAATACATACATTTATTTTTACCACACATGCGCACCTGCGCACCACTTATGTGCACCCCTGGTTATAAATTACCCATTAAATGGCGAGTATCAGAGCAAATACCAAAAGTGCAAAAACAGTGCCACTTGTTGTAAAGATTTGATTTTTAATAATTCTGTTATAAGAAATAGGGACAATGTTGCTACTCTTCATACAAGATAATATCACTGATATTATAGGGGAAATTATAGGATTTATTTAACAAGAGGGTGATAACTTTGTTAACTTATTTTAGAACTTATTGTGCATCTTTTGAAACAATTAAGCAACACAACACAGATGCCACTAGTCATATACTTATGATTACCAGAAAGCATGTGTGCCATTACTGAAACTTCCTCTTACAAACTTATGTTTTGTTCTCATTGATAATTTGTAGAAAGATAAAAATTATTCCATATTGTAAAGTTGCTGAGAAACAACGATGTATGACCACCTGGAGTGTGTGATGCTCTTGTCTTTATTGATCTATAAAGACGTACTTTTATCCAGACAGCAGACAAAGGAAAAACGGTAAGATGCAACCAGCTCAACAAAACCATATAACACCGAGCAGCGGCTCCGTTAGCGACTACCCATGTGGTAAATAATTTTTACACTGGCCTTAATATTTGTGCTAGGTGAAGAGCTACCTTAGTTACTAGCACGGTGCAAGCTAGCATTGACAAGCAGCTAACTGTTAATGGCTTCTCTGTAGCTCGTCTTTTGCAGGACCCCTACCAGTTCAGTGCCGTGTTGCTCCTGCGTGCTTCACAGTCAGATTTCCTTCGAGGCTCATCGGCTACATTGTCCCTGGTGTTACAATCACTCAACAGACTTCGTTGAAAGACATCACGTCTCGGCTTTATGGTATGCGAAGAAAGCGACCGTACTCCCTAACCCTCCTTTACGATGGCTTCTGTTTTTCCTGAGAAATACACAGAGGAAACCTTTCTTCCTGGACTGAGAGTCGTTGAGGGTCGATCAGTGAAAAAGAGACGTGTTTTTCCAGTGCGACGTAAGCTACACTGCTACTTGTGTTCCGGTTAGCGGCGCTAGCTGCTGATCCGCCCCCATTATCTTTATTTGCGCATTTTCTGACAGTGTGCCCGAAATTGTGCGTAAGTTATACAACCAATAACGACGTACTGGGAATCCGCGATACCCCGCCCCTCCATGCTCTGTGGCTGTCACTGCCACAGCTTGGCGGGGCAGTAGAATGACTCCTTCCGGGCGACAGCACCGCGGTTGCCTCCCTGCAGCAGCTGCTCTCCTGTAAGGTCGACGTTCAGTAGCAGGCACACGGTAATACTAGTGTTACCGGCGGCTCGGCTGACCTTTGAAGTCCTCAATGGGGCCTCAGTGCTCTTATGTGCAGTTTCAGTACCACTCTGCTGATGTGGCGTGTGTATGGTCAATGTTACTGGGGATGTCAAGCATGCCGGGTTACTTGTCTACTGGACTGGATGTGGTTGGTCCTTTAAGGGTTAATAAGTCTCATACAGCCATTTTGTGGGTAAGACTTGTTACAAAATGGCGCCACCACGTCTAGTCTGGTGTACTCCAAAACCCCTGTGGCTGAAGGGGCATACAAGAACCCAGTTCCCATGGAAAAAAACGTCATAGAAAATAATGCTCAAAACCTTTATATTGACCTAGTGGGTGAACAGTATCCTCTAAGTACATCTAATATTCTGTGACCAGACAATTACTTCATTTGACTGGTGGACCCATCATGTTTACATACTGACTAGTGGGAACCATATAATTGTGCAGATGGATATAGACAGTTTTCTAACCACATCAGACTATATAGGGCATTTTACACCTGTCATCCAGAGGAACATAAAAGATCCACTGATTTAACTGGAGGGTGGGGTGTCATTCACCTTTAAAGACAGTAGTACTGGTACTCAATGGTACCATTATTCAGTACCTTATTCTCTCTGTAGTAATAAAAATGCACTTTGAGTTGTAAAAAGTAAGTTACCACATGTATTTTAATACCTGCATTGCTTCAAAGGCAGAGGCTGTTCAGAAAGAGGAAGTGGGAGAAACTGTTTGAACTCTGCGCTCTTTATTCAATCAGATAAACAGACTAAAATTAAGAAATTGATGGAATATCAGCAAAGTATTTGGACTAAAATACATATACACATATATATGTAAATGTATATAGTAACTGCCAAAAGGATCATTTATAACAAACAAATGGCAGCAATATGCCATTGCAACATAGTCTGCCTTAACCAAAGAAGAAGAAACACTGGCTTCACCTGTCATATTGCTCTTGTCACTAAGATGGTGCTTGCTTACTGTAATATTTTGGTTTTACACTCAGGTTTTGGACATACTAAAAATCCCACGTACTGTTAAAGTATACTAAATTGCATGTTGGAAAGGGGCGGTTAGCACCGTCAGCTTACAGCAAGAAGGTTCTGGGTTCGATTCCTGACCTGAGGCCTCTCTGTGCCCAGCCCTTTACTACCCTGGAAGGACAGTTACAGACAATGGATGTTGGTGAGGGATTTCAGATGGAGGCAGTGACTGACTTAAAGAAATCCATAGCTTACTGGTGTCAGTTGCTGAATGGTAAGGGATTTCAAATAGAATCATTGGCTGGCTGTATATTGAGAGTTGGCTCATGCCTGTAAAAATTATCAGCTATCATCGTCCAAGACAGTGAAAAAAGCTAATTAATCGCATGTTTATGCGGATTAAGTTGCTCGGAGTACGTGCTGGCCCCAGATGTGCTGGCTGCAGACGTGCTAGCTGCGGCCGCTGTAGGGGACTTGGTTTTCAGGCTGTCAAACATAAATAAGCTGTTCAATATTAGCATTAAATCCATCATTCACTGCGCAGCACTGTGCCTCACAGCAAGAAGGTCCTGGGTTCAAATCCACCAGGGACTTTTCTGTGTGTGAGTGTGATTGGCTGGGTGTCTTTCTATGTGTGGCCCTGTGATGAACTGACGACTTGTCCAGGGTGAACCCCGTCTCCCGCCCAAAGTCAGCTGGGATAGACTCTAGCCCCCCACGACCCTACACAGAATAAGCGGTTACAGAAAATGAATGAATGAATGAACATCATTCACCACACATCATTGTATCCACTATATGTTTGAACACACCTACTACATTGGGTCACAGTTAATGGGTCAATTCTGAAGATCACGTTTTCCAATTGGGGACTTGGTAAGCGTGGTCGGATGAAATTACACAGATGGCGGGGTTTATCACTAGTTAAGGGTTGGTATGGCTTGTGGTGCCTGGCCCAGTTTGGGGTAATGGAGGCTAGGTGAACTATGGTAGGGTCCTCATGGGCCCCTGTGCCTCCTTCTCTCTCTCCTCTGCTCCCTCGCAATGTGTCCTGGTGCCTGGGGGGGCCGGCCCTTGGTGGTCCTTGGGGGGTGTGGGCTGGCCTGGGGGAACTTCTGGTGGATCCCTTGGGGTTAAACGGGGGCTGCGGCCGGCGTCTGGCAGTGCCCTTGATGTGCCTGCTGCCTGGCCTCCTGGTCCTGAGTGGGGTGGGTGTGGGGCTGGGTTGAGGACGTCCTGGTGGAGGGGGGAGGAGAGGCATGCTGGCATTGGCCTGCGGTGGGGGGTCCCTTGGGGCCCCCTCTGCCCTGTGTCCCTGGTGGCGCACCTGGGCCCTCTGGCGGTGCTGGTCGGGTAACTTCCTGTGCCCTGGGCTCGTATGTCATGTCTGGGTCCCTATGGTGCTGTGGGTTGCGTCCCGGATGTTCTCACGGTTGAGGGGGACTGACCGGACTATCTGGTTTCTGTTGGACTCTGGAGGGGGGGTTCTGTGCACTGGTGTGGGCTTTGCTGCATGATCCCGGCCCAACACCAGCATCTTCTATGACCCGATCTTCAGTGTTGATTGGTGCCACCAGTGGCTGCTGAGCTAGTGTTTGTGGCCAACATCACTGCTCTGTATTCGGTTCTTAGGACTCTTGAGGCTCTGGGCTAGCTGGGGGTGCATGGAACGCAAACCACGCAAACCTGCTCATTGGTGTTACTGCCTGTCCTTTCGTCCCTGTTTGTCTTGTTTTGTCTTTCTGTTTCACACATGGTGGATCACGGGGGGCGCCAGTGCTGATCATTTGGGAACCAGATGTGATATTTCCCAGCCTCACCTGCTGCCTCCTGTCAGTCAGGAAGTTTGTAATCCAAAGTACCAGAGAGTGCAGAACCAAGGCTGCCATCCGCGACGCCATCTTGTTTGAAAGGAATAATGCCACTTCTTGCGAGGTCATGGAAACCACGTCTTAGTTGTTGGGTTGTCATAGCCCACTGAACCAGAGGGGAACCTCTTTTCAAGCTGTCCCACCACATATGGAGCAGTCATCCATAAAATCCTGGACCATTAATTTTTTTTTGGGAGTCTGGCAATAAATCTGGAGAGACGAGGGAAAGACCAAACAGGATACAACTAAATAATCGATGCCTGGCAATAAATCTGGAGAGACAAGGGAAAGACCAAACAGGATACAACTAAATAATCGATGATTTAAATGTGCTTACTCGCAATATCGGCAGTAGGATGCTAGAGCACTGTTTGGAGAATTTGAAGGGGAGACACTCTGCCAGCAATTTTTCAGATATGGCCTGTGGAATGTTTCTGGGCATACAAAGAATACCCATATAACAATGGGGAATTAATCAGATCGACTGAGGTTCCTCAGTCGATCTTGGCTGTGGTCAACGTCCCCAAATGTGAGAGGGGCTTCAACCATCTCGTTTTTACTCTTTCTTTGCCTTGCTGGTCCACCACAGACCCAGTTCAACCCCAATCCATAAGAGTTCATGGATTTCCAAAGAAGAGAGAAATGCCTGAGAACCTAGGATTAAAGTAGTAGGGAAAAGGAGAATTTTCCTTGGGCTGTTTGGAAATGTGAAGTGAAGCGTATGTTTTTTATTACTATTATCTGCTATTCTCTGCTGTAAAGCCTTGATTATTGACTGGGAGGTTAATGATTTGTGATGATAAAGCCATCCACCCCTTTCCTATAGACACTTATAGTTTGCATGGTCAAGGCGGACTGGAGCATTTCCCAGCTGGCGTTGGGTGAGAGATAGGGTTGGATAGGGCCAACAGATAGAGAAAACCGTGGTGATGATGATGATTAATATAATGTATATACGACTGGATGTACTGTATGCTGGCAAGTGGTGTAATGCTTTTTCATGTTTAAATATTTTAGCATATGATCAGCCAACTGCAAGTTCCACAGCTAATCAAGTGGGTGTTTGCTGTGAAATGAGCATGTTAATTAGGGGACACGTGGCGATCAATAGAAAGAACACAGCACTAAATTTGGGCATGGAAGTGATGGGAGAGAGAGAAAGAGTACAGATTAAATAGCTGTTTCTACATGTCTAACTCAGCTGATTTATAGTAATTATTATGGATGTTCTGATTAATAAATGTAAATAAATAATTCTTTGTTTTTGATGGCAGTTTAATTAGTTTTAATGGCTGGCAGCTTGGCACTGTGTTCAAGGTCCTGTGGATTTTTAATGGGTTCCGCGACTTTATCTCTCCCCCTGATCTGCTAGTACAAATCCCTCTCTGTGTTCCAGGACCTCTTGGTTTACAAATTAAGCACTGACTAAATGGTTCCTTCACATTATTGTTGTCCTTTTTCCACCACGGTCTACAGACCCCAAAAATTGGGCAAATATTCTGCTGACATGAAAATGCGAAAGCTGTTTGGAAAGTTATTTTTGCCCATGACTATACAACAATGATGATCATCGGTCCATTTGTGATATGCTTTCTTTGGTAACTCCATGTCAAAGGCCAATGAATAACAAAATGATGGCGTGCAGCTGCAGATGGTTAAAAAGTATGGGTAAAATAATGTAATTTTGACCCTGGACCCTATAGTGGAAATGCGCAGTTCATCCAAGGGTTCGTAGTCCCTGGATAAAATTCCCATAGTGGAAACATGGCTTCAGCTATTAATTTGTAATTAATTCATTCGGTGTGGTTAACTCAAATAAATGAGATGTGTGAATGTATTGTAAAATTACAAATTATGAGTGATCAAATTGAAATATAAAATCCCTTAATTTTAATTGTTTGCAGGGCTCATGGAACAATTTCTGAAAGAAAAGCACCAGCAAGAGGCCTCATCCTCACTGAAGTTCTTACATGTCCCTTCTCATGGCAGCAGTCTGCACAAGGACAGTTGTCAGATTGATTTTAGATTTGAAGTAGAAGCCAGCCACATCTTCCAAAAACCT
Source organism: Chaunax sp. Z400 (assembly GCA_037577475.1). Classification (NCBI taxonomy): domain Eukaryota; kingdom Metazoa; phylum Chordata; class Actinopteri; order Lophiiformes; family Chaunacidae; genus Chaunax; species Chaunax sp. Z400. The sequence goes on from CM075190.1 coordinate 16,691,270, forward strand.
TTCAGAGGCAGGACCAAGATTAAGATGGACTGCAGGATACTCTAAAATGCTGAAAATACTCCAGTGCGCCACAAATTAGTTACAACATGCAGTTCCTCACAGAGAGAGATCGATGAATCTAAGGAGTTGTGTATAACTCATGTGACAGGAATGTAAAACAAATGTGCTGAAGCTAAAAACTGACGAGGAAGTCTGTGAAGTGAGTTTTGTGATTCAGATACTCCTCAGGATAAATTTGTTGATTCTGACTCCAACAAATTGAATGGCCATCCTGTGGTATGAGACAGTGGAGACCAAAACTGTCATTTACCAGAGTGTTCTACTTGTCTCATGGAGAGGCCAATGTGGAGAGCAGATTTTCGATTATCAAAGAATTGACTTGGGGGAATCAGAGGGAGGGGGTCTCTGGTGGCTTACTGCATCGATGACTATGTCAGGCTGGGGGCATAACTAAGGCAGAGATCACGATAGCGCTGCTCTTTTTTTCTTTCTTTTTTCTGTGTATCAGATGTTGAGTCTACTTAAGAAAACCTTTCAGGGTGTTTTGAAAATATAAACAAGCAACAAACTAATAACACTGATGTCCAAACGGGTGGGCATTAAAGAGTAAGCAGAGTGTTGTGTGACTAGCTTACCCTCTGGGGGGAAAAGTTTCCCCTGAGAAGTAATATCTGGTAAATGCAAGGGTGGAGGAAGGCAAAGGTGAGAAAGGCAAAGGAGACAACAGATGACTGGGGCAACTTTACTGGTTGTAAATAGAAATGTGAGCTCATGAGAAAATGACCCTACCTCAATAAGGCATTTTCCAATGAGTTTATGATCTCAAACACTAGTTTCAAGTCTTCATGTTTTGGTCCCATGTAGAGTAAAACATATATTAAAGGAGTATTTTGTGTTTGACGACATTGATGCTGACAAATGATGCTCAAAGACGATGAATGAACCAATTTTGTCCACAATAAAGATTCCTCAAGCTGGTCCCTTTTGAAGTTGGTGAAAGTCCCAAGGGATAAGCCATATTCAAGAGTTATCTAGTGTCAAAGTCTCCCTAGAAAACTACTGTTGAGCAAGTGATGAATGGTTTTAATATTCATTACACACCTTGTGTGCCGTATGAAATTTTGTGTGACCAATTTGACATTCATATATTTCATGATGGCAGCCTGAGAAAACTTTTTGGGTAGATTATTGCAACAAAGATGAACTGAAAGCAAACCTGACTACAACTACAGCAACTACATTGAAACTAGATAAAGCTAATCACAAAATGACTCAGATTTAGTGTTTAACCCTGTTCATCACTGATCACACCACTGATTCTAATGTAAGACTTGCAAGTGCCGTATGTAAAAGATGTCATGAAACTTATGAATCCATACTTCAAAAGTCATAATGTTTCAATGAAACTGTTTCTAAACAGACATGATTTTTAAGGTTAAAAGGGCACTCAACAGGAAGCTGGGCACTAGCATGAACATAGGCAACTTAAGCACTCCCATGCTTTCCACCCATTTCTTACCAGCTTAAATGTCATTGAACACATTATATGACGAGTCCTCTACAGACCAATTATTTATATGGGGCATTATAATTTCAGTTAAACAGTATGGGGTCTTGGATTCTCAAAAAAGCAGTGTGCATTGCTATCTACCAGTGTCATTTTAATAGTACCACTAGGAGTTGCCAAAGACAGACATTTTCTATACCTAAACATCACAAATGCACAGAAAGAGGGGCAGCATTTGTGGTTTGAAGGAGGCGTCAAATTGGGACAGGCCTTGTCGCGCTGCTGACATATTTGGTCATCAAATAAGGTAACAGAGAATGTGGCCCCTGAATTGGAACACAGCTAATAGAGATACGAAGAATCAATGTTAAACCAATCACTATGGTTTCTTATAAACTACACCCAATTATCACAAAATGACAAGTTGTCACAACTCTCCTTGAGTATATAGCCGACATGTCAGCCTTCCACTGATTTCATTTTATCCTGTGTAGGGTTGTGGGGGTGGGTGGGAGCAAGCCTATCCCAGCTGACTTTGGACAGGAGGCGGGGTACACCCTGGACAAGTCACCAGTTCATCGCAGGACCACACACATTTCTATGTGCCATTCTCAACTATTCTCACTCACATTCATGCCTACGGTCAATTTAGAGTGACCAATTCACCTATAATGCATGTTTTTGGTGGTGGGTGGAAACGGGAGTACCCACGCAGACATGGGACCTTCTTGCTGTGAGGCAACCGCTTTACCCACTATGCCACCGTGCCGCCTGATTTCAATTCAATATAAATGATAATTCATCTAAACTACAAGTATAAGGAATAAAAATATTAACTTAATGGGGTTTTCAACCTGCCCAAATAGCAGCACAAAGAGTCAAAGAACATAAAAGTAATTTCTCTTTCTTAAAATTTTAATGGCACAATGAAAATGCTATTCAGTGAAAATGCTATCCTTTCAAAAACAAGATACACAGTACACACACCACATAATAAAGAAGCATGAAAAATGCAGCAATATGTTTGGCAATAACAGCATGGGGAGCCACAGAAAATACAATACTAGCTAATTACCAATTGTTGGGACATCGAGTTAAATACAACAGTAGCCTGTGGAAGAATACCCGGTTTAAACTTGCATTTTATGTATGTCAGATGTACGTTGAAGTAGAGTCCATGGATTTTTTAAAATTACATTTAAGGTAGGTTGGTATGCTCCCTACTCAAACCGAATTTCCTAGTACCATTATGTTTCAGAAATCCACCAATAAAAATGTCATGTCAAAGAAAATGGTGTATAAAAACAGTTATGCAAATTTACCTTACAAAAAAACATCAATTCATAATCTTTACAGGTATTCAAATATTTGGATTCAAATTCAAAAACACAACTCCTGAGAACATGATTGATTGCAATAGAAATGACTAAGGGACTGACAAAATAGTTACCCATTGTTTTCTGAGCCATGAGAAGTCTGGTGCTGAAGAAACTTCTCCAAGCACGTGAATGTCTCAGTGCACTCAGTGCATTCATAAAGAACATCTGACGAATTTCCTTGATAATTTTGAGTATGGTCAATATAGTCATCCTCTATGTCCTCAGCATGGTCCTTTTTCAAGGCAGTTCCCCTACTGGAACCAGCGCCCTGACATGTTTGTCCAACATTACTTGCGTCTCCAGTGCTTGGGTGATTCTGCAAGTGAAGCTCTAGGGATGAAGAATTCTTGAACTGAGCTGGACACTTGGGGCACTTACTGGGTTCCTTTTTGTGGTAGCGCAAGTGCCGCTGGTATACACATAACAGCCCAAATCTCTTTCCACATTCCTGACACTTGTAGTTCACACGGCCCATTTTCCCAGATTGTTTGTCTGTTGGATTTCCATCCTCTGGTAATGCAGTTTGTTCATTGTCAGAGGAGATCTTGGTTTTCTCATCAGGAGGGAATGTGTTTTTGTCGCCATTAAGAGAATTGGGGGCAGGCCCATTTTGTGGATTTGAGTACAAGTGTTTCAAACCTGGTTTCTTATCTAATTCAGCTTTGTGGTACATGGCTATATGCCTTCTCAAATCACAGCGTTGTGGAAAATGTCTACCACAAAATACACATGTATGCATAGTGCCCTTATGGTATCTCATATGCCGAGATAAACTACTGGAATGATTAAAGACACGGTGACAGTGTTTGCAAGGATGTAGCTTACCATTTGGATTACTTCTTCTACGTTTACCTTTGGGCTGTATTCTTCGCTTAGAAGTTATTTGTGATTCTTGATTCAACTGATCTATTTCCTCCTGAGTTTGATGTGTGAGATGATGCTCCTTCAGAGCTGCCAACTTCTGGAAACGATCCCCACATAAACCACATATGTATGGTGTGAAAGAGTTTTCAGTATTGATCTCAGTATCCCTAAAGATTTTAGTGTCCCCATTCTTCACATCAATAGATGTACCATTGCTATAGCAGTTTTCAACAGGTGTGTTGTCTATGTGCTTAATGTTTGATTCAATTCCAATTTCTGGAACAAAAGGAGCATCCGGCTCTATTCCTTTGCAATGGTACATCGAATGTGTCTGAAAATCTGACATCCAGAAAAAAATCAACTTGCACTTCCTACAAGAATATGTTTTCTCATACTTTTTTTCATGTTTATTCTCAGCTTTGCCCACTGTAGCCTTGGGGGATATGTGGTTTTCTTTTTGATGGGAGTTCAGTGCATCCTCTCTAAGGAATCGCTTACCACAATGACCACAGCAGTGAAAGCTTTCATTGGTGTGGTCTTGGAGGTGTTTCGTAAGGTCCTCTCTACCTTCAAAGATCTTACAGCACAAAGTACACTTGTAACCTCGCTCTGTATTTCGATACTGTTGGTGACGATGTAAACTCTGCAGGCTGTTAAATGATCTGCTACATATTTCACAACGATAATTGCCCTGGCGAGGCTTGTCTAAGTTTGAGTCTGATGGCCTTTGCCTGAAAAGATCTCTATGAGGAGACTGCTGTGGCCTTAGAGCTGGAGAAAGTGGTTTTACAGGGGATGGGAAATGTGATGGAAGAACTCCAGGAGACATAGGCTTTACAGATGAATGTGAGTGCACCAAGCCATTCAAAACTGTCAGTGTACCATTTTCTTGAAGCACATATTCTCGTGGAACATCAAATCCATTGGATGAGCCATCAAAGGAAAACAACTCCAAAGGTCCATGACTGGCCATGTGGGCCAACACATTTGAGTACTGGCTGAACCCATCACCACATTCAGTGCAGATGAAGATACTTGATTCTCCACCCTGCTGTGTTGATTTCTGCTTTTCCATGATGAAATTATTTTGTCTGTGTGCTGATGGCATCACTTTTCACTCTGCAAGTGTGATTAAAAACTCTGTCCAGATATCCACAAAGTTGGTCTCCATTAGGTAATTGGTAAGTCCATTCTCTCAACAGACTGGTATTCAAGAGCTGTCCTTACGGGCTTAATTTTCAGACCTCTGCTAAGGTTTTCCACATTGTTTCAACACCTGGGGGAACAAAACAAAGAACTGTCAAACCACAGAATCCCAAGTGTGTTTGAGAAAATTGCAAAACATAATAACATTAATATTATAATATTAAAAATAAAAACTATTGATGAAACATTTTTAATTGTGAAGTAAGCAGGCTTTGCCTTCTACTGTGAGCATGCATGCCCTTCACTCTTTTAGCCTCAATACACCAGCCACTGTCCCTTCAACCACCTATTCAGTTTATGACTACTTAGAGCAGAAAAATGTTGCCCTTCATAGATTTTAAACATCTGAGAGCTTGTCTACATCAGAGTTTCCCATACACCCTTCTACTCATTCATAGGTCCTCAAGAAGTTTGTTGGTCAAATGTCACCCCTACCCTGTGTTGGATCACAGTACTTTTCCTGAACTCTAGAGGACACTCCCATTCGATTTGCCAAATTGGCATTGGCACCAGAGTTTCCTTCAATTGAAACAATCAAGCTGACCGTGGGACATTAATGTCATAATATTGCGGCAAGAAAAGAAAAAATACCGCCATAGCCCTTTCATAATGTATAATTTCTGGAACTGTCTAACACAGTGCAGTATGCCAGAAAAAGGTTTGGCAGATCACAATGTAGCACCGTGTGACAAAACCTATTTTTTTTAATAAACTGTTGGTGCATTTATATGAATATTATTGTACCTGGCAAAACCCACAACCTCAACAATGCGAGCCAGATAGAGGTGTTAAGATTAGATACACAAGTCAGTAAATTTTATGGGCCGATATTGGCCTATCACAGATGTTGTATCAGTGTACAGTATGTTGTCCAGTATGGACCTACTACACTGATGTAATTGTGGACAATAACATTTACTGTCAAACTATGAAACATCCTGGCTACATTTCTTTGTCATAAGTCACACGTGAGGGATCACTGCAATAAATTACTGATACCAGTATCTGGTATCATTCTGATACTGTGCTTATTTACTTAGGCAGGTGAGCAAGTAGATGCAGGAGGAGAAATATAAAAAATTTGGAGATATTTTAGGTTAAGCAAGAGATGATGAAAGTAGAGCAAACTGCAAACTATACTCTACTAGTCTAGACTCCCAACAAGAAGTGCAGACCTGCTGGAACTTCAACTTAGAGCTTGGCACTTGTTATATGCGCTTCTTATGCTATTCGAAGCATTCCCAGATATATAATAACTCCAGCAAGTTCTGGGTCAACCCCACTGGCTCCTACTAGTTACACATGCCTGCAAAACCTCCAACTTTTAGGGAGGTGCCCAACAGGGATCCTCACCATAAACCTGAACCACCTCAACTGGCTCCTTTCGACATGAAGGAGCACTTGGCTCTACTTCTCCATCCTGATATCTGAGCTCTTCACCCTGTCTCTAAGGCTGAGCCCAGGCACCCAACAGGAAAAACTAATTTCAGTAGATATTCACATTCTCATTCTTTCTGATACTACCCAAAGCTCATAACCCAAGGTGAGGTTTGGAACATACACCACTCAGCCATAACATGATAACAGCACGCCTAATATTGTGTAGATCCCCATTTGCTGCAAAAAAGCTCTGACCCGTAGAGCCATGGACTCCACCTCTGACCTCTGAACGTGTGTATCTAACACCAAGACGTTAGCCGCAGATCCTTTAAGTCCTTTAAGCTGCAAGGTGTGACCACCATGAATCAGACTTGTTTGTCCAGCACATCCCACAGATGCTCGATTGGATTGTGATCCATGGACTTTAGAGGCAAGATAACACCTTAAACTTGTTGTGTTCCTCTAGCCATTCCATTGCATTGCTCTGTGGTCCAATTCTGATGCTCACATGTCCATTGTAGGGCATGGGCACTCTGACCGGTCATACACAGCACACTGCTATGCACTGTGTTCTGACACCTATCAGAACCAGCATGAGCGTTTTCAGCAACTTGTGCTACAGCTCCTTTTGTGGAAAAAAATGTTCTCTTGCTTCCTAATATATCCCATCCACTGAGGTGTCAATGTAACAACATGATGTTATTCTCTTCACCTGTCAGTGGCTTTAATGTTATGGGTGATCGGTGTATATCGACTGGAAAATCCACAGCTTTGCATTCTGACTTAGCGCCCTCTTCCCAAAAAAGGTTCACCACATTACTGCTGACGCCGCACAAATCCACCTGTCCACCTTATGTTCAATTTTACTGTCACTCATGAAAGCAATACCTTGAGATACTTGAACTCCTTTGCCTGGGGCAGCAACACACCCCCAACTGGAGGGAGCAACCTACCACTTTCCAGCAGCGAACCTTGGCCTCAGACTTGGAAGTGCTGATTCTTGTCCTAACCACTCAGCTGCAAACCGCTTTCGTGTATGCTGAACGTCACAAACCCATGTAACCAATGGAAACATCATTTGCAAAAAGCAGAGACAACATTCTGTGGTCCCTAACCATGACAGGCTCATCACCCCCACTGTGCCAAGAGATCCTGCCTATGAGTATCACAAATACATCAGTGGAATGGGGAAACCTTCGTGGGGGCCAACAACTTTGTGTCGAGAAAACAGACACTGCTCTTACTTTGGTTTTAAAAGGACCGGATAGTTTGTAGCAATGGTCCCAAAACCTTTTACCCTTCCAGTATGGGGTTTTGGTATGCTCTGGGCCTCCTTTCAGCACCCTGGAATAAACTTTCCCAAGGAGGCCAAAGTAGTGAGATACCTCCAGAATTGGAGCACTGCCCGTGGTCTCCTTTAAAAAAGAAAAAGAAAATTGTAACCACCAACGCTGCCTCCTTTTCCACAGTTTGTGTTCCCAACCTCCATGTGACTAAAAAGGTGTGTCGGCCAAGACAGCCCAAGATCCAGAGCCAAAAGCATGTTGGCGTAAATGTTATCCACACCTGGGACACCTGGGAGCTCCTTGACTACCTAACCAGTTAGACATTTGATAGTTTCAACTTGAAAATCCATTATCATGCACACATATTTAAGCACATGACCTTGCTGTGAATATACCAAACATAAATTTTTAAATAAATATTAATTTTCATAATTATGTCAAATGATCAATGTTCTCCTTGAGTCATACAATTTGACATGTAAACCTTTACATTGCTCATCATACCCTCATATCAATCATCTCATATTCTTAAGAGTTACTCAGTTTGGCATGCAGCACATTCGGTCATCGGGGGTTCTTCTCTGTGTTATCACTTCCTAGCACAGTCTTCTTACACTAATGGTGCATTTAAGTGCTCCTTCGATGGTCCAATTTGCCGAGTGGGAAACCATTATTCCAACTTTGTTGTGTTCAAGAGCTTTTAAGTCATTATCTGGGAACAACATGGATGCTCCAAAGAAGATGTTCTGCATTGTTGCTCAGAGTTTAAACAACATGTTGATAGCCGAAGTTCGAAGCTTTGTTACAAAGTGATTTTGTTGCAGATTTACTGCTGTGCAAATTTGTTACCTAAAACCACTGAAAGTATTGTTTTACCTTATTTCAAGTAAGGGTTGATGGTAAGAAATAACTTTTATAATAAATCTACATCACTCCCGCTTACCCCCGCTACGCCAACAACAGGCCAAAATGTTTTCACATGACAAATATCGTCAAATATTCATTCATTCGAACATAACCGTTTGCGCTTGGGAGCCTCTGTGCTATACTGTTCTGAAATGCGAGTCCGCCTCCCTCTCTGTGTCCACCCCTGCTCAGAGCTCTGTCTCTCTGGCTACTTCCGTCATCAACTCGTAAACAATCCTGGGACTATTTGAATGAATATTGCAGTGAGATGTAATGATGGACTGGACTGGAGAAATGCTGGCTTTTATCTTCATTGAGTAAGTTTATGATATTTAATATTTTCTCATCTAACTGCATACACAAAGCCCAGTGACACCTTCACAATCCCTGTTTTGTCCAAACAATGGTAAAAACTCCAACACCATTAGAACTAAATTACAATTATTAATGTTGTTAAAATAACAAAATCACATTTGTGAAGATTCAGTTTTATAGCTGGTTGAAATATTTTTTTACATTTTTTTCAGTTTACAAGTCACTGGATGACAGACCAAAATGTTGATTTTAGTTTGATTTATTTATTGCAATATTTCAAGTCTATCTGTGAGATATTTTGCAGGTAAAGCACACTTCCAGAGTGCTGCATGCATCAATTGATTGAAAACTATCTACTATATCAATAGGCCATTTAATGATGAAGAAAAGTGTTCTAACGACTGCTCAATCCCTGATACAGCAAATCTGCTCTGATGCTTCTCTCCACAGATGATACAATAGAAAATAGGATTCTATACATAATATCAATCACTTCCCATCAAAGAAATAGCTCTGATTAGAGCTACTAATAATAGTTGATATATGGAAAATTATTTTTATAAATTATTTTGATCGATTAATTGTGTCTTTTTCAGGCCAAACTGGTTACAAAAGGCTTTGTTGCTTTTCTTTGCCCTAGCTTTTAACAATTATATTTTCTAAATGCAGCATTTCAACTACCAGACAATTGTACTACAATTGTAATCTTTATCAAAGAAACTTATCAACAAAAATAAATCACTAAGTTAGTATATGATGACTGCTTTAAAAAGCGCACATTGGTTTGAGGCATAGCGTCATTACCAAAACACAATATTTTCAAACCTGCAAGTACGAATCCATTAAAATATAGAAATCGTTGTACAGCTATATTCAGTCTATAAAGATTTGACAGTACTTCCCCGACGTAATCCATCTACACTGTGTACAAACACATGAATATGTTTATATTAAGGATTTCACGATTAGCATGCACAGCCGAGTATGTTTAGAAAATGATACATTTTGCAGACAGGGAGCGACTGAACCCTTCCCTAACAAACAGCTATTGAAACGTAACAGCTCGTTAATGTTAGCCTACTTTGACAGCTTATGTTAAATTCAAAACAAGGCGCGTTCAGCGATCCTTCATATTTGCAAAGGCTCATTGAAAGAGTTACATCTAAAGACAGGTATGAAGTATGAGCAGCTAAAAATGGTTTAAACTTAACGTGAAGCTGAAGGCTAGTTTGTGGACAACCCATAGCTAATGTTAGCTGTTGCTAACACTTCTTAGCAATGGGAGAAAAGCACCATGATTTTTTAAATTTTTTTGTAAACAGACATTAGGAATCATCTAGGTAGCTTGAACAATCATTTTAGACACAACTTACCACACAATCAGGGACATCTTACAATAGAGCGGAATTAATGTATAGCCTCTCGTTTGAGTCACTGACGGGTAGTACTAGCTAATAGCAGCAGGCTTCCAGGCCAGGGAGGAAAATTTACGAATCCTACTATGCTGACGTTAAGACCCGCCCTCTTCTGCCTATGATTGGCTTATCCTGATATTCTCAACATAATTCTTATCAATCATCACCCCTCATGGCTAAACCTAAACAACCCAACCAACCAAGGAAACAACTACTAGCCAATCAGAGGTAGCTAAGAATGGGTCATGTCTTCACCGTAGTAGGATTCGAGGGGATGTCTCTCTGAGGCGGAACTTCTTACGATACTAGATACTATTTGTCATTTTCCTCATCGTACGTAAACATTTTTTTATTTTTTATTCTGATTTACACTATTGTGCAAACAAGTAGTCATAACAGAAAAAGTGAATACATTGACAGAAATCGATGACATATATCATATACGTAATACATGCCATATATAATAATACATAATATATATTTATACGTAAACATAGAGCTAAAGAAAAAACGTATACGTTGCCGCCATGTTGGAAAGGGCGATAGCCGCAGGCTAGTGAGGTAGATCGGAGAAGTGCGTTTTTTGCCCCCAAAAAACAAAATCATAAAACACGAAGTTAATAACAATAGCCCAGCGTAATTTTTAAGCTAGCTTCCTTGCTGACTATGTATTTAAGTTGGCAAAATAATGTTAAGTTATATATTCCATGTGTTGCACATGGTTAAACGTGATATCATTGCACTTCATAATTATTATTGGAGCCAATCCGTGACTGTAATGAGAGCAGCTGATCATAGCAGGATGAAAAAAAAGCGAGTGCAGAAATAAGTTAAGAGCTTCAGGTAATAATGTAGCTAAACCTCTATTTACAAAGGCTGACATAATTGTATTAAATTACATTTAAATTCTTCGATAAATTTTTTAATTGAACAGGCAACATGTGTGATGTGTGCCTATGTAAGCAGATTCAATTATTTAATTATTAAATAAAATGGAAATTGTAAACGGGATATAGAGTTTTATTCGTAAATGACTAGCATATGTTACATTATACAAAATAAATTATTTCTTTTTTATTAGATAATTGAATGCAATTCACTTAAGTTTCTTAGTTTGCATAAGAATAAATATATAATGAAATATTAATCAGAAGAAATTTTTTAAACAGGTGTGCTCAGACTTTTGACTTTCATTGTGTATTATAATAATGTAGCTCAGTGCAGTGCAAGATATTTTAGAAAAATGTCTGAAACTGGGGTTCAGCCTCCTCTGAAGTCAGATTGTTCACCCATGTTCACAAGTGGCGGTCTATTTCCAAATGTTTAGTTGGAAACAAAATTATGCAACCCCCATTGTATATTAGGTTTATTGGCAAAATAGTAAAACATACTGATTATCAGCTGTTTGCAATAACTAAATCAAACAATAAATAGCTCAGTACAACAAATATTATATGTGTTTTCCCCAAATGTAAGCAAATATTATATGTGTTTTCCCCAAATGTAACACGATGGTCTTAGATGAAACATTCCCAAGATTATCTCAAAATTCTAGTTGACTACAAAAATACTTTTATTATAAGATTGTAACAAACAACACAACTGATTAAAAAAAGACTGATGGAAATGATTGAAAAAGAGTATGAGAAAAAGATACCTTGCATACACCATTGAAATGATTCATTGAAAGGATGTAGAAGGAAAAAAGTTAATCATTAATTTCCATTTAAGTATAAATTATTTCACTCATAAAATGTAAAAATTAATCACAAAGACACAATAATGCTATCCTGATAGTCCTATGACAGAAGAAGTATACATAATCACAAATTAATGAGAGGTTTCAACAGCCTGACTGCTTATATATGTGAAACAGTTCCCTCTGCTGGTCGAAGAGCATCATAAAATCTATAATAATGAGCAAGTGGAGAATACAAAAAACAAGGCCCAGAAGATCAAATTAAGCCATGTGAATGCAGCTTCTACTTTACATAATACATAATAAGCTCATGGTAACTACTGTACATACTAACATAGAATTTGGCCTACTTAAAATATACAATAAACTACTAATACTTATCAAATAAGGCAGTGGATATGAAGAAATCAAAATTAATTTGAATCATTTTCTATGGTGGCAATGACCAAGTGCCCCAAATAATCATTTTCACTCAAATAATAATTTCAGGGTGTTTTACCATGTGAAAATTCTTATTATTAAATTATTATTGTACAGACCAAAAAAGGAAATTACAATTCAAGATCCATGGCCATAAAAGGCACAGATCAACCAAGAAGTGACTTCTGTGGGGACACATTTTTGACTTGATGGTTGGGGAGGTTGGAAGGTGTGAGGGGGAAATTGGATAACTGTAGTTTAGGGCCATGTTGTTGAAATGAACTTGATGTTAGCCTGTTTGTTCGAAAACAGTAAACATGAGCTTACAATCGCGCATACATTCTAGCAATTTATTTGTGGGAAATGTCAGAGAGATATATCACCTCCTGATGACTGGTTAAACTGCACATACAATTTCATTTCATGGCATGGACGTCCTACACTTCAGTGCTAATTGACCTGTCTTTGCTCTGACTGGTGTCCACTGTCTTTGTGTCAGTGTGAGAACCAGAAACGTCTTCCTTAAAGGCAGTTTCCAGTACATGCAGGATAGATTTGCGAACTTTGTCCTTGAAATCCCTGCCCATGCAAACATACAGCAGTGGGTTCATGCAACTATTGATAAAGGCTAGGCTGGTGGTAATAGGTATTCCAAAAATGATGACATAGTCTAATGTTCGACTTCGATTAGTAGCCGTGTGATTCGCCATCTCAATGAGAGATATGATGTGAAATGGAGCCCAGCACAAAAAAAAAGTGGTGATAACGGCAGTGATGATCTTAATGGGACGACTTGACTGGCTGGCCAGAGTGCGATTTTTTCTGAGCTGATAGATTATGACAGTGTAACAGGAGACAATGACAGTGAAAGGGAAAACAAATGCCAGGAGGAAGCGGGCGATGGTCGTGGCCTGAATACGAAACTGTCGCAGCTGATTCACTGACGGTGTTTCATAATCATCAGACATAGCAAAATTGTTGAAACAGATGATGATGCCTTCGTTGACTGCCGTGTCCCTAAACACAAAATATGGAGTGCTGAGAATCAGAGCCAGTATCCACACACCCAGACTCACACAGGACGCCTTGCATACACTTCTGTGGTTCTGAGCCCAGACGGGCCACACCACAGACACACATCTGTCCACACTGATCACCACCAGAATGTAGACACTGGCAAACATGTTTAGGGAAATTATAGCACTGTTCAGTCTGCACATGAACTTGCCAAAAGGCCAGTGGAAATCCAAAGCCAGGTACGTCACACTCAGGGGCAGGAATGCTGTGAAGAGGAAGTCGGCCACAGCGAGGTTGAGGAACCAAACTGTGTTAACTGTTTTCTTCATCTTAAACCCGGTTACCCAGATCACCACTCCATTCCCGAGCACACCGAGCACGAAGGCCAGGCAGTACACGATGATAGACATGATGTTGAGAGACTTTGTAATCTTGATGTAATACTCAATGATACTTGTTCCAGGTACATCTGTTGTATTGATGTGGTAGAAGGGGGTAGCGTTCATCTCCATCCTTGTCTTGAGACCTTGAGACCTGCAACGCAAGCTGAAGAAACAATATGCGATCTTTAAGTTGTAAGTTGTCGTTAAGTTCCTGGGACATCTCAACGTGTTTGAAATCTTCTCAGCTCTGCAAGGTTTGACTATTATGGTGATGATGATTATTATAATTATAATAATAATAATTATTATTATTATGTGTGGGAAGATAGGTATGGCCAGCTCTGCATTTCTACATTTTACAAATGGGGACATTTTGGGCCCTGAGCCGTTCACCATTTCTTTCAATTAAATAGATAATGATGTAAAATTTGTTTTTACACAGTCTGTGTTGCTGTGATTCTTTTCTAATGCACTGTGGGACACACTTTGTAATTCTAAACAAATACTTTATATTCTTAATGCTGGTTACCCCAAAATACTGTATTTTCAAACATAAGCAAATATACTATGAAGTTTAAGTGATAATTGTTTGCACTGAGAGCACTGTTGTCAGCACAGACATGTTTACTTCGAGGTTAAAAGCTTAAACCAAAAGACGGTGAAAGCCACATCAACAATCGAGGTGTGATAATTCTCCAAATGCATAACTGTTGGGCCATCAAATATATCAACAGTGTTTGTATAGGCCTAATTTTGTACTGAATGACCTTAACAGTCTGAACATAATTAAAGTCATATAATTAATATAATAATATAATTAAAGTCAATGCTGAATGTTTTGTCGCCATGAACAGTGATGTGATAAATGTCTGCATTGAAGTACACCTAAATTTTAATAGAGATGTGATTGTTTAGCAAACGACAAAATATGTTGAATCAACAAAGTCCTTAGTAATTTGCACCTACAGAAATAGAATGAAATTCATGCTATTGTCCAGGTCCACAAATTGCATTAATAGTGACAACTAACCAGTTCCAGGATATAGATATCATCATCTGGCCTGAAGAGAATTGTACATTCAAATTTAATGTTGAAACCTTTGTTGATAAACTGCAACTGAAGTTTGCAACAGCTTCCCTCTGAGCTGTTGAAACACTTTTCCTCGCAGTTCTGGACTAATGAGATGTCAGATATTGACATGCTGCCTCAAATGTACATTTCTCATGCTCTTCACTGGTGATACTTTACACTCACCACTACATTCATTATTTCGTTGTTTGGCCTCTGAGGTGAGTAATAAACACTCATCTCCATGTTATGTGTCATCCTTGCTCATCTGGATCTCCTGAATCACAAGCAGACCAAGGAAAAACTGCCTAGGCTGTTAGTGCTGGAGTCTCATGAAATAATCTGCATTGCTGCCTAAAATCAAAACACTTCTCCATTACTTCAATAAACATCTACTATTAATTTGTTATTTTGTTTCTATATTATTCTACCAAACTGTTAATAGTGCACCGCCTTGAATAAGTTTAACATCAAGAAATTATAAGCACGTGTAAAAGGGAACACAATTTCATGACCAAAAGTCTATATTTTCATTTGTAAAATCATTGTTAACCCAGAAAAACATCAAGTTCTCAGAATTAAATTGTTTTAATTTATCCGGTTAATTTAAATTAATTGCACCATTATTTAAGTTTAGTTTAAGAGGTTTCTTTAGGCCTGCCCTCAGATCAGATCATTTCTTTTTCATAACACTGCATACAAATATCAAATTATGACAGTACAAAACGTTACGCACCTTTCTCCAAACCCTCTAAACGGTTGAGGATGACTCTGTGGCAGAAATAATCAAACAGTCAGATAAATATAGGTGTAATGTAGGAAGTAATGACATCACTGCAACATAAAGAGGAAGCTGCATGCAGCCCCAAAAAAGAAGTTTTAATACTAGATTAAGGTACATACTATGTAGTCTATTATGTAGAGGATCACTTAGCCAATAACTTTGTCTGTTGCTGAGACAACATCTGGACAGGTACGTTACATATTTTAATGTCTTCTCTCTGTTCCCAGCACTGTATTACAGGGAAGTATCAGCAGGATTGGTCAATAATTAGCCAACAGTTTTATAGTTAAGCAATAATTCTGAGCAAACACAAAAGGTTTCCACAGACAGCATCACCTTACTACTTAAACACATCAAAATAAGCTAATATACATACCCTGTATTCCTAATTTTGAACTTTGCTTTGCTGAATTTTGCTTTGTGACCAAGAGCAGACTCTTCAGATTTCTATCAAATCAATTAACAACAAAATATAGGTAAGCATTGGAAATTTGACTTTTACAGAATGATGGAGCTCTTAAGAAACTGCATCTACAGGTTTGCCGACGCATTTTCACAACTGTCATTATAGTTCTAGATGATTCTCTTTGTACTATGAACACCATTGTTTTGGTCCATAAATGCCTTCATTTGCAGATCATGTCAAACAACAGTTTAAAATTGACATTGATGACAATAACAGTATTTTGAATACTCCATTGAAATGATATTGTGAAGGATACAGAGGGATTTAAATGTTTTGTTTATTTATTTTGTTATGTCTATTTTCTGCACATGTAACAGAGATATGAATTTAATTTTAAAACAAGTCATAAAAGTTTACATTCATGTTAAAACTACATCACTAATAAAACTAAGTATCCGTCATAAATGTTACCCAGTTAAGTTTATTCCAATTATAGGACATGACATAAAAGCTACTGATAAATGACTTGGGTAGAAAAAACCCTACTGATAAAATTCATACAACTGATTTGTAGCCATTAATAGTGCAAACAGATTTACAACAATGCTTGCACTACTGAGGGCTGTCAATCTCTCAGTGTAACAATGCTTTTCCCCTCTGAGTTTTGCTATCTTTATAAAGCAGAGTAAGGATTTCTGGCACAACTTCACCTCCATCAAAGGTGCATGGTGATGAGGAAAAACCTGACGAGGTCAAACTCCAGTATCACTTGGGTGCAAACAACAATTTTACTGTCAGATCAACACATTTCTGCTTATGGTCTGCAGGTTATTCATAAAACACATTAAAACATTTAAACTACATGAAACTCAGAGGCACCTGATATGTAAAACAACTCTTTCACTTGCCAAGTCTATAATAATGACAATAAACCCTATTTTAACTATATTATACAAGTACATCCTGCGACTTGTTAGGCATGATATAATATTATCACATATTACATCACACAATATACACTAGTTGTGTATGTGATATGTAGACACATATATCTCTCTTTTTGTATTTATACTAGATTAAGAGTGACTACTCAGTGTTTTGTGAAGTTGGTGATCACTATGAGATACATTAGGTACATTATAAGTGGAAAAACTGTCAAGTCTGAATAATATAAAAGAAATGATGATAACAACAATAGGCACTATTATCATCATTATCATTTATAGACCATTGGAAGAGTTGACCGTAAGGTTAAAGAAACAAAAAAGAAAAAATGTACCAAATTATTAATGACATTGTTTGCATTACAATAGAGTTTCATGCTATATCACAGTGTCAATATACGCTAATGTCACACAGTTTAGAATGACTGTGGATTTTAAGCAGCAAATTACTCGAGAAAGATGTTGATAAGTGATTAATCATTTAAGTTATTTTGGGGCAAAAATGTCAAATAAATTCACTGGTTGTAGTGTGCCATGATTTGGCATAATGATATCCTAATATAATATAATTGACTTGTAATATTGTAAATTTTTTACTCTAAATTGACTGTAGGGATGAATGTGAGTGAGAATGGTTGTTTGTCTTTCTATGTGGCCCTGCGATGAACTGGCGACTTGTCCAGGGTGAACCCCGAGTCAGCTGGGATAGGCTCCAGCCCCTCGAGACCCTACACAGGATAAGAGGTTACAGAAAATGAATGAATGAATGAATATTGTTAATAATAAAATTGACTAGCATCTAAAATGTGAATATATTGTTGGTTTTCTCTGCCTTTTTTGACAGTAAAGTGGATATCATTGGGACACGTTGGGATGCCATCTGGGACGCTAGGAAACAGGGGAGGGAAAATTTTCACTTTTTCATAGACTGTGTGGTTTATTGAAGAAAAACATTTTGCAGATCAATCGGTAACGAAAATAATCTTTAATTTCAGATAAATTTTAATAACAATAAACAGAAAAAGAGGGAGAAAATAATACATTAAAACTCTCAGATTATGGAACAACATGCAAAAATCCCCCCAAAAAAACAAAAACAAAAAAACAACTAACAATGAAACATCAAACAAAGTTCCAAATATACTATGCAAATACTACCTGAAGCATAATAGTCTCACAGACATATCTTATTTTTTTGGCTTATATTAATTAGCATGTCCTTGTGATGAGTAACAAATGTAAATAACTTGTAGCATGCAGTTGACATGTAGCAGTTGAATAACCTATTAAATTAGTTTCTATGGTGTTACCAGATAGCGGATCATATAAGAAATAGACATTACATAGTTATTAACTCAATGAAAATTACTATACAGACTAAATAAGTTATACCAAAGATAGCATAACTGGTACACATGTACCAAAAGATGGCCTCTGTGGTCACTATCACATGGTCAGTTTTGTCAACTTTTTTCATAGAAACAGTGAATGGGCTGATTTGGGTGTGAAGGTTGAATTTGGTAAATTAACTTGCAAAAGGCCAGTTTGTGTTCAGTGGTTCAGCAACATTATTTCACACCACAGTTTATTTATTCAGTTCAATCTTTTCCATACATTAGTTTATAGCACCCTACAGTTGTATAAGGTGTCTTTGTCAAATAACCCTTATTAGTTATAAAAGTTATTTCAATATTACTATTGGAATAACTATTTCTTTTTAAAATTATGACATGTCTTGCTTCCAAAGAAAAAAAAAGGAAGCCATATTACACATCCACTTGGTCTGGTATGGTGCAACCAAAAACAGGAGTGCATAGTGACAAAGCATCATTGTTACTCAAAAAAAAGAATGTAGCCAAACAGGTGGGTTTGTTTTCTTTTTTCCCTTTTCTATTCTCTGAATTTGGGTCTAAGTAAATAAACCTGAAAAAAATCCTACAAATGAATCAGAATTGGATCCTGTCCACACTTCCATAATGTAAAAAGTACTGAGAGGCATATCTCTTTTCTAGACCGGATAGTTAAAATCCAATCAATCAAAGTGTATCAGGAGAAATCTTTCAATCAGAGATAGTGTATACAGATCATCATGGCGACTCTTGAATATAAGACAAAATAAAGCAGACAAAATGATTGTTGTTATATACAATTACATTTTCTATTTACAGTCAGTTACAGTATTTGTTTATTCATGGAATGGAAAACTTACACCTCAGCATCAGATACAGACTTGTCTTTACTCCGACTGGTGACCATTGAGTTTGTGTAGGTATAAGAGCGAGATACCTCCTCCTGGAAGGCACTTTCCAGTACATTTAGGATGGATTTGCGGACTTTATCCTTGAAATCTTGACCCATGAACACATAGAGCAGTGGGTTTAGGCAGCTGTTGAGAAAGGCGAGGCTGGTTGCTATGGGAACTCCGATAGTAGTGACATGGTCTAATATCTCACTTGTATGAGTAGCCATGTGATTTACCAACTCGATGAGAGCCATGACATGATACGGAGCCCAGCACAGGAAAAAGGTGGTGATAACAGCAGCGATGATCTTGAAGGGGCGACTTGATTGGCTGGCCAGAGTGCGGTTTCTTCTGAGACGATGGATTATGACAGCGTAACAGGAGACAATGACGGTGAAGGGGACGACAAATCCCAGGAGGAAGCGGGTGATGGTCATGGCCTGATGACGAAACTGTCGCAGCTGATTCACTGACGGCGTTTCATAGTCATCGGAAAAAGCAAAATTGTTGAAGCAGTTGATGATGTCTTCATTGTTATATGATGGCTCGGTGTCCCTGAAGATGAAATATGGAGCGCTGAGAATCAGAGCCAGTATCCACACACCCAGACTCACACAGGCCGCCTTGCGTACACTTCTGTGGTTCTGAGCCCAGACAGGCCACACCACAGACACACATCTGTCCACACTGATCACCACCAGAATGTATTTTTATTAGATAATTGAATGCAATTCACTTAAGTTTCTTAGTTTGCATAAGCATAAATATATAATGAAATATTAATCATGAAGAAATGTTTTAAACAGGTGTGCTCAGACTTTTGACTTTCATTGTGTATTATAATAATGTAGCTCAGTGCAGTGCAAGATATTTTAGAAAAATGTCTGAAACTGGGGTTCAGCCTCCTCTGAAGTCAGATTGTTCACCCATGTTCACAAGTGGCGGTCTATTTCCAAATGTTTAGTTGGAAACAAAATTATACAACCCCCATTGTATATTAGGTTTATTGGCAAAATAGTAAAACATACTGATTATCAGCTGTTTGCAATAACTAAATCAAACAATAAATAGCTCAGTACAATAAATATTATATGTGTTTTCCCCAAATGTAAACAAATATTATATGTGTCTTCCCCAAATGTAAACAAATATTATATGTGTTTTCCCCAAATGTAAACAAATATTATATGTGTTTTCCCCAAATGTAACACGATGGTCTTAGATGAAACATTCCCAAGATTATCTCAAAATTCTAGTTGACTACAAAAATACTTTTATTATAAGATTGTAACAAACAACACAACTGATTAAAAAAAGACTGATGGAAATGATTGAAAAAGAGTATGAGAAAAAGATACCTTGCATACACCATTGAAATGATTCATTGAAAGGATGTAGAAGGAAAAAAGTTAATCATTAATTTCCATTTAAGTATAAATTATTTCACTCATAAAATGTAAAAATTAATCACAAAGACACAATAATGCTATCCTGATAGTCCTATGACAGAAGAAGTATACATAATCACAAATTAATGAGAGGTTTCAACAGCCTGACTGCTTATATATGTGAAACAGTTCCCTCTGCTGGTCGAAGAGCATCATAAAATCTATAATAATGAGCAAGTGGAGAATACAAAAAACAAGGCCCAGAAGATCAAATTAAGCCATGTGAATGCAGCTTCTACTTTACATAATACATAATAAGCTCATAGTAACTACTGTACATACTAACATAGAATTTGGCCTACTTAAAATATACAATAAACTACTAATACTTATCAAATAAGGCAGTGGATATGAAGAAATCAAAATTAATTTGAATCATTTTCTATGGTGGCAATGACCAAGTGCCCCAAATAATCATTTTCACTCAAATAATAATTTCAGGGTGTTTTACCATGTGAAAATTCTTATTATTAAATTATTATTGTACAGACCAAAAAAGGAAATTACAATTCAAGATCCATGGCCATAAAAGGCACAGATCAACCAAGAAGTGACTTCTGTGGGGACACATTTTTGACTTGATGGTTGGGGAGGTTGGAAGGTGTGAGGGGGAAATTGGATAACTGTAGTTTAGGGCCATGTTGTTGAAATGAACTTGATGTTAGCCTGTTTGTTCGAAAACAGTAAACATGAGCTTACAATCGCGCATACATTCTAGCAATTTATTTGTGGGAAATGTCAGAGAGATATATCACCTCCTGATGACTGGTTAAACTGCACATACAATTTCATTTCATGGCATGGACGTCCTACACTTCAGTCCTAAATAACCTGTCTTTGCTCTGACTGGTGTCCACTGTCTTTGTGTCAGTGTGAGAACCAGAAACGTCTTCCTTAAAGGCAGTTTCCAGTACATGCAGGATAGATTTGCGAACTTTGTCCTTGAAATCCCTGCCCATGCAAACATACAGCAGTGGGTTCATGCAACTATTGATAAAGGCTAGGCTGGTGGTAATAGGTATTCCACAAATGGTGACATAGTCTAATGTTTGACTTCGATTAGTAGCCGTGTGATTCGCCATCTCAATGAGAACCATGATGTGAAATGGAGCCCAGCACAAAAAAAAGGTGGTGATAACGGCAGTGATGATCTTAATGGGACGACTTGACTGGCTGGCCAGAGTGCGATTTTTTCTGAGCTGATAGATTATGACAGTGTAACAGGAGACAATGACAGTGAAAGGGAAAACAAATGCCAGGAGGAAGCAGGCGATGGCCGTGGCCTGAATACGAAACTGTCGCAGCTGATTCACTGACGGTGTTTCATAATCATCAGACATAGCTAAATTGTCGTAACAGATGATGATGCCTTCGTTGACTGTTGCCGTGTCCCTAAACACAAAATATGGAGTGCTGAGAATCAGAGCCAGTATCCACACACCCAGAGTCACACAGGATGCCTTGCGTACACTTCTGTGGTTCTGAGCCCAGACGGGCCACACCACAGACACACATCTGTCCACACTGATCACCACCAGAATGTAGACACTGGCAAACATGTTTAGGGAAAATATAGCACTCTTCAGTTTGCACATGAACTTGCCAAAAGGCCAGTGGAAATCCAAAGCCAGGTACGTCACACTCAGGGGCAGGTATGCTGTGAAGAGGAAGTCGGCCACAGCGAGGTTGAGGAACCAAACTGTGTTAACTGTTTTCTTCATCTTAAACCCGGTTACCCAGATCACCACTCCATTCCCGAGCACACCGAGCACGAAGGCCAGGCAGTACACGATGAGAGACATGATGTTGAGAGACTCTGTAAGCTTGGTGTAGATACTTGTTCCAGGTACATCTGTTGTATTGATGTGGTAGAAGGGGGTAGCGTTCATCTCCATCCTTGTCTTGAGACCTTGAGACCTGCAACGCAAGCTGAAGAAACAATATGCGATCTTTAAGTTGTAAGTTGTCGTTAAGTTCCTGGGACATCTCAACGTGTTTGAAATCTTCTCAGCTCTGCAAGGTTTGACTATTATGGTGATGATGATTATTATAATTATAATTATAATAATTATTATTATTATGTGTGGGAAGATAGGTATGGCCAGCTCTGCATTTCTACATTTTACAAATGGGGACATTTTGGGCCCTGAGCCGTTCACCATTTCTTTCAATTAAATAGATAATGATGTAAAATTTGTCTTTACACAGTCTGTGTTGCTGATTATGATTCTTTTCTAATGCACTGTGGGACACACTTTGTAATTCTAAACAAATACTTTATATTCTAAATGCTGGTTACCCCAAAATACTGTATTTTCAAACATAAGCAAATATACTATGAAGTTTAAGTGATAATTGTTTGCACTGAGAGCACTGTTGTCAGCACAGACATGTTTACTTCGAGGTTAAAAGCTTAAACCAAAAGACGGTGAAAGCCACATCAACAATCGAGGTGTGATAATTCTCCAAATGCATAACTGTTGGGCCATCAAATATATCAACAGTGGCCTAATTTTGTACTGAATGACCTTAACAGTCTGAACATAATTAAAGTCATATAATTAATATAATAATATAATTAAAGTCAATGCTGAATGTTTTGTCGCCATGAACAGTGATGTGATAAATGTCTGCATTGAAGTACACCTAAATTTTAATAGAGATGTGATTGTTTAGCAAACGACAAAATATGTTGAATCAACAAAGTCCTTAGTAATTTGCACCTACAGAAATAGAATGAAATTCATGCTATTGTCCAGGTCCACAAATTGCATTAATAGTGACAACTAACCAGTTCCAGGATATAGATATCATCATCTGGCCTGAAGAGAATTGTACATTCAAATTTAATGTTGAAACCTTTGTTGATAAACTGCAACTGAAGTTTGCAACAGCTTTCCTCTGAGCTGTTGAAACAGTTTTCCTCTCAGTTCTGGACTAATGAGATGTCAGATATTGACATGCTGCATCAAATGTACATTTCTCATGCTCTTCACTGGTGATACTTTACACTCACCACTACATTCATTATTTCGTTGTTTGGCCTCTGAGGTGAGTAATAAACACTCATCTCCATGTTATGTGTCATCCTTGCTCATCTGGATCTCCTGAATCACAAGCAGACCAAGGAAAAACTGCCTAGGCTGTTAGTGCTGGAGTCTCATGAAATAATCTGCATTGCTGCCTAAAATCAAAACACTTCTCCATTACTTCAATAAACATCTACTATTAATTTGTTATTTTGTTTCTATATTATTCTACCAAACTGTTAATAGTGCACCGCCTTGAATAAGTTTAACATCAAGAAATTATAAGCACGTGTAAAAGGGAACACAATTTCATGACCAAAAGTCTATATTTTCATTTGTAAAATCATTGTTAACCCAGAAAAACATCAAGTTTCTCAGAATTAAACTGTTTTAATTTATCCGGTTAATTTAAATTAATTGCGCCATTATTTAAGTTTAGTTTAAGAGGTTTCTTTAGGCCTGCCCTCAGATCAGATCATTTCTTTTTCATAACACTGCATACAAATATCAAATTATGACAGTACAAAACGTTACGCACCTTTCTCCAAACCCTCTAAACGGTTGAGGATGACTCTGTGGCAGAAATAATCAAACAGTCAGATAAATATAGGTGTAATGTAGGAAGTAATGACATCACTGCAACATAAAGAGGAAGCTGCATGCAGCCCCAAAAAAGAAGTTTTAATACTAGATTAAGGTACATACTATGTAGTCTATTATGTAGAGGATCACTTAGCCAATAACTTTGTCTGTTGCTGAGACAACATCTGGACAGGTACGTTACATATTTTAATGTCTTCTCTCTGTTCCCAGCACTGTATTACAGGGAAGTATCAGCAGGATTGGTCATTAATTAGCCAACAGTTTTATAGTTAAGCAATAATTCTGAGCAAACACAAAAGGTTTCCACAGACAGCATCACCTTACTACTTAAACACATCAAAATAAGCTAATATACATACCCTGTATTCCTAATTTTGAACTTTGCTTTGCTGAATTTTGCTTTGTGACCAAGGTCAGACTCTTCAGATTTCTATCAAATCAATTAACAACAAAATATAGGTAAGCATTGGAAATTTGACTTTTACAGAATGATGGAGCTCTTAAGAAACTGCATCTACAGGTTTGCCGACGCATTTTCACAACTGTCATTATAGTTCTAGATGATTCTCTTTGTACTATGAACACCATTGTTTTGGTCCATAAATGCCTTCATTTGCAGATCATGTCAAACAACAGTTTAAAATTGACATTGATGACAATAACAGTATTTTGAATACTCCATTGAGATGATATTGTGAAGGATACAGAGGGATTTAAATGTGTTGTTTATTTATTTTGTTATGTCTATTTTCTGCACATGTAACAGAGATATGAATTTAATTTTAAAACAAGTCATAAAAGTTTACATTCATGTTAAAACTACATCACTAATAAAATGAAGTATCCATCATAAATGTTACCCAGTTAAGTTTATTCCAATTATAGGACATGACATAAAAGCTACTGATAAATGACTTGGGTAGAAAAAACCCTACTGATAAAATTCATACAACTGATTTGTAGCCATTAATAGTGCAAACAGATTTACAACAATGCTTGCACTACTGAGGGCTGTCAATCTCTCAGTGTAACAATGCTTTTCCCCTCTGAGTTTTGCTATCTTTATAAAGCAGAGTAAGGATTTCTGGCACAACTTCACCTCCATCAAAGGTGCATGGTGATGAGGAAAAACCTGACGAGGTCAAACTCCAGTATCACTTGGGTACAAACAACAATTTTACTGTCAGATCAACACATTTCTGCTTATGGTCTGCAGGTTATTCATAAAACACATTAAAACATTTAAACTACATGAAACTCAGAGGCACCTGATATGTAAAACAACTCTTTCACTGGCCAAGTCTATAATAATGACAATAAACCCTATTTTAACTATATTATACAAGTACAACCTGCGACTTGTTAGGCATGATATAATATTATCACATATTACATCACACAATATACACTAGTTGTGTATGTGATATGTAGACACATATATCTCTCTTTTTGTATTTATACTAGATTAAGAGTGACTACTCAGTGTTTTGTGAAGTTGGTGATCACTATGAGATACATTAGGTACATTATAAGTGGAAAAACTGTCAAGTCTGAATAATATAAAAGAAATGATGATAACAACAATAGGCACTATTATCATCATTATCATTTATAGACCGTTGGAAGAGTTGACCATAAGGTTAAAGAAACAAAAAAGAAAAAATGTACCAAATTATTAATGACATTGTTTGCATTACAATAGAGTTTCATGCTATATCACAGTGTCAATATACGCTAATGTAACACAGTTTAGAATGACTGTGGATTTTAAGCAGCAAATTACTCGAGAAAGATGTTGATAAGTGATTAATCATTTAAGTTATTTTGGGGCAAAAATGTCAAATAAATTCACTGGTTGTAGTGTGCCATGATTTGGCATAATGATATCCTAATATAATATAATTGACTTGTAATATTGTAAATTTTTTACTCTAAATTGACTGTAGGGATGAATGTGAGTGAGAATGGTTGTTTGTCTTTCTATGTGGCCCTGCGATGAACTGGCGACTTGTCCAGGGTGAACCCCGAGTCAGCTGGGATAGGCTCCAGCCCCTCGAGACCCTACACAGGATAAGAGGTTACAGAAAATGAATGAATGAATGAATATTGTTAATAATAAAATTGACTAGCATCTAAAATGTGAATATATTGTTGGTTTTCTCTGCCTTTTTTGACAGTAAAGTGGATATCATTGGGACACGTTGGGATGCCATCTGGGACGCTAGGAAACAGGGGAGGGAAAATTTTCACTTTTTCATAGACTGTGTGGTTTATTGAAGAAAAACATTTTGCAGATCAATCGGTAACGAAAATAATCTTTAATTTCAGTTTTGCAATAAACAGAAAAAGAGGGAGAAAATAAAACATTAAAACTCTCAGATTATGGAACAACATGCAAAAATCCCCCCAAAAAAACAAAAACAAAAAAAACAACTAACAATGAAACATCAAACAAAGTTCCAAATATACTATGCAAATACTACCTGAAGCATAATAGTCTCACAGACATATCTTATTTTTTTGGCTTATATTAATTAGCATGTCCTTGTGATGAGTAACAAATGTAAATAACTTGTAGCATGCAGTTGACATGTAGCAGTTGAATAACCTATTAAATTAGTTTCTATGGTGTTACCAGATAGCGGATCATATAAGAAATAGACATTACATAGTTATTAACTCAATGAAAATTACTATACAGACTAAATAAGTTATACCAAAGATAGCATAACTGGTACACATGTACCAAAAGATGGCCTCTGTGGTCACTATCACATGGTCAGTTTTGTCAACTTTTTTCATAGAAACAGTGAATGGGCTGATTTGGGTGTGAAGGTTGAATTTGGTAAATTAACTTGCAAAAGGCCAGTTTGTGTTCAGTGGTTCAGCAACATTATTTCACACCACAGTTTATTTATTCAGTTCAATCTTTTCCATACATTAGTTTATAGCACCCTACAGCTGTATAAGGTGTCTTTGTCAAATAACCCTTATTAGTTATAATAGTTATTTCAATATTACTATTGGAATAACTATTTCTTTTTAAAATTATGACATGTCTTGCTTCCAAAGAAAAAAAAAAAGGAAGCCATATTACACATCCACTTGGTCTGGTATGGTGCAACCAAAAACAGGAGTGCATAGTGACAAAGCATCATTGTTACTCAAATAAATGAATGTAGCCAAACAGGTGGGTTTGTTTTCTTTTTTCCCTTTTCTATTCTCTGAATTTGGGTCTAAGTAAATAAATCTGAAAAAAATCCTACAAATGAATTGGATCCTGTCCACACTTCCATAATGTAAAAAGTACTGAGAGGCATATCTCTTTTCTAGACCGGATAGTTAAAATCCAATCAATCAAAGTGTATCAGGAGAAATCTTTCAATCAGAGATAGTGTATACAGATCATCATGGCTGCTCTTGAATATAAGACAAAATAAAGCAGACAAAATGATTGTTGTTATATACAATTACATTTTCTATTTACAGTCAGTTACAGTATTTGTTTATTCATGGAATGGAAAACTTACACCTCAGCATCAGATACAGACTTGTCTTTACTCCGACTGGTGACCATTGAGTTTGTGTAGGTATAAGAGCGAGATACCTCCTCCTGGAAGGCACTTTCCAGTACATTTAGGATGGATTTGCGGACTTTATCCTTGAAATCTTGACCCATGAACACATAGAGCAGTGGGTTTAGGCAGCTGTTGAGAAAGGCGAGGCTGGTTGCTATGGGAACTCCGATAGTAGTGACATGGTCTAATATCTCACTTGTATGAGTAGCCATGTGATTTACCAACTCGATGAGAGCCATGACATGATACGGAGCCCAGCACAGGAAAAAGGTGGTGATAACAGCAGCGATGATCTTGAAGGGGCGACTTGATTGGCTGGCCAGAGTGCGGTTTCTTCTGAGACGATGGATTATGACAGCGTAACAGGAGACAATGACGGTGAAGGGGACGACAAATCCCAGGAGGAAGCGGGTGATGGTCATGGCCTGATGACGAAACTGTCGCAGCTGATTCACTGACGGCGTTTCATAGTCATCGGAAAAAGCAAAATTGTTGAAGCAGTTGATGATGTCTTCATTGTTATATGATGGCCCGGTGTCCCTGAAGATGAAATATGGAGCGCTGAGAATCAGAGCCAGTATCCACACACCCAGACTCACACAGGACGCCTTGCGTACACTTCTGTGGTTCTGAGCCCAGACGGGCCACACCACAGACACACATCTGTCCACACTGATCACCACCAGAATGTAGACACTGGCAAACATGTTCAGAAAGCTTATAGTGCTGTTCAGTTTGCACATGAACTTGCCAAAAGGCCAGTGGAAATCCATTGCTGTATACGTCACACTCAGAGGCAGGAATGCTGTGAAGAGGAAGTCGGCCACAGCGAGGTTGAGGAACCAAACTGTGTTAACTGTTTTCTTCATCTTAAACCCGGTTACCCAGATCACCACTCCATTCCCGAGCACACCGAGCACGAAGGCCAGGCAGTACACGATGAGAGACATGATGTTGAGAGACTGCCTCAGCTCAGCATGCTCGTCCCTATAGTCATACTCGTCGTCGTCTCCGTAAAAAGTGCCATTTTTTTCAGTGGCATCTGTTATACTGATGTCATAGAAAGGGGTAGCTGTCATTAGCTCCATCATCGTCTTGAAACCTGAGAAGAACCAAATAAATAAGTGTTAATCTTTACCTAGAGGGCCATAATGCATGAGATTATTTTGCTTGAGTGATTTTCATTAAAAGCTAAAATATTAGGTCCATTCTTAAAAATGAAAATGAAGCTTCACTTATGTCAGTTCTGCAAAAAAAGGCACATAGAAGATGCCATTCACATGATGACAGTTTGAATAGACGGACAAAGTCCCAGCTACGTCAGACAACTCACGAACCACCATGTACTGTACATGTAGAAAAATCTTAATAAGTATTTAAAGAAAGTTTCCCAAATGTCTAAAGTAGTTAGAGGCTTACTATGAGAATTAAAGTACAGACAAAAAGTCTAGCACAACTTGCATATGCAAACCCACTGAATGACAGGGCACACATAAAAAAGGGGGACAGAATTGAATGAGCAAAAGTTTTTGCAAAGTTATGATCAGAGTCTAACCCCAAATAAAGCACAGAAAGTTGTCCCACGCGCTCTAGATGGACATACGTGGGCTTAATTAACACTTTGTCCGTATTTGCGCTGTTAATTGCTCGTAAAGACCTTTTTCTAAACTATCTGAAACGTCGCGGTCCAATGACAGACTAAGAGCTTCAAATATAACCTTCATCAGGTTTCATTGTCCACCCGAGTTTGCTGTGATCTAAGGTTTGTGAGGAAAAGTGAGGTACGATACCTTTATCAAAGTCCGAAGAGGATGTGTCCGCATCAAGACGGCACCATCCAAGTGGGAATCGTCTGCGGGAATTGTGGAGATCTGATTCCCGACTTGTTAAATATGTGACGTCATAGCACCCTTCGAGGCGGGACCTCAGGCTCTCCTCCCGTTCGAAGCCTGTCAAAGCTCCTCCACTGGCTGTTGATGAGTTTCTGTTCAAAAGAAGAAAAATTTTTTTTTTCATTGTATAAAAGAGTTTTAGCTTCATTGATATTAATGCATACAGACAGAGGATGCTGTAGCTCTGTTGGTGTATCATTCAGTTTCACTTCTACACTGTAATAAAAATGTAAGCACTGCTGTCTCAGTATGTGATGCTATGCTGCTAATATGCAGTCTTGCCAAGACATGTCTACTTCAAATGCTGCATTATCAAGTTGTTGTCCTTTGGGGAATTCCAAAAGTGAAAACACCAAGTTACTAATCCATAAATTGTTGGTTGTTGTAGATGATTACCAGAGAAAGAGTTGAGCTGTGACTTCTCATGTGCATCAGTGATGCTGCTGCGTAATGTGTTTTTCTCTCTGTGGTTTGAGCTCATGTTGGCTCGAGGCTAAGACGAAAAGCTCAGTGTTGACTGTTAGAATCGGCATCGGAACATTTAGGATACACATTTTTAGTTTCCAATCTCCTCACCCAGCACTACATATAAGAACAGCACAGCTGTGCATCTGTTGATGATTTAGGGTTGCTTTGCAGATTTATATAATAGCAGAATGCTCCCTCTGTGTCACTGTCCAATGAAGCTGAAGACACGCCTCTGTAGAATGAATTCAAACCTGCTAAAAAGAAAAAAATAAGATATGTAGTAAAGATTCATCTGATTTATCACATTATTAGAATTTGGATCACTATTGAGGTCATTTTATAGTATATAAATAACCCTACTGTACAGTATGTTCCTAGATTTCAGAATGCGTTTTTAAAACTCATAATCATATCTATTTTTAATGATATAACACGTCATAATTACAATTGCTATCTTTGATGATGTGTTGGAGAAGAATACATTTTGAAAGAAATTAGAAATTTGCACATGTACCATACATATCACTAGTACCAGTACTCATACAAAGTACTTAAACAGTAATTATGCAACTTCATTTCGTATTTGCAGTCATTTTCTGTAGATAATTGAGGCAAATAATTTGCATAAACTCCAAAATTAAAAACAAAGAAACATCTTGGGATAGAATGGGATGCTTCTTGTTACTTATACACATTACCTTGAATCATGTATCACTGAAACATTTTACCTTTAAGTGCAGGAATCACCAGGCTACAAAACGGGACTGGCAAACAACCGCAGACCAGAATGAGAGCTTTAAACAAAAGATAATGCATATACACACCCCGGAGTATATCTAAGCTGTAATTCCAATATATTTGAGCTTTCAAAGCTTCCTGGCATATCCCTGCTGTTGTTGTACTTCAGATATATCCCTGTCAAGTTCTCAGAGAAATTGGAACCGAAATCTATTCCAAGACCTTTCAATTACACAGACCTACAGATTAACTTAATAAGTAAGAGAGTTAAAAATGTGAACAAATAACAGGGCAAAGCAGAAGATTTAATGAAACTTCCTGAAATGCTGAAAGTTCATACAGTGAACTGTTTTTTTGTTGTTTAAATGAGTTCATGTGGATGTAGAAAAATCTGGTGCATCACAATAGGAATTGATGAAAACTGTGAAAATGCAATAAGAAGACCAAGATTGAGGCCTTGCAGAGTGTTGGCCAGAGAGACTGACATTTTTTTCTCATTTCCCCATAGATTAGCCCTACCTTTCAGTGGGGGAAAACATTTCATCAGTTTGACTTGATCATATTTCCTCCCACACAGTTCCTTCTTACTCTCAGTGTTACTGCCCACGACCCACACATTTGTGCATCTGTATGAGTTAACCCTTCATTTTGAGAATTCTGTGTGAAAAATGACAAAACACATTGAATGGACTGTTTTAACTAACCCTATTTCATATTTAAAAACATTTTGTGCAAAGTTATTTAAATTTCTTTAGAAATTATGACTTTGGATTTAACAGATGTTAAAAAGCATTTGGCAAAAAGGTTGAGTTATTTGTTATGTTTAAATAAACGTTGGCAATGCTCATTTCAGTATCATAGAAAGTGAACTTGTTTGCTCATCATTTATTGGAAGCTGAATTTATACATACAGTGTTTAACTTCTGCTACTATGGGCAGAGACATTCCAATAGTACAGAGACAGTCCACTCTCAGAACTTGCAGGTGAGGTAGTCCAAAATGAAGCTGAAGCCCCAAAATGTAACATTTATGGAGGAATTAATTTCTTTCCCGGCAACTTTCATTATATTTTCGATATAATGGATAGACACAATACATATAAGTCCATTAGATAATTTTTTGTGACTTCATTTGTTGTGAAATACCTTTCTTTTGTGACGTCACGCATCACAAGCCACTTTATGGAAGGCCTACTTTATGGCATTCTTATTGGTAGAATGTCACTGCTATTACATCAGCAAGATCTACATTTGGCTGTCAAAAGCCACTTCGAGGGAGGATGTCAGGTCACAATCAGTGCTAAATCCTTACCTGACCAATCAGCATTCATTAGCAGAATGTTAGCGTTTTGTGGGCAAAATCACCTTCCTTGCAAGAAAAACGAAAGGACATGAGCTCAATGAGGCTCAAAATCTTGATCAGATTCTAAGTGTGAGCTGTTAGAAACTGCCCAACCTTAAACCTAAAACATCCCATGCTAATGTACCACCACACAGGAACCGTGTCCTGCCAATAGTCCAGATGTGAGGGGGTGGAAGTAAGGAATGAGAGAGGGGAAGAGAGAGAGTGTGAGTAAAAGAGAGAGACAATACTTGTCTGTGTATGTGTCCGTGTACATGCTCTCTGCATGAGTTCAGAGCAACACCCTTATTTGAGTGAGTAGGAGGACTCCTCTGTGTTATCATTGCCTTTTTTTTCTCAATACATAAATATTCGGCATCTGAATCCCCACTGAGAGATATTCTCCACCAGGTCCAAAAACAATTCATTCAAGTGCAGGAAACAGTTTAAGATAAGCTGACCCAGTTAACTTCATCACTTGCTTCAAAACTACAGTGAATAACACTAAATAATTCCACTGTTTTAGGTAAAGTCTAGACAGTATGACTAGTTTGTTTACTTTGGTTATCATCCTGTTCAGCGATACATCATCCACTTTACATTTCTGTGTGTTCTTTACTTTAAAGTTTTGCAACAGCACTTAAAAGCAGAGCATTTTGTTGCTGTCTGTCGGGGATATTAATAGCTATTCCAAGGCTATAGTTTGAGGGAAGCCTTCAGAGCCCAGGGCTTGCCAGAGTTCTTGATTTACCAACCAAACGTGTAATTATGTGTGTGCCACACAAATACCAATTTGGGTGTGTAGAACAACTAGTGGGGATTTAAAGAGAATTTAGTTTTCGCAGAGGGTAATATATGCAGTTTGAGTTTGGGGGTTTATTATTCGCTAAAACAGCTGGGAGGATGGGGGTTACTGAAATGCACAACCAAGCTGCACGTAAGTGTGTAAATCTGTGTGTGGTACAGACACACACTAATGATATACTCCATGTCCCACCGTCACTGTTATACACCCAGTATTTTTCATAGCCGTTACATAGAAATCACAGTGAGCTCGCAGCATTTCTAAAATCTTTTGTGAAACGAGGGTATGAAACTGTTGTGTTGAAAGTTCTAGACTCCAGTAATGCTGTCATAAAGACATAAATAGTGGGAATATGCTGTGTCCTAAAACCTCAAAGGTTTGTTGATCTTGTTGCGGTGATAACTGGAAATCGAACCCTTGAGAGGTCAGGAATTTTGTTTTTCAAGTCAAAACCGGTGCCATCGGCTTTCGCCCCTATGGCTCGGTGACAGCTTTTTTCCATGAAATACACCACACACAGGGAAAAAAATTCAACCTCAATAACCAAAACCACTTCCTTACATTCGTCCCTACTTGCAACCACAATGCCTGGTCCCCCTCAGCAAACCTAAGGGATATGAATAATTACCCTGGACTCTGTCAGACAGCAAATAAGCCTGGCAATGCATACATCCTACAGTTTTTTTGGCAGTACTCTCTCTTTGTACGAGTCTTTTGACGTACAGTGGAATGGGGTCGAGGGGAACGGAACAGTTAAACAAGATCCCCAGATGGTGAAATCTGTGGTTTTGATCCTTTCCGACTATTCCACACTTAGCGTGGCAAATACTGCGGTTATTGAAATTCAACAGCAGTTTCAGATCGCAGAGGCTGCAGCAAAGTATTTGTCTTGTTCCTTATTTCGTCCAAATGATCACATCCGGAATGCTATTTGCACATGTGTAACTAAACAGGCATCTGGGTGTCATATGTGTGCCTATCAAAGACCCGTTGTATTTGTGGTGCATTTTAACAATATTTTTGAAGTTGCCGTTTTCTCTAATAAATGCCACTGGTAGGATTCATCAAGCCATTAAAATCTATTAAAATAAACCAGATTAAAACACGTAGCATTAACATGGGGTCCGAATCCGTTTGTTCAGTGTGAAATGACTTGCAGTGTGATTAAGACTGGATGAAAAGACAGTGAAATGAATGAAAGAAGCACAAGATCATAAGAGTGAATACATATGATGTGTTTTTATCTTTACTTTAGCACAAGTTTCACAGCAGAATGTGTCAAGTTGTTTACAATCAAACGATAGGAGCAGTGATACGCAGGTTGCTGAAGGAATGAGGCAGATAGTGTGCCAGACAATAATGAGGGGGGGAGAACTTGCCTGCGCTGGATGGGAATGCGTTATATTTTAGTCTTAAGTGTATAATCATAGGTTTGGATGCAACCTCACATTTAAATGTTTTCCTGTCTGGTGCTGATAAACAGCTATGCTCATGCCTGAGTAACAGAACCTTGCACCTCTTAGTACGTCTCCATTCTGAAATATTGACTCAGCAATGACTTCTGCAAACTTTAAACAGTAAGACTGTTTGATTTATTCTATGTCAAAATCAAATCAGACAGAGATAGGGGAAGAAAATTTCCCAAAATGACGACTAGTTTGAATTTCACAACAGGATTGCAGAATAAAGCTGTCATACAGAGTTCTGCTTTACACTTCTTTTTTTTTATAGCTTATTTATGTGTATATCGCTCCCAGACCAGTGCAACTGTTTAATAGAAATTGTGTGTTACTTACTGTTAATTAAAATTAACTTGAAAAACTGACACTTCACTGGTAACACACAATAAACTGCCAGGCAGACACTGTATCACATTTTACGAGCATGTTATGTGTCTCATTTTACTTCACCGTTGACCGACGCACAATCTGACAATGTCAACATACATATACACACTGCTTTTACAGGCAGCTGCTTGCTGATAAACACACAGCCTGTTTTATGTGAGCAAGAAGAGCATCAGAAAACTGCAAGTTTAGCTCTACTTCTGTTGTTTGTTTTTTTTGTCATTTCCAACAGCACAGTTTTACTCAGTTCCAGAGCATCTTTAACCACATGAGTTCCACCCACATACCAAGTCTTGTATGTCTTATCCAATAGGTTGAGTGTCACTTTGGGGTTTAATTGAAGGCAGTACACATGCAATATCCAGTATAATGCTCTAATAAAACCATGACGACAGTGACAGAGTTTCATAGAAAATCTACTGACGCCACAGTGAGACTGACTTTTACAAGGAACTGCAAACTGAAATGCAGAGAGATTTCTCAAAATCTCATGGAAATTGCATTTTTACACCGTCACCACACACACAACAACACAAAGAAATAAACACATGAAGTATGTGCTGAATGAAAGCATTTCTGACAGAGGGGAATTCCAAATGTTAGTGTTTAAAATTCAGTGTGTTTTTTGCTTACTGGTATTGTATACTGTACGTAAAATCCAATGTCTGTGGAAATGTAACACATGTTTAGTGTTTGAGTTACACCTGTGACGATAGAAGACCTTGAGAAAAAGGAGATAAGAGGACTAAAATACTAGAAACTCAGTGGGTGAAGGCACACGACAGCGAGACAGACAGTAGCCATGAAGCTTCTCCTTCTACTGACTCTCTTTGGCGGGGCAGGTACAGTAAAGATTTGATAGTAAAAT
Organism: Chaunax sp. Z400; assembly: GCA_037577475.1. Taxonomy (NCBI): domain Eukaryota; kingdom Metazoa; phylum Chordata; class Actinopteri; order Lophiiformes; family Chaunacidae; genus Chaunax; species Chaunax sp. Z400. Next base: position 16,727,109 of record CM075190.1, read on the forward strand.
GTCAAGGGCATCGACTCATACTGCACTCTAATAGGATCCATAGTAGACACAAATCCACTCACAGAATACGTTTCTCTGTTTTTGTCACTTTTGTATTCTTGTTTTTTAACGTCCACAGTTGCCCTAAAGGAAGATGACAAAATTGTTGGAGGGTATGAGTGTCCAAAACATTCTGTGCCCCATCAAGTGTCTCTCTTCACTGGGTACAACTTCTGTGGCGGGACTCTTCTGTCTGATGAGTGGGTGCTCTCTGCTGCACACTGCAGACCAAAGTATGGAACTTTATCTCTAACCTCTGATTACAGCTTCAGATCCGAAACTCGAGCAGCTTTTGATGGAGCACTGATGGATTTATATTGTACTTGAAAACTTAAAATATTTTTTTATGCTGTTTTCCCTTCTTAGGCGGTAGAAGCAACTAGAGCTAATGTATTTCTTTCAGGTCAAATGTAGAAGTTCGGCTGGGAGAGCACGACATCTGGGAACCCGAGGGGACAGAGCAGCATATTATGACTTCCAAATTTATCCGCCACCCCGACTACAACTCCCGCACACAGGACAGTGATATCATGCTGATCAAACTGAGTCGACCTGCCACTCTGAACAGCTATGTACGCACTGCTACACTTCCTTCAAAGTGTGCCAGCGATGGGACAATGTGCCAAATATCTGGATGGGGGAGTCTTCGCCCCAGTGATGAGGGCTGTGAGTTATACACTGTCATAATCGTAAACTAGGGATTATCTGGATGCATGAACATGCTCTTTTTCTTGTAATTTTTGTACATAAGAACATGTATAAATAATTTTTTTTTCCTTTTCAAGCGAGGTACCCGCATAAGTTACAATGCCTGGATGCCCCTCTCCTGAGTGATGACACATGTTTCAATTCATATCCTTTCCAAATCACTGAAAACATGATCTGTGCTGGCTATCTGGAGGGAGGAAAGGACTCCTGTCAGGTAATACAGAGATCCTGGTTCGAGTTTATAGATAGCAGGGTATTTTTCTAAATCTGGTAACATGGGCGCTGCACCCTCTAACTTCCTGTGTGTGCCTTCACCCCTTAAATGCCATACATTTTGCTTTTGCATATAGTCTACCATAAAAAAAAAATCTGTTTCCTGTAAAATTATGTAATGCCAGTAAACGATGTGTCTGTTCAGTGAAAATAGTGTAAAAATATCAAAAGCGTGGCAAATAGACCATCAGCCTTAAACAGCTTTGATTTTATTCTGATCTCCAGTTGCTCTTTGTCCATGGCGCCATCTTTCTTATGAAGCAGGATACTAGGAAAACATGATCCGCAGACATCCACTGAAGTACTTTCCCCCCCCCCCAACGAATTGTACATATTTTATGGATTTTCCGCTTTTCAAAGTCCGCATTTCAGTAGATTTCTTACAGGAAGATACAAACTGGTCTAATGGTTATGGAGGTAGAAAAGTTTGAAATTCTCAGTCGTTTTTGTAAATAATGAATTGCCCTCAACTCAGTTACTTTAGAAGACACTGCATAGAATACACCAATGAAAAAGCTAAACTCATCTTTTTTATCCTCAGGGTGACTCCGGGGGTCCCATGATGTGTGATGGAGAACTCCAGGGAGTCGTGTCTTGGGGGCACGGATGTGCCCTAAGAAAAAAGCCTGGGGTGTACACAAAAGTTTGCAATTACATTTCCTGGATCAAGAACACCATGGCATCTGGCTGAGCAGCACAGAAATTAAAATCAATATTATAATGTGTTATGAGTACAGTGTGATTTATACAGGTCTACTAGTGTGTTGAGAGAAAGTTTCTTATATGACATGCAGTGTGAGGAAAAACACACACACACAGTGACAGCTTCTACACGAAGCTTAAGATCTCACCCAGACTTTATACTAAATTGATAGACAGTTGTTTTGCTCTGCTGCAGTCTAAAACATGCTTGCCAGTAATATGTGCATGTGAAAAGCCACTTGTGCATAATTTCTAGCTTTAACAAGCATGATTGTAAGTCAGAATTTTAAGTATCACAGACTGTCATATACTGTGTAACAGATCTGGTGGCCTCCCATGCTATGGCAGCATTTGGCTCTATGAGTTCTGACTCAGAATACTTAACGATGAATGAGCTGACTTGTTTCTTGCACTAGGACGCTTCAGTAGAGCAGCACAGAAGAACAGTTGGAGACCAAACCTAACGTTTACTGTCAGATAACAGTAAATCACCACAAAAATTGCTGTGACACTGCTCCCTCAGCATTGGAACATGTTGTACAGTCTGGCCACACTCCATAATTACTACCTATGGAGTACTGCCGAGTACATGTGTGGTAATCAGACCATTGACTAGCTACTAACTTTTTTTTTTAGCTGTAGCTCATCAAAATGATGTGAGATTAGAATTGGATTTTCATGATTTACTCATTTTGAGCATTAATGTTAGCGCAATCTGTGTTTTGGGTGATGTAAATATAAATGTAGGTGGACATTATCAAATAGAGTTTTGAGCCTTTAGAGGAGGAACTAACACCATATTAGCATCACTGCTTAGTAAAAAACTCTTAGTGGAAAGGCACAAACTGGGGCATCAGGTGCACATATGCAAATAGCCGTTCACAAAATCCTCAAACGATTTAAGTGGATTTTTTTTGTTGCATGGGTGTGGCACAGAGCAGAGGAGTGAGTCACCGTGCATTTGCCTGACCACCGAATAAAGACCTAATTAAGCTTTAGAGGACTCATACGCTATGCACAATAAATACCTCTCATCTCTGTGAAGCATGCTGGATGCTGCACTTTCTTAAAATAAATGGTCTGGGATAGGATGTTGATTCATGCAACACATGGACGAACACCACAAACCATATTTATGACCCACTTAGAAATTTTGGCAGCTTGGTGAGTCCCTCTCCTACTGCAGTGTCCTTCATAGTCCAAACACTAATGCAGTTCATCCCTTAGCAAAGATTAGCCAGGGGCACACCAAGTGGAACTAGCAGTGTAATCTTGACCTTTTCATAAAAATGAAACCTCAAAAAGGAAAGAGAAGCAAAGGAAAATGACTGACAGGCTGACTAAGTAATCATTTATTACATGTTATAATGATCTGTGATAAGACTCAATTAAAAAGGTATATAAAATACATTTAATGGAAAAAGACTGCATGTTGGAAACGATGAATTAATTATGATACAACAATTAAAAAAAAAATCATTTATATTCACTGAATTCATTTTCATAGTCACATATAACAGTTGATGTCTTACAGTACAGGATTTCAGTAAACATTAACAGACACGCGTCGTCCAGGATTCTCATGAAGCAGCATTTGCAAAACAACATAATCTACAACACAGTGTTGTAAAGCACTCTGAAAATACACAATAGCCATCGCATCCAGTGAGTCAAACCTGTCCCTGCACACTGAGTGGCACAACCTCCGTACATGACATCAGTTGCCTGGTGGCTTCTATTTGGGTCTGACATGAAACATGTTGATGGCTCGGGCCAAGTCCTGTGGCTAAGGGTGTGGACCCTCATGAGCGGTCAACAGATTTCCCTGTAAAGAAACAGGGATGTAATCATGGTTAAGTCAGGACAGTGGCAGCAACTCAGCGAACCAGAAGGGGCAGCTTTAGTCCTCAGAAGTGAGATTAGTAGTATAGTATAATAATATAGTAGTAGTAGTACTTCCTTTTACTCTGACATTACTTTGTTTCTCTCTCCGTCCCAGTCACGCAGTCACACACAAACACGTCCTGCTGCCAATCTGTTTTGATTTATTTATATATATATATTTTTTTTTTTTTTTACTTTTGCAGTTTCAGAAATCCGCCAGCAGAGGGCAATGTCTGCCTCGTTAATGTTCTCGGTCCAGTGAATTAGGACTTTCGGTCTGTTCAATGGACGAACTGTCTCTGGCAAAAGAAAATTGATGAATTACTTTATTGTCTTGAGGTGCTGACCTAACTTTCTTTTAACAATGTGTTCTGTACAGTTTGTTGGGCAATAAAATTAAGTAAGATATTAGTAAAAAAAAAATGAAATGAAATAGTTAGGTATGATATAGGTTTACTTTGGCTGTAAGAGGCAAATTGTGGTCAAGATAACAGCAAATGTCAGTTTAGGCACCCATATATGTCCTCCAAGAGGTTCTAAACAGAATAAAGAATTGGAAACTCAAACAATGACCAGATGTACAAAAGCTTGGTTTAACATTGGTCTCCACTCTGTCTATTTGAAGTCCTGCCGCTAATGTTTCAGGAAACTCCTTTTAGCAGTCTTGCCGGAGGTCACAGACTTAAAGAGATCTAAGACAAAAGTAAAAAAAGAAAGAAAAAAGTGCTCAGCCAGCTGGACTACCGCCTAGCTCCTGACGCAGGCTGAGTCAGCGGGGCCGCGCGTAATTGAGGATTCTCAAGAAGATAAAAATCGCGCACATGGCCCCATCCCATCTTCAACCCGGTAGCCTATAAAGCCCACAAACTCCACGCCAATTTGCCAAACAAGAGAAACACCGAGTGGATGTCTCGCAAATTTAAAACTTGGGGAAGTTGACAACAGGTAGGTTTGAAAATTAATATTATTATCATGTGTTTAAGGCAAGTTTGCTCTTTTGTTGACAAAATATTTGAAATGCAATATAGATATTTTCCATTTAAATGAAAACAAATCATTTCCATAGAACTATGGGCAGTAGCTGAAATTGATATAATTTAATAAAATACTTGAATAAAAAAAAAAAATCTGATTTCCAAGTGCAGAAATCAAATATTTGTTTTTAAGCATTGTTTAAATTTTTTTTATAAAAAAATAAAATCAGATTTCTGCACAAGATGAAATGTCATGCCATTCCATGTTACATATTTTACTCTTTTAGTTGTTTACTGTGTCATAGTTAACCTAGTCAACTGATTAACACATATATTACTTCTCAATTCATATAGTGAGTTTTTTGATTACTGATGATGATTAATTAAGCTTGTAGTTACCCTACAGTATTTTAAATCATGTTAATGGAAGATTGTGTTATAATATTAAATGCTTTAAATATAATATATAAGAAGATATCACTGAATACATAGCAACTGGAAATGATAAATCATATCTTTAAGACTCACTGTGGCTTGTGTATTTAACTAACATCACCTGAAGTTATGTTTGTGTTTGTATAAATAGGGCACAGTTGTCAGTGATATGCTTTCCTGTATTAACACTCTTGGTACCCAGAATTTGAAGAATAATATGTATGTACAGTATGTATGTATGTTTGGTAGTTGGACTATTTTATTTTATCATAAGTTGTATAACTTGTCCTACAAGAGTCCACATAAAAAAAATTCAATTTAATAGACCCTTTTTCATTCCAACCCATAGTGAGAATCCATCCTTTATGCATATACAAGCCATGCAAACATATGCTGTCTTTTTGTCTCTGACAGGTTGAGCATCACAATGGAGCTGAAGCCTTTGTTAAAGAAGCTGTGCTCCATAATCCGAGCCATCTTCACATTGTTCTTTGCTCTGATGGTCCTGTGTTTGATGGTGTGGGCTTATGTGGAAGGTTTCCAGCTGGTGAGCTCCGTGTATGGAATCATCTCCTTTGGCTTTTATGGACTACTCCTCTCATGCCACGTGCTGATTCAAAGCTTCTTCGCCTTCGTCGAGCACCGGCGAATGAGAGCTCGGAAAGAACCGTGCAGCCTTACCAAGAGAATCGGCTTCACTATATCGGCTTACCAAGAGGATCCTGCCTATCTCAGAGAGTGCCTCAACTCCGTAAAGGCCCTCAAGTATCCCCCCGATCTACTGCGCATCGTCATGGTGATAGACGGGAACAGTGATGATGACAAATATATGATGGACATGTTCAAAGAGATGTTTGCTGACGAAGACACCGGCTGTTATGTATGGAGTAACAATTACCATACATGGGACGCCACTAAGGAGGAGCAAGCTATGGAAAAGGCTAAAGAGATGGGCCTTGAAGGGGATATTAGTGATATTATAGGAGAAGATCCACAGAGTAAAGAGGTGGAACAACTGATCCAGAACAAGAGGTGTGTATGCATCATGCAGCAATGGGGTGGCAAGCGGGAAGTGATGTACACAGCGTTTAAAGCACTCGGGTCCACAGTTGACTATATACAGGTATCTATTTTTCTTACAGATTTCATTTTGTCAGCTAAGATAATTTTCTGGAAAGAAAATTACAGTGTTGCAACTTTTTATGACCTGGCTCCTTCCCCAGGTGTGTGACTCAGACACTAAGCTGGACCCTCTGGCCACTGTGGAGCTGTGTAAAGTATTGGAGAGTAACCTCAAGTATGGTGCTGTAGGAGGAGATGTGATGATCCTCAACCAGAAAGAATCTTACATCAGCTTCATGAGCAGTCTTAGGTACTGGATGGCGTTCAACATCGAGAGGTCCTGCCAGTCCTTCTTCAACTGCGTGTCTTGCATTAGTGGTCCTTTGGGTACGAATGTGGACCAAAGTAACGATTCTGCATGTCAAGCAGTGGTGGTTTTGGCTTTAAAACACACATTATAACTTGAGTTTCTCATGTGTTTGTGGTGTCTTGAATTGTTCCATAAAGGTCTGTACAGGAATGATCTCCTTCAGCAGTTTCTGGAGGCCTGGTACAATCAGAAGTTTTTGGGAAATCACTGTACATTTGGTGATGACAGACATCTTACCAACCGTATGCTGAGCTTGGGCTACGCTACAAAGTAAGAGGCTTATCAATGTTGTTCACAGAAATTACATCTGATACAGTTATCTTGATGGTGTAATCTTTGCTGTAATGATGACTGTCATTCATGTTATTTTTTGCCTTTAGGTACACAGCCCGTTCTAAATGCTACACAGAGACACCTCCACAGTTTCTACGCTGGCTGAACCAGCAGACTCGCTGGACAAAGTCTTACTTCCGTGAGTGGCTCTACAATGCCCTGTGGTGGCACAAGCACCACCTCTGGATGACTTATGAGTCTATCGTTTCTGGTGTTTTCCCCTTCTTTGTCACCGCCACCATCGTCCAGTTGTTTTGGACAGGCACGCTGTGGGACCTCCTCTGGATCCTGTGCTGCATCCAACTGATTGGGCTTGTTAAAGCAGGTTATGCCTGCCTCCTGAGAGGAGATATAGTGATGCTATATATGTCCCTGTACTCGGCTCTGTACATGACCAGCTTGCTGCCTGCTAAGTACTTTGCCATTCTCACCATGAACAAAAGCAGCTGGGGGACGTCAGGCAGGCGCAAGCTTGTAGGGAACTATATGCCCCTCCTCCCTTTGTCAGTGTGGGCATCCATTTTGTTAGGTGGGATCGGTTACACAATCTACAAGGAGAGTCAATTGGACTGGCACACTCCAGCAAAGATACTGGAGACCAAATTTCTCATTTTTGGCTGTATTGCCTACATCTGCTATTGGCTGCTTATGATCTTCTTCTACTGGGCGTGGTTCCGCAGGTTATGTAGGAAACGGTCCCATTCTTATAAAGTGAATATTTAGGTCTGAAGTGAAGAACAGAGAGAGGAAAATAATTTATTTGAATTTAACCACTGACTTTATTCTGTTCAGTTGACTTCATTTATTTATTTTGCATTTTATCTTGAATTTTCGTAAGTGATGGAAAGAAACTTTATATGCAAGATTTAAAAAAAAAAAATCAATACATGTTGGTAGTGATGAAATGGATATCCTCCATGTTACCAGAGAATTTTGAAAATATGAAATGTTGTGAGAAGATATGTTTGATCCATATGTAGATGTTGTTACACATTTAAATGAAACTGTACTGGGGGCTTTTGGGCCTATGAACATCTCAGGTTTCTCTCTGTCACATCATGATGGCACAGATGCCCTTCTATTAGATATTTATTTGTGATAGCTTAAGACTGGAAAATGTTACGATAAAATGTTTTGTATTTATGGGTGTGGGTAATGTCGCTTATTTCAACAACAGTTCTACTTACGGATGAATTTACCACTGTTGCTGTCTTTGCACTGGATCCTGGATGGGACTTGCAGAGTTACAGACCTACTTGAGAATACATAAAATGCCAGTTCTAATATTGCACAGTGGAAAAAATGTGTAAGGAGGAAAAGAGAAACTTGTACTTTTTCAAGATAACTGAAACCCAAACAATTACAATCCTACTGTAGAGGAGGGACAAAACATGGAGTCACTGAAACCTGAAACTATGGGAACTGATGCTTCTTTAAATATGTATTCTATCAAATTGCTGTATACTCTCTCTGATGGGTGTACTCTGTAAGATGCATTTTGTTACATTTTGATATTCTGGAAGGAAGATGACAAAAAACATGCTTTGTATATATTTTGTAAGGATTACACTTGTTCTAATGGCTGGAAAGTTTCTGAAAATGTGAAAAAAATGTTGGTTTTGGGAATGTGTATAGAAATTATCAATAAAATATTTTTCTAATGTGGACAGTTCTATTTTCTTTGTATCAAAATTACCTAATGTACAGCAAACAACAAAAAATGTTGCTAAATCACTGCTATCACAGTTTAATAATACAGTTTACTGGTGACACACTGATTACAAACCTTTATAAAACATGATTAGGCTTCATGCTACATCTTATCAGCATCCTAAACATATTAACATTAGCATAGCTGCTAACATCAGTGGGACCCCTCTATGGCAGGGAATGCCCTTGCTGTGCAGAACCACAATCTTGACAAGGCTGTTTAAGAATAATAAATATGAAAACATGTGAAGTAAGGCTTTAGGCTGAGTGACAAGGATTCCCCACCACAATATAAAGTAACAGACATCCATTCTTGTAAATCTGAAGAAACAAGTATTGTCCTGCATGACTATAGTTAGTATCTCTGTTTCCACAGACTACAGAGTTTTGTCCATCTGTGACTTCATGATAACCACGATTACTATATATGAATCAGAAGTTTGGTTGGCAACAGTATCACGGATGTGAACACAAACACAGAAATCTAAAACAAGAGTCATTCAAAGATGACATGTCCCCCCCCCACCACTCCCCAAAACATTGTACAACAGCTTCATCAGTATATGACATCCTCAATTCGTTTGGTGAGTCTACACAGAGTATATTATTTTGGATAGGACCTTAAAATCATCTTTTCTTGGAAAACTCAAAAATAAGATTGGTAGAACGTTGTAAATGTAAACAGGCACAACTACTTATCATGGTTAATTTATGTGTTAAGGTTGATGAAGCAAAAATGTGTAGTTTGAGAGATATGCTCTGGACAAAATGACCAGCTTTTAGAGTCACCGTAGGAGTCACATTTCCATGGAAACAACAACAAACAAATTCACTAGAAAATTCGAAATGTCGAAATACATGACTACTTATCATGGTTAATATATGTGTAAAGTTTGAAAGTTTGTGTAAAGGACAAAAAATGGTTACAGATGGACGGATGGACAGATGGACGTACAAACATCCAGACACATTTTTAAGTCGGAAGGATAACAACTCTTACAAAGAGTATCACGGTCACATATACTTATTAAAGGGTGTGGTGTGTGTCAGAGTGGCTGCTTTAGTTGTGTGTTTGTCAATGAATATAAACTTTAAATAATGTACTGTAGACACATCTACTCAGGTCACTAAACATGGAGAATGATGCTAGTGGATAACAAGCGTTGTGTTGCTGCTGATGCCACAATGTCAAGTCAAATGCTAATGTTGTGGGTCAGAAAAGCCCCAGTTTTTAGAAATCATAACTAAGAACAAACATTTCGCCAATTTGGTGAATTTCAATTTTTCTGAAAAAATTAAATTATCAAGTGATGAATTGTGTGAGAAGATTCTCCTACAGCTCAAGCTAAAACCCTTTAAAGCCCATTGGAGTGGTTGAAAAATGCAGTTGCACAAAGCTTAAAATAAAGCAGTTTTCTTATCCCTGTGATCATTTTATCTGGCAGCCTAATGGTGCTTGTTTATTTTTTATTTTTTATTTTACCGGCGTTGGTTTGTCTTTCTGTTTGTTTGACTATATGTCTGTTAGCAGGATTACACAAAAACAACTTAACGGATTTTCATGAAACTTTGGAATTTGGTTTCTCTTTCTTTAACCTTTTGACACAGGGCCTTTTTCACCATTTTCACTATTTCTGTATGTTACTCATTGACTGTCTGACAGGTTTTGATGAAACCTGGCAGAAGGGGTGGCCATGGAGCAGGAAGAAACCCGTTATATGGGCAGTGGATCCAGATACCGCAAAGGGGCAGAGTCCTACTCTTCTCTACATTCTTGAACATTGTCAGATACTGTAGGTCTTTTCTGACATTTTTTGATGAATTATCATGGAAGGGTTAGACATGTGCCATGGAAGAAATAATCAAAATTTGAACCTAGGCCATCATCAGTGAAATATTGTTGTTCTTGAAAGGGTATCAAACTAATAATGAGGCCAATGTGATTCTAAATTCTAGGGGTAGGTTTTCATGGTCAGGGAGTCATATTATGACAGTCAAATAATCATGGGACTATTATTTGAAGGTACAATAGCATAATGGGGAAAATGAGCGACCTTGGTGGAGGTTTACGCTCTTTGACTTCTGTTCTGTATAATTTTGCGTGAGCATTTGAGCATTAGGTAGATTAAACTAAATGTAATTTGTATCATGTTGTAATATGAGAAAATTCACAAGATTCAAACATTATTGGGAAACATATGTGGGAACGTTTCCTAATCTTGCCACAAAGAATCCATTAATTACAATAAAATGCATGAGGAACACAACAACAAACTCTTCTATGTGAAATTTCCTACATTTTAAGGTGAGTGAATGTTATATTAGTTTAATAGAACATGCGTCATATCAGTTATTATTCTCAGGATGTTGTCTAAACAAGTCAGCCAACTTCACAGCTGTATGAGCTGAATGGGATGGAAGCTTTTTAATCACCGTTTAAGTGAATGATACAGCATTCTGTGGAACTTAACATGGAAATATTTTTTATGACATGTAGGGCTGAGCTCTCTCAGAGAGCAGTACAAGTACAGAGGTAGTGCCACCCTGTTTTATAGAGATGACCAATAGTAAGATGCACAGCTGAACAAAGAGGCAAAGCTTTATGTTCAGTGCAAAAAAGGATCATAAATAAGGTGTTGCAACATTCAGAGAGCTTTTTATTTTCCCATGTCAAGTGCATATTTGTCATACATTTATATTTCTGAGCAGAGGATAAAGGACCTACACATTCTGATGTTAGACATACAGTAGTTGAGATGGAAATTACATGATAATAATCACAGTTGTATGGGAACTCAAAATAAGGATTACCTGAACAATTAGAAAACAATGTATGACTATGATCTCTCTCTCTTGTATATGTAGTGTGTCCATAGATGGACACACTACAAAGACATTTGACCCATTGTCTTCATTATTCAGTTGCAAGTTGTCATTAAATACAATATACTGTGTTTTATTTGACAGCAATCCATGTGACTGTCCTGACAATCATAATGATAATAATTTTAAAAGATTTAATTTATCTTGCACCTTTGATACACAAAATGCAGGCCACAGTGCTTTACAAAAGAAATGCACACTTACAGCTAATTAACTGATTAATAAGAGGAGGGAAATGAGTAATTAATATACAAAATATAAGAAGAGGTTAAGTGAAATTTAATAAAAATGTAAGAATTAAAATGGCTCTAAATAGAGGGAATACCTCCACTAAGGCTGAACAATCCTACGGGTCTGTCTCACTCATATAAAAGAAAAAATAAAAGAGGAAAGGAAGTAGTGTGATTACTTAAATTATTTATTTACCATAAAAACTGTGAGTCTTAAATGTTACACATGAAAGACAATGTAGCATATTGTTTTTTACTCTTAACTACTCACGTTTGTTAAATTACAGTTAACCAGGCTCTAGTTTCATCCAGCAGATCAGGATTATTATCTGAATCTTCATTTCAGATAATAGCGAACATTATACACACTAGTTGGTATCAACAGTATAATTTGTGTGAGGTTTTACTTCATGGTTAACAGATTATATCCTGAAAAAGTATGGAAAAATATTTTTAAAAATGCCCAATCTTGCAATGTTAGGATAAATTCTAAAAGATTCCTGGGTCCACCCCATGGTCTGGATCTGCACCAAAAATTAATGGGATCTTGCTTGACCCATGTCCCACCTCTCCACTATGTTTTTGGAAATCAGCTCATTATTTCTTCTTGGAATCCTTCTAATAGTGACACAAAGAACAAACTAACAAACAGACATTGGCGAAAACACAACTTTCTTGGCAGAGGTAACAAAGTAAACCAAAGGTAAAAAGACTGGAGAATTAAAGCATATAACAAAGCCGTAAAGAAAAATAATAACGTAAAAATAATAAATTCTGTTCCGTCACAGTAAAGCTATTCGAAATTATCTGCCAATTTTTGATTGGACATAAATGAAATGTATAATTGAATATCATTTGCACAGCAGTGTTAAGACACATCTTTAAAGAAACATTATCTGGCCAAGGGGAAGCAGGGGCATACAGGGCAAACACAACAGAATGCACTACATGATAATACAGAGATTGACATGAGTATGAAGGAGGATAAAACCAACAGCTAGTGAAAAATTCCTATCCTAAGTAATACTATGGGAGAAAACGTATGGGAGAGACTGGAGGCAGAAATGTGTACCTCGTCAGTCACTGCTAGTCACTGCTAGTCACGGGGACATTCGGGTGTGAAATGACAATTTGGGAGAGGACTAATCAGGCAGAATTTAATGTGATTTAAAGCAATGGCAAACCATTCCTTAGGAAAAAGACAGCCATGAAGCATAGTGTGCTGCAAATAGATGGAAATGCCACATGTGTTACAAACATAAAATATACACTCCAGCAGCAATACCCAAACGTGTTCAAGGTAGTGGGAAAGTTGAACACTGAGCAAATTAGCTTATAAATAGAATCAGAGTGAAACCTGTGGCTCAGCTGCTCAGATGCATACCACAGAAACTCTGGAATGCTGTGGAGAAAGACATAAAAAACAAACAAAACTGATGGACATGATCATTATAGAGTGTGTTGAAGGTCCCTCCTCCAGGTGAACCCAGTGGTGGTACTCCCCAAACCTGATAAGAATATCAGAATGTGAAGGATCAATGACGCAAATGTAAGGGATACCCTATTCCTCCTATGGACAAAATACATCACAGCATGAATGGCTTTGTTATATTCAGCAATTAGTTCTGAAATGGGGCAGCAATTAGTTAGAACTAACCCCAGAATCACAGAGGAAAACTACGTTTGCTGCACAGAGAGGAGTATACAGATACAAGGGACTGACATGAACATGCAGTACCAACATGAAATAGCCAAAGCATTAGCTGGAATTAAAGTGGTCAAGAATACGGAAACACGTGAAAAGTGCCTGCATGTGATCATGAGGAGGCAGTCGGAATGTGGGCAAACACTGAAACCAGAAAGGGCCAATTTGGAGAGAGTGATATTAATGTCACACAAAGGTATCAGACTGCAGGGCCAGCAAGAAGGAGAGTTGGTACCTGAGTACTACATGAGCTGCAGCCTGAGTGGAGGTATTCTCAGACAGAACCTGAACCCTTAGTTCTGGTCTGGGCTTGTGAGAGGTTACATCCATATCTGAATGGCAGAAAGTTCGATCTGGTCACAGACTGTAAGACATGGGAATGCAGACATGGACGATTATGAATCAATTCACAAATTTCAAAAATCGATTTTCTATTCATTCATTTTCTGTAACCGGTTTTCCTGTGTGGGGTTGGGGAGGCTGGAGCTTATCCCTGCTGACATTGGGCAGGAGGTGGGGTAAACCCTGGACACCAGCTCATTATAGAAAGACAAACAACCATTCTCACTCACATTCACACCTACAGTCAATAATTCACCTATACTGCATGTTTTTGGTGAAGGGAGGACCAGAGAACTCAGAGAGAACCAACACAGACACAGGGAGAACATGCGAACTCCACACAGAAAAGTCCCAGGTCCAGTTGGATTTGAACCCAGGACCTTCTTGCTGTGAGACAAGAGTGCTAACCACTACACCACCGTGCCATCCATTGATTTTCTTAATATTAGTTAATAACACAATGTTGACAGAAAGAAAAGGGCAGAACTCAACTGTGAGAGCAGCACAAAACAAAAACCTGTTGTGAAGATGGTAGAGAGTGAGATCCAAACACCACCTAGCCTAAAAAGCTAGATTCTGGAAGCGTTAAGGCTTTAAAGAAGTTATAGGTAAAAAGGACCTGGATAAGAACCACATGATATGGAAGATGTGTCGAACTAAACTGAAATATTTTGTGAACACAATGAACGTGAGAAACCACATCTCACATTTCCACCTAGAGTTAGAGAAAAAACAACAGGTTGAACTTGCTACCAACCAGAGAACAATTGAGCAAGTGATTATATCACAGCACCTGTGCACTTTATCACTGATGACTGGCAGCTGGTGAGAGCCATGCGTGTGCAGAAAGTACCAGAAGAATGGATTTAGTTTTAGTTACTAATATGCTTAAGTCTGTTCATTTATTACAGGATCCTGCTACAGGCACACTTGTTCGTTTTCTTGCTGTATTAAGAGGAGATAGTGGAAATAAATTCATCTGTTTATTTTAATTATGGATCTTTACAAATACACTTTGTTTTAAAAGTAGCAAGTAGTCAGAGAGTGAGAAAAAAATAAGTTATGTATACAGCACAGAAGAGATTACAGAGATTACAGAAGCACCAATCACAGAGTATGTGAGATTAGTTAAAATGAGGGCTACACTCAAAAGACTGACTACCTGTGAGATGGTGAAGCCTCTGCTACTGACCCAGAACTAGTGCCGGTATGCAAAGCAATATTAAACAGGCACTTTGAGAACCATACCAATTGCAAGTTAACTGTGTGTTATGCGATACATAGCTAAATGTGGAAATTGCATAATGCTGCCACAAATTCTACAGGACAAGAACCCGTGGTAGCTCATGAAGGACACTTTGGGAACCAAACAGCACCTCAGAATTAAGGTTTGGCGGCCTGCGTGGATAAAGCAGCCAAGAAATATTGTAAGGCACGTAATGGATGTCAAATTGTAGCCAAACACGACTCACCAGCACCACTGAGGATCACATTCCTACCTGATTGTTTGTGGCGAGGTATCATCACAGATCTCCTTGAACCACTTCCAACCAATCACTCTCGTACAAGTGGTAGTGGATTACTATTAAGAGTATGACCCCTAAAACTAGAGAAAAAGTCATTGACAACCTGGAGTCAATCTCCAGAGGACATGGACTGGTGCCTAAACCTAATTAAAGTGTGACTATTTCATAACATTAACTAGACAGCACTCGGAGAGTGCAGACCTCCGCCAAGGCAGCACAGTTTCCCCATATTTTCATTACACCCAAAAGCAGTGCTTCTATGATAATTTAACCATAATAATATGATTTTTTGACCCTGAAAACCTACCCCTAGCACTTGGTAGATGTTGATAACATTATTAGTTTGAAAGTTATTTGACAAAAACTCACATTGTCAAAGTAAGTGACAAACAAACAAACAAACTGTAGAGCTTTTATGTCCACTGAAAATACTGCTATATTTAGAATGTTTTAATAATAGGCACTGATAGGATGTACAGAACAGTATAGACTTCATTGGCAGGATGAGTTCATTTCCAATTAAAGGAGGGGTGTCATGTAAAGGGTTAGAGAGGTCACATGCGTGAAAGCAGGACGTGGTTAGGGAGATGACGCCAGAAGACGTATACTTAGCAAAACATTAACACATGTAAAAGGTGGAAGCCCCATAATCATGATTCAATTCAGGATGCGTTATCTAAGTAAATATTAAAACACAACAAAGCTGACCACAAGGCCTCTAGCATTATCACAAAGAGTTTCCCATACAACGCAACACTATCAGCCTGACTATATGATGGATAATCTGTGAGTCATGGCTTCTGATGGCGGTTAAAACAACTGCAGTTGGGTAGACACGAATATTTTCTCACATGAGTAAAAGTGTCTGGATTTCCTAAAGAGCAGCGTCAACATCACTCATTAGATTTCCCTGTAGTACCAAATGTTTGTTCATCACAACACATCTTCCATGGAAACTCTTATCAAGCTGGATGTCAGATTACCGATGGGATTTACTGCAAAGAAACAATCAAAAGCAGCTTCAGCACAGTGGCATGATGAGGCAGAGAAAGCAGAGGAATGAGAAAAAAACCTTTAGGAGCAAACCAAGTCTGACTAAGCCAATCATCACTTCCTCTCTTGTCTGTTTTCACTTAGGCTGCTCACCCCCACCCAGTCTGGGCCTCCCACCCTGACGTCAGAAAGGAGGAATAGTTTCAGTTGGCACATATGATGCTGTGCACGTTTCATTCACTACAAATGGGAAGAAGAGCGGGCAACAAAATGTCAAGTCGCCTTCAGCATCAAACAAAACAACTGTCTTGTTGGAAGCTGTATTTTAAGGAGAATAGAATGAAATCTTTAGAAATTGTAGCTCATCTAGAACACGTGAAACTCACCAAGGGGACTTTGTATTAAGGACATTGAGTTATAACAAGACTGTCAACAATGTGGTAAGAGGAAATGTGTACTATGATTACAACAACACAATAAAACAACATCCTACAAGTTCCTGCAACATATGTATTTGAAGTGACTTGAGGTTTCCATTACCAATCCAGTATTTTCCCACCTTAAATTAATTTTCTACATTTGATTATTTTCCTATTACTGCTCTCTGTACTGCAAAAAAAGAAAGAGATGACAGAATTAGCCGATACACAGAATAAAAATGGACAAATCTGATCATTTACCTATTGTTGGCACACAGAATCTGGACAAATTAAGTCAAGGGCGTTAACTGAGTTTGCAGTGACGGCCTTCATCTGATGACCTCAGGGTCAGCTGCAGCATGCACACTCATACTGGTGGAGCTGCCATCATTTACTGGAAGCTTGGTAAAATCACAGTTTGAAACTGCATACCACTTGACACCAATCAGAGCCCACAACCTTCCCTAAACTTTTTGAAGTCACTGTCTGGAGTAAAATGTCGAATGGTTTTCCCCTATTGACCTCGTCAGAGTCATTTTTATGATGGAATGCCACGACAATGAGCATCATTTCCCTAAGTTTGTCAAATTGTTTTTACAAAACATTTTACAAACACACAAAGGTCAGAAAGAAAGGATGACTAATAGTGCGATCTGGTTGTCATATTTTGACACATATTTATGAATGAACCTCACGGGCACTGCTCTCTGTTTCCTGTTACCTAGAGTGAGTGAGTTGGGGTTCATAAGAAAGATAAAAATGTAAATATCTAGAAGCAGGAGACAATTTTGGGTAAATATGCTCCAGAGTAAACCACAGAAAAATTAAAATACCATTTCACATCTGTACCGTTTATACTGTATTTTCCTGCTTGTCATACTGCATTGCCTTGGCAACTAAGCCGCCTACTGGAAAAAAATACAACCAATCTGTCCCTTGAATGACATATCAAGTATTGAGTCATGTCTGACTATATTTAGATCACTCCACAAGGCCTTTATAAGACTCACAGATCCCAGTCAGTCCTCATTGTGTTTCCTCCATCAAGACGACATCATTCATTGCACGGATTTCTCAAACATGCAGCAGAAATGTTATTTCAGCCATTTTATAGGCCATGGTACCACCTCTGTGGTTGTTTACATCTGACAAGGAACTCACCAGGAAAGTGAGGTCCTGTTTTTTCCCCTCTCATTTCTGTACATTTGCTTTATTCTGTTCAGAATAAAGCACTGGGATAGATGAGAAGTGGTGACTCACGTCGGAACATTTTCCCCAGTTTGAGCCACTCCTGACAAATTTTCATCTTATCTCAAATGCTTGTTCCTTTCATGTTTCATGAACCTTTCAGTTCACCATCTGTGCTTAGCCTGCACTCACCAAGAACAGCTGAGTATTTTGCCATAAATCAAACTTCTGAACTTTGTCTTGATGATGGTGCTAAGTGAAAATTATACATCAGCTGGGAAGCTTGAATGGCTGTGTATGTATATTTATATTTATATATTTCAGCCAATTTATGAAGTAGATTTTAGGATCCTTCACAGCTTGAGAGAAAATGTTGACCTGTTGGTTGGGATACAGGAAAATTCAGGAAATTAGGGATTAATCCTCAGGGGTCCATAAATGTTTCTGTAAAATTTTATGGCAATCCATCCAGTAGTTGTTTATATATTTTAGTCGGCACAAACAAACAAACAAACACAATACAAAATAGTGGACTTTTTATTGGCTGATTCCAGTATTTTTAAACTCAACATTTTTAAATGTGAACTTTTGGAGGTGGGTGGGTGGTACTCGGGGGACCTGGACTCATGCCTTCAGATTCTCTAAATTCCCAGATATGACCGTGACTTTATCTTATCTCTTTCAAAATCCTTTTTTTCTAATAAAAATAGTAGCTGTGGTTTCCAGCAGGTATTGTGTGGGGTGATGCCCAAGAGAGCAGACTGTCCCTGAGTCCTCTGATATCTCCTCCTTGTACCTGGAACCACCAACCCCTGTTACAGCCTGTCTCCCTGTGTTATCAAGACAAAACAGGAGGTTCTTAGGAACTATGTAGCCATTAGGAGAGAAGTAAAGCGCTTTGAACCAGAGCATTTGCCAATAACATGACAGTTTGCTGCAGCTTGTCTAGTTTATTGGGTATTAAAGTGAACAAGTTTAAAACATAATGCTCTCTTCCGTCTTTGGGGACCCTTTCTGTTCTCTATGTGATATCTCTCTTTTGGCAAAGTGAAACAAAATTTCCTCTACATCTGCAAGGATAAAAAGATAAGGTGTCATTATGCAACAACACTGACAGCAGACAAGTCACTGCCTGCATTTTATTCAGCACAGCAGGTCAATTGGATCCTCTATTCATGCATGTAATTAAAATTATATGCTGACAGATTGATCAAAAATGATTCCTCTTTGGATTTAATTTGACAGATGATTCTAAATATGTAATCTGTGGCTTGAAGCTGTAAAGAATGATTAAATAATTTTGACCTGAGAAATACTGAGATTTGTATAACTTGATGTTATAAGGGCATCTTATCTGTATGTGTGATCTATATGAGGCTTTAAATGTGTATGTGTGTATGTAGGATGTTTACACATAGAACACACTGTACAATATATGGCAGTATTTCCTGTATTGACTAAAAATAATCTTTCTTACAATGTAATGCGATACTGTCCAACAGTTCTCCAATCAATACTCTTTTAAACTTCAGTTTGTATTAAATGTGGCTTTCTGTCACATTTAATTATTTTTCATAGAGTCAGTCAAGCACTATTCACATTGATTCTCAGTTATTGAAAACGTTCAATCCCGTTTCAGACAAGGTTGGGTAAAACGCTGTGTAAAGTGTAAATATACACAGAATGTGATGATTTGCAAAACTTTGAAACCACATATTTAATAGAAAATAGCCCAAAGACAACATATCAAATGTTGAAAATGAGAAATTTAATTGTCTTTTGAAAATGATATGCCCATTTTGAATTTGATGCCAGCAACACATGTAAAAAAAGTTCAGATAGTGGCAACAAAAGACTGAAAAAAGTTGTGAAATGCTAAAAGAAAACACCTGGTGGAACATCTCAACATTAACGAGGTT
The DNA here is from genome assembly GCA_037577475.1 of Chaunax sp. Z400. Taxonomy (NCBI): domain Eukaryota; kingdom Metazoa; phylum Chordata; class Actinopteri; order Lophiiformes; family Chaunacidae; genus Chaunax; species Chaunax sp. Z400. The sequence continues at coordinate 16,746,804 of CM075190.1, forward strand.
AACTGGCAACAGGTTAGGAACATGATTGGGTATAAAAAAGAGCATCCCAGAGAGGCTGAGTCCTTCTGAAGTAAAGATGAGGAGGGGTTCACCACTCTGAAAGACTGCACTGGCAAATAGTGCAACAATAATACAATAATAATAATAATAATGTTTCTCTAAGTAAAATTGCAAAGCATTTGGGATCTAGATTTTATCATCTACAGTAATAATATCATGAAAAGATTCAGAGAATCTGAAGAAATGTCTGTACACAAGGGACAAGGCTGAAAACCAATACTGGATGGCCGTGATCTTCAGGCCCTCAGACGGCACTGCATTAAAGACAGACAGGATTCTGTAGTGAACATCACTGCATTAAAAACAGACAGGATTCTGTAGTGGACATCACTGCATTAAAAACAGACAGGATTCTGTAGTGAACATCACTTCATTATAAACAGACAGGATTCTGTAGTGAACATCACTTCATTATAAACAGACAGGATTCTGTAGTGAACATCACTGCATTAAAAACAGATAGGATTCTGTAGTGGACATCACTGCATTAAAAACAGACAGGATTCTGTAGTGGACATCACTGCATTAAAAACAGACAGGATTCTGTAGTGGACATCACTGCATGGGCTCAGGAACACAGTTCGTCGCTGCATCCACAAATGACAGCTGAAACTCTACCATGCAAAGAGGAAACCGTATATAAACCAGATCAGAAACGCCACCACCTTCACTGGGCCCAAGCTCATTTAAGATGGACTGAGGTGAAGTGGAAAACTGTCCTGTGGTCTGCAAGACAAAATTTGAAATTCTTTTTGGAAATAATGGACACTGCATCCTCCGGGCTAAAGAGGAGAGAGACCATCCGACTTGTTATCAGCACACAGTTCAAAAGCCAGCATCCGTGATGGTATGGGGGTGCATTAGTGCGCATGGCATGGGTAACCTGCACATTTCTGAAGGCACCATTAATGCTGAATGGTTTTGGAGCAACATATGCTGTCAGGTAGACAACATCTTTTTCAGGAGAGGCCTTGCTTGTTTCAGCAAGACAGTGTCAAACCACATTCTGCATGTATTACAACAGCATGGCTCCGTAGTGAAAGAGTCCGGGTGCTAAACTGACCTGCCTGCAGTCCTAACTGGTCACCCATGAAAATGTTTGGTGCATTATGAAACATAAAATACCCTGAACTCTTGAGCAACTGAAATCCTGCATCAGGCAAGAATGGGCAAACATTCCACTTTCAAAATTACAGTAATTGGTCTCCTCAGTTCCCAAATGCTGTTAAAAGAAGGGGTGATGCAACACAGTGGTACAACATGACCCTGTCCCAACATTTTTTAAATGTATTGCTGGCATCAAAGTCTAAATGAGGAAAATAATAAATTTTTTCTGTTTAACATTTGAAATGTTGTCTTTTTGCTATTTTCAATTACATATGGGGCTTCAATGATTTGCAAATCATCGCATACTGATTTTATTTACATTTTACTTTTTCCCTTTTTTGGAAATGGGTTACATACACAAAAGTTAATGGGACACTCTGACACTCTGGTGATCAACTATAGCTCTTTCAAAAGGACTTGCAAGGGATATAATCAAAAAAGAATGGTGAAAATTTATGCAGCAAAGGCCCAGACATCCTTACCTTCCAAACATCCTTTGTTTCCAGCTCTTTATCAGATCTTGTAAATACACAACTCTGTCAAGATCTAAACTCCAGCTGAGACAGTCACTAAAGACATTGACTATTGCGTTCACAGGGCGAGCAGAATTTGCCATTATGACATGATCTTCATGTTTAGAATTGGTGGAATACCCCATTAAACAATATAATTTAATTAAAAAAATATTTACATATGTGTATTTTCCTGGAATTTCAAAGCATGAGTGGAATATTGTTCGGTGCATTACCTTTGACTGGCTATTATTAGTCAATTTTAGTGTTTTCTTTTTTTGTGTTAGCTAAATGTGTCAGTCAGACTAAAAATTGAATTTTTAGCATAGAATGAATATTTAATCAGAGTATATATTGTATGCATTTGCTGTATTTCTAGAAGCCAAACAATTTGCACTGGTGCACTGTTCTTCTGCTTTTTAATGTTGTTTTTAGTGTTTCCACTGTCAGACCTTTTGCATATATAGTTCTCCCTTCTTATAGTACAGCATTTTGAATATTCATAGTGCTATTATTTATTGATTTTATATGCTGCACACAGCTGAAGAGCTGCTAAATTGATTTTCATTACCTCTTTTAACAATGACAGTAAAGATCTATCATTTTCTATATTTTATCAATCACAGACTGTAGTATTCGCCCACATATTCATTAATGTGTTGACATTAGTCTTTGAATGTTACTCTGAGCAGTATATGATGTATGATGAAGCGTATTGATTGGTCAGTAATGACACATGACATTGACCCAGTGCACCATGGGATACGTTTTGTGGAAGTTTAGTTGAAGTCATGTTGCAATGCCTGCAGTTCGGCAATAAAGAGTTGTAAATGTATATCCTGGCTTAGTGGTATATCCTTCAGCAGTCTGCACAACCCCTAAATGGGACACAGACTGCCTGGTCCATGAAATTGTTTTTGATGAAAAAAACAATATTTCTTTCCTAACTGTGAGAGTATAAAATAATCATTAATTAATTTTCTTAAATGACAGAGACATAAAGTTAAATAATATTTTGTGCACAATGTATTATTTGTTTGCCTGATGAGCTGGGTCTGTGAGAAAGAGAGATCCATGTGATTTCAAACATGTGTGTGTGTGTGTGTGTGTGTGTGTCTTCAGGAAGCCACGTACGTTTGTGAACGTACATGGAACGTACAACACGTTGTGTTTGTGTGTGTAAGTCACACTGACCTGAAGCAACAAGGCTTAGTCTGCTGCTCCTTCTTTGAGGGAGAGGCAAAGTGTACAATCACTAAAAGAAGTAATTACTGCTTCATTGGGTCACTTTAGAAAAAACTCATCAAAGTTTCAGTGATTTCTGACATTTTTCCACCTTGAGAAGTGTTGTCAGGTCACACTGATCAGGATGCAAAAAGTTAAATGGAATCTATTACATAATACTTTTAATTATTCCAGCCGTTCACTAAGACCACAAGGCAGACTGACATGAACTGTGGGTGAGGTATTCGGCTCTACATTCTAGCACACATGTCATGAAAATCCATTTTCAGTACCTCCCCATTCTCACATATTTCAGATTTGTTTTCTTTCTTTCGTTTTAGCGACCAAATATTTTCTGCAACACAGCCCTGATGTGACACACTGCCAATGTAAGACAAAGTTCAATATAAACATCCATTAATAAGTCTGTTCTCTTCTTCTTGTTGTTTCTGCATGAGTAGTAGTGTGTATGTTGCTGCCTTCCAGTGGTCACCTAAAGGTTTGACTCTTTCACAGGCCAGTGGATTAAAGGAGCCTTTTTTTAATTTCAATAGTCTTTGCAGTTTGATTTTGGTGCTGCTCTGATAGTTTTACAACCTCATAAGTGTCAAATGATTTATTTTAAAACACTGCTGTTGTTGATAAAGCTGGTCAAAATACATGTCTGATCTTCTGCTCTGCTATAAACCATTTAGACCCCTCAGGTCATCTGGGACAGGTCTGCTTTCTTTCCCCAGAGTCAGAAGTAAACATGGAGAAGCAGCGTTCAGTTTTTATGCTCCACATATATGGAACAAACTCTCAGAGAATTGCATGTCTGCTACAACTCTCAGTTCCTTTAAATAAAGGCTGAAGACCTTTCTGTTTGCCTCTGCTTTTTATGAAATCAGTTAATTACTCATTGCACTGTATATTTCTCACTCAATTCTTTTTTAATATCTACCTTAATGTTTTTTTATGTCGTTTTGTCTGTTGTCTTAATGCCTTTAATATTTTATCTAAAGCAAATTAAATTGCTTTGTTGCTGAAAAGTGCTGTACAAGTAAACATGCCTTGCCTACAGTAGATGTTACTGAGTCCATCAACCAGAACTATTCATCCAGGTCTTTCTCAAACTGTGCAACCCAGGTCACAGTTCTTATCCATCCACCCAATTTCTATAACTGCCTATCCCTTGCAGGGTCGGAGAGGTTGAAGCTGATCCCAGCTGACATTTGGCAGGAGGCGTGGTACACCCTGGACAGGTCACCAGATTATTAAAGATTATTCACCCTCAAATTCACATCTATGGGCATTTTAGAGTCACCAATTGATCTATATTACATGGCCTGTGTTAGGAAGCTGGAGCACCAAGAAGGAACCCACACAGACATGGGGAACACATGCAAACATTGCATAGAAAGGGCCCAGGTCTGGATGTGAACCCAGAACCTTCTTTTTTTACCTCATCTTCTGTTTCATCACAGCTCCACTTGCTGCTTCAATACTTCCTTTCATTCCCTCTCTCCCACTCCCTCTACTGGTTATGGAATTCTTCTGTGAAAATATTTCCACACCCCTCCAAATGCAGTTCACCCTGTTTTCCATTGATTGCGGCAAAACTAAACAAAGCATTGCATTGAATCTTGTATTTTGGAGATTTATTTTGACATAGGAAGTAAAATAGCAACATTATAACACAATGTAAAAATAATCCATCACAAGTTAAAATCCTGCACTCAAAAATGTACTACGGTAAAAGTGCAGAAGTATCAAAATTGAAACACTGTGTCATATTTTATGAGCATATCACATGCTTTTGTAAGCCAAAATATGCAAAGTAATAAGTGAAAAGAATAATATTTCCTTCTGGAGTAAAAAATAGAAAATGCCATAAAATTGAAATATAAGAAACCTCAAACTTGTTCTTAAAGTGACTAAACCTCATCGGCTACTTTGCATCTCTATCTGGCACAAATAGAGTAAATGTGGTTGATAGAGTAGTGATAAAGATGTGCATCCTGCCCTCCAGTGGTGGAAGGAGTCATACACAGGCTTACAAGAAGATGACTTAATTCTCTGTAAAAACAAACAAAACAACAACAAAAAAAAAAAAACAGAGGATAGAGGAATAGCTTTAAATGCACTCCATGTATCTTCACACCTTCACAATCCTGAATATTCTTCTGAATCTGCCTGATGATTTGTTGTCTCTGGTATTGTTGACCAAAACAGAGCCCTGCAACAGTCAAAGAAAAAGTCGGGGTTATGATACCAACTTATGTATGTTCATTATAGGGTGAGGAAATTATTCCATTTATAGGTTACTTTGCTGTTTACATCTATGATTGTGCCAATAATTACTTAATTTTACCCCAGGGAGAGGAAGAGCAGCAAGAGTACGGCAGTTAAACAGGCGGTGAGGAGCAATGTTGAGGGGAGGAGGAGGGTGTGAGGAGGATAATCAGGCACAGGGAGTAACCGCCCTCCAGGGAGGAGAGACAGGTCGAATATCTCTTGTAGCTCAGAGTGTCCCGCCACAGCCTTGGGGGTCACTAAAAGGGAGAGATGAAGAAAAAGAAAGCAGGGGAGAACACACCCTAATGACATAAAGTAGAAGCTAAAGAAGAATAGGGGGAGTGCAAAAATAAATAAAAACTACTAGCTACTACTTTCAAAGGAATTACAGCAAATATAAGTAGAAAACATGCATATTCACATGCAAAAATGTACGCATACAGCTAAACAACCATCCACCCATTCACATATATCTGTACAGAATCATTGATGGCCTCCATGGTTTAATTACATACTGTAGCACAGCCATTTAGCCCATTTCCCATTTCCTAAACTGTCAATATTTCCTCAGATTTTATAGGTGATTTTTATTCCTTGCTTTTAATCTTTTCTTATAATTTGTTTCTATGTGGGGTTTTTCCATTCCTTCAAAGTAATTATTCTCAATATTAAATAAGTACTCATCCATTGTATCCATTATCTCATGAGGCGTTATCTAATAAGAAGAATAAAATCAAATCTGTGCCCATGTAAAACATTATATTTCACCTACCCAATATGATTTTAACATTCATTTAACATTTTAATGTCACATTCAAATGATCAATATATACGGATGAAATAAATTTATCCACATTCCTTCAACCACTTAAATGATGAAAACAAAATCTATTTAGTATATTTATTTCAGGTGCTAAAATGCTGCATAAGTATATTCTCTCCTAAAGAGTAAACGAGTTGTTTTGTCCCCCACAGTACACAGTTTCCAAGTCTTTCTCCTAAAACTGGTGTATCTTGTTACCATTGAGATAGTAGTACAGCCTGACGATGGAGCGGTGGCCTGAGTAGATCTCACACTGGTAGGTGCCCTGATGCTGCAAGCTGGTTGAACGGATGGAATAGAGCCTGTCCAGGCCTGCAGTCACTTCTTTGAACTGATCCACCTGCTGGGTTCTCACCTGCCCAAGAATGAACTCTTACAAATAGTCTAAGCAGGAATCATTTATGTTAATCTCCACGGATGCAAAGACAGATTTAATATGACAAGGAAAAGTAGTGTTAAAGGAATAGTTTGCAGAGAGTAAGATGAGAAGATTGATACCATCCCAAACTTTATAAACTGGTCTGTCATACAGTTGTCCTGCTATGATTGGCTCAGACACAACACTCACATAAAAGAAGTTCATTTAGCACAATGGCTAAATAGCTTGTTTACCTGGTGTTGTACTTTATCATATGTGACCAACAGTATCTATCCATTGTTGTTACCAGCATGTTCATACAGAGGACATTTTGATATAAACATGTGCAATTGTGCAGGGCACTGAACTCAATAACCCAGTGGCAGTATGAGAGAGATCACCTGTGAGTAAATAAACCTACACTAATGAATGTACTACAATTGGAATCATATACTATACAAATCTTGTTGCTAAATGACAGGGCCAGGAATCCTACTATGGCAACGCCATGACCTGCCATACTCTGTCTCTGATTGGCTCGGCATGACGACGGCATTCCTCACATAGTTGAGGTTTTTTGCTGTTCTCGGCACTGAGATGGGGAAGCTGCTTTGATGAATGATAGAGATGCGAATGTAGCTATCACTAGCATTCCAGTCACCGAACAACAAGCATTCAGTGTGACAATGTCGTCACCATTGGATGTTTGCAGTCATGTTCCTAGATGTCATCAATGTCTGTCAACAGAGGGAGGGGATCCAGAGACAGAAGATTATCCAAAGGGACAGAAAATTTTACAATCACTGAAGTTTACATTAATAAAAGTAGGACTTTAAAGTAAAAAATGCTCAGAGAGCAAACCTCCGCTAAGGCCCTTTAAAAAATTCCCAGATCCAGATCTGATCCGGATCCAGAACATCACCAAAATTTAATCACCTCTAGGATATGCTAGGGTCCATCTTTGGTGAAAATTTCATGCAAATCTGTCCATGAGTTTTTGCATAATCCTGCTAACAAACAAACAAACAGACAGACAAACCGACAGATAGACAGACAGACAGACAGACGGACCGAACCGATTACTACTACTACTACTACCACTACTACTAATAATAGAAACAATAATATTATATACTTCTAATGTATGACTCAAATAAATGAACAACTCATGCAGATTTCTGAAAAGGTGAGTTTTTAAATACTTTTAAAATGCCGAGGCTGTAGCTGGAATGAACATCTCTAGGTGAGTAATTCCACCTCTGAGGTACCACAAGCTTGAAGAGTCTTGACAGTGATCCATTGCTGCTGAGGGACGGCAGAGACAACCGCTCATCTTTACAGGAGCAAAGTGGTCGAGAGGTTGAATAGAGTTGAGTTGTTACGGCTTAACAATTTTAAGTGAATCCGCCAACGACAGCAGAACAATGAAGCAAAACTTCCTATTCTTTCAATGAGAGGCTACATCATCGTCATACCAAGACAATCAGAGGCAGACTAGGGCGGGTCATGGTAATCCTTGAAGGTTGAATCTGAAGCCTCTGGACTTCTGTTTAGGGTTTGAAGACATTTCATCTCTCATCCAAGAGGCTTCTTCAGTTCTAACAGACTGGTGGGGAGTATCAAATATTTAAAGATTTAAATATATCGATATTAAAGATATCGATGACACGATACAGTTGACTCAGAAGCACTAGTGCTCAAGGATTTGATGTTCAAGGATTACCATGACCTGGATGAATGAGAATCTACACCAAGATGGAGGTCATGATGTTGCCATAGTTGGATTTGTAAATTTACATCCATGCTAACTGTTTTGTCTGCTTTTTTTCATCCCACAGGGGGGAAAATTCTTTCTCTGCATTTGACCAATCCCTGAGGGGGAGTGGGCTGCCACTAAATTGCAGCGCGCAGGGAGCAAATTGAGGTTCAGTATCTTGCTCAAGGATACTTCAACATGTAGACTTGCAGTGGCTGGGGATCGAACCACCGACCTTTTGTTCCGTGAACCTCCTGAGCCACAGCCGCCCCAAAGAGACACTTTATGAGACTTTATGCTCAGCTAAGCTAATTGTCTTGTGGCTCCAGCCTCATATTTAACAGACAGACATGATAGTATCAATCTTCTCATTTTGCCCTTGTCTGGACAGCCAATTATGCATGTCTCCTAAAATGTTGCGCTATGACTTTAAAGTTATTGCAGTGACCTTTCATGGTCCACCGTGTATCAGGCTTGTGTGTTTACCTCTTCTGCAAACCTCCAGATCACCTCGATGTCGTTTGGTAATTGAAACGACACGTCGCACCACATTCGGCTCCTGCTGTTCTCTGTTACTTTAATTTCTTTAACTGGAATAAACATACAGCCACCCACACACACACACACACACACACACACACACACACACACACAAGCACACACACAAGCACACACACACAGGCACACAGATAACATTCATAGTGGGGCAGCTCTTGCAGTCGGAACCCTCCTTAATGATAATGCTCAAGCCCAGTCTCTGAGGAGTGGAGTAAAAGTGATGATATGCTAAATAGAGGCTGTGCTGTACAGGGTTTATACGAATACCATTGCGTGTGGGAGTCAACTGTCACCTTGCATAAAGAAGCCAAGGACTTAAAGAGTACCTTGGGGGCTCTGTGCAAAAGATATAATGAGTGGAAATAAAACCCTTCTGCTCAGAGCATTTCAAGGATCAAAAGTGGATGCTTATGAAAGTGAAAATATAATTACGTATAAGGTCATGTCAAGTCTGAATTACTATGCCCTTTTACCTATTTGAGAATTGTGATGTAACAGCATCCATAATCCAATATGTTGGATAGATGAATAATACTCACATGGACAGTCGAGAGGGAATTCACAGGAATCATACAGGCAGGTAATACAGTTGTATACCGCGCCTCCACTCTGGAAACCTGATGGGTGCATGAAACTAATACTGATACATGCATTACGATATTTTCTACCTGAAAATGGAAATCATGATATTGATGATGCAAAAAAGAGTAAAGACACTAACCACATGGAGGGAAACATCCAGTGACTGTGAAAACAAAGACTTAGATTACTACACTTTGTTTTGATCAGATGACTTCATTTAGTGCCAACAAGTATGAGTCAGTCCCATCTGACTGCTTCCATTATTCTCCACAATATGTGAAAGGCTGCAATAACGTAACTATCTTAAAAGAGAGAGAGGAAAGGGATCAGAGGGAGCTGTAATAACCTAATGTGGGCCTGGCTGAATGAAAAGATGAAGGAAAAGGGGAAGAGACCAGGTCTCACCTCTAGGCAGTTTGGAGGCAGCTGCGATGAAATTGTCTGCTGCTGTCTGCAACCTTTCCTCATACACCATGTCTGAGAAATGGAGAGCAGGTGGAGGAGGAGGAGGAGGAGGAGGAGGAGGAGGAGGAGGAGGAGAGGGAGGAAGAAACGGCTCAAAACATCCTGGGGAAACGTGTGCTTTAAGGCATCATTTTTAAATTTCTCATTTCTAACTCCTCTTCCTTTCTGACCTTGCTTAACAATTGTGATGCTCTAAAGACTCATTTACTTGGGCTGTTATGTGTCTGTTAGAGAAAATGTTTCACTACCGTTACTCAGCTTTTTCTCGAACTCTTGGACAAGAGGAAGAATCTCTGCATTCAGGATTTCTTTCAGCCGTTTCTCATAGCCTTCACCTTGGGAGAAAACGGACACACATCACACGAGCACAAACCAACTTCCTCACTGTACACACCTTCACACATCTTTAACTGTTGCTTGGAGCTGATTTACAATTTAAATACAATTCAGTGCACTTGACTCAAACACAACATGACAAAATGTTGTGAAAAAATAGCAGATTTCCCCTCACCTACTCTCCCAGCCTCAATGACTCCCTCGTTGTTGTTGAATATGCGGTCCAGCTTTCTGAAGCAGGTGCCAACATTTCTCACATTGTGCTCAGTCAAAATGTGACCCCTACACAGGCGAAGACTGTCTTGCGCACCAACAAAGCACTGATAGCAGCTTAGAGAGGTGCTAACCAGCAAGCTAACACACACGAGACACAAAACAGATGTGACCATTTTTCAGCAGCGTCAAACTAAAACAACGGTTTTTGTGGGAGCTGTTTTTATTCAAATCCTGGTCTCATAGCGACAAAGAAAACCAAGGTTTTATACTGCAGGGGCAGCTTGAAAAACAAACAAACCCTTGAATAGGGATTTTATCCTCATGAAATTAAAAGTAAGATTTTTAGAGTATCCTGCTCATGTTTCTCAACATACTTGGGTTTGAGAGGAGAGCATCACAGGCTCCCCTCTACACTTCCCTCCATTCTATTGTCTCTAGTCCCCGTTTCCTGCTGCCTCAATGCACCAGTTTTACTGCAGAGAACAGAGATTGAGCGAGCCAAAGAGGGAGGCGGTGGCGGCATGGGGGAGACGGGTAAATGAAGAGGGAGTTAAATGCTTATGTACGTAGAGGGATAAAGTGGAAAGCGTTGTTGGCAAGAACCCCTAAGAGAAATGCACAAAGAATAAAAGTCTAACTGGTGGTGTGGAGATGGCCAGACGGAGAATGAAAGAAGAGAAAGGAACAAAATCAATTGATAAAATAAAATCAATAGAATAGTGATGGACGAAAGAGGGAAAGTGCTGGAGTTAAGAAAATTTGAAAGAGTGTTAGAAGAATAAATTGGGGATTAACAGAGAAGGGAAAAGTCGCTGCAAGAGGTGAGAGAGGACACAAGTGACAGAGAGAGGCAGAGAACGAGGAAGAGGGAGTGGGACTACAAATCAAGTCGACTGCCTCATCACATCCTGTATCCCCCACTCGTCTCCCATCCTCCATATCCCCCTACCCCCGCTCCTCCCTGGTCCCTCACTCCTGGTGCATCTCCATGGCAACCAGACAGGGTGCCTAATACATGAACTTAATATATTTTCAGTGGCAGGGTGAGCTGGGTACTAATGCATTCATCTGTCTCCACGCAGACAAGCCAATCAATGTGAGTCAAGAGTCTGCTCCAGGACTGCAAACCTCAGATAGATAGTCAGGTGGTCGGACATGGAAAATCCCAAATATGTACTGTATAGTTTGAGAGTGTGTGCTTGAGTGCATTTAATGGTGTCTGTTTGTATGGATCATGTGTTGAGACAAACCACAAAATCTTGTCATAGAGTATTTAAAAGATTAGAAAATCTGCTCATTCACACATTTAAAAACCTGTATTTGTAGAAAAGAACACACTTTAGATATAAGACTTTTCCACTCATAATGACAAAAGGGAATGATCTTCACACGATGATGTCACTTCATATTCAAGAACTGTTGCTTCATGTAAAAATGTTTTGAGTCATTGGACTCTGTCTTGGTAAGTTATGGAATGCAAGCGGACAAAATTAGAGCAAAGGTGAGAGATTGTGAGTTTAACATTTGTGTAGACACAGAAACATATTTTGTCATGCATTCACACGTTGCAAATTTTAAACATGTTTTATTAACATACAGAGCTATGTAACATCTCCAGGACAAAGTACATAAACATACACACGATTTACCAATAACTCCACTGATTTCTCAAGTTGACATAAATGACGGGGTCACAACCCTCGGCTGTCTTCCTATTCCCATTGAGGGCTATAACACAAAGCCAGCCAATAGGGTTGGCCCCCTGAGAGAGTCTGTAATGCAGGATGAAGGGTCTATTTCTCCTTGTCCCACCTGACAAGTCTTGATAATCACATAAACATATACTGAACATACATGTCTTTAAAGTAGTGTGAAATAATAGTCAAGGAAACAGCTAACGTTAATACGTCACATTCTGGGGAGTAAAATGTTCATCATGTAATCGTGTTTTACGAAATGCGACTTTTTTCTAGGACGTTGAAACTGAATGCAGCCCTGTTCCCGAGGACCTCACCTGTGACCTGCTTTGACCTCACAGGTTAAGGGTCTCAGGGACAGAGGGGCATACTGTAAAATTAAAATCGACAGGGAGGCGTCAAATACCGGGCACTTTAATCAAAATGATATCTTTAAAACAAACCCTTAAAAGGATGGAAAAATGAAGCAGAGACCAAAAGTATTACATGAAAGAACCGCAGAGTTGCTGCACTGAGACAAAGACATGACCTCATCTGACATTTGGATTCTGCTGCACCGACCAGTCTCCTGGTTTGCTGCAGAACAGAGCCAAAACTGATCAGTTCAATTAAAACATTATAATCATATATTTGTATACATTTGATTTAGACTAATCCTTTACGTCCCTGTGCAGAAATGAGAAGCAAAGTAGAATTTTTCACAGCAACGCTCAAATAATCTCGGGACTGCAGCAGTTGAGCACATTGTGGAGGAGACAATTAATTTGGGGGAAACAAATTCATTTCAAACTGTAGTTAAATAAAGGGATTTTTGAAAAAGATATTTTGCGCAAGCACTGACAAATTGTGTTCGGAGCAGCTGTTCGGAGCTCAATGAGCAAACGGGGTTTTAAAATGCAGCTTTAGTATGTACGAAAAATCAGTAGCAGAGTTATGGTTTATAACTTTGATGTCAAAGAAAGAGACGTTTGTTTTACTTTTTAATAACTGCCTTAAGCCTTTTTTTTAAAACCTTTTTTAATGTGTCTAAAAATATTATTAGCTAAATCTTTCCCGTTGAAAGGAATATTTATCTTTACCTCTGAGTATTTGCTGAGGTATAAGTGTATATTATTATTTTTTAAATGTACACGTAATTACTGTCTAGATAAATTCACAGGGATATAAAGTCCAAATGTTTATTATCATTATTATCATGGTATGTTTTATCAATCCAACATTAAGAGCAAGACAGGATCTGTCTTCTGACTCACCTGATGAAAGCAGTTCTTTATGGTTAAAGAGGCAAAACAAGGAGGACATGTTAGTCATAAATCCACCTGTGGATGACAACAATTAATGACACTGAAACATTTTTTTCAATTGAAATATATCAATGTAAAATTTCGTCTACATTTTGGAGATAGAAAGAAAATTCATTAGAAGCTAATGCCACCTACTGGTAGACAGACAGAATGACACAACTGGAGAGGACTGAATATGTTCATATGATGTGGAAATGGAACATTTTTGTATTTTATGTCAGGGGGGCATGTTTTAATCACCTAAAAGACATTAGTGGCAAAGAGAAAAAAGGTGTTAAGTGCCTGCGTCAGGACCTGCATCAAACTGAACTGCATGACTGCACATTATGTTTCACCTACAGGTTGACTTCTTGCGCTATAGGCCTCAAGATTTAGGAATACAGACGTGTAATTTTAAGATCATCTCAGTTAATGTTGGATGTGACAGACGAGGAAGGCGGATCAGACCAGAGAGAAGCAAACATTTGCCATAACTTGACCAAGGAATGAATTAAGGATTTTTCAGCCCTACAAGTTGCTTTTTCTGTTTGTTTAAAATATTGTCATTTACGTCAGTCTCAACAAAACTGGGAAAACCAATCATGCCACACAAAAGAAATGGAATTTTTTGAGTCGAACATGGCATAATGTAAAATTGCCAGTCACAATGTTTAAATTCCTTGATGCTTTTGCTGATTTGCCTGCTTGATGCTAAAAAAAGACGATGATGAAGTTTAAAACGCATTTTAAAAAAAATAAATTTGAGATTTAAAAATGATATGTTAAAAGAAAGTGAGATTTAAAGCGAAGCGCAAATTAAACATTAAACACAGACATGACCTGTCGACAACATGCAGCCTATACATAACTGAAGGGCATTTTGGTTTGTGCAAACACAGACAGAATGTCACCTTAATACTATAAATACAGCTGAAAAGGTGCATACATGCATGCACATATGGCAAAACATAAATGGTAAAGGCTCTGAAGAATTAGTGATGAAAAAGTTTCAGATGAAAATGCATGCCAGCTCTGCATAAATAATAGACATACGTTCTTTACTCTAAATTAACATTGTGATTTAAAATGTTACCTTAGAGCCAGCCTCGTCTGCTCTCTTCCATCCAAGTCTGTGTTTCCTCTCTGCTCTCTCTCTCTCTGATGGTCTATGCCGGGGCCAGACAGAGAGCCCAGCGGCAGGTAGGTTACAGACAATAGTATTGATTCCATTATTCTGCTCTCTACCTACCAACCTACCTAACTAACATCCACATAGCTCCTCACCTTTTATCTCTGCAGGGCTGCCGTCTCATTGTGCAGAGCTGAAAACTAGAGAAAAATTAAGAGGAGAGAAAAAGCTTGCTTACTTGAACGTTCACATGCATGCTCACACATCAAACCTCCCGGTGCACATGCTATCAGAGACACACACACACACATGCACGTACGCACATACGCACGTGTGCACGCACACACACAAGCACACACACAAGCACACACACACACACACACACACACCTACACACACACACACACACACATACACACACACACACATTTACCCTCCGTGCTGCATTCATGGTCTCTAGCCATCTCTCTTTGCTTTGTACCCCAGTCTCTTCTCCTCTTTTCACTCTCCCTCTTTCCCACTCTCTGGTCATCATCCCTCCATCTCCCTCTTTTTCCTCTCGCGTTTTTCGAGCCTCACGTCTCCACTAGCTGGTAACCCCCCAACACACACACATTGTGAGCTATGTGTGTGGATGTGTGAGAGATGGAAAGAGAGAGAGAGAGAGAGTGAATAAGAGTGCAGTGAGTGCATGCATGTGTGTGTGTGTGTGTGTGTCAACGACAGAGAGGAAGAGTGTGTGTGTGTGTGTGTGTGTGTGAGAGAGAGAGAGAGAGGGGGACGATGGGGGAGGGAGGGGTGGCAGAGAGGCTAGCAGAAAGTGGGGATGGAGGGGGAGGGTCAGAATCTCTAATAGGATGAGAATAGGGAGAAAATATGAAGCCCAGGAGTCTCATGAACCTGACATTACTGCCTTCTCCTACGTGTAGCGCAATCATACCATCATCTAATTGATTACAGGATTTATGGTGTTGCTCCAACACTATTGTAAATTTCCCCTTGATTGACATGAAGCCCTCTAACTACACCACTGCGGAAAGCTTTACCAATGACGATGTGATCCTGATTAAACAGCTTAAAATCAAGGGGGGATCATTACTGGTAAAACCGAACAACTCCAGACGATGACATGGAGGCTGTTTGAATGAAAACCTGCATGCGCACCAACACTGCTTTGCATGCATAAACAAAGAAATTGCAACAGTTTTGCAAATGTCATGTTGTGTGATATTCTTCATTTATCTGTTTTCATCTATTTAATAATGATGTTACTTAATCCGTCCCTAAACTGTCTAAAGGCGGTTCGATTCTAATATTTGTGCTGCTCTACACGAGTACAAAGAATTGCAGTCAGGTTTGTTGGATAACAGAATCATATGGCCCTGTGGGAAATTCAGAAATGAAACTAAATCTAATTTAGACCCACTGATTGGCTGTCTGTTCAGCAGGATGAAGCGTAAACACTACACTTGATGTGTAAGCATCATTAATGGCCCTCAAGTGCTCTGACCATGTTATACAACAGAGAATATCACCAATGTGTCACACATTTAGACTAAATGACAAATTACTTTTGGCCTAAAAGAGCCAGCTGTCTGACGGAGGCCTTTGATAACACCTCTCTGATGGATAGCAAGTTAACACCTGGCTAACAAAAAATAAATGAAATTATGAAATTGAGAAAAATACAGAGACAGACAAACACATGGATTTCTTGTAGCGTTCAGAGAGAATCTGAAAATCCCTCGCTCTGAAAAGCAAGAACTGACTGCAACATATGATGGGACCAACTCATCGTAACCTTCATCCCAAAGGCTTTCAGATGAGGCGTCTGTTTCATAAATATGCAAGTCAAGCATCCAACCTTTCAGAAATGGAGGTTACAATACAATCACTCCACTATACATTCATAATACCTTATGAATATTCACTGTATACCCACAATGCCTATAGACGAGTCTGTGTCACTTGAGCAGCAGTTATTCCAGACATATACTCTGTAGAGCTGAATTTATTTCCTGCTTTGATCCTATTCTGTGTAACCGTCTAATCCACAGCTCTGATGCACTACAGGCTCTTCACATCCTCCTCCGTATTCACAATCATACTGTAATGCCATGCCATCTAAATCTGCATAGAAACAACATGCTGTTTACACTTTCTATGGGATGTGTGTTCTGTGTGTTCTTATACATATACCCTTTCTGATCCTGAATAAATGTCGCAGAGACAAATTCGTATACATTTCCAACTCATAGATTGTGATTGTGACTAGATTATGGAGTGCAGGAGTCTCTGCCTGCTCTCGTCTGTCTGTCCTCTCGCCAGAAGAAAACATTAGAGCACAGCTTTTCAAGACAGTGGCTACCCGGATGCCAGTTTGGCTTAAAATCCAAGAAGAAAGCAGCTCTCTCTGGCATGAGCAGTATTCGAACCTGAGTGACAAATGCAGAATGTCACAGACAGATGTGTGAGTGTGTGTCTGGGTTTCAATGTGTGCCTGCGGCTCCACTCTGCAGTGCCATCGAGAGACAAAGCACTGGGAGTGCTACGCAGGGATGACATCATCAGTCTGGGATGGTGTCTGCCTTGTCTGTCTCAGGATCGGGATGCTCTAGTTCTCCGTTTTATCCCGAGAGATGGGAGACATCATCGTTTTCGGCATCACACTCCCCCTCATCGCATTTGTTTTGTTTTTTTAAAGTGGAGCATGTGTGCAAAAGCCAAAAAAAAGGATAAACCGTGCTTTTTTTTAAGAGAGTTAACGTTTTACTCACGGTTCCAACCTTAAAAGACATTTTGTTGAGATATGTGCGCGTGAAAGCCAAGCATAACTGGTCTGGTATAAACGGTCTTTACGATATTGGTGTGTGACAAAGAGAGAGAGAGAAAGAGGGAGAATGAGGCAGGGCAGATATCTCATTGTACACAGTCTTTGGCCCACAAACCTTGCAACTGTTAGATGTTCAGCTGTCTCTTCTGGCAGGAGAGCAGTGTTGTGCAGTGGATGATAAAGAACGCCACGACTGACAGTGTCGAATCAGCACAATTCTGATATATGCCCCCTTTTTTTCCTACCTATGTCCAGAAGGGGAGGAGAGTCGGACATAACGCACTGCAGATGGCTGCTGTCTCAACCAGTCTGATACACTGAGGGAAAGGGAGGCAGGGGAGGAGGTTGTGGCGTAATGAAACTGGAAAAATGATTGGGATAGTGTGTGTTGGTGTGTACGTAAACTGCACAAAATTTAGCACGAGCATGTCTGTAGAAGTAATGCAGACAAACGACGGTCCTCTACCTGTTGTACCATAAAGTAATAGATGGATCTTGCAAATTACTGCCATGCACAGGCATTCAGGTAGTCCATGATTTCCATAGTGAGGCTGTGAACACCGTGACCTGTATAATACGATATGTTGTGTTTCATCGTGAGCTTTATGAAAATTACATGGGTAGGTGAAACTACAAAGCTTTCTAATTTTCCTATCTGTTGAAGGGTTGGTGTCAAAACCTCGGGAGAGCAGGGGGACAGCTTTCAACTTTTCCTCATCCAAATCTATTTTTTTTTTTTTGTCTTTTCGGAGATTTGTTGCAAAAAAGTCATAAAGTTGTTTGTTTGGTCGCGGAGGAAATCAATCCTGTCTAGCAATCAGGGCTTTATTTGCTGTAACTCTGTGACGGTATATTTAACAGCCTTTCTCTACAAATGAAAATGGAGGTTCATAGTCCTTTCTTAGGTATGTCTGCTGCAGTCATCGCCAGTGTAGAAGCAACAACATGTCAAGCAGCAGGTGGTCCTCCTAACAAAGATGTCCTGCGACAGATATTGCACAAAAAATGAGTTCATGCAGGGGAAGTTAGGACTTTGCCCAAAGGGCAGAGCATCTAAAAGGTATCACAGTTGAAAAGGATGAGCAATGACTTTAATCACTAGGAGATCTTCGGGTGGAATAACAACATACTTACCTCTCTACTGGGGGTACATTAGATGTGGCAAGAAGTGACTCCGCAGGGAAAGCTAGAGGGTTGTACAGTTATCTCCGTGCTGTTTATTATGCGAAACCATACAACCAACTACCTCACACTGCAGAGCACAAACTGTAGAGCTGCTCTCCAGACAAGATCTTCACCAGCAGAATGAAGGTTTCTGTGCAAATACCCTACTTATACACCTGGCCCCTGTCAGGCAGCCAATTACCTCCTGCCTCATTCTTTTCTATGTGAGCGATATACTAATATAGACCTCAAATGTCCTTGTCATTGAATCATTTAGCAAGTTTTAAGACTGGGAGAGGCAGAGGCAAAAGATTCACCCCTTTTTCTATCTTTAGATTTCATTTTGTGCAGGTTTTGTTGTTGCTCACGAATCATTTAATGCGCGGGGGGGGGGGGGGGGGGGATAAGATTCTCATAACAACAAACAAAACAAAATAATGTTTATTATTGATATATTGATATTCTGTGATGATATTTCTGTGTCTTTCTGTTTGTGCATACAGTTATGGTAAAAAAAAATTTCAAACAATTTGGAAGACAAGTGGGATTTTGATTATATGGTTTTCCCTGAAGAGGTGCAAGATACGGTTCCACAACATAAAATGGAGGGATGCACCTATGCTGAGCGCTGCAGTGGCCACAATGCTACAGGAATGACGGCCGTTGAAGGAGCTCCGATTGAAGGCTGCACACAAAGGCCTGGAGGTAGGTCATGAATACCAGGTAATTACACAAGCATTTAGAGATGTGTATATGTGCAGAGAAATGCCAGTGGAGGGTAAAGAGGAGGCAGCTGATATGATCAAATGTGCTGAAGGAGTACAAGACAAAATATGGGACAAAACTGTGTCATATAGAAAACTGTTCTGAACTGGAACAGAACTATGAAAACCCATTTCTACACCTTTACATTAAGCCTCTCATACAGGTGTGAGTACCACATAGGCTTCCTTCCCTTCATTCATTCATAGTAATTCTATTTCCTAGGAGTTGATGCCCTCTAGTGGTGTCTCCCTCTAACTTCTACTCCTCATCTGTGCCCATTTACTGTCATGAGAAAGCAGTAGGGTTGACAATGAAAACTTCAAAATGCTGCAGTGCAATCAAGGCTTGGCTGTCCAATCATTGTTAGCATTGTTGCATACAGGATGCTTCAAGTACACAACCATTTAAACCATCACATGTTGGAAAACAATAACAAAAATTCATAGTATTTCCCCTCATTAACGTCAGAGCTATTATTGTTTCCATGTTATTATTAACCCTGTTATTTGGCTTCATTACTTCATATATTCACACAGTGCATTTCATCCAAAATCAGCTGTCTGATTCTACTTAATAGCTGACAGGTTTTCATGGGACTTTCATTCCATCTGCCAAAACACTCCTCACCATTAAGTCAGCTGTGATATACAGTATAAAGCTGATTGACTTCTGCCATACTCAATGCTCCACACTCAAAGTGGAATTTCCTTTCCATTACAAAAAGACCCTACAACTAAATCCTTTCTCGATCTGTGCATCCTCTCCTTAGGAGACGTGCATGTTGCATACAGTAACACATATGCTGGCACAATGTTATTAAAAAACCAGGAGTGTTTTCTTTGAGGACAGATTCAGACGTAACCACGGCAAAATGATACACTATCTAAATGCTGTTTAGCTGTCAACATAAAGGGGAAGATTTTAGAAAGTCAAATATTAGATAAAAATGGCGTTAAACCATCTTCTGTATCTGCAAGACTGAAAAGAGAAGCAATATGTGGGAACTGCATGAAATCTCTGCATGGCATGTGGGATTAAAGGCATTCATCCTCCATAATAGGAGCATTGCATTACAGAAAAGGAGATAAGATCATAGACTGTATTATCTTTGTCCTCGGATCTTATGTTGAACTGTGCAAATGTGCATGACGTAACAATATCTGTGAAGGAGGAAACTAGCTGCAAAAACCATTAGCAGGTTAGGCAACAAGATGATGTGACAGCAAGAAATGTTGCCAGATGGATTTGTGTCTTATTTCCTTCTTCTTTTTGTTTTGGTATGTGTTTAGAGTCCTGGTCATCCTCTGTCTGCTGCTACAAGTCCGCTTTTCACTCCGCTTTTCACTCCGCTTTTCTGTCCCAAAGTTCAAAACTCCCCTCCTCCCCCTTCTCCTCTTCACTCCCTCGCCCATTTATCTGCTTCAGCCCTCATGGGTCCCCATTTCCCGCCTCTTACCCTTTCAACCACCCTCTGTCTTCATGTCCCCTGCTGACTTCTCTATTGGCAAATGCCAGCCTTTATTCATACCCACAACCTCCTATAGAACTTCACCCCGCGTCTGCAACACGTTCACAGTCAAATCACGCAGAAATGCAGTGTAATTGTGCCAATGTCAGCTATCTGTCTGTCTGTCTGTCTCTCTCTCTCTGCTGCTAACTCCTGCTAAAGTTGACTCCACCATGAAAAACGTCTGAGGTGATTCATAAATGGGCCAGATCATGCCAAGTTTAAAATTCCTCTCATACTTGATCCTCTTCCACATGCAGTGACACACTTTGGGATGTCATTTAAGGGATAAGGCCTTAAAGGCATGTAAAGAATTCAGATTCATCCGTCAGCACAATGAGACAGTGTTACTTTCAGTGCTTTTACACTTCATGTGATGACAGAAATATGATGCAAATCAGGGGAAACATTAACATAGAAAATACACGGGCTGAATGATGATTTTCTCAACATCTCCCAATGCTGTCAAGATATTCAAATATCTGTTTATCACCTCTGCTGCTGCCTGTCGCTCCAGTAAAGTATATAAAAATATCTCAGAACATGGTAACATGTTGCAGTGTTTGAGAGAGTAACTCTCTGATCTGCTGAAATATGCATGTGTTTCTTCCCCCAGGTGAGAGCAATAATCTGTCCTACACTGATCTGCTTTGGTTGACGCCAAGATGGCAAAATAAATGTTGCCATGGGAACCCTTTGCCTGGCAACCCTAACAACCTGGCAACTAGCCAAACTGTTGCTATGGCACAGCTGTCTATCTACATATGCTTTGTGTCTGGCCTTTTGGAGCTCCGTTTCAAAGTTTCCGATCAAATGCATAAAGGAAGAGTTGATCTTTAAAGGGTTTTAAGCGTGGAGGTGTGTGTGTGTGTGTGTGTGTGTGTGTGTGTGTGTGTGTGTGATGTTGTTGAGGGTGTCCTACTATATTGCCAAATAAAGCAGCAAAGAAAGAATGGCATCCTGCTTTGGATATGGGTTACATTTTCACAAATACCAACAGTCTATTTTCTATTTCAGTATAAAACCTAATTTTAGACATAAATTAGTTTCTGATTTTATTTGTTCTACAGCATCTGCTCAACTGGAGTTTTGCAATGGCTTGATAATTGTTTTATATTTACAAACTGTGTGCAAGCATTCATTTCTGATAGATATTGATAGAAATTATGTACTGAATTTAAATTTAAATTTAACATAGTGATTTAATATTTTGAATTTAAATTTATTTGTGATGCAAAGATAATAATCTTGGTGTATTTTAACTGAGCTAATTCAGTGACATATGAAATACAAAACTGAAGACTTTTTGATTTTTACTGCAACATTTTACCTTCCATTAACAGTGAAATTAAGTCTATAATAAGAACTGCAAAGTTTATTAACCACTGATGAAACATGAATTAATGAGTGGATGCATTTCATTCTATATTTCAGTTGTGAGCAATATTTTCATATGCTTGTAGAAGACTAACAAGAACTAAGTGGACTATGACTGTTGATTAAAATTGAGATCATCTATTATTGGTGCCAAAATGATTGAACTGTCTGCCAAGATGACATTTTTGTGTATATTTAACAAGGACAGTACAGTTAAATAATGTTGCAAAGGTGGAAGGAATGCAACACATGTAACAAAATGATATAACATAAATAAAGCTAATTAAATTCTTAAAATTAGATTAAAAGAAATCAGATTAAAAAATGACAGAGTACATGTGCTTATGCACATGTGTATGTATTGTACTGTCTATGCACAGACGCAGGTGTGAGTTTATGTGTTTGCAAATTTACACTGGTAGGTGGATGTGTACGTAAAATGTTTAAAATGAAAGATGTTGTTACCTTGAGATCACCCTCTTGTACAGTTGTGGCAGGAGTTCCTCAAACATGAAGTGGAGGTTGCCTGAAATACACACACACACACACACAGACACACACTGAGGTTAGAGGGAGACAAGCTGACCTTGTGACTAGAAAGTCTGTTTAACCAAGAGGTCACAGGTTCAATCCCCACACAACAGCTGAAGTGTCACTGGACAAGACCGTAGAAAGCTTACGGTCGACTTACTCAAGCAATCTTAAGAACCAGCTTCAAAATATAAAAAATGCATGTACATCTTTGGAATATAATGTGTTTCAATATAAGTCTCATTGCCACCGAGGAAGCATCTAATCTACAAAGTCAAACTATTCACACACATAGGATAGTGGGCAGGATTTGTACAGGCATGCAGACAGAGTTCAGAATTGCTGCTTTAAGTATAATATGAACCCTGAATTGAATGCAAATTATCAGTATTTCATTATAGGGTACAAGTTAGTTATAATGTGAAAATATATGAAGAAGTATCCACCATCAGCAGAAAAGGGGTCATCATTAAACACAGAATTAAACAGTTGTTGTCCAAATCAATTATCAACATGTTATGGAATTACAAGAATCAATATGAAACTTTTGTAATAATTCTGACACACAGAGCAGAATAACTAATTCAACCTGCAACGTAAATTACTTCATAATTAGACCCATTCAAAAAAGGCTGCATTGAACACTCAAATGTTTTGCTTTGCTCCTGGAGTGCTGCCATTAATAAATGTTAAGGGGTTGTATCTTTATAGATGTTATCGTTTCAGTGTTTCCCTGTGGAAACACTGAGGAACACTGTCACATAAAAGATATTTATTCTTTTCTGCCTGAGATTGTTTAGCTCAACATTTGCGGGTGTGTAAATCTTGATATGTACACATTTGTTCTGCAGTGTGGACAAAGCAATGCACCAGCTTGGACTGCTAAGCCTCCTGCTCTGGTTTGATAAATATAACTTCAAAAGAAGCAGCCACACAGCTTTAGCTGGCCGACTGCACAGAGAGCATAATAACTCCCCACCCTCTGAGAGCTCCAGCCCAGTTCATTTACCCTTGCAAATGCTGCCATGCCTGTATGTGCACATGTGCCTTTGTTTCACTCGGAGGCTCCCCACCTTCTGCTCTGTACAAAGCGGATGTATAGAGGAACCTTTTGGACCTCATTTTTTTTACAGAGGAAATGCATCCCCCCTCCCTCTCGTCTGTTCTGTTTGCCCCTCTCATGTAATGCCTGATTGACCACAGTACCCCTTAAAGAGGTCAAAGGGCAGACAAAACAGTCTGGTGTCATGGCAACCTGTGTGCCACCAACCAGTATGGTAAAGGGGGAAGCAGGGGGGGCAGAATGAGCTGTCAGTTAACCCTTTAAGAATGTCTTGTTTTTAGTCTAATGTGTGTACAAACACAAACACACACACATGATGCACCTGCACTATGAAAAGGACCCACCTAATTTGCACTCTAGAATAATCAAGCCAAATCCCTCTGCACAATGTAGTTAAGTGTGGTATCTATTAGAGGGTAAGATGGCGTGCACACTGATGGGTGTTTACTGTTGCTGCATGTGGGTGCACTTCTTGTTTGTGTGCACAGGAGACACTCCTGTGTGAAAGGTTCTCTGTGACCACTCGATGCAGTGGCAGTGTTTACGTGATGGGGGAGGGGGGGTAAGGGATAAATGGGAGGCAAATGCATTCAGATCAATACTAGGCTGAGAGAGGGTGAGGTGGGGTTGAGAAGAGAGAGTAGTGGGTGGTGAGTAGAGAGGGAGGGGCCACAGACGGACTGATTAATCATTCCTGTATTGTTATTGACTTTCTGTTGAGATACGCAATTCAGAGTCAAGTCAGATTCTGAATTATGTGTTTGCATGTGTATGTGTGTGTGTGTGTGTGTGTGTGTGTGTGTTGCATGGTGCTCACCGACAACACAAAGTCATTACAAGGTTTGGCACTGTAGCTGCTTTAGTCGTACTCTGACTACCTTTTTCATGTCTAGTGTGTTGCTACAACTTTAAGGCGGTTGGTTTGCATTTCAACACAATACGTGAAAGGATTTCATTGTACATATTCATAAAAAGAGCTAATATGCTCCTTCACTTTGAACAGGAACGGGGAAGCGAAAGAGGCGAACAGGAAATCCCCTGCGAGGAGTTAATGAGGAGCTGATGACCGAGCAGACACAACAGAGAGGGAAGGAGGCTGCTGGAGGTGGAGGAAGGGAACTGGTGCCCTGACATCTGACCCTCTAGCTGTGACCTTGTTCATTGTCTGACGTTAGAGAGAGGACACACCTGAGGAGTGGCCACGTGTCAGCACACACCTCCACCTAATTCTTTGTACTTCTTTAACTTTGCAGATACTTCTTTTCACGCGAACGTCCAGCGCCACACCATAACCCATCACTGAACGAATAAAACTGACATAATTGGTTTAGAATTATAACAGCATGAGACCAGTGTCTGTCGTTGCCACACACAGTGTTTTCCTCTAATTACGACCCCTTTAAAAACAGCAACTTGTCACAGGACGAGGGGCTGAGATAACTGAATGAAAAGCCCATTCAGTGTTACCTTGAACTTGAACAATGAGTCTGGTGTTTGTGCTGAGGCCACTTCCTGACCTTTCCATCCCTCTGTGGAAGCAACCAACCGCAGCCTCTCCTTTTATCTTACAGATGTGACCCTGACGACCCCCGCTGACCAAAGAACAGCCGGCAACAGCAGGTTTTACGTCCACGACTGACTTCGGAGTCTTAGACTTGTAAAAGCCGTTTTATACACTGATGTGTAATGTTTACAGACCATCACTTCACTTCAGCTGATTGATACTCCCCATCAGACTGGCTCATTTTTATTGGTAGAGGTGACTGTTGTGCCCTGAACCATGAAGTTCATTTTCTAATGATTAACTGAGCAGACAGACAATGAACACAAATGATTCCTCTACTCCTTTATTTCCCTTTTCCCCCTTTCCTAACTCAGATGCTTTCTTCCTCGTTTCCACCCACTTGTCTCTACCTCACAGACAGCCTGCGTCTTTATGCCTTCATCTCTCTTCCCCCCTCTGTCTCCTCACCGGTCCCACCTCTCCTCCTCCTCTCTGTCTGGCACCAGCGAGTTGGCACACTCAAGGGCGTCAATGTGTGATGTAGCCAGCTGACACCTCCAACGCCACTGCAGAGCACGTCTATCACTACAAAGCATGATGGAGAACCTTGTGAATGCCACCAGCATCTTGCCAGAGCAAATGCGATGACATTTGAGCTACAAACTTATGTTCCATTAATGTCTATGCATGTTAAGTTGTGTTTTTATTTTTCAACGATAACGGTTCAAGCTAAAATGTAAAAGTAAAGTCAGTCATGCCAGCTGTTTCTCCATGTCTGCAGTCTTTGTGCTGTTTCACCTGCTGTTTCATTTCACATTTAGATGTTCATTTTTCTTATTCCAAGAGGATGGATTTTCAGTTTTTGTGATTCTTTTCCTGATCTTACCTGAGCAAGACATCTAAGTGACAATCCTTATACCTGAACCTGTCGACAATTATGGTGCGGGCAGGTGGTAACTATTTCCTGGTCCACACATGATATCAACAAGCCCCATTCCTCAGAAAGCTCCTCCATAAATCATACCTGACTGACGTACTAGGACACGAGGCCAGCAGTAGAGAGGCACTGTGCTAGAATTATCACACTCAGTTTCACTGTCTGTTGCTTTTTACCCAACCCCCAACTCCTGAGGCTCTTTAGATGTCTCAGACATCTAAAGAGCCTGAGAGGAGAGGGGAGATGGTGAGGATCAAAACTTGAGAGGAACACAGAGGAAAAAGAAGGAGATAGAGGTAGGAATATGGCGACAGAGACGGAGATCAAATGCGAGACAGATGTGGCAGATGGAAGAGACAGACAAGAGGAAAAGGGATTGGGATAGTTTGGCAAGGTAAGAGGCAATGCTGAGACCTACTAATGCAGAACTGAGGAATTCCTACAGCTGAATCCAAACACATTCCTACAGCCTGCAAATATTAACCCCCACCTCACCACCTCTGCCTCCATCTGAATGCACAAGGCAGCCACCTGGTCCTTGCATGAGGAAACTATTCATTGATATTAACTTGGTTACTAGGAGGAAGGAAGGAAAAAGAAGGAAGGAAGGAAGGAAGGAAGGAAGGAACAAAGGAAGGAAAAACAGTTACATGATGTCAAAAACAATCCCTCAGAATCATAAATGACAGTCAAGCAGTGAGAGAATTACTTATCCTGAAGGATACCAGAGGATAACGAATAACAAGCAAATGTAAACTGAGCTTTTTCTCTTGCTGCTTGTTTGCAGTTTGTTCCTAAATCCTGTACAGTTGACTCTGGAGTGTGGGGAACATTTATTGTCTCTTCTCTTTTGATCAGATGCAGATGGTTTGTGCTAGTTGTTTTAAGTACACATTCAAAGTTCAGTTTAAATAAAATATAACCCACATAAGTCTCAATATACTGTATATCTTTTTAGATTTAATTTGACGTGTTTCCTTACTTTACTTAATAGCATTTGGGACAAGGTATTGTAGACGGAAATGTGTCGAGAAAAAGAGGGAGATGAGATGCAACACAGGTTTTTGATCAGATTTAATGGGATAATTTATGTGGTTTGTGTCTTAGACCCTAGGCCACCATGATTGCCTTGTGCTGGCTTTCAAGGCAGATTCAGATACTGAAAGTTAAGACATTTATGCTCATAGGAATTTTTCGTGTCTCACCAAGATCGTTGCAGAGTGGGACATTTTACAACAGCGAAATAAACTTTTAAACTGATGACTGTCTAATGGGCAGATTATGTCATGGTGACACTTTTTCTGAACTACCTCAAACATATAATTGGTATTTCTGCATTCCTACTATGCTAATTGGTTGACATATACGCTGACACAATAAGTTTATATGAGCAAATATGGTCCACTTCAAATGATTTATTCTTGAACTGTGTATAGTATATACTGAGTATAATAATAAGCACCAGTGTGCAAAATAATAGTGAAAAGATATTATTAATCAACGGTGACAGAAGTATTTAGATATTCTACTTCAGTAGAATTAGCAGTACCACACTTTAAAATACTACAGGATGTCTAATACAATTAGAAGTCCTGGATTAAAGATTTGACCAGTATGGAAGTATTAGTAGCAAATACCCAGAAGTATCAAGTAAGTTAGTGCTGGTTATGCATAATTGTTTGTTTTCTGAGGGTTATTTATTATATGTCTTATGAAAATGGATTATGATTATTATTATGTTTGTATTAACATGTAAGGATGTAGTTAGATAAGGTGGGCCTAGTTTCATCTACAACAATTCATCATATTTCCAAAATAAGCAGATGTTTTGTAAATAACTACAACTGTCAGATAAATGTAGTGGAGCAAAATGTACAACAACTTAAAATGTACATAAATCTATACCTTAAGAGAGACAAAAGCATCTGCTGTCATCATTTATCTCATACTGTGTCAACAACGCCCAGCAACTGACAATAACATCAAGACATGCACCTCCTGCAACAGGAACAAAATTCAAAAAATTAACATCAATCAGAGATTTATCGGATTATCAACACACTGCTTATAAAACTGGAGCTCACTCAGCTCCAGCCCCGTTTCAGCCCCATGTCCTAGACAAGACAGACAAATAGTGATGCAACTGGAACACTGAGTCCAAGGGGAATAGCTCTCACTCAGAGTGTAATAGAGCATTAGTACATCCACAGCGGTCACATGGTGCAGCGCTTTCTCTCGACGCGGGACCCCGCTGCCTGTGATGTGTGGCCCTTTCCCCGTTCCTTTCACACCAGAACTACATAATTAATAGCGAAGCCAAGTTATGATTTATAAAGTGAAACACACTGATGGCTTTCTGTGCACTCTAAAGTTTAGATGTGCTGGGAAAATGACATTCATAGTCAGTACAATAAGCCAGGGTACTTTATTATTTCTGACAAAGAATTCAGTATATTCATGCAGAAGTGGTGCCACAGAGATATACTGAATGCCTCAACTGCTCATTATCTAGCTATGATATTATACACTGTCTTAATGGCACTATAACAGTTTCTTAGTCCCTACATTCAATTTGTGCAACATCGAACAAAAACAAATAGGAAGCTCAACATTTGATTCATGAAATGTGCACAAAACACAGATTTAAATAGTTCCAAGGATTTTGTCATTAGCATAATAGAATCTCTAAATAATCAGCAGCAAGTATCTTAACATGTAACAGAAAATGTAACCGTGGGTTTAATGCTTTAACAGCACAAAAATATGTGTGGAAGTTAAAAAAAGTAGTTTCATACTAAGGAGGTCCGTCATCTGTCAGGTATATGTGGGCCACAGGAGACAGACAGAGCCAGCTGAATGGTGCACACATCACTGCGGTGACTTCACTTTTAGATACAGACTTAAAAGCCACACTGATCGAGCCACTACTGGATAAAATCACACCACTCATTAATTCAAGGCACCGAGGTCAGTATGCTGTATAGTTATCTAGTAATCATTTATTTAACAAAAGTACGAACAATCTATTGGTTCTTTGCTCTAAAATGTGAATATCTTCTAGTTTGCTAGTACATGCAGGATCAGCATCAGCAGCATCAGCAGCATCAGCTACAGTCTATTTGTTTATTTTGCCTCTTACTTTATTTGCGACCTTATACATTTCATCCATTATGACTGAGGAGAAATAGCTCCTTGGGTATAACTGAGGAATAAGGAGTACTTGTATGTCACTTGTTAAGTGGACTTCTTTAGACTAATTCATCTTGTACAAGATAGAATTTGTGCACATTAATGAGGCCCAGTGGGCGACTGAGCATTTCTGTATTTGATCATGAATACTATCATAAAATCTGGAATAAAATTCATCAAGTTTCAACAAACTACATCAATCATCTCAACTAGTTCCACTGAAACAAATACAGGTATATGTGTTTAACTATCCTTCTGTGCTAGCCAGCCTTTGCTAAACCCTGTTTATGGGTACAACCCAACCTCAAATCATCAAGGTCGGCTGCACGGGACTGTTTCCAGTAATAAACATTGAGTTAAACCTTCATTCAGACACAAATATAAAAACTACCATCATCCCTGCAGTCACCCACTGATCCACAGATTAGGAAAACACTTTTTCTGCCCTCTGCCTAATGGCGCACCTTGGCAGAGAGACAAACTGGGTTATCTTCGTGAGTCGGTTTTAGTCGGGGTACAGAGACTGCGACATTGTATCAGGTCACCATGGAGATGGACAGGCTTATTAAGAGCATGGATGGACTGAGGAGACATCACAGGTCCTCAAGCAAGCATGTGGGAGAGAACAGTAACTTGTCGTCGATACTGATGTTGAAACAATGGAGGCAAAGCTGAAAGCAAACAGGACAGCAAGGATGAGGGGAGAGCTGCATGGTACAAAGCAGTAAGGTATTCAGGGCGGCAAAGTTTGGTGTTATTGGACGCTGAGAGACATACAGATGAGGTTTGGTCATGTGTAACAGAGACAGATACTGAGAGCAAAAACAAACAGTCAGGGGAAGTAGAGGGTGGGACGCATCTATTCCAGAGTAGGGAGGATGATGGCCACATAATTCAAATACTTTGAGTCATCTTTTATGCAATTTAATATCGGCTGAATCTGAGAACCAAAACTGGGTCAAACACATTCCCTCTCTATCAGAATAGTCGGCACACACAAAGATTTACAAAGACAGCGATCGACACACAATAATGGCATAGAATTATGTGACTCGACCCCGATCCTTCATCCTTACAAACTGGGCCCTAAAACCATTCTCCTCCTACAAGGGTTCTCTCAGAAGACATACATATTAAGCGGAGCAAATACAGTAGGTAAAAGGCATGGCAGGATTATGTGAGAATCCGGGAGACGGACAGAAATGTTTCGGTTGGAGTGGGAGGAAGGAAAATCACTTATACAAACCAACTGAAACCGTAGCAAACCCGAACATAGAAATCAAGAAGAGATGGACAGCAAAAACAATAAAAGACAAGAATAATGTGTGAGCATGATTACTTTTCTTTCTGAATAATCTAATAGAAGAGAATAAAGCTTATGTTGCAAAGGTCAACCCCTTTTATTTTACCTTTTCCTGTTTCTTTCCCGAATCCAACTTGATCCCTCCTCTCTGTCCCCTCTTCCTCACTCTCGAGTTAGTGCCTTCCCTCTTGACTTGCAGCCATGCATCTCTATTTCACTCCAGTCTCGTCACATTTTATCCGCTGTTGCCTCATCTCCTCTTCCTTAGACACCATTGCTCTTATCTTCACCCTGCCACGCACAGGACTTTGAAAGGAAACATGCCTCACGGAGAAAAGATACGAGTGCAACGGGGGAAAGTACAGGATGAGTACTTTTTCCTCATGGCGATGTGCTGAAGCTGTGCAGAACCGGTTCCACCGTACGCTGTACAAAGAGGACAAACACACAAAAGTCTCAGTACTGTGGGGAGAGCTGAGAGAACGTAGAACGCATGAGAAGGAAGGAGAAGGCATCAGTCATTGTGTGTGTATGTGTGTGTGTGAGTGTGTGTGTGTGTGTGTGTGTGTGTGTGTGTGTGTGTGTGTGCTTGTGTGTATATGTGTGTGTGTGTGTGTGTGTGTGTATGTGAGTGTGCATGCATGCAGGGTAGGAATGAAGGAGAGGAGAGAGGGAGGGACAGAGATTGAAAGAAAGGAAGGTGGGAGGGAATCGGAGGAGTATACGTGGAGAGAGGAAAAGGGGAGGAGACATTTTTTCTCCGTTTTCCTGTTCACATTTTTTAACCCCCCCCCTACACACACACACACACACACACACACACACACACCTCCATACCCCCCCATGTGAAATGATCCCTCTACTGTCTCAGTGTACACAACCGCCTTGTCAATAGCTCATTATTCTGCCTTTCCACGACTGTTTTCCCCTTGTCATATCCCCCTTTGTTGAAGCCAGCTGTGTCTTTAAACCCGTGCACTTGAACTCAGAGAGTGCTTTTCCTTCTCTGTGTACTTCCCCTCTGCTGGCCCCCCAGCACACAGGAAAGAGACACAACTTTCGGGAGAGAGTGAGAAAGGGAGACAGTGAGCGAGAGAGAGCAAGAGAGAGAAAGAGAGAGAAAGACAGAGGGGCAAAAAGGGGCAGAGAGAAATGCAGATGGGGGAGGGTCGAAGTTTGTAAATGGTTGCTCAAGGCTTTGTAAGACTTTGAAATCAACTTAAGAAATACATAGAACAAATGAACATTAGACATTAATTTTCTTACTATTGTCGAGGGCTGAATCAATGTTAAAGGAATGCATGTGATATGTTTGAAGGAAGGTGAGAGAACAGACTGCTGCTGAAATATTGATTTGCTGTATAAATTATGCCCATGTGTTTGTAACACCATGAAAGCATGCAGTCGAGAAAGTGCAAGGTTAAGGTCAGACCATTAAGCAGAGCCTCGCATATCTTCACAAAATCTCCATGGCAACTGCTGACATACAGGTGAAATGTTTCATCACAAGACAACTCGTTTGTGCTGTAGGTCGTAAGCAGACAATTACAGCAGCTTCTGCTTTTACCTATTTATCTTTTTTTAATAAACAACAAAGAGAGGGTGCAGTCTACTCACCTTCGCTGATTTAATTGTTGAGACAGCGGAGGGGGAGACATAGGGGAGTCAGGAGCTCTGGCAAGATTCGATCATAGGCCAGCAGAGGCACGTGGTAAAGTGAACCACCCGACGCCTCTCACAGCACAGACTTGCATATGCTAAATTGTTCTACATTATAAAAGCACTCCCTGAGCATTTATGTATGTATGTATCTCCCCTAACTGGTAGGCATACTTAATTGAGCTAAGGAATTTTTTTCGCTTCCTGTAATACCAAATAACATTTCAGCATGAATTTTAAAATACATTACATGTCTGGAAATGTGTTATGTTATTCAAAGAAATATTACAGATCATGCTGGAAAATCCCAGCAGTTTTCCTCAATGACATTTTGAAACTACCGAGTTTCAGATTTGAGTTTCAGAACTACAGCAGTGAAGAAATCTGGGGGAGCGTATCTTTAACAGTATCTTTTAAAAGCAGGAAATATGATGTACTGTTTGATTAGAAGCAAAAGTCTGGTTTAGGCAGGAAATCACTTGCAAGGAGCATGATTGTAGTTTGTGAATTAATATTTATTCAACAATTCTTGATTTATTCAATCCTTATACTTTGCGTTATCCTTCTCTGTATGATTCTGTTTATTCCTAAGGCACTTAGAAGATGGTTAGAGTTGTAAAATATGCTGTGTTTAGACTTCAGCCATGTGAACCAAGGAGAGGGACTGAAATATAGGCCATTAAAAAGTCACCAACCAAATTAAATCTAGTGAAAAATGACTTTCCTGCTGATTTAATCCTGTCAAATCCTTAGATCAACAAGACGTAAGGGTGGATGCGAGGATGTCTTATCTGCAGAAACAACTTGAGTGGAGGGAAAATGATGCACATACAGCACTTGAACCCTAACAGTGAAGGGTTGTCTGAAAAGCTCAAGTAAGGCTGGGAGGCTTTTTTCTCCAAAATACTGGAACAACTGGTCTGGTGTCCCTCTCAGGTTGTATAATTTGTGAGTTTGTTGAAAGCTCTCCAATTTTACAGGTAAAAACACACCACAACCAGTTTGTCACGCGATTGCACATGTTCAATTCAACCATTGTGTTGGTTGGATAAAGCTCTAAAATCAGTTGACACTACCTGCTAACTATCCGACTACCAACAGACAAAGTTAGGAAATGGCTGGTGAGCGTGGAACATTTAGCAGCTAAAGAACATTGAAACATTCCACTCAGGAGTGGGTTCACATCCAAACACAAAGACAGTGGATATTGGAATTACATCAGATGATTGTAAATATGACCACACATACAGTACCAGTCAAAAGTGTGTCCAAACATTTGACTGGTAGTGTAAAGGATAATGTTGATCTGTATGTGCGGGATGTGTTGGTGAAGTGTTTGTTAACAGGTTACCCACATTCATGTAATAATGAAGCTCTATCGAAAGTTCAGTCAGAAAGACTATTGCTTTGCTCACTGAGGCCATTATACCATTTTGTCATTAACACCTGTCAGGCATGTTCAGTCTCAATATTCTGCTGTCATTGTCTGGTGCTGTCAACTGAAATATCAGCTGTTTTCATCAGCTGGTCGAATCCATCCAACAGCACAGTGACACACCTTCATGATTCTCTTTGTACTTCTGATTCATTCATGCTACTGTTTTACACGCCCTCATCTCCCCATCACAACCCATTCTTTGCAGTTTCACTTTTTTCATCCTTTCAGCAGCCTCATCAGCTGTATCATTCTCAGCAGAGTCATAAGCCGCCGCCGCCACCACATCTGAACTCCTTAGGGGGATTTATCTTGCCTCTGCTCAGGGCAGATGGCCTTCGTTCACAATCTCTATGAAGAGTCTAAGTGGCAAAGACTTTCTAATAGACTAATTATCATCTGCTGCAATACATATTTATCTTTACTTCATTCACTTGTCTCTCCTGATTGAAATAAACATGTAGGAAATTTATGACAGCTGGGACTTAGGGTCTCTCATAACTAACCTAATTATTTTTCTGTTTTTATTTTTCTGTCAATGTTAACTTCAAAAGAAAGTTAACATTGGAAAGTAATCCTAAAAAAAAAACCTTCGGTCTGCATGTGTGATTTGTCTGCAAGGCACCAAACTAAGAAAAGCAAACTTTTTTCAATCTAAAAAGAAGGCACTGGTCTAATGCATTACAAATACAAATAGGTATCGACCCACTGAGAAGTGGAGGGGAGGTGGAGGAGGAGGAAGGAGGGAGGGGGTGGGCAGATGATAAAGGTTAAAGGAGTGTCTGCTGCATTCGCTCATACCTTTTATCAAAGAGGCAAATACACGTTCCATACTTAACTACTTTAGTGAGGACAAGAGATGATGAGGGACCGGAATGCGATGAGAAACACCTCTGACTAAATGCAGACCAGCTATTGGCCCAACCCAAGGACAGTCATTACCTGAGGGAAAAGAGGCAGAATGTGTGTTAGGGGAAGAGATGCTTATACTGGCGCTGATCTTGAAAAGGCCTAGCCGATCGATCACATTAAGCTCCCTGTGAGATAGAGAAATCGATATGTTTTTAAAGGCAAAGCAGGCTGCATGTGGCGTATGCGTGTGGGCCTCATTGATAACCGCCAGACGTGTTCAGAGAGAAACTGCTCTTGAAAAAAGAACGATCACATTTCGAGGTCAAGTGCTTTCATTTCCAATACTTATCAACACTTGTGAGAAACATCTATATTTAAAGTGTGTGTGTTTGTATGACATGTTCCCATTATTGCAGGAGAATAACGGCATCAGTGTTTGAGAAGCAAAAATGACAAACTGACAGGGAAAATCAATAGTTTTCAGAGGTAAAATGTTCTGAAGAATCTGCGAGGTCTGCATCAGGATTAGAAAGACAGGAGAAAAAAGAAGCAGGATGACCTGTGACTCTGTGAGAGAATTAATTGCTTGTTTAAAGACTTTGTAATGCAATCAGTCTTATAGTTAACAACAGGAATTGTCTGCAGTGGTTCACCACAAGCAGATGGAGTGGGAACGAGGTCAACAACAGTAAAAGAGGGTGAAAGAGAAACAGTATGAAAACAAATAATGAGAAGGCAATTTAATTTCCATTGGTCGTCAAAGCAATGCTAATAATGCATTTATAAATGTTGGTATCCATTAAGAAATACTCATGTTTTCTAATGAGCATTAACACTATGGTATTATTCTATTCCGTATACTATTATAGATATTATATATATATACATATATATGAATATATATATTATGTATATATATATATATATATATACAGTATATAATTTATATATATATATACATTATATATATAATATTATTATATAATTATTCATTAATAAAGCCATTGCTTACAGGTTTTTTAAAGGATGACTCATCAAAAATAAATCATTGTTTAATGATTATCTATGTATATTTAATGTAATCAGTTGCATTGAAAACAATTTTATATACATTATATTTAGCTGTTTGGTTATTTCATAGGACATTATGAATTATATCTTATAAAATGATCATATGTTATCTATCATCTATCCATCTATCTATCTATCTATCTATCTATCTATCTATCTATCTATCTATCTATCTATCTATCTATCTATCACACTCAAAGCAATAATTTATTCTTCAGGTGGCAACTGGGACAAGGAGTGAGACCAAGGCAGGAAGAGTGAGGAAAATACACAGCTCTGAATCACTGTCATCAAAAAAGAAAGAAAGTAAGAAAGAAAGAAAATATTGAAAAATAAAACATTGACATTGTACAGTGGTATTATCCACTAATGATTTGTCCATTAAGTATTAAATGTTGATTTTATTGTTTTATTTCTATTAATATCATAAGCAGCAGCAAAGGTTGCTTCAAAAGTCCTACAAAAAACACAGCATTTAAAATAATATTATGGCCTGATATGTGAACAAAAGACAATAAAACTTCATACCTGACCGTGAAACAAAAATGACTAATGAATTCTAGTGACTGAGTTTCTTCTTTAAGTGCAATGTGCCTTAAAAACATGCTACCAGCATATCTAACTGTATGAGAAGAGAGACCAGCCTGCCCTCTAGTGGTCACAAGGAGTACCACAAACTGTAAGTTCATTTACAGTACACTAATATTTCTCTTAATTTAAGAGAATACTTTAGTATACATTAATATTACAGCTGTAGTTACTCTGCAAATTCAGATTTTCTATACCTAAAATATGTTTGGTTTGTCATATTATATACTGCTATTATAATTAAAGTTTCCCACTGTTTGTAATTATCTAATTGCTGCTTACAAAGAACACATATGGTAATTACACACACACACACACACACACACACGCACGCATGCACGCACACACACAAGCACGTACACGCACACACACACACATACATACATACATACATATTAATATACATATATATACACACACACACACATACATACATACATACATATTAATATACATATATATACACACACACACACACACACACATACATACATACATACATATTAATATACATATATATACACACACACACACACACATACATACATACATACATATATATATATATGTACATATATATACACACACACACACACACATACATACATACATACATACATACATATTAATATACATATATATACACACACACACACACACACATACATACATACATACATATATATATATATGTACATATATATACACACACACACACACACATAAATTACTTGCTACTTACTACTATTGACATGCCACATTTTGGTGTTACTACTTTTACATAAGTAAATGATCTAAGTTCTTCTGTTACACAATTATAAAGTGTTTTTAACCTGTCATGCTTCAAGTTTATGCATAAATCCTTGTTCCTATATATTCGATTTCTGCATGTCCAGGTCCAGTGGTGGAATTTTTTGTAATTAATTTGGTTTTGTTCCTTTTTTTGTTTTTGAATATTGTTATTGCTTTGAATTTAAGTTTGTAAAGACCAGTTGTATTATAACACATTACAGAAGATAAAATGCATCATTAACAACAGAATATTTACACAATAGATTTAAAAACAGACCACTGTTTTTATTTCTAAATTTGCTTGGGTTGTTTGTGTAATATGAAACCACCCCATGCTTTGTTCAACTTATCAACTTTATTATTATTTAAACATTTATAAAAGCAAAGAGACAGAACAAAACAAGACCAAAATCTTAAGCACCATAAATTTCTCAGGTGACACAACATTTTACACAATCAGTAATTATTGTTTCCTCCATCAGCATTGATTACAGTAGTAATCCTCCTCCTCGTAGACTAGTACAACCTCCAGATGTCATT
The DNA here is from genome assembly GCA_037577475.1 of Chaunax sp. Z400. NCBI lineage: Eukaryota > Metazoa > Chordata > Actinopteri > Lophiiformes > Chaunacidae > Chaunax > Chaunax sp. Z400. Next base: position 16,784,297 of record CM075190.1, read on the forward strand.
ATGTATGATGGCTTTCAAAACATCACAGCTCTGTCTTGCCTTTCCACCTCGCGTTCACACAGGTGTGCATTTCAGTGCTGTTACTACATCTGGGGCTATAATAGAGGCAGAGCAAACACACCATTGCATTTTCACTGTGTTCATACAGAACATCAACTTGTGCGAATAAAGGCGCACAAGTTGAGCTTTGAAAACACTATGTGAATGGTAATTATGACAACATTCTCCTCCATGAACTGGGCACACATATGAGCTGGCGATGACATCCCATCAGCACAGCATCAGTATAAGGTCATCGAGTTAAAAGTCCATCACACCTTAGATTATTTCTTATTGTTTGGCCGTGTCTCTGATGCTGTATTGGTGGCCAGTCACACCCTGTTTCTGATGTGCAGCAAGCAGATATGTCGATCCTGATTATGAGTCATAACATTCGGTTGACCAGGGTGCGGGTGGTTTATGGTTGTTCCTCTGGCCACATAAAGCTGGCGTAGATCTACTGTTGTTGAATGGTGAGCATTCACCTGCCAATTTGTTTGGTGGAGTACCCCACCTCCAGCATGCCAACGGCACAAACGGCACAAAAGTTATATCAAGGCACTTTACAAAAAGAGCAGGTCTAGACCAACTCTTCATTATGGAGACCCAACAATCCACCATGAGCAAGCACTCGGCGACAGTGGCAACGAAAAACTGCCTTTTTTAAAAAGGCAGAAACGTCGAGCAGATCCGAGACTCAAGGTGGGCAGCCCTCTGCCTTGACCGGTTGGGGTGAGAGAGATAGAGAGAGAGAAAGGTTGGGAGAGAGAGAGAGGCGTTGGGAGAGGGAGAGAGGGAAAGGGAGGGGGAGGGATGGAGTCAGGGACAGGGACACAGACATATTCAACCACAATAATAATAACAGCTATAATAATAGAGGGATTATAGTAGTATTTATAATAACTACCACAATAACAACACTGATAATAATGATAATATTGATACTGATGTTGATAGTTATAGTAAGACTAATAATAATACTAATAATAATCATGACAATGATGATGATGTCAGGGAGTGTCAACCATGGTCCCAGCAGTAGATTGGTCCACGGTGACCTGCGGGATGAGGGAGCACAAAGACTCCGGAGAAGAAGTCAGGTTAGTAACATGAATTAATGAGACATGAGTGAAGAAAAGAGAGAAGCTTAGTGCATCACAGGAAGTCCCCCAGCAGTCTAGGCCTATAGTAGCATAGCTAAGGGCTAGCCTAAGCCAGCCTTAATTATAAGCTTTATCAAAAAGGAAAGTTTCAAGCCTACTCTTAAAAATAGAGAGTGTGTCTGCCTCCCGAACCGAGACTGGAAGATGATTCCACAGGAGAGGAGCCTGATAGCTGAAGGCTCTTGCTCCCGTTCTACTTTTGGAGACTCTAGGGATCGCAAGTAACCCTGCATCCAGGGAGCATAATGTTCTCGACGGGTAGTAGGGTACTACGAGCTCCTGAAAGCATGTTGGTGCCTGACCATTAAGGGCTTTGTACGTGAGGAGAAGAATTTTAAATTCTATTCTGGATTTTACAGGGAGCCAATGCAGAGAGGCCAATACAGGAGAGACATGATCTCTGATACTAGTTCTGGTCAGAACACGTGCAGCAGCATTCTGGATCAGCTGGAGAGTCTTTAGAGACTTGTTTGGACAGCCTGACAATAGGGAATTACAATAATCCAACCTGGAAGAAACAAATGCATGGATTAATTTTTCTGCATCTTTTTGAGACAGAATGTGCCTGATTTTTGATATATTACGCAAGTGGAAGAATGTAGTCCTAGAAATTTGTTTTATATGGGAATTAAAGGACATATCCTGATTAAACATGACTCCCAGATTCCTCACGGTGGAGGTAGAGGCCAAGGTAATTCCATCCATAATGGTTATATCCTTTGATAGCAAGTTTCTGAGATGTTTTGGGCCCAGCACAATAACCTCTGTTTTGTCAGAATTGAGTAACAGAAAATTGGACATCATCCACTTTTTTATATCCGTAAGGCATCTCTGGAGTTTAATTAATTGATGAGTTTCACCTGGTTTCATTGATAAGTATAATTGTGTATCATTCGCATAACAATGAAAGTTAATAGAGTGTTTCCTGATAATATTACCTAAAGGGAGCATATATAGGGTGAACAATATTGGTCCAAGCACAGAACCCTGAGGGACTCCATGATTAACTTTGCTGTGCATGGAGGATTCATCATTAACATGTACAAACTGAGATTGATCTAATAAATAGGATTTAAACCATCTTAATGCATTTCCTTTAATGCCAATTAAATATCCGAGTCTTTGTAGTAGTATCTGATGATCAATGGTATCAAACGCAGCACTAAGATCTAATAAGATGAGCATAGAGACAAATCCCTCATCTGATGCCATTGGAAGGTCGTTAGTAACTTTGACAATGCTGTCTCTGTGCTATGATGCTCTCTGAAGCCTGACCAGAAATCCTAAAATAAGCTATTATTATGTAGAAAATTACACAACTGTTTAGCAACTGCTTTCTCTAGAATTTTAGAGAGGAAGGTTAGTAATGACAGATTGATCATATCTAATAGAGAAGTGCTGACTAAGGGTAAAACATCTTTAAGCAGCTTAGTTGGGATGGGGTCTAGGAGGCAGGTTGTTGGTTTAGATGAAGAAATAGTAGAAGTTAGTTGTTGAAGGTCAATGGGAGAGAAGCAGTCCAGATATACATCAGGTCTTACAGCTGTGTCTAAACTTCTATCATTTGAAGGCAGGAGGTGATGAATTGTGTCTCTAATGAGTAGGATTTTGTCATTAAAGAAGTTCACGAAGTCATTATTGCTGAGGCTTATAGGAATACTGGGCTCAATAGACCTGTGACTCTGTCAGCCCGGCTACAGTACTGAACAAAAACCTGGGGTTGTTCTTATTCTCCTCTATTAGTCTTGAGTAATAGGCTGCTCTGGCATTGCGGAGGGCCTTCCTCTAGCTTTTAAGGCTGTCTATCCAGGCTAATCGAGACTCTTCCATTTTAGTACGACGCTATTTTCTCTCTAGTTTTTTTGTAATTTTCTTTAGATTACGGGTTTGAGGGTTATACCATGGGGCTAATCTCCTATGTTTGAGAATCTTCTTTTTTAGAGGGGCAATGGAGTCCAGAGTTGCTCTTAGTGAACCTGCAGCACTATCAACGAGATGATCAATATGGGAGGGACTGACATTAATGAAGGAGTCCTCTGTTATAGTCAGACATGGTGATGAATTTAGTACTGATGGAATCACTTCTTTAAATTTTGCTACAGCATCATCAGATAGGTTTCTAGAGTAGAAGCTTTTTTCCAGCTGCGTGTAATCGAGTAATACGAATTCAAATGTAATTAAATAATGATGCGACAGAAGAGGGTTTTCTGAAAAGACTATTAAGTCTTCAGTTTCAATGCCATAAGACAAAACTAGGTCAAGGGTGTGATTAAAGCGGTGAGTAGGTTTATGTACACCCTGACAGAAGCCAATGGACTCTATTCATGAGATGAACGCAGAGCAGAGACTATCATTTTCTATGTCTACATGAATATTGAAATCACCCACAATAATTGCTTGATCTGTTTTAAGGACTAAACTTGAAAGAAACTCTGAGAATTCAGCTAAAATTTTGCTGATGCCATGGCATTCCTGCAGATGTCATATTTCCCAAATTTTTTAAATTTTATTTATAGATGTGGGTCTGTTTAACAAGGGAGTGGTCATTTGGGATTAGATAGATAAAGGCATAAAGGCATTGTGGGTATTTCTCTAAAAACAATTGTGTTTTTAGACACAAGAACACTCACAAAAATCTATCAAACGTGACCAATGTCTATGTGTATATATAAATATATATATATGTATATATATATAAATATATATATATGTGTATATATATATATATATATATATATATATATATATATATATATATATACACACATATATATGTATATGTGTGTGTGTGTGTGTGTGTGTGTGTGTGTGTGTGTGTGTGTGTGTGTGTGAACAAACAGTTTTACCAGGTAGCCTTACATTGAGGTATTTCTACTTGATTACTTGGCGACGAAAAAGTGTTCTTCTTGTCTTATCACTAAGAAAGTACTCAATAATTTACTAACTACTGTATTCCATAGGGAATTGGTTACAACATATAAATCTTTGATAACAAATTCTTTTCAGGAAAGTTAACCCATAATGGGTGGGCTAGAACATTGAGATAACAATGAGGAATGTATGCACCACACACAGCCAACCCTTCGACCAAAATAACTTTCAAGTGAGTTGGAGTTGGGTATGAACATAAAATGCATCACAGGATAATAAAATTATTATTATAATTTGTAGGGACGGCAGAAAAGAGCGAAACCCCCCTCTCAGCGGATTTTACCTTGACTGCCCCTACTGCCCTTATTTGGACTGGGCGGGGTGTCGCTGGAGCAGGCAGCCAGTCAGCGCTTGCTCACGGCGCTGAGTAAAGGAAGTGAGTCACCCTGACGGTAATGTTACGTCTGTGTTGCAGCAGCATTGAGAACAGAACAGAGAACAAGGAAGCAACATGTGCTCATCATAATAACTGTAACACATCAGCACAGACACGCACGAGACAACAGACACCACGAGCTGCAGTAGGACACTTTACTGTTCATCGTAAGTACTGCTATATTTTCATTTTTTATCGTTTGTACTGCTATATTTTTGTTATTTATCGTGTGTATTGCTGTATTTTTTATTATTATATCGTCAATACTGCTATATAAGAGTTTATTGTGACGCCCTTACTTGGTAAACGTTCGTTGTTTTTGTCGTGAGTGTAACATATTGGTTACTTTGTTGTTGTCGTGTTTGTGACATTGTTTTCTTTGTAGGCTCGCCTCGTTTGAAGTTTCATACCTCGTTGTGTTTTATTGTGAATGAGACAGTTTTGTTTTTACTGCTTTATTTACCTGTTAAATGAGTATTTGGATCACCACGAGAACATTTTCTGACTAACATTATCCCACCTCGAACACTTTGCATGACACATGTCTGTGACATTTTAAAAAGGCTAGAAAATAGATGAAAATGACCTTTAGTGCACACAGCGTGTAGTTCGGAAAAGTATCTCAGCGAAGGCCTGCTTCTCATCTCCACGGGGGGTTTCCATGCTGTCAGAAAACCCAAGGTTTCCTTTGTCATAGCAAGAAGACGAAACAAAAAGGTTGATAAAACGCAGACACACAAACACGTGTCCCTCCCTTAAACCAACCAGTCTTCACTGCTTTGTTCTTTTGTCTCGCGCAGACTTGAAAACAATTTTCCTTGTCGCTCAAACTGATAATCAGTGATGCCTGATCTCAGTCGGGCTAAACACCTTTACGTGTACCTTTATGTAGGTCTCATTTACCAATCCCTGCTCAAACTTGTTTTCATTGGACAACACATCCTGGGACACGCATGAAGTTATGACAGCAGCATACCAACAAGCTGTTAAGTGCTTGCACAGTTTGTTGTCAGTATTAAGAGAGGGCGAGCCTCCAAGTCTGCAATTAGGTCACGTTATTCACACAAAAAAAAAAATCAAAACAGTATCATCAGATTATGTGATGTAGCAGCAGGTTTCGTAAGCAAACAGGAAACATGGTGTGTAGAAACAAGGTGAGCAGCTTGTCGTGGCTGGAGCATGTTTTGGGTATCACTGAATTTCTGATAAGATGAAAGAAATGATGAAGGGTGATGCAATCAGACAAAACAAACTCCGTCAGTGATGCCAATGTGTGCAGGTTCCTCTGGTATCTAGAACCGTTTATCATCATGTTGATCTGTTGCAAGCTACTTGAAAACATGACTCATCTGCACAGGCTTTAATGTAACAGATTCTAGGCTACTGAATCAGTGATTCGTGGGATGTTGCATGTTGTCAGTTGAACACCTTAGGTCAGGACCAAAAATGATTATTTGAAGAAATTATCTTCTTCACTTATATCCTTCAAACCCAATCATTTTAAACTAATTTACTAACTTTTTAGCATAAATACTGAAAAAAACTATTCTTCCTTTTATATTTCTTATCTTATCAATGTCAGCCATTTCACTGTTGGTTATTGTATCAGCTGAAAAAGAATTAGGGAATATCTTGTGTTTCTTTTTACGGTTTGTTTAAACTATCCGTCAAAATGTCATTTTCTGACATTCTATAAACCAAACAATTAATAGGTTAATCAAGGGAACATTTGAAAAATGGAAAACCATCTTTTCATTTCACTTATTTTGTGAAACACTTGAAGGCAAACGCTTTTCATTCTTAATTTGCATTATCATAATATTCAGTACTCCAACACAAAATGATTTTGTTTAAAGATACAAACAACGAATATAGAAAGATTGAGGGGGTAAGATGTCTGCCACAAGCTCTCTCAGCTAAAGCACCTTATCTGTTTTGAATTCCTGAGGACTCTATAACGCGATATTTTGAGGGTTTGCAGTGCAAGGCTGTTTTAACCTTCCTCACGGTCAGCATAAAAAATCTGACACTGCAAAACTGACAAGATGTCAATGTGTTCGTCTGACAAACTGTCAACTTGCAGTTTAAGATTATATTAATTACAATTTTTTTTTACTGGTTGGAGTGAACATTTAGCTCCTGAATGAGTTATGACTTGCATAAGTGAGGAGCCTGGAGAAAACGTGCAATTTGACCCAGTTTACTCTGCAGACTAATAACTGACTGGAATATCAAGCCTGCTGTTTGAACAACTAAACATAAGGTTGACAATGTAGCAGTGCTCTCATAGTGAACGTAATGGGAAAAAATAAATATTTGTTAGGGATTTAAATTTACTGCTCTTGCTTGTTTGTGTCAGTGCTCTGGAGTTGAGGCTGTGGCCACATTTACTGGGGCAAATAATAATTTTCTCTCACAACACATTACACAGGCTAAAACAGTGGTGTGTTTCAAGCCTCAATAACAAAGGACTGAACCTTAAGGGCACAACTTTCTTGTCGGCAGGATGTTAGCACACTGAGCATGAGACAGTTTGGCTTGAAAGTTTGAATTGCCTTGGCCTTTGTTCAGCACACTCTTCTCTCTGGTCGAGCTGACATTGGCACCCAACCCAAACAGACACGATATCATAGGAAAAACAGCACAGTGACCTCATTTGATGTGCATTTCAGAATATATCCATGTCAACACAGCAACGTTAGTTTGCATATTGTTTGCCTGATTAAACACTGCAGCCTATTATCAAAACAGAGCCACGTATGTAGCCGTAAAATACCTAATACTCTTTTAAACGTGCTAAACACAGAGCTCCCCTGAAGACAACTGCACGGGGAAGTGCTGTTATCGCTGCAGCTGAAGTTCTGCTCCCACACATCTCTTATAAGGATAGTCAGTCTGTAACCAAAAACTCAGATCAAGCTACTGCTTTGTTGTTTGGTTCGTGAAATATCTCATCATGGTGTGTGATTACAGAGCCCGCGTACTCGCACAAAAACACAAAGAGGAATTTGTTGACATGATTTTTTTTTTCCATCTTTTTCCATCTAGTGTTTTTACGGACACCATGAAAAGAGAGGTGAAGGCTGGTGTCAGCTTCCTCAAACGCCTGGCTGTGGCACGTGGCAAGCTTGATGAAGCCAAAGCAGAATTGTTTGCAGAGACGCTACAGAAACTTTTGTGTGACAAATACAATGACCACTGGTACCCTGACTCCCCCAGCAAAGGCCAGGCATACAGGTACTTACAGATGTGAAAAATGTACACAACTATCGATGATCAGATAATAATATTCTTATCGACTGAGATCCACGTAATCTTTAACGCCCCCACAGATGTATCCGAATAAATAATGGGGTGCTCTGTGATGAAGTGGTACTGAAGGCATGTGAGGAGAGTGCGCTCACACCCGGCGAGCTCAGCCTTCCGCTGGAGATCACACTGTGGATCGACCCACTGGAGGTGTGCGCAAGGTGAGTCACTGGTTGGCCTGCTGAGGCAGAGGCAAAGAATGACACTGACAGACAAGCTATAAAAACAAGACCTTGCTCCGTCTAGCCAAGGATTATGAGTCAGGGTTACGTCATGACACATTCTGTGAAATGATGAATGTGCCAAGTAAGTAGTTCCAGTATGGTTGGCATTTAAATTTAAATAATTCACCACCTCTTTATAGATCTGGGGAGAACAACAGGCCCTTCACAATAGCTTGTTTTGATGAAGACAAGGAGGATGCGACGGTAGAGCAGGATGACACGTCTGTGGACTCGGTAAACCTGGACACGTCAGATTACCACTCTGCAACCTCCTCAGACTGTGGTTCCACTGCGTCGAGTGACACAGAGGAGGAGGCAAAAGAAGATGAGAAGGAGGCTGTCAAGAAGGAAGAAGCAGAAGGCAACAACTACACCATAGCGATGGTGCCAAGAATTCGGAGGCGGCAAGGAGAAGGAGCAAATAAGGTCAAATACGTCCGAAATATGGTAATTATTTGTTCTTCTCCTTTAAGACCATCTATTGTTATCTCACAATTAAATGTTACGGCTGGTGACATTCTAACTTTTTCTTACAGTCAAGAAACCCCATTAAAAAAAACAAAGCCAAAAAAAAGAGCTATCGATTGATGCTGTCAACATGTACAGAATGATCTTTGTATTCAAAGCCTGATAGAACGTTTCTCTGTGCCATAGAGCTTCATTACTGTACAAAAGAAATGCTCCAATGAGCCACACTGATGTAGTGGCATCAATTTATCAGATAACATGTCCATTACCGGGTGGCACAGTTGGGTAGCGCTGTTGCCTCACAGTAAGAAGGACCTGAGAAACTGGGACTTTTCTGTTTGGAGTTTGCATGTTCTCCCTGTGTGTGCGTGGGTTCTCTCCGGGTTCTCCGGCTTCCTCCCTCCACCAAAAACATGCAATATAGGTGGATTGGTGACTCTAAATTGACCGTAGGCATGAGTGTGAGTGAGAATAGTTGTTTGTCTTTCTATGAGGCCCTGTGATGAACTGGCGACCTGTCCAGGGTGAACCCTGCCTTACATCCAAAGTCAGCTGGGATAGGCTCCAGCCCCCCCGCGACCCCACAGCATAAGCAGTTACAGAAAATGAATGAATGTCCATTACCAAGATCATGGACACTAATGTATTTCAATCTCATGCACAATCCTGCTACTGTAAATACTTTGGTAGTGCATTAAATGTGTAAATAGTTCCCAACAAATGTTCTAATTAGTCTCTAGTCTTGTCTGAGTAACATTTAATTCTTCTGTCGGGATAAATGGGTTTTTGGCTCCGTGCCACAGACAGGGTGAGATAGTCTGAAAACACCGGGACTACCGGATTGTTGGTTTTGGTCTTTTTGTGGATCTGTTGACAATGTGATGACATTTCACTGTTGCATGTTTTAGAAATGAAAAAGACAAAGCTGGAAACCTCCCACTATCGCTTTCTATTCTTGTTCTCCTTTCTCTCTGCTCAGATCCCTGCTAGACTCCAGTATGTCTACCACCCTGCACCAGTTTGGCCACAGTACAAGAAGGTTGCTCCAGTGTTTCTGAGCACTGTGTGCATGCCTCCAGCACCACCACCACCACCTCCGCCCCAGCAGGTGTTTGGCTACTACATCTTGCCGCAGCCATCTCCGCAGTTCATTCTGCCTCAGGCCACTCTGCAGCCATGGACAGCTGTGAAAGGGTAGAGCTTTCATGAAGTTGGCTACAACATTCCAAGTTCCTTCTACAGAGCCATGTCGTATCAGGTCTTTAAGTTCAGCTAAACTTTGTCAACAAAAGAACATTTTTAACTGCATAGCTGAAAGTTATTTCTTGTACATCCTCTAATAATTCCTCTTTCCCTTACATTTCTTGCTGTTTTTGGTCTCTAGTCAGCACACACTGAACTTGAATGAAAACTTTTTTTCAAATCTGTCAGGTCCACACTGCTAATTCCTTTACTATGTATCATATATGTGAAGAACGACTTGAGTCAGTGGGTGCAAGGTCTAGCTCAGGAACTCACAGCAATATCCTTAATGCCAAATAATTGTCTTTTCAGGTGTTAAATGTGTTTTGATGTCAATCTCTTTGTCAGCACTCTCACCAAATGGTTCACAGTGTATATGTCACAGCGAATCAGTGTAAAATGTGATTCAGGGTTTTAATCTATTGTAGCTAGAGTGATGATATCTCTATCTTAAGAAGAATATTTTTACTAAACTGCTTGTAAATAATACAGAACTTAGATACCATCGAGTGATGCACACTTTCTAACCTCACTGTGTTATTGTTGTAATTTATTTGACCACCACTGGTTGGCACTCAAGTCACAGAAAATACATGCAATTGTATACAGTATGTTTTAATAACATTGGCTGTTGTATATTGCAGATGTAAATTCACAGAACTCAAACATGATTTTAAATAGCTCTGCTGTCAGTGAAATATCTAATGTTCCTTATTCAGGAGTATCTGTTTTATGGCCTGCTTAAAGCTGCGTTTTTTTTAAGTTTATATTGTAAATATCTTGTTATGAAAATCAGCTACAGATATATAAATCATGAATATGTTTCACTCACTGATCCTTTTGTACTGTGATTATTTAATAGTAGTGGTTCATATTTATTTTTTTAATCGACTATTTACCTTCGTAGTTTAGCCGATGAACTCATACCTGACAGGGGATCATTTCTGTTGCTTAATCCTGTAATAAGTCCTTTTGAGTGTAGTGTTCGGTGCTGTATCACACTGTGTTATTTTGACTTGGCTCAATAAGACCCATCAGTCTGAACATTATACTTAAAGTCACTTGTCACTTAGAGCTTTAAGGATTGGCAAAGGTCATTCATTACCTTCTGCAGGATGCTGCAGCGGAAGTACTGTGTGCTTGGTGTTGCATTTAGCCCAAGGTCATGACGCTGTTCCTCCTTAAACAGGCCTTCTAAAGAGGGTGAGGGGAGTTTGTGTTTCTTTTGAGTTTGGTGTATGTGGGACTTGCAGTAAATGAAAGGACATATTGGAAACTCAACTTGGGGCTGTTGCTAGACCCTGTTCCCCAATAAAAGCTCAAAGTTCAGGTAAAAAAAACAACTATATATTGCGGTGGAATTAGATTGACAATAAACAATGTTTTGTTTTTCTAACCTAACATGTCAAAGCATTTTTGTGCTCACAAAATGAACCAACAACAGTTTGGACTTGGAGTTTTGGATCTGAAGGAAATCTAATGAGCCGTGGCAAGGAGGCCTCAGGAGACAGATGATGTCATGAGCAAAATATTTATTGCAGCTTGATGTACAGTACATCAAGGGGAATAAAAGATGAACAATACAAGTGTCAACAAGTTCCACCCCCAAATGGACATAAGGCCCAGGCTCTTGCATTTTGGATTTAACATTCATATGTCAGTGGGTACTTGAACCAAACCATGGAATACATACTTCACCCAAGTCACGCTGTGTCTTTTGTGCTCACATGTAGTATGTAGTAGAGAATGGAGCTGGCTTTGTGAGGCTGTTGAGTCTACAGCAGAGTACAACATATCTTCACCCTATAGGTCTTTCTCAAGGGGCAGAGCAGCCTTATCAGAGAAATAAACCCAACAATCACATTGTGTCATATTAGCATCTGAAAGACAGAATCAACCTAATGAGGGAAAATTCCTTCACAGTGAACACGAGAGGCATTCGAGGCTCTCTAAAACTGCAGTGGAATACTTTATTTACTTTTAGATTATATATCTCTGCATATACTTTATTTGGAATTGTTGACTTAAGTTATGAAATGATCTTTGGTTGAAACGTTCTTTGCTCTGAAATCGCATTAATCAATTACAATTAATATGGGATGCAGAATAATACAAATTTGCATTAGTTTACTAACCTCAGTTGGCTTTTATTATTATCATTGCATATATAAGGTGTTACATCAACGTCAGAAAACATGCTGAGAATGTTCATAATATATTTTGAAATAAATATTTTCAAAAAGATTCATACCTCTGTATTTGTTACAGTTGTTTCAGCCAATAAAAGCTAAAGTATATATTTATGTTTACAGTTATTCTAAAAAGACAACACCCTTGAGAAAACTATCTGAAAACTGCTACATAATAACGAACTGACGAGTGAAGGCCATATTTGAGTCGTTGCCAATGTTGGCTAATGTTATGAATAGATCGCAACAAGTCAGAGGATGGAGGTTAACAGCCACGAGATGTCACTCTGCAGCTGCTGTGGAACTCTTTCCAACAAATAGACAATAACGTGCGACTTGAGGTTCCTTCTATATATGTTTTTTTTTTTCCAATAATTTTTCTTGGCTTTCTTCATAAATGGAAGGCAGCCAATCATGTGTCTTGTCTCCTGATAATTATAAAACAAAGCAGAGGAAAAGTTAAAAAAGAAAAGAATTGTTTCACCTTTGGTGACTATGCACACAGACATACTCACACAAAGACTTAATTTGAGGCTGTCACTGACTCACTCTTAAAATACTAACCCATGCAAATAGGAGTACTGTACATAGGCACGGCCGTGTGCAAACAGTATCGGTGCGCGTAGCCACGCCACGCAGGTTGATGGTACAATAAAGGCCAAGCGTATTTGGTTCACCCGCTACTTCGATGAGCCACAATCGGGAGAATGGCCTGGTAGACAGTGCGCTCATCGGACTATGCCTTCTCCAACACGGGAGGAAAGAAAGGGGGAGATTGGACAAGCAGAGGACGGAGAAGTGGAGAGTGGCGACAGGGAGGCAGGGATAGGCGCTCTGGAGATGGAGTTGACAAACTTCAGCCTGCTGGGCGACTCCAAAGTGGACTGTGTAAATTGCGATGGCTTGGTCAACCGAAATGGCGGGGACTCGGCAGAAGTGTCCGTGCCGCTGTCACCTCGGACAGCTTATGTGGAGGGAGACAACCTCTACAGACTGCGAGACAGAAAGTTTTTACTAGAGGATAAGAAGCGCCTTTGCGCCTTGGCTTTGGCCACCGCTGTCTTCGGGATACTCCTCATGATAACTCACGCCGAGATGTGTCACCTCCTTTATAGACCGGTAGGTTTGAGCAATTCAGTACACTAATGTTAAAACCATTGAAAAGTGGCTTTATAGCAAGTTCTACATCTCTGTTTCCACTGCAGCTCTAATCACGATGTCTTCTGCTAATAAATGTCAGCATCACATGTCAAAGCCACACTTCAGGGTTTGTGACAAGTTGCACTTTTGCACACATTGAAAGGATTTTTAACTTAAACACGTGCTTTGAAAGGCAGCCAGATTTTTTTTTTTACATCATCACCTAAACTCACTTTGTCTCACCAGCCTGTAGTGATGGCCCTTGAAGATATCATCAAATTATAAAAAGTAATCAACAAAATAATTTTGAGTCTTTCTATTCATTATGCAGTTGACCAAATGGAATAGCTCAAATTAGTTTTTTGAACTCACACATAAAAGATCTAATAAAAATAGATTTATCATGAACCTTATCTTTTATTGTGACAGATTTCAGGAGCACAATTTGTCACAACTGGTGCAGAAAAACACCCTTGTGCAACTGGTTCTATATGTTGTCACAGCCCATGCTCCATGCAGCACATCAGCAGATTCTGCGCCTGGGCTTTGAACCTCTCTGACCTCCTGATTAGTGATCCCATTTCCAGACACACCACTTGGTAGCACAGCCTCATGACATTAACATGCAGATCTCAGTGGATAACAATGCCAGGCCGCACAGTCAACAAATTATTAACTCCTCCTGCCTTTCTACTGCACACGCCAGTTCCACATGTGGAAAAAAGTTCTCATGCATGCTGCAAAACATCAGACCACCTCCATGCTGTGAAGTCAGTGATTGATTACAGTGTCAGAGCCCTAAATTTCTAACTCGCATCGGCTACAATCTATTGAGAAATCTGCGGAAATATGGCCTGACCATTAAAAATATGCCTGATCTGTTAAATTAATTAGACCTGGAGAGGCATCGTAGCGAAATTAACGCTGCTGGCACGAACATAACATTACCATTCCAGTTTATAAATAAGAACCAAGAACAGGTGTTTGTCTGTCTATTCCTAACAACAGACATCAGCTTCGGTACAACAGAAATGCTGATGCACTGGAAAAATGTTCTCTGCCAGAGTTAAATTATTTTGGAGAAGTTGCATTGCTGATTCAACCATAGCTTATGTAACAATTTTCACCATTCATTTTTAAACTTCATGTGATGTCCAAGTTGTGAGTGTGAGCTGTGACATCGTCCTCCCCTGTAGGCCGACTGGCTTCCTAAACAAAAGTGACTTTCCAAACAAAGTGACAAATAGTTTCCTACAGGATACTTTTAAGCCTATCTAAGTCCACTCCGGTCTACATAGTTATATTTTAAGACCACCTTTTCATGGATATGCATGAAAAACAGGGCTATTAATGGAAAAATTTTCCACATTTCACCTCTTCCCCTATAGCAAGCTAACTCAAAGTACCTCAGGCTATCTTTCCACATCATTTAGTGTATAATTAGGGTGTTTGCGTGGCCAGTCTAGCAGTCTCTAAGTCTTGAGTTTGGCTGTGGTAGAGTCAGCAGTGTGCCCTTTGACCTGGATGCAAACTCGTGTCCTCTTTCCTCAGGCTCTTTATGACTTCTGGGAATGTCCTAACAATTTAAAACAATATCCACATTGAGACTGAAGATCCATGCATGATGTCATAATGTCTTGTATTTAAAAGAATAGAATACAAGAAAACTTACAGGCTTCCATCATTGAAGTATGCATCCCAGATATTCAGTAATGTAATCAGCTCATCCATAATTCATAGAAATGTTGGGGACAGGTTAGTCAGATGAAGAAGGGGCATTCTGTTGGTAAGGAGGAAAACATCTTTTGGTCAGACAGTCTTTACAGTTTTGGAACATTGTTCCATTAAATATATGATACAGCGGCTCTCATCATTCGTTTGTATATAATCTTTAAAAAACTTTGTTAAGAAGCATCAAACTAACCAAACCTACAATTATACGTTGACTGGACCAGTTTATTGGTTGGCCAATTAAGTGAGCAGATTATGATGGACTTTTGAGATAACTGGCCAATGAGGCCGATAAACAAACAAACAAATAAAATGTCTGCAGATGGTATGGTCAGTGTGGCCTCTGTGGAAAGATGGAGGGAAGGGTTTTTAAAAAAAAAAAAAAAAAACTATAACTCTTCACATCTTGCTGTAAATGTTGATTTGACTTTCGTTAGTCACCGTTTTCTGTTCTAAATATTAAAACATTTCTTCCATCCCGAATAACAACCAAGTTAATCTAAAACCATTGCTGTCTGTAATAATGTAGAGAATAATACTGGTGAATGACATGAAATCTGCAGCATACCCCAGCGTATTTTCCTGTTTCATTAGTTATTAATAGTTACTTCTGAAACATATTGCTGACTTATATAACCAGGTATTTTACATCACTTTTCTTTGTTTTGATATCAGCATTATATATCAGCCATTCACCGCCCTGCTCTCTAAATATCATTATTGGCTTTTGAAAAAGCCATATCAGTTGACCATCTCCTGACCTTTGTTTTCCGTCTGTACTTACCAGATTGTGTCCCTTGTTCTCCTTATCCAGTTATCTCAGTGTCCTTTGTAATTTCATGAGAAATGAGATTATATGTCATGTTATATATTATATTGTCATGTTTGGCAGATTAACATGTTTTTGCAACTTCCTTCAAGGAGGTAATGTTTTTGCCGGCATTCGTTTGTCTGTCTTTCTGTTTGCAGGATTGCTCAAAATGTTATGAACAGATTTTGATGAAATGTTTTGCAGGCACAAGGAACTATCCATTAGATTTTGGTTGTGAACCAGATCATCATCTAGATCCAGAATTTGTCTTAAAGATTATTTACCATAGCAGGATAGGGGCAATTACAAGATTCCTGCTTCTAACTTCATGGATTAAATGGATTCATGGAATGAATGAATTACATGATGACATCCCCATAAGATCGACCACACATCAAAGTCTGACCTGCATCCAAATGATATTCCAGATCTGGTGATCCAAAATGTGTAAATTTATAGGGCAAATGGAAAATTCCCTACTGTGATTTAACAGTTAATAATGCCATAGAAGTGCAACTGAGATCAAACTGTAGCTAGAACTACATCCTGGTCCTTTTGAAGTGCTCCAAAGGACTAGGAGGGGAAACCTGTTCTGAAAGCTGCAGCGAAGAAGTATCCTTCTCACCTGTGGTGTTTGAAGGCGAGTGATCTGCAGGTTTTTGTTCATCTCCTCCAGGTACCTGATACCAGGTACATCAGTCCTGTGATTTCACTCATCAGCAGACAATGATTATAATTATATATTTATTATTATAATGATAATTATACTGTATTTGTTATTTATTTATTAGAGTTGAGTAGAAACCACTTTCAAATGAGTTGGATTCAGTTATTATTATTATTACTATTTCTATTATTATTATTATTATTATTATTATTATTTGCTATACCTTGGGTGGCCTGTCCTGGTGGCAGTGGCTCATTGCCCATCCCTCCAACATTAAAAGGAGCAGTCTGTGTTAAGGCTAACCCAAATCAGGTTCAAAGGGCCTGAAATGACAAAAACAAGTTTAGAAACTCTGCAAGAAACATTTTGTTGAACTTTCTGTTATATAATGTGGTGAAATGTTGAGTTTTTGTGGGGCATTATAATTAGCCCTGGATGAAATACAGACATGATGTGGATGCTACGGAAAGTCTGTGGAAAATAGTCTACCTTGCCAGGGACGTCACATCATACTACCTACACGCTCAAGTTTCCTCAACTTTGAAAGTTTGTAATTATCTTTTTACTGTAAACCACATTAAACTGCTCTCACCATTAAAAACTTCCATTGACATTAAATTAGTTGTCCTGAGATTCATGAATGAAAGGTGCTCTTTAACTTGAAATCAAGGTTGCATGACATCATCATTTAGGTTGCGAAAACACATTGATAATGAGGGCAGAACCATCATAGTATGGAATGGAAAGTATTTACACCCCCGATTTCAAAAGCGTTTGGACACTCATAAAGCGTGACTTAAAACAGAATCATATGCAAACAAACTGTATAAGTGGCCTTTCATGCCATGTAGTTATATCCTTTATACAAACATGTGTCTCACAGAGTGGTGAACCTCACCCCATCTTTGCTTGTGAATGGCTGAGCCTTTCAATGCCTCATTACCCAATCATAATACTATAACTCGTCACCTGTTCACCTGTTTACATGTGGGACATTCGAAACAGGTGTTTTGAGGATACCTTAAATTTCAGAGTCTTTTGTTGCCCCAACTTGGTTGAAACGTGTTACTTATATCAAATTCAGAAAAGGTACCTATTTATATGTGTAATATATTGACCTCATGCTGGTCCCAATTGAGTATGTGTCATAGTATTAGCAAATAATCACAGTTCAACTTTTTTGGAATCAGGGTTGTAATTACAATAATGCTGATTTCTGTATTTGAGTAGCTTTTAAGTACTTTATTTGGGGTGCATTACAGAATCAGCATTTCCACTTGTATTAGGGCTAACTACTTGACATTTCTAACGAAGCACCTTTTGGAAAGGCAAGAATTACAAGGCCTACCTTTATACTATTTGAACACAATCATTGGGATATTATACTTAAATTAGTTCTAAACATTATTTAACTGAAAGGTAATCTCTGAAATATCATCATTATAAAGAGAAGATTAACAATCTTGAAAGCAGAAGGATTGGTTGTTATTCATTTTCTGAAATACAATTACTCTTATCTTTTTGAATTACATTTTTCATAGCTGTATCTTATAATGTACATATAATAAATCCTAGAGGAGTACTATTGGAACATCTGTCATGGTTGTATGGGCTGAAAATTACTTCATTATTGATTCATCTGACTTTTTAAATTAATTGATGACTGATTAGTCTATCACACATCATAAGATACATCATGACATCATATAAAATAGAAAAGCAGCAAATCCTGACATTATGGAAGCTAATGAATATTTTACTGTTGCTAGTATCAGCTGTGTGTTACCAGCATAGTGCAGATTCAAAAGCATTCTTCCACCACTGAACCTTACCCATATTTTATTCTTGTCACAGCCTGCAGCACAGTTGTTCTTTCTGCTTTTTCTGCACTCCACAAATGAAAGTAGATTTTGATTTCAAACATTGACAATGAACAAAGGGTTGCCTATTTACATTTGAAAGATTAAAGTGAGCTTGTGTTTTTGAAGAGAGGCTATGGATGAGGAAAAAGGCACCATTACAGAGTTTACTAATGTTCAATGCATTTGACATTTTTGCACATGACAGTCATTTCTAAAGAGAGTGCTAACAGGCTACATTGGTCAATTTCAGTGATGTTCTGAAAAAGTAATATCACCCCTCTAAGAAGCACTAATAAGCTCTTTTACTTTAGCTGGTTATTCTGGTTCTCTCTCCTCCTCGGTTATTACAATAGATGACAAACTGAGCTGTTTCAAAAAAAGCTTGGTTATGTAGAATATGAATGGAGATAAAACAAATCTCAGATGTTGCAGAAAGCATTCCTTTTTCTACCTTATCTCATTTAACTTTCTTTACTTTGCAGGGTTCAAACGTTGCCTTAATAATGAACTGTTCCATCAGCCTGTCCACTGGGTGTCTCCTGGTCCTCATTATAGCTTTCCATTATAAGGACATCAGGGTGAGTTTGCCTTTTGCACTTTGTTTCCAACAGTTTGGACATCCTCACTGTGTTGGGCAGTGAGAGCCTGTGTGTGTGTGTGCACTTTTAATAGCAGTTATGTGTTTTTCCAAATTAGTGTGGTCAGAATGCTACTTTGTCAGAGATACTTGAGGGGAGTTGCTTTAGAAGAAGCTCTTGCTCCACTGATGGTAGTCTCAACACTGATTATCTGTGTTATATTTGCTGTATGTATAAAAAGCCCTGGATGAAAACCTCAGCCCACATAGGCATGCACAGTGTTGCAGTTGCAGTATTTTTCCAATCCACATGGCTCGCCATGCTTGTGTGTGAATTCAATAAACAAGAAGGGGTTTGGTTAAATTTCAACAGAGTAAATATTCTTTCATTTGTCCTCATACACACTCAGCATATGTATTCAATAAAGTGCAGTGCGAACAAGTGCAGAAAGCACTATGTATGTGCACAGTGGAAATAAATACTCAATTACTTCCCAGGACTCTTTTTCTGTTTTTGGTCAGGCTGCTGGAATCATGCTCTCACTTCAAGTGTCTTCATGCATTTCATGCACACATGTGTGTCTGATACAAGTGGGGTCCATGCAAGTGCAAGCAGAAGATAAGAGAGGGCAGGTTTTGGGTGGAGACTAACATACAGGCAGTGTTCGCCAATGTCTGATGTCTCTAAATCAAAAACATCAACATTCTTCAAGTCTCAATCAGTAAATCAAAGAGAGGAGAACGTTTTGAGGATATAGACCTGCTTAATATTCTGTAGTTTCTTGAACAAAATAAAGCCATATGTTGAGGAAATGAACACATTCTCATTTGCCTATTTGTGATCTACTCATACAAACTTGCATTAATGTTTTCCTCACATATTTCTGATAGATATCTGTGGTTTCAATATCTTATAAAACATTTTTTCTTGTCACAGCCCTTTACAAACATGGTGTATTTTTCTTGATTATTGTTTTTGCTCAGAACTCACACCCACAAAATGTAAGCAGTTTTAGTTTTAGCTTTGTTTGAGGTGTTATGCTATTATTTTTGCTGTAGTTATCCAGACAGAATTATTACATCTGCTTACTCCAATGTTTAATTGTGTACAGCCAAACAGGTATCTCCTTGTTTTGACAGTGTCTTAGGTGAATAATAAATGAAATCGGTCCCACTGACACAATGTAAAGTGCTTTGTATGTAAGTGTCAACAATCAGTTCAATCAAACAGGATTCTTAGAATGTCCACATACTTGGAGGGATGATGTCCAAACATTATATTTTAACATATTAACATTCATTTTGAAGGTAAGAACATCAAAGATTATCATGTTTTTCCTGTCTCACTCTTTGTCTTTACTCTCTTCCATGTTTCAGCTGTTCATCATTGATCACAACCAGGTGGATTGGCGTATAGCTATGACCAGCCATAGGGTTGTTGTGATCACTCTGGAGTTGTTAGTCTGTGTCATCCATCCTGTTGGCACATACTTGGAGGTGGGCCTCCATGTCAACTCCTCCTCCTCAGCACCACCCTGTGTTTCCAACCACCATGGCCAGGCCCTGATGGACATGGAGCTGCTGTTATCAATGCTGATGTTCCTCCGCTTGTACCTGGTGCACAGAACCATCCTGCTGCACAGCAAAGTGCTGCTTAGCGCGTCCTACAGGAGCATTGGCTCGCTCAACAACATCAACTTCACCTTCCGCTTTGTTCTCAAGGTATTGATGAACAAATACCCAGGGCGCACGCTGCTGGTCTTCATCCTCTTCTTCTGGCTCACTGCGTCCTGGATGCTTACACTGTGTGAGAGGTACGGGAGAGAAATAGGCGTGGAAGTAAAACTTGTATTTATACTAGCAAAAAAAATTGTTTTGTGTATGTGTACACATCATAATTATTGGATATGATCAAATAAGAGACATAAAAGCATTTGCATAAAATTTAGAGTTTGACATTAATTGTTGATATTATGAGGGACACCCTTCTAAAATAGAAATGGGAACAAATAATATACCATGAAATATTCATAAATACTCTCTGACTCTCTGTGCCTTCCCTTATACATAGTCCTTTCTTTAATACATTTTTAACAACATACAGCCAGGATTATTTTATTTCTCCAGCACTATTCGCAGAACAATAAAGTGAAAATTGAAAAGTAGTGGATTTGTGTTTGAACTTTAAACTCAACTCATCTTAAACATTTCACCAGTCTGCAAAAGGACTGTTCCTTTGACATACGTGAGTCATATGAGTGTGATCTTTGCTTGATTGCATCTAGGTTTAAGTTTAAATATATTGACAGGAGTCAATACATAGAAAAAGTAGCAGCAAAGGAATATCAGTGGTTTCCTTTCCACAATAATCACCATGGTTTTATTAGTTTTAAATCTATAATTTTATTCTTTCTTTATGAAACTCAATATTAACAAACCTCAGTTCAGAACATTTTCCAGTGAATCCTAAGAGAATTACATTAGGTGAGCAAAATAAGTTTTCATTTCTTTCAATGAAAGAGTTTGTCAGAATTCAAGTTATTTGAGACATTTTTGTGATTGCGATTTTGATGATTGCTTTTGCTGTAAAACCCCAAATTTGATTCTTTATGGTAGATGCACGCACTCTAGCTTCCCCTTTTACTACACTATATTTCTCCAAACTTGTCCCCGTCACACATCTGCACATAAAAAAAAACAACTTTGTAGTTTGACATTCCTCCTCAAATCTTGATGGTCAATTTGACTTTCCTGTTTAGAATGGATTTCTAATAACTCTTGTGATAATCATGATATTGTATTTTGTTACGTAAACTCCAGCCTTATCCTCTGCAGTGAATGAGGTCTTTTGTTCATTTGAAACCTAATGGGAGGATTTGTCTTCAGTTTGACTTGTCTCAGTCTTGTATGCGTTGATATGTCAGAAGCAGTAAATGAGCTGATGATAGATAGGTGATAAGACTACCATACTTTTTTTTATCATTCAACTGCTACACCACCCATGTTCTATATAAGTTGAATTCCACATCCAGGAGACTTACGAACTCTCACACACTGAAGGACCTCTTTGTGTGGTTTGTGCTAAGTGGTCACTGGACCTGTGCCTCTCAATGTTTTACAAGTTTACACTGGAAACCACTACCTTTCTTCCCCACTACCCCAAGCTTCAGTTCTGATAAAGCAGTTTGATTAACAGACAACACCTTTGTCAAACTCACACCACAGACCAATGGGTTGGGTTTAGGTTATCAAGTTGGATTGTTGGGAACAAGAGTTAATCAATCTGTACACTTCAAATGAGTGAATTAAGGAGTATTTAAACCGGTGTACAGTATGTCAATTTTACACACACACACACACACATATATATATATATATATATATATATATATAAAAATTTTTTTTTTTTTTACCATAAACATGTATGTTGATCATTCCATTTATTTCCCAGAAATCAATGGCATTGATTTCCCCTTTTCAATATCCTAATTTTTTAAATTTATTTTATTTTATTTTGTGCAGGTTTTCTAGATTGCCCACTTCTATATATGAAGTATAAGGTTCCCATTTGAATACATATTTAATATGGTTTAAATAGGGCAGTGGTTATAAACTATATAACTAATAAATTATATAGTAGTTATAAACTATATAACTAATAAATTATTTGAAGGAAACATTTGATTTTGCAGAATCCCAAAATGAAATGCTTCTGGCATCAGATTCAAACGGTAATGTTTAAGTAAAACTTGGATATGTATAGAGAAGCTGTAAATTGTTGTAAATGTTTAGATTTATGATAGTGGACCTATCTTTGCCCATAAGTGGGATCCAAACCAATGCATTTTAACATGTTTTGTCATGAACCAGACTCAGCCATGCTTTTCCTTCCTGCAGAAAAACTCAAGAAACAACAGGCAGCATGGACACAGCACTGTGGCTCATAGCCATCACCTTCCTCACCGTGGGCTATGGGGATGTGTCGCCCAACACCACCTGTGGCAAGGCGGTGTGTCTCTTCTCTGGAGTCATGGTAACTAGGTTGAGCTGCTTTTTGAGAAAATGCAACACTTATGAAACTGAAAAGTTGACACTGATTTGAGATTTATTATGAACTAGTGCCCTTTCCAAACATGCCTGTTGGGAATGGGCCATTTGCTTGGCCTGTGGTATTGCTGGTTACAGCTTTCTTGAGAAAAACTCATAGAAATAACTTCATATTTTGTGCTTGTTTGGGCCCTCACCAATGCTTTGTGCTTCCCTATATCCTTGCCATGATGTAATTGCAGTATCTAGCAATGCAAGAGTCTACATGTGATGTTAGTGAAAAGCTGACAGCAAAGGTGAGCTGCCGTCAGTGGGTTGTAACGTCAGTGGCATTATGTGCGTAAAAACACTTGCATACAATACTTGTTGAAGAATTAATTTGATTTGTTGGTTGTTTTGGCTTCATTGGCCTCTTATTAGAAGTTGAGTTTTCGTATACAGCAGTAGTTTAATGCTCAGTTCGATAAACACAAAGAATAGAGACACCTTATCTTTGTTACTCATCTGTATTTGTTCCAAACCACCTGATATGTGGACTAACAGCCAGATAAGGCACTAAAACAAGATGTTCTGTTGCTGTTCGTTTCAATTCATTTCATTTTGCTGTGCTGTTTCTGCACAGGCCAATTTTACCATACCTACTCTCAAATTTCTCTATTCTGCTCCTTTCCTTTGTCTTCTGTAGTTTTCCATTCTCAATATTCATTTCTTTTCTGTTCTGATTTGCTCTATTTTATTACCTTCTGCTCTACTGGGCTCTTCTACTATATTCTGTTCTGCACTGTTCCTGATCATTCTCTCTGGTTTGTTTTATTTCCTTATGTTTCTGCTTTGTTCCATCACAGCAACGCTTCCTCCGTTTTTCCTATTTAGTTTTTTTTTAAATACATTGCGTCAGTTCAGCTTCATTCACTTCCCATTCGCGTTATATCCCAGGCTATTCTGCACTATTTAACAACTTATCTTGAACACATTAGGCCCCTTTTGCCCAGCTGAACAGACTAGTGGTGCTGGCCATGTGTGTGATTTAGATCACAGTTTTAAATTAAGGACCTAGGTTGTACCAGGCACTCACATGAAAAGAGAAACTGTCAGGATAATATTGGCGCTATGCAGTGAGATGTTTCTGCTGAGTGATGATATTGTTTTTCTGCTCTCGGTGACATCTCCCTTTGTCATACCTTGTGGTGATGTTTTAAAATAAGTCACATTAGAGTTTACTTTTTTTTATTGCTTAGTTAATTGTCTCATCATAGTATAAAAGAAATAAAGTTTTGAAAGCAATGTAGCCAATTCAAAATGTATTATTGCAAAAAATTATTGCTTTTTTTATGATAATGCAGGGGAGTGGCAAAGTAAAGACTGACGAAAAGGTAGAAAGTAGGCTCAGAGATGAAGTGTGGAGAAATTATTATTAGAAATGAACTATTAGACATTTAACACAAAGGGTTATAATAGACTAAAATAAACAATAAGTCACTGAGAGCAAGGAGTGGCTGTGTGTTTGAAAGGGCAATAACCTTTAGTTAGCAGCCTCACCTCTGATCTGCTACAAGCCGATAAGAGTCACAGCTGAGGTTCTGGTTGTGGGCATGAGTCCGGTTCAGACACCTCTGTGTCAGAGTGGAAAACAATCTTTTCCCTCTCTATTTCTCCATCTGCCTTGTTTTTATAAGCTTTCCCCCTTATAAGGCAGAACTTTCCACCGTATCCATTTTTAGGTGGTTTATTGTCTTTGGCACTATTACAACAGGAAGGGGTGCCAACCTGTACCAGTGATTTGGAAAAAAAATAAATTTCCCTCTCCCATCGGGGCAGTTCTGGGAGCCAGTCACTGGGGCTCTCACACCTGTAATATGGCTGAAAGCCTCTATGGTCAGCACGTCTGCCCCACTTCAGTCATAACTCAGTTTGCAGCTGTGTCCAGGGTTGACAACAATGTTTGCGTGCCATCACTGTGTGTGGATGGATGCAAGGAAAGATTATTGCTCAGGTTTCACAGACAGTGTAATGATAGATATTTTTTCAACTGTTGGAGTGAAGTACACATGTAAAACTTTGGTTTGTGTTCTCTTATGCTCTTGCTTGATCTCTCCTTCTTTCTCTTTATTTATGTTGCTAGCTGAAAAGAGGACAACAGGTAAAGACTGGTTATTTTATTTTTATGCACAGTGGACATAAGTGGAATGTTTTGTCTTTGTTTCTGAAGATGTGTCTTTCTGTTTGACTATGTAGATTTGAGACCTTTTGCAGCCCATCTGACATTTCACCATCATTCTTTATAGCCCTGTCCAGCAATAGCACAAAACTATTCTCAGAGGAAAACAGCACTACAGCCATGCCAAAAGGCCTGTGTTTAACCATTGAACTCTATAAATATAACCTTGATTTATTGGACGAAACCATATGAGGTTTGTAGATCAACATTTGGTTTTTTAAATAGGTGCCCTCTCTTGAGGGGAATCCTGCAGCAAAATACACAAGACTCTACTGACTATTGAGGATTTAGACAAATTCAGGCACAAAATCAGATCAGAGTCTTTTGAGTTCTGCCTTCTTGATCTCACCACAGCGTTCAGGATCAATCTCCAAAGCTTGTATGATTATTGAGAAAGACAAGCAGATGCAAAATACTTTAGTAACCATGTCAACATTTGTGTGTGTGTGTTGGGCGTTAGGGTGTAGCCTGCACTGCCATGCTGGTGGCAGTTGTTACCAAGACGTTGGCGCTGAACAAAGGAGAGAAACACGTGCACTTCTTCATGCTGGACATTCAGATCTCTAAAAGGGTAAGAACAAAATAAGTTATTCACTAAGAAAATATAATTATGTTGACATTATCAAAATACTATAATACATTTATGGGAAAAACCAACAGACAAATACCGACATACCAAATTGTGGCTTAATCTTTACATCACTGACAATTTCCTTCATGCTAGCGGTCATTTCCACTTGCAGTTTTGCTGATTTTTATCATTTGCATCACGCTTCATCTGATAAGTATTACTGTTCTTCAAATATGATATCGTTTTGCACATTTTGGCCCAAATCTTGTGTACTTTGAGTTACTGCTTATGTGCCTCCCCTCTATTTTCGTTATGAACATCTGCTGAAAAAGACTTCAAACCTGTTTAAATTAGGTAATCTATCATTGTGAACACCATGTCTGTGTTTATTGTTGCCAAACTCTGCTGGAACATTGCATGGTAATGCAGCTGGAAGTGCAGACTGAATTGAAAAGCCTGCTCTGTATTGGCAGACAACAATAGCATCATAAAAAACATTAATATGCTTTGGAAAATAATCAACAGTCAAGTAAAATATGTTACCAAATGAGCCAAAGATGGAAAATTCCGATTGTTCGGTAGAAAATCGAGCAGAATTTAACGTTTTTACATACTTTTATTAACACAATACCAGGTCAGTATAGGTTGTGATGTGTGCTTTTGAGCTATACAGATTTAACTTACTCGGTTTGACTTTCACAATCTTAACTTCATCTCAGCTGTAGTGTCATGTGATAACTTCATAGGTTCTCTCGTACCAACCCGTACAAAATCATGCGAATCTACATGAAAATGTCCATTTATTATTTTTTTACATTTGAAGGTCCTCTGATGGGCCCTTATTTTGCAACATGTGATAATATTTGATCATATTTTTCTGATCAGGTAATAAACTTATCTAGATATGAAGGAAACAGTAAACCACACTCTCTTTCATCAGAGTTTATTCCAGTGCAGCAAGACAAATAATAGAGGTGATACAGCGGATGGTGCTCTCAGGATGTAAGTGTCACTATGTTCCATGTCACATCCATGTTTTGGTTTTTGAGTCTTAATATAATTATATTTCTCTTCACCAAGGGACAGGATAGTGTGAGAAAAAGAGAGGGGAGATGAAGTCTGCCAACTTCTTTGTAGCGTTTTCAAGGCGTCAAACAGGAAGTCATCTCATCTTTGTCAGGAAAGAAACTTGGGTTAGCTCAGGACGGTGCTGTGACTGACAGCAGACTTGTTGAGCTCACGTATGTATTTGTGAGAGTGTGGAAGTGGCTTGCAAAGGACTTATTTTGGTTGTGACCTGGCCAGGATTCAAATGCTTGCTTGTTGATGGGAAGGAGGGGTCTGATAAATGAAAGACAGATAGGTGTTTTGGGACTATACATAATTGTGCAATGACTGACAGAGTTCCAACAATCTTAGTTTTTGTAGTAGTAGTTTAGTAGTAGTAGTAGTTTTTGCTTTATATGCAGTACTATAGGTTCTCATTCAACTGTGGCCGTTGCCCTGCTTTGGAGGATACAACCATTTCCTTTCTCCTGGTGGCTGCATCCTGTCACTAGGTGCATCTTTATGCATTGCTTGTGGTTGCTCTGGTGTGTGTGTGTGTGTGTGTGTGTGTGTGTGTGCATTCTTTTGACCTATCTGGTACAGTTTACACTGACGGGAACAAGGGAAGACATCTGGACGTAGACACTGACATCCTCTATTAATAACCCTCACCGCAGGGCCAGAGTGACATCATCACAGGGCAGTTACCTGATTAATGCAGGAAGACAAAGAGATATGAATAGAATCAAAGCAAAAAGTGAAAAAATGTGGTTTCTTACACTGGAAAAATCGTGCAGTCAAAACAGGAGTTCTAATCCGCATGGCCTGTCCCTCAAATTCTTGTATGAGCAACTCTTTGAGAATAAGATAATCACTGCTGTGTTTTATCCTAAACCAGCAACAGTATCTGAATTTTATCAGCTGGCTTTGATGGATGCTGTGTGTTATTCTCAATCAAGCTTGCACCTTGATTGACTTGATGGCCTTTTTAGCATGTTTCAGCTCCTGACACCTCAATGGTTTATTAACTGATCCTGGTGGTCTTGTCTCTTTACCAGATTCGTCATGCTGCTGCTAATGTGCTAAGGGAGTGCTGGCTTCTTCACCGCACAAGCCAGACAAAGGGCAACCGTGGTGAGCACCGAAGACACCAGAGATGCCTTCTGGAAGCCATCAGAGTGTGAGTTACTGTGAGACAAAATGATACCTTCAGGCAGCATTTCTGTTTGTGTCTGGGTGACGCATGTAAGTGGGTGGCGGCTTGTGTCTTTGTGTATTTTTTGGGTCATTAAAAGTATGTCAACATACTTAACCAAAGAGTTACAGATTTTAATGGCTAATTGACATTACTAATCAGACTTGTTTGCTTCTTTTATGTTGGCAAGGCTTGTGTTAACAAGGATCCACCCGTTTATTATACAGAATTCAAAGCAAATAGCATGCTGGAAAGTAACTTTTTAAAACTATTTGCTGTATAATTTGTCAGCAATTCACAACATAAAGTGTATCTTCTGAGACACTCATCACGAAAATGAAGATGGAAACCATTACATTTTCTGTTTGCATTGTGTCTTCTTGTTTCTGAGCCTGTGCTCGTCTTCTGAGAACAAGTGGATTGCATAAGACAGGAAGTCCAGAAGTGTGATTGTATGGTTCGTTGTCCTGAGGACAGGATTATGTCTGAGAGTGTGTTTGCCTGGGTGGAACAGTTGTACTTAATGCTTTACACCAGACAGAGCCACTGTTAAAAAAAACACACGGTGGAAAGTAGGAGAGGGAAGGGCCTCCACACCTTGGAATTAACTAAAGTACTCAAATAAGACCATCACTTCAGCACTCTAAAGTCTTCAGAGACTGGCTGCTTGATTGCAGTATTGGTTTCCATCTGTCTTTTTGTGGGTGGTTTCAAGATGCCATATTTAGGCCTTTCTTACTCTTATGGCAAAAACATTTGATGGAAGTTTTATAGCTATGTAACAAACACAGCATGGCTCCTGCATGCTGTGTTGTAAGTTATCAGCATATTCCTCTACAAATCAGGGGCTCTGCGTTGTGCCAAGACTGTACGGTTTGTCCAAAAATATTATCAGCTATTACGCTCAAAACCCCTTACTGAAGCACTTAATATCCTGAACTCTACAGAGACATTAATGAAAGAAATGGTCTTGCATGATATTATTTTGAACTTCCCCTTTCTGTGTCTCATTTGGACTAATGAGGGATAAAGGGATATCTTATCTTATCTTATCTTAATGTAATTAAGATATGCTTGTATTTGAAATACTTCCACATGCATGAGATTTATCAAATTTTTTTTTTTTTTTTGCAGATTTCGACATTTACGTCTCAAACAAAGAAAACTGAGAGATTACGTCAGTGAGATGGTGGACCTTCCTAAGGTACAGGACAGCTGTCAGTGGAATATTTTTTTACATGGTCAACTGGATTTCTCTAAAACCACTTACTTTACCTACACACATTATTACGCAGCATTTCATTGGCTGTTTTATCACTAGGAGTTCAGACACATTAAATGCTTGTTGAAAAAGATTTAGTAAATGTCCCAGGAATAATTTTTGTCAGGAATTCGTAGACCCAGGCAGGTTTTCCATGTGGAATAAGCCCAAGATATAAATATTTTGCCCGGTGAGAGTCACTAATGTGTCATTAGTGCATTTTAAAATGGATTTTCTTAATTGATTTACTGGAAAACAAGCCTAGTTTTTCTTGACTCTTTAAGTGTATCCTCTTGGTAAGATAACAATATATGGGTATGTCAATCAGTCAGTAAGATACATTGACTCTCCAGAGCTTCCCTATATTTAAAATGTGTGTAGTAATTCTAGTAATAAGCCAAGTTAATGGCTGAAATTTAACCTCACAAATGGTTTTGCCTTGTAAATACAGTTTGTATGTGCATTGTGTGGCTGATTTCACCAGATGCAGATGATCATGTGCGACCTCAGTGCCAATTGGAATAACTCCTACCGGGAGCTGGAGCAGCGGATCCTCTCCATGGAGCAGAAGTTGGATGAGCTGAGTCGCTGCTTCCATCAAACTTCTGAGCTGCTGTCTCAGGTGCTACATCATCGCAACCCGGAGATCAGGTAAACGGCACTTACATCTTGCAATAATGTCGCGCATATGCACCAACAACACAATACAGGATGTGGCATCTGAACTCGTCGAAACTGAGTCAGAACATGTCTGCTAAGGAGAACTTTTTTTTTTTTTTTGCAGGTGACATGGCTACATACACGAGCCAGCGTATGTACCTTCAGTGTTTGTTCACCTACAGTATCCATGAAAGAGAGATGGTAAATCCTCTCCACGCTGAGCTGCTCCAGACTCCTAACATGCTGAACCACTTGGAGGACTGGCATACCAAACTACGATCTCATCTCCTGGCCGGCTCTGTGCTGAGAGCAATGCACTATGACTCAGAGCTGTAAAATTATACAGATAAGACTACATTCACTGTGAGAGAATCACATTGACTTTTGAGAAATCTGTTAGTTTTCAGCAATTATATTTGTCATGTTGCACAAGGAAGAACATTAATCTCAAACTGGGTTGTGGAAAGCCTTCTAATCCACATTGTCAAGAGGTCAGTCCAGGGCTTGCCGACTTCTACTTTTAAGGTTTTATTGATGGATTCCATTACTGCCTTATTCCTGTGGAATAAGATAGGCATTTTTGTATCCTAATTTTGTTTTAAATTTCTTGCAAATGTTTTGATATTAGCCTAATGAGTTTTATTTATCCCTTTTTGTCATCACTTTAATGGTTTCCAATTCAATTGTTGGAAAGCAGGCTTATTCAACAGAATTCAGTGTCTAACAATTCCTCATTGTGCTGCTTTTCTCTAACCCACGAAGTAAATTGTGAATGAAATGTGTTGTTATACTCAACCAAGGGAGGAAACTAAACCTCAATTCAAGTCTTGTGAGAAGAAACATTTATTTCAATGCTTAAGTCTGAGAGATTTTAAGGGGTGTCGAATGAAACTCCCAGACTGCTGCCTACATTTAGGGTTGTAATCATCAGTTTATACTTGCTCTGAGAACAACTTCAGCGCTTGATTACTTGTAAAATCATCTTTTAGTAACCAAACAGCTCCATCTAGTGGCGTTGCATCAAGTGAACAACATTAACATTAAAATTGTAGTTATATAAAAAACCATCATAAAGTCATATGTCATTAACAACGTAAATCCTTTACATCTTAGCAGTGTCTCAAGGATCATAAAATGTAAGCAGCTGTAAAGGAAACAAATCTGAAAAACAGAAAACAAGAAATCATTCTTGCAGAAGCCTCACTGTTAAGAATGCACTTTGTGGAAAGAAAATGGCAAAACTGGACTAACTCTTTCTCAGGAGGATAAACTGGAGTTTTCATGTTTTTTTAATTAATCCAATACTGCAAAAGGTTCTCTGTGGGTAAGTCTGTACTCTGGCATGTTGTCAAAGGAACTTGTTCTCAGTGCGTTTACTATGTATCATTTGCACATGGTGAAAAAATGTTAACAATCCGTGCTTACAATTAAAAACCATTAAAAATGAATGTAATTTTATCACTTGGTAAGATACAAATCAGACAAAATAATGACAATTATTTGACATTTGTGAAAGATCCCTTTTGATTTAACACTAAGTATGGTGCGCAAACCTTGGAAATACCATTTGAGATCTGTGTTTGCTTAGTCATTTCAAGGGCTTCTTCAACTGCTGCCGTTTTTCCCTGTTCCTAAGTTGATGCCATATGTAAGCCGAAGGCCTGATAAAAAGTTGTCCGCAGTCACATATAAAGGGCATTTTGCACTTTCTCTTCACTTTACCTTTGCATTTATTCCCAGAACAGGACTTTTTCCGTGACTTGCCCTTCATGTGTTCAGCTAAGAGTTTTGCTCCTGTGAAAGTCCGCCCACAGCTGACACAGATGTAGGTAATGCTCTCTGCATGCTGAACACAGTGTCGCAGGAGGTGCAGCCGGTGCTTAAAAGCTCGGCCGCAGTGGCAGTGGTGTGAGCGGGGGCCTCTGTGGAGGTAGCGGTGGCTGATGATGTGGGAAGACTGTCGTAAGATGGCACCACACTGCCTGCATGGGTAAGGCGCCTTGGAACGCCAGCCTGTGCTCATACGTTTCATCAAAGCCAGATTGTGACTGGCATTCTCAAACATGGCCATAATAGTGGGCATTGGTGGGGAGACAGGGTTAGAGACCTCAGTGGCTGGAGGTAAACGACAGCGTAAAGGCTGGTTGGTTGGCTCACCTGTGGTGCCGTCTTTCCGTGATCTGACTAGTGCAGCGGCAGACACCAAGTACATCGGGACAGGAGGTTGGCCTGGGTTGGAGGAGATGGTTGCGGCAGAGGAAGGGCTGGATTTCACAACAGTGGACAGTGACCCACTGTTACTGTTAAAGCCAACACGAAGCTTCCCATTAACGACCGGGTTGACTACATTTGGACTACTGATTGCTGACTGGGCTGCAGTACCATGGACACCTGGGGGAACCTTTTTATCAGTCAATGCTGACGGATTAGTGATGATGCACACCTTGGTGCTGACCACTGAGGTGTGAACTTTGGTGACATGGTTTAACAAAGTTTTCTCATTGGTGAAAAAGGACTTGCATACGTTACATGCGTGTGGCATTGAGTTGGAACAAAAGAGGACCAAAGGTGATTTGCTTCCTTTGGGACACTGGTGGTGTTTGTATGAGTTCTCATTAGAGAAAATTTGGCCACAGACATCACAAGTATACAAAGGCATGTAGTGTTGATTGAGAGACTGCTCAGTCAAAAAGAGCTTCTTGCACAGTGTACACTGATATTTCACCCTCACACCACTACAGTGCACCAAATGGCGCTTAATATACCTAAATGGCCCTCTCCCACACACAGCACATATTGAACTATCAGGACCACGATGGACTGCCGGTTTTTTTCTAGAGCGCGGATTATAAGAGGGGTCTCTGGAACAATCAGTTGTACTTGAGATCGAGCTACCATCTGATTCTGGATCAGAATATCCAGGTTTGTCTTTGTCATCAGATTCAGAGCTCGTTGAATCACCTGCCTTCTCACAACCACTTTCCATGTCATCTTCACCCACTATATACTCCACACTGTTTTCAGATGTCTCAGGCTTCATCTCAATTCTTTGAGGTCTTGGCTTTGAGTTTGTGCTTTGTTCTACAGTCTCCTGATGAGGAAGCCTGTCACTGTTCTGACTCTGATATTTGACAGTTGAAATCAAAGACGGTGCCTCTTGAAATGGCGCTGAGCCAATGCAATGTGTCTCTGCATGCTTGTTCAATTCCCACACATTACTGAAAGAGTGATGGCACTTTTTGCAGAAGGGCGGTGAGTGTGCATTATCCAGGTGTGTGGAGAGAGATGTCGAGCGTCGGAAAGTAACTTTGCAGATGTGGCAGGAGGCGTTGATGTTGTGGCTTTTGTAGTGCAACATCAATCTTTTTATGTTGCTGAATTTTTTGCCACATTCCCAACATTTCCTCTTTGTGGATAAACACCAGTTGTCATCACTGCTGGAGTCTTCAGACATAAGGATCTGGTCAAGGCAAACTCTGGCGGGCCTGCAGTAAAGCATGTTACGCAGAATCACTTTAAAGGTGTTTGGGATTAATTCCATAATACAGAGTTCATACAAGCATCACAGCAGACAGCTATTTAGTCTTAAGATGAAGATTTATACAAACTAGTCTGTGTATCTGACAGCTGAAACCAATAAAAAATGATTGACTAATACATTAAGCAGTTCATAATATATTTTTGATTTCGTTTGATTCATTATTTGAGCAAAAATGCCAGACATTCTCTGTAACATATCAACTGACTTTCTTGACCCCCAGCATCACCAGGATGTTCACTTTTGTGAAATTGAGAGAAATATCTAAACAATATTAGCAAAACATAAACGTCCACTATGAGGATGAATTTCAGAACTTTGGTGACCTGACTGTTCATGTAGCAGCTTTATCGTTTTGTTGTTGTTGTTTTAAAAAAAATTGTTCTATCATTTCAATTGTATTTATTTATATTCACTAGTTTTTGACAGAGTAAAAAAGAGATTTAGAGCTCTGTTGAGGTTAACCTTATGTCTTGACATCATTTGTGCCTCAAGAGAAGCACATCACATTAGATAATACTGTATTTTCCCTCTACAGTACCACTTACAGTTCAACCCAGTGTAGTTTGTGTAAGGTTGTGTTTAAGACATAACAGGACACGTTATTGTTACATTTTCACATTCACAATGGAAAGGTACTTACCTCTGTTCGTTAGTAGTTACTGGAACAGAAAACTAACATTACAGCCTGCAGCACAGACCAGAGGGGAATAATTTGACGCCTCTAACATAGATGCTAATGGTTCGTTTAAGTCAGTTCATGTTACGATACACCACTTAAAATCGCTAGCATTAATATTATAGATTTCGGGAACATAACAGCCTCTATTATCAATATTGTATCGAGACTTATGAAGGAAGCACATCCGATGTGCTTGAGGCAATAATATAGGTACGTTTCAGCAGATTCCAAACAGAAAACCCCTCAAATTTAACATTTGTAGACACCGACATATTGTTGATGGCGTCCACACACCGAGCTCCTCCCATGGCTATTCCATGTCCGTTTATGAACCGGAAGACAAAGACTTGCATCTCCCAGAATGCATCTCTGTATCCTGCGTAAACACAGCGCTGTGGATGCGACATAAATATTTCTTTAAATTTAAAGAAAGCCCGATACAGTTTCAAATTACTTAAGTTTTAGTCAGAAGAATATTATATATTATATGGCGGAACTTGTCATATCATCACAACGTTTCTTATCGAGTTATTTTACCAGATGAACTAGATGCGTTTGATTATAAATATCACGAGTTTTGAGTGGGTGGAGTTTCTTTCAAGCGGTAAAAATCTCAAACCTCTCCAATGTCCTACTTTAAAGGTTCACGCCGAATTCCGAAACAAGCGCACTTGAGGAAAGCACAAGCCTGCGTTGATGTGTCTAAACACAAGTTCTTTGGGTTCAATTTATGATAATCTTTGGTTCAACTGTATCGAAGTAACAACGATGTAGCTTAAAACGTCAACACGATTAATGGCCACAGAGTTGATAGCTGAGTGTATTTCAGTGAAAGTATCATTACCTTAGCTCGCCCCTGCTCGGAGTGCGGTGCCATCGTTAGCTAGCTTTCCTTTAGCATCAGCTGTGTTGTTGTAGTGTAGTAGTTGAGTAACGTTAGCGACATGTCAGAGTCCGGCCACAGTCAAACTGCAATTTACGTGCAAGGACGCAGGAGGAGGCGACGTCGGATAGACAGAGATGCTGGACCTCCAGGTCAAAATCTGTCCGGACCCAGTCGGGATCGAGAATACCAACCGAGAGAGCGAAGGGTAATACAAACACTGATAAAGTCTTTGTTGTATCCACCTTTAGTTTTACTTCTGTACTTAAGAATAATAACTCACTTTACATTTGTATGTTCAGGATGGGAGCGAGGATCCACCTGGCCCAGTCATTCAGAAGACCCCCATCATTCTTGCAAAACCCCCTGGAGAAAGAGTATGTTAGCTTGCCTCGGCTAGATTCTGTGCCTATATTTAACAAACACAAATAACAATACTTACAATATCAATCATGTTATAATCACTACAGAAAGTGTAGTTTTGTGTCTGTTAAGCTCTTCTACCTCTCTGCTAACTTCCACTGTTGAATCCTTTCCAAGGCCAAGCCGTCACAGAATCCACATGTCGGTGGAGTTCCAGTGCTGGAGAAGCCCATCATGCTAATGAAAGCCAGAGACGATGGAGGGAAGCCAGGGACACCTCCAGAGGCAGCATCTCAGCCCTCTGGTCCTGGATCCTCTAAGATGGAGAAGGAAGGACAGCGCCCCACCCAGCCTGTGTACCAGATTCAAAACAGGGGAATGGGTGCTTCTGCATCAAGTAGCAATGTGGACCGTGAGTCATTGTAGTTTTCCTAAAAAGAACAGTTTTATTCTAATGTAAATGTCAGTAACAGTAATATTGAGGGTTACATCTTTTCATATAACTTCTAGCCATGGTTGGCCAGTCTAAGCTTCTTCCTCCAGAGAAGATGAAGCACAGCATTAAACTAGTGGATGATCAGATGAATTGGTGTGACAGTGCCATGGAGGTGAGTTAATGTTAACTGAGTTGATTATAGACCCATTACATTAAAGGCTATGATAATGTTTTCAATGTAATGCCCTTTAAAGGAAGGTGTTTTGTTTTATGATATGTTGCAGTATCTGAGGGACCAGACAGATATGCTGGTGGTGGGAGTCATTGGCCCGCAGGGAGTTGGGAAATCTACGATTATGTCACTATTATCTGCCAACACTCCAGAGGAAGATCAGAGGTAAGGTTGGTCATAACACCAACAATAAGATCAAACTTGATAACTGCTTAGTTTTTTTAAAAATGGTATTCAACAGCAATTCCATAATGGTTGTGTAAAACTTTAATAAAAGTAAAATGTAGCCAACCATTTTTTTGACCTGTATTCAGTTGAATACCATACTTTTTTTTCTTCTTCCTTTTGATAAATATTCACTCAATTTCAAATTGATGCCTACAATATGTTCCAAAAAAGTTGTGATATGTTTACCACTGTGTTACATCACCTTTTCTTTTAACAACAGTTCAGTAAGTGTTTGGAAATTGATTGTTGAAGTTATAAAAGTGAAATTCTTTCCAATTTTTGCTCAATATACAACAGCTGCTCAAGAGTCTGAGTCTGTTGTAGTATTTTGCACCTCATAATGCTCCATATGTTTTCAATGAGAGACAGGTTTGGATCACAGGGATGTCAGCACAAACATTGACCTCCATCTGTGTCAGCTCAGTTTTGCCATACTGGTCAGTAGTTTTCCCATTGTGTTACAGTCTCTCTATTTCAAGCTGCAATAGAAGTTTCCTTCTATTAATGCTGGAACACCGGGCTACCAGCTGCTTGTTGGTGAATGTGGATTTTGGTCCTCAGCTCATCCATAGTTACCTTGCCGTTATAATAACATCCCATCAATTAAGTTTCCTCAGTCTTTGATTTTGAAAACTTTGATATGCTCTTTCCCGATCATTAGTGACACTGTTCAAAGGCCACACACCACAAAACCATTCAGTCAAACTTTTTGTGGTGTCCTTTGTTTTTTTGTGGAGTAAGCATATGCATGTTTGTTTCCACAGGGGTTATGTATTCAGAGCGCAGACTCAAGAAATCAAGGAAAGGGGAGGAAACCAGAGCACAGGGATTGATTTTTTTATCACACAGGAGAGAGTCATCTTCTTGGATACACAGGTAAATACTCAGTATTCCAGGCACGGTGATAGTTTCTCTTTATTTTCTGCAGTATTTTCAATTTGCTACCAGAACGTTAGCAAGTCACGAATTTGAAATTGAAATGTCACCTTGGAATAGAAAGAAGTTACGTTTAGACTGTAAAATACATTATTTTGTTTCGTCAGCCAATCCTCAGCCCATCTATTCTCGACCACCTCATCAACAACGATCGGAAGTTGCCTCCGGAGTACAACCTCCCTCATATATATGTTGAGATGCAGGTCAGTATCTGGACAGCAGAGGGCAGTGAGTGAATGCACTTGTTATTCATGCGAGCACAGCCACATCACCTCTAGGGATCAATACATACCTTAAATCCTCTTATACACTCCTGGCAAAAAGGAAGAGGCAAACACGGTTTATCGTATTAAAAAACATTCTTTTATTTTAACAAATGCAAGTGAAATTAGCGACAATGTTACACAATATTGTATGCATTGTGAGTGTGCAGGGTTCTTTTTAGTCGTTCTTCAGAAAAGAGCCATTTGCTGTCTTAAGTCCTTTTACAGTGTGCTGCAGTAATGCTGTTCTAATAATCTCTGATTGCTTCCAACAACTGGTCAGTGCCCCCAAATATTCTGCAAACTAGTTTGACCTTGATGTGTGCCCATATATTCTCTCTCGGGTTAAGATGATGTGACTGATGAGTCCATAATGTCACCAACAGAGAATGCTGCTCAAACCGTGACCCTCTTGTTTTTGATGCATGTGCTGGGGCATTATCTTGTTGAAAAATGGCCTTTTGTCTTTTATTTCCACTACACAACTTGTTCAGACTTGGAAGCGACCCGTTTTTGTGATATCTTTTGGTTCTCCTTCACATTAATGGATGGTAAGCATCGCACCAACTCGCCAATACCAGATGCAGAAAACACATCCTCCTCAGTGATGAGTGGAGAGGAATTCTGGGAATTTTTCACCTGACCTATGCAGACAGCATTCTGGAGCATCTGTACACACAGCTCAAAACATGACTCATCACTCCAGAGTGATTTTGACAACAGATACGTCAAATTTAGATGTCATGGAGACAATTTCTTTTTTTCTTTTTTTTTGTTATGTTTTTGGCCATTTCATGCCTTTATTTAATAGGACTTACTTAAATTCCTGCACACACAGACACACTATTTGTGTCTTTTTTGTGCTCATGTACTGTAGATCTAATATGAAACAAAGTTGTAAGTTAGGGCAAATAAAAATCTGATTAACTTTGGAGCAGTTAGACATGACTGATGAACAATAGTAAAACGTTTACCTCATTTTATTTGCCCAGGAGTGTATATTATTTAATTGAAGTTTACTGGTCATATTAATATTTCTGCACATACACTCACATGTGACCACTCTCTATATCATCCTCCTACAGTCTCTTCAGATCGCTGCCTTCCTCTTTACAGTGTGCCATGTGGTCATTGTGGTTCAAGACTGGTTCACTGACTTAAACCTTTACAGGTTGGTACTTACTTATGTGATGGATTTGTGGTGTTCTTGCTGCCTACATTCACAGAATAGAAGAAGAGGGTAGCTCTCAGTTATGCTATGATGATAATTTGAAAATCCCCTTGTGTTGCAGGAATGTTGAGCTTTTCATCTTGTAGCCTGAGAGGATATTTGTCCTCTGCTTTTTCATAAGCTCAGTTATGTTATTCTTTCATTTTGTCTTGTTGGCAATAATTGCGAGCAAAGCCAGACATCTTGGATATGGCTGGCTTTTGACCCATCTAACATACAGTGACACTCATTAATCTTGTCTGGTCAGGATACCAATATGAAGAGCATATTATGATTCATAATTTGAATAACTCAAGCCTCGTAGTACCAACTAGCAGGCAGCATATCTCTGCCCAGGCCCAATACGCATTTTTAATTAATTAATTACTTTATCTGGATCCACTCCAAAATATATTCTTTTATTCTTTGCTACATGTCAAGTTGTTTTTGTGTAATCCTGCCAACAGACAAACAACAAACCAACAAACAGGCACCAGTGAAACTATAACCTCTTTGATGGCGGTAATTAGTCAATAGCATGTTTATCAAAAAACTTTTATTGCTTATCATGCTATGAATTCCCAGTAAAGAGCTATATTTAGCTGTTTACTGGAAATGGATGGTGACTCATACTCTGTACTTTTTCATACACTTATATGCTGAGACATATTTAAACCTGCAAAAGACAAATGATTAAGTATGATTCCTTATACTGTATTTCGATAATCAGAATATATGGATAACCAATATGGAGATGCCTTTCTGACCTGCCAAAATGGTCATGTGAACTCATTCCATGAAAATTTGTGTGAAAAGGGATCGGTGTGTGGGTGTTTTGTATGGAAAGTTACACGTTCCTTCCATGTTGTCTTAATGTTTAAAATTGAACAAGCTATGAAGCTTATTATGCCAAACTGACTCCCCGTACAGAGACTTGCAGCACTTTTGTAACAAAAGGCTGATTTTAGATCGGAAATTCCTCAAACTAAGGGAGACCCACTCATAAGGCATCATCTGTCCAGACCTGCCCATAACTTCTGTGTGCAGTATTTATACTTCCTGTTTCTTACATTTTGAGAAGTTGATTTGGATTGCATCTTGTATGTACGCCATCACATCTTCTCCACTGTGACTGTTACTCTGAAAACATGGATAGTGAGCCAACCTTTGCAGCTATTGTTTCATCAATGTGGATGCCAGTACCACGTTGAAAGTTTAACGTCATGTTTGTGGATAGGTTTCTTCAGACTGCAGAGATGCTGAAACCCTCCACACCATCTGCAAGCCA
Source organism: Chaunax sp. Z400 (assembly GCA_037577475.1). Lineage (NCBI taxonomy): Eukaryota > Metazoa > Chordata > Actinopteri > Lophiiformes > Chaunacidae > Chaunax > Chaunax sp. Z400. The sequence continues at coordinate 16,824,084 of CM075190.1, forward strand.
TGACAGCACCGGTTCTTCAGGCAGTGACGATGGAGCAGAGTACTATCCTCATATAGGTGACGTTTTTAACGCAGTTACACACGACCTGCACACCAACCAGGTTTAATGATTTATCAAAATTGAAGTGTCTCTGCTATAAATTCCTCTCTCCTCCAGTGTTTATCCAGAATAAGGCCAGACGGGATGATTTCTGCCCTAGGAATCTGAAAAACATGCATATGGCCATGGACAAATTAATGGCCCACTCTCATCTCAAATACAAAGGTTCCAAATACACACATTCTCTTAATACATAAATCTGTTATGTTACCCTAATGGCTGTTTTTAAAGCCTGTTTTTAATGTCTGAAACTGAGTTTAGATAATACGTGGTTTGTTTTTAGGTACATTGTCCATGCTCGACTGCAATATCTTCCCTGGCTTGGGGCAGGACTATCTGGCCACTGAAGTCAACATGTTTCTCCTTCCTGTGCAGGAGAATGACGGGGAGGATAATCTGACTAAAGCAGGTGATGGAGAATTTATCTTCACAGATGGCAAAACTCAAATGTCCTCCGTTTGATTGTGTCAGATGAAAATGAGTCTTTGTACTGTGTTCAGGAGCGGGAACATACCCGTTCTTCTCTCTGCTCCCGGGGTACAGAGGACATCCTGCCTTCTCCACCATGGTGTCAAAACTCCGCAGCCAAATTCTGGCCATGCCTCGCTGTCAGCTGTCTCACACCATCCTCACTGAAAAGAACTGGTAAACACCATTCTTCTCTAACCACGTTCCATTCATTTCCGCTGGGGATGGGGGAACATTTAAGGTTTATTTTTCATTGAGATTAACATTGTTATCTTTATCCATCATTTTATTACATACAGACAATTATTACATTGTCGCTCATGAAGTCATTGAAGTCGGTTTCATGTGGCATCTGTTTATGTTGCGGACCGACATTATGCACCTTCTCTACTTAGTGGCTGTACAGAAAGGGACTGCTACACACACACCCAGCCAACTTCAATGTATGACGCACAAACTGCAGCAACAACAAACGTGTCTAAGCCGTATTAAGCGTTCATGTAATTGTTTGTGTTCTGTTAATTTTTAGTGAGTTTCCCAAATGCTGCCCGTGTGTTGTAAATTGATTAAGATGTTTTCTTAATTCACTTGCCACTGTACTGTCACTCCCTTTACATGTTTGTCAGATTTAAAAAAAATAAATATATATATATATATAAATGGATAAATAAACATACAGTATCTCAAAGTCTAGGCAGTTAACAGTGCTCTCTTTAGTTGAAAATATAGCATTCATTACTGTAAAGCATTAGGTTTCTGCCAGTGACACAGATCATGACATTGAATAGAGCTTTTGTAGAAACAATTTACAGACGAAGAGATTTACAAAGCAAGTCTTATTGTTATTTTGTTGTGACACTAGCATTATTTGCACATGACATGAGTGATAATAATATGAATTCCACGGATTTACGGATTAAATGTTAAACAGACTTGATACAGATGACAATTTCTGATCTCTATAAATTTGTTGTCTTTATAGGTTTCACTATGCAGCCCGTATCTGGGATGGGGTGAAAAAGTCCTCTGCCCTCTCTGAATACAGCCGCCTTCTCTGCTAACATCTTGGTTGACCAGCTGTTATGTTAAATAGCTGTACAAGCTCTAATGCCCAATAATCAGGTTGCATAAAGAGAGATATGGCTCTGAAACCGGAGATGTTTTCATGCAACAGGAGGGACAAGTGGAAATGGAAGCCCGACCAGTGGTGATGACTGACTTTGGATGCAGGATACCATCACCCCTCTATCTACAGACAATAAGTTGCCATTCCCTGTCCTCAGGAATTCTAATGTCCGACAACCACAGTTGTACGATGGTGGTGAAAAAGAAAAAAAGTGTGACAATTTTATTTACATGCCATTGTTGAGTATGGGATGTTGTAACAGCAGTTTTGGTGTAGTGTTGTTTCTTTTTACTTAGAGCCTCAGCAGTTTGGAGTACTGCATCATGGAGTGCTACAAAGATATACTGTTTATATGTCTGCTACGTAATGGACCGATTTCAAAGAAGTGAAACTGGTACTGTTTTGTGTATAAGTCAAGAAAATCTCACCAGAGGCTAGTGCCCATAAGTTATTTTCTGCTGCACTAAAATAAACCACATAAATATTTGGGACAACATGAGTTTCACATTCGTCACAGTTTCTCAACATCTAGATCTATTTGAATGTCTAAGACTTTAAAGTTTCTTTTTGTTAATAGCAATAGCTTTTTGTAAAAGCAAAAAGAAGGAGTGGTCTGTGGATAAAAACGACTCTTCAGGAGAAACAGATCACACTAAAACACAGGTGTGTCCTGCCATCACAAAATGCATCTCCTTACTCTGATCGGTGGTATTGTGCTTCTCCCTAAAGGCAAGTTCTTGTTCCGTTATCTGTTTTTTTTTTATCTTTTCAATCTTAAAGAAAAGGGGGATTGTAATTTTCAGTTACCATTTGCCTTTAAAAATGCTGCAGACATGGTTTATGTAAGTTTACATGTCAAATAACTGGATGTCCACAACCTACATGTTAATTTGCTGGTGGTTACTTTTACTTGCCACTGCTATTCCTCTTTGTTGCTCACCTGCAGATAGTGCACAGATGATTTGGCCTCTTTTCTATTCAGATGTAGTTAAAAAAAAAAAACCTAAACAAACTATCCTCATAAAGCATTTTTATATCTGTGCCTATAATTAATGGTATTATTATTATTATTAATATTATTACTTAAGATGATATGGTGTTGATGTATTTTGTCCACTCTTGGTAGAGAAAGGACTTTGTATTTCTAACTTCTCTGAGTTTTATGTTTTATCAGCCAACGCTCTGAAATGTTATGAGTGTTACGGCTCAGGAACCTGCACAGGCACAGAGAAAGAATGCCTTTCAGTGGGTTTTCAGTGTGGTGCAATGACAATCGCTTCATATAAAGGTATGGTATTTTGAGGTGCATTATTCGAATTGTTAAAGGTTTAAAGGTTTGAACGAGCCAAGTTCACAAAGGTTTTCTTTTGTTCCAGTTGGTGGAGCAAAAGTTGCTGAAGTCTACGTGAAATCTTGTGTTGGGCCTGAACAGTGTAATGAGGGCTCAGTCAACTTTGGAATTACGAAAACCATAGTTACCAACAAATGTTGCACCTCTGATCTCTGCAACGTTCAACCTGCCCCTGGTAACGTACTTGCAGCTTCTATTGATATTCAGGTGTTTTTTTGCACTGAGAGTTGTTTTGGTTGAAAATTGCATTTACTTACAATACTCATTAGAGCGCACACCTCTTATAATCATGTCTGTTCTGCTTTCCTGGCCCATGCCCCAGGCCTCAGTTTTGAGGAAATGTGTTCTGTAGCTTTTGTGCAATTAGAGGAATTTTTGAAAAAAAACTTTTAAATCACAATGTTAAAAAAAAAAGTTTTAAAAAATTCTTTTCAAAATTCAAGAATCGTCAAAATTCAAAATCCTACTAAAATATTTACCAATCCTACTATGCAACACAAATCAGAGGCAGAGCAGGGTTGGTCATGGTGTCACCACAGAAAGATTGTACAAAATAAATAAATAAAACAGATAAACAAACAAACAAACAGCACTGATCACATAATGTTCTCCAGCTCTCCTTGGCGGAGATTTTTTTAAAAAGAAAAGAAAAGAAAACAAGCAAACAGACACTGGTGAACACATAACTTCCTTGGTGGAGAAAATGCAAAATCCAGTTTTGAACTCACACACATGTTGTTGGAATAGATATTGTTGAGAGACAAGACCATTCCAGTTCCAAGATGAGCCTGTATGGGGGAAATTATTATTATTATAACCCTCTGTCAACTTCCTCTATAGAGGAGCCCAAGGCCATAATTCCACCACCCCAGTCCAGATGCACATAGCTGTGTGTGTGTGTGTGTGTGTGTGTGTGTGTGTGTGTGTGTAGGTATATGCTATTCATTTGCGCGTGTGTGTGTGTGTGTGTGTGTGTGTGTGTGTGTGTGTGTGTGTGTGTGTGTAGGTATATGCTATTCATTTGCGTGTGTGTGTGTGTGTGTGTGTGTGTGTGTGTGTGTGTGATAGAGAGAGAAAATCTCCAGCTTGAACTTTATCATGTCCTTATTAATTTCCTAGTTTTTCAAAATAATCAGACAATAAACAAACAACATAAATCTGCACATGTATTTGCTATTTCAACCTTTCAATCCCGGTCTACCTACTCAAACAATATGAACAATGCATGCTCTATGTTACAGAGACCATCAACACCATTCCCAATGGTAAAAAGTGCTTTCACTGCAATGGACGAACATGCAATGAAACTCTAACCTGCGAGGGTAATGAGGACCACTGCATCTCAGTGACAGGTAGCAGGTCTCTGCCATTAAACATCTAACTGTTCCACATATATCCTCAGCTCAGAGTCATTTTTAGTGAGTCTAGCAGATGTATTAGAATTTTAAGCTTATACACTAACATTTTTTTATTGTCTCAGTGGCTGCAGGAGGTGAAAGTAGGATTTTGAAGGGCTGTGCCTCCAGCCAGATGTGTTCAAATGTGAACAATGCAGAGGTTCAAGCCATTGAAGGAGAAATCAGCTGCTGTCAGGGTGACTACTGCAACAGTGCCGGAAGCACAGGTGCTAGCCTCCTGCTCCTGGTGGCACCTCTGGTCTCTTTGGTCATATTCTCTTAAATGGTGAAGACGATAGCATCATTGCAGTTTTACTTCTTGTCTACACATATCCTCACAGTGCTCACAAAACCTATCCTTTCAACAAATGAGTGAGAAATTAGAAAGATTAATCAAAAGAATATTAAAAATATAATTTGGTAAATGTTTGATTGCCCGTTCTCTCCTGTTGAATACAGTTTCTTGTTTCCTTTTTACCATGTCACCTAGATAATTGATAATAGCACTGATTTTGTATAGAACAAAAGATTTTTCTGTCTGTCTGTTTTTCTGAAATAAAACAAGGAGAACGTAAAAACATGTTGATGCACATTTTTGTTCTGAGTGCTATTGTTAACTTGAAACCTGTTTTTAATTGGAATTATCTGAAATGTTTTGATTTTACTGATGAAAATCAAAATAAATACTTATCTTTAAGTGTTGAAAATGCAAAATATACTTCTGACATTTGTGTCATATAACCATTGAGGATACTCAAAACACTGTAAAAATTGTCCTAATTTTATGGAAAATACATTTTTATAGTCATTTTCTGTTTGTTTTATTTAACTGAGTAAAATAACAGACATTGAAAATTAATAAGCCAGTTGATTTTTTTTAAGTGTAATGCCAGTAATGACAAATTACATTTCTTTTTTAACAGGAAAAATACTATATTATTTGTACAGTACTTTTTCATCTTTCTCTAATTACATACATATGTAAAATTACACAAACTGTAATTAAATACTGTATGTAGCTTGTTATATAAGGATTTATGTCCACACTAATAATGTAACATTTTTATTTGTAATTCGAAGGTAAATCTTATTAGTTTTATGTTAATGTGTACTTTTACATTCAAACTCTAATTCTGAATGCAAATTTAGCTGTTTTCCACAGTTTAATAAACATTTATCAACAGTTTACTGTAGTAGTAATTGGACGATATCCATCTGAAAACTCTGCCAGACTTCTTACAGTTTTTTTCTTTTTCCTTTTTTTTTTTTTTTAGAGTTCATAAACATATCAGGCAAACAATACATTCTAGCTACACCAAACTTTACACACATCCCAATCATATTACATAGTTGTGCCTTTTGATATTTTGAATTTCATAATATTATTTTGAGTGGTTTCCTTGGAAAGATGTTGTTTTAGGACTGTGTAAATTATTGTCCTGCTAAGTTGTTTGGACAAAAAAATAGACTCTTTTTAAAGATATTTGGAAAACTACACCTACCAAAAAGCAGTTTTCTAGAACCTGCAGTCAGAAATCCAGTCAATGAATAATTGTAATGAACAAGTACCCATTGTTTAATTTTGTGAACAAAGTAGAATAACACACCAAGGACAATAACAGCCACCAGGCATTTGTTTGCATAGAATTTTGATATTTACCTTCATAATAGTTGATACAAATTCTCAACAATGCCCAACTATGATATGAACAAGTGAGAAAACACTAAATCAACCACTGGATAAGACAAAATACAGAAGTAAAACTGAGGAGGAAATTGGTAATTGTATCAGGATACATTTTTAAAGTAACCCTACCAACCCTGCATTGCAGTTTATAGCCTACATATACAGTCTCTCAACATCAGTTTGCATTTAAGGCCTTAGTTTGTTTAAAATTGCCTTATCTATTTTCAAATTATGAGCATGCATGTTATTTCACTATGCATAGAAATTGCCATGGTCACACATCAGTGTGAGCTGCACACGGAGCAGGAGGTCTTATCTGTGACTGTGCAGTCACTTGATAAGGGAATTGAAAATGCTCCTAAAATTGCAATATACTGCAATCGACTGATAACATGATTCAAAAACATTTAGGCAACACTTTTGAGACTGGGATGATCCATCTAAATTTGTGTTTCACATTTCTACTATCAAAGGAGCAGTAAGGGAGCGGAGAAATTGATCAGCTAAAACTCAGTTGTATCCTGAGATCCCAAAATGCATCTCCTTACTCTGATTTTAGGGATTATGCTTCTCCCTACAGGCAAGTTCTTGTTCTGTTATCTGTTTTTTTTAACTGTTTAATCTTCAAGGGGGATTGTAATTTTCAGTTATCACATTTGCTTTTACAAATGCTGCGGACTTGGGAAATTTAAGGTTACATGTCAGATAACAGTATGTGTTGTTTACATCCTACATGTTAATTTGCTGGTTGTTGCTCTTGTCACTGCTATTCCTCTTTGATACTCACCTGAAGTTTGTGCACATATAATAATAATAATAATGGTAAATTTACTTTTGAGTTAAGATATTAAAATGATCTTGTCCATGTTGTTTTAAACTTATCTGAGTTTTATATTTTATCAGCCACCACTCTGAAATGTTATGAGTGTTTACCGACAAGCGTGGGAACCTGCAAAGACACAGAAAAAGAATGCCCTTCAGCAGGTCATCAGTGTGGTGCACTGAGAATCACTTCATTTGCAGGTATGGCATCTTGTGGTGTGTGGTTTTTATTGTAAAACAGTTTTGCACTGACCCAGTTTACAAAGGTTACTCTTGTGTTGCAGGCGGTTCAATACCTGCTGATGTCCACATGAAAACCTGTGTTTTGGCTGAACAGTGTCTTGGGGGCTCAGTCAACTTTGGAATTATAAAATTCCGAATTGCCACCAAGTGTTGCACCTCTGATCTCTGCAACATTCAACCTGCCCCTGGTAACATATTTATAGTGTCTGTTGGTATTTACATGGTTGTTTGCACTGACTACTTTTATTGAATACTGACGTTTAGTTGCATGAGTCAAATAACAGTTGGACTACTTTTCCCCACATGACTGCCTTAAAGTTAATGTTGGCTGCATTTGTTTCAGAGGACAGAATAATTTCGACAATTTGGAGATGAAAATACACAATTCACTTTGAACATAAATATGTTTAGAACAGTTCATTAGTCTCCAGTCTGCTGGATAAAAAAAAAGAAGAAGCATGTTCTATATTACAGATCCCAAAAAGACCATTCCCAATGGTAAAAAGTGCTATCGCTGCAATGGACTAAAGTGCACTGCAACTCTAAACTGTGAGGGTAATGAGGACCACTGCATCTCAAACAAAGGTAGCAGGTTTATGGTGTTAAACATCTGTGTTCCACATATTTCCTCGACTCAGTGGCTTTTAGTGAGTCAAGCAGATGCAAATTTTGAGCTTAAATTTTTGTATTATTTCTGTGACTGTAGGAGATGGAACAGCAATGATGAAGGGATGTGCATCCAGCCAGATGTGTTCAAATATTAACAATGCAAAAATCAAAGCCGCCATTGGAGGAGAAATCAGCTGCTGTCAGGGTGACTATTGCAACAGTGCCAGAAGCACAGGAGCTAGCCTCCTGCTCCTGGTGGCACCTCTGGTCTCTATGGTCATATTCTCTTAAATGGTGGAGACGACTGCATCACTGCTCAGTTTTTCTTCTTATCTACACATATCATCAGTGCTCACACCCTTTTCCTTCTCCTTTCAACTGCCGAATGAGAAATTAGAAAGTTTAGCCAGCAGAGTATTAAAAATACAATTTTGTAAAGTTGTGATTCCCCTTTGTCTCCTCTCTCATAGTTTATAGCCTGCTTATTTAAATTACTTTTGCATATTGCCCCCAAAAAAATCTGTTTATTCTGTAGTAAACCAAAGAGAATGTTGATGTACTTTTTTCCCCCTGAAACTACTGAATTGTCAATTATATCATTCATGAAAAGCAAAATAAATGTCAAGATTTTTGCTAAATTGTTTTGAAAATAAAAATAAAGTGTTTTAAATCCTCCTCAGTCACATTTAATTTAAAAACACACTGTTGGACACACTTGGACATATGTGTCCAATAATCATTGAGGATACTCAATTTTAAAGTTGGTACATGGAGTTTACTGTAGCATTGTGCAGAGCATTGTGCATAAGATTCATGATGGACAAACAGCTTGTATACTACCAAATCTGACTGACATAGACTTATTATCAGGTGAACTAGAATATAGATGATACTTTGCAGTTACATTACAGATGCGTATAAATATATAATCAAATCAAATCAAGTTTCATGAAGTTGTATTCAAATCTCTCTTGCAGCAATTTAATCTCAAATACGTTATACCTATACTTTGTTTTATTATTAGTATGCTACACCATCAGTACAGTGATGAAACATGAGTCAAGTAAAACACTGTTATAAATACAAAATGATACTGTTTTTAAATGATGAAACGCATGATTTGTTTGAGGTTTTGTGTATTTGTGATTGAAGGGATTTCCCAGTGAGTGATTAACTGGCTGATGAATACAAACTGGTTGTAAGATCCATTAATCAGTGGTGATAAGCTCGCATTGTTGCTGTTGTGTTTAATCTCATCCAGAGATGAATTGATTGATGGCAGATTGGGTCAAGCCTTCAGTCTGCCCTGCACTGTGTTGAAAAGTGACAGAGCCTCTCAGTCCAGGTTGGAACAAGCAGCGAGGAAGAACATCACTCTGACCTGTTTCAGTAATCAGGTAAAAAAAAAAAAGATTTGTGTGGATTCTATTCTTTATGTGCACAGTTTATGTATAATCATCATTTATTTGATACATTTTCTGGTGTCTGTTTCACAGATTTGCAAACTTCATGGGTAACTCAGCAGCCACTAGCTTCATCACTCCTACTCCCAGGAAACTGTCCTGGAGCCGCCAGAGAGAGGACACGATCAAGCTTGAGGATAATTTGACCAAGTACGAAGAGAATCTCTGGGGAGTTAAAGGAAAGCAAAATGTAACTGTGAAAAAGGTCCACCTCACTCGTAGCGTCCGTTACACTGACCTAACCGCCCAAAGGACTGACGATTTGTATCCAAACATCGGAGAAACGCTGAACCCTGCTTTTGTTGGAGATCAGGGTTCATGAATGACTGAATTCACTGAGGACAATTAAATCCATGCAACAACTCAGCAGCAAGATCATATCAGTTGTGATGTTTGTAGAGCTGCAAACAGCTAGAGAGCCTCTGCTAAAACCACACCACTGTTTGTGTGAACTCTTAAACAGGAAGCGAGGTGAAGATAACGAAAGTCTTCTCTTTGTGAAGCTGCTTCCTTTTTTTGGCATCGGGTGGGGTCTAGTCAAACATATATAAAAGTAGATATTGTTCAGATATTGACAAAACATCTCGTGACTTCATTAGCTATCGACACCAAGTGAGCAAAGTAATCCTGGATTCATGTTTCTACATTTGTGACACACAGAGGTAAAGGTACAGTAAATGTTACATTCCAGTAATATCTAAAATGTGTTTTCTCCTAATTAACTGAAATATACTAGTTGGCTGTGATGAATGTACCTGTTTTGGCAATTAACTAAAAAAAAATATCAGAAATGGATCATTTGCAAATTCTATGGACTTTAAACAAAATAATTTAATTGCATTGGCACTTGCTCCTCAGGAAAAGGTATCACCTGTACATAAAATGGATCATTGTATTCTATCTCACATTGCTGACAAGGTGTTTGAAAGTCCTCTCTTTGAAGCAAACACAGTTTGTAACTATCATATAAGTCTTGTTTTACAAATACATTCAACCTTCCAGCTTATTCTGTTTCTTGGTTCTTGCCTCTGTTCGTCTTCTTTGAGTTTAGGTCACTGCCATTTCCTGTTGTCTGTATTCAGCTAAAAAACAAAACAAATTTACACACCCATGACTAATGCCGAATCATGAAATTGAATATTTTATCATTGAAAAGTCATTAAAAAAATATTATTCCTTCTGATGGTGCCAGTAATGCAAATTACAGTCATGAATCACCCAGCCGTCATACAGCCTCAGTGTTTCAATCATCAGTAAAGGTAACCTGTCTCATTGATCTCAGAGTGGATTTGTACAGATGGATGGTCTTTAGCAGCATTTAAAGAACTTACAGGTCAACAGGGCTAAAATGTTTATATTACCTGAATATCAGATGTAATTAAATAAAAGTGAATGAGTGAAGTTTTTAGTTTTACATATGAAACAAGAAGACACAGTCGTCAATATCCCTCTCCACATGATGGTTGTCTCTAATGGGAATATTTTATATGAAGAAACAACATTTCTGAATGAAGTGCAACACTGACGACATGTAAAATGAAGGTGCCCAAACTTTCATTCTCCTATCTTTAATTTTTTGGGGCAAAAACTTGTCAAGTTTCAAATGTGATGCACACATTTAGCCACACACTTATCCGTAAACACATGGATGGACGGAACCCGTTCCTATAACCTCCACCGACTTTGTGACGTGGCCTCAAACTGTGTAAGGGAGGTTGTTGGTCGGTGGAAAAGAGCTTTTAAGGAGTCTAAGTTTTATGAAGTGGTTAATATGCCGGACAAAAATAAATTCATGACATGGTTCAAAGCCATTCAACGACATGGTGACTGAAATAAATCAAATGAATGGATGAAGAAGGAAGAGAGCGCAGCAGGATGGTAGACATTGTGATAAATACAACAGATGCAGACAGCGATTAAATGTTTAACAAAATTAAACATTTTAAGAGCAAATTTGACATTTCTCTCTTTTAATTGTATTTGTTCATGACACTAAAGCCAGAAAAAAATTACAGCATAGGTGATACTAGTTTAGAGAACATGACAGGGTTAAATAAAGAGTGAAAAATAAGAATGAATTATGAGTAACACAATACTTCCTAAATATTTGTCTCATGAGACAAGGGTCAGATTTTGTGTGTGACATTGTGGAAAATGGTGTTTTAAAAGTGGAATGGAAACGAGAGAAGTCATTTCACACTCGGGGGAAATGACAGTGGCAAAACACAAGCCTGGAAATATTGATGGATGACCCCAAGCAGCATTTAAAGTACTTACATTTAAAGTACTCACTTTATTTGCAGGTCTGATCCTTAGATGCCGAGATGGATTCTTTCAAATGGACCCTTTGTTTTGTGTGCCTTTGCCTTAAAGGTATGCTACATTCTCTCCATTATAGAGTATAGTCTTCTCACTTTTTTGTTGGGTTATTATCTTTTTTGTTCAGGTCATGAATTGTAGTTTTCAGATGAGTTTGTCATTTATTCTGTAGACGTGTTTTTCAGTCTGCCTCTGCTTCTGTTTCATTTAAATCACATTTCCTCTGCGTTTCATTGCAGTTACTCAAACTGAAGCTTCATCTTGGACAATTAAAGTGCCATCCTCAATTGAAGGTCTCCTTGGATCTTGTGTGGTGATCCCCTGCTCATATAATTTCCCAGATCCAGCGAAGAAAGTGACTCAGTTCACTGGAATGTGGGAGATATTCGAAGACAAAAATCACCTCATTTATCATCCAGTTAAGTCTAAAATCATGCAGCAGTACCAGAATCGGACAGAGCTGCTGGGAGATGTCAAACAGAAGAGCTGTTCACTGAAGATTGATCCCCTTGAACCAAGTGATAAAGGGCCTTTTTATTTCAGGATTGAAATCGCAGACTATGACAACTTTTCTTACGAACGGAACACAATCTTTATTAGGATGATTAGTAAGTAATATGAATAAGTTCAAACTAACATCTTCAATGGTAGAAGTTAACGTCTATATTTTCTTAGAAGTCTCTTCTTTCCATGACATTTTTCTTTTACCATTCTGAAAACTTTTCAGAAATGTGTTTAGAAGTTAGTCCTAGTGGCGGACGTTCATACTGATCAGCAATTTGTGACAACGGGGTCATTAAAGTCATTAATTTGGATTCTCTCCACATGAAATCTTTTTACATTTATTATATCTCTACAAACGATCAAAACTTCAAAGAAACTCTAAAGATAATTGCATGACTGTTGAGTGTTTAATTTCAGTTCTTTCATCTATAAAAGTTGAATTTGTCAATATGTTAGTCAATACAATGGAGTGTGACAAAGGTTATTTAGGTTTTAACTGTTGGCAATAACTATTTCCAGTTCCTTATTTGTGCTATTATAATGGTTGGCTTCCTCTTTAAATAGCTTTGAGAATAACAGTTCCAACATTTTCAGAAATCCTACATGTAAAATCCAGGATCTGTCATGCAAATTTGAAATCAGAGTGAAAACCTTCCAATTTGTGATGTGACTACTATTTCAATTTAAGTTCAATTAGTGAGAACTCCTTTGTGGAAAAAGATTAAGTTGTCATACCAACATTAAGTTACCATAACAGCTAGCATTGTTATGTACTTTTCGCCAGAATAGACAAGGTCAAAAATAAAATCAGCATCACTAGAGCACATGAGAACAACACAACATGATTAAACAGGAAATACCTGTCTTTCTCCCCTTTAGCCTACATTCATCTGAAAGGTAACAAGTTAGCTCCTGTTTTGTGTTTTAGCTGTATGTTTTATTACAACCTTTTCCTGATTCGAGACTATTTTGGGATTTTATGTCAACTTTATGACTTTGTTTTAATATAGAAATAATCAAAAAGATTTCAAAAGACATTGCTTTGAACACAACAATACACTTATGCTCATTTACTTGCAATACAGTAGCCTTGTGATTTTTCGCTATTGCCTGTCATGACCTGTCTTGTTGCTACAGGTGAACTGAGGCCCATCAATTTCTCTGTGACAGAGGCGATAAAGGGTCAAGCTGTGTCTGCATCTTGCTCTGTGTCTCACACCTGCCCAACCTCTCCTCCTGTCTTCACCTGGAGTCACTCAGGACACGCAAAGTCCCATTCACAGCAGCTTGAAGATGGTCTGTGGAGAACAACATCTATTCTGACATTTCACCCAACCAGAGCTGATCTTAACAAGGCTCTGCAATGCACCGTGACATACAAGGGAGGACGGGACCAAACAGCATCCAAGGTCCTCAAGCTAAAATGTAGGTATATATGCCAGTGGTGTTAATAAATGCTGTAACTTAGAATCTGTTCATTAGTCATCCATGCTGAGATATAACACTTTTTACTGCTTCACAGTTGAAGAAAAAGCTGATAATAGACATTTGAATTAATTTTAAAAAGAGTCGTTTTTTTTTTTTTAGCTAACACACACACTTTCAAGCACAGCTTTCAAAGCTTCTTTAAACAAGTCTAGTCACCATCAGGAGATTTACAGTCATCGTGTGTTCATCTGCAGTGGAAAAAGAACATTTTGCTCTCCCTTGTTGTCATTTATATTGAGCTTATATGAGCTGGTTGCATGAAGGACAGATCTTGCTGACAACTTTACAGAGTTTTTTTAAATTTCCTTTCACATTTTAGCTATGCTAGACGCTTGACTCTTGGAATGAAAATGTGAGTCTGTCAGTCTATTATAATGGTTGGCTTCCTCTTTAAATAGCTTTGAGAATAACAGTTCCAACATTTTCAGAAATCCTACATGTAAAATCCAGGATCTGTCATGCAAATTTGAAATCAGAGTGAAAACCTTCCAATTTGTGATGTGACTACTATTTCAATTTAAGTTCAATTAGTGAGAACTCCTTTGTGGAAAAAGATTAAGTTGTCATACCAACATTAAGTTACCATAACAGCTAGCATTGTTATGTACTTTTCGCCAGAATAGACAAGGTCAAAAATAAAATCAGCATCACTAGAGCACATGAGAACAACACAACATGATTAAACAGGAAATACCTGTCTTTCTCCCCTTTAGCCTACATTCATCTGAAAGGTAACAAGTTAGCTCCTGTTTTGTGTTTTAGCTGTATGTTTTATTACAACCTTTTCCTGATTCGAGACTATTTTGGGATTTTATGTCAACTTTATGACTTTGTTTTAATATAGAAATAATCAAAAAGATTTCAAAAGACATTGCTTTGAACACAACAATACACTTATGCTCATTTACTTGCAATACAGTAGCCTTGTGATTTTTCGCTATTGCCTGTCATGACCTGTCTTGTTGCTACAGGTGAACTGAGGCCCATCAATTTCTCTGTGACAGAGGCGATAAAGGGTCAAGCTGTGTCTGCATCTTGCTCTGTGTCTCACACCTGCCCAACCTCTCCTCCTGTCTTCACCTGGAGTCACTCAGGACACGCAAAGTCCCATTCACAGCAGCTTGAAGATGGTCTGTGGAGAACAACATCTATTCTGACATTTCACCCAACCAGAGCTGATCTTAACAAGGCTCTGCAATGCACCGTGACATACAAGGGAGGACGGGACCAAACAGCATCCAAGGTCCTCAAGCTAAAATGTAGGTATATATGCCAGTGGTGTTAATAAATGCTGTAACTTAGAATCTGTTCATTAGTCATCCATGCTGAGATATAACACTTTTTACTGCTTCACAGTTGAAGAAAAAGCTGATAATAGACATTTGAATTAATTTTAAAAAGTGTCGTTTTTTTTTTTTTAGCTAACACACACACTTTCAAGCACAGCTTTCAAAGCTTCTTTAAACAAGTCTAGTCACCATCAGGAGATTTACAGTCATCGTGTGTTCATCTGCAGTGGAAAAAGAACATTTTGCTCTCCCTTGTTGTCATTTATATTGAGCTTATATGAGCTGGTTGCATGAAGGACAGATCTTGCTGACAACTTTACAGAGTTTTTTTTAATTTCCTTTCACATTTTAGCTATGCTAGACGCTTGACTCTTGGAATGAAAATGTGAGTCTGTCAGTCTATTGGACAATCATTAGATGGATTTCCAAGACATTTCAGTCATAAATTTGTAGGTCCAGATGAAAAATCCTATGGACTGTATTTTACACTCTTGCCACCAGATTGACATTTTGCATTTTGAAAAAAAAGTTGAGTTTTAACTTCAATTGATGTCAGATATTGATATATATTTATTTGACAGAACTATAAATTCTGAATCATTCAATACAAAACCACGGACATTCCCATCAGCCTCGGTTGTTCTTTGTCTTTATTGCTAATTATGAAGTATCCGTGCCTGAATTAGACCAAAAAAGGTGCTGGTACCCCAATTAATCAGCAGTTGCTTGACATGGTAATCGCATGTGTCTTGACTATATTTATATTTATATGCTTAAGTCCTGTTCTAGCCCATATCAGGCAATAGTTACTATGCCACACACCGAAACAAAATGATGAACATGGTACACATTATACCTGCTACACATCAGCATGTTTGGATTGTCATCAAGAGCATGTTGTAGCGGTAGCTGCTTTGCCTAGCTATAGGTACTGCCTCACAGAGCAGTGAGAATGGCTTTAGGCTTATCAACATACAGTTCAGCTTTGACATTATGTTGTAAAAGAGTACAAAATCTGACCATACACTATGTCTGAGAAGACAACTGTGACATTTTGAATTGAATGTTTTCATGCAGATGCTCCAGTGAATGTGAAGGTTGAGTACAAGTCAGATGTAACGGAAGGAGAGGCTGTGCAGCTGAAATGCTCCAGTGATGCTCACCCTCCTGCCAGTGACTATGAGTGGCATGATGAAGCTGGTTCTCAACTGTATCAAGGAAAAGTCTTCATGCTGCCAAATGTCTCCAGACACCACACAGGAGCCTTCTACTGTACTGCCATTAATAGTGTAGGACAGGGCAAATCAAGCCCTGTGCACCTTAATGTGTTATGTGAGTGAAGAATGAAAGACATTTTATGATAGGAGGAGAAACTAAATTTAAAAAATATACTAAAACTATTACTTATTCATGCTGGAACTATTGTCCATATCATTGTCCATACAGATGCTCCTGAGGTTAAAACCGTGTCTTCCTGCTCCCCAAAAGCAAAAATGATTGAGTGTGTTTGCATTGTGGAATCCAGACCTCCCAGCTCAGTCCATTTTATGCTTTCTGGCAGAGTCCTGCAAAGCACCAAGGTAGAGAAACATGACTCTGTTACCATTGGGACTCTGCAGGCTGAGTTGGGATCCTATGAGTTTGTCCTCTGCCTGGCTAACAACACCCAGGGCAATGCCAACCTCACACTCTTTTTACCTGTTAACAGTAAGGAAGCTTTTAAAATCTCCAGAATGACATGTGCATGACATACATCTAAAGACTGCTAGCATGAATTGTGTATTGATAAAGAGAAACATGCCACATGTTTTCTGTTTGTACAGGTGAGATGCAGAATCTTTATATTATCATCACCAGTGGAGTAGGTGTGATTTTATTGATACTTTTAATAGCAGTGGGAGTTGTTAAAAAATGGTAAGTGCATTTTTTCTCTTTTTGTCATGTTTTTAGCCATAACATTCAAATCTGAGTACTATAAGTAATGTTAAGTGTGAGCATTTTTTGAAAATACAGCAGTGAACAGACACCAGGAAGAAATATATATATGTAATTCATGCAAGTAGAGGTATTTGATAATGAAGAGTGGGAATGTGGAAATGTGTTATGTAGTTAAACCACATGATCCCAATGGGAACTGAAAGTCAGCATGACATTTTTACATTTTATGTATGATCGCCTGTTTAAAATGTTCCAGTTTGCAGTATTAGATATTAGTAGTTGTCCAAATGACGGTAGGGTCCTAAATTTAAACAAAAATAAATAAATTCTGCCAATAGGGAGAGATCTGGAGACCAACCAACATCTCTCACGAGCTCCATGGGGGCAGACAAAGATCTGGAACACCCTCATCATGCTGCAACAAAAAGGTTTCAATTATTCACACCAGTTTAAACTCTTGTTTGCATGTGAAAATGACACAGGGAAGTCAAAACTGCATTATTGTGTGTTTTAATGTGGTGGATTTGGTAAAAACAATGTTTGCCTCTGAATTCTGCCCGTAGACAAGAGAAGACCCATGATGATGTAAATTGCCCTAGTATTTATGTCAATTATCGTGCAGTTGGTAACATGGAGGTATGTAAAATTGTCTGTATTCATTATGTACATGCATTAAAGAATAGAATGAGCTGATCTTGTTTTCTTTACAGGCTGACTGGGATGATGCAATATATTCCAATATGTGACATCAGTGAATTCGCTGGAGGAGCAGCTGCAGTCTCTCTACATCTATCTATCTAATCGATCTATTATTATCATTAATATATGATATTGTCATTATTATTATCATTGACTGTTTGTCCGATCAGTGTGTGTTGCATAAAATCCTAGTTCAGTTATAGATAATATAGTACTAGACAATATGTTTGATAACTCTTTATTTCTATACAGAATCAGTCATCCTATAAAAACAAATATTGCACAAATTAAGTTTGTCCTTCAAATGTCCTCTCTATCAGTGATAGAAAACAGCTGTAATGTATATTTCCTGCTGAGTAACAAACAAAGCACAGCAATGGTTTCAAACGGGGGGTTTTTGTACTGCTGTAAAAGCAACACGTGGTTCACTGTGGTTTGTCTCATCACAGTATTACAAACACACAGAAGAATAATTTTCATCCTAAATAAAGTGACTTCATGAAAGCTTGCATTGTAAATGCATCGGATCACATGACAGCAGTATTTACAGTTCATGCACCTTCAAAGATTACATTCATTCACTCAGCAACAACAATGAAGTGATAATGTTCTGGGTGTGTTCAGGTCAATGCGTGAAAACCCTTGTGTGTTAATGGTAAATTGAAAGGAAGGGGAAGCTGATCATCTTAGCTGATGAGTGTACTACTGAAATGATTACATCACATGTTTCTAAAACAAAACACACCAAAAAAACAACAGAGCATAACCTTGGCACAATTTGAACACATCAAACAATCAAAAGCGGTAGAGAGAAATTCACTTTAGGTGATACAGTATTTACAATTAAAATACCAAACACGTGTTTCAACATCAATGCAAGACTTCTACGTACACTGCAAACAGAAACTGTAATCAACAATGTAGAGTATTTCTTTACAATTAGATTTAATATAACATTTTTGTCAATCACATTTACATTAATGAGATATACAGTTTAGTTTAACAATGCACTTAACATTCTAATATATTATTGTTACCTCTGTGGCTCACGATGCAGTGGAAAGGCAGCTCTTTATGGCTAGGATTGTCAGGAGGAGTTACAGCGACCAATAACTCTTTAAATGTACTGTATATATGTGAATGTGATTAATGTATTAAGATAGAACAGAACATATCTGAACTTATCCTTTAAAAATAACTAATTTTTCACACCCTGCCTACTTACCATACTGCGAAAGTATTTGCATGATATGAAACCAGCAAGTGGACTATTGAGAGAATTTGGAGTTGAAATCAGAATCAGAAAAAGGTTTATTGCCAAGTAGGTTTTCACATCCAAGGACTTTTCCTTGGCACATGGTTCATATCTGTTACATTTAAAATAGTCAAGAGAAAAAAGAAAAATAAGTACTGCAAAGATCAAGGATCGTAAACATATATTTAAAATGTACAATCTGTTTTTAAAGCGAAAATATCTGTACAGTGTTTAAAAAGGATGATGTTTCTAGTAAGAAACTGATAAAATGCGTGATTTTTGTGTTAAACATCTATTTTGAAGCTGATATTTTGAGCCAAGCTATGATATCATGATAAGATAATTCTGTTGTCATGCATCTTACACACAATGATTACACATGTAAACATTAACATGTGAACACAACAATGCTGTACATAGAAATAGCGTTAAGACAATGTTTAAATCCATCTAGACTGAACTTGAGATGCAGTTTCTCTTCTATTTAGAATAATCCATATTTGCATATATACTGTCTGTGTGATGCATTCTTTGATCCACGTCATCTGAAGAGGCCTGCAAAGACATCAATTGAATTGCATTTAAGGTTTCCTGATAATTTTCACACCTCTAATAGCACTATGCTGCAGATCTTCTATAAATAGGTCTTTTGTTTCACATGCGTGATGATAATGTACGTGTGTGCATGTACACATGGTGCAGCAAAACATATTCCTAACAATACTGATACGCTATTCCAATGATATACAAGTGGTGGTAACACAAGAAAATGCAATATAACAGCAAAGGCAGCGCAGATGAAGACTTGCTGGCAAACATAAATGTAAACATTACAGATTTAAAAGTTTTTGGTAAAATTGTCTTTCCAAATGTTTTATAGAATGGAAGAATGTGTTTTGGTGTTTTGTTTATTTGCAAACTCCACAGGGCACTTTTGAGGTTACCTTTAGCTGTTGAAAGATTTATTTATGGTAAGACCTTATTAGGATATTAAAATCCAGGGGTATTTTACCTCTAGGTTGATGTAAACAGGTTCATCAATGGCCTTCGATGCATGAAGTTTCTTGTTGTCTTGTTTTGCACAAGATGCTTCTCTGAAAGAACAAAGGAGACCTTTTTGTATTCTAATTTAAGGAACAGTAGATCAGAAATGTGTCATTATGTCTGCAAGTTGCATACAATTATCTGGTGGAAATAAATTCTTCTTCTAGAGGCAAAGTATCCATAAATATCAATTTCCGTGTGTCTGGTATTAAATGTTGAACTATTACAGTTTTAACTGTCATACAAATACACAGTGATTAAGAATAACATCTCTATTCTGATCTGTAACCATTTTATCATGAGACAAACCTCTTGACTTGGTTTGATGATGCACTGCCAACATTTGCATAATATCCAAATTCCTCCGTGGTGAAAGACTTTGACCTATGAAAAAAAGTTTATTAGAGGGTGACTCTAAAATGTCTGCACACGATTTACTTGTACTTATGGAAAACACAAGGACAACTTTTGCTGCTTGCAAGCCCCACACTCAAATTTACGAATGAGTCCATTGTAAAGTTACCTTTTGTGTTTTATGAAAAAGAAAATTCCAACGAAAAAAACAAGGATCACAAGTGCAGCAACTGGTACAAAGATAACTGTATATGTCACTGTTGAAGTCCTGTGGGTCATAGTCGCTGTGAAGAAAATTAGGATTAGAGGCGATCTTTTCAATATGCTGAATTACAGATTTGTAAATATTCAATAATAGTCTGAAACAGCAGAGAAAGAAACTGTGTAAATGTTAAACTTACTTACTTGTTTCGGAGGTGGGTGATGGGATATTTATAATATCTAAGAAAAAAGAGTTTGTGACATATGGCATAAATCTATTGAGGAAATAATAATCATATAATGGTGAATGACAATAACAAATGAAAAGGATCGTACCTGGTTTAAGAGTGACACCTGGCCATATGGGAGAAACACACACACACACACATGTATATACATGTATATATATATATATACACACACACATATATATGTATGTATATATATATATATATATATATATATATATATATATATATATATATATATACACACACACATATATATGTATGTGTATATATATATATACACACACACACATATATATATATATACATACTGCATGTATATCATGTATAGATCAACAACAAATAGATAATCAAAACATTAATTAAAATGTTTTACTTTAACTCTTACCAGCCACAGAAATAGAGACATATTTCACTGTGAAACTGTACTGGTCACCCTTTGCAATTACCCTCACATACATAATTGGTTCATTCTCCTTGATAGTTTGGATCATCCGTGAGCAGTTTCCTTTAGCTGTATTTCCAACAAGCTTGGTCTTTCCTCTGTACTTTTCAAGCACAAATGTATGATTGGGGTGAAAAATGAAAGCGTTTTTGTCATTGTCATTGGTATAAAAGTTACTTCTCTCAGGCTTTTTCCAGTACACTTCAACACCTTCAGTGTGGTGTTTGTGTGGGTAGGTAAAAGTACATGGTATGGTCACATCTGAGCCCAGTGTTGCAACAATATGTCTAGTGACATTAATATCCCAGTTTTGACCTGGGTTCAAAACCAACTCAGAATTAATATAAGTCCATGCTTCATGATATCAAATACAAAACAAACATGTCATCTCATTATGTCACCCACCTTTTGAATTAGAGGCCAGGATCAATGTGAGACTAAAATGAATAAGGCCTGGCAACTTCATCTGATCCAAGAAAGATATTCTGATATTTACTCATATGACAATAACCTGAAATATTGGAATGAATTTAGTTTACAGCAAATCTGGTACAAAGTTTTGACATGTATTGCATATAGTAAATACTCACTGTGAGAAGGACCCTGAAGAGGTTGTAGAGCTTTGTAGTGCTTTGTCAATATATAGGACTTAACACTGATGTGAAATTTTTGGGTGTTGTTTCCTGTTGCTAAGCCATGGACAAAAAAAGGAAGTGAGCAGAAAGTTAACACTGACCAAAGCATAACTTTCTTGTAAAGTGTTGAGGGCAAAATCCGTAAATGTATGCATGGAGAACGTTGAGGGCAAACCTCTGTTCCTTATATTTGGAAAATGCAAACACTGTCCACTGAAATTAGGCTAAAGGTTAATATTCACTTGAAACATAAGTGTATTTTTACACAATTCTTTACACAAACAGCTTACTATTGTGGAGATAACAAGAAATGTGACCGACAGAGTTGTCACATAGCCTAAGAAAGTGAAAAAAGTGTTCCTGAATCTGTATACATTCCTGGATCCACCTCACAATTTATTTCATCAACTCTTCTTTAGCCCAAGATCCATCCTTACACAAAATTTAATCAAAAGCAGTTGACAACTTTTCGCGATATAGTGCGCAGAAACAGACAGCCAAACAAACAAATGGGTGATCATATAACCATCCTCAAACCATACCTGAGAATTATATATTTTGTTCAATATAATGATGCAACTCAGTCAGGTGGATTAGTGACACTCTTTTTAGACACTTCTACTGACGTAATAATGGCAACTACTTTATCAGGCAATATTTGGTGCTTGATGCCGTCACGTTTTACCACTGGGTGGCGTAAAACATGCGTGCAAATCCAATGAGAACTTTGGCACTCCGGACTCCACCTGGAATGTAGGCCAACTTCGGATCTCAAGGTGCAGTCATATGACCACCATAAGGCTGAATGAGTCAACGGGACTGGAAATGGTTCTCTGAAACTTCTCTGAAAAGTTTAGTAATCTCGATTCCGGAAGAAGCCACTCCTGGCCGGTCTCAGCTCCAGCTCTTCGGGAGATGGGAAGCCTCGGGAGAAGTCGTCCATAGGAGGACAGTTTATTGTGCGCCTGGGCTCTGTGTCTGCGGCGCGTCAGAGACGCTCTTCCTCACCTGTGTGTGGTAATGTCGCAGCCGCAGATGGAAGATCTGGATGACGGGAGTCCGCGGCATACAGCGGGAGAGGAGACGAGCTCAGCGGACGGTCACCAGTCTGATGTCCGCTTCCAGAGGAGAGTAGCCGCGGTCAGCTCTCCTGCGCTGCCCGCCGCACGCCTCACCTTACCGGGAGTCATGGACGCCGAGGGGAGGATCGACGAGTCGAGACTGAGGATGTATATTTTCAAAAACGGTAGAAAATAAAATAATAACTGCATTCAGATATTACTATTCACAAACATTACACCTGCACCTCATATATGATTGCCTGCAAAGTGATTTCCGTAAATACTTAAAAAGTGTGACATTACATCATCATGACAAACGTTGTCTTTATTAATATCCATTTAGAAATAGAGCTTCTCTGCTAACCCAGTGACACTCATTTTTGAAAGTTTATTTCCATATTTCACCGTTAATACAGAACCACGTTATGACAATAACAAAGTGTTAATAACAATGGAATGAAACATAACAATAGCATAATGTACATGGATTTTCATGCAGTCTTGATGAGGCTCAACATAATTTTGAACAAAACATAAAAAGGTTTAAAGGATCAAAGATCACGATGTCTATTTGTTTGAAATTATATGAATTATTCTGAATTCATTTTCATCACATTTTGATTATTCAAATGTGGCCATAATGCCTTGAAAAATAAACCTCTGTCCATGTTCTGATGTGTCCAGATGCACCAGTAGATCACGACTATTCCTCAAGTGATCAAGTATAGTCAAGTGATGCTTTGCTTCAGGACATGAGTCACAATCAAATTATTTTCTAGAATCCTTCTTTCTTCTTTTTTTTGAGACACTGCATTCATCCCACAGGGGGAAATTCTTTCTTTGCATTTGACCCATCCCTGAGGAGCAGTGGGCTGCCACTACATTGTGGCGCCCAGGGAGCAAATTGGGGTTCAGTATCTTGTTCAAGGATACTTCAACTTGTAGACTTGCAGGGGTTGGGGATCGAACCACCGACCTTTCCGTGAACGACCGCTCTACCTCATGAGCCACAGCCACCCCATGATTTGCACATGATAGGACCCCCTCCAGCAAAGAACTCCAGCGTGACCATTCTGTTAAAACAACAGATACCATTAGAGACTTTGTAAGATTTCTAAGAGGCAGAAGGGAATCATTTAAGATTCAGTCAGACAAAAACATTCAATGAAGAATGTGAACCCAAGGAATGAGGATACCCCTGGATTAGTGTTTGAGTGGAAGCACCCGTGCACAAATGTGGTAAACCATCACCTAAACAAGATTCGTAGACTATCATTCAAATTGTTCTGTCACTATTTTGGCATGCTTTTTTTTTGTGCAGTTGTAAATCCACAAAGTTTTAGCGGGACATCTGACACAGGATAATCAGCACAGAGAGGAAAACATCACATTGAATCTGCCGTCAATGAGCAGGAATGTGTAAACTCGCCCTCGTGGCAGTTGCCTTTTGACCCTAATGCACATTCTGTCAGTAAAAACATGGAAGCCACAGATTAAAGAACCTGCAGAGCAGAACATTACATAAGACACGTCATATCTCAATCCCAGTGAAAGCAGGGTAAAGTTCACCAAATTTGGCTTTAGTATTTAATTAAATAATGACAGCTGAAATAGATAGATAGATAGATAGATATTGTCCTTGCATAGTAAAACACAACGAAACATCGTTTGACAGCATCCAATCCATTAGCAGCAATAAAAAGGAATATAGCATTGTATAGCATATATACACAGCTACATATTCATATACATATATATACATATATACACATACATATACATACATACACACTATATATATATATATATATATATATATATATATATATACACACACACACACACACACACACACACACACTATATATATACAGTACCAGTCAAAAGTTTGGTCCAAACATTTGACTGGTACACACACATGCATACACATATATATACATATATACACATACATATACATACATACACACTATATATATATATATATATATATATATATATATATATACACACACACACACACACACACACACACACACTATATATATACAGTACCAGTCAAAAGTTTGGTCCAAACATTTGACTGGTACACACACATGCATACACATATATATACATATATATATACACACTCATATATACACATATATATACATACATATGTACACATGCATATACAGCAGCAAAATAAATATCCTCTTGCCTTGAAAAAAAACAAACTTCATTGTGGATGATCAAAAATATGTCAATCCCTCCAGGTGGCGTGTCTCCCTCTCAGCGTGGCCTGGTGTGGCGTTTCCTGTTTGGCATGTACCCATGCAGCTCAACTGCTTTAGAGCGCTCTCTGCTGCTGGAGCAGTTGGTAGTGCGTTACCTGGTAATGAAGAGAAAATGGCAACAGTTTCTTCCCTCATCTGTAGGGATGCACCTCAATGGCACTGACGGTAAAGCCCAAACATGCACCAACTCAGTCACAATGAAGGAAGTCATGTTCCTCTGCTTTTACTGCCCTACTTTCTCCTTTTTAAAACATCTATGACCATATTATCTAATCTCCTTTGTAGAGGAGTTGGTGGCAGCAGTCAGGTACTTTGACCAGAGACAGGCAGAGGTCCAGCAACAGACCCAGGACCAGTCAGAAGAGGTCAGGGACAGACAGGCTTTCTTGGAGCTTCAGGCACAGGTTAGATGAGTTTGATAAATGTTAATTCCAATCCAAATATTTAAATGTTATCCTTTCTATGCAGTGTCATGTGTCCTTCTGTTTTCTAACCAATACGTTGCTGCTTTTTAGATTTCTGTATCTCTATTGAAAATATTTTGCTTGGCTTTGTTTGGAGGAAACGAAAAGGTTAACTGTTTAAATTGGGAGGAGTGAAATATCTCACACAGCAGGATCTAATTATGTTAAACAAACTGTAAATCCTGTATGTAGGTATCATTTTGCCTCTATACTGTTTGCACATCTGCCTAGAGAGTGTGTGCCCTTAGCTAAACTTGTGCATGCACACAATATTTCACATGCACATTTGGCAGAATTATACACTCAACAAACTATTTACACTAATTTACAGCCCATACACGATCATTTCCATTTCTACTGCAAGAACAAGACTGAATTAAAATTCAACTGTATTGAAATGCATGGTCACCGGTAAGGTGATTAACGCCGATATCATTTCTCTCCTGTTGCCAGATATTGTTTGAGAGGATCACATTTGATCAAGGGGAGCTGCGAGAAGCCATACGGATAATTGACAAGGATGTGCCAAGAACAAACAGAGACCTGAGCTATTACCAGTGAGTCATTGTTAGATATGAGTCAACAGATATAATTCAGTTGCTGACCTTTGACATTAATGTGGGAGTAAAGATCCAGACATTTATTTTTAATTTGCTAAAAGAGACCATTCAGCTTTCTGCTGACCACATGTCGACCCTGTAAGGAAAACAAACTGTGGTGAGTCAGGTTTATTTTATTGTTAATAATTTTAAGACTTAATTATTAAGGCCACATCAAACTTTTAATATTCACAAGAAACAAGGAATCCTGTGTTGTCATTGCACAACACTTTGTTTAGCAAAGGAGGTGGCTCAGGCTTTGTTTTCATAAGGATTAGGCTGTTAATCTTAAAACTTTGTAGTTGACTGAAGTTAATTTCCATCTTATGATTTACAACCAGCTATTTACAAGATCATTTTTTTTCTAAAAACTTTTATTCAAAGATAATTATGTGTACTGTGTGTGAGTTGCTCAGGAAAAAAAACAAAACAGGTTTAATTTTCCTCCTGTGTTTTCAGGGGGAAAATAAAAAAAACAAACCCAGATCAAACATGATTTGGAGCCACCAAGATAAATTGCTTCCTTTCCATTACTGGCTCCAGAACCAGTCAGACTGCCTCTCTTAAATACAAGCATGCTGCTGTAAACCTGAAATAATACAAGTGAAATAACAGTATATAATACAGAGCTTCATTTGAAATTGTGGTTTGAAAGCTTGAGTAACATCTGGAAATTTGTATCACCATCTACCATAACTATTTATGACCACTTGTGGATGTAATTATATTTAAAAATAAAAGTACATTTATTCAAAAATAATGAAGTGATGAAATATTATTTTCCTAATGAAAAACAATTTATTGTGTAAGTGCCCTTTAATTATGAGTGCAGCAGCAAAACCTAACTTCCTTATAACAAAAGTGTCTTTATGTCAGTTATAAACTCCAAATATTTCACATCAAATACGTTTCTCTGGATGTTTTTCACAAATTCTTCTTACTTATTTCATAATAATTATTTCTGTGTGTCTGCAGAGGTGAAGGGTCGGGTAATCTGTTGGTGTTGAGAGACATCCTTATCACTTATGCTGCTTTTCATCCAGGTAAACAAGAAGAATGAGTCTGTCCCAGGTTAATTTAGGTCAGACGGCAATGGAGGCTGTTTGTTGCGTCATCCAGAAAAAAACTGTTTGTACTGTTTGTTTATTTATTTGGTTTTTTTTGTTCACCACCTCTCTTGATTGTTGATCCAGAGGTCAGTTATGCCCAAGGAATGAATGACCTGTGCAGTCGGTTCCTGGAGGTTCTTGACTCTGAGGTTGACACTTTCTGGAGTTTCTCCTGCTACATGGAGAAATTCTCTAAGGACTTCAGGGCAGATGGTCTGCACAGAAAAATAGGTGGGAGTATGAAAAAGAAATGCAGCTTTATGCATAATAAATGTGCTGTTTGTTGTGAAAATGAGATCTGTTCCTAAATGTAATTACAAAAAAGACGTGGGACCTCTAGTGGTAAGACGTATCTCAGAACATTCATTTCATCAGTTGGAATTTTACATACCAGTATTAAAGTGATGGGAGTTTTTTCATGCTGTGTGATCTCTCTTGATGCTACGCCAGATATTCAGACAAAAGTAATTTAAAAATGAACAAAATTACATAACGGTGGGCTACAACCAGACAAAACACTGACTTGAAATGAAACTGTACCACAACAGACTCCTGCAAGAAAGCAAACTATATATTTTAGTTAAGATACAGATGTATAAGCATTAAAGAGTTTCATGTCTTTTAGAGTTGGAGGCAGCCCTGCTGAAGGAATTGGACCCTCAGCTTTACACTCATTTGGTCACAGATGGCATGGAGAGCCTCACTTTCTGTCACAGGTAAATCTGTGTAGATCTTTGGTACCATTCTGTATTTTTATTCTCTATATGTGAATATGGATTTATATTCCCCATGGACAGTTTGTGTTTTTACATGTGTTGTTCGTCTTCTAAGGTGGCTGCTGCTGGGTTTTCAGAGGGAGTTTGAGCACAGTGACGCATTACGTTTGTTCGAGATCCTGACTTGTGACCACCTGGAGCTTATCTCCCAACAAGTAAACCGAGCCCGTCATCAGGAAAGGCTGGCACGAAAAGCCAACGCGGGTAAAGTTCGTTACTCAAGTCGGAGGAATAAATAAGGATGAATGTGGAGGGATAGTTGCCTCTGTTAAAAGTCTGACTTTCTTGTAATTTTTTGCAGAGGACAGTTCAGATTCAGAGCCCCAAGCCATCAACACTGACTTCACCTTTGAGCTCTTCATCTGTGCGGCCATCCTGATAGAGAACAGAGATGCTCTGCTGCAATGCAGAGATGACGTGCAACTCATCCAGTTTGCAAGCAGGTTCGTCTGTATCCTGACACATGAGAGTTTCATCACAAAAACAGATTTGTGTATTTGTAAAGGAACATGTTGGTTAAACCTTTGCGTTTTTGTGCAGCCTTCAGGGAACACTGGATTTGAACAGCACACTGGAGAAAGCAGAGCATCATTTGTACAACTACTGCAAGCGCTGTGTGTCGGACTATGTGGATGAGCACTGCAGAACACACAAGAGCAAAGGAGAGGACTTTCTCTATCAACTTCGTGGTTTACTTGTTTTAAAGTGATAGCTACCACTGAAACACCTGACTCTTACCAAACTGTAATATATCATTTGTAACAGGGAACATACTCTCTATTTGGAGTTTTAATGGCACATATTCTTAATGTTAGTTTTCATTTCTTGGGAAAATACACTGGTGCACTGATAGCTGTTTAAATTTGATCAATTGATGTTGTTAATTATAAATGTACTGTGTTCGTTGTATGAAACTTGACCAACACCAACTGTGTGTGACTCAATTCAGTTGCTTTCCTGGACTTCCATGCTTATGAAAAGCTCAAACTTAATGTCTCACTTCCTCAGATAAGCTTTAAAAAAAAAAAATTCTGGGTTATGCAATGTTCAACTGCTAGAAGAAAACATCTACTTGAGAGGTGTGTGTGAATACTAAGATCTGGTGTGTTGCAACAGGTGGTGTTTGCAGCGAACTGCAGTGATATTTAATGCCAGATGGCCTATGTGTCAGAGAGGCATATGCAACAGGAATAGACGTCCAGGTTTTTTTAGGTCTGGCAAGGGACCATGCAGTAAGAGAAAGGGCAGCTAACCGTTCAGCTGTGTCTTAGAGATTGAAACACACAATATAAGTAGCCTGAAAAATGATACCTCAATAAAACTATTTAAGAATAAAGTTCAACATAAAAAAAAACTACGTGAAATTTTGCAACTACAGTTATTCTCCACCCTTAAAAAGTAAGATATACTCATACATACAGCAGGTATACTGTACAGACCATCAGTGTACGTGGTAAATGGACAGTGTTAATATCAACTTTTACCCATTTATACACACACACACACACACACACACTAATTCAGTTCAAGGGCATTTCAACATGTGGACAGGACAGGAGCAGCTGGAGATCAAACCCTCAATCCTGCAGTTAATGGACAACTTGCTCTACCTCTGGTGCCAGAACCACCCAAAACACATCACTGCTAAGAATTTGTATGTCTAAAGTGAGCTGATAGTGTCAGATATCTATTATTGCTGATATACTTCAAAGGGCATACATATCTGCCTCAGGCTTTTCATGATCAAATGTGTGTAAAATGCACATATGTTATCTATGACTATGATTCCAGAAA
This sequence comes from Chaunax sp. Z400, assembly GCA_037577475.1. Classification (NCBI taxonomy): domain Eukaryota; kingdom Metazoa; phylum Chordata; class Actinopteri; order Lophiiformes; family Chaunacidae; genus Chaunax; species Chaunax sp. Z400. The sequence continues at coordinate 16,853,850 of CM075190.1, forward strand.
TCAAAGACCATCAAGATTTTCAAAATGGTTAAAAAGTATTTTGATAAAAGTTCATTTATGACACTGTTCAATATCCCAGTGTTCCCATCAACATTATCCATGTTTATAGTAATATAGTAATGCTCACATGAAAACAGGTTTGGTTTAGATGCCAAGTCAAAGACCTATCAGTTGACATTTTTGATTTAACTTAGTTATTTTTGCTCAACTTGCTGAGGTAACAACAGCACACTTTCTTCCAGGAAATCCAGTCAGTGAGCAGAGACACAGGCCTAGAACTTTCCTAAGTGGAGTCACTTGACACCCTGATGGGCTCTCCCTGAACAGTGCTCTATATACACTGGGGAGCAGAGACACTCGCCCTCTTAGTCCGCCTGCCAGGAGAGGGAAAGGAGTGCTGGAGAGGAGTTTTGTGTGCTAGGCAAAAACAAAGCACCGCTCAGAACTCAGTAAGCTCTCAAGTCTTGAACGTCTGACGCCACAAGGTAACCCTTTCTAGAAGCATTACTCTCAGCCTTGCTTCATAGTCTGTCTTGCTTGCTGCTTTAAAAGTCTTGCCAAATCTGAGACGTATTCCCAAATAAGTGAAGTTTGCATGGTTTCTGTCCAACAATGGCATGACAAACTGAAGCAAAATCCCAACACAGTGACTGTCAAGCAAACAAACTGTCTCTTTGGATGATTTTAATGATTAATATCCATACCACAACCGTGTCAGTTGAATGTGATCTTGCCTCTTCAGGATAGCCTCAAATAGAAGAAAATATTGATTTTGCATTAATTAGACAGAACGCTTTTATAATCGTGCTTTCATAGTCATTTTTTTGGAGCTGCACGAGCCAAGTTTTCATGGTGGGTGTAGGACAGTCAGTGAAGCAACAGCACTATGTCAGCATTTGCTGCTCTGTGTTGCAAAACTAGATTTCAACTGATTATTCAATAGTCTGTTGTTGAAGCAATCCTTGGGTAATAGGCAAACACTCACGCACACAAAAATCATAAATATCTTTAAATGTTAATCAGGGCAGCTTTGTGCTCTGCTATTTGGTATAAAATTGGTGTACAAAACTGTGTGCTTCAAATTTCCTGGCTTGGTCCGCTGCTGTTGTCACAAACATCCCCATGCAACAAGAGGCTTTTGTTGAGTTCTTCACTATTTAAATATATTTGTTGCTACATCTCATTTCTGTAGATCTTTGAGTTAATTAAGGTTTTAAACCCCTCTGTTGTAATATGAACCACACGTTTTGGCTGCTAGTCACTGATAATTGATCTCTTAATTTTTTAGCCACATTCCATTCCTTGCCATGTATACACATGGGTACTTATTATAGTAACTGTAAACTATTTAGAGTCAGCTGTTGGAAAATAGACATGCCATTCACTATTCCAGGATCAGTACATCACATTTCACCAGCCTGACTGAGACATTTTAGTGTTATGTTGCTGAGGGAGGAGTGGGGAGAGAAGCAGTTTGGAGATGGAATTAAAGAACAGTGTGACATCATCCGGTCATTTGGTCCCAAGTGTCTGGGGGAGGTTTAAGATAGTGCTTCACTGGGACTCAGCTGAGCCTCTCGTGACTGTGCATCTGATTTATCTAAATAATAAGGACAGATGCACCATAGAAGATACACCTAATATACAGTATGTGGGTACATGGTATGCAGGTGCATTCCCATATTACAAGTACAAAATCATAAACAACAAAAATGAATATAAATCCTTAGTGATGATGATTACATGCACTAATCTGGGATTACTGTCCAAAATAAAAAGGGCTATAATTTCTAACATGTTATTTTTCATTTTTCTTTTGCCTAAGATGTCTAAAGGACCTGCAGTAGGCATTGATCTCGGCACCACATATTCCTGTGTTGGCATCTTCCAGCATGGCAAAGTGGAAATTATTGCCAATGACCAAGGAAACAGGACCACGCCCAGCTATGTTGCCTTCACTGACACTGAGAGGCTTATTGGTGATGCTGCCAAGAACCAGGTGGCCATGAACCCATCCAACACAGTATTTGGTAACACTGCAACACCCAAAAGACACCAGTCTCAAAAAGAGTGATCCAGAATTATTAATCTTATTCTAATCAGTGTGGTGATGACTAATCCCTCTGAAGAAAAAAATACAACACTATTCATTTAATTGTGTATACATTGCACTGTTTCTCTTAATTCTTCTTCAGATGCTAAGCGTCTGATTGGCCGTAAGTTTGAGGATGCTGTGGTGCAGTCAGACATGAAGTACTGGCCCTTCAAGGTTGTGAATGACTCATCCAAACCCAAGGTGGAGGTTGAATACAAGGGTGAGATCAAGACGTTCTACGCTGAGGAAATTTCCTCGATGGTCCTCACCAAGATGAAGGAAATCTCTGAGGCTTATCTTGGCAAGGTAGATGAAAATAAGACAACAAAACTGCATAGGGTAGATTGGGTTTGCGACAAAAGGGTGGTAATGACAAACTGCTGGGAAACATTATCTAGTATCTCCACCTTCCTCTTTCTCAAAAGACATTGTGAGAAATGTATGCAGCCTTACAGCCACTAACCACATCCTATCATGTTTGCAAAGTGCTGAAAGACATGTCGCGTAGCAATATTGAATGCACAAATCCTTTTTATTGACTGAAAGTCTTACTGTCTTTACAGCCTGTCAGCAACGCCGTTATCACAGTTCCTGCTTACTTTAATGACTCCCAGCGTCAAGCCACCAAAGATGCTGGAACCATTTCTGGACTCAATGTGCTGCGCATCATCAACGAGCCCACTGCTGCAGCTATTGCATATGGCCTAGACAAAAAGGTTACTAACTAATAGAAAAAAAACTTTAACAGCCAAATGACATATTCCCATTAGTAATTCTTACCATTTATTTTAGGTTGGCAGTGAACGTAACGTCCTTATCTTTGACCTCGGAGGGGGTACTTTTGATGTATCAATTCTGACTATCGAGGATGGCATTTTTGAAGTCAAGTCCACAGCCGGTGACACTCATCTGGGTGGTGAAGACTTTGACAACCGCATGGTCAACCACTTCATTGCTGAGTTCAAGCGCAAGTTCAAAAAGGAAATCAACAACAACAAGCGAGCTGTGCGTCGTCTGCGCACGGCCTGCGAGCGTGCCAAGCGCACCCTCTCCAGCAGCACCCAGGCCAGCATTGAGATTGATTCCCTCTATGAAGGAGTAGATTTCTACACTTCTGTCACCAGGGCCCGTTTTGAAGAGCTCAATGCAGACTTGTTCCGAGGAACCCTTGAGCCTGTGGAGAAAGCCCTGAGGGATGCCAAGATGGACAAGTCCCAGATCCATGACATTGTTCTGGTGGGTGGTTCCACACGTATCCCTAAGATTCAAAAGCTGCTGCAGGACTTCTTCAATGGCCGTGACCTCAACAAGAGTATCAACCCTGATGAGGCTGTGGCCTATGGTGCAGGTTGGTATCTTTATAGCATTTAGGTTTACATTCATTTTCAAATCATCTTGCAATTTAAGTATAAAACCTGAACAATTCCAAAACAGTTAAGTTGTTTATACAAATGCTGACGTGCCATCGTGGCATTGGTTTCACCTTTTGGAAACACTTCACAGCTGTGCAGGCGGCAATCCTTGCTGGTGATAAGTCTGAGAATGTACAGGACCTGCTCCTGCTGGATGTCACACCCCTTTCCCTGGGAATTGAGACTGCTGGAGGAGTCATGACTGTCCTTATCAAAAGAAACACCACCATTCCCACCAAGCAAACCCAGACCTTTACCACATATTCAGACAACCAACCTGGTGTGCTCATTCAGGTAGAGCTACCTTGAAATAAATTTTTAGACAAATAGCATGTCACTCACCATTGCCCCTACCATATGTATTTTAATTGATGTTTGCTAATACATCAGAATTTGATGTGAGTGATTTTTTACAGGTTTATGAAGGTGAGAGAGCCATGACCAAGGACAACAATATCCTGGGAAAGTTTGAGCTGACCGGTATCCCACCTGCTCCCAGAGGTGTCCCTCAGATTGAAGTTACCTTTGACATTGATGCCAATGGCATCCTCAATGTTTCTGCAGTGGACAAAAGCACAGGAAAGGAGAACAAGATCACTATCACCAATGACAAAGGTAGATGACCACATTAAATACTTCTCAAATTGGGAGCATTAAAAGCTAATGTAGCTCATAAGCTGAAAGAATACTGTACAAGAACAGAGAGAATGAATTACTTAACATTGGACAGGTACAGCATTTCATTTTTCCTCCCATAGGGCGGCTGAGCAAGGAGGACATTGAAAAAATGGTGCAGGAAGCAGAGCAGTTCAGGTCTGAGGATGAGGCCCAGAGAGACAAGGTCACAGCCAAGAACTCCCTTGAATCTCTGGCCTTCAACATGAAGAGCACTGTGGAGGATGAGAAGCTCCAAGACAAGCTCAGTCCTGAAGACAAGAAGACCATCGTGGACAAATGCAATGAAGTCATTGCCTGGCTGGACAGGAACCAGGTAAAAATCAACTGACTGAACAATGATTGATAACAGACAGAGGTTCCTCTTTGGCTTACATTGTGAAAGCAGAGGGGTATCTCAGTGTATGATCACATTTGCATGTTCACATTGAAGAAGTGAAGAAATTTGCCCACATCTGCGTCAAAATGACTTCTTTGTTCCGTCTGTTGCACAGACAGCAGAGAAGGAGGAGTACGATCACCAGCAGAAGGAACTGGAGAAGGCGTGCAACCCTATCATCTCCAAGCTATACCAGGGGGGTATGCCAGGAGGTATGCCAGGAGGAATGCCTGGTGGTTTCCCTGGTGGAGCTGGAGGTGGCTCTTCCTCTGGCCCAACTATCGAGGAGGTCGACTGAACACCCTGCTGACAGTATCTCAGATCCCAATATATAATTACTGTCTTAAAGCTATTCATCTAGCCAAAATACACATCCAATAAACTTTCAATCACAGGCTTACTTTCAAAATGTTAAGATTTCAATATTAAACAAATCTTAGCAACAAAATTTGATTCTTGTCTTCATTATTTATCTATCCACTGATGATTTGCATGAAGGGTGAAAAGTTCTCTCTCTCTCTCTGTGATTTCTAAACTATAAATCACTTTAAGTTCACCAATGGGATTCTGATTTGCAAAATGTACTATGTTTTTAGTTTTATAGTTAGTTTATAGTTTAACACTGTTGTATTTCTGAATAATACAATTAGTTTGCATGTTAAATAGGTACGCACTGGGACACTCAACTCGCAGCTGTCGAAACTTGTAAAATAATGGTTTCCTGTCAACAGACCAGGTTTTGATCAATATCTCTTTCCTGTAAAAAGGGTGTTGCTGTTGTTATCAAAACCTATGTTATAAGATTAGGTATTTAGCTGACATTATTTGTTATTTCTTGTTTCTGCTGATGTGTGAGGTGTGAGAGCACACTGTAAAATCTAATTAGTTGAGTTACTTAAAGATATTATGCAAACTCATTGCCTTAGATAAATTAAGAAAAGTAAACTTGAGATTTTCAGTGTGCAATACTTAGACCAACTTCTTTATTTTGGGTGTGTAACACTTAAATTAGCTTGCTTACTGTTATTGTGATAACTAAATCCTAGAGCCTAAAAAGTATTGTAGCACGCTGACATTTCTTACTGCATGAACTTGACAAAATGATTTGCTTTTTGGTCTGGAATGGTTATTAAAATTCATCACACTACTTTATTTTATCACACTCTAGCATCACCCAGGCAGGACGTGACTAACTGTGTGAAACACTTAACTCATTGTTACTGCTTTACTGATAATTATTCAGAACACATTTAAACACAGATTACTTGGGCTAATGGCCTCAAACACATTGTCTCAATGTGTGCTGGGAAACTCCATTGTGCAAAATCATAGTACATAGTTTGGTTGTTTCAACTGTCATTAAACATTTATTTTCATAAGGGCAAAAAAGGTCAGCTACCCAGCATTGAACAGGACAGCTGCAGAACAATAAACAATATAATGTGAATCTATTCTGGTGTGTGCTATTGCCACAACTGTTACGAGCATCCCATGTAACAGATCTGAATGTGAATTAAAGATTTTAGAAGCTGAATAGTTTTACAAAACAAAAGTACCATATATCTGACTTTTCTCATATAACAAAAGGGCTGTTTCACATGAAAAATAGTGGAGTACAAGTAGAAAGTGGTGTGAACAGAAAACAGGCTATTCAAGTAAAGCAGCTCTAATTAGTGGGGAACGTAAGTACAAGAGTAATATACTTACATTGTGTAGTTACATTGTGGGATGTAACTACATACTGAAAAAAGCATAAGTTCCCAGTACTTGGTTTGTTTAAATGAATCAAACTCAATTAAACTGAGTTTGACAGTTTTCTTGATGCCAAAGTAACTAAAATAAAATGAGTTTTATTAACAAATTGATAAAAACTGAGTTAGGTCAACTCAGTATTTCTGATTAAATTCAATCTTACATTTTACAGTGTAGGTTACAAGCAAATGCAAAAGCAGCTTTGTTTGCTAAAAGCCATGACCTATTTATACAAGAACAGGATAAATACAAGCATATGCCAAAGTGGTTTAACTTTTCAGTTTTCCAGAAATTCATCACAGGTGCTTATCACCAGGTGTTCTCTACCCAGACCTATCACAGCCATTTGTGTGTATGTGTGTGTTACCTGCAGTATGGGTGTGACACCTGCACCTCAGGGTCAAGTGTGCGATATAAAAAACCTTGTCCCACACAGACAGAGACTCAGGGAGGTGAATCTCGATTGGGACACGACCATGTTCTTGCTAGTCAGTTGTTTTGCTCTATTGGCCTCTACACTGGGTGAGTGGCTGGTAACAATGGCAGGTATCATTCTAAATGATGCTTGCTCATCAATATGATTTTGAACACATTAATACACAGAACATTTCCTGGTATGCCATATCTTGGGACAAGCCCATAATTTTCAGATTGTGTGCTTGGGACTCAGGGTGTGGAGTACCTGCTATCAAGCCGCAAGTGAGTGGATACAACAAGATTGTAAATGGGGAGACTGCTGTGTCTGGGTCGTGGCCCTGGCAAGTTTCGCTTCAGGTAGTAATGCAACCTCCCACTAAAATCTTAACCTATTGTGTAATTTACATGAGAGAAATACAGTATTACATCTTCTCACCCCCTAGGATGGTAGGGGATTCCACTTCTGTGGAGGATCCCTGATCAGCCAGTACTGGGTTGTCACCGCCGCTCACTGCCGCGTGTCGTAAGTCATTTTGATGTGTCCCAGACAAAATGAGAAATGTGAGAAAATCCCAACATTTCCATCTCTGTAATCACTCCTCCGCGTATTTATTCTCTCCAGTCCTAGAAACCACCGTGTTATCCTGGGAGAGCACGATCGTCAGTACAACAGTGAACAAATTCAGGTCAAGTCAATTTCTAGGGTAAGCTACATGATAACACATACAGGCTTTCTTTATAAAAAAAAATACCCCCTGAGGTCATTTCCTGGGTATGAGGGCATTATATTTGTTTATGATATATGCTCACCTCTTCATCCAGGCCATCACTCACCCCTACTACAATGCCCAAAACTTCAACAACGACATCACGCTTCTGAAGCTGTCATCCCCAGCGCAGATGACATCCCGTGTGTCTCCTGTGTGCCTGGCCTCCTCCAGCACCAGCATCCCCTCCGGAACCAAATGTGTCACCACTGGATGGGGCAAGACTGGCCAAACCTGTGAGTGAGCGACTGTAAATTTATACACAGACACAAACTCACACAGGTATTACATTTCCATTTAGGAAACCATTAAGGTATCTATAGTAAATATCCACCATAACTCCCTAAGAAAATGTTTTTCATGCAGCTAGCCTCATCTCCATTATTTCTCCATTCTCAGCAAGCCCCCGCTACCTCCAGCAGACTACCCTGCCTCTGCTCAGCCCTGCTCAGTGCAAGCAGTACTGGGGTTATAACAGAATCACTGATGCCATGATCTGTGCTGGCGCATCTGGTGTGTCCTCCTGTCAGGTAACAACCATTTTAAAGGCTGAGATTTGTATGAATAGTAAGAAATTCATCTAACAATCATCAACAATCATTCATGATGAGTTAATAATTACATTGGATGCTCTTTGACAAATTTAAGTATAATATCTGTAACAATTAGTTAATGACTGAAGTATTCTTTACTGATAATAGTTAATGAAAATTAACAATTTGTAAATCAATTGTTAAATTAAAATATATACTCTGAATATCCAAATTGATAATGATAGTTCTAAATTTGCAGACCATATAAAGCACACAGCAGTAGGTTTTATTGTCTGAGCCATTTATAGAACTACTACCACATATGATCACTTCATTTTTAACTGATCAGCTGTAAATGACTTGATTTAAGGACTTACTAAAAAAGGAACGCATATCAATTTTCTTGTTCATGTCATGTTTTAGTTCAGCAAGGACCCAGACCCAAACAAAGTCCATTAAAGACAAAACCCACAACAAAATAACTGACGGGGATCAGAGGCAAACACGAGGCAAAGCAGGGCAAAAACAGCAGGCAAAAACAGCAGGACAAGGCAGGGTAAACAGGATATAACGGAGCACAACGGACACAGAGGACAGAACCAAACAAACTTAAATACACAGAGTAATGAGACAATGACACACAGGTGGCACAGGGAGGAGGAGAGAATCAGAGTCAGGTGGAAACACTCAGACAGTCACAAAGGAGGGAAAATGAAGAGAAGGGAAAACCTTAAAGGGGAAAACATGAAGAGGATAAACTAATCATAAGACCGCGCAAACAAACACAGGGAAAGGGAGCAAACTGGAACTAAAAACACAGAAGACTAAAACACAGACAGAGGAACTAAAAGGGTAAAACTGATTTTTTTAAAACACAGGAAATGCAAAGCACAAGCACATAACATGGAAAACAGACTTTCAAAATAAAACAGGAAACAGTAACCTAAAATACTGAACCATGACACATGAATTCATTTGAAACTAATGGCAGGCACAAAAGCTTTTACAATTACTGCAATCCTTAATGTACCACCATCAAGAGCGTTTATTCTATTGCCCTATGAATGCTCTTAAAAGTCAATTATAAAAATATGCTTGTTCCATTTCAGGGTGACTCTGGTGGCCCTCTGGTCTGTGAGAACAGTGGAGTGTGGTCCCTTCTAGGTATTGTGTCCTGGGGCACCTCTAACTGCAACGTGCGCACTCCTGCCGTATATGCCCGTGTGTCCTACCTGCGTCGCTGGATTGACCAGACTGTTGCTTCCAGCTAATCTGCAGATACACACAAAATTTGCTATGTTTTCCCACACTTAATCACAATGCTCCTTACTGTGATCAATGAGTGATTCTGTACATCAGTATAAGATACTATTTCTACAGACTTTGAATGGAAGCACCCCTCAATGTACTGTGTATTTAGCATTTGTGGCAAATCATATATAAAATATAACACCTCAGAATGCTTGTATTGGTTTTCATATTTCAGATTCATGTAAGCCTGATATGACGTGTGTGACACATTGTAGTGTGTGTGTGTGTGTGTGTGTGTGTGTGTGTGTGTGTGTGTGTGTGTGTGTGTGTGTGTGTGTGTGTGTGTGTGTGTTTGTGTGCTGGAAGGCTCTGTGTAATCATGTGGATGGGGTGAACTGTGCAGCATTTTAAGATAAAGACCAAAATGAAAATGAAAATAAGTTTGAGATGTTTTGAGTTAATTGCCATTTAATAGAATAGAAGACAAATATAGGAAGCCACAGGGTGTTTGAAAAAAAATGCATTTCACCATAATGAAACATGAAACAAACAAAGACCTGCAAAAAATACATCTCCACTGAAGCATATCTCAACCTTTGTTGTGATATCAGGGTGATGTTTCAGCTGCAGTAATTTTAATATTATGCAGTCCCCTTGGATTGCATTCTATTCTAAGGTGTTCTTGTTTTTTTCTCCACTCCATGCACATGGATTAATGCCTTTTGCACAACCATGCAGCAGCAGAAGTACTGTCTCTTTGGCAGCTGCATGAAAGAGGAGGAGTAATCAGAGACAGAGGGTGACAAAAGAAAGAAACAAACACAGATCAAATTAGACTCTTGTCACACCAGATTAACGAGCACTGGTAAGATTCTTCAAACATATCACTGTATTGCTTTGAATGGTATTAACAGAAAGGAGACTAACCAATCTTTCTTGCAAAACCTAAAATATGTGTAATTTTTTACCATAACAGAGATTGAGTGAAATGGGCGGAAAAGTCAAGTTGCAATTTAGTACAAGTATTCTGTGACTACTAACTCATCATTAGTACTACAGTGGGAGCCAATGATGCATAGACCATGTGTTCTAAGTGTTCTAAAATATATGATAAAAACTACAAACTCATAATAGTGTTCATTAACATCTCGACTGAATTATGAAAATAATCCAGGTTTGTTCTCTTAGTGCATAAAATATATTATGTGTTAAAGTTTTGAATATCTAATCACATATCTCTTTTTCATTAGACAACAATCCCACTGCAGGTCAACCAGCGAGGATGGTTGAGGCTTTCAGAATCGTGGATTTAGCCTCCCTGGTCATCTACATTGTGATATTTATTGCTGGGATTCTGGGCAATGGTGTGGTCATCTATGTGACAGGCTTCAGAATGAAGCGAACTGTGAACTCCGTTTGGTTTCTCAACCTGGCCCTGGCTGACTTCCTCTTTCTGGCCTTCCTGATTTTCACAATCATTTCTCTCGCACACCATTACCAATGGCAATTTGGACATTTCATGTGCAAGCTCAACACTTTTGTGGGTGTTGTCAACATGTTTGCCAGTATCTTTCTTCTGACAGCCATAAGTCTGGATCGTTGCCTGTCAATCTGGGTGGTGGTTTGGGCACAAAACAATCGAACCGTCCGCAAAGCTCAGCTCATAAGTGTTGCCATCTGGATGACTGCTGTGTTCTGCAGCACCCCTTATGCTGTTTTTCGTGACCTTCGTATGAACGGGGATATGATTTACTGTAGTTATTCTGCATCCATGACACATGAACAAAAATTGATTCTCTTCACTTTTCGCTTTGTAATGGGCTTCCTCATCCCATTCCTGGTGATATCTGTCTCTTACATTGCCATAGGTGTTCGTGCAGTTCGCCTGCAGAGGATCAAGAAGAAAAAAACTCGCAGAATAATTTTCTCTATTATTCTTGCTTTCTTCATCTGTTGGCTGCCCTTTCATGTTTTGCAGTTTATAGAATTAAAAGCTAGTAGCGACCCAGATCTCTGGTATGTTGTTAGGATTGGAGGCTCTCTGTCTGTCTGTCTGGCCTTTGCAAACAGCTGCCTGAACCCCATACTCTATGTTTTCATGTGTGACGAATTCCAGAAGAAGCTCAAGCATTCCATATGTTTTGTCCTAGAGAGTGCCCTGGCAGAGGACCACCTGTCACATATGTCCTCTCGCACCACGTCATCACACTTTTCCCGCAAGTCTGACCCTTTTGTACTTGTGCAGAGGAAAGACACAGCCACTTCCTTAACTGAGAGCAAAGTGGTCATCACAGAGAGAGATGCCGAGCACTGATTAAGACCTCTGCGTCTGACAGGAGATGTAAATATAATGAATACATATTTTTTTACAAACCAACCTTGTAATCAAGTGAGAACGTACAATACAAACTGAAAAAGACATGTTCAATTGGAAAATACATCTATAGACAGAAATGAGTAGAATATTCACTATGTGAGATTTTAATGTCTTTTTTTAAGTGCCTATTCACCAAACAGGTGTTATTAGTTATGGCTGATAAGACATCCCTCCTGATACCTGTGATCCTCACAACATCCACCTTTTTTGTACCAGCACATATCGTTTGATGACATCTCATATATCCCAATAAGTCTAATCAACCATTGAAAATACCTGTGTATGTGTGTGGTGCATTTTTCAGATGTAAATATTAAGTTCTTTGTGTAACAATGAATGTAAAACATTTTAAGTGAGTTTATTTGTACCATCTGACTGTAAACATCAAGACGTCTGATAAAAAATTGCCAACAGTTCATTTTATAGAGACCAGCTTTGTTTGTTTGTAAGCTTTTGACGCTCCAGCTTATTTACCCATGATTATTGACAGGATAATTGTGTATAACGTCCATGATAATGTCACACATGACTGAACTTATTAATCGAGCTTTAAGCATTTCAATACAGTGAATAAAAAGATGTTGATAAACTGCTCTATTCCTTCTATGTGACAAATACGACTACACACAATCTCATCAGACAGTGTTTTATCTTGCTTACTTGTTTTATCTGTTAGTCAATAAACTCTCGGATCACTTGAAAAGCCCTCAACAGGTCAAGGTTCTAGCTTTGGGAAATTAAAATTTAGCTTGTCCAATCCCTGAAGGCTGTACAATAGAGAGGTAACTGGCTTATCCAGGTAACCTCAGGAGTAACTTTGTGATGTGGGGGTAACTTCCCTAACCCATACATTGGTAACCCTATAGTGCATCTATAAACTACTCCGAGGAGGTTATGTTTAACCCAATATTAGCCCATCTACATTCAAGGGATGTGGTTCCTTTTTATTCTTTTAATTTTACTTTTAATCACAGAAAGTTTTTCCATTGGAATATTATCCCTCTCCTGCACCACTTTTTTTTTTCCTGCCAAAAAGCCTCCCTGCTCGTAATTCATTTGATGAAGACCAGTTCTTTGTTCATAAGCTTTTGATGCTCCAGTTTATTTAACAAGTCATTTAAAGCCTAAATTGTCCATAGAAGCATCCATGATACTGTCGCTCAGGACTGAACTTTAATAATTGGAGTTTAAACATTTCAATATAGTGAAGTGATGAGCTGTTTTCTCTCTAGGCTACGACAAAATGTTAACTTCAGCCCTTTTTGTATGCTGTCCTAGTCTAATAAGCATTTCCTTCTGCAGGTACCTAATCATTAATATCTTGTCACACAGATTTGTATGATTTCTTCATTTGTGTCTTTCACAAGTTAAAGCAACAGTATATTCCGTCAGTAGACCAATGCCTATGTACAGAAGTAATCAAGCCACTGATTGAAACATCTTCTATATATCTATTAAATTTGAAACCTTCTGTCTCCCAATTCTTATTGTTGCGATACTCCATACAAAGCTTTGTGCACCACTGCCGACAAGAAAACCAATGATGGAACTGTGATTTTAAAATACTCAGGAGTAAAGCCACATAAATTCAGATTTGGCTGTTGACACAGCCAATCACATTATCAGATACCTATCTGATGTAAAACCACATATAACAGTGGCATGGCAGACGGCATGCAAATTGTGCTGTTAACAGCTACATAAACAATTCAGCTATAAGAGAAGAAAAATATTCAATCAGATTTGGGGTCACTTTTGCTTAGTGTGTAAGGATGTGTTCATGAGCACCTCTGGCTTGACAGTTGATAAAGAACTGAAAAGCTACCAGTTGCATGTCAAAAGACTAAATCATAGTGAACATCAAATGTGTCTGAAAATTAGTATTAGAGATGAGAAAGTGGATTTATTAAGTCGTCAACACAGAATTTTTCTGGAAAGAAAAAAAAAAGTTGTAACAAACATACTTTGAAAATATTTTTTCCTGCAATGCATAAGATGTATGATCTATTTAAGGCTCCGGGTTCTGTTCATGCTCTCCTAAAGTCTGATCGTGTAGATGGCAGGTGCATTCAAACATTGACTGCTACGCCATAGCTGCTCTCCAGTTGCATAGAATCCATTCTGAGGTGGAGAGCTATAAGCCAGTCAGTGATCGTAGAGCTCCTTCATCTCCTTAAGGATCTTGATACTCTCACTGTATCTTAACTGGTTCTTGTTAGAGCACTCCTTCCATCTGGAAAAAAAAGACCAATATGTGTCAGCTCAGCTCATTCCAAACTTTTGGATGTTTTGTTTCCTTTTTCGGTAATCAAACTCTCAAACAGACTCGCCGTCATTACCCGACTTCATAGCAGCAACAATTCAAGCAAACTGTATTAAACACTTGCTAAATTCCAAAGTCACATGCTGAACTATTTTTCCCAGTGTCTAACTTTGAGAATTCTCACTCCACTCCAATGTGCTCATGTTGTTATCCACTAACATGCTAAAATGTTTTGGGGCAAAAGCATGGTGTTGTTGGTGTGGGTTGTTCAAAAAGCCTAATTTTGATAAAGCCATGCCAAGCTGTTTGTCAACAAACAAATGTGGAACACAGACCTACAATATGGCTTTGTTTCATTTTTGTCACACAAATATTTTCAATTTAAGTATCTCTTCTTTAGTTTCAGATTTTGAACAAATTTGATGAGCATAACAACAGACCAAATACAGTATAGTACATTGACAGATCTACTGTTAAAGAATAAACATGAGTATTATTAAAGCATTTTTAAATATTCAGTGAGCCTAGCTTGGAGGGATGGAATGCTAACTGACATGGCGTTTGTTCATGGCTATGTGGCAGGTACCAAAATGAAGGAGGAGCTTGAAAATTTGGATTCTCTTCATGAGAGCTTTTTAGAAAATCATTTTGTTTTCATGCCAGAGGCTTTGGTCAACTGTTACAAATTTTAACAGAACAATGCAGGGTATTCAGCAGACTTTAAGAACTTGTTATATGTTGACCCTTAATAAGTGACACACAACAACAACCACGGGTGAAACTCTTAACTCGTGGTGAATTCTGTCCAGTGCACAGTCAAATCAATAAGCAAATAATTTTTTACAACGAAAAAAAAGAAAATGCTCTACATGAAGAACATACTTTTGCCTTATCTTTTTCCAACGTTCCATGTGGTCACATATGAGAGAACCAGATACAGGAACTGAATCAGTTAACTGTGACAGGGAAAAATGTTGAGATTTAGTTAGTTCATTAGTTAACTTTATTAATCATATGATGTAAAGATAGATGTGTACCACTTGGTATGCCTATGTAAGTAAAACACCATCAATAATTCTCATTTGTGGATTATACATTACCTTAGTCACAGTGGGTTTTTCAGTTTGTGGGATCCTGAGGTTGATGGGTTCACCAGATGTGTTGATTGGACAGGAGCTTGGAGGAGGGAGTCTGTACACATTCTGACCTTTACCATTGATCATATCTGCAACCTGGCAAAAGAAAATTTGGAAAAAGGAATGCAGTGGACTGGTCATTTAAACAAAATTATTTCTGGCATTATGATGCCCAAAGATTTGCCACATGTTTTCCCCTTACTCTCTCTCCCACATTTCCTGTCACCTCTTGAGCTGTACTAAAAATGCCCAAAAAAATATTTTGAAAAACAAACAAACTATTTCTACTTTTTGGTGAAATTTGCTCATTTGGAATAAAATTTAAGTTATCCAACCTTGGAGGACCTCACCTCTTCCTCTACCATACTGTGTGAGGGGCTTGGGAAAGCAACGGTCTCACGAACAGAAGGATTGTTTCGCATCCAGGCACGACAGATAGGATACAGTGGGGTGCTGGTGTTGAACTGAGCCAGATCGACACTGCGATCAAACAACTTAATAATATAAGAATCTAAAAAAATGGAGAAAGACAGAAAATGTCAAGATAAAGAAATGGTAGGAAATTGTGCAATTTAGTACAAGGCAGTGTGATCACAGATTAACTGAGGGACAAAAACAACAAATACTACAATGTAAGTTCTTTTGTGTTTTCACTAAGTTTACTTTGTTTATGTTGATTGCTGTCTGATATGCCCTCATCCATCTCTTTTCGCTTCTTTCTCCGATGCTGTGGAAATCGCGCTGATGGCCTGGAAAAATCAAAACAAGGATGGGGACTTAACAGCATGCAGACAAAATTCACAAAAATGACTGTTTTTATATCAATGATGGTGTGCAGAAATGCAAGTTGTCAATGTGAAATTCTAAAATCATTGACATGGCACAGTTTTAAGCCGCAAGAGTAGACAAAAAAAATGCCATGCATATGTTTTCCAATCACTTTCAGCTGTGTGGAAAAATAGACACTTGCCTTTTTCCAGCAGATGATGGAGACAGGTCCCTACAAACAGCAAATGGAAAGTGAAATCTGAGCACAAGCATTTATTCTTTATGTTTAATGTTGACATAATTTAAGAGATATTGAATAACTTAACAGCACCAGCTACAACATATAAATACAGTATGTTTGAGCTACAAATCATTGATCCTTACTTGTTTAAAGAGTCTGCAGATGTTTTACCCGCTTCAGCCTCATTTTGCTCCCTGATCAAATATTAAATAAAAAATATATTGAATAAATTAAAATATTAGTTTAACTGGAAAACGATGACAATTTCAGTACTTTCATAATCATTTTACTAACCTTTCATTTTCACTCCTCTCTACCAGTCCCTGTAGGACAGCATCCAATCTGTTGCGTGCACCAGTCGTCTCTAACTCTGACAAAGTAATTAATAAACAAACAAACATTACTTACTACAGCTACAAGCACAATAGTGAGTTAATAAAGCCTGATATCAGACTGAACTGCGAACTCGATACACTCCATTTCCATCACATTCAGTCAACTCGGTAGAGTAGGCAGATTTATTATTCATATCGAGTGTAGGTGAAATTATCATACTTCATAAATTCATTAAGCAGTGACTACAGTGCCAAATACTGTGGGCTAGGTGAGGGTGATGGAAAAATAAGTATCACGGTATGTGTTCGTGAAATCCTCTGGGGCGCAGCTTCTCACCTGGCCTTTCAGTCTTGATCTTGACGTGGTGCATTATCCACACTTTTAATGTATTGTTTATGCCTAATTGGTTAAAACAACGAGATGCACGGAGACGCTTTCCTTGTCGGTAGCCGAAAGGCAGTGTCTTCAAGTTGGTAATAACTTGGAGTTTACGTTACCTAACAACACTAACGTAGGTCGGCTACAGGACGCTTGGTTGCTGACGTTAATGTGAGCTAGCTAGCTGCGGTGAAGTTAAGACGGTTTACAATGGGCTAGCCATGGTTTATGTTAGCATTAAATCTATTTCGTAAGTATAGCGGTATCTGAGTTTACCTATTATAAAAAAATCGCTACCTAACAGTTACCCCTTGTTGTTTCCGTAAATGAAATGGAAATTTTAAAAAACAGACTGGTCACTTTATATTGTTATATCGTACCGACGCGTTTACTAGCATGAATTACTGTTGCTAACTTAGCTTGTTTTGACAAACGGATAGCACGTACAGACTTTCCTCTTCCGCGCGCTGCTGGTTTCCTATTAATTGATTGGCGCTTGTGTGGTGACGACATTCTACGTGATTGGGAAAATTGTATGTCCATCACATTATATTCGGCATCTATTGGCTGTATGTCTGGTTGTAGATGACTTGAAGGAACGTCTTAAACGAACTCTTCTGGTTTCGGCGATAATTCACAAGAGAAAAACCACAATGTTTTCTGTTAAATAGGTTGAATTATTGAACATCGGAATAGATCATCGGAATGCCTACTGTTGCAGCTTAATTTGCTGTTTTACGGATTAGTCATACAACACTAGAGATTCCATGGTAACTTTGGTTTGTGGAGATTACGAGTGAACTCTCAAGGCCGGTGGAGAATGTGGTCTTCGTCTTTTTAAGTTATATTACAGAAAGATGTAAGTAACCCAGTCAGTCTGGCATGCCAATCCACCTATAATTAATTTTTTAAAGGGCTTATTTGGGACTAGATATACAGCAGATCTGAAGCTACCTCTACAGTGCATCCTGTTGTGTGTGCTGAATCACCTGTGACATCTTAGCTGTAATGAAATCCAGGTAAGTTAATACTGTATTTGGATATGCTACTTTTCTACTACCCTCAACAATTGTTTGAGTTTTTCATAAGCATTGTTTTTTTTTAAAGCGGATCTCTGTTCACAAGGCAGAATCCCTTCCAGACAGTGTCCAGAGTGGGGAAAGAACACTATCACCCATCCCGCAAAAAGTCCCTGTCAAAGAAAGAGAAGAAAACGGTATGCTTCAGAGTAAACTTTACTAACACTACAAGACACACCGAATTGTAATTTTTCTTTCCCAAGTCATCTCAAACATGCGTATTACTTCTTTGTTCTTTTGCAGTCTTTGAGTCCTGTTCGTTTAAACCAACGATCCAGTCCACAATTACTTACCGTGAGCCCGGAGAGCCATCAGCTGGTGGAGAAACAGGACAGCCAATTTGCCTCCACAGATGGACAGCCAGTTTTTGCAGAGTCCTGGCCTTCCACGGACAGTGGATCCTCTCCTGCCAGCACTACAACTTCATCTGACATGGGCACGCTCAAACAGTCTGCAAGAGCCAGAAAATCCACAGCTTCATCAGAGTTTGAAGTTCAGGAGGCTCCAGTGCTGTCAAAGTATGCTCAAACCATACCCTCAAATGTAGCTGGACCTATGCACTAAGTTATCCTCTTCAACAGAACTGTACCCTTTATTTTATTATTAAAAGTTGCAATGTGTAAGGCATGACTTAACATGACAATATCAATGGTAAATGTGATGCTAGGATTATAAATTAGAGAAACTGGTCAGTAGGTCTTTTATTACTGTCTGATTTTCACCTTTGCCCTCCCAGGTACATCGATCGTTTTCGCCATGCTCCACCACAAAGTAGAGAGGCGCGCCAAAAAATGGATTTTGCCACTGGAGAAACACAGCTACCTTTTTGGTGGATGTCACCCTCGTCTCCCAGTTCCCCACCGACTAAAACAAAAGACAGAGGTACGTTCTCACTTATTTCAAACATGTAGTTGTTGTTTTTTTAAGTAGGGGTTAGTAACAGTTACCAGCTCCTAAACTGCAATGTGGAAAGCAACCTTTTTTGGTAACAACCTTCAGTGGAATCCCTTCCTCTGAACAGATGTTATCCAGTCTTTAAAAGATGACCATGGACCTGCTGTATTCAGTCCAGCTGGAGAGCATCAACGTGACAGATCTCTTTCCCCAAGTAGAGGATCGCCTAGTGTGAGTGTGTTAATGAGTTTACTGGGAATGATCCACAACATTGCCTTTTTTTCCCACTTCACTAGTAAATACAAATAATATATGTAGGAAAAATCATATTCAAAAACACCAGATACTATTTCATCTTGACTTTTATTCTTTAAACATGATACTACAATGAATTATTCTGCACCCTGTCCTGGTTTTAACCAGGATTGCTTGAATGCTGGGGAAGCAGTCAGCAGCACGGACACCTTATTCTGATTAAGTGTGCCCATAAATATTTGCATTTCATCTCCACACCACATGTCCATTTGGAAACCTCTGTGTTTAGAAATGCCTGGGAAGCCATCGTTTTACAGCCATGTTTGATACATTTATGGCTTGTTCAGCCTGCTCGTGTCAAATGTATCACCCTCAGAAAGTTCTAAAGGAACCTCAGTTTATTTATTAACAAAGTAAGGCTCCAAATGCTGCAAATATAGTTGTCTATTCATCAATTAAGCAGTATTGTGACTAAGATATCAAGAGCAAAATTGTGGCTTATGAGGTGTTTTGCATGTTCTGTGTTTTTCCTCAGATTCTGTCAGACATCTCCCAGGTTGAATTTGATGACACAGAGATCCTACAGCTTCAAGAAAGGGCCAACAGGCTTCTGCTGAGAGAGTATAATGACCAGCTAGTAGCATTCCCGATGAATTGATTAATTCCTTCACTTGTGAGTAACTTTTAAAAAAAATCTCTTACAGTGAATGCACTCTGAGTGATGGATCTATACATGTCAGCTCAGAGGGCCTGGGATGCTCAGATTTCTCATCTCCAGTCAGTGTAGATGAGGCACTGCGAAGACCTTTTAACCCCAGTATGTTAAAATCTACTACTGGTAAGGCAAGATTGTGGCATAATACTTGTGTATCAGGCAGAATTCCTAAATTCCTCCCTTATGTATCTTGTCGATGATGATTCCTCTTTTTCATACTTTAAACTCTGTTGCTATGTTGTGTGTGATTATTAACATTATAGTGAAGGCCAGCTCAGACTCAGTTCAAGCTGTGTCCTCCCAAAAACGCTTTATCATTCCTTCTATGGTGACGCCCACCCGTCCGGAAGAGGACATCTTGTTCCAGTGGCGTTTAAGGAGAAAGATTGAGCAGGCCAGGGAGTGGCCCCAGCCCCTACAACACTCCAGTTTTCATAGTCCCACATTTAGCTGGCAGGCCCCCATCTTAAGCCATCCCACAGCTAGTGGACAGATTTACAAGGTTGGAGTTTATGATATTTACTCTATATATTTTTTGTTTTTAATGTCCATTCTAAATGTACAGAATAATGTTAATATCCTATTTCTTTCATCATTTGTGGCAACAGCAGAGTACTCAACCTCGTGAATTCTCACAAAAAGCTACACATCCACACATCGCTCTGCCCCACCCAGAAACCAAAGAAGCCCATCTGTCATGTCCCCCAGCTTCAGGTGTACCTCCCTTCCCTGACTTTGGTGTCTCTGGCTCTTCAGTTTCCCAACCACAAGCTATTGGTCATGTTCCTGCCCACATGCATTTACTCTGTGATGTCTTGCCCTGCCCCATTCAGTCATCTCATGCTAGTAGGCAACAAAACATTTCACAAAGTATCGATGAGTCTCATGTCAAAGTGGCCCATAAAAAGACCCACGTCCCTGGACACTTAATGAATACCTCTACTGATGAGCCTCTTCGTGAACATATGCCATCCCCATCACCTGCCTCATCTGGAGCTTTAGGAAGAGTGGGTCCTAGTAACTACGAAAGATCTGAGAGGAACAGGAACGAGAAAGCCAAGACAAAAGAGTCGGTGCAGAAGACGGCGATGTCCTCCAGAAAGCAGAAAAGATCAAGGTCAAGTATTGAAACATGCACAGTGCACGCAGTGTACAAAAATAATGTCTAAATGCTTAATATGCTTTTTTTTCAGACATACTGTAGGGAATAGGGAACAAGTTGATGTCCCTGGTTCCATTCAAAAAGTTCCCCAAAAGGTCAGACCACAGGCAGAGCAGCAACGACAGAAGGGGAGCCAGGAGAAATCCAGTGGATGTATGGACGAGTATGCACCACCACTTTCTCCAATCCACAGTGCCTTAGGACAGGTCAGCAGCTGCTCCACCATTTACTTTAACACTCTCTATGGAGTTTGATTGATATAAGTGCATTATGAAGCCAAGGATGCTGTTTGCATTTTTTGTCTTCATATTTTTCCGACTATCATGACTTGGGTAATTTACCAGCAGTACATGTCAGAACTTAAAGGTATGCTGCTCAAAATACAATGTGCAGATGTTGTTTTTTTATGTCATATTGTCATCTGTTGAACTTGATTTGTCATTGTGTTTATTAAAAGCTGCATTTACCAGCAGTATGCTGTCTTTGGGTCTTGACAGGTAGTTTCTGAGGTTTTGTTCGTTACGGCAGATTCATCTCCTGCACAAAGGGCCTCTGTCTCGTCAGCCTCTCCTCGCATGACCTCTGCACCTCTACCATCCTCAGTTCCACCATGTGATGCACAGAACTCTATGGAGGTCATTTCACAGCTGCTGCAAAAGGCTGATGGTGAGCCTATGGTGGCAAAGTGCATCAACCTTTACCCTCCTGTTAATTGTGGAGAATAGATTCTGACCTCTGACTAACTTTCACTCCTTACATTCCAAAGTCTGTAGGCCCCTTGAACTTTCTTTTTTTGCACATGCTGTTAGCATGTGAAGCTGCTAGCATTTGTTATCCATGTTGAAATTGTATATATTCATAACTTGGATTTAAATAATAAGTAACTTCCAGTCTTGGTCTTCATGAACGTGTTTATAATATTGCATTATCAAGTCTCTGCTTGGTTGCTCATTTCAACAGTCGAGTTTTTTCCTTTTCAGATTCAGATGAAAAAGAATTTGAAGATGACCCTTTGTTACAAGTCCTTCGCAAGCAGAAATCTTGGGTAAAGGAGCAGATCAGGTAAAATAATAACTTGTGTATGAAGTTGCTCAAATAGCCTTATTAACTGTCATCATTTATGTAGAATGATACTATTCATACTATTGTTATGTTAATCTTAAAATCTTACTCAATGTTATTCTTATACTATAAACATAACACCCAAAATTCCAGAGAAATAATCTACTATAATTTTCCTTTTAGTGAAGTGGATTCTCTGTTGAATGAATGCCTGGACAAGCAACAAGTTTCTTATGCACTGACAAGAGACACATGATGTTGTCGCTTTTTTATTTTACAAAGAAATAAAGTTTTTTGAAGAAATATTTCCACACTAAAGAGTTTGGAGATGTCTGTGTGCATGATTATTCACAATACAGTGCATTTTACAAAAGTTGCACAAAGAAGTAGCAGTTTCAACTGTGAGCACAGAATATTTACAAAGAATGTGTTCTTAAATGTTGTTTTTATATTTAATGTTATAGTGATAGCAGAGCAGTATATACAAATCTCACGGAGCAGGGAATATTAGAACAGTGCCAGCAACATTACAAATAAGTGTTTTGGCACATGGTGAGTCACTGACTGGAGGTGCCAGCAGTTATTTCTGTTTATGCCTGTGTGTTTGTTATTAATGTGATCCGTTCAGGATTCTTGAGGTCTCATTTTGCAGTATCGGTGCAGATATGATAAGGATGCCATCTGGAGAGACTGCTGACTCCAAAGCCATGGTGTGCACTCCCTTTGGGATTCGATAGCGGCGGTTAAACTGCCGTGTGGTTAACCCTGGACCATCCTTCTAACAAGACATAGAGACAATTTAGAGGAAATCACAACTATTACAAATAAACCAAAAAAATACAACAGTGTTCCTCCTGGAATACCAACCTTTTTTTCTTCATGCTTTCCTTGCACTTCAACAAAGTCTCCTATCACTTTGACCATTAAGTCCTCTGGGTTGAAGTCCTTCACATCGACTTTAACTGTAAAACCGCTGTCATCACAGTTCACCTACCAACATGAGCAGAAACACTGTGAATTATGATATGGAAATAAAATAGATTTAATTGCAGCAAATAACCGGGAAAAAATGCAATTATTTGCATTTAATAGATATCCTGAACAATATTTTAGAGACAAAATTAATCATTGACATTGTGAACAGCTTGACAAAATGTTCTTACTAGATATTTGCTGTCAGCTGCATCTCAGACAGTAAGCAGACCATGAGTAAATATTTAAATAAATTAGAGAAACTAATTTAACTTTAATGACAATGAGTGGATGAGTTTTTAGGTGATAGTGGATTCTCAGCATTATTTACAGGTTATTGTAAAAGACTTCAGTGGATGGCTTGTGTTTTTGTGCAGTTCTACAGAGTCAAATGCAATCAACTTTTGTCTTATTTACATTTTGTAATTATTACATAGCTATACTACAAATGACCTACCTCTGCAGAGCTGGTATTATCAGTCTCTGGAATTAGTAACTTCGGGGACCACTTATATTGTCCATAAGTCCCATTCAGCCGAGGAATCAGAGGTGGCAAAACCTTCTCCCATGGGATACCACCAGCTGGCAGAGTGGGTGGCAGGATGAA
The DNA here is from genome assembly GCA_037577475.1 of Chaunax sp. Z400. Lineage (NCBI taxonomy): Eukaryota > Metazoa > Chordata > Actinopteri > Lophiiformes > Chaunacidae > Chaunax > Chaunax sp. Z400. The sequence goes on from CM075190.1 coordinate 16,877,376, forward strand.
ATCCATTTCTAATAATAAGTAGTAAAAAAATCTTTTAAAGGAGTGTTGTCTCAGAAGTTCAGGCTGTAAGATGTGAGACTGTAACACTGATCACTACTTACCTCTTCTTATATTCCCTGACCAAACTAGTGTACAAACTGGTAAGGACAACCCCTATTTAGCTACTTGTGCTCCCCGCTGCTTTGAGGTCCTGCTGTGAGAGCTGATGATGACCTGGTGCGCCCGCCTGTCTGCCTTCTGGCTCCTCGTTCTCTGGGTTCCTGGCGTGACTCTGTTATGGTGCGTGTTTTATACTGGAGTTGCATAATGACTCTGGAATTCACAACGGGGCACCGTGCCTGTGTTCTGGACTAACGCGTACCCTCGGGTATTCAGGCAGCCATATAGGACTGGCTATTGTTTTGGGCTGTAATGCAGCTGTTGCGGGCTTATTGACAATTACCTTCTTAGCAATTACCAATATTGTAGCCAACAGTTTATTTCGAGCGATGATGGCACAGACAGGAACGGACCTGTTACGAACTATGTGCTTAAAGGTCGGCTGTCGTCCATGTCCTATCCAAAAATAAGTTCAAAAGACGATGTTGTTGACCCTCGTGAGCTGATGCCGGACAGACTTTGACAGCAGGGACGACTACAACACATGTCAGAGCACGTGTGCTGCAAATAAACCTTCCCATCACTCACAGTCAGATTATTTACCTAAAGTAGCAGTAATAATGGTTAGAATTGTTATCTATGCAACTTTTAAGACAGGTGAATATTTTGTGAATACACTGTCATAACCATAGAGGAGAAAAAAAGTACATTTACCCCTTACAACAAAGTGCCCTTAAGTGCCTTAAAATGGTATTTATAGTACTTAAGTTAATGTATATTGTATCCAACATTTCTCCCACACGTCCACATAAAATTCAACACTTGGACACAATGTCCATAAAAGGATTCTTTATGATTTACTCCCAATCGATGTATTTGACCTTATGACTCCCTGCCTTGTGAAAAGCACTGATCGTACCGATACTCCTGACTTGTTCTTGGCACACTCGCATGAATCCAGCAGTTTAAATGGTGAGTACATGTTCTCCCTGTTAGTAATGTAGAACCTGCCACTTGTGCTTTGACTAGAGCAACTAAAAATGGCCCTGATTATATTATGAGTCATATAGGATGATAGGGATATGTGGACACTTTGAGGGATTAAGTTATTGGGTTTCACAACAGGCGCCAGTGATTGTCCAGACTTCAGAACACGTCTATCACAATGCAAAACATTAGGAGTATATATGGAGAAAATAGCTCACTCATGAGTCACTATAGAAGTTCACACAGATTCATAAATTCTTGGGGCATAATGATATTCCTTCATATGTATTATTCTGAATCCCAATGGGAAATACAGAACATTGAGTAAAAACATTGTAACTTGGATGAATTATGTTTTTTCAATTTTATTTGTCATTCATACACAAGTAAAAATTGTTTGAGGTGCACAATTACACATGAACAAACATTTTTTAAGTCAATTGGGAAAAAAAATCTATATTTCAATACCCTGAACAAACTGAATGCACATCCGGGCTCATACTGTTAGACACTGTCATGACAGTTAATATTGTTAACTATACAAGACTAATTAGCTCAATCTAAAACCAAAGAACTTTCTGAAATGCCTTGGCAAGCATAAAAAAAACATTTATTCTCCATTCCTACAGTATTTGTCCTTTAAAGACATATTCTGTTAAATCAAGCCATTAAATTTAGCTCCAGAGTTAATCAAATGATCAAAGTGTTTCACTGTAGTTGAGGAAGGAAAATTCTTTGGTCAATAATAGTGGATCAACAGTTATTTTCAAAAGACCTGTGATTAAAAAAAAAAAAAAAAAAAAAAAAAACTTAAGGAATGCCCAGTGGAATTGTAAAAGAGAGATAATCTCCCACCTCCCCCCATTCTGCTCTGAAATGCTGGAAAATAGTAATCCAGGTGGTGAGTACTGCTACCCACAACAGCAACCCCAGTGCCGACCGCTTCACATCTAGATGAAAAACACACAAGATATAATTACTTGGCATTACAACAATGGTCAAACACAGACAGGTAAAATGTATTCCGACTTTGCCTTAAGTTTTCTCTGGAAAATTAGGCTAATAAAATTCCAAATATGCTGTTTGACAGTGTTTTGTAAGTACAACATATGTTATAAATCAAGTCTCAATAGTTACACAAATTCATTTTGGAAAAAATTTTGTTTTTCAAACAAAAAAGGCTAGTCGAATGATTTGAACGTGTTTGCTCATGCCAACAGGTCAGAAATGGGTGATACACATTTTGTCCTATACTTTAGGCTTAGGCCTAAGGATGGGCAATATGGAACAAATTTAAATTGTGACAATTCATCCAGAAATGCCTTTATATTGATCATCTGTCAACAGTTTATACTTAAATGTATAATTATAGCCATTCATGCAATGGTTTTTAGTGTTTTCCTAAAACAGAAAAGTGCAGTTTATTTCTTCCAAGGTATTTTATATCTCATGTACAGGAATACAAGATTTCTATTAAATCACTGCGGCCCTACTTAGGAAGCATTTCAGCAAATTTCATCAATTAAAATCATCATCGTGTCACCTCCAGAATTAAAGAGGACTGAGAAGATATCCTAACTGCATCCAAACAGTTTGACCTTTACAGAACTACTAATATTCAATTAAATGTTTGTGTAGAGAATATATAATATAAACCAAGATAAAAATAGTTTTCCTGAGTACATATTTTAATTAAAATGGAATTAATGCAGCAATGATTTGTAAAAAACTTCGGTATTAAAGTTGTAGTTCTGGCATCATAGTTAAAATGTAATATGTAATATTAAGACACCTGAACATTGAATTTACCACTTAAATTAGCAGCATACAAAGTAACATAATATGGAAGTGCCTAAAAATTACATTTACAGGACTTGAGTAAATGTACTTACGTCCAGCACTTCTCTCATGCACTCAAACGTGCGCGCATAACATACAATACACTAAGAAACAATGTAAACAAATTATTCTTTATAATGCCCCAATAATCCCAATAATACTCCCAACAATCGCAGTTATACTCCTCACTTGTTTTTGGCACACTAGTAAATACTTACAAGTTTTTATCTGAAGCTGTTCGGTGTAGGCAGGCTTAAAAAAGGCCTCTCGAAAAAACCAGACAACATTGACCAGCCACAGAAATGGGAGGAATGCAAATCCACCTAGAAAAACAAACAAACACATCATGAATTACTGGTTACTTGAAATCTATATTCTCTCTCTCCAATATGGGACTGCATCAGAGCCATTAATATTGATATACAACTTGTTGAGACAGGTGCTAAATCAAAGAAGAGGAGGTAAGATTCCAAAAAGTTTGTATCAATGAACTCTTAAAGAATCTCACCTAAGTAATATTTTCTGCATAGGCTGAGTTTCTCCTCGTTAGGTAGTCGTTCCAGGTTCATCGTGATTTTTTGTGGATCTTACAACAAACACAAAAACATTTAAAATACAGTGTCGAACCAGCAACCCAAAGACATGTAACTCTTGAGAAATAAGTGATGGTTACTGCAGCTGATTATGTCAGCGTGTGGGACACATTTGTCGACTGGCCTGGACATGACTTAAGCCAAGTAATCTTATTAAAGCAATAAGGCATAACATTGGTGCTTGTTGGCTTGGTTTGCATTGTCACATCATATGACTAAATACACCTCAGGCTAACATTAGCATTCCGATAGCTAAGCAACGTAATAACATTAGATTGGTCCGACTACGACAAAAGCAGCAACTTGCATCGGCCTCTGGATTCTAAACGAAGTAGCTTTCTAATATTGCTAAGGTATTAGAATACTGGACAATAATACAATAATTTACCAGGTATTTTCAAGGCAAACAGTCATGGGATGGGCACAAATATACCAAACAGAAAAAAACACTTCCTACTTCTTCTTCTTCTTCTGAAGTATATTCTTCTTCGTCTTTTTCCTTTGTTTGTAATGGCAGGCACATAATAACCTGTGCAATATACCGCCACCTCCTGGACCGAATTGTGTGACAACTATCTTGACTATAAATAAAGTCGTCCTTCATCTTGTCTGCCTATCTTCATCTTCACTCAACAATTATCAGCTTTCTTCGAGTCTAAGCCTTATGTCTCTTTTCACATTTATGTCCTATGTGTTAAAATCTAAATAAAAACCTCCACTAAATTACTTTTTCTTTTCTTTTTTCATGCAAAACTCTAAAGATGCTTTTAGAATATTTTTGTTGAACGCTCTGCTCCCACCCAGTTATTTCCTGCCTTTGTATACAAAACTAAACTAAACAAGCAAAAAAAAAAAGATTATTATTTATTCTAGCCATTTTGTTTGCTTATCAAATTTGAGATGTGGGTTGCATTTCAGAGGTCTGAAGTCCGCTTCTTTTTTTAAATCATGTATGTAATGCACTTAATCACTACAAGAGTTTGGTGAATGATTAGCCTATGTACTGTTTCTCTTAATAATTAATAACTTAATACTTAACTTAATACTTAACTTAATACTAACTTAATTAACTTAATAATTTGCCAATGCATTCCATTCAGTCCTATGCCAGATGTAATTAAACAAATGTAATTAAATACATTTGGCTAATTTAAATTATATAAGTATGCTGATTAATTTGGAGGCTGATGATTGCAGTGTTATTGAACAGAGTTGAAGGATTATGAATTTTTTTTTTCAGATGAAATATGGCACTTGCCTGGAGAATCTCGCAACAGTTAACTCACCAATTAATCAGAATAGAAGGCAGCTTTGGAATTTTAAGATGTATTACACTCCGAGTTATAAACAAAAATGATCCATGATTTAGGTTTAGCTGTCATCGTTATGATTCATATGGAAAAACTTACATATAGTCTAGCTAAGTACCGTAAACAATATGATTATACGTGAAATGTATTTGATTTCTAAAGAAAGCAAAGTACTTTTTGCTTCTTCCTCCTCTTCGTCACCAGCGGTTTTTGGTGATAGCAAAGATGCATATTGCAATCTGCTGTGATGCAATGTGTAGAACTAATGCATTATTTTTATTTACAATTTATATGTATTCACAATGTGACTAATACAGCATGTTAACCAATATTTGAAAGATTCATTATTCCGTGACATTTGATGAACAGTCGCAACCCAGTGGACAACTTCCACAAATATATAATATTTTATGAAGTATTTTAATATGTGTAATATACGTACAATTCTTTATAGCGATTTGACATACAATCACCACCAGAGGTCAACCCACTCTCCCCTCGCTAGTCTCACCGAAAAAACTCTCTTTCCCTTGCAACATTGCGCCTCCCCCTCCCATCTCGCGCCTTCCCTCTTGTCTCTGCTCGAGCTATTAGCCGTAGGTCTGTGTTGTTGTTGAAGCAATGATGGCGGCAGCGGGATGCGGATCAGCAACCGCGGCTGCCGTAGGAGGCCAAGGTGGAACCGCTACGGCCAGAGGTCGTTTCCCCGGTCGGCCTTGGTCGTCCCGCAGTCGTTTGCGCTCAGAGAAGCGATGGCAGCTAGGACGATCAGGGTTAGAAGCTGATGATGTGACTAACGGAGGGCCAAGGCCCGCAAACCTGGTTCTCTCGTTAAACGAAGACCAGTCTCACTTGCGCTTACTTGGAATAGAGGCGAGTCATAAGATCCTTGGCCAGGCTGGATACAGCTCTAGTGGGAGTGAAGAGGTGAGGTCCCAAATCGACCCAGGAGTTAGTATCTTTATTTCATTTTCTCATTTGTGTGATCGTTAAATGTGCAAGAATGAGTGTTGTCCACGGCAGTATGAATGGTTAGTGCCTTGGTGAAATGTCAACATCCCCCTGCTAGGCTAACGTTAACTTTAGCGTCAAGCTTGACAAGCTAACATTACATGCTAACCAATGTTAGCACAATGCAGCTTTCTGTGACATGTAATGAACAGTCGCAACACAGTACACCACTTCCACAAAGCAGTAGAGCAGTTTAACTTAATTAACACTGTTCCCCCTATTGTTCTCGTGTGGGTTAAATATTAGAGGGTGAAAAAATGACTATAACATATTTATAAAAGTTAGTGAGTGAGTGCGCTATTTTGTTAACATGGCTCGCGCAAATAACGATATTTCATGTATGGCCCGCTCGTTATCGAGTAAGTTAGCATCTAGCTAATGGTAGTGAACACAAAGAACTGGAGGACTAGCAACTCTATCTTGCACAGTGGCTAACTGCTAACTGTTCTCCTTCCATACGCTATCCAGATGCGGCCAGAGTTATCGGCAACTACTTTGAATAAGACAGCATTAAAATTCTACAGGCTCGTACATGTACGCCGAAGTTGGCTGTAATAATTACTCCCATAGTCTTGAATTTAAACTGCAGCTTTTCTGTAGACAGAATTCAGCCTGAACGCCTTCAGCTAACTGCTAGCTAATGTTAGTAAGCACGACATATTTAAATAGTGGTGCTGAAGTGTGCAAAGGCAAATAGCAACATTGCTACTTGCAACTAGTAGAACTTAAAGTTCTCTACTAGTACACATGGAGTCGTCATTGTAGACGTTTGTATTATTTGAGGTCACAGTTCCAAGTTTTACACTAACGTTACTTGAGGGTGGTAATTACAGACCCACCCACCGTAGTTTCTTTTTGCAGGTTGTGTATGTTCGTCCTAGCTGCTTAACAGCATGTGTTTATTATTGAAATATTGTATAGTTATGAGCTTTTATTACGTGGTAAATCATCTAGCTTCTATTTTGTTTAGCTGCCCCATGAAAAATTTAATAAGAATTTCCCCCTCAAAATAATTTTTTTTTCATTCTTACTAGTCCAGGTCTCATTCATATTTATGCATTACAACTCAGATGAGATGAATGAGAAGATTTGGGTTGAATGTGGAAAAATGAAAGCAGTTGTCCATTGTTTGTCATTGTTATGACTCCTTTAAATTGTTAACTAAATAATTTGTTTTTTATTACATGACATAGCAGTTTGTCCAATATGCTAAGATACCAGTACATTGTTATGTCAGATGTATTAATGAAATCTCCTTCATGCTGGCCACAAATCGATTCTTCATGAAGACTATTTGAAATTTTCAGTATTCCTCAATTCAATCTAGTCCATGCATTAAATGCTGTGAACTATAGACTTTAGTCATTGTTTACTCTTATAGTTTGACAGCCTCCATTAGAGGGGCGCTAAATTTGCTCAAGTGTTAATTACTTGTTTTCTATATTTTTTAGGGAGATGACTTCAGAGGATTTGAAGCTGAGAGAAAAGGCTCCAAAGGACCTGCATCGTTGCGACAAAACCCTTCCAAAGGTAAAGACAAATGTACTACAGTGCACATGTTTGGTGTCAATTTTGAAAAAAGTCACAAGCTAATGTTTCAGTAAAGTGTGCAACACAATATAAAAGAGGGTTGTTTTTAATTACAATTTTGTTTTCAGTGGAGGAGCCATGGATTTTGTAATATGTATTTATTTACTTTTTTTAATTTAAGGTGATGCTGTCAGCATAAAATCTAAACGACAAAGTGAGAAGCTACTGCTTAAAACACCATCAGTGGAGGCAGCTCTTCCCACTCCTGATCCTGTAAAAGATGTTAAATCTTTGGAGGAAATACACAACTTATCTCCTGAAACAAAACCTTCAAAGGATTGCAGGAAAGGTTTGAAAGGAAGAAACACTGTGGAGCGACAGTCCACTAAAAGTGGCGCATCATCAGCAGCACCAAGGATTACTATAAAGTTGGTGGCCAAAAAGAAAATGAAAAGCGTAAAGGAGCCTAATAAAAAATCTGCGAAGAAGTTGAAGATGAAAGAAATTCAGGATCAGCCTAAAGCCAAGGACATTCAAGGCGACCAAATTTCAAATGCTCATGTCAAATTAAAAACGGAACCAAATGAGGATAAACATGGAGCACATGATAAGGGAGGGGGGACTGTACCTGCAAGAAGGCGCGGGAGATCTGCTTCAAAGACAACACCTGTCCGTCAGACCAGCGCCAAAGAGGTGGTTAATGACAAAAAACCGAAAGAGAGAAAATCAGACGATCAAGTTGACACTGTAGAGGACTGTGGGACTGTGGAGCCAAAAACAAATGTAAAAAAATTAAAGCATAAGGAAACAGAGCAAGGTTCTGAAGTTAATCAACTAGTGACTCGCAGGAGCAACAGAGTCACTAACCCACTCTCAAAAAGAGTCTCAGGCAGTGCAACTAAACAGGAAAGTCTAAGTAAAAGTAATACCACTCTGGCAGGGTCAGAGGTTTCTAAAACAGTAGAGGCCAAGTTATCGGTGAGAAGTGACAGAAGACGGCAAAGCAAGAGGCTGAATAAAGATGTTACAGTGCCAGAAAACAATACTCCATTTCCCACAGATCATTTGACTGATCATTTGACTGTACAATCAGGTGATAGTTTGCCTTTGAAAAATGAGGAAACAATGGTCCCAAGTTTAAGGTTAAAAAAGATCAGAAACCCAAAATATCATGCACAGGCCAGTGGGAAGAACTCTACACGAAAGAAAAAAGCAAAAAAATATGTCTGGACTTTAACATTAGGGGAAGGAGGAAGTCAGACACAATGTGCAGAAAACACTGTCAAAGTAACAGAGAAGACTGTGAAGGAAGTGGATCAGTCCACTTCTTGTGACACCAGTGTCAACAAAAGCTTGAAGATGATTGCTAAAAAATCTAAAGTTGAGAACTCTGCCCCACAAAAGAGTAAAAGCGTGGATAATAATGAGAAAGGTTCCAAAAACAAGGCTGATATGTCATTTGAGGAAAGGTCTACTTTACAGGTGGAAATTGAAGTGGAAAACGTAAATGAAACGACTCCTCAAAAAATGACTATAATAGATAGTGGGAAAGTTGTCCCACCTCTTCAGATAAAGAAGGTCTCCTCTCCTGGGAAGCATAAAAGTTCAAAGCCCGCCTTTTTAATTCATCAAATTAGTCCCATGTCTGAAAACAAAGAGGATGTTCCGAAAGATCCTAGTGAAATTACTGAGGATAAATCATGTCTGGATGCTGAAGTCACGCCAATAAGGAGACTAAGAAGAAGGACATCAAGCTTGGATTCATCACAAACAAAGTCTGTTAGTCATAAGCCAGTTATCACTCAGAAACGGAGGTTACGAGCGAGGCCACAGGATAAGGATAAGGATACTCTACAGATGCCCATGGAAGATTCTTCTCAGCCTTCAGCTGAAGATTCCAGCACACATGGGCTTCCTGAAAACCCCTGTCCAGGTTTGGCTGAGAACCTTTCACAAGTAACCAGTGGAAACTCCACTGAGATTCCTCTTAAGGATTCCTCAAACATCGCTGAAGATCTGCAAGTACTGCGAGGTGAAATTTCTCCACAGAAGGTGGAGCAAGAGGTAGAACCACAGATCAAAGAGGCCAAACCATTGACTGTGCCTTCTAAACTTAGAAGATGTAGAAATAATAGATTAGGGAAAAAGAGGCCAATTCAAAGGAAGAAGCCTCTTGTTTCTCCTGAAACTGCTGTCAACACGGAATCTGTGGTCAGCGCAGAATCGGCAGTCAGCGCAGAATCGGCAGTCAGCGCAGAATCGGCAGTCAACGCAGAATCGGCAGTCAACGCAGAATCGGCAGTCAACGCAGAATCGGCAGTCAACGCAGAATCGGCAGTCAACGCAGAATTGGCTACTGTTGAAACTACTACCACAGAGTCTGTGCTAAAGGAAGATACTCGGCCTTTAGAAACTGAAGATTCTCAGTCAGAAACAAAAGATTGCACCCAGTCTGACACAAAACAGGACACTGTGTCAGTGGAAGAAGAGCAGATACAGTCACCAGTAAAAGAGGAAACAGATATTCATTTAATTTCTAGTCAACAATCTATTCTGTCAGAAAGTCAAGCAAGTGGTCCAAAAAGACCGTGCCTACAAAAGAAATTTCTCAAAAACGTAAAAAAGAGGCGTAAAAGTTTGATTGGGCAGCGTCAGAAACACCGGCACAGGGGCAGAGATGGGAAGTTTGCTCCACTTAAATCATCTGAAAATAGTCAGAAAATTGTGGAGAGGGAGAGTGACATTTCCACCCCATTGGCAACAGTGGCCCCAAGCTCCAAACTTATTGGAATACAGAAAAAGTACAAAAAGAGACAGTCAAGTCTTCAATTGCTGGGATCTAAAAAGTCAAAACCACAAGCTAAAATAATTTCTAAGCTGATAGAAATAGGGCTTGAGAAAGATATTTTGAAGCAGGAAGAGATAGACACATTAGTCGATGCGGGACAAGCTCATGCTGTAAACCAGCATCCTGCTAAATCAAAATTTGTGAAAAACATCAAGCATTTCATTATGCCCGTTGTAAGTGCCAGGTCCTCACGAGTGATTAAGACACCGCAAAGGTTTATGGATGATGCTGGAATGTCTGTATTGCCTCGAAGAAACTCTCCAAAGAAGGGTCTACAGCTGGGCTTGCAAATGCGCCCGGGAAAAAGGCGAGATGATGGGACAGGCAGAGCAATATCCCCCATACTGCCAATAGATGAGGAGGACATATTAAGTGAAGCGCAGTTGGATGTTGACCTGTTTTCCGCTCAGGACCTAGATGACAGCATTGATATAGCTGACAGCCTATTTTCTGAGAGAAAAAGTGGGAAAATCGAAAAGAAGTCGTCTCTTTTTAAAAATTCTACTTTCAAGTGGCATGTGCCAGAAGAGTCAAGCGAGGAAGTGTATACACTGGACAAAACTCCGGAGAGTAAATGTGAGGATCTGCCTTTATCAACAGTAGTTGATAAGCCCACAGAAATGTCTACTGACCTACTGGATGCTCAGAAAAAGAAAACTTCCCCTAAGTTTAAAAAGCACACTGCACATCTCAAGATATATCAAAGGCTCAAGAAGGCACACTCAAGTCTTCCCAAAAGCAAAAACATAACAGAGATGGATAGTATGAGTAAACCTCCTCAGCCTCCCGTTGATTTAGCAGAGGGACTCGATGATGAGGCCATGAGCATTAGCCTTAGGCAGCGGAACACAAAAACAGAGAAGGACAAATCCAAGCTTAAGATTGAAGACCTTGATTCTCCTGGAGTGGTTAGAAAAGTTTCCGTGTGCGTTAGGACTATGAACTCCAAGTCCCTTGCATTTCAGCATGATAAAGAGGTGGATTTAGCAGGGAAAGACACTGCCCAACATCCCTCAGGTAACCATAATTATTGAAAATCACCAAATGACTTAATGCTAAGCTAACATCATTTGCTTTACTACTTAAAATAAATGAGATTTGGATAAATTACTCTATATCCACAGGAGAGCTGCAGTCAGAGCAGAACTCAGGTGCAGCTGGAGGTGATAATCTTGGATCCGCAGAGAAGGGAGCTTCACAAAGAGGACGTCTCACTGGTGCAAATAAAAGAATGTTGAATGTCCTCAGGAAAGCCAAAGTCCAGCTGATTAAGATTGACCAGCAGAAACATCTTAAGTCATCTGGGGTAACATCACCTTCACCACAGTGACATGTTCTGTCATTTAAGATTCTAATAGTTTATTATTAGATAACTGTGTAATAGGACCTGTCATAAAAATACACGGTTCTGTGCAGGGTGATGTTTTAGTTGTCAGAGGTTTATACTGATGTCTTGCTCTTGCCTATTAATTCTGTAGCTGTTATCTGGCCCTACTGGCGCCAGGTCTCGAGATGTGACCAAGAGACAGAGGAGGAAGCAGAGGGCTCAGCTTGATGCTGATGGTCCCGTCAAGACAGAGCCACCTCAAGGTCAAGTAAGTGTAAAAATCAATAGGCCCATGATGAAAATTGATCCAACTGAAAACTTTGTTTCTGTCACTGGTTTTATCAATGTTGTTTGTTGTTTCTTTAACCTTCTGCAAGTCAAAACTTAGCAAAAGAAAACTCGGGCTATTCAGTGTGATGCACTGAAATATATGACCAATAATTCATCATAATTCCAGCCTCTTTCTTTTAGTGCTTGTATACTGATCAGTTTTTATACTTAATTTTTTTCCCAGCCACAGCTCATCTCCCCACTGTGCCAGGAGTTCCGTAGAGCAGGAGGTCCACGTATCAAGCATGTATGTCGTGCTGCATCCGTGGTGTTGGGGCAGCCTCGAGCCTTGGTGCCAGATGACATTCCTAGGCTTAGTGCCTTGCCTCTTCATGAAAGAACTGGCATTTCCCCCTCAGACGTCACTAAAGGTAGGTGTAAAGCAAGTGGAAGACTTATTAGTAATTATTACTCTCTTTTGAATTATCAATGTCCAAATCAGTATTGCCACCAAATTTTCTGCTACTGCAACCATATCCTGAAAGGTGAATCATCTAATAATGGATTAATGGATGAATGTCTGTTGGTGTTCCAGATGTTGGGTCTCCCTCTGAATCAGACAGCCCTGAGCTGTCAGATCCAAAGGTCACCAAGGTCAAGAAGCCAACAAATTTTGTGAAACGGAAAGGTCTCGGGCCATTTGGATATCGCTCTCGCAGGTGTGGAGTGTGCAAAGGCTGCAATCATGAGGACGATTGTGGCAGGTGCATGAACTGCCTTGACAAACCCAAGTTTGGTGGTCCCAATACCAAACGGCAGTGTTGTGTGTAAGTTAACTTATACTTACTGTAATTCTTAGCTTATAGGTGAGCACATCACAGTGTTAAAAACAGATTAAGAAATTAAATTTTTTGGTTTTCTTGTTTTTTAACACAAGATATAAGAGATGTGATCAAATTGAAGAGAGGAAAGCACGCAGACTAAGTGGAAGAACAGCACCCAAAGGTAATATTTCATTTGACCTTGCAAAATTCATGTTGTCATACAAATATTCAGTGCCCCAGTTATATGCCTTTCCTTTTTTTTTTTTTTTTACAGGTTCTTCTAAACGACGGCGATCCTCTTTCAGTGGGGGCCATTCAAGTAATGACGAGGGGAATGAGGGTGCAGCGGACTCACCATCCGGCCACAGTCCGTCACTAAGGAAGCAGCCAAAGCGTGTAGTGAAACCTCGTGTCTACTTTGACCTGGTGGATTACGACTCTGATCTGGATGACAAAGCGTTCCAAAGCTCTTTCTCGCCAGCCAGGAGAAGGGGTGCTGGACCCCGTTTCAGTCAAGGTAAATTAACACTCAGAAGATGAGATAAATGCTCAAGTCATGATTTAGCTGAGTATTTTTATTCATACCACAAATTTCCTTAAACTTGAGGATTTTTCACTAGGAAAAGTATCAAGCCTTGTGATGTGCCTCTTATTTTTCTATTTATTTGTTTTCCGGTCTTCTTTAGACTTTGTGTCACTCGATGGATTCCTTGGAGACATTTCAGATGATGAAGTCAGGCATCGAAAGTCCAGCTCACATCGTGGACCACCTGGTCGACGTAAACCTGAGAAGGTGGGTAATTCAGAGTTTTATCACTGGCCTAAACAACTGATATATGTTAAGAATTTGTAGTTAAAAGCACATAATCATATATTAATGATTGTGCATTACTGCGTACATTCATTGTATGTTTTTTTTCTCAGGGCCCCTTGGAGCAGACGCCTCCCAGTGTCCTAGCTGCCCTGGCCCACGGATTTGAACAGAGAGATCTGGAATGTTCTAAACCTACTCACAAAATCAGGGTTGACTTCAAGGTAGGTCACTTGTATAATATGTCACATACTGTATGTTGTAATATAAATACAGATATTTATATCATGATGTTCAGTTGTTGCAACGAGTTTTAAGTATCTGTACTGAATTCATCATACTCACACGTGAAAGTATGGCGTAATTTCACTTTTAAAACACAAAACGTATTGAACAGCTCTCACACGATTATGAAATTAAAAATCTCAAATTTGAAAAAAAGGAATGTCAACCATAAACACCCAGCAGCTAAATAAGTAAATGAATAAGGCATCAATATGGATAAAATAACTTGAATATGAATATAAAAATAAATGAATACATAAGGAATTAAATAAAAATAAAAAACTTTAAGAAAAATAGAAATATGAAATTAGGAATACATAATGAAAGAATTAATGAAAGACTAAATAAGGGTTAAAATTAATTTTAAAAAAGGGGGTTAATAATAGTCTAGGCAGTAATCATAGAGTAAGGTGTGTCACTTGACTAGGACTCAAGGCAGATCTTTTCAGGGAATGTCTTTCCAGATATGTCCAAATCGACCCTTTTCCAACACCTTAAAAATGTATTTGAGGGGAGGTCAAATTACTCTTTGAGCTGGTTGAAAGATTTAACAGTACCATTATCCACTAAGTCCTCCACAGGGGAGAATACCCTTGACCGTAAAAGAAAAGCACGATCTTCAAGACCAGTCCGCCTCTCCAACCAATAAACCTAGGGGAAACACTGATGATGTATAAGATTATATATGTATCTGTATTGTTTTCCTATTGACATAAATATACAAACAGTAATATGTAGTAGTATTATGCTGGTAACAACTGTGGGTAGTCATTTCTCAGCTGTTAATAGTGTTGTGTACGTGGTGTCTTTCTTATTAGGAGGACTGCACTTTGGAGAATGTCTGGAATACGGGAGGTTTAAGTATATTAACATCTGCGCCACTCATGCCACCCTATGTTTGCTTCCTTTGTGCCAGTAAAGGGCAACATGAGGTAACTACTAAATATTTTTTGGTTTACTTTAATGGTAAGAGCTGGTCTGCTTGTGTAGCTTTTGACTGACAATGTACTTACAGTTGTGTTCTAAAACAACACCAAATATTTCAGATGAATAAAGTTTGATTGTCATCATCAAGAAATTTTCAAATTCAAAAGTTCTTATTCTTGAAAATTTATTTTCGCAGATGTTGTATTGCCAAGTATGCTGTGAGCCTTTCCACCGGTTTTGCCTTGAACCAGCAGAGCGACCCTCTGAGGAGAACAAGGAAAACTGGTGCTGTCATCGCTGCAAGTTTTGCCATGTGTGTGGTGGGAAAAACAAGCACTCAAAGGTACAGCCTCCTACTTGTTTTGCTCTATTTTACCTCTCATCATGAATGTAGTTCAGTCACTAAGCAATTCTCATGTCTCCCTCAGCCATTGTTGGAGTGTGAGCGATGCCAAAACTGTTATCATGCTTCCTGTCTGGGACCCAACTATCCAAAACAAAACAAGAAGAGGAAAGCTTGGGTAGGATCATGTTTCTTAATAACACAGTCATTCATGTTTATGGTAAGCAGTTTGAGGCTCGAATGCATTGATTACTGGCCCTAATTTTATGGATTCTGTTCAGGTCTGTGTGACGTGCATCAGGTGTAAAAGTTGTGGTGTCACACCAGGGAAGAATTGGGACACTGACTGGAACCATGACAAAGGACTCTGTCCAGACTGTTCAAAACTCTATGAACTGGGTGAGGATTAAATCCTATATCATCAACCACCATTATATATCTACTGTATGTTGAGGCTAATCTTTCCTGAACAAATCTTTCTCTCTTAAGGTAACTACTGTCCAATCTGCTTCAAGTGCTATGAGGACAATGACTATGACAGTCAGATGATGCAGTGTGGCACCTGTAACCACTGGGTCCATGCCAAGTGTGAGGATTTAACAGGTGATTTTTTTTTTTTATTTCTTTGTTTTGAGGATGAAAGCAGTAAGTGATGGCATCAATGTTTAATGTTCTTACAACTGAATGTTTGAGCTTGACTGAGTAGAATGGTGTAGATGCAGTCTGACACTCTAATGCTGTTTTCTTATTCGCTGCTGAAACTGTACATTTTCTCTGTGCTCAAAGAAGATCTGATTTTAAGAGGTGGCCCTACAAGCTTGATTTATTACATCACCACATTGTTCATTCAGCAGTTAATATTTGCATATTCATATACTCCTTTTCTGGAATTATTAATGAGGGAGGAGGCGTAGGTGTCATTGTGCTAATTTCAGTTTTCTTACAACTAAATCTACGTTACACACAGAGAGAATTATGTATGTCATAATACATGTTCAGAGGGCATGTCTAATTATGTTATGGAATTTTAGTTCTCAGATGTTTAAAGGTTTATTTGCATGACCTACAACTGCACAAAGGAAAGGAATAATTAATCCGAATGAAGGAGAGAAAAGCATAAAAATACTTACCACCCATTTTTTTGCTAGAACCCTGCTTCTCTCTCTCAGACACACATACACACAGTAGTGAAAATAGAAAGATTGACAAAGAGACTTTGATTAGGAATGTATTTCATTAAAACCTCCATTGCTAAATTCCTGTGATATTATTTCAGATGAGCTGTATGAGATCCTGTCCAGTTTGCCCGAGAGTGTTGTGTATTCATGTCGGCCATGCAGTGTGACCCAGCCCAGTGCCTGGAGAGAGCTGCTCTACATTGAGCTCAGGGCTGGGGTTGAAAAGGTGCTGGCTTGCTTGCTTTCTTCCACTCTTACCCAGCACCTTGTTGCCTGCTCACAGGTAGGGGACTCAGCTTTTGTTTTTCAGTTATCAAATGTAAGAGAGTCACATGAAGTGTTTATGTGAGAGTGGTTGAAAAACTTATATTTCATTTGCTGCAGTTACTAGAATGTGTTACTTTTTCCTTAAATTTCTCTTTTGCATTAGTACTGATGTGGCCAATGTATCAAATATGCTCTGGCTTTTCCTGCAGTGTGAGAAGTTGGTTGATGCTGACAGTCGAGTAGAAGGACAGCCAGCCTGTGACCTGCGAGCTGTTGGCAAGAAGTTTGACAAAGGCCTTTATACCACGTTGGTGAGTTCACAACCTCTTGTTCAGTATCTAAATACTTGGTTACCTTCATTTTTGTCCTCTGTTGTGTGTAGGAAAAATGTAACGTCAATGGGGCTTTATGGATGTAATGTTTTAGATCCTATGCATGTGGCAATACAGTACTTACTGATTTTCAAGAACTATATCCACTCAGGAAACTACGGAGACAATATAATGTCACTGATAATGAAAGTTCAAAACTAAAACTTGCAGCTTGGAATTAGGCCACTCATTAATTTTCAAAAGGACCTTCTAAGAATATGCAACAGCCCCTCCTATCATTAAAACATGGTACTGATTGTGGACATGTGCTTTATGTTCAGAATGTCTCTAGTGTTTGTGTATCTAGATGTTGTTAAGGCATAATGCTTGTACAGTGGTAGGGGGATTATAAGGGATTTTAATTTTTTTCCCCTTTTAAAAATTTTTTTTTTTTTAAAGAAAATGTTCCATGAAGATGTGGTTCAGGTGGTACGAAAGAGGCTTGAGCAAGAAGAGGATCTTCCAGAGGAACAGAGACCCACTGCCCTGGCACGGTCTTATTACTTAAAGGTGATGTATGACCAAAACAGTAGTGCAGAGATTCATGAGAATTGTCTGTAAACATATTTTTATGCCCCTGTCAAAGGGGGCGTATAGAGTTACCCTTGTCCATCTGTATGTCCTTATGTTAGAGGTTGGATGGTGGTATGGGCTATCCACATCTCCTCAAAACCCGATGCCTAGAATTCAGTTAAATTTCACACACGCTTTGTTGGAGATCTAAGATTGTGCATCTCATAATTGGTTTCTTCATTTAGCTTGTTTTTACATTTTTAGGCACATTTGAACTTAGGCGATCTCCATGTCATTCTGCTATTATTTTGCTATGTTAGAGGTTATAATCTATTCACATCAGCACAAATTGAGTTTTTCCAGTATTGGGGGCATCTGTGTCCTTTGACACAAATTTTCTAGTTTTATTTAATTCAATTTGTGAATGGGAGTATGGGAAACTTGCTAAATGAAGCTTTATAATGGAAATGGAGGCGAGTAAGCATTTAACCGACTAATGTGATCTTTCTCTTTAGCTCCTTGAGGAGGTATTTAATTGGTTCAACAGCCAAGATCCAAAGGTGTGGAACCCTTGTACCAAAGACTTGCCCCTGTGAGTGATTGTTTCCATTTACTGGTTTGTATACAAGTGGACATTAATTTGAAAATTACTTTGCATATGTGGCTAATGTAGTAAACTCGGAACAATCTGCAGATAGTCCATCATCACAATTATGTATTTGGTGTACTGGGGGTGCAGTGGATCACAAAATTCATGGTTCAGTTTGTATCTCTATTTTGAGTCACTGATTGGATCATTTTTCAGAACAAAAAAAAGGTTTAAGGGTAAATTATATAAAAATAAGCTACTTTGAATCACCAGTCAGCGGTGTCCTGTTATACCACTAGTGTACTATATAAATATATATACTATACAAACACTGTTCTATTTTTCAATAACATCAAAATAAATATTTATGTATATTGGCTTTTGAACTCTTTAATTATTTCTTAATTAGGGGGATGCTGTCCCATGCTGTTCAACCTCCTGCAACGGAGCATGTTTATGCCCAGTGGCAGGAGAGGGAGGGGCTCTCGTCCATTGCTCCGCTGGGGCTCCTGCAGGAGGACAATGGACAAAGGTATGATGTAAAGGAAGAAGAGCCAATTGCTGTGATGTCTGGGGAGCCAACGAGCCAGAACCACTTCAAAACCAGCAGGGCTATCGGGACCAAAGGTAATGCTTTCAGAAAAGATGATTATAAAATTGTCAGCATGTACTTTTTTATTTTATGCAGTTTTTAAAGTCTTTAATTTTGTATATTTGTTTAGGGAAAAGGGGCCGGCTTTCTAAAGCTGATTTAGACACGGGGTGGTCAAAAGATGATGGGAGACAGTGCTCTTTATGTCAAAAATACGGAGACCTCAAACCTAATGTAAGTAATACATTTAACATGAAAATGAATGTACATTGTAAATACCAATCTTTGCAAGAAACCAGCATGTAAAGACTGCATAAATCATCGATTGGTTACTCAATGGGGTTCACAAATTCCTTTGTGTTGTTCCATAGGAAGCAGGCAGGTTGTTGTACTTGGGCCAGAATGAATGGGCGCATGTTAACTGCTGTCTGTGGTCAGCTGAGGTGTTTGAAGAGGAGAATGGCTCTTTGCTCCATGTACACAGTGCTGTCACAAGGGGCCGTTTGATGGTTAGTTGTTTATCTATCATATAAATGGATTTACCTGTTGAAACATTCATTGATATTTGAGAGTGAGAAAAAAAATCTGATAACAATAGATCACTTGGGCTCGCCTTTATTTCTGACTTAACATTTCATCCTTTGCTGCTATCAATCATATCCATGCTTTAGCGGTGTGAGCGCTGCAACCAAACAGGTGCCACAGTGGGCTGCTGCCTGACGTCTTGTCAAAGCAACTATCACTTCATGTGTGCGCGCTTCCGTCACTGTGTGTTCCAGGATGACAAGAAGGTCTATTGCTACAAACACCGACATCTCATCAGTGGCAGGGTAAATTCTGCTCTTCCAACTTGTCACTTGCTATATCAGTTTAAATGTTCAGAATTTAATTCTGGGAGTTATTATCTCTTGTTTTCCTTTGTTGTACAGATGATAAGCGGTCAAGAGTTTGAAGTAAACCGAAGGGTGTATGTGGATTTTGAGGGCATCAGCCTTCGCAGAAAGTTCTTGACTGGACTGGAACCAGAATTAATCAATGTGATGATTGGTAAGCGCCTGTCTTTTAACTGGTTTCCTATTCACTCATGGCATTTTCTAATATGACCCTATAAACATAACTAATTATTGGTATCCCCATTGTTACTACACAGGTTCATTACAGATAGAAAGTCTAGGTGTGCTGACAGAACTTTCAGCCATCAAAAGAAAACTGTGTCCTGTGGGTTTTCAGTAAGTTGCATTTTATCTTTTCAAACTAAATCATATTCACAAAATCGAATGAATAGCACATTTGAAACTTTGATTTTCCTTCCTAAGGTGTTCTCGTTGGTACTGGAGTACAGTTAATCCATTGCGCCGGTGCAAATATCGATGTACAGTCAGGGAGGTGCGTCCTGTTGTCCCTGAGAAGCCTGTTGAGGAGATGCCTGACCATGGAGACAATCACACCATTGCTCACAGCCCTTGTCCACTCCTGGGTTAGTGTTTAATTGCTTAAAAACCGCAGTAACCTGCAAAGTGAGTTACCACAAGTTAAAAAGTTTAATCATTTCATAAACTGATTTTATGAATCTTTAGAATCTGAGGCCCAGGAGACTGATGTAACAGAACCACAGCTCCTAACGGAGGAAACGGTTGTCCCAGGACCTCCACTCAAGTCAGATCACAGTGCAAAGCCAAAGATTCCCAGCTACTCTTTAACAAGGAGACCAGCTGGAGGATTGTCTCGACCTCTGCCATCCCCAGGTAAAATATAAATTCATAACATCTTTTGTTGAGAATTAATTAAACCCAGTAATATGCTGATCCATTGAAAACACAACATTTTCAAACTGTTTATTAATTGTTATTTCTTCTTAGGACTAACACAGCTGAAACCCCACCACATACTAACAATAAGTGATCTGGATGAGACTCGTCGGGTTCGTCGCCACACACCACACTCACAGACAACAGGCCCCCGCAGTCATGTGTCCCCCCCTCCTCTTGGCCCTCTGACTGGACCAATCACTCTTCGTGCAGCAAAGTCTTCGCTTCCCACTTCTCCACTTTTCCCACTTGGTGCTACAGACAGCCTGATAAATTCTCAACCATCCCGCTCAATTGGAGGTAGAAGTGCTTCCTTAGTTCGATGCCCTGGGAAGACCATGACCCATTGTACCTCATCTTTCTTTCCTCAGTCTACCTGGCAGGACAATGCGGCCAACCTTTCCTCTCAAAGTCTGTCTTTGTCTTCATCTATACAACATCTACCCAGAAGTCGCTTGTCATTTGATCTGAGCCAATCAGACTCAGTTGAGGTCCCTCACAACTTCTTAGCCTCACCAGAACCTGAAGATATCTCTCCAACAAATGGAACATCACCACAAAGGGACTTGGACCAGCAGAAGGATGAAGAATTTTCCTACAGTTCATTCCACAAGGATCCCAGCATTAGTCTTGGCCAAGAGATGAGGGCAGAACTGGAGATTGAAGAGACACTCCTGAATGAAGGTGTGGCCATGAACTGTGAGGGACAAATAGTGGTGGAAGGTGATGATCAGGAGGAATTTTGGGGAAGAGCCAGAGAGATACACAAGAGGAAGCCTCTTGTTGCCAACTTGCTTCGGTCTGCACCCTCGGCCAGGGATGACTTAGATAACACATCCTCTGATGATGATATGGAGCACTATTTTGACTTCTCACGTTCAATAGTCAGTTGTCCTGGATCAAAAGATCATTCTAAGTCTCCCTCTTCACCTTCTTCCCGGCCAATGACTCAGCTTGATGGTGTAGATGACGGTACAGAGAGTGATGCAAGTATAGCGACCAACGACGATGCTCAAAAACCTGAGGGTTCTAGTCAAGCTAAGGTACAAGCCAAAAAACAAAATAAAAATATCCTTGAAACAGAAATTGTAAAAGGAACACAGACTGTTCAGAGTCTGTTCTCTGAAGCATCGTCCAATGATAAGCTCACTGATCCATCCACAGGTGCCATCTCAGTTGCCAGCAAAAGACCTACAGATAGTTCACCTCATGATCCACCTAAATCCTTTGATACAAATCATGCAAATGAGGAAAATATAGGACTTGTTTCTCCACACATTTCCAGAAAATCTCCACTCAAAGAGCAAAGCTCGGACACTCCTTTAGTAAATCGTGAGACTGTGCTTCCTACTCCAGTTCATGTTGTTCTCCCTACCTTACTCACAAACGTGCCTGAGACCTCATATTCAGAGGACTTATTACAGGGTTCTAATTTAGGATTTACCTCTGGAACACCTCTTGTTCTTGAGAGATGTGACATTAGTCCACATTCAACTGAAACGGTTCCATTGGTAGGTTCATTGCTTGAGACCCAACAGTCTGAAGCTTGTAAACCCATGAGCTCAGACCCTGACAGCAGCATCTTTGTATCATCAACTGAGGGGTCTACTGTGTCAATGAACCATGTGACTGCTAATTCAGTGGAAGCCTCATCAGCAAATCCTGATGTTAACAGTCAGGGTACTCTGCTGGATCTTCTTCAGCCCTCCACATTGATGTCTACAGATCTACAAAACCCTTCTCAAGGCCTCGTCGATTCTTTGCAGATGTATTCGTCTTTACCAGGTTTCAGTCAGCCTCCTCTTACAAGTATCACACTTCAGCCAGTAACATCCTCACAAGAGTCAACAACCATCCCTTCCACGGAGCCTTTGTCTACTAAATTAACCACTCTCAGTCCTGTCAAAGATGTGACACAAGCACAGATAAATGTTGCCCCACAAAATGATCCAATGTTATCAGCTACGTCAGGTACTTGTCCTCCAGCAGGAACTTGTGGAACTGTTAATCTACCCACGTACTCGCCACAAACACAGCGAATGGTCTCTACAGCTGTTACCATCATTTCTTCCTCTGCGTCAGTGTTGTCTCTTTCTGGACTGTCAACGCAATGTTCAGTTGCTCAAACACCTGTCCAAACCATCTCAACACCTCTGATCTTAAATGGTTACAGCTCTCCATCTGTGCAGAAGGAAGCTACATCTGGTCACACAATCTCCATCAACTTTTCTACACCCAGGCAAGCTCTAGAACCTCAACAGCCAGTAGTTCCCCAGGCTTTACCTGGACATGCTATTCTAACTGTGAAGGAGGTGGGAGGTCCTAATGTAGATCCTACACCACACGTCCTGCTGGTGAACCGCCTTGGCCAGATCTTCGTCAAGAACCCAGAAAGTAACACTTTCCAGCTGCCCACTCCGAACTCCCCCTCTTACAACTGTGTCACTCAGATTGCCAGCCTTTTGCAAAGCAATGCACTCTCCGCCACACTAGCAGCAGCCGGTAATTTGACTGCTCCACCACCTGTGACCAATATAGCAACAGCAGTTCCATCGGTGACACCAGCTGTTCAGAATCCAGCCACAATTACACAGCTGCTTACACACAATAACAATGAAGCAGTGGCTTCAGTAAACGTAAAGAAACCAAGAAAAAATACAAAAACATCAAAAGACGAAAGTGTTCCAGAGTCGAAAAAAACTAAGAAAAAGGACTCAAGTGCATCCAAAAAATCCAAGGCTTCCAAGCCCTCAGAGCAGCCTCCTTCATCAACCGAGAATCCCCCCATGACTCCTGCAGAAAGTGCTCAAGCAATTATCAATCAAGCAATGGCGAGTAACTACACCCCCAAATGGAGTGGGCTTCGGACACTAAGTCCTTCTTCACTGGTTTTGCCACCTGGCCTATTAATTGAACCGGAACCTTCTGTACTGCCTCGCTCTGCATCACCAACCCCAACACCACCTCCTGCACCTCGCCCTCGCACCCACGTCCGCATGAAGAGAGTGTCTTCTCTTTCTGACCGCATTGTCACAAAGAAATCTAAAGTTGACTTCCTACAGCCAGAGCCCATCATCAAGGATGAGGAGCGGCGCAGACCTACTTTTCCAAGTGCCTCCAGTAGGGCGTCTGGAGTCCGCATCAAGACTCCAACAGTGAAAGGAGTACTGAACCTGGATGCCTTAAAGGAGGAGCATATAAGCGAGTCTGATAGCTCTGGGTAAGATTTTACTCGTCTTGAATAGGGCTGCAGCTAACAATATTTTTTTTATCAATAAAGTGACAAAGATATATACTTACTTTGATTTGAGAAGCTGGAAAAACAAATAGCGTATTATCATAAACTTTCAATTTACTAATACATCAGTTGACTAACTATTACATTTCTAATTTTAGATGTAATCTGTTTGTTTGAAATGGACCTAACACAAGAAATTAGAAAAAAATACTGGAGTTAATATAACCCCTACTAAAAATTGTCAGAGTAATGACTTGGTTAATTTACTGCTCTGAAAATGTGTATTCCACAGCATGAATACATTGAGTTCAATTGATTACTAACGGACTGTTTGAAAAAAAAAAAAAACTTGCCCTCCTCAGATCAGAGCCTTGGGATTACATGTCTCGGTGTGAACAAGGCAAGCAACATGCTTGGGAACCAGTGGGACACAGTAACTTGACTGATTGGAACAAGTACTCAGGTATTTTTGAGTTTTACCAACAAATTTAATTTTTTACATTTTATTTCTGTGAATTTAACAGTCATTGAGCTCATCAATGTCTGCCATGTATGGTATGAACTTAAAGTGTCTCTGTGCTCTTTAACTTCACCTCCTCACTTGTCTGTGGCCACAACATTTAAGAATAGAGTAAAAGACTGACAGTATAAATTGTGTTTTATTAGGTGCTGCTTCTACTTCTGATGATGAACCACCACCGTCAGATGAGGATGAGGAATGCCCAATCAACAGAGATCAGCCACACTTGATATTTGAAATAACCAGTGATGATGGTTTCAGTGTAGAGGCAGACAGTATTGAGGGTAAGGCTAATTTTGATGAAGACATATTTCATTAAAATGATGAGTAATAAGATTAATTTCATGATATGGTTATTCTATAGCCATTTTGGCTGATTGTATTGACTCTATGATTCTCAACTATTCCTTCAGTTGCTTGGAGAGCAGTGATAGACGGAGTGCAGGAGGCACGAGCTATTGCAAGGCTGAGACCTCTATCCTTTCAGAGGATGACTGGAACCAATATGCTGGGTCTGGTCCATGATGCAGTGGTTTTCTTAATAGAGCAACTTCTAGGAGCCCATCGCTGTCAACGGCATATCTTCCGTTTCTTCAAACAGTTCAGCCAGGAGGATGACCTTCCTGTAAATCCCAGTGGCTGTGCCCGCTCTGAGCTGTACCTAAGGTATGTGGGCCAATTACTGTTGCTGTGTCTAAATTACCTCACAGCAATGAACCTTAAATCTGTCAGGTTATTCTGGTTAACATTACAGTATTGTAGTGCTATAAACACTAGTATGATCTTTTCACGAATTGGAATGGGCACTAAAATAATTTTGATAACTTCAGATTCACTTATCAATGTTATTACCTCCGTCAAGGACGGTCGCTCGGTCAGATTATGTAAAATCTACTAAACTACTAGACTCATTTTCACAAAATTTGCTTTAGAATAGGGCATAGGCCAGCAAAGAACCGATTAAATTTTGGGGCAGATGCAGATAAAATGATGCATCTAGGATTTTTTTAATAACTTTACATTACAATTATATTTATTTTTTTCAATATTTTCCCAAATTACATAAAACCTGGAATCGATTTTGACAAAACTTTGTAGAGAGGTGGGGCATAGGCAAGGAAAGGTAAACTGACATTTGAAGGTTTGTTCGGCCTTTGTCAATGTGTGAATGTTATTCATTTTGACCTTGAGATTTTACTGAATCTATCGATCTAATCCTTTTTATAATTTGGGGTGTTAAAAAAAGAGTCCATGTGGTAGATGTTGCAAATGATGTTGAATGAGTTGATGGATGCATCCATGCCTGTCTTGACCTGATATCACTTGTCTTTTCTTAACAGGAAGTCCACATTTGACATCTTCAATTTCCTGGCCTCTCAGCACAGACAGCTCCCTGACATTGGTCCTTACGATGATGAGGAAGATGAGGTTCTTTTGAAGTCCACAAGGTCAGTCTTTATACAGCTCTAGATTTTTCCAGGGATAAAATGTAGTCTTTCCAAGGCACCTTGCTGTTTCATTAGAAAAAGAGAAGATTCTCAATTTTTGCAATTTGTTATTGAAACTAAATAATGTTATAAATAAAATAGTAAATGGGATCCATTTGCTTTTTAAGTATTTAAACCAAGTTTGTTTTAAAAATGTCAAAATAATCTGTTTTTGTTGAATAATTCTGTTGTCTTAGACGGGCTACAAGTTTGGAGCTGCCCATGGCCATGCGCTTCAGACATTTGGAAAGGACAAGCAAGGAGGCTGTAGGCGTGTACAGGTCAGCACAGAACTACATTTGCCAATTGTATTTAATGCTTAAAACATATGTGAACTGTTTTTTTTTGTCTTGGGAAACCACCAGGGATCACCAATGTTGGGTTTTGAACAAGCACTTTGTGAAGGTGGTACTCAAAGTAAACCAAACAAGAAGTTGATAGCATTGTCTTTCTGGAACCCTATGACATTTGCACCTCAGTGCGAGAAGCCTTTAATTAAAGAAAGGACTGCAAAGCTGCACATGAATAGCTCTCCTGGAATCTTTATTTTCACATCCAGGGATCCAGATTTTAACACATTAACCATATTTAGGATAAAGGCCACCAATGACATGATTGACATATTTAGAGTATAAGGCAGGTGTTTCAAATCACTGAGTTCACAGAGAAATCAATAAGAACATAAAAATTGTATTCACCGAGATGGAATTCATAGCCAAGACATTATCATGTCCATTTCACGAATAAGCAAAAATAAATAAAAACACCAATTAATGTTAGTTACAAAAGAATATAAATTCACATTTCAATTACATATCCAATGCTTTCAGGCAAGTAAAAACGACAACATTCATTCTATTTGGTCAGTGTTTCAACAAAAAAAATACAATATCAATATTCACATGCCAGATACTTGGATTTCACTAGCAATTAGTTTTTTGTTTTGTTTTTAGAAAAAAAACAAGTAACAAAAAGAGAGGAGTGTTCGTCACCATTGTATTCTGAATAAACTATGGTAGGGGAAACTCACAGGTCCTCGGAAAAACATTTTAAAATATTGTCTCAAAAAATGTTAAGAGACTTTAAACCTCAATCTGGATTGGTATCAAGTAACACATGGTAATAGTCATGCTGTCGAGGACTGATTTCTAAAGCCATTTGGGAAGTATGAGGGTTTTGTACAAGGATGACAAACTTTTAGTGAGTCAGACTATTGAAATGTAGCTGTAGTGCCATCTGTAGGTGAAGTGCTGTCAGACGTAGCAGAATCACACTTGGATGCTCTCAAGATAAATGGGACTTCGTTTCAAATGTGCAACTCATGCAAAAACAGTTAAGTGACTTTCTGGCTGCTATCCAGAAATGTGTTAGAAAAATAAATAGGAAGATTTGAAAGGTGGGGTGATGACAAAATTGTACAATACAAAATGTAAAAACAAAGAATATCTCTGTAGGCTGTGTTGTAATGTGCAGTCAGACTAAGGACAGACTCAAACGTATCACATAGACTTCTGACTCACATGTGATGGACTGATCAAATGCCTCTGGCACCTCTGAAGGAACTACAGAGTGTCACTGCTGAGATGGTGAGACTGCTTCCAACAGCCACGTTTGCTGTAGTGAGACACAGTGGTCCTTCAAATAGGATTTTAAAGTTGGTATGCTAACCTGGACATAAATCAAAGTATTGGACAAGATGAAATTTCAGTCTGAATTTAAAAAAAATGCTTTTTACTATATCAGAGATATTTGTTGGAGTACTACCTCACTGTTTTAATGAACAGATTGTATGAAATCCCCTTTTCCCCACCATAATTTGCTCATATGACTGAAGTTAATACTCAATATATCATATATTAGCTCATTTAAAACTGAGGTCTCGAATTTGGCTCGAGTCTGCACTTTTTCGGACTCCATGACATCATCGCCGTTTATGTCCTGGCCACCCTAGTTTCCAACTTAACAGTTCCTACGCTTTGCATGTCTGTTGCAGGTCTGCTATCCATGGACGTGGTCTTTTCTGTAAGAGGAACATTGAAGCAGGAGAGATGGTTATAGAATATGCAGGCATCGTCATTCGCTCAGTGCTCACTGACAAAAGGGAGAAGTTCTACGATGGCAAGGTAGGTTTGACTTTATTTCTTTTAATTGTTTTCACGATAATGTTAAATTATCTACAATAATTGAAGGTTAAAATTGAGAGAGATTAGAGGATGTATCAATAAGTTTAATCTTATTTCCTCTGCAGGGCATTGGCTGTTACATGTTCCGCATTGATGACTTCGATGTGGTGGATGCAACCATGCATGGCAATGCAGCAAGATTCATCAACCACTCCTGTGAACCTAACTGCTACTCACGAGTGATCAATGTGGAAGGCCGGAAGCATATCGTCATCTTTGCTCTTCGGAAGATCTACAGAGGGGAGGAACTCACCTATGACTACAAGTTCCCCATTGAAGATGCCAGCAACAAACTCAGCTGTAACTGTGGGGCCCGACGCTGTCGCCGCTTCCTCAACTGAGACACGAAAAGGAGAGGATCCTCTTTAGTAGTAAGCCTTAAATCAAGATGGCACTGGATTGGGTTTGGGGAGGCCAAGGGCGTTGTGCACATCAGGGGAATTAGCCACTATGAGACCATTCGGGAATATTTGGCGGTTGAGAGGAGAGCCTACACAGAAAGTGCATTAACTTTTGAAAGGTTTCTTGCCTGATACATGTTCAAAAGGTACTTCTGCCTGTGGAGGAAGTGGTTTTGGTGGTCCTGACAATATTACATTTAAACCTGATTTTTGAAACATAGGGGGTTCCTGAATCAAAATGGATGACATGTCTTTAATACACACGTCAAGCCTTATCTTATTTTTCTTTAGTGGGGAGGTGTATACTCAAAAGTACACTTTTATTCACGACTGCTCCATCCTCCAGTGATGGGAACAGCCCCATCCATGCAGTGGTAAAGTCAGTTCCTGAGCCATACATTCACCCAAACCTTTATTTGTGTGTTTTATCTTGCATTTGACACGTCTCACGTTAATATTTGTTGTTTCAAATTTTTTTTTAATGAATAACAGAAGAAAACATGGTGCTACGCCTTCAAATGTCTGTTAAGTCTTTAGTTGGACCTAAGCTGTCCTGCAAATCAGGAATTGTTTAACTGTATATTCACCATGCTGAGACTATTTATCTTGCATTTATGCACTCAAGCCGTGCTCTAATTGTCTTTGAAAGGTGTCTGCTAAGTTTCACACTTTAAATCATTGGTCTGCCGTTTTTCATCTTTCTTTCGGTGTTGAGTTTAAAATAGGTTATCGCCATGTAACGGTTTCTGTCAATAACAGTAGTGTCATATTTATAAAGACAGAACCGTGTCTTCACGACATGTAATTTTTTTTTTTGATATACAGTGTATGTAGCAAACACTACCCAAGCCAAAAGTAAAGAGTTGTGGTGAATATCCGTTTTTTAGAAATATATTTTATTACTCATGGCAGATGCTGAATACCTATTGCAATAAGACTTTGCTGCTGTACAGTTTTACATAAGTAACCATCAAACATACAAATTATCACCATCTTCGTGAAACATTCTACAGCTCATCTCTTATTCAGGAGAGCACTGGTATAAAGCATCGCCACTGACCGTGTGTATATTCGGCTCCTGCACCAAGCTTGTGAGAACAGTCTTTGTAGATGTTGCAGGAAACATTCAGTCTAAATTGGAGCTGAGAGAAAGCATTCAGCACCTTGAAATAATGTTAATATTGTTCTTAGTTGATGTTCAGCGCTGTCGTTCATGAGGCTATTCTAATTCACACACTGTTCAAATTTGTAGTTCTATTTATTCATGTTGAGATTTATATTTTTAATGGTAAAAGGTCATGCTGTGCATAAATGCTGGCAGTAGAGTGTTTTAGGAGACCCCCACGAATTGTATCTTTATTTGTTTATTTTTTTGTTTTGTTTACAAATGTCCTTTGTTTCACTAATTTACTTGAATCTTCTTTTGGGGCATTTGTGTCATGTATTTAAGCTTTTTTTTTCCTTTTTTTTGGACGAAAATAGCTCCAAAGCTGATATTTTTAAAGAATAATTTCTACTTTATTTTTTTGTTATGGTAGATTACTTAAGGTCTTAAAATCAGCCACAGCAGTTAAGTGAGCCTCCCCAAACCCATGATTACCCCCCCTCCCCCCTTTCTCCTCAAATCTATTAGAGCAAATTTCCATCATGTTTTGCATTGATCTTAATCCCCTTTTCTTTCTTGCATGTCCAATCACTGGGATGGAGCCCAGATTAACTTGTGTCAATCGACTATCTGACAACAAGAGCAGAGTCACTCCCAACTCCTTTGCAAGGATTCTACCTCAGCTGTTAACACAGATGTTTGGGAATACTGATGCAAAAAGAGAGGATGATAATTTAAGTGTAGGTTGGTTTTAATGTCCTGCAGTGCTGGTGTGTATGTGTGTTTGTGGGTGCGTCTGTGTCATTGTATGTGTTTGCAATGAAGGATGCAAAGCACTAGTTAAAACCTTAAGTTATCAAGACCATCTCTCCCAGAATCTGTTAAGAAAGCTGTATGTTATATATACACACATATATATGAATATATAAATATATATATATAGTAGGGTTATTTTAAAGTAAGTGTAAAAGGCATACAAATGAGAAAATATGTGATCTTTAAATTTACGTCTTTGTTACCATGTACAAATAAACCTTGAGTTTGTAAATATTTGTATACATATTTCTAAACCTGTTTAATTTTTCTATGCACTTTTTTTATTTATAATGTTATTTGCTTAATAAAGATGTTAAGATGTTTGAACAATTCCATCTTTTTTTTCTGAAACGTTTGAGTGGAAAATAATGTCATGTGAAGCAATAATCATTTACTGAAATGTACAGGAGGCTTTTTTAAAACCGGAAATTTAGAATACAGTATTTATCGATTATTAATAAAATTCTGTTGCATTCATTAATAATGTAAAAACAAGTAGGTAAATGCGATATAAGAATGATTCAAATATAGCAGCTGGAATTTTTAATTGTCTGAAGGAAGAAAAAATTAGAGCAGTTAAATGCAAAGGAATGATAACTTCAGCTCAGTATGTTCACTATTACACTTAAAGGAGCTAAAAGTTTCTGACTGACAGTCACTATTGTTCAGAGACTTGTCAGTATCCAATCAAAAACAAACAAAAGTGAGTTATTCAAAACAAATCATCTTGGGAGAATAGTAGTATCAGCAGAGGGGAATAAAATCGACCCTGCCAACACTGCTGCCATCTGAAAGACTAAAAACCAAACAGTTAACACAGATTATGGGACTTGCCAATTAAAGGACATTTTGCATTGCCAGCCCCAATTATGAGCTAACGTAAGGGACCTGCCCACACAGAAAGCTCACAACCTGAGGGGAGGAAATTGCACAAAAAAGGAAAAGTGAAAGTGGTGCCATGTCGCACCAATTTAATCGACAGACACACCAGCAAATTCTTGGTCAACCACCTGGCCTGGTGTCCAGATTTTTCGCAGTCATTTCTTATTCATACAGACACATCCAGCAAGGGGCTAGGAGCATGTCTTGGGGTGATTTCATAAAAAATCACATATGGGTTGCCATGGCACTCTTTTTTGCAGATTTTAGGTTGCCATTAATTCATTTTTTAATTATTTAAATTTGTACAAATTCAGAGTTTTCCGCTCAAGTACAAAAAGATACAATTTCCAACAATCGTATACAATGTATAATGTCTGTATACTATCTATAATAATATCCCGTGTGTTGCAAAATGACACGTTATTATTGTATTAGTGAATGTCCTGTATAATACAATGAGAAAAATACATTGTGCCTTTTCCAAACTATAGGCATATATGGCACATAGATGTCAATCATAAACTAGTTACATGGAAAACAGTTGTACATATAGCACAATTGATGGTTACAGTACAATGTTGATGTTTTTCCAGTGCTACAGCAACTATCAAGCTGAAACTGTTATAAACCTGTTCAGTACAGCCATCAGCGAACTTGGCCATTCTCTTCATACCTAACTGACATGTTAATGTATTGTACTGACATGCAATATAATTGACAGTCAATTAAAACACAAATTATCCAAGATAGTAGGTTTACATAACCGTAGCACCTTGTCCTGTGTTGACACTCTGGATGAGAGGGGCAGCTGAGTCTACTCTCCAGCATACAGCGGACCCCAAATGATCACTCCCATGCTCTGCTGCTAGTGTGTATTTCTTTGCGTTTCTGTAATGTATCCTGGTTCAAGATCCACTGGATACACTGAGACAACGGTGAGCCTAGGAGCCATGGGCCCGCCACAGACAACGCATGATGACACAAGTGGACGGCGAACATCGATGCCTTGTCAGCCAAACTCTATGATGGTTATGCATTCCAAACCTTCAGGAGGGGAAATTCAGCGCGAGAGCTACATAATAAATGTAAGGCATTTTACAAGAATATTCATTTCCTTTTACTGAACATTTATGCAATATAGATAAATTGTAGGCTATTGTTCTCTCTGCCAAAAATGTCTGGACATCCTCCCAGGCAACAAAGGCATACAAAATGAGACTAAAGGACCTCTTGTCCAAAATGTCTTGAAAGTAGAGATTAAAAGTTGCTTTTTGATGCTAGAAGTCACAAACGAATCTCACTAGTCTTCAAAAACATCTGAGTAAAAGAAATATGGTGTTACTGAACATTTAGAATGGATTCAGATTCTGATCTGTGTGTTGGAGGAGGAACCATTCTTGTCTCTTTTCCTTTCCCCAGACAGACAGAGACTCACCTCTTCCTCTTCCAGACATCATGCCCGGGATTTTTCCTGAGCTGGCAACATCCAAGCGACGTCATAAAAGCACAACAGATATTCCCTATCGGGGCAATATTTCCTTGCATCCACATTCCACCCTTGGTCTCACAGACATAGAACAAGCCTTTTTGCCTCGCTGGTCACTGAGAGAGACCAATAGTGTGTCACACTTCCCTCCCCATGCTCTTAGTGTGCCTAACATGGGCAGCACCAGCCCCTTCCGTGTCATTAACAACAGTCCTCTACACAGCACCACCAACACACCCAGCCCTGCCAGAGATCTGGAGAGGCTGGCCAAGGCCCGGAGTAAACTCCTGGAGAGTGAGTGCAACCAAACCCCAACCCTTCCTCCAGAAACTCGAGAACAACTTCGCTATGTCTCTAAAGATGGGAAGTGTCGTGTCAATCTGTGTTACGTTTATGAGAGGGGCCACTTCCTGTCTGACATCTTCACCTCTTTTGTGGACCTCCAGTACCACTGGTTTCTATTTGTTTTTATGATGTGCTACCTCACCACGTGGTTCTTGTTTGCCGGGCTTTACTTCTTGAATGCTTACTTTCGAGGTGACCTAGGTCAAGTGAGACACCTTGGTACCCCTGAAGACCATCTCATAGACCAACGGCCCTGCTATTCAGGTTTAGATGGCTTCATCTCAGCCATACTCTTCTCGGTGGAGACGCAGCGCACAATTGGTTATGGGTCACACACTGTGTCTCCCAGTTGCCACGAGGGTGTGCTGCTGGTTATGATGCAGTGTATTGTTGGGTCCATGATAGATGCACTCATGGTGGGTTGCATGTTTGTCAAAATATCCCGACCTAAGAAGCGGGCTGAGACACTTCTTTTCAGTCGCACTTGTGTTATTGCCAACCGTGATGACCAGTTGTGTTTGATGTTTCGTCTGGGCGACCTAAGGGAAAGTCACATGGTTGATGCCAAGGTCCGTGCAAAGTTAATTAAGTCCTGCCAAACAGCTGAGGGTGACTTCTTGCCACTTGAGCAGACAGAGATTGATCTTGGTTATGAAACTGGGTCGGACCGACTCTTCCTTGTGGAGCCTCAAATCATTCAGCACAATATTGACTGTAACAGTCCCCTCTGGGAACTGGGTCCTAAGCAACTCAGACGGCAGCAGTTTGAGATAATCGTTATCTTGGAAGGAATCGTTGAGGCCACAGGTGAGTAATCAATACTAGAGATAAAGAGATACAGAATATAGCTCTGAGCTAATAGCAAAAAGAGCAGAGTCCCAAGAACAAACCCTACATAAGATCATTTTTAATTTCCTTTATAGATACCTTCTTAGAGATAAATTTTCCATTGTTTGAAATTTTGTACCTTTTAAAGAGAAATTTAACAGTGAATAATAATATGGATTAAATATTTTTTTGGTAATATACATGAACAGTCAAAAATAAAGGGCCACAAATGTAATGAAGTAAGACAGTAATGCATAATGAATGGATCAGCTCTTGAAATTCAGCAGCATACAGTGCGCTGCTGAGTCAGGTTAATTGTTTAGCCTCTCTGTTAGGCCATGAGGATCATGAAGTACTATGTGAGTGAAAACATATTCATGTACCCCAACCATAAAGTGGTACTGATTTCTTTTTCTTATGCTACAAACCAAAGCTGGTTGTAACTCTTTCTGGATCCAGGAGTACCTGCTGCACAGAACTGTGCATAAAAGCAATACCTCATAAATGATCATTACGCCAGCTTTAACTAAAAGTTGGTATAAGGAAGCCCTGCCTCTTATGAAATGTGTTTATACTACTGGTAGTTTTCTGAATTACAGTTTAAAAGAAAGTATAATTGCTGCCTGGTGTTGCAAGCAGTGCTACTATTGGGAATACAAATGAACAAGGCTGTCAGTGAATGTTGTGCAGACATGGTCAATATCAACAATATGGCACAGTGCATACATATCGTCATTATGCTGGTAAGAAAACCATAATATAGATAGCACTACATTTTTTCCAAAAAGGAAGAGCCTTGTTTCCATCCATCATGAGAGCACATCCATGGTTGAGAGGTTGACTGTTTGGAAATACAGAGATTCAAACTCATAGCGACATAATGTGGCAAAGAAAATATGTACTTCAACTTTAAAGTAATGAGATATTTAAGATGTTTGAGAGAACCAATGCTAACAGCAACTTCCGTCTCATCATCTTTTACACAGGCATGATGTGCCAGGCCAAAACATCCTATATTGAAAGGGAGATTGAGTGGGGAGCTCGCTTTGAGCCTTGCATGACGCTGGAGAAGGGCTCCTTCAGAGTGGACCTCCGTCGGTTCCACACCACCTACCAGGTACCGCTGCCCAACTGCAGTGCCAGCCACATGTACCAGCTAATGGCTCTAGCAGACTGTAAACACCAGGACTCCAAAACCAACAGAGACTGGGGGACGTGGGCAGACGGAACGGTAGAGGTGGACAAAGAAACGAAACCATCTCATGGAGGATTCATCATTGATGACATTCTGGAGGAGAATGTGTCTGAAGGCAATGAAAGTGAAGGAAAAAGCTTGCCATAACAGCGTCCGATATAAGACATTCTACACAAGAATAACATGAAGGCTACCTGACTATTTAGATATGTAATCATATTTAGAGTGAGTAAGTTATAACAACTTTTAGATAAGCCTTTTTCACAGGGGACATATTGACAAGTCACAGTCACATAGGTGTAAATAATACAATTAATGATGGCTTAACGGACTGGCTGCACAAGGACAAACACAGATGGACTTAAATGTAACAAAGGCTCAATCATATTGTGTCACTCCTCTCGTTTTCAGAGAAATAAACACACATAAACACATGCACATACTGTATGTTGCATACTTAATGTTAGCACATCCAGACATCTCTCAGTCAAGCATATGACATCACTATTCACAGTGCTCCAGACTGCTAGTGATCAACTCACAAAATGTTTGAAGAATCTCTGGTACAGCTGATATCAACATAAGCTGCTGCACAACTGTCGAAATTCTACTCTATTTGAAGTTAAGATTTGTTTAATCAGAACAGTGACAAGATGAAAATATTGAACAATAATTAACTGAAGAAGTTGTGTTCAGCTGCCCCCTGTCTTTAATATCTGTGCAAATTGTAAAAAATGACCAAGATAGCTGTGTGGAAGCTTGTTTATTTCATGCATTAGCAGTCTAATGGCATATTGATCCATTAAAGCCTATAAATGAAAATGAGTTCAACATTTATTTATTTATTTTATACCCCATGTAAATGATGATAATGCTGTACAAACCAACAAGGAGCGTGCAGTGAAAACAGGCCTAAAAGTAGCCTTGGTAGCGTTGTCCATTAGATACTGCATATTTATATTCATATGAGGACTTCGGGGAAAACCTCACAGTCATTTGACTTGTGTGGGGGTTTTAGAGAGGTATGGCAGTTGTTAGATACCTCTTGGTATTTACTTCTGAGGGGCATTTACTCAAGTATTTCCATGCCTTTGAACTGCAATCAACGAGCTAAGTAGCCCGGTATCAGTGACTGACTACAGGACTAAAGGAGGAACAAAATACACATGAAAATCCTATATAAGGTTTGTCAATAGCTAGACAGGCATTGCCACCTTTGAGCAGATTCATGAGCTGTGCAGTAACATTTATAGTTATCCACAACATTCCTTATTGTCAGTATGATTTAAATATGGTTCTCCATAAACTTTACAATAATGCCATGTGTGGGATTTTGCCTTTTGTCTCACAAGCAACGCTGAGGCTCAAGGTAGGATGCGTCACCTGATGAGGAGAGAAAACTCCCAAGCATCTCTTTCTGCTTTTACTTTGAGAATATAATAACACTGGGCCAGAACAAAGTCGCTTTTTAAGGATAAAATAGATGCATGTGAATTTTGATTGAAGAGATGAGGGATCATGAGTAGAGCTAGGATTT
Organism: Chaunax sp. Z400; assembly: GCA_037577475.1. Classification (NCBI taxonomy): domain Eukaryota; kingdom Metazoa; phylum Chordata; class Actinopteri; order Lophiiformes; family Chaunacidae; genus Chaunax; species Chaunax sp. Z400. Next base: position 16,913,721 of record CM075190.1, read on the forward strand.
TTCATACAGATTCTGAAAATCTAGATTAATGATTATAGACTGTTCTAGCACTTAATAAATACCATTTTTTTAACCGGCTGCAAACAATATCTCAGCTACTGCTCACATTCTGACATGGTGATGTATTCGTGAGAAGTACAGCAGGAAAAAAAATCTGATTTTTACAGTGCTTGCCCTCATGAGGGTGCTATAAACTTTGATCAAACTTAACACAAAAAATTAACACAAGTGGTCCAATAATTAAGAAAGCAAGAGGGAACATGACTGTGTCATTCAGTGAGGATGATCAGTTGATGTGGCATTAATGCACATACATGATCTAATATGAACACTTTCTGATATTTCATTGGAAATTAGTGCTGTTCTGTAGTTGTTAATGTGAAGTTATTGCAACATATAGCCCTAGATTGTGTCTCTCATGTATAATTAGAACTTCAAAACAGATCAAAGTGTTGTTAAAGGACCTTCTCTGCTGGATGCATCATCCAGGAAGAGAGACACAATCTAAAGGTACACCCGTGAGAACGTTATGTTGTAGGGAGAGGTGCCTGTTTTGTAAGGGCTGGCTCAAATGTGTGAGGTGTACAGGTAGGTGCGGTTGATGCTCCAGTCGGGGGGGAAGTCCTGCAATGCGTGGCTCTTGACGTGTCTCTGCATTGCGACCAGCCTGCTGCAGAACTCCAGACACACCGTGCACTGGTAGGGTGCAGCCCCGCCGTGAGTCCGCAGGTGCTTGATCATGGCTGAGTAGTCCCGTGAGCGCTGACCGCAGAGACGACACTCGAAGGGTTTCTCTCCTTGAAGCACAGATAGGATCGGATGAGGTAGGAAGGAAGGAAGGAAGGAAAGAGAGAAGTAAGTTATTGGAATATTATTATTATTATTATTATTATTATTATTATTATTATTATTATTATTATTATATTATTATTGGAAAATTAAAAAAATTGGCACAAGTCGAGGGCCGGACTGGTTCAGTGTTTATTTGAGTCTTATTGAAATGACTTTATTGCACATATTGAACCTGGAACTAACAAAGCCTACAAGTTATTGCCTATAAAACAACATCAATCGTTAAATATATGAAAAATCAGTTGTATTAATTTCTTATGACTCTATCTGCTCTATCTGCAGCTTTCTCTAGTAATTTCTCATGAAACCATTTTCCCACAGACCAACAACAGCCAAAAAATAATTTCCTTCAATGAAAAATCAAGTGTCCTGTAGCAGCAAGAAAAAAATGCAAAAACGAAACATGCAGCTCAGTTTGCAGCTCTCTGATGCATACTAGTCTAGGCCTGGAACCTGGAACTTACAAAGCTCATAAGACAGTTTTTTATCTAAAAACAACAACATTAAACATTAAATACAAGAAAAAGCAGTTGCATTAGCTCTAATAGTAATTAGATATTACCATGCGGGCCAAAGAAAATTCCATCGCGGGCCGGTTTTGGCCCGCGGGCCTTGAGTTTGACATATATGGTCTACAGGGACTGAAACTGTATTCATAGCCAGCGTCTTATCATTTATAAACCTTGCCTAATGAAATTTTTTAAATATGTATATCTATCTATAGCTATATTAATTGCAATTTATCAAGTCAAATTTTGTTCAGTGAACTAAACTGTGCCACTTTTATGCAAACCAAAAATTTCTTTTTGTAAATCTATAAACAATCTGAGTGAATGGACTCACAAAGCATACAGTGTGCTTACCAGTGTGAACACGATGGTGTGTGTCCAGTTGATGTTTTAGACTGAACTTTTTTGGACAGTGTTGGCACTGGTAGGGTTTATCCCCTCTGTGGTCTTGTTGATGGGATTTTGGTTTTTGCTGTGCAACATCTCTTCCACTGAACTGACACCCTGAACAGGCCTCATCTGTGCAAACAACATGCAGGTGAAAACAGGTGAAGGTGTGAACTTGCGGTGGGCAGAGTGGCCTGACTGTTCATAAAAACATCATATTACATTTTAAAGGTGCTCTACAGTTCAACTCCTGCAGCAGCCAACATGTTATAAAGTAAGACATGAAACATGTTCATTCATGTTTTCTACTATTAACAGCATTTGAATGAATTATTATGCACATTTCTAATGTTTTTTGGTCATACTTCAGTCCTTTTAGACGAATGTTGGCAGAATAACTAATCTTGCTATAAAGTGAAGAACAAACCGGATTCCAAAACAGTTGGGATGTTGTGTAAGATGTAAATAAAAACAGAATGCAATCATTTCTGGTACAAAGACATGATATTTACTGTTCAAATGGATAACCTTCGCATTCCACTGGTAAACAAATTAATTGGTAACAGGTGATAGTATCATTGTTACAAAACTTTGGCTTCATTGTAAAACAGTGCAGGTGTAGACTGACCTGCTGCAGTCCATACCTTTCTCCCACTGAAAATATGGAGAGCATTATGAAGTGCAAAATACAACAACAAAGGCCCCAGATTGTTGATCAACTGAAGTTGTCTATTGAGCAGGAATGGGAAAGAATTTCACTTGAACATCAAGAATCAGTTTCCAAATCAATGAGTGTTGTTAATTGTTAATATGTGATATAAAAGACAGCAGTAAACATATATCACAACTTTTTTTAAACATGTTGCAGGCATCTAAATCAGAAAGAGTAATTACTTATAAAAAACAATAAAGTTTATCAATTTGAACACTAAATATCTTGTCTCTGTACTGTATGCCATTAAATATATAGGTTGGAGATGATTTGATGATTTGATCACTTAATTTTGTTTTTATTTATATTTTACACAATATTTTTCGGAATCAGGGTTGTGAATTCATTTTGAGCTGCCGTGATTAGCTGAGTAATAATTATCAATTGACAGAAATTAATCAGCAAATTATTTGATAATAGATTAATCATTGAACACCCTAGTTCTGGCTTCTCTAGTGTGATGCTTTTCTGGTTTTCAGTTTTATATCATTGTATCTTTGGGTTTTGAACTGTTTTTGTTGGGAAAAAACAGAACTTCTGATGAAGTTAGACTCATTTACCATTTGTCATTATGTAGACCAAACTATTGATCAATAAATTGGGAAAATATTCAGCATCGATAACGAAACAGTGGCAGTAACACCCAAGATTATAAGACTCACTGACCACCTTGACATAATACCAATCATTAAAAGTAAATTAACTGTTTATTGCACAGGCTTTAGAATACTATGTCAGATTAGAGGCACATGTATATTTTTTTTGTCTGGAAGACAAATTCATTTTTTTTACAAGCTTACTTTCCTGTCATGCCACACATGTCTGCAACTTCATGTGTACAAAGGTGTGAGGCTGAGGTAGCTCCTCTGAAGCCTCATCATTTTTAGGTTTTCTTCAGTGAAAACTTGAGCCACATTGTATAGACAGGATGCTGAAATAAGAGGTGTTGGTGGTTCAGGGAAATAAAGACAAAGAGAATAGACCACAGCTTTTGAGTGCTCACCACTCAAAACACTACCTGCTGAGACTTAGTGTCATTAGCATGTTTCCTGTCCATTATTCCTCATCAGGTCTGCCTTAAAAGACTGAACATCTTATACGCACAATGCTTTTATTTTCATCGCCTTATTAGCGTAGCATAGGCGCTTAAATGCTTAATTTATACTATTTTATGTGTTATAAAAAGAAAGATTTCTAAAAAGTAAGTAGTAATAAGTTATTACACTGCTCTCAGTGCAGTGCAGTTTTACCATTGCCTTATCTACTGAAACATGAACATAATGTTCCACTGAGCAGAGATATTAAACATGAGATAAGCTATGTTTATCAGCTTGATTGTACAAGGCAAACACACACACACACAGAAAGTCTGCTGGTTTAGCTCTTTTCGTGTTATTACAGGGACTTACATTCATATTATAGTCATTTTATTATAATAAATCAATATATTTATGTTTTTGGCACAGGATGAAAACCACTGTTGTGATGCAGTACATACTGTACTACATGTATATAGCTGTATCTGGTAACCACAGTACTGCTCCTGCTGCACCATTTTCTCAAAACCACAACTCTTTTTATGACTTTCCATTGCGTAGCTACATAGCTGGAGTCAGGCGAGGTTAGAGGTCATGAAAAGAACTTTCAAATCTGCTACTACGCTGATCTTACTGTATGGTAATAATGTTATGTTTAATATGGAACGTGTAAAAAAAAAAAAAAGTAAAAAAACAACAACAGTTGTCTGGTTTGTTGTATCGTATTACCTGATGGTGTGGAGGCTGACTCCTGCAGTGCTGGATCGTTAAGGAGGCTTGTATTGGGGTGTTGGCAGGCTTTAACTCTGTCCGTGCTGGCTTTAGGTACATTATTGTAACTGTAGACAATACAAAAATACTTACTGTACCTTTAGCTATAACAACAACAACAACAACAACAACAACAATAATAATAATAATAATAATAATAGACACTTCACTGGAGAAATATGGAGCAAGTAAAAGTCTCCCATGAAAAATTTCTCAGTCCATCATCCTTAGATCCTTTCCTTCCTCGCCATCACCGACATTTATTGCGCTTTTTTAGGTTGAATTGTTTCAGTTAATTCTCAAAGAATATTGAAAAAGAAGAAGTATATTGAAGTGACACTGAAGAACAGCTAATCTTTTCCATGAGAACCCATGTTTTGCCAATTTTTTGTGGTACAGGTGTCTAAAGGCTGAAACTTTGTTTCTGTGGGTTGAAAATCTTTTACGAAGGTGGGGAGAAATTTAGGGGGCTCCCCTTTACACACTATCGAGCCACATTATGAGGAACACTTTATAATATGCATAGATAAGATGAAAGGAGGAAACTCACCCACAAAGAAAGTCAAGTGGGTTGGGCAATACTGTACTTATATCAGTGGTAAATTCATGGAAACTAAAACAAATGGTTAACTTAGATTTATTCGAAAATGTACTTGGATTTTTGTTTATGGTGTGAAAACTAGAACTGTGATTTGTCCAAAAAAAAACCAACAAAGGTTTGAATGACTATGTAAAGTCAGGGAAGAGTTAAATGGTTTTAACTAGGTGCAACTGCTCTAGTTGGAAAGAGCAGGAGGCTTGATCACTCACATCTACCCAAACAGCAATGAGTCAGGTTGCTGTAGCTGTCGCAAGGGAACAACTGAGCAAATTAGGGGGTTCTAAATGAGTCTGGGAGGAAAAATAGGGAGACGATGACTGAAAATAAAACACAAATTTCCAAGATCATGTCTGAATACTGACTTACCTCGGCTTACTGGTTTGAGGGGTCTCATCAAATGGTCTCTGGTGTTTTCTTTTTCTTTTTAACAGGCCTTGCTTGATTATGCTCCCCATCCTTGTGGATCCAACATAAAGGTTGTATGCATTACCTGGATGTAAGCTTGAGTAGCCCAGCACAGAGCTCTGAAAATGGGAGCCAAGTTGGGGCAACATGTGGGGAGTTGTGAGGGAGAATGGGTAAGCTACAGAGGACTGGCTAGGGGGCTGAAGGGGGTGAGCTGCAACTAAGTTTGAATAGCTCTCTGCTATCCGCCTCAGGGTGCTCACAGAGCTCCACATGCTAGGGAGAGCCCAGGGAGAAGAGAAAGATGAACTGCTGCTGACAGGCCTGTTGTAGGGGGTTGCTGACACAGGGGGCAGTCTGGGCTTCTTTCGTGTGGATGGTGGACTGATGTGGTGGTTCTCCACAGGACCAGAGGGCGAAATGTTTTCAATGACAATGCTCTTGCATGCCTTGTCTGATGGGAGAGAATTCTCTCTGACTTTCTCCTCTTGAACTGGACTTTCTCTTTGCTTTTCATCTGTCTGCGCTGTGCTTACTTTCTCTTGTTTGACATGTATGATTTCTCTAATTTTGCTCTCCTCCCTGGCTCTGTAGTGGAAATTATCTAGATGCTTCCGGCACTGGTCCTCTAGCGGCTGCATCTCCAACAGCTGAGCAGCTCTCAGTAGCAGGTGCAGGTCATCCACTGACACCTCCAGAGTCTGTGTGTAGGTGAAGTCCAGAACTTGCTGGAAGGTATGCGGTGAAAAATAATCCAACTTGCAGTGAACTGGGCTGTCTATGTCTCCTAGAGCTAGGCGCTGTGCTAGCCTTCTGCTAGCACAAGCCAATACTAACCGATGAGCCCTGAAAGTTTGACTCTTTACCGAGATTATAGCATCACAAAGCGACCCTGAATGACGTAAGGCGTCCGCCTGCTGCAGGAAGTGGAAGTATTGGGTGTTGTTTATTCGGATCATTTCTGAAGTTTGTAGACATAGAATCAAAATCTGAGAAGAGAAAGTCAAAGGAATAAAAAAAAAAAATCAATCCCCTGAGCTTATTCCCACACTACAATAGAAATTATTTCAATCTATAAGGATATACCAGATATGTGACATTTCTAGAAATTCCAAGATGTCAGAAGAAAAATCATTTTGCAAATCAATAGAAGGGACTGGCTTGTTTGTGGTTTGTGCTACATTTTCCCATCCATTCCAGACCTACTATCTGTAGTGAGAGATGAGGGCACAGAATATACCTGAGGTGATATCATTGTTTGTAAATTAGTTTGTATTGTGGTGAGCTGGTGTAACAGTGGACTTGATTTTCACAGTTAATAAAATGAACACGGGTTTTATTTTAAAACTGGTAAAGCAAGTATTTATATCCTTAAAACCAGAAGGATTCATGCACTTTCTTTTTATCAGACTCTGGTATATGCAAAAAAAAAAAAAAAACTTTCAACACTCACAACCGCGTCTGATGTTGTGCCTGAATGTCTGGTTTGTGTGTGTAAATGTACTTAGTTTTGTGAAAGCTTTGATATTCATGATTCACATACACACTCTAAAGCCAGGAAGCCCTACTATATATGAAACCACGACTAATGACTGTACACCGGAGTAAACATGAAAATAGTTTCAACAACAAAAACAATACGACTGTAGACATCAAATGCAAGAGTTCTAAGGGGTGGAATATATGGATATGTAAGTATGTCAGAGGAATATTTTGAATTTTAAATCTCAAATTGAAAACACGTGTTATATGCTGTGACTGTATATTGTCATTTTTTTCAGTCTGAAGTCTATAATGGACTTTTGTGATTATACAGTGTGTGGTTAGTTTCTGTGCCAGATTTTGCAACACTGTGCTTTTATGGAGTTTTTTTAATTTTTAATTTTTATTTTTTTTTAGCACAATTACAGCCCCCATTTGCTCCTCTGATGGTTACTCTATGTTTAGAGTAAAAGTGAAACAAAATTAAATTTGGTAGTCTTCTTGCTGGAATTTGTTTTATATGTGCATGCATATTTGCTTGCTGTCTGTAAACCTCTCTGTGTATGATGTAGATGAATTAATTTAAAATTAATTTAATGTTGCACCCAAGAGCAATTGTTCTAAATGATTTCTAAATAAAATGTTTAAAATAAGTTACTTTACGGTCACAAAATGTGTAATGAGTGAATAGAATTGAGAGCACATAGGGAAATGAACATGCAAATTAAGCACCAGTTCAATCGGGCCTGATTTTGGCGTACATGAATTTAAAGCAGTTGACCCTTTTTGTTATTAAAACATTTACGGCTGTCAAAGGTCATGCTCTGCCTGATCCAAATTGCTGTGTGTCTATATATATTGTGCCTATATACTGTAATATATCACACAACTTAGTCCAGAGTCACTAATATAATGTGTGACATAAATGACAATTAAAATGACCTCTGAACAAAATGCATTTAAGCATTATGTTACATGATCATTCATCATTAATTTGAATGTACTTCTTTTTACGTAGAAATTGTAATTATAATCATAACAATAATTAACTCTGCAAAAGAGGTTATGTTTTTGTGGCCATTGGTTTGTTTGTCTGTCTGTTAGCAGGATTACCGTAAAAGTTAAGAATGGGTTTAGATTCTTTTTGCTAGATTTGCTGGTGATCCTGAACACCATCTGGATCTGGAATGTGTTTAATGGATTTTTTACCAATGCAGGATAGGGGCATTTACAAGGTTTTTGCTTCTAACTTCATGGATAACGCCACACTGCTTGGACAAAAATTACATGATGTCATCCCCATAAGATCTACCGCACATCAAAATATGACCTGGAGCCAAGTAGTATTCCAGATCTGACGATCCACAATTAATTTATAGGGCTCACGGAAAATTCACTTCTTTGAGATAACAAATAATTATGATCCAGACTTAATCTAAGATCACATTATAGCTGAAATGGTGCAGATTCTGTTAGGTGTCAAATTTGATGTATCCTCTAAAGTTATTGAGCAGAAGAAACCAACCATTAGTGAAACATTGTATTTCTTGAAAAAGTAACAAACTAATAATAATAATAATACCAATGTGATTCAAAATTCTAAGGGTAGGTTTTTGTTGCCATGAGTTATGTTATGAGGGTCAAACATGTGACTGTAGCTTTCAGGTGTTAGCTGTTAGAGATCTGCGCTCTCTGAGTGCCGTCTAGTTACTATTATAAAGTTCATCTTAATACATAGCCATGAATCTGTGTTAGTTGTCATAGCAGTGGCACTAGGAGGATAATAACTTGGTGAGTGGATTCATATGCTTTTCTGTGCATTTCATAATGAACGAGTTTAAAGCAACTTTCGTTTACAAAATTTTCATTTGCGTCAAAAGATTTAGCAGAAACTTGAAAAGTAGTGACATGTGTTGTTTCATAATTCACAAACTTTTGATGCTCATAAATCCTCATGTTTTCATTTGCAGAGACACTACAGACATACAGTATCTTTCAGTGGTGAGTGGAGCACCAATATCTTCTTAACTTTTTCTTATTCTCAACTATTCTTATTCTTAACAAACTAATTGTTAGATTGTAGATTTCAAATATTGTCACTAATGTGATGCACCTGACATGTATACTGTATAATTTTAAATTTTGCATTGAAGTAATGCAAATAGTGTTGCTATCAAAAGGCTCCTGGCCTATAAATCTGTTCTTTTATTGTATTGCATAATGTACTTCATGTCCTTATCAGCCTTGTCTAAATCTTTTATTTTTTCAGAATATACTTGATGTTGTAATAAACAGGCTTGTGCAACAATCAAATTTCCTCTGATGCTGCTCAAATCCACAATGCACTCTTAGAATGCACTCTGTGACATAGTTAGCAGGCGTTTGAGCTCCTTGCAGTCACAGTACTATCTCACTGCTTACATAGGGGAAAAACCATGCATGCATTTGTCAGATCTACACATCCTTTGACAGGACATGAACTCAGAATCAGCCTCCCCACGTATAAAAGAGTGGAATCAAGAGAAAACAAGTCTGAACTTAAAGTCTCCATGGGCAACAGAAAATCAATAGTGGCACGTGTTTATAGAAGATGACAGTAAAGCGTCGATAAGATCAAAGATGAGCAACATAAAAGTGAATCTGTTTGTAGTTTCAAGTGTCTGCAACTTAAGAAACAGCAAGCTGTGTGAATGAGACACTTACCCTGGGTTCAGTGAATAGTCTCCCTGGAGAATGATATGCTACCTTGCACCATGACTGTGAAGGGACTTGTAAAGTGACATGTCTGTCTGGGTACAGGTTTTGGTGCAGGACAGCGTGGTTTCCTCTTTTGCCTTAACAGTCCCTCCTCTTCAGCTTATCTCTCATTGGTTCAGTGATAATTGTGCTACATGGTTTGCAAATGTTTTGGTATTTGTAATAAAGGATAAACATAGTATAAATCAGTTCTTATCCTATTTAGTTTTATTTTGCTTAAAGGCTGGAGGCATTTTTACCGTTTAATACGTCTAAAAATTTGTTTAATACAAATTTTGCAACCAATATTAATTTTGCATCAGAAACAGAACAATAGAAATAATTTGTTTTTAAAAATGAGATTTTGTGTGTGTGTGTGTGTGTGTGTGTGTGTGTGTGTGTGTGTGTGTGTGTGTGTGTGTGTGTGTGTGTGTGAGAGAGAGAGAGAGAGAGAGGGATAGGGAAAGAGGGACAGTGGTTAGAGGGATATATACATGTCCTATTGATGTTATATCTGTACATGCTGTACAGGATTTCCTCCCCTGTAGCATCACTCGCTGTTCATTACATTAATAAGCTGTTATGCAATAGACAAAAACCTCATCAAAGACAATGATCTGTGATCACTGATCTGGGACAGGAAACATATACATGACCGATTCTGATATGTAGAGCTATAGGCTTCACTGAAAACTGCATCCTTAGAATAGAAATATCTTCTTCATCCCTCAGGTATATGAAACACAACAAAACACATGTATTGAGTTTTGATCCTCAGAATCTGCCTCCTTGGTCATGAAAACCTACCCCTACAATTTGGAATCACATTGGTATCACTATCAAGTAGTTGTTTGTTAGTTATTCAAGAGGACAATATTTCACTAATGTAGGTTTTCTTCAGGATTTAGCTCAGTAACTTTTCAAGATGCATCAAATTTGACACCTAACTAAATCATAAAAGTTTTGGCTACAGTTGAATCTTTCTGCATCACCAGATCTGAAATATTACCTGGATCCAGATCATACTTTGATGTATGGTAGATCTTATGGGGATGTCATAGTATCATTTATGTCCAAGCATTGTAGGCATTATCCCTGACGTTAGGAGCAAAAGAATTGTAATTGCCCCTATCATGCAATGGTAAAGAATCCTTTAAAAACATTCTGGATCCAGATGATGATCTGGATCAGTGTCAAAATCTATTTGATTGTTCCTTGGGCCATACCCTACCTGTCCAAAAAAAATCATATCAAAATCCATTCCATTAGCCAGAACCTTTTCAACTGTTTGAATAGATTGTTTCTGATAAATTGCAAATGGAGACCAGATGTCATTACCCTCGGTGCAAAGAAATCTGATTAATATGAAAGAATGTAAGCCCATGTAATGTCACATGGCCAAAGCCATCTGAAGTCACATCTGGTATGATTTGGGAAGCATCAGAAGGAAGAGAGAATAGTGTTATGCGGTAAAATGTTGTTGTTAGCGGTCGAGATTGTGTATAGTATGCAGCACCAAACTTCACAATGTAATTCTGTGCATCTGTGTGGTTTAGGAGAATACAATACAATTACAGATATGACCAAAAGTTGTGCCAACTGCTAGTGTGAATACAAAAATGGTCATTTTAGTGCAGTTTTCTTAAAATGGAAACATATAAAACCCAGATAAAAGAGCTAGGTGTTATCAGACATCTTCGACTCTGCTGAAAATAGACTGCTCTGAGGTTTCAGCAGTTTCGATGCAGTTCATGATGCAGATGCAGCAGTTTACATCAGAAATTTAGTTTGGCCATTAAAAGCGTGTCTACAGTTTTTTATTGGTATGTTAAAAGTGATTGGTATCATGAGCAAAGTTCTGTACAATACTGATGTACCTTTGGCAATGAACACAAAAAGGCAAAATTTTATCATCACAATTCAAACATTACAATTAGAATACAGTGATTGTTAATAGACCTGACTATACAGCAATGTGACTGCAGAGTTTGTGGAGAAACAAATTAATTAGGAGGTACAATGATTTCTTTTTACAGTTGTTGCCAGTTGTACATGCATCATGGCAACATTTTGCTCAATAACAAGGTCAGAAAATTAGTAATGAGTTGGTAAAAAGTGATCGATTGTTAAAGATCATTCTCAGAAATGATCTGACTTATGAACTACATCTACAACATGATGTATAGTCTCACTACACACTAGTTGTTGTCAGTGATTGTCAGTGATTTTAATTAAGCACACATGTGCTTTTCATCCAATCTTTTTATTAACCATGCTTGGTCTATTTATATGACCATAGCTGAGAAAGGGGCTATACTGGAGGGGTATTTACATGAATAAGAAGATGGTAACAAATGAACTATACTCTTTTTTTCCCCTATTTATTTTACTACGCCACTACAGCACATGTCAGAGTGAAAAGTTATACTTTTTACTCCATGACATTTATTTGCTAACTTTAATCACTAGTTACTAAAGTTACTAGTTCTAAAACCAGTGCCTTGCTGAAGAGCAAGTGATGAACACATCAGTGCATAATTTATTATAATCCAGAAATGTAACATATATAATCCTTGATATTGGTACTTTAAGTATGTTTGATTCTGAAATGAAATGAAAGTGAAATTCTGAATAGAGGACTTTTATTTTTAAGCACTGTGCTATTGACCTTTACTTTAGTTAAAGATATGAATAATTCTTCCTTGTGTTTTGTCACCTGTATGGTCCCAGGATATAATTATACATTCTGTTAAACACAGTGTGGTTTCGTTGTAATTGCTGTGATGACACATTTGCTATGTTGATGCATTTGCAGAGGAGCAACAGAGACATTTCTTAATTTCTTTTACTGATTGAGATTGATTATTTCATTTTTAGTGATCGTGTCAGTGACTTTTTTCATCAGCTATACAAACTTATTGTAATGTACTGTATATAAATATTTAACTTAGGTTGTGTGTGCTTGTGGACGTGCATGTGTATATGCTTAATGTGCATACCTTTGTCTGTGTGAACACTTATTGTCAGGCGTTGCTCAAACCACTGGACAATCTGATCTCATCTCTTCTTCTCAGAGAAATTAGCATTGTAGCAACACTTAAATGTCATCTTGTGCTATATGGAAAGAAGGCAGCCAGAGCTGATGCACAGTACACACATACCAGTAATTTCAAGACTTGAAGACTGTCAGTCAGTTTAACAATCACCATCCAACACCATACGCTGCATCAATGCTGACTCACTGAGGTATCTAGCTGTGTTGGGTCTTTGAAGTAAATGCTCGTCAATGCACATTTTGCATTAGTGTGACCTTCAGCACCCACACATCTCATATGGTGTTATTGATGATGTTTGAATTCATGCGACAACACCTTCGATCTACCTACCAAAGTTTTTAATCTCTGCATTCTAAGGGGTTTCATATTGTTGCTTTGTTGAATGAATCAAAGTGTTACTGAGCTAAACAAACACACACTCAGAGACTACAACGTGATTAAAGTCTGGGTTAATATGACTCGTCTTACTTTACCACAGTGGCAGTGTGCGAGCATTCGGCTTCAGATGTACCACTAACAAGATGAGTGATGTGATGAGGCATCAATGACAAACTGTCACTGTACAGCCACAGAGCCTTTTCACAGTAATCTGGGTAAGGAGGGCTACCCGTCAGTGTTGTGGTTTGAAAGAAGAGAACCTCTGCAGGCTGAGAGCTGGGGCTTGTCACTTCTTTGTAATTTGTGGGTGAAGGAAGTATGAGGCCTACCCACGCTGGTGACTGTCAGGTAAATTGATGCTTGGAAACTGTGTCAAGGCATCTGATCAGTTGTTTTTTTATACATGGTCTCAATATTGTTAATGCTTAAAAGTACATGACTATTTCATTTGGTTAGAGGTTTAAGGCACAAACATTACAGCTAAAGTGTAGCATGACTCATTCACCTATACATTAAGTTCAAAGGAAAACACTCATCAGCTCATCAGAGATTGTCATGGGTAATTAGAAATACTGTATGGTCTCCCGAAATGGTCAGTTTTTTTCATTTCATCATTTTCAGAATTCTAATGTACATTAGACTTTTAGCCCTGCTACCGATTATACACACAAAAAAAAGGAGTGCATTTTTTTGTGAGGTTAATGAGGTGATATGCATCGCGTTACTTTTCCTGACATAGGTCACGGAAACTCTATACTGAGAACTGAGTGAAAACCTTATACCTTATACTGTATGTTCACCTTGTCAATGTCTAACACAAGGATGACCCAGATTTACCATGAATTAACATCAATATTGCTGTTAGCTCATATTGTTGTGAGAAATGTCTTTGAATGTGCTTTAGGTTTATTTTACCAAACTAATTCAACTAAGGAAATGAAGAAAAAAATTTTTTTTCAGTGCAAGTCAGACAGTTTTCCCCTCTTTTACATCATTGGTTCATTATATAGGTTACATTATAATCAATCTTGAGTCTCTTTCATGTTGTCTCTATGAGATGGATGACTAAAGTTTTCTACATGGTAGTAGGTCTTTGTGAGGGTGCGCCTTCCCAGTCTTTATGCTTTTGGTGCTAAACCAAAATCATATAGTTCCAATCTTAAATACCCATCGGAATAAAGGTAGCACACACAAAACTTCAGGATATATTGCCTAATCTCAATTTTACCACTTTTATTCCGGCCAAGTCAACAAAGATGCTAACATTTCGGCGTAGTGGCCTTCATCAGATCATGAAGGGAAACATAAGTCATATCATTTATATACAGGAACTAGCAGGTTATTGGCTTACAGGGTCACATGATAATTAACTTCCTGAGTTCCCCTATGTATCTTCCTTGATAATGACAAAAAGCAGTTCAAGCAATACAATTTTGACTGAGGTTACAAGTGTCTGTATTTTTGAGAGACTTTCTCAGAGGAAACATTTGAGAGAAAATTCATCATTTAGTCCAGCTGGTGTCATTGTGTTGAGTGTTGAAATCCAGTACATCTCTCTTTGAGACAGTAGTAGGAATAAAAGTGGTGAAATTGAGATGAGTCAATTTATCCTGACGTTTTGTGTGTGCTGCCTTTATACCTTTGGGTATTTAAGCTTTCTACATGGTGTCAGTCTTCGCGGAAAGAGAATATCTACCTGTGTAAAAGTGATTCAATGGGCACAGACACAGTAGTTTATGGGTCATTCATTTTATTACACTGTTATTCAGCTTGACGAGGTTTAATTTCTCAGATTGCACATACAGGTACACAACAGAGAACTCTTTGCCAAATTGGTATATCTTTGTGGTTATTTGTGGAGCATGTCTTTGGTTAAAGGTCTGAATGAAAATGAAGAACAGCTCTCTCAATGATGCTATCAACATTCCTACAATCTGAGCAGTGTAATTGAAATCAGACAGATAGTATCAATACCTAACATTTAGCAACCTGTACACAAATTGAGTCATTTGGTTCTACTTGTGCTTAGTGCGACTCCTTGTCAATTAGGCAGAGGCCATATGTCTATAACTATTTCACATTTCTGAACATTATAAACTTGTTTTCTCACACAAGCCTCTAAAATTACATCGCAGATGAAAAGCATGACCCTAGCAGCACGGTGCACTTTACTGCACCGTGTTGCTGACTGATTATTACATATAAATAAAAAATACAGAATAATTACATCCAAAACACAGCATTGTAAAAGGCAATAATGCAGCAATTAAAATCTCAATAACATTGTCTATATTTTGTCAGGAAGTAAGGGACAGACCAACAAAGAAGTCTAGAATTTGACAGAGGACATACGTACAAATGTGATTTGAGTAACTACAGTATACACCATTCTATGTCTGCTAAATGCTGGTAGGAAACCTTCAGTGGTTTGGGAAACACAGGCAAGCTTATTCTCATCTATGGTTTCAGTAGTATCATAACAAGATCAACTGACTTAAACTGTGAACATACAACATTTTCATTCACTAACTAAGCTGTACAAAGTATACAATGGCTATGACTTCTCTTCACCTGTCATAACACAATCGCAACCTGCAATTTACCCGCCTAACGAGAGAAACTGAAGATTGAATCTTAAGTCTGGTAGCCAAACTTTTGCTTATTTCGATGCAAAATTTACACAAAAAGAATTTAAAAAAAATACATAAACGATTTTCCTCAAAATGGACAAATGCTTGTCTTGAGAGAAAACTTCCACCAGTAGAAAATAAATTAAATATGAACAGATTTTGGTATGGATGATTTATCGGTATAATGTTGATGAACAAAAAGCAACGTCCCACTATTCCCACTATGACCGTGGTTTATCAAGATGGTCTGATAGAATTAAATGATGAATGGAAATCAACCTTGACACACTAAGCAATTGAAAATCAGCCATAAATAGGGGCAATCCCTTTTTTATTTACCTATACAGGGTAATATTTTAATCATAAATATGACAAACTACAATGAGTCATTCAGTGAAAAGCTATTTAGGAAGAGAGTAACTTAGATCTAGCATCTATAGTGTACTAACATTCAATGTTGTTGAGTCCAAATTTGTCAAACTGGCAGATATGAAGACATACAGTGTGTTTTAATCCTATTATGCCTTAGTGTGGGATGTTTTTAGGACTTACTACAGACAAACATCACTACAGCTGTGGACTCTTTGCACACCTCTGTACAGTAGGACAGTGTAATATGCCTAAGCTTGAAGTTCCTCTGCACCTGCTAAATGTGAAAATGAACAGGCTGCTACAGGAAGTGATTAGTAGGGCATCAGGCATGTAGTCTGTCTGTTGGATGTGTTCACTACTCGGTCTACTAGTGGGATGATGCGTTACTGAAAAGAGGATGGAATCTCAACGTCTACCTTAAATACATTCAGAAAGAAGTTACTGTGTCGTTGTCTTGTGCTGGTTTTTACAACAGTCCGTTTTCAATCAGCCATGTTAGGAAAATGTTTCTCCTTCTCGTAACAGCACAATGTACTATTTTTATGTATTATTCCATTACACCAATGCAAATTAATCATAGAAATGTCTACATATAGTCGTATGTATTTCTTACGTTATTTACAGTGTCCATTTTGAACGGTGACATTTCTGACTTTTCAAACGCAATGACAAGAACAACACAAATAAGCACAGCAGCATCATACACCAAGTTGTCATGCTTTCATTAAAATAATGAACGTCTGATTATTCTGTTACACAGCTCATTAGGTAGCAGTACAAATAAAAGAAACTCATTTACTGATTAAATTAGCTAAAAGGAATATTTGGTATATTTTGACAAATAATTTGATTCTCAGAAGTCAAAAACATGATTTTTTAAATTTTTTTTTTTACTACCAGCACATACAGCAGCTCTGCCCTGACTAGCGATCTTTTTGGCCTTTGAGCTTAAACGTCTCACACATTCAAAGTAAACTCCTCCAAACCCTCATCTTTATATTACAGGTATTGTCCAATGTTATAGTAGCTTTTGGAGGTAAATTTAGTTTGACAATTATTTTAATAAATTTATCACTCAGCGGGTTTTTTACACCATAATTTAACTAGGCTGTTACACTCATCTACACAGATACATTATATCTAACTGTGGTACAATTTCAACAAAGAGATTACTACTGAAAAATAAATACTATAAAGCATTATGCACCGTTCAGTTTTAGTTTCTAGTGAAGGGCAATAGGTCAAGTCATGCCACTAGGATGGTTTTCCTGTCTATGAAGTGAATGTTTTCAGATGCCGCTAATGGACAGAACGATACTCAGACTCTAATCCAGATGAGTATTACATAATGATGTGTGATGTAAGTTTGTACCATCTCATTATTCAGATTCTGGTAATGATGATAGGTTGCTGTTGGTCATTTACAATGGGTTCGGGATGTACCCCATATTTATTCATTTACTTTATATTTGAGACACATCATAGATCTGTCAAAGAAAAGTGTAGCTGGGACACCACCTCAAGGAAAAATAGGGGGACAAAACAAGTGGTCAGGCATGACTTGTTGGCAGCCCCAGTACCTCAGTTCATCTGTTCAAAGAATTTGTAGGTAGGGTTTTCATAGCCATGATTTTGCATTTTGTTGAGCTGTCGTTCTTCTGGTGTCAACATGGGGTCGACCTGCTGTGAGACACAAAAGTTCCAATTATTAAAAACAAAAGATTAATTCATGAGCAAGGACCACACCAGCAACTGTCATTTATTAATTATGGAACGTGTGAGTAGTGGGTATGGTGGAGCAGAATGATGGTTGCGGTGTCAGAAGGCTCAGGCTCTGGAAACCTCAGAATACCTTCTTAAGAACACACAGAGAACAATTCTTTAAAGTCAGAGCAGATGTACAGCTGGTCGGCTTTTGATGGCTCAAAGGGTGCGATTTTGATTAAGTGACCTTGGTTTCCACAGCAGCTCCGCTGGTGAGTTTTGAAATAATGTAGTACTGGTGGTAGCTTATGTTTGTTGCAGAAACAACAAGGGAATTACATGTTCTGAGGTTGCATGCATGGAAAATATAAACAAACAGGCATGCAAGGCAAGAAGAATTTAAAGATGTATGACAGTAGGAGTTTGTGGTGTGGTCCCACTCCTGAGCTTCTGCTAAAATTATTTCAAACATTTCTAACTCTCATCTTATAAAAACATTGTTTGCTGGTAGTACACAAAAAATGACGGTAAACTAAAAGCAGAATGTTGAATATATAGACAGTTTCTTAGTTAACCTTGTGAAAGACCACAGCTTTGGTAGCTTATGACTTCTTTTGACTCAAGTTAAAGGCCTGTCTGGGGTCGTACCTCTACGATGCCGTGACTGATTGTGCCGTACGGCTTCCTGCGCACCAGCAGCAGGCTGATTACCATCACCATGGCAATAGCCACGGCCACCACCAGCAACCCCACCATGGCGCCGCGGTTAAATGTCTCCAAGGCATCAGGTTGCTATGGACAGAAATGAGCACTGGAATATTACAAAAAGGAGCCATGGAGGGACAAAATGAAATAGATTGATTAAAAATAATGCAAAATTTTTACCAGTTCATCTCTCTCAATCTCAGGAGGCTTGTTAACTACCTGCTTGAGCTCCACAGAGGTGTTGATCTAAGAGGAGAGGGAGTGTATAAGAATAAGGGGAAATGTTGGGATCCAGAAACATTGAAAAGATAACATACATACACCGAGCACATATTCCTGTTTGTAAGCACATTGTCTATCTGAAATGTCACCGGCCTTTTAGATCTTACCTTTTCCTCATATTCATAAGTGGGACCTCTCTCAGATGTGGTATAATCATACTCATCAACTGAAGACAATACAAATGGAGACAAAAATGGAATTAAATACTGAGCTGTGTGCAAAATTACGAAATACAACAGTCTGTAATCATTGTACACAGTTAAATACAAGCTCACCTTTCTTATTAGGCTGCAAGTCTTTAGGGAAAACAGAGGGGAAAAGCTTCATTAACAATTACAGCCTGTGAGAAGTAGCTCATCGTTTTCTTTATCACCCACAGTGTTTATGATAGTGAATTTGTAGGTCTGTATGTGAGTAGTTGTACCAATGCGGGGAGGATAAGGCCTGTTCTGAAATTCTCTCTCCTCTTCCTCTTCATCATCCTTCTCCTCCTCGCTCTCCGCTGGCAGAAGCTCCTCGGTAGTGCGGGTCTCAGAGAAGGAGGTGGTCATGAGCTCACTGATGTCTCCTCTCTCTGCTTTGACTAGCTCCTCTTTAGGTGATGGAAAAATAAAAAAAAACCCAACATAAGTCATCTAGACAGCTGCCTGACAACATTAAGTATTATACAGACTGAAAAACTGATGAAATGATGGGTAATAGTAGTTTGGCTTACGGATATCGTCGCGCAGCTCCTCAGCCAGAGAAGGATCTTTGTACAGCAGTGCAAGACTCTGATTCATCCTCTCCTCAATTACATGGAGATGTGTGTACACCTGCACGTTCAAACAATGAGTGTGTGTTTAACTGGTCTTCATCATGAACAAAAGAAGCAGTGAATTGGTTCCTTAAATCACTAAAAAATTACAGTCCAGATTGTTTTTTTTAAAATTCATGTGCCCAACGCTGCTTTAGAAGGCAGTAAAGTATTAATTTATATGTGTTATGCATTCACTCTTCTGCACGTAATGCTCTGTATGTTCCTTGGTCAGCAGAAAAGGATCCTTGCAACTCAAATGCATCGGTGTGTGAAAAGCATTTCCTAGGCAAATATCTCAGACTCCTTCAGACACACACCTGGAATTTCATCTGCTCAGCCTTCTGGGGGTCGACAGCATCAATATGCTGATAATGTCTGAGTGTGTGTCTGCGGTCCTTCTGCTCTGCGGCCATGTATCGCTTCAGAGCCTGCAGCACACGCTCTGGCTGGAAGACAACATTGAAGAGAGGAGTGACATAAACATACCGTCTCAACCTATCACAGAGACAGACTCTAAAGCAGATCTGTGTTAGTTGCAAGGTTGATCTTTCTATTCATCCCGTTATTCTCTGCTCCTCTGGACACCATGATGGACTTGCCTGAGGGGGATCAGACTGTACAGCAGTCAGGTAGTATTCCAGAGCCAGGCGGCGGTTGTTGTTGAGTATGGCTTCTACTCTGGCCAGATGAGTCTCCACCAACCTCTGCCTTTCTCCAGCAACCTGTTCCTCCAGCGTTTGAAGCACAGACTGGAAGTGCTGGTAGAGGAGGGGTGAGAGTGTGGATACATGAGAGTAAATCTGGTGCAACAATGCAGAGGATAATTTAATCAACTGATTAATCAAGGTAATAGAGCAGGCCGACAAATGTCTGCTTACCTCATTTAGGGCCTGTCGCTCTGACTTTGGCAGATTCTTTGATTGGTTGTCTGCCTCTGCCCATTCCTTCATGATCTAAGGAATATGAAACAATGTGACAGAACAACCTGTAATGACAACACACTGAAAGAGGCATCGAACATGATGTGGCTGTTCAATTTGTATAGCTAGCTTAATAGACAAAGAATAGTTTCACTTAATTTGCTTCCATCTGGCTATGTCTGAAGCTAACTGTGCATATAGCACCTCTAAACCTCACTAATTAACACATTATATCAGTGCAAAATGCAAACTGAGGATTGCATGCTGAGAATATTTGCCGACTTAGTAACTGTCTCTTTTTAGTAAATGGCTGGCTATTAAAGAACATTAAAAATATCAGGTGATATATAAAAAAAAATCAAAAATATCATGTACAGGCCAGAGCCCCTGTAGTTCTGACAATTAAATGATGGAGTCTCTTAATTAATTGACTGTCCAAAAGTCTAACCCATCAGACAAAAACTATTTGCCCGTGGTCTGCCCTGTGAGAATTACCTCATTGACGCGCTTCATTCTCCGCTCTTCCAGGTCTGTTTTGGCACGGAGGAAGTTTGCATGCTCTGTGTCATCCACTGGCTTCTCAAAATAAACATCAACGCCATCTGTGGGCCGAGGAGTTGTTACTAAATGGGAAAGACAGAGAACAGAATTTATTCATGGTCACACAGACTACAATAGCAAGAGAGCAATCACCCTGTAATTAAAATAACAGCCCTGGCCAAAATGTATCTCAGCATGAGCACTGAAGAAGTCGCAAGAAAGAAAGAAGGCAATTTTACACTACAATTGGGAGAGTGGGAAAAATGTAACAATGGAAAACTATATCTGCTTTGTCCTGGAGAAAATCTGGGTGGAAAATGACAATTATTTATAACCACTGAAGAGTACCAAGGAAGTGTACATCATTTTGTGTCATACAAAGGAATAATCATTATTGGATGTTCTTGGGCTTTCAACTAACCTCAAATATTGGAAAATAAATTACGAAGATTATTGAAGAGAGATGAAACTTCCATTATGATTATTATTATTCAAGATAATCAACAGACCTTTTAGTGAGGAGTTTCAAGTTGGAACTATTTTCTTTCAGTATAACTACACGGCATCACCGTGCATCTACTCATGAACAGAGGCCCGTGCTTGTGACAGGGTGGGATTTAAACATTAATGGCATCCTCTTCAGCTGAGCTAAAACATGAGATAGCCTCTCATCAAGATGTACATTCGTTTCTTTGTGGTGATACGGAAAGAAAATAGTTGTTGACAGTGCTCAGCACAAGGTCTGCGGATACATTTGAGAAGCCTATATTTCTAGAACTCAGGGAACTCACACCAAAGCAATAAAGATGGATAAAAAGCACTGCAGGTAAGTGTAAAAATATGCATTTTGGATTTGGGGGTGAACTGTCCCTTTAAATGTCATTGGGTAATAAGAAGCACTCTAAATACCAATATGCAGCAGTTTTTCCTTTCTCCATACTTCTTTCATATTTATTTACTTACATACATTTGACATTTTCCATTATTTGAAATTAAAATACATAAAACGATAGAAATTAAAAAACAAATAAAATAAAGACACATATGAGTTTTGCACTGTGTGTACTATTAAAGTGAGACACTTTAATACACGGTTTACCATCCAGATTTTGTTCTAGACAACTTCTATCAAGTGGTCAAATGTTCTATTTTCTGTGCACATGAGCATAAACCCTGCTGAGACCTGGAGATTACTGTGGGTGTGGAGGAATTAAGCACCGAATACAATGCCTGTATATATTTAGAAAGAAACATGTATGTGCATGCCAGAGACATGCATATAACACATGCATGCATGGGTGAATGTGGATTAGTTTTACCTAGATTGTATTGGGAAAAAAAAGCGTTCTCCTCCCATTACATGCTGAAAAAAGGCTTAAGTACAGGAGTTGTGCTCTGAACGCTATATTTTATACTCAATATGACCGACAGTAAGCAGTTATTTAGTCCTTTAATGTTAAAAGCGAATAAACGCTTACTCCATAGTAAGACTTCTGACATCCAATGAAAAAAGGAGAGACACTCACAGCTGTCTCCCTTGATCAGAGGTGTAGAGGTGGTCGGTTTGTGGCTTTTCTCATAGTAGAAGGAGTCCAGATAGTCTGATGTCTGGAAGGGACCTGAGTCCATGGGGTATTCATACTCCTCTGGATCTTTCGCAGCTATTGCCTCCTCTTCCTCCTCGTCCTCCACTTCCTCTTCATCAACCTCCTCTTCTTCCTCTTCCTCCTCCTCTTCCTCCACCACTTCGTCATCCTCCTCTTCCATGTCAGCCTCGTCCACATCTGTGTCAAGAGAGGGTCTCGGCGTGGGTGCTGTCCCTTTGGTGCTGTGAAGAAGTGGAAACAGTCATTACCTCTGATGACTACCAACATATAATCTGTCATCCTCCACCATCTGCATGTGGTCAAGATGAATCATCTTACAGAGAATTGAGTTTTCCACTTGTCTGGGAGGTGAGTGTCTGAGGACCAGCAGGGACGTCTCTTTCCTCTGTCTCTCCTTTGCCGTTGGAGCTCACTCGGCCTGGGCAGCACACATACTCGACACCCCGGAAATGGTCTCCACATGGCAACAGCATCCCGTAGCTGTGGAGCTCCAGATTATCTGCAGCGCATTCCTGGGAGGGAGGCCATTGCATCCACATATTACGGTAAAAACAGAATGTATATATGAGCTTCAAATTACAATTCTTATTTTATAATTTGGATGAAATTCAGTAAATTATTCTTATAATAAGTTTCTTCTCTTTGAATGCAAAAAGTTGATGGTGATGCTGCTCTATAACAAACACCTCAAGTAGGCATTCTGGTGAAGTATGACGCGATGCACAACACACCACTGTGCAGACTTGTCTTGCTCTTGTCTGCTAGACTGGACTGGCTACGCAAGATGTTTTAAATCTGCACTGGAAAGTTCACTGAGTGCAGTTTTTTACATTTTACATTTACAAAATGCGCCAGTTGAAAGAGTCATAAAAATTCAAACTTCTGCTCTAACGTGTCTTAAAAACTTTTGTTCTATATTTTCTTAAATATATCCGCCCCTCTCACCTCCTTAGCAATGTTGTGCCAGTACACGTAACTCTTGCAAGCATCCATCTGCTCCTGGTGGAGGAAACGGCATCGGTCGGGCACCAGCAGGGCCTCGCTCACATACTCGCCCTCTGCAGCGGGATTGTTTGAAGTTGAGGTCAGTGTGACATAATTTCAAGCCGTAAGCAAGTCAGTGCTGTAACCTGCAACCTCAAATGTAACTGAACACTGCACAACACATGGAATACATGACGCAGTATTATGATAGAGTCGTTTGATGGGGATGGGGTGGATAAATTAGGACTGACAGAAATTATAAATGCGTAATGTGTGAGCATTTTGAACAAACTGCAGCTACAGTAGTCAAGTATATTAAGTAAAAATGTACTTTGCTCAAAGTGAGTATAAAATATTTTTTAGAGAGATAAAAAAAAAAATAGCTACTTTGTTTTACACCACAAACCATCACGAAATTTAGAATAACTTCTGTGGTATATACAATATAGTACATTTTGTATTAAGTTTAATCTTGTTCTTCCTGAACCAGTGCTATCACATGTTGTTCTTGCTCATGCATAGAGGTCCACACACACGACAGGCAGTACCCCCTGGTGGCATGTAGCACGCATGGCCTCTCTGTAATACCGTTGAAATGATGTTTGGTGCTTTTGTGTCTGTTCAACTGCACATCCTGCTTTGCATCAGGGCCTATCTACAGTTCCAAAAGTAACACAAGTGGAACATTGTATGCCTTTGCATTTGTGGAATAGGCATAAATCAAATCATGTATTGTCTTCTCTGACAAAGAATCATTAGTTTTGAATCGGGTTGCAACACAAGTCCTCAGGTCTAAAACCACGTACTGTTTTAAAGGAACCAAGAATGATAAAATTAGGTGTTTCTCATGAAATTTTACCAAAATGTTTAACCTTTGAAAAGTCTCATGCAATAAAAGGAAAATGATTATTCCACCATCTTGGGAAATATACTTAATGGATTTTTGTTGAGAGTTAGATAAAAGATCGATACCACTACACAGATGAGATTGTATTAACACTGTAATTTAACAATGGTGATTTGCTGTTTTTAGACTTGGGTCCTTTATTTGTTTTAATTAGTGAGCTTCAGATTTGCTAGTTGGTGGATTTTATTACTTTTGAACACCCCCCCGTTAGCTGTTACCCCCTGTTTCCAGTCCTTGCACAAAGATAAGCTAACCATCTGCTGGCTGCTATAACTTCATGTTTAATGGACATTATGAGAGTGGTTTCAATCTTTTCATTTAACTCTCTGCAAGAACATGAATGCTATTTTTTAACTGACATTTCCCTTCTTTTTCACATTCAATTCTATCAAATAAAGGTCAAATGTGCAAAAAGAACAGATCTTAATTTAATCTGATTTCTATTTTATAAAATAGATGAAGTGCAGTAAAACAGTTTTATAAAAAAAAAACAGCATTATGAGGTACTTCCTGTACAAGGACACAGGAATTCTAAACCTATGTAGACTTGGTTGTGTGATTATCTAATAATAATAGTGAGGTTAGCTGTTCTTACCTAGACAGCGGTAGGGCAGGACTATGAAGGGGTGTGTCTGGCAGCGTCCCCATCCTTTCTTACACCAGGCGTGGATAGGGACAGGTCTTTTTGACTCCTCTATATGGGAGATTTGAAGTGCTGGGTAGATCTGGACATACAGGTTCATGCAGAGACGACAGAAAACAGGTAGATGGATGGACAGAACAAAGAGGATGAAGACAAGAGGAGGAGAGGGCAGGGTAAATTTGGTTAGAAAAGAGATGCAGTGATTGGTTGGGAGGGGTATAATAAGAGTAGCACGATCAGGGAAGAAGAGACGGGACAGCAAAGTTAACGGGGAGAAGACTAACAAGGGAAAGAATCATGCAACATATTCTCTAACTACATACACATACGTGGAAGAACTTTGTCTGAAGCCATGTTGGAGAAGCTCATTCATTCAATTTAATGAACATTTCACATCTAATTGAAAATCTAGGCCAATAATTCAAAGCACAAAGACATAATAAGGTTTAATAGTGAGAGAAATGCTTGCCCAGAATCTGAATGCTTTCTCACAAATTGTAAAAGGCAAAAAAAATGGAGGCTTTTGTGTCAAAGCCATCACAGACACACTACTGTAAGCTAATTGCATTACAGTCCGTTCAGGCTCATGGCTGCTGCTGCTCTCTCTGTAGCAGCTATGTCTACTTTGACCTCCAGATGGCACTTGGTTGCCTTGAATTCAGATAGATACTTCTGGAGGAGAAGTGTGAGGAGGGTATGTGTACCATTGATTACCTTACAGTAAACGTTAATGAGTACACATATCAGGTGACAAGAGGAGGAAAAGTGGATGGTTGGCAAGAATGAAATAATGAAATATTCCAACAGCCCACCATCACTTCACTACATGTGGGTAAATATGTCGATTCATAGGACAGGTGTTAGACAAAGCAAATTAGAGAAAAAGAATTTGAAATTTTACTTATTGTTCTACTGTGTCTTGTTGATTTCATACTACAATCTTTAAAAAAACCAGCTCAGGACTACTTTGCCATTGCCATTATTTTGATAATCCTGTTGTATTGATTGAGACTGGCATTCACATTTATGTTATTTCCCTTGCAAGGCTCAGGACCCTACCTCCTGACAGTAGGACAGGATTTCCCCGGGCTCTTTGAAGCAGCCCTGACGGCCCTGAGGATCCGGTTCCCACTGGCCAGTCTGTAGGTCCATGTGTAGGAGCTGACGGCCGCAGAACATGGCAATCTGCGGCTCTGCCACCTGTACGCCTGGTCCGTTCACCTCAGTCATGGACAGAGCCTAGAGCATAAAGAGAAGGGGGGCAAATGAGAGGTGGGAAGGTGTCGATGCAAACACAGTGGCTTATAATATTGTGTTTGAAGCTGATCCAAGGCAGGTAGAACACAGATAAGTCTTAAATGCACTCCACAACTATCAAACATTAGACCAAGGATAGGAATTGGAAGCTAATTTGCAGTAGATCTGACTACAAACTGCACACTTTAAGAGATTTTAATGATGGCAAAGCTAAAATTTAGGAACGATCCATAAAAGATTTCTGAAATAATGCTAAGATGGATAAACACGGACGAGTAAATAGCCTGACTTATCGACTGATGGCCTACGCTCCTTGTTTACTGACAGCACTGACAGCTGACAAAAGAAGAATGGATGGTGGAGATGGAAGATGGAGAGATGGTGTATAACAAGAGATAGAAGAGCATGTAAAAAAAAAAGGCTGTGGCAGCCTTCTAGAATGTTGTTGCTATTGATCATGGGATATGTTGCCTCTGCCTGGGGGATGGCCCAGGGGACCACACACAGAGGAACAAACAGCAGCTAGGACTGGGATTCAGGTGTTAATACAAGCTCATTGACCGACGTGCCACTTCACTACATTAACACACAGCACAGAGACAGAGACAGCCCAGGGAGGACTAAAGGAGGGGGAGGTTAGGCAGGGAGGAAAAAGTTCTATTAAAAGCACAGATGAAACGGACTTTTCAGAAAAAACAACGACAGGGTGTCCAAAGAATCACGAGGAAAAAAGTTTACCATTTTCAAGCGAACGTCTGATTCAACTCTGGTGCTGTTGTTTATCGAAGGCATGCACACAGACTCCTGTAAGCTCACTTTGCCCAAATAAAAGATGTGGGCTTCTCAGTACATCATTTGACAGCAACATTCATGATAGACAATATACAAAACTGTCCAAAGCTGAAACTCAACAAAAAAGCATCCCACTCCCCACAGACAGTAAAGCTCATATCTTTTCATCTATGCTGACAGGCAGGGAGACAGACCTGATGACGTCAGACAGGATGAGCGAAGGTGAGCCAATTAGAATGAAGTTGCCCAAAGGGAAGAAATGGAGGAGAAAAATCTGGGGGTGTGAAGCCTGATCAAAGGGAAGCCCTACTTTGGCCGACTGGAGCTCAAACGTTTGAAGTCCTAATTAAAAGTCATACAGAATAAAATAAATACATAAAACATTTTCGGTAAATGCACAATAAATATGATGAGCCCTGGGCAGTCTGAGCATTTTAATTATGCAAAGAGGAGTTTGCGTTTCTGCATGTCCTTGCAGATTTCTTACAAATTATGGATCTACTTTTCATTACCGCTGACCATGTCCCAAAGTATACCAATTTTTTAGATTTATGAATGACTCTTTCTTACCTAATAAGCCACTGCTTTTTTCAATTCATTCCAATGTAGTATAACATCCAGACAGCACAGGCTTATACAAAGTAGCTTGTGCATATTTTCTAATTATTTAATCTTCTATTTTTTTTGTTCTCTAGACAAAATGTATTTCTGAAATAATGCTGCAGCCAGTTCTAAGGTATTGGCTCTCAGCACTTCCTGACATCCTCTCATGTTCATGATCATGTCACAGAAAAATAAATGTTTAAACACATTTTTAACTTTCATTTCTAGTTTTACATAAAGAAATGTTATATTTTCCTGAAGAGCTGTGTAATTTATTGACTGTGCTGCATTGGAGCTTTTAATTTCAGTGTATAACGCAGCTGAAGATGCTGAACCGGTCCGTCTAGTGTACTGTAGCTGCTGAGCTAATGTCTAAATAGATATATCTCTCTGACACGGGGAAGGTCAGTGCCACACAGAAAAAAAAAAGAGAGGGAGAGAAAGAAAACTTCCGGATATTTGAGAAGATAACCTGGCAGCTCCCCCTGGTCCAGCTCTCTCATTCTGCCTGCTCTCCACTACTCCACTTGCAGAAAATCAATGCTGAGCGACTGCAACTGTATCGCCACGTTCCCCCCAATCAATAGTGCTCCATCAAGAGCCTGAGGCCCTGACCTCCAGCACAGCAAAGCTGCACATCCAATCTCCAGCCTGATCTGGGACCAGATTAGATCTCACTCTCATAATAAACCTAAATTAGAAATAACCAACACAAGTGTGCACCTTAACACTGTTAGGATGTAGGCTTGTGTTGTTCTGTTCCTCTATGGAAGGCAGGAGGATACCAGTTTGTTTTTGAGCCAGTTTAGAGAATGTTTCTCCACATACTGGTCGCCACTACAGACTACCACAGCATATACAACATGAACATCAGTCGTGGGCGAAATTGTTTTTAGGAAGCATCAGTTCCTAGATAGGAATGCATTCTGTGGTATTTCACATCTTTAATCACAAAATCAGCAAGTTGATTGGTCTGATTGTGGGTCTCTTTATACACTGACTTAAGAAATCAGTTAATTCATTACTAAGGAGTCAGGGAAACATCTGGCAACACTGTGCTTGAGCCTGGTCATGACAATGATGTTGACAGCTTTAGCTTTTAATGTATGTTGAGTATCTCAGTTGAGTATAATGTTAAGTATCTCAACAACTATTGGAAGTACTGCCATAAAAATTGTTTTTCCCAGATGGACTTGAGTGATCCCCACTTTTTCCTCTTGCTATCTTAGATCAATTTTTTAAATTTATTCTATCCTTTGGTTTTAAACCACTCCCATCAGCCTCAGATATACACTTTGTGGTCAGTGCTAATCAGTAAATGTTAGCACGCTAACACACTAAACGGACATGTTGAACGTGGTAATTAAATACCTGTAATTGTACATGACTGACAACACTGAATATTACTGAACATTTGAACACATGCTTTTTAAAAAAAATATTGTATTTAACCAAACAGGTTGGTTATCTTAACAAAAATTCTTTTCTCACAATGATTTGAGGTCTTTAGTCGGCAACTTGCTGTATTCAACAGACACAGACTAAATAGACAGACAATGGTCTTCTGTTATGAAGGATGTGGCTTTTATTCACAGTTAAAAATAGCTTTAGACGCAGTGAATGAAACACATCCTTGTGCCATAATTTGGCTGTTTTGTCCATGTTTCATACTTACAATTCATAGATTCATTTTCAGTGTCTTTATGGTACACAATGTCCATTTGAATGCCAATTGGACGTATGAGTATTAAAACTCTTGCCATTTGAGCACGGAATGACAGAGCATTCCCGGGCTCCATCAGGAGCTGAGGCACACTGATCCAGTTGGTCTCACAATAATGCTTCACAATCTGTTAACAATTATGCTTCTTCTTCAGTGAAGGAAAGGCTGCTCTCCATGTCTCAGTGAGAAAATACTTAAGTGTACTTAAAGATCTCTGTACAGTACAGTTTGCAAGCAAATTAGAAGGGTAGGGAGTGGTTCAGACGTGGTGCTGCTCAACCATCCTGAGTCCCACACATCATGTCCAAATGCTGATGAGGCTGAAGAGGCTGACGTCCCAGAAGCTTGGCAGCTCCCCACTGCAGAGTGCTGCATCATTAATAACGACCTGGTGATATTAAGCATCGATTGGCTTTCTGCCTTATCACCAGTTTGTTTGCTCCCTTTGTGTTTTATTTTTCTCTGCTCATCTTCTCCATATCCACTGCACACCGACTGTGCTGCCTCACTTCGTGATCACGTGCACCTCCGCAGTCGCCATTACAGAAAGCATCACAATCAACCCAAGCGATCTCACAGAAACAAGAACGCATTGTTGCACGAGACAAGAAGAACAGCTGATGCAGATATAATAATGGTTAATCATATTCGCACACATATCCCTCTAGTCGAGGAAATTATGCTGCAGAGTGGAGTACTCATAATAAATGCTTACAACAGATATGATCACTCAGGGCACTACGCTTACATCTTCAGCGTCTTCCACCCTGTTCTAATTAAATTTTTAGCACCTGTTCCACCCTCATGTTGCAGCATGACTTCATCCTCTGTAATGATGCAATCTCCTGGCCCTGGCAGGCAAGCTAGACCAGCAGAGGCGGAGCAGCCCACCCATCATTTGTCACCTTATACAAGTTGCTGCCAGACTGTACAGAGGAGAACCATGCCATGAATGCACCAGAGGCTTCAAGATACGGAGTCTGAGTGTTGCTGTGCAGGTCGCAACATGCCATTTTATGCATATAACCGCAGTCACATTGGAACCTTTGGTGTCACTTTTTATTCCTTTACACAAAAATGTGATTCATGGCGTTTGTCTCAATTTAATTTTTAATGCATTTCTGCTATACTTGTCATACATGCTCTAAATGACCTGAGGCACATGCTTTTATCAGTGCATGTGTCTTGTGAAGCGCTTTGGTCCATACTATTTTTGTTTTTAAAGCAGTATATGAATCCACTTAAACTTAAAAAGACACTACCTACTACATAAACACAGAACTTCGGCTTTAGATACATTATAGGCAACGTGACACGTCGACACGTGATAATTAATTAGTTTATTACAAAGCATGTTCGACCAGATTTTCTTTCCATGACCTGGGTGGACTAGGCCCGACTGGGGCAGACATAATGAGTATCACAACGGTGGTTATCAACCGTCTTTGTTAACCCAGGCTTTCTGCCTCAGGCTGTTTGTGTTCTCCCATGAAAAGGGCCGTTTGGTGCGTCATTCGATTTTTCTTCCACACAAAATGGACTGATCGTGTTCTGCCTACTTCAGTCAAGAGGAACATGTTTTCATAAGTGAGAGCTCTTTAGAAAAAAAGAAATATGTAAAAAATATTACAGCAAAGAGCAACATTGTTGCCCCAAGTGAGGCTTGTGGCAGAAAAATGTTGATTGTGTTCATTCCTATGTTAATTTATTTTCTACTGAATACACTATTAATGCCCCGTTAATTTCTAATGTGACAACTGCACATTGTATAGAGCTCTTACACTAAATTCCTAAAAACTTGAATTGATTGAATATTAGCAGTGGTAAATACTAACAGACTAATCCATTTCCCCCACAGCTAATGCCTATTTAGCAACAGGGGTGTGGGAACATATAACACCTAACTGGTGGTGATGATGGGTCTTAGGCCCAAAGAGACACCTTTAAATTTAGGTGTGGATCTGAATAAAGGGGCGGATCAAGGATTTTATTTTCCAGCTTTCTTTAATATTGCAACAGTGGGTGTTTTTTTTTCTTTTTTTCTTAAGGAATTCGAATGGCACTCAGTTGAGCACATACCTCCACAAAGGCCCAACAGATCTGTCTCTTTATCCGGATCCGCACAAAAATTTAATAGGGTCTGTTCTGGCCCAAGACCGATCCTACCACCAAGTTTAATTTACATTCGTTCTGTAGTTTCTGTGTAATCCTGCTGACAACCAATGAACAAAAAGACATGAGTGAAAATATAACTACCTTGGTGGAGGTAATAATGGCTGGATCTTCATTAAAAAAACGACCCACCTGGCATATTTAGGGGGTTGGCTGTGTGCAACTTAGTGTGGATCCAAATAAAATCCGGCTCCACTAGATATAAATATGTTTTCATAGGGTGTAGTCTGCCCTGTAAATTATGGATACAGGGCTATGAGTCTGATTTTTTACAAGGCTTGATTGAATTAAAGGGGACTGGTGGAGATATATGCTCTTGTGTTTCCCTCTTCCCTCTGTCTCCTTTCCTCTGTGTGTGTGTGTGTGTGTGTGTGAGTGTGAGAGTGTGTGTGGCTGTCAATTTCCAGCTTCTTCCTGATTGATGTCCAATCATTTCATCTACTCAGCCTGCACATGTGCCTTCAATCTACTCATCAACCCAGCATTGCTTCAACCCCAGCTCTTCTCGCTGGATGATCGTAGCAGTAATACTCCAGGCTAACTCTGTTTATACAATTCTGGCGGTTCATTATTTTTGTCATTTCATTGACTAACCTGTTTTCCCACGTGCCACAGGATCGCCTCAATCCACCTCCTGTCCCCGCAGCCCTTCTGACAAGCAACACTTCTGCCTCCATTCACCAGTAAACCTTTCTAAACTTCATCCTATCTGCAATGTCTGTCTTTTGCTTGGGTCCACTTTGCCAAACTCTAACATGCAATGTTGAGATATCAAAACTCTAGGCAGCAACACCTGCATTAAATTCTCATTACCTACATTTGCTGTTACATCTAATTTACCTATCTACAGTTATTTCTATATCATGCAAATGACTTTTGTCATCTCTGGGGTGAAAAGCCTGGTTGAATCCTATTGCTATCGATTAGCATATCATTGTGACCTGGCAAATATCCATCATTAGGGTAGAGAACACTGTGCAAACAGGCCTCATCAATGCATAACCCATGAACAAATGAAACACACAAACAAATAGGTGTTCCCGTACATTTCTTTGTGCTTCTCTGCAGCGCAGATGGCCGACTAGTGGGTGTCTTCCTGCTATCAGGAGCCCCTCCTTCCACCTTTTCTCAAGGCTGATGTCCTTGATATCCTTCTGTTTCCCTCTACCTTCCTAACAGCTTTCACACAATGCTGACACTCTGCTGATTGGCCTCCCTCGGCCAGTGCTAAATGGTCAGATAGATTTGGGAGCATTAATCATTATAATCATGTTGGTTAATTATTCATAGAGTCCATCAGCCTCTTCCTGGTGTGGCAGGTACTTATTAGAGTAGCAACATTAGTCTGTCAGACTCTCATGGTGCAGAGGGGACAAAGGAGGATAGAGGTTGTTAGTGCTGCACATTCACTCATAATTGTACATCTCTCATCTACTAATAGCTAATTGCCTTTCATTTTCTACTCAGAAGACACTGATGGGCAGAGCGGAAAATATTGCATTGTCCTTTATGTTTTGCTCCATAGCTTCTTCCTGTAAGCCACATATAGAGTTACTTATTGAACACTAAACATAATGCCTCATTTCAATACTGGATCGCCATTATAACAGAGGCCTTTTGTTTTGCATGTGCAAACATCAGAACCTTTTCTGAGTCGGGCTTCATCAGTCCAGATTACAGCGGTCGAGCCTCCAGCTGGGCACACTGAGAGCAGATGGCCCCCTAATCACCAGAGTTCATCTAGGTCTGAAACAGCAGCCGAAACCAGCTCCCAATATTTAATTTCAAATAAAGCTTGAATACAGATCACGTCAGATGGCATCACTACCTGAAGCTTGATAGAACTGAAGGCAGAGAGTTACCACAATTTCCTGATTTTGGTTATTCGGCATGTTTACTTAAGAGCTGTGCCCACTGGTGATCTATCAGATCAGAGTGTCTCAAAGTTTTAGCCTATATCTTTCCAAATGCAGCAAGGGGAAAAGGAGACTGATTCGTCTCCTCTGTAAAGGTCTCTAACTCCTTTTGGCATCACATGACCTACACCGATTTCCCTGATGTATGTTAGCCCCAAAACAACAGGAGGAGAGACGTCCTCAGCTTGGACTCACATGACTCATGATTAACGTCACATTCTAATATATCCTGCTTCCCTCTTTCAATACAATCCTTACTGCACACACCTGAATTTCACTCCCATTGTGCAGGCGATATTGTTTAGTTTCCTGTCAGGTCTTCTTGTTTAAGAAAACTTCCTGCCTTTCAGCAGCATCTGTGGTAACACTCTCACAGACTTTGTGCTCGTGGGAGTTTCCTGTTTTGATCAGATTTCATGCGTAGAGTTCCCAGGTCTATGGAAAGGCTTTATTAAGCAATATTTGGAATGAGACAAGTGATTGTGATGGTTGTGTTGCACACACTGAATATTACGTCTCTGCTCCAACCACATTTCAATAAATGCTCCCTCTGAGTCACGCACCATAATGATGGCACCCTGTGCCTGTTTTCTCTCCAGAAAAGACAAAAACACAAAGCGTCATTGGCCATGTTGATGCCACCGCCTCCTGCAGATATGTGGGAGACCAATAACTGCATAATAATATTAATCGAAAAACAGAAAGTCTGAAAACATTAAATCCCCACAAGATTCAGCTCTTTCCACTTGGTCAAACTGAAATGATTTTGTCTTCAGGTAGTGTTGATGAATTTCTACTGTTACATAACACTGCTGAGCCTCCTTCACTGGAAAGCAACATGTCACGGGAATGCCAACATATTATTGCCAAACACTGTGCCTCCAGATATTTTAAACTGGAGAGCTACCTCAGGGGATTGAAGGAATCAAAGGCTTAGCAAAGATTTGAGCACTGCTGGTCCATCCGAAACATCCTACTGTCAACACAATCACCATTGAATCAGGGATTTTCAGGAGGCAGATTGTGGCTGACACAATACAAACAGGCTCTACAAATCTGTACTTAAATCTTAGAGATAGTGATGTCACAATCATGACATTTTAGCTGTCATCTCCTGTTCATTTTATTACATTATTACAGTTGAGT
The DNA here is from genome assembly GCA_037577475.1 of Chaunax sp. Z400. Classification (NCBI taxonomy): domain Eukaryota; kingdom Metazoa; phylum Chordata; class Actinopteri; order Lophiiformes; family Chaunacidae; genus Chaunax; species Chaunax sp. Z400. The sequence goes on from CM075190.1 coordinate 16,948,349, forward strand.
TTTTGGAATCTGACCCATGGCCACTGCTAGAGACTCATCTGAAAGCACCAGTAAAAGCCAATTGCATGGATGGACCTGTGGCTGCGCCCATCTAACCCAGCTCAGTGAGAGGGTGGTGGATCTGTAGATGTTTTTTTTTTTTTTTAGATTTGTGGTATTGACAGTTTTGATGGCTACCTTTTTGCCGCAAATTTAACAAATCGCCTCCAACACGTTATTGGGCTCTCCCTTGTCATTTGGCTCAAGACCAAAATGAGCCCACAGTGGTGCCATGGTGTTTGGCTTTGCCACTAAATGATCCAAAGTATGTTCATGTCAAAAGATAATCAACAAATAGATAAGCGCCTGGAGAAATAAACAGTCGGGGGTACTGAAGGCTAATTAAGCTCTCAAGTCAGAGCAGAATAAATGCAACCAGACAATGTCATTAATGAATGGTAGTCAAACATTAAAAGGAGGAAAACAATATGGAAATAGTGATGGAAATATGACATTTCTGTTTCATTAGCTGTTTTTTTTTAAAGATGAATATGAGAGATTTTCATGATTATGCAAAATAATAATGGTTTGCTCAAATAATTGAGATCAGGCAATTAGATAACAACGATAAAAAGCCTGGTGCTTAAATGTTCAAATTCCTAATAGCAAGTGCATGTTGTGCATTGTCAGAGCTGAAATAAACAATAAAACGAATAGTTCAAAAACCTCTTGGTTCTGATATTTGAAACCGAACATTTTAATGAAAAGAAAATACATAAATAGACTGCAATTTAAACGACAGACTGTCTTTGAGCTGAATCTCTGAAATTAATATTACATAATGGCACTAAATCCCGAATTCGGCAGGATTAATTAATGGAGATTAGGATGTAACACGATTGTCCATCTCTGACCGAAGACATACAGATGATCACTATATTTTCCAGCGTGTGGTATGGGAAATTCGGTATTTTGTGCACGGGAAATGAAACACGGGTGGTCTTAAAGCAACAGCATGATGTCCTTGAGTATGTTTTAAGTAGATTAAGGCAATCTCAAGGCCTAAATCAGGGCATGTTTAGGTTAAAAGACTGTAATAATTGATCCACTTAAGGGCAGACTGTCTTTCTATGCTCTCCCTGACAAACAGCAGGCAGCCAGCATCAATAAGATCTGACGCTTCTTCTTGCTTCCTTCTTATCTCACACACTAGGCCTTTGCTGCCTCATAAGCCCCTCACTCCTCCTTTGACTCTGTTGTCTTTGCTCTGTATGAAGCCTTTTTATTGGTATTCTCTGTTGGATCCACATGTCGACGCTCACCCCAGTTCTAATTTTACTCTCCTGGCATTTCATGCACTCTTTTGAGTATTGCACACAGAATTATCTATAATGCATATTTCGCAGTAGTGTTGCCTTGAAACTAACAGCATCTTTAAGTAAGGGAAATCACTTGACGCTGAAATCTGTTATGTTTTTATTATCTGTCAAAGTCATATTCTTTAAAAGAAATAATGTGTCTTTTGGGATATGGATGCATTTCATCCATATGAAATTTGGTTTCTTGTGCTCTCTGTTTTTATATAGTAGTACAAATATATATAAATATATATAAATATAGTACAAATATAAATAATATAGTACAAATGGGCAACTAAATCTGATGATCTCTTCTGTTTTGTTTCTGCTGTATTTTATACCTCACATTTTGTAATGGTCATTGATTGATTCTTTTTTCATAACAATTGAATTACAACAATTAAATAAAACTGTGCTGAAGTGAGTATAGTATACATGCATTGTGGCAGAGCAATAAATCAAGAACACCCCCCCCACACACATATATCATATATCTCTTTCCCTCTGTATCTTATTTATGCACATATATAATTCTGATCAAATCATGCCAGCTCTCCTGGGATCCTTTCTAGCAGATGCCTCTTATGGAAATCAGGCTTTGAGGTTATATGTTGTGTGAGTCTCACAAAGAGAACATGAGGTAGGTGTTGAGTTGTGTGTGGTTGTATGTATTTATTATTATTATTATTATTATTACTTGAGTCATAGTGAGACAGCTAGAAAACAATAACTGATTTTTTTGGCGGTGTCCACAGATCCACTATATGATATATATACCATATATACCACATCATTAAGTATAATGGTATGTTAAACATTGCTGGTCGGCTTATCTAATTCAGAAGCATGTGGTATCACCAAAGAACGAGCAAACTGGTTCTCGAGTTCCCAGCGAGAGGTCTGAAGGTACACCACCACTGATAAAAGAGCTCATCGTGGTTGAGACACATTGAGGGGATGACCTCCCTGCAAACCTCTGAGTGTAAGTTGCTTTGCACAGCTTACTGTTCTCGTTAATGAGGTGCTTTGTCAATGAACTGCTGGATAACCAGAAAAATGCTGCTTTTTTTTTTTTTTTACAAAGCCAGGAAACACGATGAAACAGTGCGCGGCGTGGCTGGTGTCACACTCTCACATTTAACATCAGCTTTCACTCACTTGTCATCCTCTTCATCTGTCTCACATCCTCCCATCCAACCCATGAACACACATTTATTTAAGCGCTCTCCCTCCACGATCGCTCTCTCTCAGCATCTTTGTCCGCCGAGGGTGGTTGCCATGGTAACACCACCCACAGGAGCCGGCTACCTTCCCTGTTACCGTAGCAACTGGTCCCTACAGAATTTCAAGCATGTCACTCTGTGTCTGTGCCTCTCTCTCTCTCTCTCCTGTTCATTTTAAGTCTGCCTCTCTCTCTTATTCTTTCTCACAGGAGAGTCCCCACGTGTTTGGTTCAACTTTCGATCTCTGAAAAGTCCCTGATCACGGGCTTCATGGTTGGTTAGCTTTGCCTTTCACAGTCTGCTGGTTGTTTACACACCACTTAAAATCCCTTATTCGATGCTGGGCCCTGCAAGAACTTAAACGTGTCCCTTATTCTATTGTTTCTATTATGCCAATAATGTCTAATTAGATAACAACTAATGACATTTAATTACAAGAATAATTAATATAAACAACAATGGACCAACATTCTGGTGGCATCTAACCTTCGGTCCGTACAGGTACACATGTAACCCTGAAGACAGCGATTTTCTATTATAACATATAATAACATATAATAAAGCAATAACATTATTATGATCTAAAATTGAAATAAGAATACATCATTATTAACTGATCAATTAGTCAATTGATGGAAAATTAAATCACCAACTATTTTGATGATTTATCAAACAAAATTACAACACTTTTTAGCCTCTTAAAGGAGAAGATTTGCATCTTTTTCTATGTTTCATTTAACTGGAAACCAAATATATTTGGGTATTTGGATAAAGTATTTCAATTTGATACTTGATATCACTGATTACTATTAGTCCAACATGACAGCATTATATTATATTATTTTTGATGATCACACTTTAGCTCAATAGTTGCTTTTGGTAAATCCAAAGATGTGGTGAGTCAGTAGTTGGTGATTTGTCATATTGTATGTCCCACTGATTTGTCTGCTTCAGGGTCAGATTGACATGTTTAAATGACACATCTGATAATCTTTGCATTTAGTTTTAAATCAGCTTCAACTGTAGCCCTCCAACATTTCCTTCAATTATGCTCATATACTGTTATAACTGTTACAAAGGATGGGGTTTGTACAAATTTGAATCCTCTACATCAATGCAGAAAGACATACATGATAAATCACCTCACCTAAAGTGAATTTAACCAGCAAGTTGGTCTAGCTGCTATTCTAGCCAGTGTTTGTACGCTACTTTTGAATGTAATGCAGTGCTTCTGTTTAACAATATGAAGTTATTTCTCATCCTCCTTTGTATCTAAAAGTCAAAGTGCATGCATCATACTCAACACAAGCACTTAACATTTCCAGGAACACTAGAAAGAACACGTCCACTTGTACAAATCCACTGACAAAAAATAACAACAATAACCAAGATCATGTCAGGCTGACATGTCCTGTCTTGCCTAAGCCGTCTCAGTGTTATTTTAGATTGGGGCATTCTGGTGAGATAATGTGTGCAGTCTGGAAGTCTGTGCTGCAGAATCATTCAGTAGATTAAATATTAGTGTCGATCTCATTTCCTCAGGTCATAAAGTCTCCACAGACTGTCCAACTGCAAGGAAAACGGTTGAACCATCGAGACAATCTGTAGAAGAGACCCTTCACTGGGTCTTAAGACCTCCATTTGTACTTTGTGCTTTTATTATTTTATTTTTCCAAGTTACCACGAGACTAAAATGAACTATTCAGCTGAGTATTCACTGTTAACTACATAGCTTGGCCATGGAGAGCACAATTACCCTAAGATGAGAAAACAATGAAATACTATTTTTCTCACCTCCATCATTGATTTGATCTTGTTGTTGATGATAACAGCAGCCTATGTCTGAGTCCATTTGTTATATATAACTGCCTGTACCATTAGTCTGTTCTTATGGTAGGCACACCATCTGTATGAGTGAAAAAGAGGCAGAGTCACAATGGCAGGCAGCCTTTGGAGATGCTGGGGTTGTTGAATGCTGAGCTTTAAGTTGTGGGATCATTCTGTCTCAGAGAAAAGAAGAATATATTTGAGTCTCATTTGCTGGAAGTCTGCACTCCTCACAAACAACCCTAATCAACCTACCAAACACTGGTAGAAAAATATCAAATAAATAAACAAAATGTCTAAATAAACAAACCCCTACAGGATAAAAATGTGATTTAAGAAGCAAATGTGATTTACTCAGGTCACTATCTAAAAACATAGTGACCTGAGTAAATCGCTGTCTCTGTCTCTCCCCTCTGCTCTGTCTATGGAAATGATGTATAAAGAGCTGCAGATGTGTATGTGTCTGGTGCACACTTCATCTGAATTCAGTCAAAATTCAGCAATGTGGCACCTTCATGCAGGGTAGTTTGGAGGTGTGAACATGTTTGTGGTTTAGAACCTGTCAGAAAAACCCCCAATTTAGTTCTGCTGCTTTTTTTTGCCACCAATGTCGCTCCCTCTCTTCATTCAATGTCGAGCTCGTTTGGCCACCTACTGTCTTGAACCACTCAAAAATGTAATAGGTTCTTCCTTGGCACGTGCTGCACCCTTTCACCAGGTTTCATGAAAACTGGGGCGAGCAGTGTTTCCAAAATCCTGCTGACAAAAAAATTAAAAATAAAATAAAAATAAATTTAAAAAAAAAACCCAGACAAACAGACAACCAAGCAAACCTGACAGCAACTATGACCTCTTTGGTGAAAGTAATGAAGATAAAATGCCAAGTGGAACAAAAAATAAAAAAATAAAAAACGAAGGGGGAGTATGAATTATTCAAGAATAATCACAAGGAAAGTGAAAAGATGTCACTGGCCAATGAAAGCAAGGGAGGCAGATGGAGGGGCAATGTCTGGGACAGTGGCAATGGGAGGAGTAATGAGTGCCTTTGGGATGTGGCAGGGGAGAACAGAGGAGGGATGGGGGGAGGCAAGCTGGCAGGGGATTTTCTTTTGTGTTCTGTAGAGGGAGGCTGGGGAGTGGCCCTGGAGGAGGAGGAGGAAGGCTGTGGGGGGTGGGGTGCATAAAAACCAGGTAGCATGAAGCGAGAGGAGTGGAGGGTTGAGAGGGTGCGTGACAAGTGCCAAAGCCCCGTTGACAAGCGAGAGCCCAGACCTTTCCACGGCCTTCAATAATTGATGCAGCCTCTGCAGCGTGCCATCTTTATAAAGAAGCAAGTGTGTGCTGAATGTTTGTGTACTTGTGTGACGTATGTAATTTATCTGCAGGTATATGCGTGTGTGTTTAGTGATTTCTACCCATCCATACAGCTGCACCTGTGCTACATTTGAATTAAAGGTTAGGGTTGAGCTTTTAGTCCTCTCCTGACAGAGCTGTGTTTTAGAGCCATACAGACTGTTGCCACCCTAATAAATCTTTTTAAAATAAATGACGTGGTTGTAAATGTATATTTAACAGAAACCGTTGTGACTTTTATAATAATAAGTCACACGCAAAAACATCACTTTCTGAAGGTTTTGTTTATATCCCCCCCTTTTATCCTTCTTAGTGGTCTGAACCATTGCCAAGCAGGCATACATCACCACCACATCAACTTTTGAACACTTTCACAACAAATGTAAAAGTGCTAGCATCAAAGTGTCACTTTTTGGCATGTGAAATAAAAAAATAAATAAAAAAAAACAGTTCAGAATTGTGCTTACTTCCCCAAAGGGCAAATGAAAGTAAAATAAGGGATCTGTGGTGTCAGGCCATCCACAGAGGTGATGAAAATGGTGAAGTGTGGGACCTGGCCATGCACATCATCACAGGTTAGCTACTGATGTTACTGAGTACATGAAATGTGTGCCGATTGAGTCAGGAGATCTGAGGCAATTAGAAAAGACTCAGTGATGTTTTAACTAAAGGTTTGACTGTGAAAAAAGTGGCACTTCCATAAAACACCTGCTTTTAGAATGAAGTTTACTTTAATATGTCCACTTTAAAGGCTGCCGGGAGCAGAGGGGATTCTAATGTTAATATTTCATATGAATTGAGTTGACCTGCCTTCTAATACTGAATGCTGTAAATGGCATAAAGTACCATAGGAAGCAGACGATTTCTCTCCGTTCATCGTAAAAGGCAGAGTAATAAACAAAGGCAACTATCATAATAGAGACAGAGGTTCTGCTATGCTACATCCATGTAATTAGGTTACAGTAACGTCACATTTAGCATAACAGAAACTAGAATGGTACTCAGCAGACTGTATACCTCCACCATGGGCCAACAGTCCCCTTTAATTCAATCCAACCTTGACCAAAATCAAACTAATAGCCCTGTAAACATAATCTAAAGGGCAGACTACCCCTCTTTGAAAACATTTTTAAATCTGATGGATCCTGATTTGTATTTGGATCTGCACCAAAGTCCCCACACACATAGATACACACCCCCTAAATACGCTTGATTGCCTGTTGCAGTGAATAAGTCCAGGGATGTATTTTGCCAAACACCGTGCTCCCCTAAGTTGTAGTGAGATCTTCACCCTTGTATAGCCAACGCTGTTGCAGAGAGAAAATGATCTGCCACAGAATACATCCGTTTCCCTCCATTACTGCTTTCAGTGCTCCTCTGTAGAATATTAACACTGGCCAGAACAGTCTCAGTGGACCCAACAACCCCACACTCTTTAAACCCTGCAGCCAAGGCCGTTAAGGAAATGAGATTTTTCAGTCCTGCTCTCATACAACTCAGTATTCCGCTCTGGCCACGGGCTTTTTCTTGCATCTGCCCACCCAACCTTCATCTCATTTCAAGGCCACCTGTGAGTACATGTACATGACAGAGATGGATCTCTGTGCTCTCCCAGCTGCACAGGTTGATTAGCAATGGGGCTTGGTTCCTCCTTTAGCATGCACTCCACCCTGCGACGCAAATGTCATTCTACATGCTCTACATCACTTACACTGTCTTTCCTCGTTCACCCTCATGCTCTCCGTCTCTCAAACCATCCGTCGTGCGAGGGCAATCCCCTCTCTCTCCACCAGCAATCTGTTTCACTGTGCTCTCTCCCTTTCCTCGTGGACATGAAGGCTAAGTGTTATCACCACACTGCAGATGTTTTTTGAGGAGGGCCTCCTCTGAAACCTCCCAATGGCTGCAGCAGGACTAAATATCTTGCTTCGGAGAGGCATTAAATTTTTCAGCAGAAAACCAACCCATTAGGCTTAATGATATCTCTTCCCTGCAAGGCTCTGGAGAGGAGCCACAGCTGGATGTGATCAAAATGGCTATGCTAGTATCTCAATCCCTGGGTGACACTGGACAAACCTATGACGTGAGCGAACACATACACAAGACACTTGAACACATCTGTAGCACACAATCCCATCTGGTCTTCAGCTCAGAACTCAAAGTTGGAAATTGTTGCATTAATCTGCATATACAGTCCTGTATATCTGATATTCAGAAAGCAGATAATGAAATATAGAGTCATCTTAGAGGGAACTTCTTTTAGATAACGCTATTCCTTGATTATATGAAAAAAGTGTGCAATTAAAGTCAATTTATTGTCAGGAGAAAATCTGGATGAATTCTTTGTCAAGAGACACAAACACAAATATCTGTCTCTCTTTCCACCATAGACACTGTAAATGAATAACAGCAAGAGGAAATGAAATCCCTATCTATAAAACTCTGAACCACACAGTGCAAGCCACAATTTCAATATTGTCAATTGCAAGACTGGGTGAAAGAGTCCAACAGAAGCATTCATTAGTTTATCACCTCTGATAATGGCTCAGTTGCTACATTTACAGTGCTCCATTCCAGTGGTGCAGTGTAGCTCTCATTTCACAATGACTCTGCAGGATTTAATCCAACTCCTGTGTGTTTGCTGTGCTTGAAAACCTCGGACAGGAAGCCAGATGAAGACAACAGGGGGAAGAACATGTGATACAATAAAAGGGAACGTTTCATGCCCCCTGGCACATGGATATATACTAGAGAATAGCAAGCACACAGGAATCCATTAGTGGAACCCGATTATCTCTTGCCTCTAAAATTAATTGAGTGTAGGGCAGTGTGTGTGTGTGTGTGTGTGTGTGTGTGTGAGAGAGAGAGAGAGAGAGAGAAAGCTTGTCCTTATCAAATCCTCTTGTGTTACTGCATTGAAAGGCAGATGGGGGTGGGAGTTGCATGAATCTGTATGGCTATATTTTTTGTTACTCTCCATTTTTATTTAATCTTCAGCCATTCTAAAATGTGCTTCCTATCCTTCCACTCTTCTCTTCCCTATTCACTCCCTCCCATTGCTTCCATTTTACTTTATGCTTCCCCAGACATCCTTTATTTCCTGAAACCTGTAGACAGAGTGGGTTAGTTTCTGGGTCTGCCCCAGCCGTTCCTCTGCAGCCTCCCTGGACTATAGCACTATAAGGATCACACTGCAGTCATTTATCTTGATAAATACAGGTTGACTAAAGAAATTGGTTGACTAAAGCGGAGTGTGCCTGCAGTCCCTAGCCCCTCTTTTATCTTACATAGCTACACACAAACACAATTAGTGTGTGATTGCTTTTGCTTCTTAAATCACATTTTTATCCTGTAGGGGTTTGTTATAGCAAACCCTGAGTTCAATTACTGCAGTCTGGCTTTATGTTGTTGTTTTTTTGAGTAAGTATTCACAATAGCATTGTGATCTGATCAATATATCCCACAGGATGATACACCGTCAACTGTTAGAGAATTTGCTGTTCATTTCTTCTCCAGTTGCTGTTTTAAGTAACTTCCATATTTTTGGTTGTTATTGCAGATAATGTTGCAAATCAGCTACAAGGCTGCTAAATTATATTAGATTTTTAAGCCAAGGCAATGCATTTCTGGTACTGTTATCTCCATAAACAGTTTCTCCATTGAGAAAAGATTACAGAGATCATGATAGAGCTGATGCCTCACAACAAGTAGGTCCGGGGTTCAAATCCATCTGAGGACCTGGGACTTTCCTGTGTGGAGTTTGCATGTTCTCCCCATGTCTGCATGGGTTCCATCTGGGTTCTCTGGCATATGTAAATTGGTGACTCTAAATTGACCTCTAAATTGACCTCTAAACACTCTAAATTGTGAATGTGAATGGTTGTTTGTCTTTCTATGTGGCCCTGCGATGAACTGGCGACTTGTCCAGGGTTAGATTCCGACCCGTGGTCGTTTGCTGCATTTCTTCTCCCACATTTCCTGTCACCTCTTCAGCTATACTATCAAATAAAGGCAAAAAAAACCTATATGGATCGAGATAAGTATCAGGGTCAGGTGACTTATAAACTGGGCGGCAATCACAGTAAGACACTGTGCTCCCGGCTCTGGGGCCCTGGGGACGTCACCCCTCTGGGGGTGAAGGAATCGGAGCTGGTGCAGTAGGTGGAGACGTGCCAGGCAGGTGTGGTGCTCACAAGCCACCAGATGACTGCTACTGTTGGAGTTCTACACAGAAACGAGGGTCACCTTTATGCGACAGAGAACTAGAGGGTTGCCTCCATGTGACTGTGTGTTGGGGGAGGGTTTTCTTGACCAACCAGTCTACATGTGCTTTTTAAATTTTTGAAAAGGTTTATGACCATGACTCCAGGGGGTACTGGAAGGAGTATGCCATACCAGGGCCATGGCTACGAGCCCCTTGGTCTTTGTATGACCAACATGAGAGCTGTGTCCATATTTTCAGCACAAATTCAAACACATTTCAAATTAAATACCAGACAAATCAAAGTACTTCATCCCATTCATGCAAAAATTATAAAAAACATGCCATAAAGCAGTCCTGCTCACCTACTACACTCAAAGATGTTCAAGGTTTAGCTAACATGATATGAAAGGTATGGCAAAAATGTCTGACAGCTGACAGATTTATAGAATCTCACAGTAATGTTATGATACATATCTAACATGAACATAAAGGCTACTGACACACAAAATTCATTCAATCTAATCCAAATTTCATCTGCTCTATGAATGTCAGACATGTGTCAAGTTTACAGGCTGCCCATGAAGGTGCACACGTGCAAGTTCAAGCATGACCTTTTGTTCATGTTCATGTGACAACTAGCTACATCTTTGCGGTGTTGCAACAAAAAAAGTGTTATTAGGGCTGAGACACCTGGAAAGCCATAGACATTGTCGACATTGTGTCTGTCCAATCACAGTAACAACACGGGATGATGCTGAAGTCTTATTTCAACTAAACAAAATTACTTATCCAGAACACTATCTAGAAATTAAAACTACATTTTAGCTGAGTGAATGTTGAGTAAATCAAGGGAGGCTGACAGTTTTATTAGGACTAATACCAGAATGTAATCCAGCCAGCTAACCCTCTCACAGAGTAATCTTTAGCATAAACCTTCATAGGCAGGTCTCTGTGTATAGAGCTAAAGCCTGTTCCTCAGCACAGCAGTAATCCCACTAAGGCTCTTAGAGAAGTGAAATTATTTCAGAATGAAAGGAGAAGCTTTATGTCCATTACAGACTCACTGTAGAAGATAGCTAATAAATAAACATCTCACAAATCCTCTTTGGAACTTGGTGAGACTCTGAACCTGCAGTTAAGATGCTCCATTTTCTAGCTCGCAATCCAAAGAGTTTGGCACTTCCAATTGGCAACCTACATTTAACCTGAGCCACAGCTCCAGCTGCGATGTCATGACTCACTCTCCCTTCTACCCCCTCTGCATTTGTACCTCCAACATCACCCTGTTCCCACATACAAGAGCTCCCCGAAGCTTGACTTCCTGCCTCATTTCTATCATAGAGGGGTGGGGGTGACGGATGACTGAGAAGTTATTGAAAAATAAAGGTCGAGTCCATCAAACAGTGGGCCTGCTAGAAATCGTGATGAGACAGAAAGGAAGGTGGGAATAGCTGGCCCATTGGTCTATAGCTGGGTACAGGAGACCTTCACTATCTCCTCTCTCTCTCTATTGATGATGTTAGATGGCAATAGAATGACCACATCTCTCATTAGCACATGCACACTGTATCACACTAACGCACTGCATGTCCAATGATGTATCAAAGTCATGCCCTTTAGGATCAATAGTGTCTGCACATTCATTTTCAAGTCAACGTACTCAGAAATAAAGGTATATGAAATCTGACTCTAGGGGACCAATTCAATGTTCTTTCATGAAAACCAAAGGTAACACAGAGCAGCGGCTGAATATGCGTGACTCCACCATGCTTAAGCGTTGCAGCATTCCTAAGAGGACGGGTGGAAGCTGATTTCCACACGACCAGATGGGATGCGACGAGATGGTATTTGATTTCCGTCCTCACACGGAGCGAAAAAAGCCTGTGAAACATTTCTGACGGCCGATACAGGCCCAGACTTGACGCAGCGAGCCAAATGCACCGAAAAGCACCCCGTCAGTGTTGAGCTCGTGTCTTATCACTATGTTTTCGTTTCAAATCACACCCCAATCATTGCATTTAGGTGAACTTATTACTTAAGCAGACATAGGACGGTGCTCTTGAATGCATTTGCGAATGAACCCTGCCCCAGATGAGTGCGTGTTACCAACATAGAGATCAGACAGAAGCAAGTGTAATAGTGGCATATGTAATATCGACATGAACTAAAAAGAAAATTTGTCCAAGAATAGCATCGATTCAGCTTAATATGCGATGCGCCATCGCTATTAATGATCCAGAAATTGTCGCTCTTACCTCGACATTTTTCCACACGCAGTAGGACAATACAGTCATCAATATGGACATTGCGGTATGTCCCATTTTCTTCCTTTCTTTTGCCTCTTAAAAGAACGATTTTGCGATTACAAAATAAACTGACACAAATGAACGTTGTCTGGTTACATCAGCTGAAGTGATGGACACTGAGTTCGTCGGAGCCTTCCTGTGATATCTCCTGCGTCTGCGTCCTGTTCGCGCTTGCCGACGGGCTCCTCAATGGCAGCCTGGGATTTTATGTGGATGAAGTCTGTCAGAACCAAGCCCTGTTTCTGCGGACTTTCCTCACGGCGTCTGCACTGTGGCTTGTTAAAGGGAGACATCTGGTGGTGATGGACTGGGAACGCACGGCAGACTCGCCTCCTGATTTTCTGCGTCAGTTTAAAGGAAGAATCCAGAGAAAATGGAAACATTACATGGACTAAATGGTTTAAATTGGTTTGTCATCAAAATGGACAACTAACAGACTGACTATACTGTTGTCATAAAGGGAAAAATGCTTGAGCTGCATCATAGAAAATATAACAATTAAGATCCCCTCCACACAAGGTTAAGACGCAGGCTTTACTCTGCTTACAATATCTAGTTTATGTCATCCATAACCCACTCATTTATATTTATGGAGCCATCCAGAATGCATGAATATGTTAAACCTATGCTGCTTCACACAAGATGTCTCTTGCTATACTGAAAAGTCAATTCTCAGTGAAAAAAGAAGCTTCAAGGTTGTGTGTAGGACAGTCTGCACATGTTAAAAACAGATTTAAGATGAGAAAAGTGAAACTTTCATCCTTCTACAAATCAATGTGAAACGTTGAGAGTTTCAAAAAACATTACTTCACAAAGGTAGAGCAGGGTTAGATACACCAAACATCTTAAGATACCTAAAATTAAACAGGGTTGGTGGATCTGCTCACAACTCATGTCCAGTTTCGAGAAGATGGCTCTCATAAGCCAAAAAAGTTGGAAACCAGTGGAGCAACAGATCAACATATGTAGTGAGTGAATTTCTGCAATGTGATGAAACCGCCCTTGAACATGAATATAGGAAATATGAATTTGAGAGATGTTAACTATTTCTTGGAGGCTTTATGGTGGTGTTTTAACAGACTGCATTATATTAAATGGTGTTCATATTTTTTCCAGGGGAAAAGCTGTTGAGTATATCAGGCTGGCATAAACACATAAAACCTCTAGAGGGCATCTGGAGTCTCCAAAAGGAGATGTCCATCATTATACACAGCTTTGCTCTCATACAAACACATCTAAATAAATAAATAAACGCATTCAAATATGAAACACTAATGTCAATGTCATTCCTTTGTTATGTAAAATCTCTATGTTGGGTTTTAATATATTTTATTGTATATACATAATAATATCATTGTGTAAGCCCAAGTCTACAATTTGGGCCTATTTCCAAGTGAGGCTTATTAATTAAACATTCGAAAAAAAAATAATTTAAATATTACCGCACAAATAGAAATTATTTGGTCATGTGAGTTTATTACCTTATCACCTTGACTAAATGGCTCATTTGAATGTTAAGGTTTTTCAGGTGTTCTTGGCAGGAACCTCCACACATGCTCATCAGGGGGAAAGACGTAGTATGAAAATCAGGAGAAGTTCCTCTTGAATAAAACATTTACCCTGCAACCTTCCCATGTCAGTGGCTGATCGTTGTTAAGATTGATTGAAGGGCTGTGACGAGAGGCGTGGTTTTACCTACCTACTGAAACTACAACCCAGGTGAGGCAGGTATTTGGGGCGTGGTTACAACCATAGATAGGTGTGTGTGTGTGTGTGTGTGTTTGTGTGTGAGGGTGAATCAGGAAGACGTTTCAGGTTGGCGTTTCCAAATCGCGGTAATACAAGAAGAATAAGTGACGTTTGGGTCGGACACCTGAAAGGTTACATATCGTCTCTTTCTGGACACTTTAAGCGGACTTCACGTCACTCCTTAGTAGCAAGGCACAAACAAGAAGCTGTCCTTTGGTCTTCAGTTGGAGCTTTTGTAGGATGTATTCCACCAGATATGAATATGACGTAAGTTTAGCCAAATTTCACTTCTTCACACAATCCTTGGTATGTGCGTCTTTTACGCAGAGATTTACTGCACAGCCATAGCTGTTTGGTTTGGGGCTTGGTCTTCTGCCAGTCTTCTGTAGGAGTTCCTGGTATGTTCACAGGGTTAGATATACAGTCAGACATTACAAAGCCCGGCAACTTTGGCCTTTGACAGCGTCTCTGTTTCAGGTCCCCTCTCCCTCATCCCGGGATCAACACTGATACTAGGACGGGCGTTTCCCCTATTGTGGTGTAATGACTTAAGCTGGGGCCACTTGAGTAGTGTTAGGGTGCTCTGTGATGATCTAATGTTGGCCTGTGTGCTATCATACAGACACGGTGCAATCAGAAACAAAGGTAGAAATTTGAATAAATGACAGAACACAGAGAAATCTATATGAATCATTGGGCATATGGGTAATTAAATGATTAGAATCTGGAGAATTATTTTTTTTTATCATTGTCACACTTCATTTTTTCCATATTGTTCTTGTTCTGCTTTACAGACAAGTTATTTCTGTCATAGAGAAAGGCAGTGTCATGTGAAATAGGGGAAATCATCAGATTTTGATGCCCTTTTTTTGGGCTTCACATTGATGTTTACATTTACAAAAAGATAATTGTTCATTTTAAGTTTAGGTGTATTCATGTAAGACAAGATTGCTGAAATTTGCATCAACTATTTTATGACCCACTCATCATCTCATAGTCTGCGATTCTGAGTCAACAGCAATACATTTACTTACTGGTTTTGTTTACGTTTTAGTTGACTTCTAAATTAGGTTGAATGGCATTTGCTTAATTTAATTAGTTAATTTCAAAATATCAACTGTGTAGTTTCTTAATTGGATGAACCAGCTACAGTTGACAGTTTCTTGGAGCTGCTTGTGTTTCTTTGGATCCATTTGCGTTGCTACTCTTCAAAATCAACAAATGTGTCTCATTTAATTCCCACTAGCTGTAGTTGTGTGTGTATACAACTACCAATATGTTTCCTGGTGAAACACATGGAATTGTTATTGCTTGAATAACAAATGTCATGAGTATCAAATCTAAAATTATTTATATATGCTAGAAGACATAAAAACAGCCTCTAAGC
This sequence comes from Chaunax sp. Z400, assembly GCA_037577475.1. Classification (NCBI taxonomy): domain Eukaryota; kingdom Metazoa; phylum Chordata; class Actinopteri; order Lophiiformes; family Chaunacidae; genus Chaunax; species Chaunax sp. Z400. Next base: position 16,963,735 of record CM075190.1, read on the forward strand.
TGTTTTAAAGCCACAACAAGCCATTGCTTTTTGTTGTGACATATTTCTGCAGACTTATCTGATAATACCATATGAAAAGTATACAAGCATATTTTTCCTAACCTATTGGGTCAAATTCTCCTGCAGCCTGTACACATTACATACATATCCTGACAGTTTTAGTTACTCTACTATTCAGCCTCCCTTGAGGTGAATGATTTACCCATAAAGGATGTGGGTGGAAAATAGTGTCAGGTGGTCAAAGTTGAACTTCACTCTGCACAGGAACTCACTAATGGTTTCAAGGCCTCAGTCTGTCCTACTGAAAATCCCCAGCTACAGTATCTACCACCTTTATTTGACAGCTTCATTAAAACAGCACTCACCCCAGGGGAAATATAGTGTACCATAATGTGTACTGCTAACAATGTGAGCACACTGTAACTAAGTTCTGGCAAAATGAATTGGTTTTCTTGCTTAATATAATGTGGCATTAACAAGGACTTAGAAAAAACAGTGCTTGTTATCAACGTATCCATCTCCCAGCTCTTTTCTGATCCCACATGTAAAGCTACTGGACACAAGTAAATTGCAAAGAATGTCCTTACTTGACTCCCCCTCCCCAGTTAAGTCACAGCAAAAGAAACAAATCTAGTATGGCACTCAGTGTAGCGTGACACCATCATTTCAGGTTACTGGAAACAAATGTTTAAATCTGGTGGATCTGGATATTTATTTGAATATACACCTGATTGCACACTGATAGATACCAACCCCTAAATATGCATGGTATGCCTTTTTTTTCATCAAGATCCGTGCATTATTCCCTGTAATGCTGTGTTAAAGAAAGTGAGAGAAAATCCCTGATGCATCCCTTTGTGTTGATCTGCACCAAAATTTAATGGGTCTCTTCTGGCCCAAGACCCATCCACTGCAAAGTTTCATGGAAATTTGTTCAATAATTTTTGAGCAATCCTGCTGACAAACCCAACAACCAAAAACCAATAAGGCAAAACCATAATCTCCTTGGTGGAGGACGGTGAGATCCAGTTTAATCATTGTCTAAAAAAAGTTGTTCACCACAGTTTATTCCTTGAAACTATTTCTATATTAAATAAAACTTGAATCGCTTTTGCATTTTTTCTGTAATAGACATGCAAGTCCCTGATGTAAGTCACTCAAAAAACTCATTTACAGACACTTTAGGACAGGACAGAATATGGATATATTATTCATTCTATACAAAACTAACATTCGATTTTGTCAAACCACCTCCAAATAGAGGAACTTTATCAACTATCCACTTTAAAATAACAAAGCCGGCAGGGATTGCATCAGTGTCATGTGTGAAACTGGATGAGCATTTCTTCCTTTGTTAATATTTGATTGTTCATAAACAATGAGGTCAGTTGTAGTGGTGGATCAAATGAAAATGCTATGATTCACGTAGTGTGTTCTCGGTTAATATGATAACTCAGTGGACTAGGCATGGCAAGGCAGGTTTATTTGTGTATCACATTTAATACAATGGGCAATTCAAAGTGCTTTAAAGGTTAATAAAACATAACAAAGGACACACATACAATTTAAACTAAACCATTCACAATTTAAAATTCACCATTAAAAATAGCAAAAGTGCAAACAAAATAAATAAATAAATTGGCAGTCATTACAGGGTAGATTGGGGAGTGTAAAAAGTCTTTAGGTTTGACTTAAAAGTTATCAGAGTCAGGGCTTGTCTAACATCATCTGGGAGGTAATTCCAGGTCTGTGCTGCATGATAACAAAACACTACTTCACTATGTTTTGTTCTAACTCTTGGCAGGGCCAGTAGGCCAGCTCCAGATGTCCTGGTGGTCCTGTAGGATTCATTATGTTACAAACATGTCAGAGATGTATTTAGGCACTGAGCCACAGAGTGATTTATACACAAGCAGCAAGATTTTGAAATCAGTTCTCTGAGTGACAGGTAGCCAATATAGGGATTTAAGAATTGGAGTACTGTGGTCGTGTTTCCTAGTTTTCATCAGTATCCTAGCAGTGACATTCTGAATATGTTGAAGTTGCCAAATAGCTTCTTTTTTTTTTTGAAAGCCTTATGAACAGACCATTGCAGTAATCGAATCTGCTGGAAATAAAGGCGTGGGTGAGCCTTTTAAGGTATTGCTTTGACTTTATTCCTCCTACGCTTGCAAAGTTTTTTAAATGGTAGAGAGCAGATGAAGTTATTGATTTGATGTGGCCATGGAAATTTAAACTTGAGTCCAGGATAATACCAAGATTTTTTTTACTTGACTTGTAGTTATAAGAGAGGGATTCAAGGTGAGCGCCAACACACTCTCTCTCTCTGTCTTTCTGTAGCCCTAAGACAATTATGTCGGCCTTATTTCTATTAAGGTGGAGAAGATTTTGCTGTATCCAGTCAATGATTTGCTCAATACAGTCACACAGAGATTCGACATGTCCATAATCCCCTGGTGTAAGTGATATGTATATTTATGTGTCATCTGCATATTCATGATTGGCTACTTTATTATGTTGTATGATTTGGACCAGCAAAAGCATAGAGATTGAACAATAGAGCTCCCAAAATGGACCCCTGTGGAACTCCACATGTCATGGACATCTGCCCTGACACACAGTTACCAATTGAAACAAAATGCTTCCCGTCATGATGATATGATTTAAACCATTTAAGGATAGTTCCAGATGGTCCTTCTCAGTTTTCTAATATTTGTAACAATATTGTGTGGTCCACAGTACACAGTGGGCGTACAAACATTCACCACACAGTGACACTGTTTCACTCATTGTAAAATGATCAGAGATGAGAAATGGGGGGAGAATAATGACATGACAGTGTTGCAATAGCACAAAAGAATGAACAAAACTGCTAAACTAAGTGTTTTTATGAAAATGACAACTACGTCTGAGAAAACAGAGGAAGCCTGGCTTCCTTTTGGTTCCGGGAGAAAATCCCGTTGCAGGCAACATGTCATGGGCAGCCATGTTGAAACCGAGCAGTGTAAGTGTAAGTGAACATCGTGCCCCTTATTACTGAGTCCAATGAATGAAACGTTCTGGGAGCAAGTTCAATCTGTCTATTTTCAGCCACATTTAGTTTCATTCAGCCTTTGCTTGTGATTTGATGGGGCTTTCCAGAAAGGTGGTAGTGTGTCAGCAGGCTGTAGCACCACGTTCCCTCACACACCTGATGATTCAGTTGTGGAGAAAAAACTGCTACATGTCTACAGTACTACTAAAGCCATTTAAGAGATGTGTGTCAGTGTTTGTTCATTAAAAGTAAACATGAGGTCAGTGAAGCCTGAAGTTCATTGGTTGGCTGTCGTATCTGTTTGGCCCTCCTTGGTTTCAGTCACTGGGCTGGTTTGTACTGTATGTATATAGTGCAGCCCTGTGCTGGCGACTGTGGAGAAGTCATGTGAGAGATTTTTTTTAAAGGAGAACTGCACCTATTTTAAACATCGAAGTGTGTTTACAAATGTATGCATATATGGCAAAACAAGTTTCATAAAGCCTTTTGTGGCTCTAGATGGAGCTACACGAAATCTGATAAATTGCCTCAAGTGATATTACTTGAGAAAACTACATGTTAAAATGAAAATATCTGGGAATGTTGTGGGAGTTTTTGTGAAAGACGTGAATTTACCAGACGTGTGTTGCCTGTTCTCCATTTTGCCTTAAAGCTTGAGGCCAGTGGTGGAATGTAAATAAGTACATTTACCTAAGTCCTGTACTTAAGTACAATTTTGAGATACTTGAGTCTTTCTGTTACTTTATCTCTAAAGAAAATGTTGTACTTTTTACTCCACTACATTTACACCTGACAGCTTTAATTATTAGTTGATTTTCACATTTTATCCTGTGGACAAAATACATGTACTGTATTTCCAAATTTGGTGATTTTGAATTCAAATTTTTCTGATAAACAGAATGATTATTGTCACAAAGCAAAGCATAACTGTTTTTCTGAGCTCATGAAAAGCTGACATGTTAGAGACTTTGTTCTCACAGCACAGCGACATTACTAACATTTGATCATCTCATAAAATACAATGCATTGCTATAGATTGAACTACACAACAGTTACTTTACTACTTTATGTACATGTGCAACTGTAAATTGCTGCACACACATAAATACACCATTAATATTAATCCAAAGACATCATATATAAAACTAAAACACTGATAGGGAACATTTTTCTGCTGAAGGATTACTTTCACTTTCATATTTAAGGTCAATTTTGCTGTTAATAGTAAGTTTTACTTGAATACAAAACTTTTACTTGTAGGCGAGTATTTTCACAGGGTGGTAATGATACTACATAATTAAAGGATCTGAATACGTCTTTTACCACTGCTCAAGGCTACAGTTCAAGTTGCATTGTGGGCAATGTAGATAGAAATAATGGATTTATTAAGACAATTTATCTGGTTCTGCTGTATAATTTTTATAATTCACTTTAAACTATCCATCATGAGTCAGACAATGTTATGGTGGTGCAAGCCTGGGCAGAGAACTCTTATAGGGCATGGTCACATGTTCACAAATTTGGGGTGCCTCCATTGCCTGCTGACCACTCGTGATTCATCTTAATTTCATGCACATACCACCAGGAAAATGTTCAAAGTATATCTAAAAAACATTTGGAGAGGTGCAATGCCAAGAAATACACTGTGGAATGACAAATACATCAACTGGACCTTGCCTAGAATGACCTCAAAGTATGTGTGTGTATTCTTATTTCTTTAACATGATACAAAAAGGATCAAATCAACTTGAAAGTGAAAGAATATTTGCACCCGTGTGAACAGACAAGGAGGTTGCATATTGCTGACATGCTGTTAACCTTCTGTGAAGACAAGGGCCTGGAGAATCAACAGCAGTGTTTCTGTTGCCCTTATGGTGCAGAACCATTTTAAATGGTGAAAATGGTTGTTTGCACTCTCTGACAATGTTCTTTGTATGTTATAGTACGCTGTGCATTCACTAAATCCAGTAATCATATACAACCCCAATTTTAAAAAAAACGTGGCATGCTGTCTAAAGTAAAAAAAAAATGTTTTGATAATTTTGTATACCATTTTGACAGAAAATGTATTTAGAACAGTACAAACAAAACAGTACAAACAGTACAGTATTTATTGGCACAAAAGAATGGGGAAAGTTGTGAAATGGGGGTGGGGGGGGATGGGGTCACCACTTTGTGAAACACGTGATTGTATAAAGGAGGTTACTACATGGGCCTGGGAACACTGTTGTTGAGTAATACAGCTGGTTTGCAAATGACCTCATTCTGGCTTTAGTTACACAAAGACCCAACTATTTTGGGATCAGGGTTGTAAATATAATTATGTAAAAAATCATCAGGTAAACATAAATAATCCCATTAAGTTCCAGTGTATATAAATAAACTGTTTAGAATAAGGACCAGCAGCGACTCTGCTTGAGGCTTACCTACTTTTTTCTTAAACCACACTTCATAGTATTAACTCGTTTCCCACTGGTCGAGCTGGTTTGACTGCTCAGAATATCTACTATGTAACCAGTGACTACAGAGTCATCCCACCCTCTTAATGTTTACCAGCAAGTTTAAGAATAGAACTAAAAGCCTGATTTGCAGCCCGGATGGTTTTCTTGTCGTAGTTTGCATCTGCATGTTGTGGTTATTTCAGCATTGGAAGACACACACAGACAAGACAGCACTGCTTCTCATTTGATAACGGCCAAGCACTCTGAGCTTTAATGAAAAGCTGGATTCTTCAAAAATTGGATAGTATTTCTTTTTAGTCGTGAAGAATGGGATATGATGAAGAGCATGTAATGGTTTTATTAGGCTGTGATCAGGGTGACTGAGACCCTTGAGCACTTGCTGACCCCATCTCTAATTATTTCACTCATTCTAGCCCATGACTGCTGTTAGAGATTACAATTAGGAGGCATGTGTGGAAGCCCAGGCAGGGTAAGAATAGGGTTTAATTGCCATGAGTTATCATCTAGACTCATGTAATTGAGCCCCCATCTGAAGGGGCAGCACATCTGACAAATTGATTTAATACCAAAGTGATTCTCCATCCCTAATGGCACTTGGGCCTCTTCACTGATTGGCCACAGGCTCTGAATTCATCGTGTGTTGATAACTAACTGGCCTGAAACCTTTGTCTCAGTCTGCCCATTTCAGAGCACTCAAAAACAGGCACACATTCAGTATCAACAGACACACACAGCCGTAAGCACAGTGCCCATAGTCTCTGCAAGGTTTACCTCAGAATTAGTGAATTCATGAGCGTGTCACATTTACTGAGCAGGTTTGGCCAGTTCCGCTAACGTACAGTATGCATGTCGCCTGTTCAAACTTGTCACTCTTGGATTGGATTGGAGTTTCAGGCTTTTCAGGCGGTTTCAACGCTTCTTTTAGTTATTTTTATCATAGATCAGTAGTTTATTTATTACTTACACCATTTTTTATCTATCTAATACAAACTTATCAAGTCTCTCTTTCTGAATTAGACTGAGTCAATGTCTTTGTTAGCCTGTTAATGGAACCAGGTCAAAGATGTTTCTACGAGTCTAGCCATTGATCTGACTCTCGGTATGAGGGACAGTGATGCATCTATCACTCTGTGTCTTTACAGTGTTGTTTCTTTCATTGAAACTATGGGAGATCCCATTTATATTTTCATTCAAAAATTCTGCCTTAATGCTGAGGGGGGACTTTGTCTGGTTTTAAAGAATACACTGGTGTGTGGCTGATATCATTATCCCACCATTTAAAGCTAATTTCATTTATGTGTGCAAACACTAAACAAGTTCATGCAGAATAAGGAGAATAAAAGTGATTTGTTTAGTAAAAGAAACTACTGTTAGTGACTCAATCTAGGATAATGTGGACATCTATTTTAAGCTGTTTGCTGCTATAATTGATCATTTTAATGCAGTACACACTGCAGTAATAAACCTTTCCCCTTTATTCACATTCTAAAGAGAGTAATTTTTTATTTTCATCCAGAATGTGGTAATGTGGTATAATTGCTGTATGTTTGCTGAATATGTTTCTCCCTTCTTCAGAATCAGGGCCGTGCTACCAATCATGAGCGGATTGACTTCTTAACCAGCAAAGAGAAGGCGTCATCGAAACGGAAGACCGGCATCCTGATTGGTGTTCTCGTGGGGTTTCTCATCCTTGCAGCAGTTGCAGCGCTCCTCATTTGGCTGTTTGTCTGTGAGTATATTTGAGAGCTATACACTACTACATCCAGGGTAGTGACTTGACGTATGGTACTATGGCTTTACGTTTTGTGGGTAAATTAAAGACATAAATCAAGGTTATTTTTCTATGGAATTAAATGAGAAATTGTGATTATTTACATTCTTAAGTTACTGCCAAGACAGGCATGACATCAGAAACTGTAAAGTAGATCATTTCAACTTGCAAATAAGGTTTACACTTTGATATAAGAGTGCAATAGAGCTTTTTGGTAATTTACCGTTAGAGTCAGCCTATTGGACAGCTCTGACTCTCTCCTTTTATTAATGCAAAAGAGAGAAATGTCACAGTCCATGGCACAGCCTCCTTGTCACATTTAACATTCATCTGATAAAAAAGCCTCAAGTCTTGATAAACGGCATCTTGATTCAACTGGCTGTTATAATTGCTTGATAAGCCAAACTGTCTTTTTGGGATGAGATCACACTGTGCAGCTTTAAAATAGTGCTTCAAGGCCTGTTGAAAACCACAAGTCTCCTCTTTCATCAGAGCATTTGGTTGATCAAATACTGAACTCATGTGCCTCCTCTCCTTCAAGTTAAAGATGCTGATTCAAAAGGCACCATTAGTAAGAAGGATAGGCCAGCAACACCGGTCTTCAGCGGGCATATGAAGTTGGTTGGTGTACCGTATAACGAGAAGCTGGAGAATACAGAGGGCAAGGAATTCAAGGATTTGGCATCCAAACTGGAAGCAATTGTGAGTTTGACACGCAATGCCATGACTTTTCCTGTTTCTCTGCCTTTTATGTCATCTACATTGTTTATTGTGCACTGAGCAGAGCCAAGGGGGGCTGGTTGTAGCTGGTTGCTTGCTCTGGATGCGTTGGTCCGGGACGAGATCCCTATCAAGCGCACACATTTTCTTTGAAAAACTGCAGTAGTGAGATCGTTAGTTGAGGATTGGAGTGGAAGGGGTTGGCTGTAATATTAAGTGACCTGATGATTGAGGGTGAACTTTATGATGTGCTACGTTTGCACTTGCATGCAACAAAAAGGACGTCTTTTGAGCAACAGGGTCTAGGATCTAGGTTAGTGTTTGTACAGCAGGTACAAATTGTAGAGTATAGTCAACGGTGCTGGGCGAAGACTACTTGGAGACTGATGCATCATGTTTAACCTGTCCCACAACTTTACTCTGCCACTCTAGCACCACCTGTCCGTGAAGCCCTTGAAAATCCTCCGACATTATTTTATCTCCTTTGTGTCTCCTAGATGGGTTTAGCAAAATGACAATGAGTCTATTTGTTATTGCTTACTACAACTTTAGAAATGGCCATTTTGAGACCAGTCTTGATATTTAATTTTATGATAATTGACCACCTTTTTCCTGTGAGCAGTCATTTTCTCCCCCCACCACGCCATTTTCTGCTCTGTTGCTAACCGTAATTCCTCTGCAGCTGGGTCTTTCCTCTTGTTGGTGTAACCTTTTTTCACAGCAAGCACTTGCTCTAGAGTTGGATAACACGTTGCATGCATAAAATATGTTCGTGACCTGCATTTAAGACCTCAGAGTATGACTGCAGCCTTGTCTGATACAGTTTGTAGCTCGCTACAGCTGAAGGCAGGGACAGTTAGTAGAGAATCCTATTGTAGTGGGCTTTTCACGGAAGACAGTTTTCATGTTAACATGGTAATTTCTACTTTGTCTTTAGGGAGACAAGCAGAAATCTTGTTCATTTTCTTTTCAGTGAAAAAAAAAAACATTTTCTCTCCACAGCTTGGAACAAACTACAAAAAAGATGAATTACTTGCAAAATACTACACTAAGTCTGTGGTGACTGCATTCAGGTACTGTTCAGCTCCTCTGATTATATTTTTATATATATGTATATTTATAACATTTTAATGGATTGTGAAAACTTGATGCAAAAAAGAAACTTAACCTTGTATGACAGAAACAGTGCACTGACCTTTCTGGGTTCAAAGTTTCAAGCCTATTGAATTTCTAATAACCACAATCAATGTTAGATGTGGTCTGTTCACTTGTGACCACATTTAAGTTATATGTGTATCATTGCGCTGTAGTGAATTGTGAAGTTCTGCAACAGTAGCGGTAAATCACAACAGTTCACAACCTGTGAGGAGGCACAGGCGAACTTGGACGGAGCCTGCAGCTACAGCTAGAATTACAAATCACCCTTTTCCCACTAAGCTTTGCTTCTTTTTGAATTTTAAAGCTTTTTGCTGAATTTATACTTTTCAATTCACCCATTTTTCTCTTTGACTTCTGCTGGCACCAGTGAGGGTGTGACAGCCTACTATTGGTCCCAGTTTGATGTTCCAGTTGAAGACTTGGAGGTCGTGCCAGAGCTGTCAGAGGAGCGCTTGTTGGAGACATTGGAGAATGGCATTAAGGCACAGCGCAGCGTTGCGAGCCGCAGCGACATCCAAATCAGTGAAATCACTCTCTCATGTAGGTACCACCTTTGTCAGGTGGAGGGGGGGGTGTCACAAGAAGGGGCATATAGATATTGTAAACGGAGTGTTTGCCACAGCTGACTCAATATTATGACATTTAATAATCAAAGATAAAGCACTGTGAATACAGATCTCAATAAGGTCATTGTCATCTCCCATCAGCATTGGTATTATGCATGCTTTCTATTTGTATTATAGGAGCACACTCTGAGTTGTGCTGATAAGATGATAACAGATTAGCCAGACCTCTCTGCTTGTGCTGCATCTGAGATTGCACATTTTATGCTGTTTGGATCATCTAATGATATTAGCTAGGCCCTGGCCTGTCTTGAGACAGCCATTTTTCTTCTGTCTGTCTTCTCAGCATTCACATTACATTTGTCCACATCCTGGCCACCAGCCAAGCGTTGGCCCTGTGACTCAGTGGTTTTGGGCCTCTTTAAAATGATTTCTGTTGCCATGATTTGATGTTGCTGTCCCAGATAGTTGGACAGAGATGTATTGGTTGCTAATGTAGGGCAAGGTGAGATGGAGCAGTAAGAGCTACACACCATAACCGGTTCCCTTAACTGCTGGGAAATGGAACAGAAAATGTGCAACGCAAATATTTTAGACTCGTGCATCAATATCTCCCAGCATCCTAACATTTGTGACCTATTCTTACTTTTCCTCCTCTCTCCCCCTTTCTTTATCTTCCAGCCACGGATCCTCGCATGGCCAGGAACCCCACAGGCAGTGAGTACAATATGTCCCATCTCAACCACTTGCAGTTGTAATGTTCCAGCTGGCTAGAACCTCATATGTACATGTGCCGCTCTGGTCAGAGATTTAGAACCCCGCATCAGGCCAGAGTGAGTGTGTCACTATGCCTGACACTTTGACACTCTGGTGATTATAAACTTGGGAGGATTACACTACATTACCATTGCAGCTGTGCTATCCTGACATTAATCTGTCTCTACATACATCTGTAGCTGTAAGGATGGAGAAACTTACATTGTGTTCAAATGTATTATTCATTATTTTCAGTCATTGCTTACATTCCAAGAAAACAGAGAGGATGTAATAATTACTGTCAATATTTTTAAGAAAATGAGCAGATTATACCAAACCTAGTGATTATAAGATTTTAATTTGCAAGATACATGTCGATGTACTCGCTGTATATGTGTATATGTATGTATATGTGTAACCAATGCTGTTATTCCCAGAAGACTGTTTCTACCGTCTGGAGGCTGAAGAAACCCCAAAGAAATTTTCGTCACCAGGGTATCCGAAAGGCTACTCCCCCAGGTCTAGGTGTCAGTGGCAAATCCGAGCTTCAGAGAACAAGGTCATATTTGTGACTTTCCCGTTTTTCCACATCGAGGATGACTGCTCTGATGACTTTGTCTCCATCTATGACTCCTTGAGCCCAGATGATTCTCAGGCCATCACAGAGTAAGTCATAGGGCTGTGAAAGGTGATTTTTCCACACCGCTGTCTCTGAGTGCTTATTCATGAAAGGATATCGGTTCTTTACCTGCTGTATTTGGTTCTACCATCATAGTTTATTCTCTCGGTAGTCCTTGCACTAATGCCCCCCAGGAGGAATTTTATTTTAAGTAAATTGGCTCATTTTACAGTACATACAGCAGAACCTGCAGTACATCAAATTGTGACAAATCACTTTCTTATCTTGCCTTAAACCTTGGTGGCGGGGTTTGTTTGATGGGACTCAACCAATGTTTGTCTCATTTATTTAGCTTCGATGATCAGAGAGAGGGGAAATATAGTTGTACATGATTCCCGGAGGACAACTATCAGGAACCACTTTGTATTTGAGTGAAATGTTGCAGAGGGATTTTGGAGTAAATGCTGTTTTTGATGTGGGTGGAAAACATGTTCCACTTGATTTCTTTCACTGGATTTGTGATCACAACTTTTCTTTGGCCCTGATGCCTTTAGCACTGCATGTCCCATTTTATTGTTAACTTTTTGAGACCTCGGTGAGATTGAGTTGGCTCAAAAAGACCTCTCCTTTCAAATCTGTGATGGGTGCCAACCTGAATGCTTCTACACCACTGTTTGTAATTGCATTTTGACTATGGGGAGGGCTATGCGTCTGAAACTGTCCAGGCTCCTGAATGCAACACCAGTTGTAGCTGCAGGCTATTTCAGGCTCGGAAACCATTGCCAAACAAATATGCATTACCAAACGATGCATACAATTTCTATAAAGTTATTGACCAATCAGCTTTATCCAAGGTGACACAGGTTTTATGAGAGTCATAATATAATACTCTATAACAACATTATTCTACTAGACATGGATATATTGTATTGCTCCACCACCAGCAGTGCTAAAACTTTTTGCTAATATACCTGATGTTTGACTTTCAAAACTCCACCTAAGCAATTTCTATCTAGAGCTGGCACATCTCTTCTTATTTATCTCCTTCTCTACCCCTCTCTGCTTATCTATTGATTTCTTTTCAATTGTTTTTTCTTGAAGTATTTTAAACGTCTTTGCTGAATTGATGTTTTAGTGCTTCTGGCAAAAAATAATTAAAGCTTTATTTGAGTTCCCTAAGTGTTGCACAGCTTAAGTAAATGTATCAGACATTAATCTGATGATTCTGATATTCTTCATTAACTATAATTTGCTACAAATACCTTTTTCTCTGTAATCATGCCTGATCGTCTTCTTCTTACACAGGAAGTGTGGTCAGAGGCCGCCCTCCAACCCTCTGGAGGTGGTGTCATCCGGCAACATCATGCTGATTAACTTCATTACAGACACTGATGTCCAGAGGCCTGGCTTTGAGGCCCAGTATAGTGCTAAACCCAAGTCTACCGGTAAGTAAGACATTCACAGCACCTGAAGGTCCAGTGTGTAGGATTTAGTGTAATCTAGTGGTGAATTTGCAGATTGCAAACATGTTAATACCCCTCACCTCACCGTCCCTTTCCAAGCGTGAACCTACAGTGTCAGGTTAAAACATGATTAACGTGAAAGGCCCTCCTAACAGCCAGGATCTGGTTTGGTACAACAATAGAAACATGGCAGACCCCTTTCTCTGTGGATATACTGTAAACGGCTCATTATAAGGTAGGGAGAACTGAATTATTTTTATTTTAAGATGGTTATACAGTACACTTTAATTGAATAATATTGTATTTCATTTCTGCCATTAGCAATCCTACACAGTGGACCTTTAACAGCATCCAACATTTAATTAGCTCTGCATATACTTAAGCCCATTACAAATAGTAACCTGTTATCCACAAATGTACATTTATGATATGTTCGTTTTAGTTAAAACCTGTGGTGGTGTCCTCTCTCAAAGCAACGGAGTCTTCACCTCCCCACTTCACCCCAGCTTCTATCCTCCTGCTGTGGACTGCAAGTGGACCATCAAGGTTTGCAACCCTGCTCCTCTCACTCCTCTACCTGAAACCTCTCTACCCACCTCCTCCTCCTCCTCCTCCATCCTCCACTTGCCATCAGAGAAATGCTGAGACAGCACTGTAGAAGCCAAGCTGTTCAGTACCTCTTCTATCTTCATCTGTCAGACTGCTGTTTCTGCCGCAGCTCTCGCTGAGCTGCAGTGTTTTGTGTGTTGGTTTTGTTTGCTGGTGTCAAGGCCTATGCAGTGTGTGTGTGTGTGTTTGTGTTTATTAATGTGTGCACCCACGACCTGTGTGGTGTGTTGCAGGTTGTCTGCTTACATTTACATGTGATACAGACACATGTCCTCGTGTGCGGGTGGAGGAGTGACATGCATGGTAATAACCTCTTCCTCTGTGCTGTAGGTCCCTGCTGGGAAGAAGGTGCGGGTCAAGTTCAACATGTTTCGGATGAAAGAGCCTGGAGTGGACATCCGTGTGTGTCACAAAGACTATGTGGAGATTATGGGCATCAAGTAAGACTTGAAGTCATTTAATTGATGCCTTTATTGATACCCTTAAACTCTTGTCATTAAGGTCCATCGCAGTCAGACTGACATCTTGGTCAAACCTTAACTCTTTGTACTTGACGTATTTACACTTATTTAATGTGCTATTACTCATATTTTAGTTTCTCTGACTTTCAGTTTTGTCCCAAAATAAATGATTTTGCATGATGTAACTAAACAGTTGTTACATTTCAAACTTGTTTGTCGCAGTTGTCATTGATGAAGTGATAAAACTGCTTTAATCTTAGCAGTTACTTTAGTGAGCACATCGGTATCTGAAACACTAGAATAACAAAAATAAGATCCATTGAAGTTGTAATAAACCTACATTTTTCTCTACCAGGTATTGTGGAGAAATGTCCTCCTTGGCTCTGACCAGTACCACCAATAACATAGATGTGACTTTCCACTCTGATGAGTCCTACACTGACAAAGGCTTCAGTGCTGAGTACAGCGCCTACGATCCTTCAAACCGTGAGTTTAAAGTGTTGTCTTGTGCCCATATTTACACCACATTTTTATGAGATAGGTAAAATGTTGCAACGTGACATTTACACTCACAGCTTGCCATTAGAGAGCAAGACAGGAGCCCTACTGTGTAGTCAGAGAGACTATGGGACAGGAACTGACTGACAGTCAAATGGAGACGTTAAGTGGCAGCCTCAGAAACGGTGGCAGTGAAACTCAAGAGCTGGACTAATCACCAGAGAGTTTGTTTATTGGGCCCATTTTATTTGCTACTGTCTGTCAGAAGCACTCCATTTTCAATACTCTCCGCTCTTTCTGTTGTCTCCCAGTTTGACTGAAATGGTTTTATAATTGCTCCAATCAACAGGGACAAGCATTGGCAATATGATGGATGCTGCAAACATACACTGTCACTCCCTCCCTCTCAATTTGTCATCATCGTCTCTCTCCTTTTTTTCCCTCTGCTCCCTCGTTCAGCTTGCCCGAACAAGTTTGCCTGTAACACTGGCATCTGCATCGCCAAAGAGCTGCAGTGCGATGGCTGGAATGATTGTGGGGACATGAGTGATGAGATGAAGTGTCGTAAGTTCCAACCTCCAGCACTCCACCTCCACTTTCCTCCCCTCCTTTGTACTTATCTTATGTCCTACCTTCCTCTCTACTCCTTTAAAGGAATTGTTTGACATTTTGGCAAATACTCTTACTTTACTTCTTGACAAGAGGTTGATGTGAAGATTGATACAACTCTGATGACTGCACATTAAATCTAAGACCACAGCCAGAAACCAGTTAGCCTGGCATGAAGACTGGTGATAGGGGGAAATAACCAGCCTGGTTCCAAGGCTAGTAGTGGATGGATGGATATATAAATAAAACACAATTTGTAATTTTTTCATACAAATTAATATAACTAGATGGAACATGTTAATTTGTGAGCTTTGGAAGATTGAAAGAGATTTTGATGCCTCCTGACCGAGACACAGTACATGTGGCTTGTGTTGTTCTTCAGTTGTATTGTTTAATACACGTCATTTCTATTAACCTCAGGGTGCGAGAAGGACCAGTATGCTTGTGGCAATGGCTTGTGCAAACCGAAACTGTGGGTGTGTGATCGCGTCAATGACTGTGGAGACTGGAGCGATGAGAAACAGTGCAGTAAGTAATGCAATCTTAAAGAATTCTTTAGGGGGTACAAACCCTATCTAATGCTATGCTAACTTATCATGACATTAAAGGCACAGCAAGGCTAACGCTATGGTCGCTTACTCCTGGCATGCAGTCATTCTAATAGTAATGGAGTTTGTTCGAAGCCTGGCCCAATTGCTCAGCAGATGCTTACTCATGTGACAACACATCCAAGAAGAATGGAGGCGGATACTGATGCCCCCCACGGCCGCATCTTAAATGTCCTTCTGAAACCTGTTGGCTTGTCATCCTCTGTTTTAATCTTAATTCTGCGATAATTTCCTCATTACTTTGTTTCATTTCCTCCAGGTTGTGAGGAGAATGAGTGGCGCTGTGGTGACGGAAATTGTCTGCCTCAGGATGTTGTGTGTGACCAGAAAAAGGACTGTGAAGATGGAAGTGACGAGGCCTCTTGTAAAACCTGTAAGTGGTTCCACAGTCACGCATTTAAAGAAATCCTGCCCAGAGTTTTTTCTAAGGATGTTACACAAATCATCAAACAATTAACCTCCATCCACTGTTCAGTAGTGTGTTATACAGTATGTTACTGCAAGAAAATCTGAATTCTTAATTCCACTTTTTCAATGTCAACATTTTTTTTTAGTTCTTCCTCTCAGATCATCCGACTCTCTACTTCACTCTTTATTAGTTTCCATTCCACTTTCTCTCTTGGTCACAGACTACTATGAGCACAACCTGACTGATTTTCACTTTTGTGAATAAAGAGGCATATTGACCCTCAACCCCAATCGATATCCCCAATCAATGCAATCTGTTCCTCAATCACTATACATTGTGCATTCAAGTCTCACTTTGAAGCCTCTCTGAGTGCATAGTATTTTACTGGTTAAATTTAGCAATGCTCAAATGCTTTGATTGAAATAAGCCCTGTGTTTTGATTTTGTGACCTGTCTCCACCCCGCTGTAGCTCCAGGTATCTGCTCTGACTTCAGCTTCAAGTGCAAAAACGGCGACTGTGTCAACAAGGTGAATGCCGAATGTGACCGGGTCAACGACTGCTCTGATAAATCCGATGAGGCCAGCTGTGGTGAGAAATGTTATTCAGATTACTAAATCGTTTAAAACGGCTGAAAGTGGATCTTATCTCTTCAATGTCATCCAAGTAGATTACAGAATGGCTGGAAGAGCTGAATGCTGAGATGTCTGTTTGAAAAGAGCCCCAGGCCTTGACGGCTTTATTTATTTAATTCTTCTTTGAAAGCAGCTCTTGTCATCTCTGAAGTTCTTGTTTTTTTTCCTCCATTTAAGCCTCAGGGTGTGTCTGTGTTTTTTTCCCTTTATGTTTTGATCAGCTAATATGCCAGTGTGCCTCATTACAATTCAAAGCGTTGTAGTAGCATTCATAGCCAAGGCCGGCATCATGATGGCACTGTTAATCTAACTCTCTGATTTTTTTATTTTTTTTTAAACTTCTGATCATTCATGTCAGTCTCAACTATCTGACGGCCATCCTCACTCATTATATTCTCTGTTAAATGTCAGATTGTGGCACCAGGCCCTATAAGCTGAATCGCATCGTAGGCGGGCAGAACGCTGAGCTGGGAGAGTGGCCCTGGCAGGTCAGCCTTCACTTCCTGACCAGTGGACATGTTTGCGGTGCCTCAATCATATCTGAAAGGTGGCTCCTTTCGGCTTCCCATTGCTTTGTCACCAGCAACCGAGCGTGAGTCTCAGCACTCATACACATGCATAGTGCAAGACTGTTCTTTATGTGACATGTAACACATCGCCTCTGATTTATTTTGTTGTATAAACCTTTATTGTTTTCCTTATATTTTATTATTCATCACATTATTTAACATTTCATTTAGTCTCATTATACAGTGTTCTCACACACATTCTGCAAGTCTAACTGTGCGCAACAGAGGGCCATTTATGAACAAATTGCAAAGTCTGAAAATTAGCCCCTTGTGATGCAGTTAATTCAGAAATACCTTGGGGTGGCTAAATTTACATCTATGAAAGCGTGGAGCTGTATTCATCAGTGTGCCCTGTAGATGGAGCACTAACCATGCTGTTAGACCTGCGCATCATTTAATGTTATTGAGCAGGTGTTCATTTTCACAGATTCACAGTCGGTGTTGATATTTGCTGTACAAAGTGCTTTTATTCAAGTTGAAAGAATACTAGAATACTTATTGAAGTTGCTACGATTTATTTTGTTTACATAGTCAGTCATATATCATAAGTATTTAATATTGCATATTTATACAGGGATGCAATCCAATGAGAGAGAGATATCTATCTATATCTATATCTATCTTCTATCTGTCTCTACATTTGTAGCTTATGATGTTCAGTTTCTTGGAGAGACAGAGACAGTTTCTTGTATAGAGATTGTCAGAGAGGATGTGGTTTGTGGTTGTGTTGTATCAGCAGGCACAGTCGCAACAAAAACTGTAAGCTTAGCATACCATATCTTGCAAAGCTTCATGATATTGCATCTGCCATCCTGTTTTGACGTGTGTACAGAAACGTAACCTTTCCCCCATTATGCTATACATGCTACCACAGCAACCATATTGCATCCAACTGGCAAACCTACAGTGGCATGCAGGACCAGTACAAGCAGGATGGTGTACAGCGCCGCCCATTGAAGAGAATTATCTCCCACCCAGATTACAACCAGATGACCTTTGACTATGACATTGCACTGCTAGAACTCAGCGAGCCGCTGGAGTTCACCAACACCATCCAACCCGTCTGCCTACCCTCTTCCTCCCACGTCTTCCCTGCAGGCATGTCCTGCTGGGTCACAGGCTGGGGCGCGCTCCGAGAAGGAGGTATTATGCAGGAATTGGTGATTGTATGCTGAGCTGCAGTCATTTTTTGTTTTTAACTGTAACTTATTATACTCATTTTCAACATTTTCAGCTATGCGTGACCCACTCTACAATTGTTTTTTTCTCGCATCAAAATTAAGACATCCCACTCCTCCCCCAACCTTCTCACAACTATCTATTCATCTCTGTCCTTCATCTTCTTTCCCTGCCTGCTTCCTTGTTCTCCCTTCATCTCTTCCTCACTTTATCCTGTCTTCTTCCTTTCCTTTAATGTCCCTCCCAGTTCTTTATCTCTCCCATCATGACATACTTCTCTTCCACTCCTCAACCCTCCCTCCCTTTTCTCTCATCTTTTTCTAATCTGCTCTATTCCATTAAGTCTTCTTCCATATCCATATATCAAGACAGACACTGCTCTCCTGGGAAGCCTCTTAAACCTTCATTAGCTAACACTAATCCAACCCATTAACACCTTTGATGTTAGTGACTAACACAGAGTTCACATGAGAGAGCGCTGACCCCTTTGTCCTGCTCTTTCAGGTCAAAAGGCACAGCTGCTGCAGAAGGCATCGGTGAAAGTGATCAATGACACGGTGTGTGATGTAGTCACGGAGGGCCAAGTCACCTCCAGGATGCTCTGCAGTGGATTCTTGGCTGGAGGAGTTGATGCCTGCCAGGTGAGACCATGCAACAAGTTCTCCAATCAAAGGGCTTGTATAGATGGGTGTTCAGTAATAATAATGCCATTCTCCCCTGACTGTCGTCACTAGGGAGACTCTGGAGGCCCCCTGGCGTGTTTCGAGGAGAGTGGGAAGTGGTTCCAGGCTGGAATCGTAAGCTGGGGCGAGGGCTGTGCTCGTCGGAACAAGCCTGGTGTCTACACGAGAGTTTCCAAACTGGTAGATTGGATTAAGAAGGAGACGGGGATTTGATGATGATGTGTGTGGAACAGGGAGGGATGCAGAGTGGGAAACAAACCTCAAAGTGCTAAAAATATTGGAGATGGAACATTGGAGTCTGATTCGGGACAAGTCTCTCCAAGAGTTATTCATTTAGAGCAGACTGAAGATACTGCTGCGTGGAACCAGTTACTTGTATGAATGACTTAAAGCACTTCATTTGGTTACCAACACACTTTTTCCCAGTAACTCACATACACACTTACACATACAACCATATTTTGAATAGTTTTTAAAGGTTTAAATCAGCACAGTGTCTTTCACCCGATAAACATATTCATAGGCGTATAGGCATATTTCACTGGTGCATATACCTACAGTACAAATGCTGAAATATGCATATTCTTGGATCAATGCATATTACTGGAAATACATTTTTTTCCCAATATTCATGTAAAATGTAACTTTTTAAGATGTACAATATGCATTTTATAGTTTATAAGTATGTTTCTGAACATGGTGTCCCTCCTTGAAAAAGCAATTGTGCTTTAAGCTTGAATATCATGTATTTCTAAACAGGAGATGCCTTCATCTTCTTGGGCTGCAGTGAATGTTGCACGTTGCCAGTGTGCTCATGGTGCAGATAACTGTAAATGTGTTCTTTTATTTATCCGATATCTTAAAGAAACATAACACTACTTTAGAGTTATTTGCTGCAAAACACTCATACATCAATGCTGACCATTTTCCAAAGTTAGGTTTCCAAACTAAACTTAAAGCATTTTTATCTACCTATCTGCCAGGCAGCCATTAGTCTCACTTCTTATCAGTAAAGGGTAAACATCAACTTGTAGAGACATCTACATTACCATGTGATAACAGAAGTTAAGACAAGAAAACAAAGGAACAAGAAAAAATGTATGCAGGGGCATTATCATATCATACTAAAATGAATTAAACCAGAAGCTGCCCTCAAGGTTGAAAATGTACTAATCTCTAAAAGCCCCAGCTTTGCTTTGGAAAATGGCCAGCAGTAATGTTAAGTATACCAAGTCTGAAGTCTGTGAGCTAAAACACCATGGTCCCTGAAGAATGTTGATGTGATGCAGTGGAGGTGGTTGTTAGCACCGACACCCCACAGACCTAGATTTTGTTCTCCCTTGCATGTTCTACACATGTCTGTGTGGGCTTCCTCCGGGTACTCTGGCTTCTTCCCACAGAGACCCAAAGCAAAACAATGGAGTTTTCATTAGCTTCCAGAGTAAGGCAATAAGTTCATACCCCTGTGAGAGTTTCCTCTCTTTGGTCACGACCAACTTTTAAATCTAAGATATGACTAGATGGTTTCTTTTAATCTATTTTCCTTTTATCTCTGACTTATCCTTGAAATACTTTATCCTTGATAATCAAAGCTTTGCATAAGTATTATTTATTGAATAGGAAAAACTACTTTTTAACAAAGTGTGTGTTTGGCACAGTAGGGAGAGGCCACAACTTTTGGAAGGTATTTTATGACATTTGTACATTGTGACTGTAATTTGGATTGTGGAAATACTTTTTAACCCTTCTTTGTTTGTGTGTGTTTGTTTTATATGATTCTTGATAATAAACATCTTTTATCTGATCCCTCAATACCTAATTGCGCTACCTGTATTGTTCATCTTTGATGAGGTCTTGTTTTGTATTATGTAGTGCATAATAAATGTGTTTCTTATGAGACCTTGTCCCTTCTCACAGTAGAATTGTAATGAGCATGTACTTCTCCTCCCTGTTGTGAGCAGCATGCTTACCAAGGGAACAGCGGTGATATGACAAACTCATTGACAAATACTCACCTTTGTCACAGCTCTATCCTATTACCCTACGATATGGGCATGCTGACTTCAGGAGGTGGATACACATACAGTGGGAGTTCTACTATCTCATCTGTCTTCATTAAAAAGAGCGCACCACTGGGGGAATAGGAAAATCAACATAGACAGTGCTGCTAATTTATGTATTCATCATTGTTGCTACATGGAAAGCTTAGTTTGTCACTGTTCCCCATGCCCAATGAAGCGGCTCACCAGGCTGATAACTCAAGATTCACAACAGCCAGTTCTTTATCAGAAATGGTTTTATTTAAATATAAATATGTGTACAAAGGTACAAGCAACAATAGCTCATATTTAGCAAATAAAATTCTTAATTATTAAAAGAATAAACAAGCAAATGGCAATTAGTTGTGTTCAAAAAGGAAAAAAAACCATAGTAGCTGGCATTCAATGATTGATGAACAACTTGGATGAAAAAAATCTGTGGGCCAAATAAATCAATCAAGATAGATGTGTTATGCATATAAAGATGCTTTACAGTAGAGCAGCTTACACACTGTACATTAAGGCTTATATAAATTATAAAAATAAAGACAAGCAATGATGTTTGCCTCCTCACTTTCAGTGACATTTGTTCTCTCATCAAGTGGCCTGCTAACAGCTTTTTAGACAAATGGCAGTACAGACGTCCATACTGAAACATCCAGGAATTGGAACTCGGCCAGGTGAAGAAACCAATGTCTCTAACATGAAATGGACATGGATATAAACGCTGAAGATTTTCACTAGACACGTCATTTGCATGCAACAGAGAGAAAGTATGGGCTCAGCCATTTGTACAGATATTTAGTGTTTCAGGGTAGTACTGTTTCTTGTAAACATATTGAGACAATTTGATTGAGTTGTAAAACTTGAGTGTATTGTCCACATTAGGACTTTCTTTCCTCACCTGAAGTTTACACTGCATTCAAGTTTATTTCAAGTTCAAGATTTTCCCCATTTCAAACCACCACTTTTGATTGTTCTGGAAATAGCCTACTCTTCATTTTACAATCAGAAAACAGTACCAGGGGTGGGACAGTATGCAATCTCAGCCCCACTTTCCCCCCTTAAAATTATCACCATCTTTGGGTTTTCATGGCCTTACCATGTCCATCTTGGTACAACACACAGTTAACATATAGTCCCCTTTACAATGAAGGCAAAAATACACATTCTCTTCATACGTCCCTCTGCGGTAAGCAACAATGCAAAGTCCAACATGTTATTATAGAAGGGTTATTATCAGAAGAAGCTCCAGGCCAAAAGTATTCCGCCACTGATTAGACTCTTCATACAGTACAGTGCCTATAGCACTTGTTGGTCAGTAGAGCTAGCCAATTGTGCAGAATAGTTTGTCTGTCTCTGTGGATAGCTCAGTCTTTTGTTGATGATAGACACAAATGTGCTTAGTATTCCTTTCGCATGCCAACAAAACACCAAATTACAGACAACAATAAGTTGTTCATATCTGTTTTTTTCCTCAAATATTTCTTAGCTTGTCATATTGTCTTACAGAGTGTTGTAGAGGTCATGTTTGACATTTAGTGTTGACACTAAGTGAACTCTGGAAGGCAGGTTAACAGCTTGGCCACCTAAAATCAGGAAATACATTTGATTTACTTTTCTCATTGGTCCTTGCACTGACAAAATATCTCCACTGGTTTGGGTGGTCATCATGTAGACATAACATGGTGAGGTATCCCACTGTAGTCACAAGTGTGACTTGTACATCACAAGCTGCTGAGTTTTCCGACTCAGGAGCTCTACGGTTAGCATTGTTGTAGATCCCTCAAACCATCATGACAACGGTTGTTTAACCCAAAACCTAAATCACATGACTCCCTCCAAATATTGTCCAAACATCCTTAAAGGATCGTCCGAGTAAAGAAAATCTCTGTTCATGTTAGTCCAGCCACATACGTATGTGGAGGTGACAATGTTCCTGCAGTCTTCTTTTGTCGAACATTTTTAGTCCATTCAAACATGTGTTTGCATACGCTGTGAGGGCCGGCCATAGTCAGACTGCTGGGAGGACACTTGTGAGGAGGCGTAAGAGAAACGAGACGAGCTAGACACCTTGCTGGCCTGATCTGATTGGTCAAATGCATCCACCTTCTCATAAGAAGCAGGCTTAACATAGCTGGTGAAGGCACGGCCATAGGTAGCAGGTAGGTAAGCAGAGCCACTGTAGGTGGGATCAGCAGGATAAATACTGGCTGGCTGAGCGGGCTGCTGCTGGGCAGCTTGCTGCTGTTCATATGCGGTTCTACCCGCTGTGGTGGTTGCGTATCGGTGGGAGAAGTCATAGATCCGAGGTTGAGTGCCTTGCTGACCATACATAGGACTAGGAGAGGGCAGCTGTGATGGAGTGTAGACTGGTCGAGAGTTGGGCACATACTCAGAGAATCCACTACTGCGGATATTGCGATCTTCATGGCCACGTACATTGTAGTAACCATTGGTGGGATCCTATGAGAGGCAGAGAGAAAATTAAATCATGAACTTTGCATAGTTCAGTTATTAAATAATAGATGAAAATAATCCATTCCTGCTATTTTGAGTGTTTCTACAAGTGAGTATTTTCAGTTTTACCTTGATGTCCGATCTCTCATCCTCCTCCTCTTCCAGGAGGTCGCTGTGTTCGGTGCGCGATGTCCCAGGAGACTCGCTGCTGTTTGGAGCCTGAGGGAACACCAAGTATTTTTGAAGAACTACTAGGATGAACAAGACCTGACTTCAATAAGAACAAAACAAAAATCTTATTGCTATTACATCACAGTGTTATTGTGAATTTCCCCTAACCATTAAGAGAGATATCTCGCGTGCAGAGACAGAGGGCAAAGAAATTTACCATGGGCTCTTTAACATCTTCCTCATCATCATTGCCACGTGTAGCATTGTGATCACTGTGAACAATCTGAACTCTGATGTCACTCTTGGAAAGACGAGTGCACCTTTTACCTATGTGGATTGAAAATAAGAGGAGCTTTAATTGGCACTGCCTGACAGACATCAAAAATTACATTTAAATACATAAATTTAATGTTTCAGTTCACACAAGAAAAAGGCTTAAAACCATTTGATCTGAAGAATTGGCTGCTGACCATCGTGTCCATACTAACCGTTGAGCTCACCTTTGCCTGTGTGCCTGCAGCAGAGAGATACCAGAGTGATGACACAAATGAGAAGGACACAGCCTCCACCTACTGCTCCACCAACAATTATCAACATAGGCAGGGCTTCTGCAACAAGAACCGAAATGGAAGAAAAGAGCGGAGAAGGGGTGAGGGTTGATGGTTGTCAAGAAAAGGGGAGGGATAAAATGAGAGAAAGTAGAGCATCAGTGTCAGTGTTGAGAACTTACACATCAGAACAAAAGAACAAAAGAGATCCATTCATTTGTCTTGCTAATCCCAGAAACGTCAGCGTCTATATGGATTCATCTGCAGTACGCACCGGCCTACTCACAGCTAACGTATGCTAGTGCGGGCAATCCGGCAACCCACAGCCTGGCTATTGTCTCTAATCTCTCTGGAAGAACGGTAACAAGGCCTGACATGCAATGAAGCAACAGACAGTAATCTAATTAGAGATTCCAGGAGATACCGCTGCCCATTTCTCTAGAGACCCCACTCTGCTACATTGATGTAAATTACTGGCAAGGATCTTATTTTTGGTGTCTGCTGCAACAAAGCCTTCCACTAGCATCACTGTAGTAGTACTACTGCCTAATTTTAAGACCACTTACAGGAGCTGCAGCCTGAGATGTTGAACTTGGCTCTCAGACAGTGATAGAGAATATGAGTCCAACCACAAACACATGACTTCCTCTAATTGACTTTTGTCCCCAATCAATATCTATGTTATGGGGCAGACATATTCATTAAAGGAACCATCTGCTGATTAAATCACATCGATTAGAGCAGTATAATTTAGATAAGCAGGAGCACTTCTTTCACCTAATCTGGCCCCCTTCACAGCTAGGATTGAGAGTATAACTGCAGTTGAGGGCTCCAGGGAGGATTATTACTCCTCAGCATCAGTGCATACCTTGCTCCTTCAGCACGACCAGGGCGGTGCCAGTGCCGAAGCGGTTCCAGGCAGTGCAGTTGTAGCGTAGCTGGAAATCCTGTGCCAAAGTCTCAGACAGCACCAGAGAAGAAAGGACCCCATGGTCGCTGTTGACCGTCTGCACTGAGTAACGACCTGAGGAACCTGAGGACAGGCTCATGTCTCCAAAGGTCCACACCTGTGGAGGGGAGCAAGGGAAGAGACAACAGGGAGTAAGTCGCTTTTCAAAGAAGAATTACTCACTGGTGAGCAAAGTCAAGGCCTGCACAACTGTTTATCCTTAGATCCCCGCCCGCCGCTGCCTGAACACCAGTTTCTCTCTTTGCTCTGCTTTCTCTCATGCCGACCTCTAAGGTGCTCCGTGGCTGACACAGCTCGCAGGCTCATGTTTAAGCTTCCTCCCACGTGTGCCCTGCAGGTGAGGCCTATGGAGAGTTAGGTAGCTGCACTATGAAATAAGACTCCTCTCTGCCGTCTCTAGGACAGGGCCAGCAGAGCGCTTGTCTCTCACTCCTCCTCACACCCTAATTATCCTCTCTCAGCCCGGCGTACATTCAGCAGTTCAACAGGGTCAGCCGAGTGATGCCTCTTGGGCAGCTAATTGAATGTGGTTTGGCTGAAACCTGCATGAAGCCAGTCTCCCACATCTCCCCCAACTCGGCTATCTCTCAAGTCAATGTCTCCGCAATTATAGTTGTGAATATATGTGTGAATGCATTTGTTAGCATGTGAGGTGCTGGAAAGGTGTGAAGGTGAGGTCAGGGATAAAGCTACACTGAGTGATCCATCTCATGTGGGTGTGACTTGGAGGAACGTATGTGAACTCCCGAACAGAAGTGAAGGACGCACAACACAAATGCAAGCTCACTTACAATCTTATCAGGCGGGGGGCTGCTTCCCACCCGACACTCCAGCTTGCCTTTGGAGTGCTTGACAGCATGCTGCGTGGTGTCCGCTGTGATGATGGGTGGACCTGGTGTGAAGAAGAAAGAAAAATTACGAATGTAAAAAAGATGGATATTTTGAAATATTGACAAACACCAAATTGTCATATATCCATTGTTGATGCTGCTTATTCAACAGATCAGTCCAAACATTACACGTATGAAAAAAGCCACTCACCATTTACAGTTAGGGTGACATCTCTTTCTGCAACTCCAATTCGAGGCACAATGGCTTTGCAGGTGTATGTTCCAGCATCCTCCTGGGTAACAGCCTTCAGCTGCAAGGTGTTACCATTACTGAGCACCTGGTGAGAAATGAAGAGAGGCAAGAGAGAGGCATGTCAGAGAGAAAAAGCAGACAAAGGAGACCAGGAGCTTATCTGTGGCTCGCTCATTGTGGAAACAGCACATAGGTGAGCTGACCATTGTAACAAATGCTGGTGGTTTGAGTTTAATTTCATTGTGACGAGCTTTAATCACAGCATTAAGCACTCCAGCCACCGCTGAGTGACCATGCTGCTGGGGAGATTGTTGTAATTAAACAGTGGGGACAGAACAGAGCGTACTATGGTGTGAGTGGGCCTTAGCCTTTGGAGCTGCTACACTCACTCACTCTTTAGCTCATTGATCCTGTCATTCCATCAAGCTGTGATTAATCCTTTTACCCCCTCTCCGTCTTCTTGCCTCCCTCCCTCCCTCTCTACAAACGCCTTTTACTCTCTCCTTTTTTTTATATATATCTTATAGAGTAACCCAATTAATCCATTACTCATGGCTGTGAGAGGGACAGTGGCCATGGATGGATTAGAAAATGCTTGCGCTTTTCCCTCAGAGGGGCTGAAAGTGCTCCCTCTTTGAGTTGACAGCATCACTTACGCCATTCCCTCAGCATTCTTTACTTGGGTGTTTTCTCCAGCATCGCCTCAGAAATTATATTAGTTGCCGAGAGAGAAGCTCCTACGGGATGTCCCCACTGATTGTTTGTGTGTGCTGAAAGGTTTTTTATCAGGATTGCATAAAGTGAAGGTGGAAATGTCACATTTGTTCCACCGACAAAATTGACTTTGAGGAAATTGATACTGAAGTGCATTCATGCCTTTTTAATTGCTAAGAGGCAGAGATGCTGCTCTGTGCACGCGCTGCTCTAAAGGTTGCAGCACATGTTATAATTCCGTTAGCTTCAACCAGACCGTGGCTCACTGGTTTACTGACTGATTAATTGAGCAATTGATTTAGTTAGAGTCATGAAAGCATGTCATATGCCCTGAAGATGCAGTATGAATCTGTCAGTGGACAGACAGTTTCGTGCCGGAGGCTTTAGCCCTCAGGGAGTAGGAGGTGTTGAAAATTCAGGCTAAAAAAGAATGTGTGTGGGGGGGAAAAGTGTGAAGGATTCATGCCTGACGGCCATGTGTGAATGTTTCTCCCTGGAGCTTCACCTTACCACCAGGATTAAATGATGACTCGTGTTTGTTGCCTTACCACGCTAGAGCCTTGCTTCGTCCAGGCCAGGGTCAGAGGAGGGTTTCCAGTCCATGCACAGGTAAAAGCTGCATCCATCCCTATATCCACCGTCATTGGCTTCGGCTCCGACAGCAGTCTGGGGCCAACTAGGGTGCACCAACACAAACAAGCATAATCAGGGCCTGGGTTTAAAATAACTTACACTTTGAGAAAATATCACTATACATTATGTCTGCCTAAAGTCAAACTTACATTGCACGTCGACCAGCGTGCTAACATTAGTGCTGCCCACAGAGTTGGACACCTCACAGGAGACGGGGTCTGTGAAGTAAGAGTAGTCCACCGTCACCTCAAGGCTGTCCCCATTTGCTTCAGAGATGGGGACTCCTCCTTTCGACCACCTGGGACATATGAATAATCACATTATGCCGTCACATTACTTCAGGGAAGGTAATTAGCCATGCGTATCAAAGTGGCTATTAGCTGATTCATGGCCTGTGCCAATCATAATCAAATGCTGCCAATCAAGCAGCCCATTTAACCAAATAAATGTATTAAACGCTCGCATGCTTGCTCTGCTTTTAGGATGATGTCTTTAATCTGGCATGTTTCCAGCATATAATGTCTTGAAATTGTTGTGTGATTGTACTAGATCATCCCAGACTGCTGACTCTGTGTGCACGGCAATAAGATCAGAGTGAAAAATTGAACAAAAGATGGATACCTATATCCAGTGATCTCAGGATTGGCTGAAGCAGAGCAGATGAAAAGAACCTTGGCTCCTTCAGTCACCGTCTGAGGCTGGACTGATAGAGTCACTGAAGGAGGGTCTGTGAGATGGAAAGGCTTTATATTATTGACAAAAAACGTGTGTATTACTTAAATGTGGTCTTTACAGGAAAGCTGACACCAGGACACTCACGCTGGACATTGATAGTAACTGATGTCTGTCGTCCAGCAGGGGCAGCTGGGTTAAGAACCCTGCAGGTGTAGGTGCGCCCAGTATCGCTGTCCTCGGGGATGATTGGAAGCATACTGACAGCTGCCTCCCTCTTCCCATCTTCCATCAGTGTCTGCAGAATCGCACAAGAATGCAGAGTAACCGTTAGCTGATGGAAGTCCTAAACAACCGTATATGAGCTACAATTTTAGAGAGAGACTCCATTACAATCGAGTAGAACTGAATGTCAGCTTGGTGGTGCACAAACCAGTCACTTGCCATTTGTGATCCTACCACTTCTCTAATATCTCTGTGACAGTGCAGGTCTTATTTTTTCATATGTGAGGCATTAAAATTGCAATCCTGTCCTTTGGCATGGCAGTTAAATCATATATTTTATGATGCAGCAGGGGATATTGTGCTGCTCACACAGAGTTCCTTGTTTGTCATCATCTTTAAAATCTATTTACCGCTCACAGAAATCAATACGCCTCTAAGTGAGGAAATGTGTAGATTCTGAGGATATGGCTAACTGCTCTCTCACGTTCTCCCACTTTCCTTATAAACACACACACACACACACACACACACACACATGCAAAAGAACTGTAATGTCCAAGGTGCCTGTGTGTCTGTTTTTTTTTTTTGGGTTGTGACAGTGAAGAAGAAGTGTCACACATCTCTGCGAAAGAGCTGGGGCAAGTCGAGCCTTTTCCCTGGACAGCTGAATCAATGGACACAGGCTTTCATTTCTTGAATCAGACACACAGAAAGCTTTTTATATTCGATCAAATCACAGCAGTCCCTGTCACCACCCCTAATTTTTTTTTACAATGTTTTCTCTATACCCAGTCTCTCTTCTTAATGTTGGAAATTCTCTAGGTTTTTCACAAAGCTATCTCACTAGATTTTTTTCCCCCCTCTCCTCTCCTGTTCCCCCTCCCTCCTCCAATCCCCTTCCCTCCCTTCTCACTGCAGGCTCTTGCCTCCTTAAATGTGGCGTTTAGCGTCGTTTAGCGTGGTCAGAGAGCATGAAAAATGTGACACTTTCCCAGCCGTGGTTGGCTTACGCTCTGCCGCATCCCTATTGTGTTTCTGCATTGTTGTGGGTGATTCTTCTCTGCAGAAACTCCACTGTATGAAATGCTCATGCCTGTCTGAGCTTTGGCATGCTCCAGTTATGCTTTAGTGTCACTGCATTAGCGAGCAAAGGGGGTGGAGGGGGTTAGCCAGTGAGGGGGAGGAGGTGGGGTGGGAGTGGGGGTCACGCTTGAGTGAAAATGGGAGGGGGACTGCAGAGAGTGAGCGGACAAATCATATGAGAGAAGGGTGGCAATTGAAAACAAAAACCTGTGAGACTATGGGGGGGAATATGATAAAAATAAAAGCAGATGAAAAGGAGGAGTATTATACCCTAAGAGAAAATATAGAAAATGTTTCTGTTTTGAATGGCTTTGTATTTATTTCTACCTGCTGTTACATTTTGTAATATCTTCATGATTGAATAATAATGATGCCATAGATTTGTTCTCACTTTACCTTTGAATAAATTGCAGACTCCATGACCTCTCCATCTCTGTACCAGGTGATCTCAGCAGCAGGTTTGGCTCCTGAGGCTTTGCAGGTGAGGTTGTGTGGTGTGTGGGCCTTAAGACGCACAACAGGGCCGCCCTCGACCACAGGATCTGAAGGAGGAACTGTAAAGCACAACAAACATACCACTCAAAACCAAAGAAAAAATACCTCATTAGAGTTCTAGGCCAGCACAGAGCCACAAAGAAATCATGCTGATATTGAGCTTGCTGTTGCCTTCAGCTGAGCATCAAAATATTGGAACAGCAAAAGAAGCAAACAACATCTCCTTATGACCATGTGTCAGTTTAACAAGGTGTAGTCTCAGACATGAGAGAAGATCTTGAACAGTTGTCCTTTAGAAAAAAAAGACTCAGCCTTATTTATTTCCTTTCTTGGGACTAGCATTATTACTCTATTTGCTCTTACTGTTGCAGAGAGATGTTTCAACTGAATTGCTTATTTGTTCATGTATTTGCATGGTTTCGCACGCACCACTGGCAAGCCAAGCGTGCCACCCCTGATGAAGGCGTCTATCTCCCCAACCAATAAGAGAAGGCGTAAACATGGTGTTTGTGTTGGCCTTTCTCGCTCCTTCCACCGAACCAATTTCACTTTGTGTATCTGAATTGTCAGAGGTCCTTCCGCTGCCGCGGCACGGACACTAATGGAATCCGAGTGCCAGGTGATTTTAATTTCCATGCCGATTCCCCTGACTGCACTCCTGCCGTTGACTCCTTTGACTGTGCAGGATTGCTTTGGTCTCATCTGGCCACATTGATTCACACACACACACACACATGCACACATAGAGGAATTTGCACACCCATACATATGCAAAGAAAAAGCCCCCTTCCCTCTTTAACACTCCTTCTGATCATACATAAACCACAGGCTCCAGAACAATACACTTAATTTTATTCATATGTTTATGAAATATGAACCACCTGGCTTGGTCTTTCAGAGAGCATGTCATGTAGAAAGGCACGTTTATCGACTTTCTTTGCTGCCTCCATGCTGGTATCTTTATGGCTGTGTGTGGGCATGGGATGACTGCACTGCCTGGTGCAGCTCTATGTAGCTTTGACAGTGACACATAGAAAAGTAGGCTGATGAGCACAGATGCGCTCTCTTGATCTGTTCATTTAGTTGAAATTTTCGTCCATATCGCTTTTGATCTTAGTCTTCCTGCCTTTCCATGGTATATCTGTAACACTTGTTACCCTTCCTCAATGGACTCAAAATGCACACCATACTGGCTACAGATACTTGAATGGAAAACAGGCTTTGCAGTGAAAGCTTTGTGATGTGGCAAAAGCTGCCATATCATGCCTTTATATTTGTTTCCATTTCTTTTCTGTGCTTGTATGTGAATATATGGACAATGGACAGGACTAATTAATGAGTGATATTCCTTTGCATGCCACCAGATGCCAGCAGTGCTTTGCAGATTCCAATTCCCAGAAGACCTGGCCCTCCTCCTCCTAACCCCCGTCCACCTCAAGACGTCTGTGCGAGGAAGTAGATCACTCAAATCATGTTAATGTAAAAACTGCCTTGCAGTTGACAAATGTTGTGGTTCACTGTAAAATGTGCTAACTGTGCAGACCGTGACTTTCAGGCAACTACGCAAGTCATTTATGGCTGCAGCAATCACATTATCCTAGACATCCACAGTCCTGATTGCTCCTACTGAGAGCAAAGGGTTTTCCTTTTTTTCTAGCTGAGTCTCTTGGCTTGGTTTGAATTATGCTTTCGGATTTAAAGATTTTCTTCCAACAAGAAACTAGATTTTGAATGGGGTTACTTTTGAGTGGTGATAAGAGATTGTTTAATGAATTGCAAATGACTTGAAGAGTGTTTTGATGTATTTTTTATTTGTCAATGATAAGTTGGGTTTTGAATGTGATTATGTTTTGTGTATTGTCGATGTGTTATTTGTATATTTGCCCACATGCTTCTGTGTTTTATGACGAAGACACTACCCTGATTGTTCCCAAGCACTGCCAGCCTGCAGGCCTTGGCACGAGGGCTGGCTGTGAGGATCATGCATGAGCTGTGTATCTTACCTAGTACAGTAAGCTTGGCACGGTGGGAGCGCAATGCCGCCTGTGTAGCCTGACACTCATACACCGCATCATCCGCCAACTCTGCCGAATCGATCAGCAAGCTGTGCTCGCCTGATAGCAGGTCACCCATTAAGGAATAACGTGTCCAGCCTGCGTGACGCCAGCACAGAGAATAGAGTCAGGGACAAACAAACCAACCAACACATAATGAGTGCACCACAAAATGAAAAGACCTGTGCCTTAAACAATAGCGAGAGAAATGTGGCAAAGTTCTGTAAGACACAAATGAAAGCAAGCAGACGATGTGTTGCATTGAAGCTGGAAATGCAACACGTGAGAAGGCTGCAGCGTGACCAGTCTGTCCTTTACACAGAGACACAATAAAGATGGGGTGGCTAAGGTCAAGAGGAAGCCTCTCCACCTTCTCCCTAGTCTGCCACACATTTAAATGTCACTGCGTGACAAAAGCCAATTGATTATCTACCTTCCTACAACACCCTTAAAATGCTAAGCAACAAATTAAAGTTCGGTGTGTGCAGCAGCAGCCGACCTGTCTGAGATACATTGTTCTCTAAATATTAATTTATGTAGAACTCAGTTTGACAGTGAGAGACTTGGCTTCTAATGAGACCTGACATTGTCCACAGCAAGACAAAGACAGAGAGAGCAATAAGCACACAGACAGCAGTAGAGAAAAGAGAGACACACACAGACGGCAGTAATAGGTCAGTGATAATACCTGGTAGGTTTCTCTCTCCACCCAGTGCCAGGCCATCTTTGGTCCATTGTACCATTCCCTGATAGCCCACAATGACGCAGGGTAGAGTCACTGACTGCCCAGATACAACCACCTGGTCCTGAGGCTGCTGGGAAAAGTAGGCTGCTTGGGTGGCAGCTGGGAGAAAAGAGAGAAAGCATGATGTGAATATAACGTGTCTTGGAATTCACAGTTTGATGATGGTAGATGGATAATTCACATTGAAATTCATAAAATAGCAATAAATTGTATGACCCAGAATACTGCTAACAGAGAATGTAATTGCAGTACCTTTTCTCACAGCCAGCAGCATGAGGAAAGTAAAACCTGTACTGTAAGTATGAAACCATGATCTGGTCTGCTCGCTCTCTTGTTGTCATGACACTTGCTAAGAGCATGGACATGGCTATTTGTATGAAAATAGTATTTTTTCCCCAGTAAATGTGGCTTCTAAGAGGAAGAGTCAGCTGCGCTTCATAACTTATTTAACTCTTTCCCAAGGCCATATGGTTATATGCTCGGTAACATGAAGCAAACACACTGCTAGGGAGAGAAATCTGCCACTCTTTCAGTTTGCTTTTTGTAAAAATGGATGTTAAACAATCAAAACTCCATTAAAGTTCCCGGGGGACCCATCCGTTTGAGCATGCTGAAAGTCTGCGGGGACACCTGCCGCAGTTCCACTGCTCTGTTTAAGTACGGCACACGGCCTCACTGGATTGGCTGGCCTGTCTTCACACGCACACAGAAACACAGCGTGAATATGAATCCGCGGTTCCAACTGTTTGTGCGCTATGCTAAAGATTGAGTATTACATACCCTATTGGCAGAGGAAGATGGCAACACTCCAGAGGTAACTAATCTGTGGAGGAAGGTAGGAGGAGAGGGAGAAAGGCGGTTGGTTATCTAAATGGGGTGTCTGTTTGAGTCGGGAAGCGGACTTAAAAAACCTTGCCTCATTCTTCTTCTCTCTTTCTTTGTTGCTCACTGGAGAATGGAAAGGAAGGGGGACAGAGGAAGATAAAGAGGGTTCTATTCAGGCAGTACTAAGCCCCCCCCTGAACTGCTTCTCTTGGTGGGAGCGCTTAAACAGACAGCGTTGCCTCCCCCCCATTGCAAAGAAAGCTGCTGAAAAGAGGGCAACATACGGCGGCCAGAGACGCGCTATTGTCCCCTTGTCCCTCTCTTTTAATAGGCCTCTTCATTTCCAATCAATCCTGCTAAATGCAAGTTTAATAGCTTTTCAATAGCAGCTTTTCCCCCCAGAGGGTAGCTGGGATTTTCTCTCCCTCACCCCTTTTTTCTTTGCCCATCTCTTCTCCCTTTTTTTTCACTCCGTTCTCTCTAGTTTTTCTTTCTTTTTGAAAAGGGGGGCTTCCGAGGTTGTTGGCAGTGTTTATTTGGCACTCAATTATCCACTTCATCTCTGGGTGCACTGTGGATTGAACCCTGCCCCTTGCCTCCCCTCTCCCTTTGCACCCTCCTGCCTCTGTCTCCCAACAGCACAATTAAAGCCGCCAAACGGTGAGTTAATCAGGAACGTGAGTTCTCCATGGCTCAGATCATTGTGGGTCTCAACAACTGCCTCAAAACCAATTTTCACATGCGCCCATTCTCTCTCACTCTCCATCTGGGCCAAAGGAGAATTTAATAGATAACTGAATAGAGGAAAAGATCAGAGAACAATGCATGTTAGCTCACCAATGATGTGTTTGAAGAAAGTGTTTGAAAAGCATATCGAGCTGTGTACGCAAAATGTATGTGTGTCACGCACTGTGGATCAAAAGCGGCCAATTTAAGGGCGTCAATGAGAAGTGAAATGTCTTCTAGCAGAGACTAGGCGTTTAGCGAGGGCTGGCATTTTCCCCATCGTACCTTCAGAAATGCTGTTTTTTACAATCTGCCTGCCTGTCCCTAACATTATTCTTTTATGAGATATTGATCGCTTTCATTTGCCTCCCCTTGCAGAGCGAGTTGGAGATTTTCTTCTTGCACCAATACAAACATTTTAAGTATCTTGCCCAGAGTATCTAAATGTTTACAATGGGCAATAATTCACTGCATTGGTTGATTGTTCAGATGGATTACATGCATTGAATTGTTTCTCTTTACCTCACCCACATACAATTTCTCATGCTCGCATATGGCAATTAACGCCACGCACACTCACACATACGAATGCAGGCATACAAATATAGAGTAGAGTATGTGCTGTAGCGAATGTCTTCACACCATAAGAGTGATTCATTGCTCTCCAGATCCCTTATTGAAAATGCTCAACAGAACATCTCGACTAGCTAATGACTCATGCCAGATTCCTTTAATTCCTCCTTGCTGAATTAGACAATTCTTTGACGGTGTATTAGCAGCTTAATTACACGAATACATTTTTGATGGGGAGAGAGGAAGGAACAGAACCAGACAAAGAAACAGCAGAGCAGAGTCAATCAGAGGGAGTAGGGAGCTGTGGGTGTGAGGAAGCTTGTTTTCGGTGTGCTGCCGTGTCCCAAACACATATGCATGTACACAAACACCACAGCACCATAGATTTTATTCAGCAGACTCAAAATGAGCAGTTTCTCTTTTGGCTGCAATTGAATCTCATTCAAAAAAAAAAGATTTGAATCCCCTTGAAATCCAAACATTTCTGCAGTAAATGTAGGTTTATTTACCATGTTAGCTTGAATGTTACACAGGTAAATACTGTGAAAAGGTATTGGACCCGCTCTGGGTTTCTTCTATTTTTGTGTGTGTCTCATACTAAACTGCGTTGGATCTTCTAATAAAATTCAACATGAAACAAAGGCAATCTGAGTAAACACAAAATGCAAGTAAAAATTTTATTTAAGGTACTCCAATAACTAAACTACCACTGTGAAAAAGTATATGTTCCCCCGAACTTAATAGCTAGCTGTGCCACCTTCAGCAGCAACAACTGTAACCAGAAGCTTCTGATGACTGAAGATCAGTCTCTGGCATTGCTGTGGTGTAGTTTTGTCGCACTCTTCTTTACAGATCTGCTTTTGTGCAGCCCCATTGGAGGGTTTGTGAGCGCGAACTGCTCTTTAAAGGTCCCGCCACAGCATCTCAATGGGGTTCAGGTCTGAACTTTGACTAGGCCATTCCAAAACTATGATTTTATTCCTTTTGAGCAATTCAGAGGTGGACTGACGCTTATGCTTGGGATAACCATCTGTCTGCATGACCCAGTTGTGCTTGAGCTTCAACTCACAGAGTTACCTGACATCCTCCTTCAGAGTTTCAGCAGCAACCATCATCAAGATGTGTTGTTTCAAGATTCAGATGAGCTTTGACATTCTTCTTGCCTGGCTGTGGCTTTCACCTCCCCAATATAACATGGATGCCATTTTCCCCCAGTGTTTTTGGAATGGTGGAGCCATGAACTGACCTTTAATGAGATGAGAGAAGCCTGAAATTGCCAGACTGATGTATGTCATTCACCTTCTTCCTCATCTACTCTATAATTCCATATATAAGTTCTATAAGTCCAATACTTTTTCATAGCACTGAACACTGTATGTACAGTGCAGATTAGTCATACCACCTGTGGTGTGCTTAATGTTATGTTAAAGTCAGAAACTTATGTCTATGTCTTACCTTTGCTGTGTGTGTGTGCGTGTGCGTGTGTGTGTGTGTGTGTGTGCGTGTGTGTGTGTGTGTGTGTGTGTGTGCGTGCGTGTGTGTGTGCGTGCGTGCGTGCGTGTGTGTGTGTGTGTGTGTGTGTGTGTGTGTGTGTGTGTGTGTGTGTGTGTGCTTTTCCATCCCCCCAGTAACAATGTAGAAACATATGACCTGATACATTTAAATCCGGATTTCTCAAAATGGAATATCCTTTCACTCCGCATGTTCATAGGGCTACGTTTATGTGTGTGTGCATTTCTGTCTCGCGCACATCTGAATGTGTGAATGAGTATGGAGGGTGGGGCAGTGTGAATAGTGAAAGCAACTTGTCAGGCACCAGAGGGCATATTTAGCAGTTATTTGACACAGTGACTTTGCTTTTGCTGTCACATGGTCAGATTTAAGTGCAAAACATGCCACTCTGACATGGACACAACCTATTAAAGAGCTTTGCCTCAACCCCGGCACTGCCTGTACTCTCTCTCCTCCATCTGAAATTACATCAGAAGGATCAGGAAGAGATGGACAGATGTCAGCAATGACTCGTCCACCAGTGCACATCTGCCCTGATAGAATTAGATTGAATCATCCACTGTTAGTGTATGTGTGTGTGTACCAGCCATGATGCTAAAGACTTAGAAAGATAATGGCGCTGCAGATGACCTTTAGATAGAATGTAGATCTAGCACACACACTACAACGCACTTTCCAACTCACCACAGTCATAATCTGTTACTCCATTTTAGTAATCCGAAGGAAAAAAAAACAGCTTTGCAGGTCATAAATCAATTAAACACATCATCAAATGCTCAGGTCCTTAAAATAAAACAGAAAATATCATCAGACTCTCTTATTTGTAACAACTGAGTGAATGCACTCTTTCCCTGTGTTTTACACTGACACTCAACTTAATTGAACTGTTGGTTTACTCTAAGAAGCTCCAAGCAGCGATCAAAGATTCCCTATTTTAGTCTTATCCCATGTCCTCATTCCCATCCAGTGCAGAGTGCAACATCCAGTCCTGTGGGGTCTATAAATATAAGTGCTCTCAACTTGACTGGACAATTTGCTCTGTGCAGTAATAATTCAAAATGTAAAAAAAATAAATAAAAAAAATACTGCTCCATATCTGCTTGCATTTTCGCCCCAGTGGTGGAAGCAAAATGCTGCGCCCTGATGTGTGTTTTCTACAGTAGAGGAGAAAATGAGGAGGAAAAACAGACAAAAATGCAGCACAAAACAAGGCAATTGGCAAAAAGTGTCAAGCTTGGAATAAACAACCTCTTTTCCCAAATGCCATCCATTGTGTCTTGTCTAGATAAGGCTTCTAAATCAGGCTGGAAAATGCAAGCTTCGTTTCCCTCTGTATGGAATTATTATCCCTTTGTTTTGAGTCAGGCTCTTTTGTCTTCCCCTCCCTGTGTGTGTGTGTGTGTGTGTGTGTGTGTGTGTGTGTGTGTGTGTGTGTGTGTGTGTGTGTGTGTGTATATATATATATATATACAAAGTAGACAGTAGTGCTGAGGTAGCTGAACCAAAGAGCTGGTCCCAAAGGGGCCCCTACACCCATCTCATGTTTGATCTGGCTACTAAACTCATTACCATGACTCCTACAGAACATCTGAGGGCTTGAAGGGGGGCTAACTACAGATACCACCCACCAACTTGTGGCACCCAACACATGCTCTACATGTGTGTGCACCTCTGTGTTTTTCTTTCACTTGGACTGTTGCAAACAGCCTCAGCTTGTGCCTCTGCAGATGGCCTCCTCTCACACCTTAATGCATCCCTTCAATCCTTTTCTCTCCCATGTTGCATTCCAGCTGCACTCCCGCCCACCCACTCTCACTATCTCGTCTCCCATTCTGCATTTTTGTGCCCAAATTGCAGTCTAACAGCTTTTTAAGAGCTGTTTTGCTGGAGTTTAATCCTCCTAGCCTTCCCTTTCAGCCTTTATTCCATTGTGAAAATCTTGGCTCAGACCTAGACCCTTTTTAGAGAGTGGACTCACTCATCCACCCAGCCCCCTCTGCTGCTCTGCTGATACCCCACCCAGGGCATTCCCTCTCATTCCTGTAACCTTCTATCGAACCCCATCCTCTCATTCCTCTGTTTATCACTCATATGTCTGCACTCAGTGAGCCATGATCCCAGAAATCAATGCCTAGCAGACACCCCCTGAGAGTTATATAAGGTGTTACTAATTGTTGATTTGCTTTCTCCACGACTCTTTCTGCCATCACTCTGCTTTCCCAGAATGCATGTCAGCTGTCACCTCTTGCCAGCCTCTCCCTTGTACTTTCTCTCCTCCTCTCCTCCTGTATCCCCTGTCCCCTTCTCTCACTCTCTGCATCCCTGGTGTGAAAATCACAAGGGTTTGTGTCAGCTTGTCAACACAACACTCAAGAAAGCAGGGTAGAGGGAGCGGCAGAAAAAAAAAGAGCCACTACATGGTTGCAAGACCGGAAAAATGGAGGAAAGGTAAAAATGGAAAAAGTGGGTTCCTGTCAGCTTCCAATTGCAAGGGAGCGGGCCAGAGAGGAGACTGATGGGACGTTGTAATCAGTCTGTCTACAAGACTGTCACCACGATGTTTTCCTATGCTGGAATAGGGCACTTTTCGATCAGGGCAGCAGTGAGGCTGATCGCACGGTAGAGCAGTGGCAGTTTCTCCCTGGGTACCTGCTACAGCAGATGCAGTGGATAGAGTAATAGAGTGGTATGCATACAAGGAGGGGAAGAAGGGAGGGGGACCAAGAGTGCTGATGTGACATAGTCAGTGTGTGAGTGTATGTGAATGGTTTGTGCAGTCACTGTGCTGCAGTATCCGTATACAATGTGCCATAAATGCACTCAAACTTGCCGCATACACACACACACACATACTGTATATGCACACTCATTGTCACAGTCCCGTATCTTTAGGGTTTCTAGTGGGCAGAAGCATCTCTCTGTGAATAATTCTAGCTTTTTAACAGCTCCCCCACTCTGAAGCCAAGAGCTAAAGAGCTGAGAGCTGACTCCATGTAGACAGATAGCAAGTGGCTGGCTGGCTGGCAGGAGGACAGGAAATAAAAAGCCATATAAAAAAAAAGAGAAAAGGGGAGGTAGTCGGTGTTGGCGGTATGAAATTGTCTGTACAGATCAGCCAGCAGTGTTGACAAGATGTTGATTGAGGTAGTCTTGTCATTTCGTGTCATTCCTGCTTACCCCCCGGTGTTTTCACTGGAAGACAGCTGCTGGCTGGATCTGTGTCAGAGTTCCAGCCCTTTTCTGTCTTCCAGCTTCTTTCTCTGTCTCTTGCTTTTTATTTCTGTATCTTGATTTAGCTCTATGGCTCCATCCCTTTCACCAGTGTTTGGATGGAAGGGCTTTCAATGTAATTTACTGTGCTTTTAAATCATTAACTTCTTGTGCTGCTTGCAAAAGCCCTGGTTTAGTGTGTGCATAACAGCTGACATGGTGGATAAAACAGCAATTGTGCGACACGTGACAGAGAGGCTTCTCAAAGATGGGATGGGATTTTAAAAAAACAAAAAAATCTAGGCCTATTCATTCCCTGCTGCAGACAGCAAGTAAATGAAACAAACAAATAAATAAATAACAGCATAAAAATCCATAAAACAATGACGGGATCACGTTAAAATTGCCTCCATCTCTTGCTTTTTCTAATAGGTGGTTGAAATGAAAACAAAGGATTTCTCTACATAGATTCTGTGGTGGGACTCTGGGCCTAAAGCCCTGGAGTGTCAATTAATTTAGTCTAGGGATCTGCAACCTACTCTTCCTAATTGAGCCTGGTGGAGACCCCCTTGGCTCTTCAAGATAGGAAGCAGTGCGTTTCATAATTAATATTTTCCCCCCTTTATTAATATTATTTTTTAATGAGGGTGGTAATGCTGTAAATGTATGCATCTCATTAGAGTGAAAGGGCTATCTACACTATTGTTCACTTCTGCAGTGTTTGCTGCTGGTGAGATGAATAAGAGAGACAACCTCATTCAGATGCAGTAATGGCACATTTAAGTCAAAGCTATGTTTTTGTGTGCTCTTGAATATAAAACAGAGCTAGCTCAATGAGAGTCTCATTAGTGTTGCTTAATATGTGTGCTTTTTAAAGCTTAGAGGTTAATGCCTGGCTTGCCTCTATTTCACTGGAGCTCTCTTTAATTTGATGCATAATTCTTTTCTGTCAGCAGCTGACAAGAGCCACTCCAAAGAAAGCAGCTGAACTTTGTTGTGAACTCTGCATCCAACAGGAACACAAAGTGACAACAACACTTCCAATTTAACTTATTAAAAAAGGTTTCTCCTTATTCTTCTTCTGATGCTTTCTTTACATTACAGAACATATTTAGGAACTATCCTATCTTCCCATCTCTCTGTCAAGAGAACATACCTCCTGGCGATTAAACAAATTACCTCCTCTCCCAGGAGAGCCGTGGATGCAGTGGAGACAATAAGTGTGTGATTCACAATGCTGCTACCTCTCTGTTCTCACAAATGGCCTTCAAATTGCCAAATATTAATCATTGTCTGTGGTTAGTTTGTAACCAGAATCTCTTTTCCCTTTTCATCTACATGTGGAGAAAAGCCAAGTTTTAATTTTAATGTAACTTGAATCACTCCTTTAAAAATAATGATGACTAAGAGCTTCCAGAGCACAAGAAAGGGAGGGAAAAATTGTTACCTGCCAACCTCAATACATTCTGCTTTGTGTTGTAGAAAAGAAGGGAAGGGGAAACTAATTTCCTGAAACTCAATTTCTTAAGCGTTGATTAGTAAAGGAGCATAATTAGAGTGAAATGTGAAGTCAGGGTTTTTTCAGATTGCACCGCTTCCTCCAGAAAAATCAGGCCATGATTAATGAATAAATGATTAATGAGGGAACTAATTAATCAATTAATTATTAAGCAAGCACTCAGAACAAAAAAAAAAAAAACTAGGGATGACAGTGAACCACTCTCATGGCATAAGAAATGCTTAGGTAGTGTGTTAGAAAAAAAGGATTTAGGATTATCTGTCTGTTTATTCAGGTAGTTTGTTTTATCTTCCGTGACGGGGGAGGAAGAGGGAGGAGGGGAGAAGATGGAAGGGTCAGGCGTTGTCTTGAATCTCCTGAGACTTGTGTGGGAGAATTGACCTCAAAATGCTGCATTTGCAAGTCCCTACCTGTAAATCTCAGGGACAGATCTTTAGATTGCACAGCAGAGAAGACTGACATAACATTTGTAAACTACAGTTGATGATGTCTGCAGCGGGCTGTGAACGGCCACGCGACCCACAGTCAGCACCTCCAAAGCGAGAACGAGGGACGCAAAGTTCTCTTCCCTAACCAGTCGTCTCTCCTCCCCCGTCTTTAAGTAGGACAGCCCATCAATCTTTGATAATGTGCAGTGTGGGTCTCCCCAGTGTGACCAGGCTGATGAGACATCACAGCAGGGATTGATGTATGAAATACAGGCTCAGAATGTAAGTGTGATATACTGGACCGTTTCAAGTAAGGTTTGACCTTTTTTCCCAGATATTAATCGCTGCAGTGAAAGAATATATGTGTGATATATACCTCCCCCAGGAGCTCCTCACACTTTATTCTTTGGCACAGGCTTCCTCTATACCTTTTGCTTAGTGGTAGTGGGGGCTTTTTCAAATCTGCCAAAATTCCCCAGAGCTGCTACACAACAGGATATGGGACACAAAATATTATTTTACAAGCAGATGGGTTTATTGTTTCTATTAAAATGCAGCATTACTCTATAAAGCTGCATTTCCCCCACCTCCCCCTGATACCCGGAAATGCATCCTCAAAGCGAGGAACATGAGAGAAGGATCTTTCATCCCTGCATATCTTTCCTGGCGTTTACTGCTGGCCTTATTAACAGAGTTGTGAGTGACAGAGGCAGAATGTTCTGGGAGAATCTCATGGGGCTTTGATGGAGTCGAGCGATGGAGCCGCAGCAAGCTGAGGGCAAGATCATGCTTGCATTTATCTGCTCAAAGTGTTTCGTAACGTTCTTTGTCTCTTTTCTCTAACACTCCTTTTACTTCTCTGTATCTTCTAGTCTATTATTTATTTTTTTGTTTTTTTTTAATGGGAACTGACTGGACTAGTGCTGCATTCTGTCCTAATCATACCGTGGCATTGCAGATTTCCTCAGAGTCAAGTGGGTGTGAATAGATCTTTGTCATGCTGGGTGGGTTGGCTCATTGACTGTGAAACCGTGGACATATGGTGGCAATGTGTTGGGATGCATCATGGCAGAGAATGCTGTGGGTTGGGCTTTTGACCCTTGCCTGGCCTTAAACACCCTACTGGTTGCGCCGGAGTATGTGGCTTGATGAACTCAAACACGTAGTTGTGCAGTCTGTTTTGGGGTGTGTTTCCTTTAGAATTTTAATCTGGATGAAGAATGTACAGTTTGCAGAAGGGACAGATGTCTGCTGTGTGACTGCTTAGTCAAACATGGAGCACACACATTTTCTCAGTTTGCTGTGACACACACAGATGGACACACACTTAGTGGTGAAACACAGTGTTTGCATGGTAGAAATAAACAGTGCTTGTGTCTTTGATAGCCAGACTCCTACAGGGAAATCGTCTTTTGTCCTGGTGTGATAAGCTTGTTAATTAAGTGTCTTACAGGACGGTCTAGAGCTTCCACTATGGTGACACGGCCACCCAAATAGAACCACATTACACAGGAAAATTAGCTCTCTATCCTCATGTCTGGTAATTCGACAAAGACAACAAAGGCTAAATTAAAACTTTTGAAACACATCTCGTTCGTGTATTCTATCTGTCTGTCTGCAAAAAAAGACTTTATTTGCAGGTCACATCTACTGGGAGGACTTGGGTTTGGGGCTCTCATAAACAACTGGAGCGTTACATGCTCTCAAGCCCATCTAGTGAGATGATCGATCATTAGAAAGGGTGTGGAGATAACTCCCTCAGCTTGTCTGCAGGCTATCACTGATCCCACATCACCCTTGCAGGATATGGTATGAATCACAGGAAGATGAGCTTGATCTATATAGATTGTTCTGCTTGATTACAAAAGAAAAAAATTCACATTCGGCTTAGCCACTCCGGTGCCTCAGAGTCTGGCTGTCTTTGTGTTAAAGTGTTGGTGATGGTGTATATTCCATCTACATGTGTAAAGTAGTAGCTTTTTTTAACTTTCCTCTTTAACCGATTTCTGATATTTGCAGATTCGTCTCCACAATCCACCTTCATTCATTCATTTACTTTGCACAGTCCATCTTGCTCTTAAATCTCCCTTCTTGAGGGAGTCGTCTTTTAAATCTTAATTAAAACAGACCCCCCCCCCACCACCACCACCACCACTCTCTGTCTCTCCCAGGGGCTGGCTGAAAGCAGCTTAGAACAATCAAGAGGACGGATTAGAAGTGAGAAGAATAGAAGAGCAGAGGAGATGCAAGACGGTGGGAGGGGTGGAAAACAACAACGGGAATGGAACGGCAAAGAAAAATATTGAGAGGAGAGAGAAATTACCCCTTTCCTTCATCCCCTGATCCTGTCTCCATCATCCCTCAGTCCTCCCTCCCACTCTTTCAGAGCTCTGGAGTCTTGGCCTGACCTATTGACATTCAGCTTCTCGGCAGATTAAGCAGCGAATGGAGCCTCTGGAAAGGGTAAACACACTGGAGGAACAATGACCAACAGGCAGCAACCTTATTGGATTCTAATTAACTGCCAGGAGAGATGGCTAGGGCCATGTTAAGTGCTATGGGACACATGTTGGAGGCCCAGATTTTAAGTACCACCTCACCTCACATCACATACACCCCCCTCCTTTCTTATAGATTGCCTCTGTCTTCCTTTATCTTCTTCTGTATCTCTCTATCCTCCTATCCTTTGAATCTATCTGCCCGCTGTTTCACATATGGCCCAAGAGAATGGCAAACATAGTCTTTTAAAGTACTCCTAGGAGAGCTATTTGCCGTCCCTCGTTCCCAGGCCACCGTTCCCTTTCCTTGCCTCTCTCTTTTTAACAAGGTAGATCTAGGCTCATCCCCCAATGGTAGCTGTTTGAGCGATAAGGTTAAAAAATTGGGAGAGATTTGATATTGGAGATTGAATTATCGAGAGTGAGGGAGAGGGATGAAGGAGAGCAAAATCATTTTTCTCTATCTCCCTCCGGTAGTGAGGGAGCTGAACGGGAAGGAGCCATGAGATCTAATCCTCAGTGGTCACATATCTGAAAATACAATCAGCTCTTTTCTCTTTTTTTTTTGTACTCCTATACCAATTAACCACAAATGATAATTTGTGAATCCAGACAGGTCTCCCTATATGTGTGAACTTTCTCACTGGTTATAGTGGGTCCTCAGTCTTTCAGTGGTCCCCTGATTAAGCCAACTCACAATTGTACTTTGGTTTCTGGGGTCCCCTGTATGGAACCGCAAGAACTAATTAGACTGGTCTCATTAATTGTGTGTGGCGTGAGAGAGAGCCCCGGCCATCATGCATTCAGTGTGGCACAGGAGGGAGAAAAAAGGCAATGCCCTGCTAGA
Organism: Chaunax sp. Z400; assembly: GCA_037577475.1. Taxonomy (NCBI): domain Eukaryota; kingdom Metazoa; phylum Chordata; class Actinopteri; order Lophiiformes; family Chaunacidae; genus Chaunax; species Chaunax sp. Z400. The sequence continues at coordinate 17,008,569 of CM075190.1, forward strand.
GACAGGCCATTGTCACCTCAGCAGGCATATAAAGCAATTCATTAATTGGTGTGAAAACAGCCAGTCGAGCAAACACACACACACTCTCACACCTCAGCATGAATACACATGCTAACGTTATGGGTATTTCATGAACCTGTTGCTTGTTAACACATTACCTGGGATCAAAGAAGCAAAGGCAGGAAGGAGAAAAGTCCAGAGGGGTCACTATTTGTCAAGGAAAATTGCAGCCCAGTGTTAAGTTTGTCCTTCGGCAAAAGGAGCAAAATAGAGGTCTCATCCGTTTCCCAAAACGGATGGTTCACTTCCCTCGTCACCATCATGTGAGAGTCTTTGAAAACCTCAGAGTGTATTTTTTTTAATCAAAGTTGGGGGGAAAAGAATCAGAGCTCAGTTGTGATCCACGCCTGGAGGTATATAAGGGATCCACATGACCACTGCCTATTTCCACACTATTACAGCAACAGTCATGGCTGTAATAAGTTGAATTGGGCCATTGATTTCTCTCAAGCAGCCTCTCTTTACCCCAAAAAATTGTCAGTGCCAGTTCTGAGATACACCCATTTCTTTTTAACAAAGCATCACATGCTCAAAGACAGCTCACACAAAACCTAAACCTCAGCCAAGTGAAAAAGCACACACACACACAACCAATATAATATGTCCCAGCTTGAGTTCCTGGGGAGTTAAACAAAGGATTGAGTTTAAATTGGCTCTTCAAGAACTGCCTGGCACAATCAGGGAATTGACTTGAGCTACTAGCATGTCAGAGGACTGTTTAGAGAAAGAAGGGTAGTTAGGTCGAGGTCTACAGTGCAGTGAATGGCTAATCTGAAGTGTGACGGCTCAAGAGCTTCCCTCGAATGGCTTCAATAGGCCTCCAATCAGGCTGGACTGCCCCTCAATCTCTGGTCAGCTGTTTTAACTGGTTTGTGATTGAGTGGTTTCATTAAGGACCTATTTATCTTTCTCTGTATCACAGTCCTGAAAGACTGTTGACATGCTCAACACACCCACGCACCGCCTACACATGAACCTGAGCAGATGCACAATGGCATTAGCACACACTGAACATTCAGTCACACAACATTGCCTATCTACAAACATGGTCCTTTGCATTCAAATGTCTTTTTTCCCTGAGCTATGCCGGTTTTAACAAACTTCCAGCTTCTCTATTTCTTTTACTAGATACCCTAAAACTTCTTGCCAGCTTTCCAGGAGCTAGACCGCCTCAGAACGCCACTACTTCTCACTTTCTTGGGCCCTTTAGGCTGTGATACCTTCGAGGATTCGGCATGTGGCTGTGCTGAAGTGTAATATCGTCTGAACAAAATAGCGCCAGGTCAAATCATGACCTTACATAGACAGAGATCCTCCCAAACAAGCCACAACAAACAGGTTTCTGTAGCCGTTCCCTGCCTTTGATCAAGAAACAGAGATGAGATCTGTCTCCTTTTTCCACTCTTGTCTTTTGGCCTTTTTCTTTTTCTTTACGACTTCTCCTTATATCTATTTTCCCTCCTGCTGAGCAGGTGTATTAAATGAGGTGACTATTCCGGCAGCATTGGGCCGCACCTCAAAGTGCAGTCTGTGAAGAGGGCTTTTCTCTCCTTTCCTCTTATCTTTTATCTCTTCCATTACCCCATCTCCTTTACTCTCCCTTTTCTTTTCCCTTTATCCCTCCCCACCCCTTTACTTCTTTTAATGTGCTCCAAAGCAATCTTGGATGTGAAACAGATAGGGCCATGCCTCTCATCTATTTGAATTCGTCCACACCTCCCTGTCTGTTTGCCTCTGTGCATCTCTCTCTCTCAGCCTATTGTCTATTTAGCTATATGTCTAATTATGCTGTCTCACTTATGTAATTAGCGCAAAAATAAATGGCTGCCATAGCTTTGTCTCTCCCCTTTACCCCTCCCGTTGCAAGCTCTGAGAAAACAAATTATGGAGAACAATAGGTACAAATGGCTTCTGCACCAAACCACATGATGGATGCAGCCTAGGCTCCCTGCATCTCATCCCTTCCTTTTTCCCTTCCTCGATCACTCTCTTTAATCTCCCTCCCTTCTCCATTATCTCCAGCTCTATATGTCTCTGTTTGGAAACAGGGGAAGACTTGAGCACTCTCTTGCCCAACACCCTATCATTGTATGGCTGTATCATCTGTCTTCCCTTCTTGGCACTGACACTATATTCACACTGACATCATATTAGGTAAGGTTCTTTTTCTTTCCTTTTCTTTTGCTATCTCTCTGCTCTACTCTCCCTTTCCCTTCCCCTGCTATAGTCTCCACTGGCACTTTCTTCTGTCCCCCAGAGCTTTCTACACACCACGAATGCAAAGCAAATGCCTGAGACTTTCTAAAGCAAACAGCCATCATCCTGTGCTGTAGCCCCATCTGTGGATAGTCTGAGCAGGGAACAATCAGTCCCTCTCCTCCACTGCTTCATTCTCTTTCCAGCCCCTTGGGATCTGCACAGCACTAGGATGCCTCAGTCAGATGGGTGCAATGTGCTGGAACAATGGTTGGGCTGCTTCCTCCAGGAGGGGTGTTAGGTTCACCTCAGCCAGCTTGGGAAGCACTTAGCCATGTGTTCATGCCCTCTTTGCTGCAGCTTCACAGGAATGTGGCAGAAGCAAAAAAAACAAACACACTATACACCTCCTTTACCCTAACCTCATCCACATCTCTATGCTCATGCACTGACACACACATGCATGCACGCACTCTCGCACACAACCACTTTCTGTGTGTCCAAGTGTGCACCTGAGATCAAATTTTTAGCCCGAGGTGTTGAAATATCAACTTTCTATTAATCCCCCTCAGACTTGCAGTCAGCTACACCTTTGTTGTTTTTTTCCACCTCTGCCATGCAGGAAGGAAAACAGCAGGTTTGGTTTACACTAATACAAGCATATCCATTACCTGAGATGCTAGGCTCCTGGCAGTAAATCCCTTTGACCCCTCTGCCTTCCTTTTCTTCTGCCTTCCTCTCTCTCCCTCCCCCTGTTTTCATGCTGAGCCCATTGCTGTCTTAGCATCAGTTTTCATTGGCCAAACAGACGGCAGGAAAGAGACACACCTTACCCTCCAACCAGTTCAACCGCCATGCACCACAACCACCCACACACTACATTGTTCCTCGCGGCTCCACACCGCTCAATAACATTAACATGTTTTGCCATTGAGGGAGACGCAGTTAAAAGCCCAATCGATAAGCTTTGACTGACACCCCTCACTTGATAGCGAATTGGCTGCCTTCTATCACAGACCTCCCATGGCGAGTTTCTCAGCCCTCTTCGAAATGGAAGAATAGAAATAAAAGGAATTGCAATACTCTCTCCAACCCTTCACCCAGCCTCCTAGAGAAAGAAGAGAATGAGCTACAGCCAGTCCACTCTTTTGGTTAATGTTTGAGTCACTAACACAATATTAGCCTTGGCGTTTCAAGCAGTTTGAACTAGCAGGAAGGGGAGTTGAAAAGAAGAATAAGAAAGGCATGGACTGGACCTTAAGGAGGGAGTATTTGGAGCACTTACAGCTGAAACTATGCTCCATGCATGTACACAAATTCAAATGGGTGCCCAGCTGGCACAAATGCGTGTCCCCAGATCATACTCCACATTGCTCTTAGGTAACAAAGGTCCTCAAGGAGACAACATAGTCAGAGCTGATCAGAGCATTTTCACAGTATTACACTAGAAAATCCTTTATGTGGATCCACTTCAAAATTTCATGCGTTCTTCCCCGTCACATGTCCAACCCTCACACCAAGTTTAATAAAAAGTTTTTGTTGTGTAATCCTGCTAGACAGACAAACCAACAAACAGACGCCAGTGAAAAAACCGAGAAGTAACAAAAATTGCTTCTATGGAGAGTATACAGCGTTTTATAGTACAACACAGAAGGAAGAAAAGAGAAATGGATGAGGAAAGAAGTGAAATGGTGACAAAGTTTCATAAAGTATGCCATGATCAGCTATAACTGGTCAGGTGTGGTTGTTGTAAGTGGAAGATAAACGAGATGGAAAAGATTTCTCTGGTTGTTTCATGCTATATGTGCCCACAGACTGAAGCTCACAGTTGCGTTGGGTTATGATTTTCTGGTGGCACACTCAAGAACACAATGACGCGGGAAATCTTGTGTTACTTTCATTTGTGTTGTGTCTGAGTTTGTGTCCTTCATGGACCGAGTTTCTGCCCTCAGTCCCACGAGAGTATTCCCTGTTTCCAACGCTAATAAAGTGAGCAGCAAGCAGGCGATCTCTTGTTTCCTTGGCTGTGTTTTTACTCCCTAGTTGGCTAAGAAGATGACATGTCCTCAGAGCTGGAGCATCATTAATTAGACAGTTGGACTTTGACTAATCGCTCAAGAAAGGGCACACAGCCCTGAAGATGTCAAACACTCATCTCAGCTTATCATCCTCTACCCTAGTGTTTGCCCTTGACCTGTGTGTGTGTGCGAGTGTGTGTAAAGGGTGTTTCTTCCGTGGGCTCCTTGTGAGTCATTTCTGGATGATGTGCAAATTCCATAAGCCCTGGTGCACCCAGGGAGGTATTTAAAATCTTCTGTTTAGTAGCACCGACAAATATATTTCATATAAGGAGAGTGAAGAGAGAAGTTAAATAAATCAGCATCATAGGGATAAATAAATGTGGTCTGATGCTATTCCAAACTACACCTTTCTTTTTCCTGAGCCTCTTCTCAGCTGCCAGCATCCGTCTCCAACAGAGCTATCTTCAATATAAGGTTAAGGAACACGCCTGGTGAAGATAAAACAGGAGCAGATATTGCTGCAACATAGAAGATAAATTTCAATTTGCTGTTGGTTTCTGTGTCTCGGCAGGAGATATGAAATTCTTGTCTTGCAGGGCAGCAATTGATTGGAAAATAAAAATGAATGTGTGTACTAGTGTCTCTGCAATTTTTCTGTTGTATGTTGACTTCTGGGTTTACGGCCTTCTGAAATGGTGATCTATCTCTCTAGTAGGAAGTGACAGTTGCATTTTAGGGGCAGATAAATGCAATCCAAGCCTTTCTTAAAATAGCTACTAATGTATAAACGTGACTGTTTCCCTCTAGGGCCTGTTTTAATGAGATGCACTGAATCCCAGGTTCTCCCTCTCTCTATTCTTTCCATTACTGTGTTTGTACAGAAGAAGAGTAAACAACTTTACGCTGCCCACCAGTCTATATGCTGATGATACAACCTGAAGTGCTGGGGAAGAAGTCTCCAGGCAATGGCAGGAAGCTGACACAGCCCCTCCATTGTCCTATTCACTGTCATTTCCTCCCTTGATCCTTTGACTGCCCCCGAGGAATACAAGGTGAGGATGTGCAGAGACAGACACAAGTAGAAAGCGAAGACAAACAGAGGATGGGCAGGCAGAGGTACAAAAATACTGGAAGAGGCCACGTGCCATCTACACTTTGGTACCTGGCCACATTGACTTCCTGTGTTGAGCAATGCCTTATTCTAAAGATCTAGTTGAGCTGCCAACAACTGATAACTCCGGACACACTGCCAAGTTCTTTATCTGTGTTTACCAGCATTGGCAAAGCTGATTAGACAAAGGCAACATTATGGAGACCTACCGTTTCCTGTCTACCTCCAGTTTCTCCTTCCATACACGCATTAAGTTTGTGTGTGGGAAGGAGGAACGGGAGGATATCTGTGTATGACGAATGGCAGAAAGACAATAGCGTGTGTGCATGACATGTCTTCAGGATGTGGAAAAAATAGCCGGCAATATTTTAAGATTTTGATCATTCAATACCTTCTGTCTTGTAAAAGGGTAAAAGGGAGAGGCTTTCTTTAAGAGATATTTAACAACAAGATTCAGACCACAACTTTAATAGTTGTTTTGTTGCTAAGGAAAACTAAAACACACATCTTGGATATAAAATACAGCTACAGCTACAACAAATATACAGATCTTAATTTTTGAGGCCACAATGTTTAATATAACACTCTGGCAGCATAACCATTGAAAACAGGAAATCAAAATAGGCCAAAATTCATCTATAGACCTACAGTATCTTTGCAATGACTATGTCTCCTAAATAATGCAAGACACTTCTGTTCAAGACTCAGCTATGTGTTCGGGTTCTGCTGCCTCTGCACTATCGTACCCCTCATAGCTAACACTCTTCATCGGATGGCTATGGTTCTTGCTGCCAAATTCTCTCTGACTTCCCTACTTTATCATCAGTCTCTTAGTATCACAGAGGTGTACAGGGAATGAAATTGAGGGAGAGAAAATGAAAACTAAGAGGAGAGATTTGAGAGCATAAGTAGCCTATGTTTGCATGGGTTTGTGCACATGTCTGACAGAGATAGAGAAAAGGTTAACAATGCTCAGTGATGTTCCTCTGTGTTTCCCCGCTGCTTGTCAGCTTAATCATCAAGACGGCGGTGACAGCATCTAAGTCATCTCCTTACAACAAGACTCCTCTCTCTCCATTCCCTTCCTCATCTTAAACTTTTTCCTCTCCGCCGTCAAGACAGCCTCCACAGGAATTCTAAGAGCAACAGCAGTTCATAAAATATGCACAGTTCCCAAAATGTAACCTCTTGGGCCACACTGCTAATGAGTCCACAAACACATCAGCACTGCGTGCGGAAAAGACGGATTGGGTAATAGGAAAAAGGAAAGATGATGGGGTGGGGAGGAGAGGGCTTGGTCAGGGCTTATCACTTTCTCGGCTTAATATCAGTTCCCTGTTTGTGTCCATGTGTGCCTGCATTAAGTATTTGTGTATGAGCAGACTTTCAACCTTTGGTGAAAGTCTGCCAGCCGCCTCCGGACCATTAAGCAAATACGCTCTCATGCCCCATAGTCACACATTCTGCAACCGGGCAAAAGAGTTGTAAGAAGAAGTAAGGTGGAAAATTTCCACAGCATTTCACTATAGTAAGACATGACAGGCAACACGACTTAAGAGGAAGGGAGAGAAACTTGTAATCTCAGCTCGCAGACTTTGAACTTGGCCCGATGAGACACAAGCGACCCAAAGCAAAAGGTTCCAAAGAAGAGCTCACTGAAGATTACTCAGAATACTGATGCAGTGTGGAATCCAATTCCTCTGGGAGCCAAGGGGACTTTACGAGGGAGTAAATTATCAGTGTGGTACAAGACTACATACATACAAATGTAAGATATGTGCAATACACGCATTTTAAAGTGAAGCCATGTGCTGCGACCAAATTTTATACTGTGTAGGACTGGTGCAATTAAATGAGGTCTAGGGTCTCTTAGGTTCTAATTAAGACAGCTGTTACCATTTACATTATTTGTGTGTGTTGGAGAGAGATGGAGACAGGAGTTGTGTGTGCATGTGCGTGTTGGGGTTGGGGGAAATATGCCTCTGTCTGGCTACCGCACATTCTCATCCAGCTGTTGCCTGTCTGTCAGGGAGCAGAGGTCTACTGGTGTCATATCCCTCCCCCAAGCTGTGAATAATGACAAAATCATGTGGAACTGGGGCTGAAGGTAAAGATGTACTCAGAACAAATGGCTATTAAGCTCGCTTTGCCATATGTGATCTTGACATTTGTTGAAACTGCATGTGATTCAGTCTGGATGCCACAAAGAAGCTTCTGGTCGAGAAAGATAAATACAGTTGTGTAAACTCTGACACACAAATGCAATCATTTTCTCTCAAAGTGTTGGTAACATGCACTAGTTTATTAAATCTGAGAAAAGTCATTTTAATTGATATAAACCTTTTTTGTGTGTGCATCCAGTCATTTGCAGCACAAAATCAATGTATTTAAGAAGCTGGTCAGTGAGCCGGCTTGTTCCTAATCACTTTATTTATACTAAAACACATTCTACCCTAATTCCTATAGCATAACTTTATTAAAACGATAGATGTGGTGATCCATAAAGCTGAAAAAAACAACCTTTATAAGCAGGATATGCATCACATTAAACACTGTTTTTCAAAAAGCAATTAATGTGTTATTTTACCATAAAACACTCACGATCTGATTGACATTTGCAGAGTCCTAGCAATGATTCATAAACAAACTAGTGTTGTCAACTCAGTTCTGCAAACAAAAAGCGGGGGGTGGCGGCAGGCAGGTGCGTTATATCTCCGCCCGTCTCCCGAAAAGCAAATGCTCCTCCTCGTCTCTCTCACGCTCACTCTCTGTATCCCTTCCTCGCCCACCCTCTCTGTCTCTCTCCCCCTCTCACTCTCTATCTAATTGCCTTGCTCCATCACAAACGCATATACCCGCGAGACTGTGCTCCCCTCATGATGGACCATGCACCCTTTTATCTGTTAACGCACCATTCGTAGTGACCGTGATCGCGTTGGACTAAGAATCAAAGAGAGAAACTTCACTCCAGTATTAGACAGAATTTCCACATCGTTACATCAGGCCTAACTTCGCGTTTAATTTTTTATCTAATTTATTTAAAAGAAGTCAATCAGGGGTCCGTGACTAACTTGGGGGCAAAGGGATGCGGAGCTTTGTACGGCGCTGTCTCATTTCTCAGCGCTTCAGTGGAATTACCCTAACCTGAAATATCCGAGCATTTCATCTTAACTCTATAGCCAACAATATGTTAAGAATGGACACATAGGACTCAGTCCGGACTGCGGTAGCTCGGACTGGATTTCAAGTTAAACTTTCCCTTCGTGCGCCCTGCATCCGTAAGATTATGACTATCCACTAAAACAGATCGTTTCTCTCACACATCGGGAATCTGAACCAGAACAGCAGTCAGTTTCTCCGAATTACGCAGTGCCACTGTTGGCCGGTGGTCCGGATCGCCTTGCAGACGGTGAAGCCTCCTAATCATTCTTTCAAAACTAATTAAACATGTATCGGTAATTAACAGCAGTGAAATGTAGCACTGCAGCATATCAGTTGCCCCTCTGTAAGAGCGCATTGGATGTCTTGACGCAGCGCGCCACTACGGAGCGCGGTCCATCCTCTCTCCATCAAAGACCACATGATGAACAAACAAAAGCATGTCTTACCTGTGACCATAAGGCAAAAGATGAGGTATGACGCCGTCATTTTAGTAGCTCTGGTCATTGATTGTGTCGCGTGGAGGGATTTACTCGCTCCGTCTCTGCGGCTGAGCTGCTGATGGTCCACCGCGGCACCGAATAGGCTATCACTGGACGGACAGTCACGCTGGGGTTAGTCTATGACAGCGTCCAGTTTCAAGAAATAACTCTGAATGGTCCGAACAGTTTCTCAACTCTCAGTTAACAATGCATCTCCATAGTTGGTAACTTTCCCGACTGCATCAGTCCCGTGTCCGCTCCCCGTCACGCTGGCACATCTCTCACTGCGCTTCCTAACGGTCCATGAGTGAATCTGGCGTTCCGATCAGCAGGCTCGTCCACAGTCCACTTTTTAACCTGCTTGATATGCTGCGCTCCGAAGTGATCCTTCCTGTCCGACAGCGCACAGAGACAAACCCCGGTGAAGTGGTCTCACACTCAGTTCTCACTGTAACACACTCACACACTCCTCACCCTTAATAGATCTTCCCCCACCGATCTCCTCTGTTTACTTCTCACTCTCCCTCGCCAATTGGAAATGCGCACTGACAGTCATCTGGTGGTGGTAATGGGGTACACCAAATCTGGCACGGGCAGGGTCGGAGGAGGAACTCTGCATCTGATGGGGGGGAGATGAGGGGGTTATTGGCTGAGCGGGCGTCACGGGGAGGGTCTTAAAAACATTTACTCCATGTTAAATGACTGCCCCAACATTTTTGGGTGGAGTAGACCACACGTAGGCTTGAATTCGGCCCATCATCAATTAATTTACAGAAATAGTGCATTCTGTTGTACTCTTAATATTTGTATTTAAATTCCACTCTTGTGATGCCAGCTCAATATCATTTCAAAGCTTTATGATTTCATCACGTTGAGACTGCACAAAGCTGAACTAGTGTTTTACATATATCACATGCAGAGATCCAAGAAAATATCAACGGACTTTACTTTGGTTGCAAACAGAAACTTTTTGATCCTTTGAGTCAAATTAACGAACAGACCCTTTTTTTTTTGTCAATCGTGAGTCAGTTTCTGAATAAAATGAATTTTTAAATATTGAAAATTAGTATCCAGCTCACTCCCTACATTACTCGACAGACTGGGAAATTAATTGAAGGGAATTATATGTAAGTAGATAGATTAGAACTCCATCAGCTGCAGACATTTTGCCAAATGGTGAAATGATCACTTGACTCTAAACCTTAACATTTGCAAAACAATAAATCATCAATTACTTTCAACTTTTCAACTTGTCTTTTGTTCACAGCTTTACCCAAACATTTTATTTAAGTATGTATCACTACTTCAATGAACTCACAAATGAGACTAAAATTGAAGTATCTTAATACTTTATGCAGAGTAAGTTCATAGGCTTATAGAACATTTTATTTTTTTTTGTTTCATGATGGCTCAAAACATAGCCTACTTTTTTCAGGTGTAGTTTGATCTAAAATGAGCTCATTGTTCACTTTCATACAGTGGGCGCTAAAATGAACAGAAGAGAACAGAATCATTATCATATTTCAACAAAAGGCTTTTATAAAGAGATGAAAACAGTGGAGTCTATCACTTGCCTGTGGCTGTTTATAGGCTTGCTCTTTGATGTCGTTCATTAGTTATTCAAGGATCTATTGATTAACCAAAATAATAGGCCTTGCAGTCATCTGGTTAATCAGTGTTTCACTTGTATGTGTATTGTGCAAAGCAACGATTTAATTTAATGTCAACACATCACATCCCCCTACACACACACACATGAAAAGACACTCACACAAGCACCCTGTTAACTCAACCAGGTGGTTAGAGCTCCATAAGACTGTGAAAAATTCATCAAAGTGTGTAAATTTGGACACTGAGGACTTAAGTGTGGATTCCAGAAAACATCATCCACAAGCATACGAGTCTCTCTTTTTGACATTTTGCGCTGCATTTAATTAAAGAATGAAGCAGTCAGTGATTAGGGCTCACTCCTCGAGAGGGTTCCTCCAAACAGTAGTTTTAAAACCCTGGGGCTGGCCTTCCTGTTTATTGCCTCCCTGTAATGCAAACATAAGGGTCCCCTGCCAGTAAACACATGTTGATGGGAGAAACAGCTTGCACAGCTGGGAAGCCAATCCAGGTTAGTGTGAGTGAGCACATGGGTAAGTGATCAAGTCTGAATGTGTGTATTTGTGTGCACGTCTGCAGGAATAGTTTCCTTCTGCATTTTCTACATATGTCGGAGTGTGATTTAAGTTGTGTGGAGGGAGCCTGAATGTGAGAGTTAGTGAGCAATGAACAGAGACTGTGCTGTTTGTTTTTGTGTGTTTGTGTTTGTGTTTGTGTTTGTAGGCCATAGTGTGCATGTGTGAAACCATCAATGAGTGAATGAAAGCGGGGGCTCGGGTGAGCAGTAAAACAGCAGGGTGCCTCCACCACTTGTGCTGTGATAATAAAATCAAGATCCATTGTGCAAAGGCTATCACTGGGCATGGTGCTGTGATTGAAATGTATGATCTCCTACAGCTCACACAGATGGACACATAGATGAGGGTAAAACAGATGATACATGCACTAGTATCGGTTTGAGCCAATAGTCTTAATTATGCTGGTCTCCGTGGCATCAAATGGAGGGCGCCCATACTCCCCAAGCTTTTGAGTGTGTGAATAATTTATGAATAAAAAGGGGGTTTTCAGTTGTGGCTTTATTAATAATAAATATGGTTTGATATTTACTAAACTGTTCAGAGGGAGAAAGGGGTGACAGTTAAGACGTTGTTTGCATGGTAATTGTAAGGAGGTAATAAATAAGGCATGAAGTGGATATATATGGAAATGTGATTCACAGGGAAATGAGAATAATTTAAGAAAATATTATCCCAGTCCCTATTTGACCCCGGGTCACTTAAAAAAAAAGAGATGTCAGTCGTGGTGAACAGAATGCTGGGCCTTAAAATCACAATCGCTCGCTCCCTCTTTTGTCTGACTAGAAAGAGGATCTAATGTTCAAGTGGAGGAAAATGTATTCCTACTGACACAAACCATGTGTTAGTTTGAATGAATATTAAACTGTATAAAATCAACCTCATTATCTACCACAGGACAAGAAGAAGAAGAAGAAGGAGACGTTTCTCTTTCAAAAATAGAAGCTGAGGAATGTGAGTTTTGTTTTGTCTCAAAACCTTCTAATATACTGGGGAAAACTCCACAGAGCTTTTAATGAAATTAATATTGTTCACACATTATAACACAAGCAAATGAAAGAATCTTGTTTTATGTTAAAACACTGTCTCTTAATTGAATCTGCATCCTAATTAGTACGTTTTGTCTTGAGGTTTGAAATATAGCCTGATAGATTGATGAATATTAATATCTCGCTCTGTTTACTGTGGTCCGTGTTGCAGTGTTTGGGTTTCTCAGGGGTTTTTAAGTTTATGCTGCTATCCATATGAGAAACATTACACCAGCTTTTACTGTAATTGTGATATTGAATGTTGAGCTGATCTGTGTCAACCATAACTCTACATGCCACTACACGCTCATAACTCATAAGGACATATACCTTTGCTAGGCAGTGGTATCCATCTGCCCGCCTCACGAGCAATTCAAAACCTGTCACTTCTCTCCCATTCCAATAATATGACGTCAGTCCCCCACACTGGTTCGAAATTTGCAATTAAGCATTTTCTTTATGTGTGATTGACGAGCAGGAGGAGGCCATTAAACTCAACATGGACCAGGGGCTCACTCTGCAGTCTATAGGACTATTTCCAGCCTCATATCAAATACATGTCCTCTGCCCTAATATCAGAATATGACTCTGGCCACCCATGGATTTTGTTTTTGTCTGTAATGAAAGTCACTCTAGGGATCTGGTTGAGGGATTCTTTTCCTCAGGGGTCAAGGAGAGGTTGAGGCTTCTGGTTCAAGCTGCAAAGAGAAAAGGGTGTGGATTACAGGAATGTGGCTGGTTTCTACAGATTTATAGAAAAGATCTGAGGTCTGACATTACAGTATCATGACTATGGGACACTAAGGTATAGTCTCATATGGTGACAAAGTCCTGGTGACAAAATGAGGTAGCTCAGATTCATAAGTATTAGTATAAAGAGTATAACAAGATTGCTGAGTTTTCAAAGATTCATCATCCTCGAATAAAAATGCATAAAAAAGCAACTTCATCTTCTTCCTTTTGCATGAAAACACTTAATCAACCTGGTGGTGCATTTTTCACCTGCTTCTTCAATAAAGTGAAGAGAATGTCTTCAAAATTTACGGTCAGATTGACTGGGTCCTTGGCCAGCATGGCCATGTCTTCGTTGATAAGTACAGCAGTAAGCTGTCTAAAATATTCATGCACTGATGCAGAGTTGTTGTCCCTTGATGGGCCTCACCATGTGCAACATCTGTTCCTGATGTCATGTGCGTTCCTCTGTGCCAGAAATGCCCTGATGGCGTCCATGGCATCTCTACTGTACTAAGCTGTGTCCAGGCACACAAAGCACCACTCAGCGACGATAACTATCTGAGACAACGATAGCAATCCCTGACAGAACTATTGAACACTTCTGATAATGCATATAGATAGATTAGCTATAGCAGCCTCACACTGAGATCTGAATGTGTTCTTTGGCTCTATCATGATTATTTGGTGAATATTACACCAAATAATTCCTGATGTAGAGTAGCACACTATTATGTGTTATGTTATTCTTGTGTATGTTCTCCTTATCCATATGTTTTATTTTGTTAAAATTCCATGTTCAAAATAAAATTGATAATAAAATAAAATAAAATAAAATAAAATATAATATAAAATAAAATAAAATAAAATAAAATAAAATAAAATAAAATAAAATAAAATAACATTTAAACATTGAACTATTAATGTGTGTCAGTTTCTGTGTCTCAAATCACGTACTTCCATACTTACCCTGGCCAATTTGGTACTTTGCTTTTAACTAGCATTAAAACTGCAAGTTAAAAGTAAGCAGCACACTGTTTCAACCCATCCATAGTTGACATTGACCGTAGACATCTTTGACATGAAAGACGGACAATGAGAGGGATAGACACAGAGTCAGCAATAGTCAAGGTGAAACCTGTCCTGGGCGTCCACACAGGCCACAACTACAGTCACAGCTTCCTTCATCCCTAAACTCGCCTCACTGTCTGCTGACAGTCACATGAATCGGCCACGACTGGCTGCTTGTTTTGTGCCATGATCCCTTGCTACCCATGCTGCCGAAAAAAATAAATAAGCAGGTCTGCACTGCTATAAATAATGGATGACTCGTCCACTGTCACTTTTCATAGCTTGTCAAGCCACGGCCTGGCCATTATTAGGGTCTGTCCTCTTCCCCTCTCTGCCTCTGACTCCAGTTTTGTTATTGTTCTGGTCGACTTATCCGCACACCTTCAGTGGGTTTGCTGTCAGTCTTTCTCTTAAGTGCAGTTGACGGTTGCCACAGAGAAGAAAGAGATGCTTTTGGGGCCTAGAATAAGATCCGTGATACAGCAAGATGCTAGAATAGCAACGGAAGGAAATCTGTCTTGACCCAGTACAGATCGCTCAGTGCTTTCAAGTCAAGTCAAGTCAAGTCAAAGTTTATTTATATAGCACGTTAACCACGACGGGATGACCAAAGTGCTGTACAGAAACGACTGACAAAGATAAAAACAAACTTGTGTGCAGTGTGCCTGCGCTTAAATGCTATATCAGAGCTGTGGCTAGAGAATGACCTAATCATGTTGACAGAGATGTTCTGCTGCCCTCGGACCCTATGAAAAACATCAGTGTTGCTTTGAGTTGGAAAACAGGTCCACACCCCTGCCGCAAAACAAGAGAATGTTTATTTAAATAGATGCACAATATGCCCCGATCCACCTATCCAGCCGGAGAAATCATGGATTATTTACATACACGCAGCTGTGTCTAAGAAAAATGAATGAAGAACATCTGGCTGAAGAAGGGATATGAGAGAGAGAGAGAGATACTACCAGCCTTGGTAACACAAACACACGGTATGTTGAGGAATCAGACGAGGATATTTTTTCAGAGGGAGACACAAAGTAAGTAAAAACTGCTTTCACCCCCTATTGGTTTCAGCTCTCTGTTTGTTCAAAATGTGCCCCAGTGTCACCAGGCCAGGCCTGAGGCAAGTGTTGTCCACCAGCAGCTCTCAGCTTCCTCAGACTGAGCCAGCCTCTCCATCTGCAGAGCTATAGCATCAAATCAAGGCCTGCAGCAAACAAACCCTGACAGATACTCTCATTTGGGATTCACTTTGGGACAGCTGTGGTGCCATCCAAAAGGGGGGGGGACAGAGCGGAGGAAGCCAGCAGTCAGTAATGTATGCGGAGTGTCTGCACGTCCTGGATGACAGCGACACGGGCGCTTGTCACAGGAGACATCAGTTCTACTTAGTCACAGCGCTGCAGGGCAATCTATATGACTGCGGTGCTGTGTGAACTCTATTAATAGTTATCTACCTTTCAGGAGTTATTATGCTGAGTAGGAGATGACAGAGGAATAAAATGGATGAAGTCCCAAATGAGGGAATGAGACACGGTCTTTTTGGCCACTTGGCCCTCTTCAACTTGCGATTCTTCATCCAATCTTCTCCCTCACCCATACCCCTGTTAGTCTGTGTGGCTGGGCAGTCTGGTGCTAGACCCACCGTTTATGTGAGAGGCATAATAAGGATTAGTTATGGGGCAAGAAGGGGAGAGAGAGGAGAGGGGGGAATGGAGGAAAAAATCAGCAGAGATGGGATGTAGAGCAGGGACTGAGAGCAAGGAAATGAGATAGATTGTAAAGAGAAGGAAAAGGAGGGTGGGAATAGTTGGCAAGCTGTTACAGACTTGTTTAATAATCAAGGTCCTGAGTTGGCCCCGGTAAATTTTTCATCATACTCCTAAATTAAAAATGTGAATGGTCATCACTTATTTGTCATATTGTCTTAGCTCAAAAGGTGGATGTCACAACGGGTTTGCAAAAAGGTCAGGGGAGCCAAGCGAAGAGAAGGAAGAGAGCGGATCAAAGACTGCTGATTCCACCAAATTCCCTGCAAAACTACAGTACCTTGTTTGAGGGGCATTTACTCCAAATGGAGTTCCCCGTCTATTACACTAAGTGAAGATGACATGATTTAAAATGTAACATCTGGAATGGCTTTACCGTACTTATTCAACATATATTCACGGTGCTACATGAATATAGCAAATATATAAACAAAATATACCACAGCATACTTAGATCCCCTACTTAAGTCTAAAAAGCCTGTAAGTTAATACCCATATGCTCTAAATCAATACCACATTCCTTTCAGTGTGTGCATAAATACGTATCTTACTTTTCCTGCGATTATCCACTCACATTTGCAGTAATCATCTCATGATGCTTCTCCATGTGCATGCATATTTAGACAGACTATAATGTAAAGTGAGTCCATTAGGGTTCTGCAGATTATTTGACTGACTGTTACTATCCATCAGTCCTCAACTTTCTGTCTTCATGTTATTTTGGTGCTCTTTGGAAAAGAAAAGCAGCTTGTCTCAAGGAAAACGCATGCAAATACACGGCTCGAATAATCAACCTCCCCTGGCGATGCTTAGTGAGTCTCATTTCCAAGATTTCCAAGATTAGAAGGAGGAAAAAATGACTGGTGTTGATACTACCTCTTCAAAATTGCAAATGTGTAAATCTATGGATGAGTGCTTAGCCCACAGCTGCCAGCCAAAGGAGAGAGAGAGACACAAAGGTCCCTTGTGTTCGGGGCTAAAGACTGGCCAAGAAAGGGAGCTTCTAGATCTTCTAGTGTACCTCAGCTGCCTGAAGGGTCAATAGATCCTTTCGACCCCACTAAACAAGCCTACAGCCCCGGCTGTTCTACCAAAGACAGGTCAGCATTGGTAAATCAATGTCATAAAAGATGTCAACAACATGGATTCCAGTTTCATATCTTTGAAAATGTGTATTCTATTCAATTTTAGCTATTCAACAACAAAATAGCTCATATTTTGATGTTTTCTTTTATGTGCTATGAAACAAAAGCATTAAAAAAAGGCACGGTGAGGAGACAACCAGATCCCAGCCATGATAATATTATAATAATTGGCCTTTGAGTTGTTTTCACACATCTGGTGAGCTGGATCCATTCGCGTCATTCCCTCGTCTCTTCTCTACAGGCTCAGGATAAGCATCTGTTGCTGAGGACATCTTGGAAGATGCGGTAGCCTAACAGATTGTGTTTCTGTTGACGAGGAAAAAGGTTGTTTTGATTCAAAAAGGAGGTGTGATTTCCCACACAGGCTTCCTGTTAGTGGGCTGACCTCGCCTGCTGGAGGAGATCACAAATTGTGATTTTCAGTAGAGATTGTGTTTGAGGATTGTAGTTAGAAGATGGTGAAACTCTAAAACACCTTTTTGTTTTTGAATTCCAATAGAAGGTTGTAGTTCACCCTAGGATCCTTAGTGGAATGCTAAACCCATAATCGAGTGAGCATATTGCAAAACACCATGAAAGGGTAGCGCATCTCAAAATTCCAAGTCAAGAAAGAATATTCTGTAATATATTTAAAGAAGAATACTCACAATTAACTTGTTCATTTGTATCACATCAAGAAAGATGAATGCTCACACGGTTTGGCACAGAACCTTCTTGAGAGCATTTGAAATATACAAGTTCAGTTTGATAATTTACATATTTGTTTTTGTCTAAAAAATGGCCAATATGGTTTTTGCAACATTGAAATCACCCAAATCACATTTAATGTGTCTCTACATATTTAAACGACCTAAAACTGAATTAGTTATTTTGTGCATTTTCTAATTTTGTTGTAGGGTATGTCAATTTGGAAAAAAAACAACAACTACAAAATAATATTGGTCATATTTCATCCTTATCTGCACATCCAGCTCATGAGGCCTGCTAGTGTTGTGCAAATGATGAACTCATTTTCCTGCAGGACGAGATTTAAAGCAGTTAGTCTGTGTATTGTTTGGGTTACACTGCTCTCTTATCAGCTCTATTATTAGCTGGCCACCCGCTCTCTGCAGTTGCCTTCCTTCCAGTATTTCCTGATTGCATTTTTCATCCCTGTCTCAACTACGTCCCCAGTTCTTGTGCGCTGTGTACTTTCCCTGGCACTTCCTGTAAAAGGCCATGTCCTCACCATGATTAGAACTGTTTTTGAAAAAGAGAATCTGAGAGGAAGTTCGTCTTGCCCTTGCCACAATGAAGCAACATGCCACGAACCTCCATCAAGACACGCCCCAATTACCGTAGTGATTTAATTAGATCTCACGCCGGAGGTTGTAAGTCAAGGTTGGGTCACAGTGTTTGTAAAAAGCACAACCAACAACATGAATTGTCAGTCAGTGTTCCCAAAGCATTATACCTGTTAGAAAATCAAAGAGGCAGGAGGAATGGAGATTTTATGTAAATATTAGTGTTATTATTTCATGGCTTGGCGCAGAAGTTCATCCCAAGTGTCTCACAAATTCTGGAACCCATTTGCAAAGCTGAGCTTGCACCAGAGAAAAGCAGGTAAAGTACATTGCTCAAGGGTACAACCGTTCCACATAATATGTGTTGTATTAAAACAGGTTGTGCTCAAATTAAGTGGACCATGAATTGAAATGAAAAAGGGCCCTTTTTGAGAGGAAAATAGATTAGTTTTGCTGATAGATGATCACTTGAGAGCTCTGTGATGTGAATAAGTAAATTTTGACCAGTCGCAGTAAAGCTGATTTATATCAGTTAAGATGTCCTGGGGGCCACTGCAGGGGGGAGGGGGATATGGCAATTTATCCATGAATACATCAAAGCCTTCTAAATTGGCTTATTGCTACAGCTATGGTTTTTCATTGTTTACATTGTATAACTTGATTTTGTTTCCTGAGAGGAATTCCTAAAGAGAATTTTATCTTTTCAAGACTATTAACATCAAGGCAGTAACATGACATTTTATACACATGAAAGATTTCTTCCCTGACAAGTCTGGTGCAGTACTGACCTGATAATAAGAGAATAGTTAACAGAGACCAGAAGTGGTGAAAAATATATAGTTTATGGGTCTTGCACGTGATTATGGAGAAATGGTTCTGTAGTACTGCCTACACATTTTCAATTAAGTACTCTCCTTGCCATACATTTTACCTACATGTAGAAGCGTCAGTAACAAATAACATGCAGAGACTTAAAAAACGTCTCATAACGTATAATTAGTGGGCATTTTACAGCCCCAAACGTAGGACATAACAAGTGACATATTTCTCCTTCATGCGGTGTAAAAAAATGGAATTTTACATTACATTTTACTTTACATTCAGAACTGTGTCAGTAAGTTAGTGTCCAGTAGCAGGGTGCGGTGTGAGCGCTCGTTCAACACTGCTTGCAGCTTTAATTACTGTTTTAACACTCGCTCAAGTACCCTTGAGGAAACTAGAAATTGTGGTTCCCCTCAAACAAAACCTGCTCATTATTGTCCATGTAAACAGTTTGTCTGATTCATTAAGTGTTGCCTGCACTATGTGCTCAAGAGACACAGAGATACCCAAGAAAGAAGGAGGGAGGGAAGATTACGGTAGGTTGTGGTTAAGCCGGATGTGTGCTTGAAGTGAAATATGATTGATTAGCGCATTCTTGGGCTGACATGCCCTCACTGCTGCTGAAATCTGTTAACTCAATATGCACGGAAGGGGCTGAATGTAGAGCCAAACCTGTTGTGACTGCTGCATGGCAAATATTCTGGTGAGCTGGTCCGGCCACAGCTCACGTAGGGAAGGATAGTATAAACAAACAGTCTGCTAAGATATTCAGAGTGTGTGTGACACCGCGTGTCCATGTTTGGCATATGTATGCATAAGCATGTATGCATGTGTTTGTATTATGGATGAACGTGTGAAATGATGGGCTGTAGTTTCCTTGGTTGACATGAAACATAATACAACATTACAGAAGCGGAGTGCTCCTAAACGTTTGCACATTTAAAACAAATGTGCAAATGTGACCAGAGACAAGTATATCCTGTGAATTACTGAAAGAAGTGAACCAGGAAAATGGAACAGTAGTCCAGAGTGGATATCACATTAAGAGTTAATGTCACCAGCTTGAGTCATCTACTGTATGATGGATCACTTTAACGAATACATTCTTTTCTACTCTCTTTATTAATCCTAGACGGGTTAATGTGGATTTAGCACAACTTTGGTAAAGGTCAGATTAAACCAATTCTTGATTTCAGGCAGGGACAATACAATAAGAAGCAGTGTGATGAGCGGGGTGTGAGCATATCTATCAGCAGCCATTAGCGGTCACATCAAAGCCTCAATGAAATCAGAGCCTTGCTGAGAGCTGTCATTATAGGGCTGTTCGAGCGTCTGTAGGGCCATGGTTCCAGATCTCCCTCAATCCTGCGGTGCTCTATGGGGACTGCATGCCGCTCAGTATTCATTCCACTGGGCCAAGTTCGCACCGGTTTGTGCCTCTAATTAGCGAAGAATAAGGTGAGGAAGGGAGCCGATTTGAATTCATGATGGTATCAAAGAGGTTATTTATATCACTGCTCCACATGTCTTTTTCTCGATAATGAAACTGGCATTATCACATTTTTTTCTCCTCAGCAGGATACAGTAATGATTTCACACACACACACACACACACACACACACACACACACACACACACACACACACACACACACACACACACACACACACACACACACACAAAAACACAGTAAAATATATACCTTTACCATAAAGGTGTTACTTAAACTTTTGATTTGTTACTTTGAAGTGGATGATTTGAGGTGAACTACCATTATCTGAATCCCAAAAATTTCCTGAGCATAATTGAAAGGGCCTGGAATGTTAATTCAGAAAAAAACACGCTTTCATAATTCATCACAGGAGACCCAGGTCCCACGCAGCTACACATTCTGATTTCAGGAAGTTTCTGTTAACATTATTCAGCCAGACACAGAGGAATTTTGGCCGTACTCTGCCCAGTCTGTCTAAGCATCTGCGGCTTTACAGGTGGCCCATGCAGTGAGGACAATCACTGTAATCTTGACCATAGCAGGGGAAATAGTAGCTCACCAGGAGTTGTGTGGTTGTCACAGGAGTTCATGCTTGACAGGCTCACACTTGAAAAGTCCCTATGCTGTGAGCAACTGTCCTCTCCCTTCTTTCTACCCTTTATCTGCTCCCCTCAGCCCCTGCCACAAGCACCCCCCCCCCCCCCCACACACACACACACACACTGCATTTCTTCAGCCATCACACAAGATTGTGCTGCAACAACTGTCTCCCTCGGCCACCTCTGTTCCCTGCCCACTCAGGGAAGATGACATGTGTTTGATGGCCAAAAATCACTGCACTGTCTACCTTCTCTGTCTCCTCAGCAGCAGGCTTGAGGCTGGTGGGTTGGGGGGGGGGGGGGTTGAGTGAGTGGCATGTTTGTACTGCTCAGCGCCTTCAAAGGAGATTTAATGTAGCTGATATGTTGTTTTGTTTGTTGCTTTGTGTGTCGGTCTTAATTTGCTCCATGGACAAACAGTTTGAATGTGGCCCCTTCAAAGCCATTATAGCTAATCAGGAAAGCTGAGGACCCAGAGATGAAGAGCAGGATGATGCTGACCTCAAAATGTCAGCTGGTGTTGCATTTCTTATTGTTTACTCTTACTATTCCACGCACTGGTGTGCATGACCATGCTGTAGGCTCTTGGCATGTTTGTACTCTGCTTTTTGTCCTTTGTTATTTCTTATAGAATTAGTTTGGGATTGGGATGGAGGCTAAAAAAGCCTTGCGGCTTTTTCGTTGAAAGGATGGAAGCTCATTATGGGGAAACAGCGTGAACCTTGGCCGCCAACGCCATTCATTTGGGGAGCCATGAAGATCATTATCCTTTTGGAGAGACTACAGGTCAGGGCACCACAACCTACCCTCTGCAATCGCCACAGCAACAAGACCCACAGAACTCAGAGGTGACGTGAGAAAGCACATTATAGTCTCTCACTGTTATCTTATTTGCCAGTCAGCCAGCGCGCTAAGAGGAGATGGTGAGGATGAGATGAAAAGAGGTGACAACCGTCAGTCACTATGAACATATGGTGATTTGTGATGGTAATTTATTCTGTTTTTGGACTCCTGCATCACTGGATCTGTTGCGTGTGGCCTTGCAGGTCCTGACCTGGTGCTATGTTATGCAGGTATGGACCAGGGTAAGAATTTTAATTCACTGAAATTTACATTCTCTAGGAAAAATTTGGTTTGATAAATGACAGTATGTTCTTCAAATTGTAATTACTATATATATGCTTTTTCCAGCTGCAAGTCCTTTGGTGGCTGGTTGGCCTTAACCATCACATCAAGGTTAAGCTGATAAAAGACCTGGTTAAGCCAATATTTTGTTTTATATGAAGGGGCACTCAGAGAAACCTGCTTTAAGTGTTTATTTGGTTGACAGACATTTTTTCTCTCTGATTGTACCCTGGATGTGTAATTTACTTCAAATCCTCTAGAGCAACAACAGAGGGAAAGTTAAATCAATGTCAAAGAGAATAAAAGTCAGAATCGCTCTCTGGTTCTCATATTTTAACTGGTATGCCGATACACAGAGAGAGGACACTCTCCTAGAAGTAGTGTTGGAAATTCTCCTCATTTGCATGAGCCTTCCAGTCAGATGCAGCTTGCGCATGGTGGTGTGGTGGGTAACACTGTGGCCTCGCAGCAAGAAAGTTCCGTGTTCAAATCCGAGTGCGGTTCAACAACTCACAGTTCTTTTGTGTGGAACATAAACAGAAGACTTGTTAATTTAACTGGGTAAAAGCACATTTATTTAACTGAACGACGCGCAAAGTGCATTTTTTTGAGTGTGAATCACTCTTGAGGGAATTGACTGTCAGCTCTGAATATCCAGTGTTTTGCAGCTTTGTGCTGTAGTTAGCCATTTTATATTTCAAACTAATCTACCACCAATAGAAGCCTGTAAAAGAACCGTGCATTTTAACACGGGTGCTTCTTCACTGGCACTTCAGCTACTGTATCTTAATGTATTTGTGTGATTCACTCAATACTGTTATGTTGTGTCAAATCAAGTGGCTTTTGTGGCTCTAACAAGTGTTAAACTTTGGGAGTTGTTGAATTAAATAAATGCACTTATGCCCAATTTACTTAATATATATGTATCTTGTATCTGTATCATGTATGTATGTATCTTCCACCAATAGAAGTCTGTAAAAGAACATCGCTGCCTTAAACATTGGTGCTTCTTCACTAGTACTTCAGCTACTATATCAAATTCAGCACTTGAGCGATACACTTTGTATTCGATGATTTGTGATGCCAAAATTTCAACGAAGTCAGATATCATTCTGGAACTAAAACTGAGGAGAGTACCAATTTGTGAAAGTTCAGTTTAAGTTACACCTGCTTAAGTGGACTAGGTTTTAAAAGCTAACACGGATATATTTAAGTAAATTGAGCATTAGTGCATTTATTTAATTCAACAACCCACAGAGTTCTTTTTTTGTGTGTGTGCATTCTGAGCCTAGCCTTCAGAACCATTGTTATTTTCGTGCCACGTGTCAGAATGAGGAGCATGAAGCTGAGCTTGCATGCTTGCAAGTACACCATCTCTGTTGTAAACTGACAGCTGACTGTTGCCAGCTTTGCACGGTTCTCATTGTCTGTCCATTCAATGAGCTGCAGAGCTCGTGCATGGCATTTTGGTTCTCATGCTTTGATTGATAATGCTGCTTTGAGTATTATTACACAGGCTCTTATGAACACCATCAGATAGTAAATGCTCAGTTTTCTACATACCATAAATACTGATGGTGCCAGTTACTCATCCATGAATCTTACAACAATCTTAATGTTACTCTGGCAACACAGCTTTTTACAAAAAAAAAAATATTTACCTGTCTTCTGACCTTGGGTTAAACAAATCAGTAGCAAAGTTGTGCCACAGCTGTTTTTATCTTCTTGCTGCTATTGGAAATGAAGGCACTTAAACCGAAGAGCCCTTTCTTAGCCCTCATACAGCTAGATTATCTAGTCTGAGCCTCGGGGCTCTTTCCCTGCTAACAGTATGGTCACAATCTGCCCTCATCACTAACCCAACCATGATGCTTTCTCAGTCTGGGCCAAGTAAAGGGAGGGGTGGAAATGGTGGTTTGGACAATGTTTACCAATCCTACTCTTGCTGCCCTTTCCTGATGCCCAACCTTGTATTCCCTCTGTCCCATGGCTGACTGATAATGGAACAAAGCTGCTGTCCACTCATCTGTATGTGTCACATGTCCTGCTTGAAGGCCCCCCCCACCTTGGTTATGGTGAATCATCTGCCACAGAGTAACTGGAGCACACGTCACTCTGCCCCTTGGCTCTGCCTTACCAGTGCCAGTGCTGAATCCATTGCCTGCCCAGTGAGAGTAGAAAGAGGGCAGGCAAGATTTTGCTGAGATCTCCCCTCCTTCTCCCCTGAAGCCCACAGAGATCAGGCCTGCATGGGTGGCCCTGTCCAAGACTGTTTGCTCTTAATTGAGTTGCTCACTCAGCCACTGGCCCTGGGGGACACCTCTGTGTCACTTCCAATGATTAACCTAAATTTCATCCATCGTCCAAGACTACTGCCAGATCTAGAGAGGCCAAGAAGTATGTGTTGAGACATCCACAATAAAAGAGCAAGGAGGGGAAAAGGAGGGGAGTGAACAGAGGGCCAAGGTAAAATTTGATGATGGTAGAAGAATAAATCCACCCATTAATGTGCACGTCAATACATAAAACAGAGAAGTGAGGATGAGGATAATTAGGATACCTGGTAAAAGATCCAACTTTCCTGCCTCAGCAAAAGCTGTACTGCATTGATGTCACACAGTCGGCATTGAGCTGGTCAAGTGGATTTAAAAATGGGCTCTTTTCATACCATTCCATTAAACAGCATTGGTGCGGACCAATTTGGGCGTTCTAGCTCTGGCTTGGCTCCAGGGGATAGGATGGTAATGTATGGGGCTTTCTGTGAGTTTGTCTTAGGCCAGGTTTCTCATTTCCCCAGTAAGTAACAGGCGATCAAAGGCAGTGAGTGAAGAGCCATTCTGTCCAGTTCTACACTGGGCCAATCAGACCTTTCATTTATTGGCACTCTAAGAAGCAGGATAAATCACGTCAACCAGCATCGACCAGAGCCTAAGTCATGAACGGTAGCTCACAACAACACATGGATTTGCTGCTGTCTTTGATAAATGTGAAGTTATTTAACAGCTTTGATGGGCGGTCATCCACGTGTACCATTGTTTTCCTTTTTTTGATATTCACAGATTTTTCTTGTGTTCACTCTCACTTGTTTTCCCTCTCACTTGCTGCCTTTCTCATGCCAATTTTGTTTTCCAAACACTTGTATGTGCTGGCAGCCCTCTCACTGCCAAGGCAGTCATGGAGAAGTGATAGGCATGGGGGAGTCTGCGGGCCAGCTACCATGAAATAAATATGGATGGTCATGAGTGAGATGAGCGAGAATCATCTGTTTTACCATCTGCTTGTGTGAGAGCGTGGATGTAATGGCTGTAGTTCTGCCTAGCCAAGTAAGCTCTCCATTGGCTGGAAGGCACTTGCCAGAAAGCCACACTTACAGGGCACAAAAACACACACACCGCGCATGTATATACATTCACTGGAGCAGACACACAGTCCAAAGAAACAACACTTATACTGCACCCAGTCACTTGTTCCCCTAAAGGGTACAGTACATAGCAGAGCCAACATAGACACAACAGCACAGCAATGGCTTCCCTACTAATGTCAAAAACCGTGACTGCAGAGTGCGTTCAACTGCCCTGCCCAGTCTGTAAGGATCTGGCCCTCTGTGGCCATTAGAAATGACAGGTTGACAATTGCCAAGCAGAATCGGTGTTGGTGATTGTTCAGCTGGCAGCGCCCAACCATGTGACAGCCTGTTAGTGTCTCAGCATGAAGAACAACATGGGAGCTGTGTTCGCAGCACTCCGGGCATCAAAGGGAATAAAAATCTGCACCAATCCACCAACACCAGCAACTTCCCCACCAGGCCAGAGGCCTGGTAATGTATGAGTGTATAGAAATAGTATGAGTATTTAGAAAAAAAAGAAAAGAAAAAAACAGGCTGTTGAATTATACATATACTCCTTATGGAGGGTGACCCAGTAGGAGCTCTCAGAATCAATCTTGATGCTTGGATGGAATCATAGAGCGCAGAGAAAATAGCAAACATTGCTCTGGCTCAATGGCCTGATGCTCTCATAAATATGTTTTTATTGCCCTGAATGAGTTGGGGCACAGAGATGTTTGTTGCTCATAAAGGTGTGTGTCTCTCTCTCTGTGTGTGTGTTAGACTGTAGAGTATAATGCCTCATACAACAGGTCATAAAACACTGTAATTTAATTGGCTTATGCAATGTGAAAATCAACAGCATGTCAATCATAGATTAACATGTTATGCATCACAAGTCAAGACTTCAGAGTAAGAAAAGGACTCGATTGCTGATACAATATTGTTTCTCAGTCTGTGTTGCAGAGGATGCTTCTATTATATTAGCCATTTGTAACAACAAAGTTACAAATGCATCTAATCCAACACAACACTCGAATCAAATTCAATCTCATTTACTGCATCCTCGGTGGAGAAATTGAGCATTCTGCTGCCTCTGATTTTTCATCCATTCTTTGGTTTAAGCCTTGTCTTGGGAACTCAGAGAAAAGCAGGCAGCTGGGGGTGGAATGGGGTGAGAGAGACTGTTAAGAGGCTCTTGAACTATCGTCTACTGTCAGTGGAGAGTGCTGAATGAGAAAATTGTCCAACAGGAGAAAAGAGAAGCAGAAGAAGCAACAGATTCATGGCTTGGATAGTTTTTTTCACTTGTCTACACCCCCCACCCCCCCACGCCTCTAGCCTCCACCATCAATGAAATACACTTGAGGAAAACCAAGCAGCTCCATGTCATGAGATGGGAGAGTCAAAGCTGCTTTACCGCGAGGCATGTAGCTTTTCTGCTCTCTGTGTTGTTTACAGTCTCTGTTTCCAAGTTCCTTGTTCCTTTTTGTCTGATTAGGAATTTAACAATGTTCTCTTTGGTTTCAGCTGTGTTTTTTTTCCCCGCATTCAGTTTGAAGTTTCACCAACGCTCTCCGCTGTTTTTTTCATGTTGCCCTGGCATTAAAGATACAGGAAAAGCACTTTTTGAAATCTGTAGCTCAAAAAAGTTAAATCTGTCCCCAGTGATGTGTGGTAGCCACAGGATACACCACTGTTTTTAACCTGTGTAATTTCACGATTAATGTTGACCTTGTCCGTCCTACAACTAATTTATCTCCATTTTTTTTGAACCACAGGGAATCACAAAGACCGATGCTGGACTTTGGATACCAGTAGTGTGTTCCTGCAAACGGAATATCACTCATCTTGGCCATTCTTTTATGCCATTTAGCTCTCTGATGATTCACCTGCCAATAATCAAACTTGCCTCACTTTCATGTCTCATGTGCTCCAATAAAACTTAATAGCAAGTTGTGAATTTGAATAGCACAGGCCAAATCCTGGCTCTAGCTCTGTCGCTCGCTCTATATGGGGCTAGAAATAGCCAAGATCTGACCAAAAACGTCACAGGGAGATTTGGATTAAGTTCAGCTTGATGTCGCCCGCCTCTCCACTGCCCAGATTTCCACTTGTATGTTCCTGAGAGCGCTCTCACATCTTTGTGGGTCACATCACAGAATTCCTGTCATCAAGGGCAACGGCTTTTAACGTCAGGGACAGTGATATCTCCTCCCCAAACCCTCCCCCCCTCTCTCTTCCCCTCCACCGATAACAGCTAATCCTTGCCTCACATTAAACTGTGACCAAGATCAATTAAAACCCTGCCTCACCCTGATAGCAATCTCCTTCCGCAGCAGCCAATGGTGGGAGACGTTTGCGTGTGTGTGTATGTATAGTATGTGAGTGCACATGTGGATGTGCCTGACTGTGTGTGTGTGTGTGTGTGTGAGGAAAGAGCTATAACAGAGAGTCATCTCCATCCTCTTCAGTGGGTTGCAATCAGTTGGCAAGCCGCAGGGAGGGCCTGCCATTGATTTTCATCGCCTCTCGACAGAGATAAAAGACAATAAAACACAATAACAGTAATGATCACAACACTCCTGCCCATGTATGCATATAATGATCATCCATATCTTAATTAGTCTTCCAATGTTGTAATTATTTTCATTTGGCACTGGACGTATTATTGTTATGAATTCCGTAATGAACATGAATATTGTTCAGTGTGTTGGTGCTAATACAATACTGCTGAATGTGGGTCTGCACCTAGCAGCACATTGTTCTTCCTCCACAACTTTTGGATCAGTCCAATGAAGATCTCTCACACAATAAAGATCCACGCCGCCTATTGTTTTTATTTTGAAAGTTGAATGTAAGAGGCAATCTTTTGTGTTATGTATGGTGTGCCAGTTTCATGGTGTGGAGCTGTTTCCAATGCCACTAGCATCACAGTACGCCTGGTTGGCAGAAGTAGAAGGCTTGGTCCTGGGGTGCCAAATGTGCTTTGGCATGTAAGATGGAGGGTTGGGTAGTGGGAGGTGGGGGACACCATGAAAGGATAGGGAGGGGATGGTCGTGAGCACAGCAGGACAGGGCGGGAATAGAGGCGGAGCAGAGTAGAGTCCCAAGCATTCAAAGTGGCTGCCAAACCGACTGTCAGCCACTGGGATTGGCTGCACTGGGCTTCAGGTTGTTTTGGTGTGTACATCAAAAGGACAGGCTGTGAACATGAAAACACAACTCACTTTCCCCCCATATTTCGCCTCTCCACTGCTTTTTTTCTCCTGCTCCTAGGCTCTCTTTTCGTCTTCTCCCCATAAGGGCCACATCCAAGGTGCTGCAGAATCTTTGAGCTCAGGAGGAGAGACAGCATGCCTGCAGGGTTGCCACGACAGAGAGCATGAAAGGCCCCGGCGAGGAGAGGAAGGGATAGAAGTGGAGAAAAGAGGTGGCCAGCAGTCTTGAAAGACACAAGCCTGACTATTGTGTTATCAGAGATGACAGGGGAAATGTTTCCACCATATTTCTGTCAGAACAGATGACCCAGGAAAACTCCACACAAGCTTCTCACTGCATCACAAAACACAAGGAAAGTACCATCTGCTGCCATTTTCACCCCCCTTCAAACGAATCGGTTTTATACTTCTGTCAGCACTGTTTCAATTACATCCTGCAGCTTATGTCTATAGCCGATTACACCAGTTTGGTGTTCATGTGTAAGGCTGTTGGTTGACTTT
This sequence comes from Chaunax sp. Z400, assembly GCA_037577475.1. NCBI lineage: Eukaryota > Metazoa > Chordata > Actinopteri > Lophiiformes > Chaunacidae > Chaunax > Chaunax sp. Z400. Next base: position 17,037,895 of record CM075190.1, read on the forward strand.
GTTTGCAGCCTATGCAGGGGCTTGCTTCTTTTATTGTCTAGTTCAAAGACAATGGTGTTCTTGGCCTGTGAGCAATTTCCACCCCTCAGCACCACAGTGAGAGAATTGCATTGTGAATGATCCAAATTCAGAGCAAAGAGATCCAAGTTTGATTCCTCAATGTTCTTGTTTTTGTTTTCTTCCCTTTCTGCACACTTTATATTTTTAGTAGAGCCTTTTCTTCTCCTAAATTGGCTTTGCTTAGTTGTGGCCTAGTTTAAAGGGGGGGTGGGGGGTGCGGGGGGCAGATTAATTTTCTGTTACTTCTTACTAGCATAGTATATGTCACAGCTGCTGCTCTAAAGAAAAAGCAGAAGTCAAGAAAAGGGTAGAATAACTCGTAGCAGGGCCTGAATTGGACTTAAAAAGTGCCAGTATCCTAAGTCAGCAGTTACATGACATTATCATTGTATGTGTCTTGGATATACTATATTTATATCTAATAGCATATTTGGTATTATATAGGCCTACCACTTCAAATGTACTTTTGCATGCATGTCATTACTTATGCACATTACATATGAAACACATTACACACAACACATTAAATAAAAATGCAATTGGCAAGTTCATTGAATGTTATTTACATTCAATGATGTTTTTCCTGAGGGGCAATTTAGATGACAACCATTTCACCCCAAAACAGTCAACTTTTGAAAATGGGTTCCAGAGTGTAATCTTTTGAAGATGCCACCATACCATCACCATGTAAACAGGAAACGTAGCTGCTCTGAAAACTATGACATCACAGCCCAGGTTCGCGCATGCCAATTATGGTTCCAGCCTTATTTGCACACGAGGACAGCATACTATGGAAAGAACGACAAGATAAAAAAAACAACCTATGTAGGACTGTCCAGTTTTGTTTGTACTGAAAACTCTGAAGACTCCTTCAATGTAGATTTGCAGCACCACGACTCTGATCTTATTCTGTGGTGTTTGAAAGGTTACACCACCAATCAATGCCCAGGCATTCATACTACAGGGTTTTCAGACATTTTTGCGGATCCATGTGTACAGGGATTGTGTCGAAAACGTTGTGTAAATGGAGCCTGAGGCTAAGTTGTTATTTGTTTATATTCATCACACCCCCATTCAGTCAATAGCCCCTTTTACACAGGATGTTCAATGCAGGGCTGGTGTGCCTTCATTCCACCCCGCTCTTCTGTATATACACAATCAGGGAGTAATGGGGGGTGGGGCGGCGGGGGGGTGTCCACCTCTTTGATGGCAGTGGAGATAGTAATAGAGCCATCTGCGTGAATGAGAGGTAGAAAGACGTGATGGGTGTGTGATGTATTGACGACGTATTATGTGTACAGCGCACAATTGCTAGTTTTCCGTCCAGCAAATGTTGTTTAAGTAGCAAATATACTTGCACCCATATGTGTGCATTTTTGGTGCATTGATCTAAAGTTAATAGTGCTGTGTTTCTAATTCTATTCAAAGGGTGCATTATTCAGACAATGAGATGTACTTACAAAGCCAGCCTCACAACACGCTCACTCTATAGTGAAGCATGCATCATGGAAAAACTCTTGAAAAATCTAAAAAAAATATTTATTTTAGAAGGTAAGAGATTAATTCTGTTTCCTCTGGAAAGCTTATAACTACAGCTTTTAGTTTTGCTGCTTCAATGTCCCGTAATATTTGCTGCAGTAACATTACTGTGCTCATGGAAAGGTTGCCTCTCTAATCATTAAAGTAAATTGTTGCAGAAAACACTCATACATCCATACAACATGCATTAAAGAAATCACCTGGAAAGCTTGCCCTCCTTGGCATAATATAAAAGCCATTATAGTTTACACGGATCATTGGAGGTGCAGTGAAATGTCTTTTCTTTCATTGATACAGCACACTTTTTCTGAACTGCAAAAGTGAAGTACTGTATATATATATATTAAGTAATCTATAACATCCCTAATGCCAGTGTTTCCTTTTTCAGCTAAGATTTTGTTTTTACATTTTATTTTCATTGCCAAAATTCATTATCATTGTTCTAGTTAGCTTCATATGTATTTTCTTCAGCAAATATGGATACAGTAAGTAATAATTATCATAATGATTTCAATCATGAGAGACAACAGAATGAAGTAAATATAACTGTTTATTGCAGCAGATGATATGTGATAATTTATTTATTTATTTTATTTTACCTTTATTTTCCCAGTAAAATCAATTGAGAACAGCTTCTCATTTACAATGATGACCTGGCAAGAGGCCCCAGCAGAAATAAAAACAAAACAAAAAACAAAAAAACAGTACGCATGAATCCAAGACACACATCCAATGAGGTAGAGACAATGAAGTTAAAAACAGCCTAAATAACTACTAGCAATATATAATAATTAGTCTGTCAAAAAGTCTTTGGCCCTTGGACTCTTCAGGGAGATTGTCATCCAAGGACCTCTGCCCTGAGCAGAAAGATATGTCCCCATTGGAGTCCAGATACTGGTGGTGGTGACTGATGATTCTGTTGAGATGGATGAAAGGATGAAGTTGGTGAATCTGTGAAGACTGGACGGTGGTGGGGAGGGCGTGCATGACAGCATCATGAAATGAGTAGGGGTACAGAGAGAGTCACATTTAAAAAGACAGCAGCGAATGCTAACAATGAATCTGTGTCACTGTGCTATTGGATAGATGCTATTGGATAGATGCTATTGGATAGATGCTATTGGATAGGTGTGACCAGCTGACAACAATTGACAGTCCCAGACAATGAAATCAGGAAATTAAGAGTGAGCATACATGAGAGATGTGAATGACAGAATGGTATGAAAAATCATCTTCCTGCCTGAACGGTCATTTCACATTTTTGTGTTTTAAAAAATGTAGAGAGTTTTTGGCTTTTCATTCTACACTGCTTGGCTCTCGCCACAAATTTAGCAGTTTGATACCAGGAGCAATGCAACAGCATGATGCACTCCCTCTCCTTCTTTGTTGCATTCATTGACAGATCATAAACCACCTTTAAAAGTGCATACCACCACCCAATGTATATCAGAGTGTGTGGATGCTATGGTGATGTCAATGAAAGAAGTTTGTCTTCATATTCTTGGCTCAATTTGTGGACACTAACTTCATTATCGTTTCATAGCCAACAATATAAATTTTTGCCATTATCAGGATGATAATTTATCAGTGCGATATATATTGTACATCCCCCATAAAAGGGAGTCAACAGTTATATCTAGTTTCCACAGTAACAAGCAAATGCAAACTGTGTTTGCCAACAAACACAGCATTACACGTGAAAGACACACAGTCGATTAATTCAATATTGATATGCATTAGTGGTTTCCAGGTCATCATTGTTTTTCAGTGACCAGCTGAAAAGATATTAAGCCCATCTTGAGTCATCTGTCATCCACCCTATATCTTCATTGTTAATCTGTCCTTGCGTTTTCCCCGATTTAGTGTAACCACAGCCGTGTTATCCACAGCCTTGTTTGTAATTTAGCATACACAGGATTGATAACCTCGTTGAATCTCAAAGCGTTTACCGGGTTATCCAACTGAAGTCAGCTTACAAAAGAAATCAGGGATCAAGAGTAATTGACAAGAGGATAAAGGGATAGGAGATAGGAGAGCACTGGAGAAGGACGCTCTGCATCTTGTCTTACTTTACAGCAGTCAGTGAACAGGGGCTGGTTTTTATTTGGTTGCTAAAAAGTGACGAAAGATCTTCAAGATGTGGGTTTGAAATCTTGCGTTCACTGTTGTGTTCTTTTTATGTATCAGTAAATGATGCTGCTCACTTATCGCAAACAAGCTCAAATTCATAACCCAGCAATAGTGTTGCATTTTAATCGGGGCACATTTTTAATTTCAAAGAACACGTTTATTCAAATATGTCTGTTTGCATGGTGGCACATAATGTTAAAGTGGTCTCAACACGTGGAAAAGAAACAAAGTGTTTTTAAACCAAATGGACCGAAAGGATTATTTGAGCAAATGCTATGAATGCTACAGTGTGTGGAGGGAGCGATTTAATGAGCGTAGAAACAAACTTCAGAGTCACCGTCAGAACACAGACAAGGAAACAAGCACTAATCAAGACCTCTGAGTCCTGCAGGCAGATCACCCATCTATGTTTTTACCTTTCATCACCTGCCCTGCTTCACACGAGGGAAGTTGGATATAGTTACCGGCTGCCTCTGCAGGACATTTCTGCATGGCCCCCTCATGGTGGTCCCCCCCCCAACCCCTCACAGAAAAACTATCCATCGCTACTTTTAAACTTGTATCGGCTGATTAGACTTGGATTGCATCCCAGAACACTGCTCAGCCCCGGCAGGGATTCAGCAGGGAGCATCGCAGCCAATGCATAATTTCTCAAGATGGGGAGACTCACACTGAGCCAGTGAGTTCTAATCCTGCAACAGTAGACATGTGAAAATATTATTGAAGAACTAAATAAGACATTATTGAGCAGATGAAAAAAAACAAAAACAAGATTGGACCTTTTTGTCACTGTCAGATGGAATGGCAGAAGCTCTAAGTTAATACTCATTATTGGATAAAAAGGAGCTGTTTCCTTTCTCTTTTTTCCACAAAGAAATAAAGTTCACCTTTCTAGTTCCATCCTCTGTTTCACCTGCTTTCTACATCCCACCGTCTACTCCTATATTTCCCTTAACTCCATAAAGCAATTACTGTCTTCTCAAATACATTCACATCTTAATTAAGGGTTTTACATATGACTTTCCTAAGTTTATTTTTATATTACCCTTCAGTTATCTTATCTAAATGCTATGAATGAAGGGAATTTTCTGAAGAGAAAAACTGCATTTTTGGAACAACATCAGCAACAGCGAAATGTTTCAAGATATTTGTGGCTCTCTCCATCTGCCAGATGTGGAGATTTCATTCTCTCTGGCACATGGATATTTAACTACCAGGATCATTCTGCAAAAAAAAAGAAAAAGAAAAAAAATCCTCAGTATAAATCAATATATTCTTTTTAATGGAAACCTGGGCAAAGCATTTAGTCTCACCAAAGGTATTATGAATCACCCAGAACTTAATCTCTTGAGCTCTCCGCAAGGGAGAAAAAGCTGCAATTCCTGAGAGCTGTGAGTAAAGCAGAGTTTTTATGTTCGTGTGCAAGGCTGCATGTTTGAAATGTTGGTATTCTGTTCTCAGCTTTCTTGTACCTTCACTGTACTTTTTTGGCATTTGTGTGTACAGTGTATGACTTTATTACAACATTATTTATGTGTAAAGTTTGTGTTTCTGCAACTAAAAAGGCATCTTTCATTCTGTCATGCTCATAAATTTAATTTCTGAGTCAAGAAACGTGAAACAGGAATTAAAAAAAACAGACTTCTAATGTGGCTGGATGTGTGCCAGCATACTTTCAGCCAATTTTTTTCCCCCTCCTCAGCTTTTTTCTTTATCCGACAGTAAAGCATTTTTACTGGTAGTGATTGTGCAGATCTATCTGCCAAGGGTTTTAGGGAGAGCAATGGTGTTACCATGGTGCTTGTACCCCTCTCGGTGTTGTCAACAAGAGCCAGTGATTCCCCATTGGGATGATTTTGCATGCAGGTTGGAGAGAGAAAGCTTCTGGCCCCCCAAATGCATTCCATCACCATCACCCTAAGGGTCCACTGATGGAGCCTTATTCTGACATATAGAGGAGAACAGGCACAGGGAGGTTTGGGGGCATATAAAGGGATGGGGATATTAGAAAGGGGGAAAGAAGGTTTTCAGTCAAATGTGTTGAAATGGATGTGAGGAAGGAGTGAATCAAAGAGATACTGAAGAAAACAGATGCAGAAAATGGTGAGGAAGGGAAATGGAGACCTGAGTGTATAGAGAGAATTTTAAAAAAGGTAGTGTGGAATTAAATGCTTTTAAAGTATAGCGGTAGGAATTTATATCCCAGGTCAAATTTAGCCTCGAGGGGAAAATTCTTTTGCGTGAAACTTCAAAAATCATCCAAAGGCAACTATTAGCAGCACAATCTAATATCAATGGTTCCAAAAAAATGTTATCCGAACTGTCCCTGGTGGTCTCAGTGAGGCCACATTCAGAGCCCTGGGTTGGCGATAGGGGCCATAGTGAGGAGCAGTCACGATGCAGTGTGAGTCTGGAGCAAGCTGGTATAGCTTTGATGCTGGCTTCAGGCTTGATTATTTCATTTACCTTTAGGAGTCCAATCCTTTTATCTGTGATCTAACCTGCAATGACGAGATAAAGCTGTGCTGACTTTTCCATAAATACACTTATCAGAGCTCTACAAGCTCTCCGATGCCAATGAGATGGGCAGAACGATCACTTTGCATTCATTATGCATACCTTCACCTATACTGCCTCCATATACACAAGCAGGCAGGCACACACATACACCTACAGTACATGCACAAAGCACCAAGGTGCACACACAAACACACTTTTGCTGCTGTGTCTACAGGCTATTCACGGTAATAGCTTGGGCTCTCAGCCCTAAGTGTGTTTTTTTTTTTTCCTGTTCCAATCATACAATAGTGCCTGCTGAGCTGGCAAGTAACAATATCAAACAGCAAATGAAATTCCTGAGAGCCATCTGCACCAACACCAACTTGTAACATGAATTTTTCATCATTTTGTGTGGTAATATTACCTCATTAGCGTACTCAGGCAGCCATTCAATAAGTGCGGCCATTCTATGTGCCAAGATGGGATCAGCGGTCGTATCAAAACGGCTCAATTCATACACACACAAGCACACACACAGACACACTGATATTTTGCTGTGCATGCAGTGACACATTATGGAAGTAGTGTGACACTAGAGATGGACGTGGACGAGTCATACCTTGGGTATACAGTGCTACGTCTCATGCACAATAAAATATGCAAGATGAATGCATAAAGTAATGTTTCTCTCTCACACACCGTCTTTCTATCTATTTCTAACTTTTTGTCTGTCTCATCCTGTCTCTAACACTCATCTTTACACTCCCACTGGGATCAAAAGGTATGAGCCACGGAGCGAGGTGGGTGAGGTGTGTGGAGGGGTGCTGACAAAGAACTACAAGTGCAACTGAAAGTTCTATACAAATATTCCAAGCAGGTCTTAAAAGTGACTGAGATCTGGTGCATTCACTGCTTCAGCGGCTTTCTAGCCTTATGTTCACCTGCAGCCGACAGCTGCCAGCCCTTTTGGTGGGTTAAGCCTGGTCTCCTGCTGGAGTCAGGAGAAAATACCATTTTCACCTGTCTGCTAATTATCTATGAGATGAAAACATCACACCATCTAGCAGGAGTTCAACACATGTGGTAAGGAAGGGCCAGCAGATTTCTCTGGTTAATAAAATATTTGCATGGCTTTGCTGCTATGTTTGCTGCAGGTGTACCCTGGAATTTGACTGGCAGGCTTAATTCAGGGATTGTAAATATCTTTGAGAATTAACCACTGGGGTTAGTGAGTGAGAAGAAATTGCTGTTAGCGTGGGAATCATGGGGTAGCTGCATCTCTTTCTTGTGTTGAGCTAAAATGAAGACGACTTGGTGGAACACCGGGGAAAAACAAAACGTGCTCTAATGGACAGTGGGTGACAGACTGTGCAGAAAGGGAATTAAGTGGCATCTAATATGTTGTTTGGCTGTATGGACACATCTTCCATATGAACAAGTGTTTTCTATATTCTATTCTGTATCAATCAGGCTGTTTCTTAGATTGCTGTAAATTTGGGTTATAAGGCTGGATGAATTCTTATGTCATACAAAGTAGTACATGTAATTGGTATATGATAAATTTATGAAAGATCAATTAGCACTGTTGCCTTGCAGCAAGAAGTTCATGGGTTCAAATCCACCTTAAGACCTGGGACTTTGTGTGGAGTTTGCATGTTCTCCCCGTGTCTGCATAGGTTCCCTTCAGGTTCTCCGGCTCCTCCCATCACCAAAAACATGTAATATGGATGAATTGGTGACTTTAAATCAACCACAGGTGGGGCGTCTGTGGCTCAGGAGGTAGAGCAGTCATTCATGGAACAAAAGGTTGGTGGTTCAATCCCCTGCAAGTCTACAAGTCAAAGAATCCTTGAGCAAGATACTAAACTGCTCCCTGGGCACCACAATGTATTGGCAGCCCACTGCTCCTCAGGGATGGGTCAAATGCAGAGAAATAATTTCCCCCTGTGGGATTAATACAGTATCAAAAAAACAAACAAAAAAAACCTGAGTGAGAATGGTTGTTTGTCTTTTTATGTAGCCCTGTGATGAACTGACGATTTGTCAAGGATGTACCCCACTTGTCACCCAATGTCAGCTGGGATGGGCTCCAGCCCCCCTGCAACCCTACACAGGATAAACAGTTACAGAAAATTAATGAATGAATGGATTGAGAAATAGTTAATGGATAAAGACAACCAAATAGGAATATCTGTTTTGACATCTCACCTGCTAAAACCATTACAAATCAAAGCAAGTCATCATATTGATGAGAAAAATCAAAAAATCCAATATTGTCAAAAAACAATCCTGATCATTAATTTCCCTATGTGGTGTTAAAGGGATATAGAGGGTACATAACAGCATGAAAAATGATTATCACTGAAAGTATTATAATATTTCCCCATCATCCATAGCAGTAATGCTATTTTTTCCAGGTCAAACAAGTAAGGATTTGGCAAAGATGTCCATCCCAATCTGTTCCTCAGATAAAACTACATATATATGTGTGTGTGTGTGTTTCAACAGGTCATAATCCACATTACACGGATTTAACATGAGATACACAGGGATTTGAGAAGATCAGCGTCTGCTCAGAGACAAGGAAAGACAAAAAAATCTCTTCTCCCCTCTTTTTGTCATCCCTTTATCAAGTGCAGTTGTGTGTGTGTGCGTGTGTGTATCGTATTTTTTTCTCTCTTAATATTCTTGCATTTTCATGTCAAAACATATTGTGGTAACAAGTCCCACATCTTTTTGCTCTCCTAAGCCCCAAATCCTTTATCACTGTTGTTGTCATGTATGCTTAGCGCAGTGATGTTTCTTACCCAGCCCCCAGCTCACATTATGTTTGCTGTTGAAGTCATCTTATTTACAGTCCCATAAGAACCACCTCTGAGGGTCACTAGAATTTATCATGATGAGGCCTGACGTTAATGATGTAACCAGGAACCACTCCCTGAAGAACCAGTCTGTCGAATAGCTCGACCAGCTGCATCTCTGTCTTTTGGAGCTTGGATGCATTGTGCCATCTCTGACTTCACTCGATCGTCATCACGACCAGCTGATTCTGGTACAATGTCTTCTCAAGTGGCATCCATGCTTTCCATTGAGCAAGACATTAGTATGTAGAATCCGAGCGTATACAGACCCAATAAGAATTCAACCATTTACCTTCACCAAATTTGATCCAAACTGTTTCAATTTCAATCGTTGGACAGCTCTCTGAAAATAAATTCTTTCCTTGCAACAACCTTCAGAGAGTTCAATTTTGAAAGGTTTTTTTGAGTCTAAAATGAAACCAGATAAGGTAGGAGATAAAAATTTAAAAATGTCTTATAAGGAAGTCTCTCTGAAAATCCAGTGTTGTTTAATATCTGTCAGAGAATGGCATTTGATACAGATGTACATCCTTCATGCATAAGAAGAGTGATAATGTGTTGCCACAACGTATGAAACGTCACTGTCTCCCCACAGCTGAAGAAGAAAAATCTAAAAGTGACAAAAGAAAATAGAAAGACTTGTTTGAGAATGGAACTGTGTTCACCATCCATGGGTGCCTGCGTCTTGGCCTCTGTTCACCTTATTGCTTTGGTCCTGTTTTCCAGCCCCTCTTCCTGCTCCAGTATGATAAGACTTACTGGCATGTGCAAATGGGTAATCTTGTTCATTCACTGTAGCTGTTTGTAGCCCAACATAACCAGGAGAATTAAAGATAAGATAAGATAAGATAAGATATCCCTTTAAAAGCTGCTGAATCTCAGCAGGAGGTCAAGTGGAAAAAAGGGGAAATGTAGTTTTCTATCTCTGTTCTGCCTCCATGTTGGTGTTCATTAGTGCTGTAACAGCTGATATTATTTTCACTGCAGCTCACTGTTATATTCCCTCATCTGTTGTTGATCTCCCTTCATATATTTTTCTCATCCTTCTGCTCACCTCCCTTCACAGCGGACGTGGATGTGTATGCATGTGCATGTGCATGTCTCTTGGTGTGTGTATACTGTATATGTGTGTTTGTGCGTGTGAAAAGGGGACACAGAGAAAGAGGTGCTGTATATTGCAAGCGGATCCTTGCCATTGATCTCACATGCAAGGAGCAAATTTCTACATTGCCACTAAACTATTTAATTGATCAGTCTAAAAAGCCCTGCAGTTTTGCTCAAAAGGGGCAACAGAGCTGACATCCTGCAGGTGGTGTGGTCTGTTATACAAGCATGCTTTCTCTCTTTGAGAGGTCTTCAATTGTAAGAGGCTTGCACTGCTTTTCTATCCCCCATCAATCCTTCACCTCTACTCAGATAAGCCCAGGCCTGTACCACTGGGTCCCATGAGGGAAACATGCAGTCACTGAGAGCTGATTTTGTGCTTCTTTTTTTTTTTAAAACCACAAATCCTCTTTGCACATCTTTCTTTTAGACACATGCAGTATTAAAATTTGTGTTACTTTATGGACACTGCCCTGCTCTCACCCTAAGACCTTAGAAGGTAAAGATCGACCTACATCTTAGCTCATTGCTGGCCAGAATGTTGTGAAATAGGTTGAGCTTAATCTCCGATTCAATTTCACCATCCTTCCATGAGAGCAGCATGAAAACAATCCCAGCTGAGCAGATGTAATCTTGGGATTCTGATAGTGGCAATGTGTAGCAACCACAACACTGGCACAACACATGGCAAAGTGCATGTCACACTGCAAACAGAGTGTGCTTCTCTACTCTTGGGGCTGACAATCTCTCCATCAGTGAGGCGGTTGACTCACCAAATCAATTCTGCAGCAAGGAAGAAACAAATCGCATGGACAAGACATCTTAGGTGACAGAGAGCCTTTATTTGCTCTCTTTCTCACTTTCACTTCCTAATAGATAAGACATCAAGATACCCACTGGGAATTGTTTGTGGTGTTTCTGTGTGTGTGTGTGTGTGTGTGTGTGTGTGTGTGTGTGTGTGTGTGTGTGTGTGTGTGTGTTTGTGAATGGGTGGAGATAGAGGGGTGGGATGCAGGTTGTATGAGATTGCATCAGCCATATTGCTGAATGTGGACGCCTTGATTTCACTCACGTATATTGGGGCCATTGAAAGGAAACAGGTGGCAGAGTACGGTGGGGGTGAGAGAGGGGGGCTATTGTAATTAATGCTGCAGATGCTGCTTTATGCAGCGCATCTGGCTAGTGCTCTCATTTTCTGAAATCTCCTCCAAATTCGCTGTAAATCCCTGCAGGCCTTCAGAATCCCTTTAAATCTATGTGCAACTTCTTCTATTTCCCGTTATTTCTTGACCGTCACCTCCTCCTCCTCACTCCCTGAACATTTTCTCTGCTGTAGCGGATGCCAAATTATTTCTCCTTCTCTCCTCTTATTTGATTTACTTATATTGTTTTGCTGCTTCTCCTCAAAAATCTTTAAATTCTTCGGACCCCTGGCACCTCCTGTGACTCCTCACCCTCCCACACCCACACACCTTTGCACAGCTCAGCATATGAATGTCATGTGTTTGTGTGGTCACAGTGGTGGGAAGGCCAGTCTCCTCTGATTACAGTTTGCTCAGGATTAGAGTGAATATGCTCTAACATATTCAGTCTGGTATAATGCTTATATCCCCTGATGCTGCTTCACAAGAACACAGCCAGGCCATGACGTTGCCTCGTGGCAAATGACATGCAGAGCATCAGGTGGAATCAAAACCGGCCAAATGGGACAACAGGGGGTTCAGTTGTGATGCAGAGGAAGGAGGGAAATACACCAAGTGTGTATGGATTAAAGTGAAAGTGTAATAACCTTTTAAATAAAACATGGGGCAATTTAGAGGGCTAGAGAAATAATGGAAATACTATATGCAATATCTCTATTACACTCCACTGTCATTTTGGTAAATTGCAACATGCGATATTTTCAGGAGACAAAAAATAGATATATTTTGATTTGCATTCATTCACACATCAAGGGCACATTAAAATAAGGGCAAAGAAATCAACGATCTTCCGAATTTTCTCCCCTCTTATCTCCCTCAGCTCGGCAAGCGCTGTGCCAATGGAGCACCCGGTAAAAAAAAAAGGCATCTTTGCATAAAATAGCAAGCGAGCAAAATCTAAAACAGTTGGTGAGGAACTCTAAATAATCACAGGGCTTTTGGAGATGAATACATTAGCATAACTTAGTCCCAGTGAAGTAATCACTCATCTCAGGGTGAGAAGATCCCCTCCAGGCTCATCTCACTCCTGCTGCATCTATCCCCCTGAGTTCAGCCTCAGCAGAATGACTGACCCCCTGAGACTGAGGGGTAGAGGGGACACGTGGCAGAGAGGAACAAGTTGGAGACCCCAATTGGTTTGTAGCAAAGCGCCTTCGGCAAGTGATTCGTTCAAGCAAAAAGATGAGTAAATCTGCTACATAGCATTATTTGGTCTGCATTAATCCCAACATCACTGGGAGTGACCACATGTTAAAGAGACAGTGTGCAAATGAAGCTATGACCATGTTAGCATGTGTTAATCCAAGGGAAATTAGGATTAATTAAGTAAAGAGGGTATCATCGACATAAAAGAGAAAGAATTCCGTTTATGTAAATTAAAGGCATAATTCCATTTGTGATTTTTTTTCTTTTTGCTATTTTTATAGATACTACTTGTGGCTTAGCTACAGGAAGGGATTATGTAAATTGTTGACATTTGTTGCTTTTGTCAGCACAAAGGTTTTACACAATTGGATAAAAATGACAGAGAATCAAAACCTCAGTCATTATCCCATTTACACACATGAATTGAGCTAGGCTTGCCAGGCTTTGGCTATTGTTACCTCCGCCAATTTGGTCGTGTTTTCATCAGTGTCACTTTCTTTAATGTTGCAAGAATTACATTTTATTTTCTTTAATTTCTCAAGGAATAATTTATGAATTTTTTTTTTTAAATCAATGTGTGCAATTTGGTACAGAATCAAATAAAAATCCACATCCCCGTTGTTGGTTGTATTGTCTACAGGATTAGATAAAAACTACTGAATGAATGTCCACGGAACTTGGTGGGAGGATGTGTCTTGGGGCAGAACAGAACCTATTCAATTTTGGTGCAGATTCAGATAAAGAGGTGGATGAAGGATTTTGTTTTCACTGTCTTTAACATTGCAAGTTTTTTCGACAGGATTATGAGTTTGGTATTGGATATGATTTGACTGAATTAAAGGGGACTGTTTGGCCTTGGCAGAGGTATGCACTCTATTTAGTGTCATTCTAGTTTAAAATAGTATTTTAAATCATGATAAACACTCATTTTCATGGTTCAGAAAGTGAGTCAGACAAGTCATCTAAGAAACAATAAGTTGTGAGAAGGAAAATGTGTATTTTTATCAAAAATATTGAATGGTTCATGGTTACAACCAAAAGAAACAATGCGCTTATCAAATACAAAACTTACATATCCTTATTTACATGCTTTGCATATAAAAGCCCACAGGGCCTGCTGTAACATTATTCTAGTGCAGCACAGATTACAAACAAACAAGATTGAAGGAATTCTCTTAAGCAACCAGCAGACCTTCTGCACAGGTTTATTCATAAATCACACACTGGCAGCAGGTCACTGAACAACCAAAATTAAGGATATTCCAAATTATTCAAAGCACTGGAGGCTCTGTCCATGTGGATAAGTGTTAGTAGCTTTAAAAGCTTCAGAGCTGAGGCCAACAAGTAGTGAAAGTAATTTATTAACACCCATAACCTCAACAACACAGCAAGGCATTAAAAACACAGACAGCAATGTAGACACATTTAACTATCAGAGGGAAAAACAGCAAACAAAGACATAAACGGAGTGTATTTAACTCACGTTCTTTAACGTCTAAATCCATTATCTTTTCTTTCATGGGGATGAAGTATATCTGTCCAAGTGCACTTGCTGCTGGGATGTTTTGTTTTTTTGGGCTGTTGGAAGGAGCATTTCTCCTTGTTTTCTCATCTGTCCACTGCTGCTAGCTAAGTAGCTACAAAAACACAGTAGCTGATGTTGTCAGCAGCAATAAAAACGAGCTTAAGTCTAGCAGTTGTTCCATTTAAATTAGGCTTGTAGTGAGTATGCTGAAGTTCCTGATGAATTGCATTGGAAAGTTTATATACGTATAAACTTATTATATACTTCACTTTCTTCTGTGGGTGAAATTCTGTAAGGGTGTCGACCTCACAGGCTGGCTGACACTTGCCATTGCAAACCAGGAGGGAGTTGTTTCAGTCACTCATGAGAACAAGAGACAAGAAGGATTAAGTAACGCACAAACGAAATGACCACAATATTCATGCAAGTTTGCTAAATTCTGGTGAACTTTCTTTCTACTGTAGCTAAACCATCATATTACCTCTTGCAAACACAGAGGGTGACAGCTAACACCTTTTCCTGACATGCAGGAAGCAAGAGCTCTCGCAGATGGAGCGCTAAAAAATATCCAGGTATAGTAGTACAAGCGATGTCACAATGCCAGAGGGAAATTAAATTAGAAATATGATTGTCTTCTTTGCAAATGAGCAAGTGTCATAATAAGATAATATAAGGATCATATAAGATGCCTCGTCTCAACCTCTTTATGCTCTCATCGCCCATATTGCCTGTTGACTGGCAGGGATTGAAAAAAAACCTCAGCGTCAATTACAGTAACGGTATGATGGAGGTGTAAAAAGTGCAGACAAATTTATAAACAAGCATTCTGATGTTTGCTTCTTTGTATTTCTTCCAGTTAGGAATCGATGTTAGGAATTCAAGTGACATTGATCAATATTTTTGATATTGCCATTGATTTAAATTACAGCATGTTGCCAGTTTTCCAGAGGGAATCAACATCTAATCAGCAGTTCTAAACAGCTCTCAATCCCTATTAATGCTCACTGTTTTGGTTGTCTGGTTATTGAATACCAAATCCACACAAAGTCCGCTCAGGCAGACAAAAGGCCAAATGTCAAGATACATTTTTCATGAGCTGGTAGAACAAACCAGAGTGCAAAACTAATATCCATCCATGGACTTCATTCAACGGTTCAAGAAAGTCTTGATATTGTAAATCAAGAATCGTGGCAAATTATGCTTTTCCATCTTCTTTCACTATTCTAGAGGTCAAAAATTGCTAAAAGTAGTCTTGAAAACCAAAGTTAAAGGGAACTTCCATCTCAAAATGTCTAGCATTTGGTCAATATTTAATGTAACTTTTAGCATTTTCCAACAAGCCAAAATGTCTTTGCGAATTCAGTGACACAGTTGCCCCTCATAACCCACAGACCATGTTATTGACAGTTTTTCCCTCCTGCGTGGAGATAAACAGACTGCAGAAAGCAGTTCTCAAACTGTTTACAATGAGGACTCTGCATTATCACAGCTCTGCAGTTTTCATTATGAAGAAATGTTGCTGTTGAGCTTTTCAAACTTCCTTTGTGCTTTAAACAGACCAAATGCTAAAGAGTGCACTGTACACAGGTGATCTACAGGAAATATGAATGGATAATATTCTGAGAAGAGAAAAGGTTTTATTCTCATGTTGGTAGAACAATGTCTTTATCCCTCTTTGTTCATGTGGGTAAAGACAAAGAGTATCCCAATTGAAGTTGCCTTCATTTAGATTTAGAAAAATCAGAAGGCGTCTAAAGGACAGTTCCACTGGCGCTCCACTCTCAGGGAATACAAAGCTCATTCACAACTGAAAGAGAGGCCTTGTGTGTTGTGAGAAAAGTGTGTATTAGCATATTCTTGCCAAAGATCCCTAAAGAAGCACATATGAATGTAAAAATGCTGCCATTTCCATAAGCAGTGTGATGATGTTGCATGTTTGCATTCATTCTGTAGCCTTTTTAAGACAGAGATCACGCAACAACGAAATAACGGTGTCCCTTCTCTACAGCTCCTTTTTTTGTTCACATTGAACAGTACTAGGCTGGAACGACGCCGCTCCGGTGTGGGATTTTATGTAGCGTGCCAGCGTTCCTGGGCAAAGGAAGTGGGACGTTTAACACAGCACCTTCGGGGTCTAGTGTGACGTGTAACATATGCGTCGAGCAGCGTTTTTTTAAAGAATTGATTTGTATGACAAAAACAATTTACCTTCCCTGTTACAAAACGGTTGATCTTGTCCTCTAATCAAATGAAGAGGAGCTCTCCAAACATTATGCTGTCTGTCCCCCCAACTTCTTCTTTGAGTTAGCTCCTAACTGCTTCGGGCCACTTTCTACAATAAGTCTTCCGGTTTGGGCCGCACACATAATACGCCGTCAAAACGTCACAGCCCCGTCCTGCCTTTTCACCATGCGTTTGGTGAAGATGTGCTTTCCAGCGCTGTTACGTCCTCTGCTGCCATCACAGAGGTGGAACAAACAGACACCCGGTTGCGGTTCGCATTCACAAGTCACGCCTGTGTGAATGCCGGTTTCTTCATTTCATTTCATTTAGCAAAGCACAAGAGAGGGTTGCTAACTGATCTATTATAAGAAAACACAACTTTGCATTACTGCAAGTGTGACATGTCACATCAGTCTTTTCCTTAAATCCCTCTTTCCAATCTGATGTCTCCATAAATCAGAAACAGGTAGTTACTTTAAACAGCTTTAGATCATAGAAAAAAAAGCGCTGGATAGCTCATCTGATGATCTGTCAACAGCCACACCTGGACACAATGTCATGACTCAAACGCTCAAGCATGCAGACATACAGAAAAGACAAGGATATAAAGTTATCTGCTCTGCAGCTTTTTCGCCACTGAAAAGTTAACCAAAAGCTGTTGAGCTGTATTCACTAGAATCTCTTGGCAAATTTCCAGTTTGGACTTGGGAAATGTTGGCATTGTTGGTTGGCCTTTCAGTTGGATGACCATTTCTTTTCTGTGTGTGTGTTTGTGTGTCTTTAGCTTGTTTGTTTACACTCATTTCTGTATGTTGGTTGTGTGCTTGATTTTTGCAGTGAATATTAGAAGATTAGAGTGGAAATATGTCTTGGTAATCTCAATGAGAGCGAATGAAAAAAGAGCCCAAAAGAAGTAGGGGATGAATGAACATAGAGAAAGAGATAAAAGGTTTTTAAATAGCCAGAGACAGCCAATTTTGAGTGTGTGTCAGTCCTCTGGTGTTACTGGTTTTGTCGTTTTATCTAACCACTCTCTGCAAACACAGTTGCTAATGCATTCCCTTCTCTCTTCTCGCCCTATGTGTCTGTATGTCTGTGTTTTTCTCCTTTATCATCTCTGCTTCCTCCAGCCTGAGTAAATGTCAGAGCAAGCTGCTGCTCTTCCCAGACCATGCCGTGGGAGACAGACCAACCTCATCGCCGTGGCAACCCTCTGTTCTGGCTCAAAGAAAGAGGCAAGGGCGGAGAAGAAAAGAACTTTTATGCCTCTGAACCCCCACTTGTTTTCTCATCCCCTCTCGTCCTTGTGCATTGTAGCCCAGTCCTGTACCATGTGGCCAAGCTCCCAGGCTTTACTGTGACTAGAGATGAGGAGGAGAGGAGGGCTGCATTTACTAACGAGGTGGCAAGGGATTTCTAAAAGTCAATTTGAAAATGAAAATAAGACTCGGGGACATTGCTCTATGATAATATAAAATTATTGAATAAAAGAAACAAAAACATAGTCTTCAATTCTGAAAAAAAACAACTAAAAAACTGCCAAAGACATTTCACATATGAGGCAAAGAAAAGTTCACCAGAATTACCAGCAAGGCAAGAAAATAGCTAAATTAGATTTCCCAGAATACTTCTGTGGCTTGGAGCCATTGTATTTGGTTTCAATTTATACCAGCAGGAGGCTGCCTCATACATTTCCTCTCTGATAATGGCTTTCTTCTACAATCTGACTTGTCACCTCTAACAAGAAATGTACCTGAAGGGATTTCAGTAGTTATTAAGAGTGGTTGTAGGAGCCTGGCCAAAGATTGTCACTATTTTTTGGAATAGCACAATTGGCTGTGGCACTAAGTTGAGTGGCTGAAATGATAGCATTTAGCTATTACCCTTCCTGGGGGAGTAGTAGGAGACTGTTGGAGAGACAAAAATTGAGAGTGGGCGAGTGATAGAAGTGTGGCGGTCAGAAGTGAGGAACCATCTGGTTGTAGGTGAGGGACCATATTTAACACTGGCTGAAGCCCAATATTGTGTCTCCGGTGTTTCCAGGTTTCTGCCTGTAAATTTGCCCATTTCCCACTGATTCTGTCCATTTTGCTCATGCTATTTTTTTCTCTAAATCTGTTTTCACCCAATGTTCATTTTATTAATTTCTTGGAGTATCTAAGCAAACACACCCACATACACACACAAACACACACCCACACACACATCATAATGTTTAAGTGTATTCAAGTCAACTTATATATTCAAGTCATACTTATATAGTCCAAAAATCACACATAACAATAGATGATGGTTTAGTCTATACCTTGTGTCTATGCTGGATCTTGTACGCTCTAATAATGTTGATTTATTTCTCTCTGCGTCACCATCTTATCAATCCTTCTGTCTTCTAATCTAGCATTAAGGGTAGACATACTCACTTCTGTTGTGAGAGCCAGTTAATTTCACACATGCCCACTTTATTACAGGTCATTTTGGGTTCTTAAAGGAATTGCTCTTCTCATCCATTACATTATGCCATGGAAATGTCATGGAGAAAGGCAACTATCAGTATCTACACAACAGGCACAGGTATGGACAAATACAGTATTTGCATATACATGTGAATCACCTTTGTGCAGAGAAAACATTGTCAACAATATTCAGTGATTGCATCTTCCCTCATTAGAATTAATATGGAGGATAGAAGGAACAGGCTTGTTGTGGAAGCTGTGGCAGGTGTAAATTGTCATGTGAAATGTCCCGGTCTGGGATTTTGATCAAATGAATTTTTTTGAAAGTGTGTTTGCATGCATGCATTTTTGTGGGCATGTGCCCTAAGTATGTCTGCATGAGCTCTGTGTATGCATAATAGTGTTTTCTGCTCGACTGGCTGTGCCGGTGTGTGCCTGTGTTCAGGTTGCACATGACCCCAGCTCTGCTGGGACGTCCATGTCTTTCATGTCCCTTGTTCAGTTCTCCTTCAAATCTGGGTCAAAGGATAAAAGAATAACCCCTATTCGTTATGACACGCACATACACACTGACACATACTGACACATACGTCTCTCTGAAAAAAATGACTTCCAGGAGATCTGAGTTGTAACAATGTGCCACTGTGGAGGACACTGAAGCGGACAACTTTTAAAATTCATCTTATATAGCAGCAGACACACTTTCCTAAATCTGGATCCTGTCACCTCTCTTTATTAACAGCAGTTACTCACTGCACCAGTTACTCATTCAGTTCTTCCCCATCTCCCTTCCTCTGTCTCCCTCGGTTTGTTTCAGTACATCTCACAGCTGACCTTGCATAGACCAGATGAGAATGCTGGATTTGCAAGTCGGCAGCAAGTCGATTAGGAATGTATTGAGGCTCAGTGGCTCCTGGCATCTCTGTGTCTTGCCATTTCTCTTTCCTAGAGTTCTTCTCGCTCTTCCTCATGCTTACTCTCCTCCTCTCTCTCGCTAAGCCTCTCCAACAATGCTGATGCTCTGGACCAGCTTCAACCCTCAGAGGTGGAAGAAGCCATGCTCGGGTATTTATGCATGTCAGTGTGTGTTCAGGCATTCGTGTGTGTGTGTGTGGCAGTTATGGAAGATAGTCCTTGCCAGAGAACAGAAGAACATCCTCAGACCCCTGTGTTTCTGAGCAGTGGCTGTCTTTGAGGTCCTTTTTCCTTTAAGAAAAAAGATTGAGGGGAAGCAGGGAATTGTTCCTGGGCTGGGACACCCTTTCTCATAACCTCGGGCTCATGGGCCTCATGCTTGGAGCAGGGCAGTGTGTGTGGAGGATCTTAAGGCTTACTGCCTGCCATAGATAAAGGCTGCAGACCTCCTACCAGCAGTATAGGACACAACCATCTGGGAGGATCACTTGCAGTGCCTTACACCCATGCACCCCATGCTGGGCACATTTGTATTCAAACATACACCACAGCCTTAGTCCATGCTGGGCAAAGGGAGGACTCTGACAGATTGATGGAAAGGTCCTCTTGCCACATGTTTTGTCTCCAACAACTTTTTAAAATTGTTTGACACAAACCCTCCCAATCCCTACCAACAATCTGTGCATTCTTTGCCACCTTCCTGCACAGCTAGAGAAGCACTTTGTTCCTGGTCCCTATTCATGGAAAAGGAGTGTAACCTATTTGTCATTTGGACAGTTGTCTATGCCTGACAGGGGTCCATGTGACATGTGTGGTTTTCTCCATCAGGCAGCATGTTACAGTGAATGGAAGGAGTCAGGGCCACTGTATGCCTCTTGTACTAGTTGATGGGCAAGTGCATATCAGTATGATCATCCAAATTACACCATTGTGGCTTGTGTGCGCCTCTCGAATTTTGAACATCATGGTTTGCAGTTGTTCCAGCTATGTGCAGCTCCTTGGCTTGTGGTCTGTGCAACCAACACCCCAAGGAAAGAACAGTAACTTTTGCTTCTTCATGCAACACTTCCTGCTTTTCTTTTTGTTATATTTTCACCTAAATTGTGCATTTAATTACATTAAAAGACTCTCTTTAGTATCCTCAAGCTTGATTATTTAAACAGCACTGAACTCTCAACAGAATACTCTGTCTTCATAATCCTAAAGCGTCTTTTAACAGAACATATCTCTCGCATCTTGCTCAAAACCTCCCACATTCACTGAAAGTGTAGTTAAATTAATATTTTCAATTAACAACAAGCTACAGACACTTGATAATTATTGGCTGTCTTGCATCTACAATAATATCCAATAATTTATTTAATAATAGTATGGTATCAGAGTGACGGCAAAAGAAAAAGTTATTATTATATTATTTTTAATTATTTTGGTTGTGGCAGTAAATGACAACTAGGTAGACTTTAAAAAATACACATCTAACATGCAACTGTTCAACAGAACAGAACTGCATAACTTAACTTCCATTTAATTACTTTCACTTATTGTTGAACATCTAAAGAAAAAAATGCATTGCAATGGTTTACGTCACCTTTCAATGTAATTTTCTCATGTGCCAGCGGTAAATTTCTCTACAGTGCCAACTACAGTGCTGAAGTGCCAGGTCGCATAATGGTAAGAGCCCAGCAGCATGTGCAGATTAATGGCTTGGACAATAGGTACAGGTCCACAAAAAGGATGGTGTAGGCAAGTGAAATAGATGTGCTGAGAGGGTTTGTGGGAGGATTGCTCTGGAAATCTGCACCCATTTGGCTTCTCCTCTCCAATGACTCAGGTGCTGATCTCCTTCTGTCTTTACCAGCAGAACCATGAGAAGTGAGAACACAGAGCTATCTTGGGAAATTACCCTGTCGACAGACGGCACATTGAGACTTCGTTAGCACAACCACCCAACCTAGTGCCTCTCTAGCTTATCGAACAGAGCTACTCTCCATGACAGAGTAAACAAAGCAAAATCACAGGCATGATGAGGAACAAAAAAAAAAATTTCATACCATTCAATAGCTGCAAATCCCTAAATATTTGTGTGGTTTTGTGTGCCCATGTATTTGCACCTATGAGTGTGTGTCTGTGCTTTTATTGGTTTCACATACTGTATGTATAGATTTATTCTTTGTGTGCAATGTTTTCACTATAGGTTTGTGGAGGATTTTGGTGCACATATTTGGCAGCGGGTTTTTATGCAATTTTACATTCTATGGATCATTATTATTACTATACAGGTATCTGTGTACAAAAAGGTTAAGATAAATACACACTGAAAAAGCTTCAAACATGCTAAAGACGTTCGTGAATAACTAAAACTATTAGATCAGGGAAAAGTCATTTAGTTAGTTTTGATGATTTCCACATTGCTTTTACATTTATTTGGCTTATTGAACTTATTATGGCCATCAAAACCTGGTGTGTATGTCTTTACAGGGGTATTTCATATGGAGATTTCACGATGTACCCATGTAAAAGGTGTCCATATCAATACGTACCATATTATTTATGTTTTGTTGTTGCTATTAATTGAAATATTTATGTGTATTTATGTGTGTATTCCTTTCTGTCTCTCTGTACGTGTGTTTCTTTGTGTGCTTTTGGCAGCAGAGAATGTCTCTGTTGAGGAGAGAGAAGAAGCAGAGGAGAGGTGTATGTCAGAGACTGCAAGTAAACAACCTGCAGTGGCTAGAGCAAGTGTCAGTCTTCCACCTCTCTTGCACTGCTTCCATGCATTTCTCCCTTACTCTTCATTCCTGCACTTAAACAAACACACAGCGATTGTGCTGCCAAGTTACTGAATAAGTCATTCTGCAAACTCTCGATCTCTGCTCAGCTTTTTGTGCCTAAATTGATAATTGAATCAACGATTGCCATGTAATCAATTAAGGTGTTCATCCCCGGCTCTGAATCAAGCAGTTAATTGGCTTGTGCCACAGAGAGGCTGAGGCGGAGAGCAGACCGGTGCATGAGGGACTGTTGGATTACTACAGATGGGTTCTCATACCTATTTGTATTGTGTCTGACTTTAAGTCTTTGATTGCCTCTCTGGTTCAGAAATTGCTTGGGTGTGAGCAGCACTCAGGTAAGGATTGGACCTTGGTGGCACATCCTGTCTGTTTCAGTGAAGAGGGCAGGAATACATACAAAGAGCACGCATTGGGTTGTTCTTTTTGCTTTGATCACAATCTTTCAGACAGACCGACCAACAGACAGACATTTTTCTCTTCCATTAAACACCCTTTGTTACTTTTTACCCAATGTCCGGAAAAATTCTTTGCCACCTGCAGTCAGCACTTCTTTGTCTGAGCACACAGAGAGCAAAGCATTTCAAGTCCAAACAACCCAGCAGTATTGATCCACCCCACACCTTATTCTATACACCTTCTGATTTCTCTAAAACATGCTTTTTCACTCGGTTGACTTCTATTCAAAGCTATCCAGTGAGACCTGTGGTCAATGGGGAAGCCTGACTTCATTCCACAGCTTTGGAGGCCCCCTGGGGGCTAAGCATAGGCCGCTAGACCATGACAGGCAGGGGGCTAATAGGCCGGATAGAATTGGATAAAAGAAATGGGGAGGTTGTAGCAAAAAAAAGTTTTAAGACCAGGACAGAGCCATCTGCTTTTGTGGTGATGAGCATCAAAGCCTGAAGGAGCCCTGTTGGGTCCCTCTTTCAGATGGTTGTCCTACATATGGGCTTCATATTTCACTAGGACAGACAGTCAGCAAAGCCCATTGGGCCACAGCCGAGGCCGCTATTCTGTCTCCCTGCATGGTTTCCAGCCTTTGAGAAGAGCATCGAGATTGCTTTTATTTCTCTGGAGAAATGTGGCTAATAAATGACCAGGCTTGACCCAGTGGATTTGGGCCTACACCCCCACCTCACTCAGTAGAGGTATGGAGGAAGAACGGCTCTGTGGCTTTGTTGCTGTTGAGAAAATGTTATAGAAATGGGTCAGTGCATGGCTGCAATGACATGCTCCCAGGGTGATTAATTATTGAAGTGACTAATACTACATTTGCCTGGCACCAGGGGCTTCAATCCACATTGGTGGCACCATAACAATAATCAGCCACACTGAATCTTTTATATATCTACCCCTCGCCACTTCTCCCTGTCTCCCCAACTTCCCCTTAATTTCCACTCTGTTTGTTATTTTGCCCTTACAGACTCTATTTTTCTCTTCTATCTCTCCCACTTGATGAACCAATATAATTATCACTCATTCTCCCTATCTATGTCCCTCCCCCTCCATGACTAGAAATGTGAAAGTCAGCCACATATAATGGCAGTGCTGATGGAAAGCAGCCACTCTTTTTTAACTCTACTTCTCCTTTGCCTTATACTACTAGACTTTGTCTGCCTCAAGGTAGCATATGGCATTCTCTCAGCCTGCTGGACCTGTTGGCCTCCCACACAGCACTGTGCATCCATCTCTCCCTCACTCACAGCTCCTTTATGGGCTCTCCAACAGTTATTTTCTCCCCTACCCCTCTCCCCTGATACTGTGCAGACCCCCATCCCTCCGCATTCTATTTCACACAGCCACACTTCAGTGATGTTCACTGCAGAGATGGCTCAGGTCTGGCAGTTGGTGAGAGGAGGGCGGTCGAGTCTGGAAGGCACATTCATCAGTTAAATATTAGCCAGACTGTGCTCTATTCCCCCAACATCCACAGGAGGGGTGCAAGAGTCATACCCCTCCAAAACAATGGGCCATAAGGGGATGCCTTTGTGCCCTCGTGCACACACGCACACACACACACACACCCCAACACACACATACACACACATTCACACACAAACCCATACAGATGGTGTTTTCTTTGTTATGTCTTGTACATACGGTGAAGTACACCCCTTGAGAGATGAGTTAACCTTACCCAGGTACAAGCAGAAGGTGTAACAACAATGAAGGTGGGGTCTCAAACAACAATAGATCCACGAGGCCCACAATTACACATCGTACAAAGGAAAACATCACTGGGCAGATACAGTATGTGTTGTGCTTGTAGATGTAGAGATTCACAGCTAATGATAAAATATTAAGTTGAATACAGTGTAAGTTGTGTATACACTTATTTAGGCACATTTTCTGTAGTATTATATAGTCTGGGGAAGGTGAAGCAGAATGCAATAACTGTCATTTCCTGCCTGGGAAAAGTGCCAGTCACAAGCTGATGAATGCAGGGAGGTAGATTTTGTTTGCGTGGGTATTTCTGACATTGAGCTGTGGCATTATTACAGTTAATTACAGCCGGGCTTATGTTTCTGATTTGATGTTTCTTTGTGGACCATAAGGAACAGCATCATCCCTGAAATGATTGGTCCGAATGGAAAAAGTTGTGCGGATGAAGAGGGTTTTTGTGTATAGTTTGTTTAGCCTCTGGATTAAGATGGCTTCTTTGGTGATTGTAATGAAAACACTGTGGATACCATATCAGCCAGAGTTTGAGGTCTTGCTAGGAGCGATGTTTTGTGTTTCACTATGTATGTGTGTGTGTGTGTGTGTGTGTGTGTGTGTGTGTGTGTGTGTGTGTGTGCGCGCGCGCGTGTGTGCGCGTGTGTGTGCGGCAACCACGAGGCACATGCACAAAAGTCATGCTGTTTATGTGTTGAAGGGTATCTGGAATTCATGCTGTGAGTCTCAGAGATCATCTCTGCTCGGCCCAGGAAGCCTCTGGTCAGACAACAACTATCTCAGCACACTCCTTGCTTCTCATTTTTTTTTTCTGTTCACTTTCCTCTACTATCCTTACTTTGCTCAGCTCCTCTCGGTTGTTTTTCTATAATTGTGAAGACCACACTCAACACAAAAATCATGATTATTTAATACCGATAAAGCACAATGCAAAATGATAAAAATAAACAACCTTTTCAAAGAAATTTTCTAGGAGTAAATTTTGCAGCCTTAAGTCACAAAACACCATTCCAGTAGGATTTACATCTCAGCTGCTTTTTTATTTATGTACTGTACTGTAATCTCCATATGATATCGTGTCTGAGGTAAGCCTCTTTTCAGGTAACTAAAAGCAGACAGCGCTGAAATTGGAGACAGTCAAATTCATAACTTAGTTGTATAACTTAGTTGGTCTTTTTATTCCCTTTGAGACAATAGAGAGGTAGCTGAGGTTGGGTATTTGAGGTGGTGATAAAGCAGGCTTGCACTTGCATTTGCCAGCTGTCCCAAATGATCCCAAATGAGAAATACATACACTTCTGAAGCCAACCTCCTGGTGAGTGGACCTGACACTCAACACTACAAGACTGACTGAAAGCACCTCAGGCAGGGACCAACAAACCTTCACCAATACACATTATTATGAATGTATTCATGCATTGATAGACGAATATTGGTTTCATAGGTTTCCGGCTCTCCTCTTTAGCGTTCCCAGCAGAGTCAATTGGGCAGACACAGGTGTGAGCAATTAGTTGGATTCAGTAATGTACTCACTGCTCTCAGCTCTTTGTTCTCCTGAGTCTCAGACGTGGTCCATTGGGCAACAGTGCAATTAGTTTAATTTGTTAGCGTTGATTCATCCAGCAGCAGCCCCAAATGCGCATTCTCACTACGATAAAACAAAGCCCTATGAAATAGGCTAAATTCTCACTGTGGCACTAGACTCCTGCATATATGAATTAATCCACAGTGTCAACCAAAAATACACTCCCTGTATACGGCACAGAATTTTTGTTTCAAGACAATGTTTGTTATTACAATAATAGATTTAAAGATAAGATTTCTCACTTGTCGAGTGCAAAAAGACTTGATTGAAGGTAATCGCCAATGTTATGATTGATTATTTTTCTATTAGTAAATTAGGTTGGTGTTCAAGGTATGCCGGAAGAAGGGGAAAACTGCTAGCCTGTTATTATCCAACCCCATATCTATTCCCCTGGTTTCCTTGTTTACCTGCCAGACTGTCTTCATTCATTCTCATGTTTTCATCACTTTCCAGCATTTTTCCTAGCTTTGGTCTCCATGGTTTGTGACTCTGCTTTGCCTACTCCCTCCCTGGATTAGTTTTTTTATCGTCACATTTGCCTTCCGTGTAATACTGTCTGGCGTTACATTTAAAAGACTTTGTTTTTTTGAGCTTCACCTCATATCCTGTGTCTGTCTGTCCATTTCAGTGTGTTCTTACCAGAAATGTCAGAAGGTGGTGCGGGGGACAATTTCCTGGCTGGCTGCCTTTAGTGATTTTCTGGAGTCCACTTGTACATTGCAACCTTACAGTGACGACTATATTTGCTTTTACACTTTTGTACAAATCAAACCAACAAGAAATAACATGTCAATTAATGAATTTTAGATGTGTTAGAAGATGGATTTTTTTGGACAGAGCCAATCTGGCTTTTTCTGTTTATCTTTATGTCTGTATATCAAGTGATGATCAACATACCCACACCGCTAACTAGAATGCTAGGATTTTGTCGATACTGATACTGATCAATGCTGGTACTTATCATTACTTATGGATAGTTCTCTCCATTATTTGGTCCAAAAAATAAAGACATGACATTAAAGGTTGGTGATTGTTGTTTACTAGAGTTCAGGGCTCTGGTCATCTCCATGGAGTGGAAAATATTAAAGGTACCAGTTTTGCAAAATAGACATTTTCATGGTTTTCCAACAACAATATATGTCCTCAGCCTGTCTGCAAGCCCCCAGACATGAGAATAAAACATTATTATGTTGTTTAAATATTGGCTATGTCTATTTGGAAGTCTACAATATCCTAAGCCTGCCTGTGAAGATTTAAGCATATTGCATGCGAGCCAAACAGGCAATGCTGATACATAGCACACTTATCCCATTCACAGTAATTGAGGTGCAATGCCTCCTCCATATGGCACATATTTGCCATGCAGACATGCACACTCAATAGCATCTCCATACACACATGTTCATAACCCTTTAATCAATTAGTCTTCGGATTGCATGGGAATGTCTGCTGGTAGCAATCAGGAACCTCTTCAGTTCCTCTCTCACACACACAGACAGATCACACTAAATCTCCAGTCCTGCCCCCAACATACTCTGACACCCTGTCTCTGGATGCTGTCTAGTGTGAGTGTAATTTCATTGGCCCTAATCTGGTGACACAAAAATAAAATGGAATATGATATTGTATAGATGAAAGCAGAGTAAGACAAAGGCATGCATTTCGGGATTCTTTACTAAAACAGTGTGTACAAATCTGCACATTTCTTACCATGTGAGTGTCTTGACAATCATATACTCTACCTCTGTACTGCACAACAGTCTGTAAATGAGCCCTAACCACCCACACCCAACACACCTCTTTGCAGCACCTTGGGAGACCAGGAATGCATAGCATGTGTTTGTGAGTGGGAGAGAAGATAGCGAACGAGATGGGTTGCAATGGTAAAATAGCATTCCATGTCACTTTCAATGTCTGTCGATTCCAAAAATATGTGCAGCCTTGCTTATTTGTCATTATATCATAAAGCCTTTTTTATTTTAATAGGGCTTATAATAAATGGCACTGAGTTCTGAATTCAGGAATGTGCATTGATGCGACAACACTGACTGCCCCTTCAGGTTTTCCACCTTGTTTTCTTAAAGGGGTGTACATGGGGGAGTGGTGGACGGGTCTCAGGACTTAGTCACATTCTAATTAAAAAAGTCCAACCATCCATGTGCAGTTTGTTTCTCTATCTACTTTGTGCAATAAGGGAACCATTCCGTGTTCGTGCTTGTTATTCTAACTTCATAGCGCTATGCTTCAGTTCACAGCACTACGGAGAAAAAAGCTAAACAATAAGAACTATCAAAAGTTATTTAGTCTGGAAACTGTTTGCTTTGGTCCATTTGCGGCCTTGACAAAATGCACTCTTCCTGTTACAAAACAGTCAAGTTGCAATCGGAATCTGACATTTTTAATCAAATTGTTTATTTACTGCACTTGCATCCTGATATTAAATGTGCTTTTATTCAAATAAAGTTTGGGATTGCAATCATTGTCCAATATCACTTTAATCAGCTCACTCTTCTTTGTCTTTCCTACTTTTCTCACACTTTTGCAATTAGGTGAGAATTTCTTTTGAAGTTGAGTGCCCCCTCTCTCTCATTGCTGTTATCTGTAGTTATTCAAATGAGAGCATAGCAACCAGGCATACCACCCTGTATTGTGCCTGCTGAGTTTATACCACTGCTATGGAGCATAAACAAAGACTGTTTAATTAGGTGCCTTGCACTTTATTAGTCCTTAACTCATACTTAACACACACACACACGCACACTCCAACATCCCTCTTGAATACACAGCAGTGCCTACTGTACATTATAGTCTTAACTTATTGAATAATGAGGCTCTGGCTTGGCTTGAACAAAGAATAGTTAAACTGCATTGAGGAGCTGTGTGTGTGTGTGTGCAAGCACATATGTTTGTGTATAATTGTGTATCTTTTTGGAAGGTGACAAGGGGGAAGAACTAAGAAAAATGTTTTTCTTGGCCAGAAAATAGAAGCTTTTTGCTAACTGGCTTTTTGGCAGGGTAACAAAGTGAAATGGAAAAATGCAACATTTAAAATCTTAAACTTATGAAACCACCTCCATCTATAAACATATGCAGGCACATGTACTGACATCTTTTGCCTTAACTGCTTGCTTTTCTCAAACTTAACTCCCTCCTTTGTCCCTGTTGACAACTGTGACTCAGTGGACTATTTAAGCCGGTCACTATGGAGACTCACCCTCAAGTGGCGTGGGAGTGGTACAGGTCAAGGAAGGTCAAGCCGAGGGACTGTTTTGGCAAACGGAGCACGCTTCATTAGGCCTTTTGGCTCAGAGTTCATTAAAACTGCTGGAGAGGACATTCCAGGAGACTATATTAACCAAGCAGGCTTGTGACATGCTGTTAGGCCAACAGATTTCAAGCATCTTGTGTTAAACCGGCATGCTCCCTTGTCTCCTCCCCCCCTACACCCACCCCCGACACACAAAGGCACACATCCATACAAAACATACACACACAAAAACAAGGGTAGCCTTCATAAAGACGTGGACAAACACACTGACCATCACATGCACACACATGCACGCTTGCGATTTCCACACTGCACCCCTCTCCCTCCCTAACACAATAGTCTTCATCTGTTGGGCCTTACAACTTTCCCCGGTGGTCATTTGGGGGTTGTGAGTCTGCAGGTGGAGAGGACCCCAGTCACCCTGCTATTGCTCTTGTGACATCTTCACATCTCAACAGATACTCAACAGAAGGGCAGAAGAGGGAGGGAGAGGTGTAAAGTTAAATCAAATCAAAATTAATACATTTTATGATGGATGAAGTGACATAGATGTAAGGGTGGTTGAGGCTTAGATGATTAGGATGGAGTAAGAAGATGGGAGGAAGTTGTATGGGTATTGTGATAGAAGTGATCGAAGGCACAGGGGAAGAATGAAAGTAAGGCATATGCCCTGCAACTCAGTACCACTCCTTAAACTCAATTGTGCAAGCGGAGCACAGGCCACATAATGCATCCAAAATTACTTTGACAATTTTATCAGATTGAGGCACATGCTACAAGCAAATCAAAACACTTTGGAATGATCAAAACGCATGGCACTTCAGAAAGAGAGCTTGTCAGATGAGGTTTTTTTTTTGCTGTCTGCTGTATAAGCAGGTATAACTGGATTATCCTAGTGTTTCAGTTGGCAAGCCTTATCATTGGCTCTATGGTTGGTCAGTTCAAACTGAGCAGATTACAGTTTGCAGAGAAGAGGTTTAGCCCCGTTTGGAGCTCTGATATGTTAATTAAAGTGGCTTTTATGAAAATGGGATGGGCAGGATGGAAAACTCCACCTCAACAAATCCATAAACCCATCTGCTGGCAGAGGTGTATTTGGGCCTGATTATGTGTTTTTTCCAATCTATGTTCCCATATGCTCCAGTACTTCTATCCCTGTGAGAACCGGCTTGAGCCTTCAGAATGAGGACATGTTTGGGAATTGAGGTCTTTCTGGCCTGTGATAATTTTCGCAAGAGGCTAATTTAAAAAGATATGAGAAAGCTCAAAATTATTTTATAATTTTAGCATTTCTCATAGCATTCTGGTTTAAGATGTTTGCTGTCCAAAGTTACAGAAAGCACAGAAAAAAACATGTTTCGTTAAAAATGTTACATTTGAGACTTTGGGGTGAATTATTCTGGCATTTCTGTAGCATGTTATGCTAAATCACACCCCGATAAAGCCTTGGCTTTGTGACACAAGTAGTTATTAGCACAGCATCGAGCTTTTGGTCATCTTGAGTCATTTTTTTGCTTTGTAGATTTAAGCCAGTACAACTAAAGTAAAAGTTGGTCAGTTTCATACAGTTCAAGTCAATAAAATATGAGGCACACTAGCAGGTGGCCAGGTGTTTCCTCTTGCAGCTGCAGGAACATAGACGCACCATTTTTCACATATTTTGCAGACTACGGTTTATTGATTTTTTTTTGAAGGATGGATTGGAATTCAAAGTAAACATCCATATCCGGAGGAAGAGCCACAACATACTGTATAAAAGTAGGCTGTTAGAAGAAAAATATAACAACTCTGCTTGAGACAATGCTGGATCTGTCTAAACCACTCTCTAATGTTCATTAATACTAGCTTTATTTTTTATTTTTTTAAAATTTGGACATTAAAGTAGTAATAATAAAAAAGTTTAACATATTTTAAATTCCTGCTTTTTAGTCAAGCCAAGTTAATTTTATTTTGATAGGGCCAATTCACAACTAAATAAATCTCGAGGCACTTTCCAGATCTTGGCAGTACTCTTTATTTTACAGAGACCCAACAACTGCCCCATAAACAAGCACTTGGCAACAATGCCAGGAAAAACACTGCCTTTCAAAGGGCAGAAACCTCGAGCAGACCCCAACTCAATATGGGCGGCCCTCTGCCTTAACCGGTTGTGCAGAGAGAGAGGGAGAAAGAAAGAGAGAGGGGGAGAGGGAAGGGGAATAATGGAAAAGATTGCAATTAGCAGTATCTAAAGTAACTATACTATTATATATATATAATAACACTACTACAACTACTACTCCTACTACTACTACAACTACTATTACTACTACTACTACTCCTACTACTGCTACTACTACTACTACTACTACTACTACTAATAATAATAATAATAATAATAATATCAGCTGCATGCTTGGCCTAAGGACCTGACTAATCCTTAGTCCAAGCCTCATGTTGCACAAGGCAGAGGCATTACTCAACAATAGGAAACACAGCCACACATGTGATTAAAAACAGCTAATTTAGTCTTACTTCAGCACTACATTATGAATAAAATACAAAGCTAACTCCCACACCACAATAACTAAGCCCTAGACAGCAATGCTGAATTGTGGCTTTCATTTCAACACTTATTGTCTTTTCCATTCACATTGTGGACTGAGCCGAGAACCCATCTTAACAGAAATTTTGCCTTGGATGTCAGGTTAGGGTGACATTCCAGTAGGAATCCTCACTCAGTAATGAAATAAAATAAAATAAAGTAAACTGAATTTGAATCATTGAATAACTCCTTTGAAAACCGCATTACCTGTGCCTCTGTCATAAAAAAGAAAATGTCATTCTCCTGTGGTAAAAATGAAAAAATCTTCGTCTCCCTGGTAACTCTAATGCTGTGAGGGAGAGGTGAGGAAGAACATTATTTCTAACCTCTGCTCACTGTAGTCAAAGTGGTGAGACTATATTGGTGAGAGCTATGGATAATGGCTTGCAGAAGAGTGGATCCAGTCAATGGAGGTTCTTTCACAGAAGATATGGAAGTAGAAATGTGTTTGTGTGTGTATGTGTGTGTGTGTGTTCAATGTATGTGGGTGGCAGAACATAAATAATTGAACACAAGGGTTTTGTTATTAAAGTGGCCTTTTATTGCTTAATAGCTTTTGTTAAAGGCTTGCTTTGGATCCATTCAATAATGTTTCTTTCCATGCCTTGTTTTTGCCCTCATTTTTAGCTTGCCCAGATTTAGCTCAGTTTCATCCTCTAATCCTTCTGTTTTGTCAGTGACACTGGGAGAGGAGCCTGGGCTGTGTGGCTCAGCCTGACTGTCAAAGCCTATAACATCTCTCGCCAGGATCAGGGTATTGCCTGATATCTGTGTAACCTTATATTGAATTGCCTGTGATAGACGGTTTTGGTGTTTGTTTGTGTGTGAATGTGTGTGTGTGTGTGTGGAGGGGGTAACCTCTATGCACATACAGTCTGTTGGTGCATATATTTATTTAACATGGGTGAGGTGCCTCTGAATAAGGGAATAGTGGATACAACAATTGCCTTTTCTGACCTCAAATTTCAATACTGTCCCCTCATGTCTCGTCCCTCGTTCCCTACCCACCCGCCATCATGATTTCTGCTTTGCTCTCCATTCGTCCATCACTACAGCGGGGTGATAGATGGGGCGGTGGAGACGCTGAACGTTAAAGTTTGTGAGCCGTGGACGGACAGCTCGGCATGAATATCAGTGGCACAGAGTAAGCGCTGGGAATTGGATGACTGAGAGTGAGGGAGGTGTCAGCACTTTCCTTTCCATCCATTTTCACTCAGCTAGATTGAGTCTTATTATCTGACCCTGCTCCTCTTCCCAGAGTGACCTAATAATATTGTTTCAGCGATCCTGTCCAGCCTCTGACCTCATGACTTCACACAGGAATCTGATAAATGAAAAGTTCCACTTTCCCTAAGAAGCCTTGTTCCTTTTAGCTTTTGCTTCTTCCATGGCCCCTGTGTAATATAATGCACTTGCGACAACTTGGTGATTTATTTTTACTGTCTATAAATGCTACTGCAATTGAATTAGCATTATACAGTCACGCATATCCCTGATTTCTACTAATATAGACCCTCTCCCACATGCTTATTAAGCCTCCTCATATAGGCAAAGATCTGTATAACACCTCATCAATAAGCTCTCATTTAAATGGCTGACAGTGTTTGCCTGTTATTAATAGCAGAATCAAAGTCCCAATATCAGTGAATTAACATGGTTATGCAGAAGCTTGTTAGGCAGCTGAGGTAAATGCCGGAGATTTGAGAAATAATCCCTCCCCAATCTGGACGCCACAGCTGGTTGTCTCAAGCCTCCCCATCCATTCTGAAACACACACAGACACACACTTGCACACAGTGACACTCCCCAGCTCTGAACTCTGATGTTGCTGCCAAAATGCAAAGAGTGTGTCAGTGTGTTTAATTGAGTTTTTCCAAATCTGTCCTAATCCCAATGCATGGCCTTCTACATGCTTTGGCATCACTTGGCAATTTGAGGATCCCGTCTTGCAAACTTATCAGCAATGGGACAAGGTTCATGTCCCTATTCAGGCATCATCACTATAACAGACTCACGAAGAACGTGCCACTTAAGGCGATTAAGCACATATTTATGGAGACCTTAGAAAAGTCCTCTTATCTCAATTTGCTACAATTATTTTAGTGATCCCTGTGGTTGTGATTTCTATTTTCTGGTGATGCATGCTCCCAGTCTGCCGCTGCCTGTTTAATCTCCTTCGCATGTGGTCGACTGGGATCCAGATTGGCTGGGGATAAAAAAAACAAACATGTTGACCTTGTCTACAGATTTAGACCACAGAAACTGCACTGATATGGCAGCTGTGGTGTGGCTCCAGTCAGATCATCGGGTCAGATGGCTGTAGTTAATGCTGTGGTGTGGAGTGTGGATGTAATATGCTTCAGCTCAATGCACAAACGCAATTTTGCAGGCCTTTGTCGAAGCCCTCAGAAGGGTTCAAAATACTCCTTTTTCCATTAAATTAACCATCTCATCCGAACTGTGGGTGCTGGACTATAGTTCAATCCTCTTCCTGGTGTGGATCACATATCAGGCATTGAATGTATCTGCCTGTCTAGACTGTTATACTTATATTTTATTTTGACAAGTGACAGAATATGAGCGGCCACACTCCTCATGGCGATCCAAATGATTTACGTAATCACGTCCCCTAAGCAGTACACACCCACAGACATGCGAAGGAACTAGAACACACAAAAAACATCCCACACAGTCTAACTCCTTGTTCACTTTTCTGAATCAGTCTCCTGGATGTGACCCTGTCTTTCCCTCTTCCACGTATTGTGTTGCTTACTGCTTTCTTTGATTAATCTTCCTCCTTGCATTCCTTGCTGCAGTGGTCTGAGTCAGTAGACTTCCTGTTGGTTTTCAAAACAACTCTTCATGTCAGCCTTCCTTCCTCCCATCTCCCCCTTCCCCTCATCCTCCCTCGTCTTCTATTCATCACTCCACAGCCCATTTTACAGTACCTCTCTGTCTCCTTCCTCAATCCGTTTCTCTCGCTCCATTACCTTACTCGTTCATGTCCCCTTCATCTCAGCCTCTGCCTGTCCAACCTCCTGACATGAATTCTTTTTACCCTCTTACTGTATTTCCCTCCTCTCCCCTACATTTCTCCCTCTGCCATTCATCTTCAGGTCCTCTGTCCATCTCCCTCCCTCCCTCCTTCCCCCCCTCCCTCCCTCCCTCATCACCTCTCTGTCAGGCCCCAACTCTCTCCCTCCTCTTCCTTCGTCTGGCAGTGGAGCGGCTCCACTCTTGCTGACAGTGCTGTTTGTGTGAACTGAGTGCTGAGCTTCACAGCCCCCTCGCCTCCCATTGCTCCCTCCACCTTCTCCCACTGCCGCCTTTCCTCCTCATCCTCCACCCTCCCTCCCTCCCTTCCTCTTGCCTCCCACCTACTACATACCCCTCCAGGCAGGGGAATTAACCTCCCAGCCCCGGGCTGCTGGGCTTAATGACTGTCTGTGGGGTCGGCCCTGACTGCACAACCCAGCTGCTAACATCTGGGCCACACACACCCACCCACACTGCCTACACACACACGCAAAGGACATTCACCCACCATACACACAACTATACTAGACACTGGCACAGTGCAGCATCCACAACATAAGGTTATAGTCCTTGACATTGTGCCGCATATGTGTGTGTCATTATTATTCTTTCTTTATTGCCTGCTGTAGAAATGTAGGAGTTTGTTAGTCCTGTTCTCACATACACTAGTTCATCTATCATTAACGCATGGTTGACCCATGGTGGAACAACAGATACAGCAGAATAACTGCTTTTTTTTATTATACTGAGCAAATAGCTTGTACATACTATATAGTGTGGAGGGTGTGGAATATCAGCACATCAAATGAAAAATACATACAAGTGGAAAATAAACATGACCTTTAAGTTGTCTTGCTAGAAGAGATTTCAGTATGTTTCACTGAGCAAATGGTAGTATTCTCCAGCCACCATTCAGTTGGAAGTATATAATTGACAAAAGGGAGGGGTTGGGGGTAAAGTCATATTCAGAAAAAAAAAAATCAAATATTCCACTGCTGAAAGTGAATTCTTTGGCTTGTCTATGTCTCCATCTCTGCAGCAGAGCAGATCACCCCAGGAGTATTCAGTATTGGATATACATTTATGTGGATACTCGCCATTCCATTCATTATGTATGAGCGTAAATGTTACAAACTAGCGGCTCTGAAGACATCCATGTTGCATCTGTATCTTTCAGGGCTGCACTGCTCCTTCCAACCCAGTGCAGTAAAATGCTAAATAATGGGAACCATGAATACTCCCCAGGAAGGAGGAATAGAAAAAAACTACAGCTATGTGTCTCCACTGTTTTACCTGGCGCACTGCAATTTTATTTAGCTTTTATAGTTAATTAATTCTCCTGAAACTGAAACAAGAGGTCCAACAATGTGCTAAATGGTCACTATTTAAATGCATAGCATTACAAATCTTAAAAATTCCCTTAATCCTTGGGAAGCCACGACATTGATATTGTTTTTGAAATGTATTTCTGACCCCCTTGTAACCACCGGCACCTTTTCATATGCACACCTTCCTTCATTCTCCAGTCTCTGCTGCTGCCTCTCCCTCTGTCTTTATCTGTTTGCTTCTGTCTTAGACTAAGGAGTGAGAGAAGGGGGAGTCCCATTGGCATTCTTTAACATCTCCATTGCTCACTTATGTTCAGACAGCCATCTGTAGATCAGGAAGACCAAAAGACGCTCCTGAGCCTCAGCGTCACTCAACAGGTAAGCACAGCTCTTTTTCTCTCATTCAAATCCACACTCCTTTTCAAAGATTCTTCACTTTTCTTTTTTTTTTCAAGACAGAGGTACCCCCTTTCTGTCTGCCTGCCTTACTCTCCTTCTCTCTGTGCACCCTTGGCGTGCAGGCAGATGCGCTTTAGTTGGTGGAGGTTGAAATAAGGTTTTGCCTCTCAGTCACTCAACTTTTTCCTGATGAGAATAGTTTTTTGAGAGTATGTTGTGAAGTCAAAGTAAGCCAATAAACTTGAGCTGAAGGGATCGGAGTCCAAGCAACCGAACAGAGAAGCTGGGTTGCTCGAGTGCCCTGGATTTGCACTGGACAATATCAATGGACCAAACTGTCTGAGATCTGTTCTGTCAGTGTTTAGGATTCCCAGCTGGGCCTTAATCAGACTGCTTAAAGATTGCTGATGATTTAATGGACAGTTATTGATTTGGATGTGATTAGATTATTGCTGATACACTAATCGGCATCTTTTAGAACCCTCTCTATCAGCAGTTCAGTGTTAAAGCAGTAATAGCTCACAACTCAGCTTCCATAAGCTACAGTAATTGGACCCACAGGTTGGTGAGATTGAGTTCAGTTGGTATTAAGATGTAGGACCACATCTGCAATGAATGGACTGCACCAAGGATGAAACATAATTTTCTGCAGATTAAATGATCCAAGTGGTTTCACGTTAAATTGGTGTAGGATTGAGTGTATTGAGTCGTTTGATGGTTATGAAAGACGGCATTAAAAATCTACCTGCCGAGGTCACACAAAATGGTTCAGCAACCTCTAATGCCCTTGCGAGGAGAATGGCAGACCTGTCTCTGAAAGCAAATCAAATTTCAAATCAAAATTTCTAATTTGCATTTGTAAGAAACTAGTAAAACAAGGTCCAAGTGCCATTGAGGACTGCTGTGGTACAAAATGGGTCTTTCATATGAAGACAAATTAAACTGCCTTTCAGTCTGCCATTAATTTTCATTTCAAGAAACTGTTTAAAGGTAGACTCCCACTCAACTAACAGCCTGGGCGTACAAAACGCATTCCACCCAAAATGCGGCATAACAATTAATAAATATCATTTTATTATTTGGTCAAGTTTCAATGCATAGTTCAAATGAAAACATGCCCAACGAAAGGGAACGTTGTTCTGGATTTCCCTACCTTGCTGCCATTTCCCTGCAGCTTCCCATCGCTTATGCACGTGCGCAGAAGTACAAGCTCTACCGCAAATATAATGGAGGAAGATAGCCCACAACCAATAAGTATGAATGAGTGTTTCTATGAATTCATAATACAGAAATAACGATATATTCAACTCGCATTGCCCGATTCACCAATTAGTACAGCGTGGAAACCTGGGAAAGCCCTTGTCACGCGTGATGTCACCGAATTTGAAAATGGCCCATTGTTTACTTCAGAATATTTGCCCCTCAGGGGCTTAAAATCAGAATTGTTCTCTGTATTCTGCTGTGCTAATAATATGTGATATGATATATTATATCAGGCTGTAGAATAGCATTCGTCCTACTGAATGAAAATATAGTGGTTACTTTCAAAATTCTTCACATGCCTTTAGAAGTAAAATACTGAGTGGGAGTATACCTTTAATGACACATTACAGTTATTCCATTAAATATACAGCACCATATCAACATTCTTGTGACTGGCTGTGGATTTTTCTTTAAAGTAATTAAGGTTGTTGTTTTGCGACTTAATGAAAATGTGTGGAGGTCAGGGATGTTTTGCCTGAGTTCAGTCCCAATGAAGATGGTGACTCAAGAGGCCAGCTGCAGCCGTTATGTGCTGGTCAGACCTCTTCCTTCAGAAAATACCTCCTGTTTGAAAGAATCAATTGAGTAAATTCCAAAACCTATGAGAAAAAATGTCAACATTAGGGTTTGTGTTTACCTACATAGAGAAAGATAAAGAGAGGGTACTTTTAACCTCAGAAAAAGATTTTCTATTCACTGAAGAGGAAATAATTGCCATTGTGTGTTCAAAAAGTATACAGGGGCTCTGAAATACACAAATGTTTTAGGAGTGAAAAAATAATTGAGTGTGAGTTAATTCTTATCAAAGCCTGTTGGAGTGCAACTAATCGACTGAGGGAAGATGCGCCAAAGAGCCGCTGCCTCTAATTCATTTTGTCTATTCAGATGAGAAAATATTTCATTTTCAATTAAGTAAATCACTATTATTTGTTCCACTCCTGCAGCAGATAAATTGAAGTGATTACAAACTGACTTAAAATCCACTGAGGTCTCCTCAAGGCCAAAAAGAATAGTATTGGATACAATGAGACCAATAGCATGTAGCCTGCAGACTTTAAACAGTGTTTGGGATCCATATGCAGCAACAGCACAGCATGATCCTCACAGTGGATCACACAAGTATTCTCTTAAGGGAAATTACCTTCAAAATACAAATACACCTCTGTAACTGACAGATGTTTTGACATGACTTCCTTGAGAGACGATGCCAGTGCAACTGAATGTTTACCATTCACCAACAACAAACAAGAGTGCTCGGAGAGCGCAAACCTCCACCAAGGCCCAACAATCATCCGGATCATCACCAAAACTTAATCACGTCTAGGATATGCTAGGGTCCATCTTTGGTGATCATTCATTTCATGCAAATCCGTCCATGAGTTTTTGCATAATCCTGCTAACAAACAGACAAACAAACAAACAGACAAACCCGAACAGATCACATAACCTCCTTGGCGGAGGTAAATATGCCCATTTGCTGGTGTAACATTTGTAATTTGAAGGTATGGTATAAATTAGTCAACGAGCAAATTTTAGGCTGTGATGTTACTGTAAGTCCAAACAAATAAAAGATTGACAAATGTTATGGAAGCGGTTACAAAATACTCACAGTAACTACTGCAACCACTGTCACAATACCTCCAGCATCGTCATTACTTAGAAACAAAGATAAAGCTTTTTGAAATAATATCAAATTCTGTTTTCTCGAGCGGAGACTGCACACTGCATATTTTATATTATGTATAAAATAGTCATTTTTCATACCATTCATTCATTCATTTTCTGTAACCGCTTATCCTGTATCCATGGGGTCACTGGATTCCTATCCACCCAGGACAAGTAATAGAACGACGAGTCACCAATATTGCATGTTTTTGGTGAAGGGAGGAAGCTGGAGTACCTGGAGGGAACCCATGCAGACATAGGGAGAACATGCAAACTGCACAGAGAAAAGTCCCAGGTCCTCCTCTTCATACCATGTAGTTTAAAATTGTTCTATACTTTTGAAGGCATATCCTGCTTTTTATGCAGTCATTGGTTTTCTTTTATTTAAGAGCTGTTTGAAAATCAACTTGCAAGGACTTGAAACATTTTTGCTGAAGGAGTTGTCTGTTTGACCTTTTTCAGGGCTTCTAAGAAATCATATCTATTCTGTGCTTCGCTCCGTCAGCTGATGGCCGTCAGTGATCCTCAATTATTGTGTAAAGAGAAATCCTAACAAAAGCTGAAAGCATCTACAGAGCCTTCATCACAAATTCCTAATTAGTGATTCCTTTCTTAGGAAACATGAAAAGATTAATTTTGTTGGTTCCATATTCTAAACTGCTGGACATGTTACATGTCTACTATATTCACCTTGTGGAGGACATGGAGTTCATGTGTCTGTATATTTCATGCAATTTTTTTTCACGGTTGTTCCAGGATTGTCGAAGGTCAGGTGTCATTGGTGAAATGGACTTCTTGTCAGCATGGATTGTGTCTCTTTCAGCTCTACCCTTTGTCTGTCTCATCTGGGGTAAGAGAATCAAATGTCACTGTGGAGCTATCATAACAGTAACATCATTACAGTAACTGTGGCCTTTTCAAGTCCCATCTGTGTTCAGGCCATTCAGCTGAGCAGTGTGAACCTTGACTTTACCGAAGCCTTGACTGAATGATGTGCACACAGGTTTAAGGTGTACAGAATAAAGGATGTATTGTAAATATAAACTAGCAGATGAATATCATACTTTTAACCAGGAGACTTTTGGTTAAGATACCAGGTTTACTGCAGTTTCAAAAGTTTCTCCTCTCACTTTTTTTCAGCTTATGAGCAAATCAAATGTCAGTCCACATTTTGAAAGGGACCAGCTATTAATATAATCATCATTACCTTCCTATTATGTAATTGCTCAGTCAAATAGTGAAAATTTTCTGGGGGATCATTCTTCATACAAACAGGATCACAAGTAAAAAGGAACATTTAATTAACTGACTTATTCATGTTAACAATAGGTAACAGTCTTACGGCATTGGCGTTTTATGCTAATAGCTTAATCTGAATAGCGTCGACACTGTAGTATGGCTGATAGAGTTACTTCATGAGACGATAGTGACTTTTTGACTGGAGTTGTAGTTTGACCTGGTTTAACTCAAAAGTAAATCTCTCTGTGAACGATATTGTGCTGTTATCCTTGACAGTTTTTATCCATTGGGTATGTCCCTCCTGTTTTCACCTGTGGCACTGAGTAATCTATACAGAAAATAAATAACACCACCATAATTTCAGAACTTCTGCTGCTTGGTATTATGTGCACAATATTTCCTCACTTGTTTCCATGGTGATTACCACAATGACTTCCAGTTCATGGACCTCACTTAACATAACCCTAAGTCATTTGACAATAAAGTGGACAACATGATCTCTCTCTCTTTCTCATATACTGTATATATATATATATATATATATATATATATATATATATATATATATATATATATATATATATATATAATTTAATTTTTTTATTTTTATTTTTATTATATGGCTTCAACCAAACAACAGAATCAACAGCTTTAGATAATACTGGAATATGAGGTGCATGCTCTCCTAAGAGAAGGTAAAAATGAATGTATGGATTGACAACCATAGATACTGTAATAGTACTGTATGATTGCAGATATTCACTCATGTCTAAGGAATGGGAATCAGTATTTCATGGCAGACATTTTGACGTGTGATAGCAGGAAACCACAGGTGTTATTAATGACGAATAATGATGGATGTGTTTAATGTTTTTAGGCGTAGCAGCTCTAGCATAAGCCAGCTCGCTCACTGGCATGGCTGACTAAGCCAGTGCGATGGAATTGAGCAGTCATTCACATTATTACTTGTTTACCATGCATGCGCAATGACAAGTCAAAATGTTTATCAGCTGGTTTATTCAAATAGGGCGACTTCCACTTTCACTTACAGATTCAATTCGTAAGATATGGCCAGAATTTTAGTTAAAAACATTTAATAACTGAGCCATCAGAATCTAGAATAGCCATCTAGAATTGATACTAATATGTTTTTACAAGCTCTCTCATCTTCTTTGGCTGGGCACATGCTTAACAGATGCGGTTGTCAATGAATGATTGCAGTAACAAAGTGATGATGTCACACACTTGGTCCAACTCAGTGGTGGTGTTTCTTCATTAATTGTTGCACTT
This sequence comes from Chaunax sp. Z400, assembly GCA_037577475.1. Lineage (NCBI taxonomy): Eukaryota > Metazoa > Chordata > Actinopteri > Lophiiformes > Chaunacidae > Chaunax > Chaunax sp. Z400. The sequence continues at coordinate 17,080,176 of CM075190.1, forward strand.
TCAAAATGAATTGGTGCCAACTGTTTTCTATTAAGTCATCAGTGGGACAACACAGTATCAAACTTGCAGTCTTCATTTAGTTATTCTTTGCTATTATTGTAATTATTAGGGGTATGAAAAATATGATTCACTTAATACATTTCAATTGATTCTTTTGTTGTGATTTCTGAATTTTATTTTATTTTTTTTGATTCCCGAATCAATTTTAAGTATCTCTATATAACTAGTGCTTCGTCTGGATGCTAACACATAATGGGAATAGCCAATGATGCTGCAGCTGAAATTAGCTTCACGGCCACTACAATATTATTTCAACAAATAGTCCATTTGACTTTACATGCTTAACATAAAACCATGTGTGCTCACTTGCAGGTATATATTCTCTATGCTCTGTGGGATTAATTTAAAATGAACTACAACTCGATATACTGCCACACTGATCAGATACAGCAACCTAAAACGATCAAAAAACTCAGTTCCCCATTGGGTTTAGACGTACAGTCACCAGTATCTGGAGGCATTCCAAGCCTGAGGATGGTAGCCCATATACAGTGTGTATTTTAATTTTTTTCTATTTTCTTTGTATTCTTAAAACACTATAGCTTAAAGAGAAGGAAAGTCATCCCCCAAAAGTCATCCACTTTGTCAGAGCTCCTGTAGATCACCTCCATTCCATATCCCCCAGACCAGACACATCCTTATGACCAGTCTGGTTTCCAGCTCTGTTCACTGGGAAGGTGCTGTGCTTGGTTGAGCCAAGTCCTGTTGCTGACGGTGACTCCCCCGTGAGTGGAGGTTGCGATCGAGGAAGATTGCATTCAGCTCGGTAGCTCCATGGCTTACTGTGCTCAATTGCTATAGCTACAGCTAAAGTTATCTACGGCAAAGAGTATAGTGAATAGCAGTTGATGGTTACTCTGGCAATAATCTGTCCTTTGTATTTTTAGAGCTACCTTCATATTTTGGGCATTTTATATAACACCCTAAAAGCTCTTGTAATATATATGTTTATATATATATATAGTAACATGAAAGCCTGCATGCCTGCAGTGACAAACTCAACAACAATTACCACCTGTGCTTTATGAGCCCCAAAAAAATGACCATTGATGATAATATAAAATTGAACTAACTCTGTTTGTTTAAAGATTAATTTTGCAGCCTGACCAAGAGTAGTGGAATGGGACCACAAGTAGGACACAAGAAAAATTTGTAAAAATTTGAAAAATTCAAGATATTTTGTAGCACAAATAAAGAAGTCAGCTGAATTAATATTAAAAGGAAGATTGTGTTATACCCTCATGTAGACATCACAAACTCTCACTGAGTCTTATCACCACATTTTGACATTGTATTTAGCATTTCTAATACAATGTAACTTTTTCAGCAGTTACTGTAGATCACTGCTAAGTATTCATTTATGTAAACTGTATGCTAATGTGCTCCTGTGTTTGGTTGTTTGTATGCATCCTCTGTAATGGCCAATTTGCCCTTCATATTTGACGTGAGGTGACTGGTTCAGCCTTGATCTGCGAGCTCTGCTTCTCACTCATGTTGTCAGATGCAACAGAGCATGCACTTCACAAACAACTTGGTCATTGCTTCAATGAAGGTCAAGATTCAAACAGCCCGGCAGAATCAGGCTGGCTTCTCTGTGGGGCATTTGTTTAAACGAGATTCGGGCTTAGATATTGGACTTTAATTGGAGTATACGGTTGCATTGGGCTCAAACTTGAACTGAATTTATTCATAAACCTCTACTGTATGTATAATAATCATATGATCCTAGCCTGACTGTTAGAAGCCCATGGGTGGTCTGTGATAAGGTTACCTTCCTGACTTCAGTTCACTGCACCACAGAATGTCAGAGTCTGGTTGAAGGATGGCCAATCCCACCTATGGCAAACAAGGGGGATTAAGGTGATAATCATTACTCTTCCCAGGAGGAATTAACTGGTGGGACATCGACATTGAAGGAAAACCGCAGGTGAACAAGGTCCCTGATAGCCATGCTTTTTCCCTCCTCCCTGTACCATATCTGCATGGCTGAGGGGGCATTTAATTCACCGTAATTACTTTATTGACTCATTTCCAGCACCGTATCACTGCAGGTTCCCATCAATAAAAAATGCCAGGATGAATAATGTGGCCAGACACAGTGGGGTGCCTTCTAAGACAAAAGACCACAAGACTGCATCCCTGTGGTGTATGTTTGTGTCATGCTCCCTGTACTACCTTTTATTTCCTCCATAACACTCCTCAGACATACTCTGTTCTTTTCCACCTCTTTACATTAAATCACATCCTCTCTCTGCTCTAACATTCCACTCCAACTCCTTTCCTCCTCCTCCTTTTATGTCTCCAGGCACGCATGCCCAGCAGGCCTTCAGGTCTGAGCCCAGGAACCTCACTGTGCGGATGGGAGCCACAGCTGTGTTGAGGTGTGAGGTGCTGCGGGCCTCAGGGACTGTGCAGTGGGTAAAAGATGGCCTCCTCCTGGGACCTCAGAGAATCCTGCCAGGCTTTCCACGCTACAGCATGATTGGAAATCCTAAGAGAGGTAAACTGGGATACTCACAGAATAAGGTCTATGACCTACTGGGCTTTGATGGACTAAGAGGAATAAAAGTAACTCGATTGATAAAGGCATCATAAAGACACCAGAATTTGTTATCAAAAAATTCCTATAATTGAATGAGGCTTTATGGTAAAGAATAAAAAAATCTGATAGAAATGAGCAACTCTGAGGCCAACTAAATTGAATGGGAAAAGCTAACACTGGTGAAGGAAAAGTTGTGTAGCACTATATAGGTTAGAACAAGATGTGAAAGGGTAATGAAAATATGATGTACCAAAGAAAGCAACACAATAACATGCGTTCAGTGTTAGATTTATCCAACATACTTCCTCATTTTCACGTTAATTACAAGTGAAATGGTTCTAAATCTGGAGTGCTGCTGTCACCTCAGGAAGCATAAACAGTCTAGCTTGATGCCGGCTACTCTTAAAGAAAATAAGATTATGTTGTTGCTATGCCTTCAAAGTGTTGTAATAAAGCAACACAGGAACCTTATGGCACACCAGCTCTCTCTACAGGGAGCATCTGGGACTGAGGAGGTGATGTGATTGTTAATAGCCTCTCACACATCCCCCTCACTGTCACTCACTTGTAAAGACAAAAAATAATAATAATTAAACCAACAGAGTGTCAGCAAATCAGTGAAATGTGGCAGGGAATAAAGTGTGTTGCAGAATATTCAACATAGTCTATAAAAAGTAATAGCCAATTATAAGGCAATCCCTAGCAAGAGAAGAGCATCTGTTCCTGATCATCCTACAACTAGACAAGCTGCATTTCACTGTTGCACAGTGTGGGAGATGGCCACTGACACATAAACACTGAGAGATGCATAGATGATGCTGAGCCACACGTTGCCCATGATCATTATTAATGCTTAAAGTTTGCATTACAAACAAAATTTTGTGAGCTGATTAGTGGTCAGGGAGCAAATTATAGTACAGGTACACTTTTAGAAAAAACATTGGTAATGAAGTAAGTGGGCTACATATGAACATATGGAAAACAAACAAACATTCACAAGCTGCAAAACACTGAATAAAATACCCATCAGTGCAGGTACACCTTACCAGGAAAAGAAACTGCAGACTGATGTATGCAATCAGTTTACCCTGCTCAGACAGAGCAAAATCACTCATAATGACACTTGACTGCACTTGATACTCAACATGTTTTCACTGACTGTCACAATCAGTGATGTTTATTCATGCTTAAAAAGGGGCTGAAATCACACATTCACCCACAGGATAAAACTAGCTTTGACTTCAACATATACTTACAGTAGCTGTAGCACCCTTAGTTTCACCAAGCCGAAGCATTGATGTAAATATGTATGAAAATTAGCCTGCATTTAGGATTTCATGTGTTTGGGTGCAATAAATTGTAGTGTAAAGAAAAACACACGTCAGAAGAAAGATAAAACAGCTTGTTCAAAGCACTAAAGCATGAGGTGAGAATTTATTTTAATGGATGGTCTTCATGGTGCAATTTAATTGTTGTATTTGGCATGCAGCCAGTCAGTCAGGCAAAATGCAGTTATGAATGGACAATCACAGTCAAATGACATCACATATATTTCAAGTGTGGCATAATTTTCTTAAATAATATCAACTAGCTATAAAAATTAATTCATTTGTAAACTATAGTTACACGTGAACATTAATCCCTTGTTGGGATTTCTATCTTTCTTCTTTGTGACAAGTTGGCAACACCACAATGTCTTTGCAAATGTTTGCTGTCAAGCTGAATGAATCTTGTAGACCTTGGAAAAGTGTATAAACATGATTTATTGTTCAGTATGAAATACTGAACAGAGCCAGAAAAGGTTGTGATAGAGACGCTTCAGGCGGCTCCTCTCACGTTGTGTGTATACGTTTAGGCCTCGTTTACATGGCAACGTTTTTGCCGAACACAGAGAAGTTTTTTTTCTTTGCATTTTCAAAACGTTCTGCGTTCACACGGTAAAGTTTTCGAAATGATCCTTGTACACATGGATCCGCAAAAACAGTTGAAAATGCTACGTACGCCCGAGCATGCCAGAGCTTTCAAAATCAGCACCACAGAATAAGATAACAGTGGTTGCACAGCAAGTCTTGGAGGAGCATAAATAAACTCAACAGGGTCTGCAGCACAAACAACACTGGACAGTCCGACATTGTTTTTTTGTTGTTTTTGTTCTGGCCATAGTGTTCTGTTTTTGTACACGAATAAGGCTCAACCGTAATAGGCATGCATGAAGCAGGGCTGTGTCATCATTGCTTTCAAATAACTTTTTTAATTTTTGTGTTTTCAGGCCCCCAAATTGGTGTTCGCTTAAACTAAAGGCCAAAATGCAACAAAAGTTTACCGTTTTAAATGCTTCCCCTTAGTCTCAATTTGGAAATAACGAAGCCTTTGTAGTATATATACTTTATATTGAATCAGTTTGTTCCAGGTACAAAAGAGTAGGACTTCACATATTATGACAACATGAAATTCTCTGACATTGTGAAAAACCCTGTAATTGCTCTCAAATTGTGGAATATGTTCTGTAACATACTGCCTGATTTTCAAACTACGAAATAAATAAGTGAGAAGGATTTATTGATTACACGCGCCTGACTAAATGATTCAGAAAGGTTGTCTGAATCATTAAGACTGACCTATTACATAACAATATGAGTTTTCAGCTCCAGTATCTCTATACAAATGGAGATTTACAGAGGGGAGAATACACGACAGTGTAATACGCACTGCATCCATAATGGCTATGAAGATATTCTGTGTCTCAAAATTTTAAAAGCCGTTTCTGAAATAAGTACAGGGTAATGGAAAATTAGCAAATCATGTTCCAGCCATCTGCCATCTCCCCTATCATAAATACACACCCTCTGCAACTTGATTGCAGTATTTGTGAGTAATTTCAGGAAAGAGGAATGTGATTAATAACTTCAATATGTCTTTCTGTCTGCACTCAATGATAACTTAGATGTGAAAATTGCTTCTGGTTGGTGTTAATTATCTCGCCAGCTCACTTGACACATGCATTTTTAGGCCTGGGTGGTTGTCAGACCAAGATACTATTTTGCACTTCTTAGTAGGCTGTGAGCCAGATATCAGGGGTTGGAAAACCTACACTGAACATCATATAATCCCCACAGGTTATGGCAATGCATCAAACAAATCAAGGACTGTTGGCTCGCCAGACTATCAGAGGAGAGACACAGAGAGAAAGACTCTGCCTGGCATCAATTAATAGAGTTTATTCAGGCAGCGTTGTGAATCTGGAAAGTTCATTCTGAAACAAAATGCCTCTGCTATGAATATAGAGAATAACGTGCATGTCAAAGAAAATGCCTACAGCAGGATTGTTCGATGTTTTCATTTTACCGAAATTACAAAAATAGTCTATTCATAATCAAATCTCTGTAGAGTATATTACTGTTTTGAATGAAATGCCAAAATGTCATTTTGCAAATTGCTTCTATTGTTAATTTTCCCATTTCCCAAGTTGAAATTGCTCATAATTCAGACACTTTGAAATCAACACAGAAGAAAGAGGGCCTGCAGGAGGTACTTATCGATATACAAGCAACAACTCTGAACAGCAAGTATTATATTCAATGGGGTGTGAACAAGAAAACTAAATGAAACCCTCTTCTTTGTAATTATTTACATGTATTTAGTGAGCACATCCTTATCACAATATAATGTGTCACAAACAAAATGAATCTCTTCCTCTCTATTTCAGGGCAGTATCATCTTCAGATTGAAAAGGCCCAACTGGAAGATGAAGCGGCCTATGAATGTCAGGCGGGTCAGTCTCAGAGCAGTCGAGCAATCATCTCCAGCACAGCCTGGGTCAACATGCTAAGTGAGTAAACCCATGGTGTGTGTGAACAGGGGAGATTGGGGGCTCATAAACATATATATTTTTGTCAGAGTAATAAAATGATGCAATAAGGCACAGTGAATATCCTTATTATTCCAGTATCATACAAAACCTCTTGACCAGTAATCAGTGCATGAGGAGCTCTTAAATATTCATTCTATTGATAAAAAGCTTTAATTTGCTTAACAAAAGACAGTTGCGTTTGAAGCAGTGCAGACTTGAATTTAGGGACTACATTTTAAGTGTCCTTGGTACAGTAGAACTAATCAAATCCTTCAAGTGCAAATCATATTTGAAGCATGTATGAGCCATTTATTAAGATGCATTTTTTTCCTGCTTTCTAGACATTAAATATTCCTTCAACAAGCACTCTGTCACTCGTACATATTGTAGTAGGTCTACGGCTTCAACCAGCAGCTGAACAATATAAAGCATCTGTAGAGCCTGGATTCCCCGGCAGCCTCAGGGCGATCCATGTCTCTCCCTTGCACAGGAATAAATTATAACAGAAGTGATTGAAAAGTTCCCTCTCAGACATAGGCTGGAATGTAATTGTGCGGCTACATTAGACCACCTGTTGTCACTCTATAACAACCGATATCTTTCTCCCTTTCCCTCTTTGCTTGTGTGAGCAAGCCCATATGTGGCAAGGAAAGGACTCTAAAAGAACCTTTCTTCTCCAGATGGAGTTCATTTACTTACATCCCCCTCCCAATTCTCTCCGTTGCACAATTTCTCCCTCTCTCCCTCACTTTCAGGCTTTCTATTTGGTGACCATAGAATGGGTGAGGGCTGGGGGATGGGTTGCTAGGGCAATTTTAGCGGCCTCACTCTCCTCTGGGAAGAAAGCAGGTTTTTCTGACATCAATGAGTCAGTGGGAGGGATTGCGGGTGGTGAGGGATAGGAGGAGGCACAGACCGTAGACGTCTCCTTTCAATGCTTATGTGCTGTTTTACACTGCAGCAGTCTCATGTCCTACAGCAGACCTATGTACACCTGCAGCCACAGCAGGCTTGACTCCCACATTTATTACTCCTGAGAAGGCTATTGCGTGTGCACCCACATATACACAGTCAACACAAATGCTTTCAGCTTTGTCGGAAAGGTCAACATGTGTGGGAATTATGTTCGTGTTGCATCAGGGAGTGCTGGTAGTTTTATTTACTCTGACTGAAACCTACTGTTGCCCTGTGTATCTGACATTCTCAGATCTGAATCCTCTCCACACATCTCAGCTGGTGTTTTTGTTCAGCGTCTTGGGAACATTGTTGAGCATTCAAGATGGACATTTGCAGCTGCACTGTTGCAAAGGGCAACGAGGAAAGGGACTGACTTAAAAAGCACTCTGCAGCCTTGATCCTAAAGGGTCATTTGTTCGACGCCACCAACTCAACTGATTCAAAAAACATGCCTAATCTGGGGCTTTGTAATGAGTAGATGAATTCAATCTGCTGTTAGTGCTGAACTGGGACTGGGAAGTGTGCATCCTTTTGAAGAGCATGAGATCCCCACAGACTTCTCCATCACTGAAGTACAGCGCCCAAGGCCCTGCACCCCTGGCCAGTCAACCATAGCCACATCCCATCCAGCCCTGCATCAAATCAAAACACTATAAACTCTTTATGAGGAGATACAGTGGGGCAGAGAGGAGGATTGTGAAAACAAAACAGAGATTGTCGGTCAAATAATTGGATTCTTGGGTCAGAGGGAGTGCTATCATGACTGGCTAATTCAAGATGGATCACCACAGGCAGTGTGTAGTGGCGATAGAGGGAAAAAATGTCAATAAGGCCCATCCATGAGCTTTCAAAGAGATGTTTTCAAGACATTTCCATTGGTGCAACATAACTCCTGTGTGTTTTTGCATTCCTGCAGAGCTTAGATAGGGGATTACCGCAATAGGCAGATCAAGTGGCAGTGAGTAATCCATGACAATAACAACCTCTACCCGCTCCACTGAAGCCCCGTCCTCTGCTAAATCATCCCCTGCACTGTGCCCGTCACATACCTGACACATCCTGTGACTCGGTTTATACCATTAGCCCTAGCATTTAATCCTATTAATGAACAACTCTCTCCCTCGCTACATTGCATGCCTGTGCAGATGCCTCCTGCAAATGTTCAAAACGGTTATTTGATGTGTTCCGGTTTTAGAGTGTGTTACTCATTCAGTTGCCATAGTTGGGTCTCACAGAGATCCGTGTGTGTGTGTGAGCGAGTGTGCCCGAGTGTAAGCTTATTATCAGTGTTGGAGGTTAGAGGACATTTTAGGAACCAGGCCTATGGTGAAGTTTTTGCGGTAGCTAATGAGTTAAGCACTTGAGGAGTATATAATGAGCCTTCATTGTATGATTCCCTGTTATGAATAATGTAACAGCTTAAAAATGGTGACACAAGCAACGTAGAACATAGTGACTCACCTTTTTCACAAAAAGTTCAGACAGTCGCTCAAGATATAACCCCATCAGATGATGGTGTGACGGTGTGCATATCACAGTGCCAGACTGATGCTATAATGTCAGGGTCTTTACAATTAACAAATGAGGTTCTGCTAAAGCGTAAAATACCTCTGCCAAGGCTATTGTCACTAAAACTTGAATAATTGCAAAATAGTTTCCAGGATATGTCAAAACAAAATCCTGTAGCAACTGTTTATCAGAGAGCCTCTGGAAGAAGAAATGTGTGTGATCATGAGTGTGAGCAATATGTGTTTTATCACAGAACACAACATACTGTATGTAGTTTTGGGGTAGTATGCATTTGGCATGCTGGCTACAGGAATGTCAATCATAGCCTATGAACTGGCATCTCCAACGTCATTGGAAGGATTTGGTAGTTCATCCTAACACATCACAACCACATATTACCACACTAATCCAGATCCTCCACATGTTGCTTCTTCACCTGAGACCAGCCACTCGCACAGCTGATGCAATAGTTGGTTTGCACAACCAGACTTTCTACACAAACTGTCAGAAAATGTCTCAGGTAGCTCATCTGCGTTCTCTTCATCATCACCAGGATCTTGGTAGTTGGTTGGTTGGTTGGTTGGTTGTATAAATGTGTATCTGTGACCAGAAAATGAAAATATGTAACTTGTCATGTGAAGTCCATGGTTCAGTGTCTTTCTCAAGATATAACTGCACATTTAGAGTGGCCTTGTATATTGCATTGGTGTGCCAGCCCAAAACACACAATAACCATGTTGTTTAATCTGCTTCTTTAGATGCCTCACCTGTCAGATGGATAGATCACCTTGGCAAAGTTTAAGTGCTCACTGACAAAGATTTTAACAAATTTGTGCTTAGAATCTGAAAGGAATACTGAAAGAAAACCAGCAAGTCTTTACTTACAAAAACAAAAAATATATATATATATTTTTGTTTAGTGCACTCAAACAAGTTGTGCATGTCCACCACATGTGTGAGCTAAGTGAAATGAAAGTAGCTTGCCTCAACATGTACTCACCTGTCTCGCCTGTGTGTTTGTGTGCACACAGAGATAGGTGGAAAGAGCTGCTTATGCATATTGATGTCTGTCTGCTAATCTGCTTCTTATCTGCCTTATCCATCCAGCCGTCTGTATTTTTCTAATGAATCGAATTTTGCGGCTCACTGTTTCTCATCTGAACGGCAGTAGCAAACCTTTGCATATGCCTATCTATTTTTGTGTTCATATACGGGCCTTAATAAGAGAGACACGGCTATAAAGCAGAGAGAGAGAGAGAGAGAGAGAGAGAGAGAGAGAGGTAGGTAGGCAAATTAAAGAAACCTTACAGGAAAATAGAACTAGAAGGGGCACAAAGAGTTCATTTTGTGTTTTCAGTCCCTGTCCAGTAAATTGAATAGAATGTCTGTTTTGTTGTCGTCCAAATGTGGTGTCACATTTGCACTAATGCGTGTGTGCCTGTAAGTTCATCCTGACTGGGCTGGTTTGCAGATGTGATGGATGGCAGGCTGTAATTCCCAGTCCAAGCTGAAACACACCTTCCCTTGCACTTCTGCAGTTTAACTGCAGTGGTCAAGGGGGTGCAAGAGAGGGATGATTAATTGAATGAGAGATAAGAGAAGCAGGCCAGCATGAGCGAGCAAGGAAAAAATTAGATACCTGCCGGCCTGCCTCATTTGTGAACAAATCATTATTCTTATTTCAGGATTTACACTCCTCGAGCACAACAAGTGGTGCACCTATGTGAGTTGTGCACGCCTGGGTAGATTGAGAGTGCAGGGCCTGTCAATAGATGCATGGCCCAGTCATCTTCTCTGCAGAGGGGGGTAAAAAACAAACAAATGCATCTCATTATCGCAGCACGGGCCTCTGCAGTGCTCTAGGTAACCCATCACAGTCTACAAAGATTCAATTGCTTCCTTTAAATCAGTTTGAAGCTGCAGCCACATCTCATCTGTCTCAATAGCAGACTAGAGCCAAGGGGCGACCCTGCACACAACAACAGCTCCTCCTAGTGGTCAGAGATTGATCGTAGCGTGCCAAAGGGAGGGAGTGGAGCTGAACGGCTGCCTGGTTCAGTTGCTTGTGGTCCAGCTGCTTTTACACACATTAACAGTGGATTTATCTCAGATATTCAGCAGCCGGCATCTCCTCTGCAGCCTCACTTTTCATACTTGCCATACCTCTATGTCCCTGCCAGTCCTTCATGTCTCCGTCACACACATGTATCGATCCTGTATACTTTCCAAATCTCTGTCTCTGTCTGTCTTTGAACTCATGCCACATTTGCACTTGATCTGTGAAAGAAAAACAACTAAGAAAAGGGAACTCATTCTATGGGCTCACTCACTTGCTGAAAGCTGGCACAATAAACATGTGTGCATGATTGAGTCTTGGTTAAGTGTGGCTCACATATCTGCAGAATTATCTTTGATGATTATTTGCTGACAGATTTCTTTCATTTTACCGGCAAACCATTTTTGGTCCCCTGTGCTAAAATCTATGTTTTGTTTTTCTGCTCTGGAATTTCCTATTTATGGTCAGATGAAAGGATGGTGAAGGAGAACAGTGGAGAAGTGAAAGCTGCTTTGATCAGTCCAGAAAGCGCTTATTTAGCTTGGGGGTGATCCGAGAAGAGAAGTGTTTGGTTTTTGATATGATAGATTAGCACTGGATCGGTTTCATCACTATTTCATCTCTTTATTCTCCTCTTGTCCACAATTTGTATTCTAATTCAGCAGAACATCAAACCTCGCTGTAGAAAATCACTCAAAAGTTGACAGTGTGACATTCCAGTCACATATTATCATGAAGCCTAATGTGTTGTTTCTCCCATTCAGTTCCTCCCTCCAAGCCATACTTCGAGGTGGACGTGGCTACACCTTGGGTGGCAGGGAAGAAGTACACTGTCACCTGTGTTGCCCCTGATGCAAAGCCCGTGGCTGACATCATACTTTTTAAAGGTCAGCCATCTTTTCAGCAGCATTAAATGTGAAAGAGATGGTCAGCCTGACAGGTTAGAACAAACAGCAACAGCCTTTTCAATATTCTACTTTCTGGGATGTCCATAGGTCGCAAGCTGAATACATAAACATGAAAACATTGAAGCAGATAAAATGCAAGTTCAGTAAAAATGTCTGTTTTCAGTCTCAAAATGCACAGTTGAAAAGACAAGAAGCCCGATCATCTGAATTTCCAATTTGCACTGACTTTAAAATTACAGATACAGTCAGTGTAAGTTCATAGTTCATAAACTGCATTTTTCCCCCCCCCTATCTTCTGTTTTTGCTTTTTGTTGCTTCATTGCGACTATCATTCTACAGACTGCTCAGAGAAGGAGAGATGTAATGGTTTTTCCGGGTGTGAATTTACTGTAAACAGTTTTTTTTTTATTTCTTGCTCTCTTGTACATCTCTATTGTGTTCATTTTATCATCTCAACCCTGATTTGACTGAAATGTAAATACAGTTTAAGACGGTGGTATATGTTTCTCCACCACACATATTTTTTATAATATTCCAGTATTTACATTAAGAAGAAGAAGAACACTCATGTGTTTGTCTCACATGAACAAGTTTACACACACAGTATTGTCCCTTTTTGTGTGCCGTCCCCCCATTGTGTCTTTCAGATGGAGTCGAGCTGACAGGTGCCGAGTCTTTCACCGTGTCTGGCTCAAAGGATAAGCTTCTGAACACACATGCTCGAGTAACGTATGTGTTCGCCCGCCTGCCAGAGTCATTCTCCTCAACAACCTGCTATATCTCACCACGTCTGCCTCAGTTTCTTTTTTTCCTTGTTTCCACCCTCTTATTTTCTCCGTCTGTCTAAGTGAGGACAATGAATTTCTGTACGCTGCAAACTGCTACTTGGCACTGTGCGATTGAATTAGCTTCTGTCAAATGTACAAAATTACATTCCAGCAACGAGGCAGATCCAATCCTCACTAGTTTGCCAGGTTCCTATACATTAAAACTGGGCCATAGATTGTTTTAATCCTGCTTGTCTCCTCTGTGTCAAAGATAATAACCTCATGTCATATCCTAAAATAACATTGGTACAGAGGAGCAGCAGCCAAGGCCTTTACCATTATTCACACTGAGTGTGCTCAGTGGTGTGCCATGTGTGACTGTTACAGCTGACATTGTAATGTAATTGGATATTGAAGACATAAACTGAGAGTTTAAAGTAGGCTTGGAATAAATGCACAGCATTGTGGGGAGGAGTTAATCTTTCAACATACATCACAAAGTGCATTTTTTAATTCCTTATCACACGGCTTTCATAATTTGCCAGACAGAGATGGAGAGTAACTAAGTACATTTACTCAAGTACTCTAGTCGACTACAAATTTGAGGTTCTTGTGTTTTAATTGAGTATTTTTGTTTTATGCTACTCCACCACATTCAAGAGGCAAATATTGCACTTTGCCACAATATGCCCTTCTGTTATGGTGTTGAATAATGGCCAGAAAAGTGTTTTTGTAGAAAATTATGCCACCATGAAGTTGACCTTTATCTTTTCACCACTAAATTCCAAGTAGCTCACCCTTGACTTCAAGTGGATGTTTTCCACTGGATGTAATGAAATCCCTTCAAGGTTTTCCTGAGATATCATTTTCACAAAAACAAAACGGATGGACCGGCATATGTACAGACAACCCGGAAACAACATTCCTTCCACCACTTGCTATAGACATAATCATAATTAGATGTTTTGAGCTTCAACACTTTTAATGGCTCAGTATAAACTCGTATCTTTACATCTGTCTTTTATCCTTCTCATTTTATCTGTCATCTCTCAAAGGTTCACTGCTCTGAGCTCTGACAACGGGAGGCAGCTGGCCTGTAACGCCAACAACCCCGCCCTTTTCCGCCCCGTGGAGACCACAACGACCATGAGTGTATACTGTGAGTGTCTCAACCTGTCTGTGACCTGACAGTCAACATCCCCTCTGTTTAACAGAAACACCCTTGCGTACAAAGACACTCGACCACACCGGGACCCAACCCCATGGGAGGCCCAAGGGTAAAGATACCCTTGGGCCTCCCATGGGGTATAGGGTACGTTCTTGCATGCATTCAGTCTGTCTTCCAAAGAGAAACATTCAGCTTGAAGGCTAAATGGCACCTACCTACTTCAAGACAACACGAGTGTGACTGCCTCCAGTTCTTGAAGTTGAGCTGCAAAGGCTCAGGTCTAGGCTGTTTTCTTATTGCAAAAAACACATAATAGTGATTAAAATCAAACACCAACCAATTCAATCTGTATTGTCTTTAGTTTAGATTTACTGTTGTATTAGGAAACTCAAAACGCACACACTTAGTTTATTTTCCAATTTTAAGAACAAACACATAACCCCATTATGTGACCAACTGAGATGGATTATATCAGTGGGGCTTCAAGTACAGAACTTTTTGAAAAGTATTATGATAACTAATATGGGAAGCCACCACAGTAAATAATGATGAATCCTGTAAAACTAACCCAGTAACTTTTGTGCTCATCAGCTCAAATTAAATTTAGAATCCACTGAGCCACGAAGGGAGCCACATTCTGTTGCCTTTTCTTTCATGTTATTATCACAAACCACGAGACATTATATAATAAAAATTGTTACTGCAGCACAGATGACTCGGCTCACTTGCTGTCTCTCTGTTTCTCTCTCCTCTTAATTTGCAAGACAACAATGAAACCCATTGTTGTTGAATGCACAAACAATGTGTTGCCACTGTTATTGTTTACTATAAGTTTAGTCTTTTGAAATTGATTGTTCGTGTCTGAGAGTTTACCCAGCTGCTTCTCCCAGGTTGTTGATTAAAGTGGAGCAGGGCTCCAACACCTTCAGCTCTCCTGACGGGCTGACTAGACACCTCTGTGTTGTCTCTCTCTATTCTCCTCCACATTAGAAGCTGCTGCTGCTGTTTAAATGGTCAACAATAACTGCAAACACGCCTCTCTTCCTCTCCAGCTCTCTGCTCAATATTAAACAACATAGGCTCTGTGTTAAGTGCTAATGTTGCACTGAGTTTGGGACCACTGCTGCAGTCTTACTCAGCATGCCAGCCCATCAAAGGCAGCACGATGGCCATTTTCAGCCAGCCAGATTGTTTGCAAGGTGCTAATTTGTCATACTAGCCCAGGGTCTGCAGCCTGCTCTCTGAAAGTGATTGCAGCAATAACAAAATCTCATCCTCCTCCTATAACTGCACATATTTTACCCAAGTAGTCGGTAATATATTCATATTTCGCATTGCCTATTATTGTTTGAACATCTGTTGTTTTGCTTTATGCACTGGATCAGCTCACTGTTCTCTTAATACTTAATGTTTTCATCAGATCTGGACCCCTTATCCCTCAGTCATATTGAATGTGCCCAATTTATTGGCCCTGTTTCAACAAATAGGGATACTCCCCACTCGATTGTTAAGAGTATTCTCATCAGAGTGCAGATTCTCTTTGTGTATTATCCATTGATGGCCATTCTATCCAGCTGCTCCCCCCTGTTACTACATCCATTCTCTTTTCTCCTCCTTTTCTCTTCCGTTTTCTATCGCCCTCGATGCCATTGCCTTTTGTCAAGTCCATTTTTATTTTAATCTCCTTCTTTCCTGGCAGTCCCGCCTCAGCCTCCAGTTATTGTGGGTCTGGAGAGAGAGGAAGTAAAAGCGGGGAAAATGCTCGTGTTAGTATGTGTCTCTCATGGTGGAAACCCCCTGGCCACTCTCCACTGGACCAAGGTAAATCTTCTGCACCATCTGTTAAGAAGGCTTTGTAACACACTTTCACAGTGACTAAATGAGCTATTTTCCACAAACTTGCAGTGTAAGTATCCTATTGTTAGTTGCTTATGTACTTCATTCACTGCGCCATATGGGGCCGTGTAATTCAAACATGGTCTTGATTGTACCTTTTGTTTGATTTTATGTCTTTATTTGTGTGTCAGAATGGAGACGTTCTGTCCACGACATGGGAGGAGGACATTGTGGCACAGAAGTCCAGCAGTGTCCTCCACTTGAGGATCACCCCCAGGGATAACCAGGCTGTTCTGTCTTGTGAGAGCGTCAATCTGGTGTCCCCATCACCTCTGTCTGTCAGCCGCAAAATCACTGTGCTTTGTGAGTGAAAATAACGCTGGATATTATGCACCGTGCTGGAACACACACACATATACATGAAAAGCTTGTACTCACACACACAAAGCCCTGACCGGACTCACAGGAATGGATGAATAAGGGTATGGACATGATGCAGAGGAATATAATACGAGACTTCCAAAACCAATTGTTTTGCTTTCCCAGCAAAATTCTGCTCTGCTAATATCATTAATGAAACTAATTTTTTTATGGCTGCAGCCCATATTTCTGCCTCCAGATTAGTATCAGTGCACACTTTTTCATAGCTGCTACTGTAATTCAGCTGAGCTGCTTCAATGCACAATCCCGAGGCTGTAAAGGCTATGTGCAACAGTAACGCCCATGGTTATGGATTCTACTTTTCCCCATGAATATAAAATGTTTGCTTCAGCAACAATAAAACAAATACTGAATTAATTTCCAGGAGCCTTGGTACGTTGACCCCAACAGCTGCATTATTTCCACTACAGAGCCAGACAATGCAAGTCAGACCTGTAAATGGTGTATGATTGATGCACCTACTTTATATAAATATGAATTTGGAACCATCCTTGCAGAAATCTCTTGCTCATACAATGAAAAGATGGCTGAAGATAGTGCTCTCCTCATCAAGCCCCCATCAGGCACTGGTGCCATGCCTCCCAGTCATTCATTCAGGGATGTTGGAAATGAGCTGCCGACTGCCTGACTGAGCTCTAGGCACTGGCAGAGGCTGGAGGGCAAAGAATACATCTCACTGGTGTAATACGAATATTAGTCTTTGTGCCATGCACAAATGCATCCCATTCTGTCTCATGTGGCATAGACACAAATAGGCATAAGATTTACATACATGACCCTGCCTTCCACGTGTCTGCCACCTCAGTCGCGAGCTCTTATTCCCCGAAGGCTTCATGCAGCGGCATCTCTTTGCCTGCAGCTATTGTACCTGTCTCCACCTGTGGTTAAAACAAAGCAGACTTTAGAAACCCCTCTGAAAACCTCTCGAGAAAACAAGTTGCCACTCAAAGTGATTTTCATTCTCATCCTTGATGAATGTTGTTATTCATATCCGAAAATAGTTGCGCTGTCACTGTGATCAGAATAGATAGCTGTTGAATGTGCTATTCATGGCATGATATTTTTACTGAATTGTCTTTGTATGTGTGCTTGTACATCAGTTGAACCTGCAGAGGTGACACTGTTGGGTTCACTCACAGCCATTGAGGGACAGGACTTGAATCTGTGCTGCTACACCACCTCCAGTAATCCCCCTGTCCAGATTCGCTGGTGGCTGGGCCATAAGGAGCTCAACGTGTCTGTTGTAACAATGGAAGTGGTAAGACAACACAGCAGACGATTAGGACAAAGCTGAAATCTATCCATCAGAGCAAGAGGACAAAGAAAAATGTTGGCAAGAGAGTGAGTGGTAATTGGTGATCATGCCTCTCAGTGTAAAGAGGAGAATGAAATGAGTATGTTTTTGTTTCTTTTTGTGACCGTAAGGTGAAAGGCAGTGAGGCAAGCTTGCCTTCACATTACCAACAAGGACACTTTTTTAAAATACTTCCAGTTGAAGCAAAAGAGTCCCTAAAAAAGAAATGTGACCTCATGTGAACCGTCACAGATGAAAGAAAACAATATGACCGTGAGCCGTCCCTGAATACTCCGGCTGCAGCTCTGCAAATGAATCAGCAGCCGATTCCAAAGAGTGTTCTGCTGCTCTTCTCTTCCTTTGTGTATGTTAATAAGATCAAAGTGAATAAAAGCTGACACAGAAGATGAGTATTATTAAACAAGCTCTTTATTCATCTGGCAGCCGCGTTTCCATTTGATCTCACACACGGCACTCAGTGAGCTGTGTGTGAGCTTTAATGCATCTGAAGCAGTGTGAGGTTAATGAAGACGGATGCTCCTGTCCAGTGTCTTTGTTCATCTTTCTGACTGTGGCTTTTACAGTAATCACCACAATAATAGCTTTAATATCCAGATGTGCTGCATAGGCATGGCCACTATCAGGCAGGTGCAAAATGACTTTGCTCAATTCACGACAGCGTGTAAAGCAGAGAGAGTCAGATTAATATGCTTATTTACTGCGATCCATGCAAAGCATCAGTCATTACAGGAGCTAATTTGCCATCTGTTTTCGACAAACCATCAAGCAAACCATCTTGGATTATTTTTCTCTCCGTTTTTTTCTCTGTCGAAAGACTGACAAATCCAGAGATTTGTCTATCCAAGTCTGTCCATCAACCGAACTGTCGTGTGTTCTCTGTTTGCAGGGAGATAATGGTGGGATGACAACCATGTCCAACATGACCCACAGGGTCTCCCGGGGGGAGGATGGGCTTAAACTCACCTGTGAGGCTTTCAACAAGGGCACACACTTCTCCAAAACCCAGATCACCCAACTCAGTGTCTATTGTGAGTGAGATTACGTTTAGTTCAGTCAGACACCGACCTCATCACTCCCCGCAGGTATCTTTTATAACTTAAAAAAAAAAAAACACATCCATTTTGGTTCAGGAGGAGGGGTCAATTGTAATTACAACTCTGAACGTCAGGAAAAGCTAAATGTCCACATATTATGTGGCTGTATTCCAGGTCAGCTATATCATCTTTGTGTTGGATGAAATATTTTTGGTAGAGATTTAAAATATTAATATAAGATCAATGGTAAAATAAAATTAAAAAATCGAGTAAAACTTTTAAAATATTCCACCAAATTATAAACTCAAACTCTGATCCTTCTACAACAGACCCTCCTCAAAAGATTTGGCTTGATACGCCTCCTGAAGATGTCCCCCTTCGGTCAGGTACAACAGTCCGCCTCATCTGCTTCTCCACAGGGGGGAATCCCACTGGGACTCTGACCTGGTTCAAGGTTAGTGTGTATGCATGCATGTGTTGGACTGTATGTCTGGAGTACATACGCTTCTCTGTGTGATATCCCTCCTTATGTTTTAGAATGGAAAGGTCGTGACTGATGCACTGAAGCAGACATCCTTCGATCGAGGTGTGGCTCGAGAACTGGTTCTGGTCCTGACAGCAAGTGACAACATGGCTACCTACCGCTGTGATGCCAAAAATGAGGCAAAGAAGACCATCTCTGCCCACGCTAAGCTCATGGTTCACTGTAAGACTGCATCTTTCACATGTAGACACAGCCTGAGCTTTATGCCGGTATACCTCAGCTGAGAGAGAAGCACATTATTAGATAAGTGGATTTGATTTGAACACATTGTCAGTTAAATCATTTGATACACTCCATCTTGATTTTGTCAGCAATATCAGTGAATGTCAATATCACTTAACACATATTGTTTACTCCATGGTTCTCCAGTTCCAGCTTTAAGTGTCAAGATCACAACCGAACAGGAGGAGCTGCATCGGGGCGAGGTTTTATCTTTGGAGTGTCAGTCGGGAAGCAGTAACCCCAAGGCCGGCATCTCCTGGAGCTTGGGGGGAGTCAGGTTTGGCAAGAGAATGGGTGGAAAAGCTCACAGCAGCATTTATATGTGACAATATGCATAATTTCCATGTGAAATTGAACAACCCTGTTGACTGGATTTGCCGGATTGGGATTTGTTTCCTAGGTTCCAGGGAGTGGAGCAGCCACCAGTGAAGGCTCAGTTTGGTGGTGTGTCGGTGCGCAGTTCTCTTTCCCTGAATCTGAGTTCACAGCATCACAACCAGAGGGTCATTTGTCAGGCCTATAGTCCTGTGCTTGAGGAGGGAGCCAACACATTCTTTAAACTCAGTGTGTTTTGTAAGTAAGAGGATGGATTGCTTCTTTCTTTCTTTTTCTTTTTCTTTCGTGTTTTTTTTCTTTTTGGCAGGTAACTTAAATATAAATAATTATAATCTATGATGGCGCGAGAGTAAGCTGCTTTACTGTTGTTGCTCTTGCACAGAAATGTCAGCATACAGTACATCCCTGTGTATAGTTTTTTTGTTTACTGGAAAACTTTGTTGCGATTTGTGGGTCTGTTGAGCTCTGCGGCAGTGTGTCCTAATTGTGCATTTGCTTTGCTACATGGCCATGTTTGTCTTTGATGCTATTTCACAGGCAGCAGCCAGCCCCTGCTTCAAAGCTTGGTACCGTGTATGAGCATGAAGGAAAGTCACTGTGTGTTTGTGCAAAGCTGCAGTGGGACAACAGTACTGTCACTTGCCGTTTTAATGCCTGTCCCTCTCCCTCCCGCGTTGCCTTATACTCCCCCGTTGTCTGAGATTGTGAAGTTTGTCAGATCTTGAATTATTGGTGGGCTGTCGACTGTCTACTGGTTTGACTCTCATTAGTGTCCCTTACTGCTTTCATGCTCAACATGTTTTGTATATCTTCTCGTTTTTTCATACTGGTTGGTTCGTTGTTGTTGTCATTTTGTTGGCCTGAGTTTGTATTCATTCCTCTGCTGGTGTATTTTGCTGTATCCAACCCTTACTGTAGCTCTATTTGTGTTCCGTTTCTGTGTCAGACCCGCCAGAGTTCAGCCCAGAGCAGCCAACACAAATCCAGGTGGTGGAAGATGACATGGCAACCATCCCACTGCTGGTCTCTGCTAACCCGGAGGAGGTCTCCTGTATTTGGCTGCACTGCAGGGAGAAACTGGTCAAAGGTGATCTGGGGCTGTTTGATGGCTCTATAAACCAGGTCCTAGTTGAGCTGAGCCAGCAAGTAAGCACTCAGCTCTGCTATTCAGGGTCTGAATAAAACATGGCAGGTTCGCCAGCATGGAACCCTGCCAAATGTGATTCTCATTATGGCTCTAATGTATGCAGTCTAAATGAGGATTGCTGTCTCACTGAATGCAACACAACGTTTCTAAACCTGGTTTCTCCTCCAGGCCGGTGTCATCAGGGCCCTGCTATACCCGCTCTCTTTCTTTTTTAAACTCTGTTAGCTCCATCATGTGCAGACCCCACCATAAAAAAGACTATATCCTGAATGTGGAAGCATTTTTACTACATTTTGATTGCTGTGGTACAGAAGGTGTTTCTTACGTGGGCCATTGTTGGCTTGATGTGGGAATCCAGCCAGGCCAATCAATAATGCAGGATTAGATGTCACTTAAAGACCGGTGGCCAGAGGACATGTGGTTGATAAGCACATAATGAATGCTTAATTTACCACTGGTTTGCATGTGTGTGTGTGTGTGTGTGTGTGTGTGTGTACTTCCATATTTTTGTAAAGAGGGTGATCCACACTACCATTGGCCAGACGGCAACTCACTGGAGATCAACAATGTGACGAGAAAAGATGCTGGAATTTACACAGTCAAGTGTACAAATGACCAGGGTGTCAACCAGACCTCCATTATGCTGGACGTTCAGTGTAAGAACCTGCACACAGAGAGGAGCAGACACACACACACACACACAAACACACTTTATTTTGTCATCTGCTCAAGAGGTTTTTTTGTTTTATATTGATGGCAGTTTTCTCTGTGATCATGAAAAAAAGTAAACACTTTTTTTTTCCCCCACAAGTAACAATTTTAATACCACATTTGTAAATCACTTTGCACACATGTGGCATGACATAGATGGCATGTAATGTGTAATGTGCAACTGTCATTTTTTTCACCATTTTAATTTTTAAAGCACTTTTTTAAAACAAAGTTACAAAGTTATTTACCTGGTTCAACCATGGATAAAACATTTCAGGACTAAAATGATGCCAATATTTCAGACAATAACAATAATGTAAAATCCAATGCATTACCCCACGATATGATAAAAATAATAAAAACCCTGACAGTTGGGATGTTGTGTAAGTCATAAATAAACAGAATGCGATACTTTTCTCATCCTTTTTGACATATACGTTGCAAACAGTGCAATAATATTTTATCCCATTGATGTTGCTGATTTTTGTAAAAATATACTTATTCTAAGTTTGATGCCTGCAACTTGCATCAAACAAAGGACTGGGAAAGTTGGAATGCTCAAAAACACCTTGTAGCAATTAAGCTGTGTGGGTTCTCTTAGTTGTAACAGTCTTTAGTTTTAACATAACACAACTTAAACACAAGGTTTTCAACTATATCCCTGATGTGTTTCCACACTGATGAGAACCTCACGTCTCCAGCCTTCCTCTGGCAAAACTTTCCAGGTCCAGCACTTCTGCAATATATGAGAGAGAGGACAATCAGTGCAACACAAAACACCTCTTATAAGTACCTCTCTCTCCTAACCCCTCCTACACTCTCTCCCTAACCAAACCCCCCTGCCACACACCTGATTGGATCATTCCAGGTAAAGAGATTAATTGGTAACAGGTGATCATGACTGGCTATGAAAGGGGCATCCTCAAAAGGCTCAGTCATTAACAAGCATGGATGGAGTGAAGTTCACCACTATTAAAGATATTACTATAGCCTTGGGAACACTTTGTAAACTGTTGTCAGTAAACACCGTTTATTTACATTTTACACATGTTCCAGCTTTTTTGGAAATAAAACAGTGTGGAATAAAAACCAAAGATTTTAGAAGTGAATTAAAAGAGAGCAAAACATTTGTTTCACAAGCAATTTTTTAACCCCCCATTCAAAATTGACAGTCTTTTTTTTCAGGCTCTAACATGCCAGATTTGTGGGCCCTGGGGGCCCACATTTATCTCTGCTGGATAGCCTTATTCCTTTAAATATTGAGAATGACCACAATTTTCCTTGCTGTTTATATTGCCCTTTGGATTTGAATTGGTACGCTAAAGCAGCAAAGTATCAGAACCATCAGTGCATCCACACATGCTGACACACCCAGACAACAACATTTACTTTCAGCTCCTGTGCAGCAAACATGCCTCATTAATTAGGCCTCAATGCAAGGCCATGCACCTCCACCGCTGCCCCAGGCCCAGCCTTGGGCTCCAGGCCCACTGCCCCGATACTGATGATTTAATAATGGAACTGCTGAAAATGTAGGTCTGCCTGTTTCACCAAAGCCCATGGCACATGCTTAATGGATTCTGTCGTTCTGATCTGACTGGGTCTGACAGTTGCAGATATTTATTATGTATGGAGGATTGTAGTAGCTTTTATGGGTGGCAGTGTAGCCCACTTAACAATGTCGGTCTTGGTTAGCAGGCTAACATGGGTGGATACCAAAAAAACCCAAAGGTCTGTGTCTCTATAGTGCTTCCCACCACTGTTCTTCAAGTGTGAGCATAGGTTTAGACAAGTAGGCACTAATGGTCCTATTGTGTGAGTACATGGGACTCATGGGAAGTATAAAATGCTTGTGAAGTAGAGGCAAATAAAGAGGAGTGCTGCAGTCAGGAAGGAGAGATGATTTCATGAAGAGAGGAATTGGGAGGAGAAAATCGTTCATTCTGTGCGGACATTGGAGGCCCTTGTGGGTCACATGACCATTTTTCAGTTTTGTTGCAGATGCATCTGTAATCCACCAACATATATGGGGAGTTAATGGCATTGTATCTGTATAACAGGCCAATTAAGACAGGGTTATGGACAAGTTCAAAAGCAAGCAAGTGTAAGTGTAATTATAGCAATGCAGCTTTCTTGTTTAATGGGTTGGCAAATGGTTTGTCTCTGGTTGGCCTGCTAACCTTTGGATCTGCTTCAGCCCTGTCCAATTTTCTTCCTCTCAGATGCTCCCAGTGTCAAGGCAGAAAAAGACCCTGTGTTTGTGAACCTGGGAGAAACAGCAGACCTAATATGTGTGGCAGATGCCAACCCTGTTATAATGGGCATGTTCTCATGGAAATTTCTGGTGAGAGCTTTGATACACACACAAACAGAAGAACAACCACCCCCTGAATGGTATTACCTTTATCTGGCTTCCTTTCCATTATTTTATCCGTTCTTACCGTTTATCACTGGCCTTTCTAAATGCACAGATGCACCATATTTCACTGGCTCTAACTATCCTTCCACCCCACCTCTTTCTGCTCTACCCTCAGTCCAAATCCAGAAAAATAGCTTTCATTACTGCTGCGTGACTAAAGGGCACATTCGTCAATGTGGCATGGTCTCTGTATCTACTGATACCTTCTCTGGTCTAACCCACCCCCTGGCAATACTGTCTGTCCTGCTTTCAACCTGCACAGCCCCTCCTTTTCCCTTTCCCTTTGGTTCTCCAACCCTTGGCATGATCTTTCTCTCTGAGCTCGTTCCCCATCCCCACCTCAAGCTCAGATGGTTTGCTGCTCAATCTTGTCTACTTGTCCTCCCATTGCACAGCCCCCCCACCCCCCACCCCAACTTCAGCCCTCACCCTGGGGGAAGAGAGCGTGTATTGAGGGATAGCTGCTGTCTGCCGCTTATTCCCAATTACTCTGTCATCCACAGGGAGAAGGGGAGGTGGAGATTGGAGAAGAGACTCAGGAAGATGAATCTGGTCTTATGACCATCCATGATGTCACCCGGGCTCATGCTGGTCTTTACCAGTGCGCAGCCAATAATGGCATAGCAACCGCTGCCACTGTAGATGTGCAGCTGGTAGTGCAATGTGAGTTTGTAGTCTTTATTCTCGGTGTCAGAGAGGAACGAAACATTCGTGCAACATGTGTCCCAAATTAGGGGTCGCATCCTTTGAAGGACCTGATCTTCATAGGATGTCCAGGCAGCATTCAGTGCTGTTAAATGAGCTGTTCTGGTCTGCAGAGACAGTAATTGCCACTAGTAGTAATCACTGCAGATATTTGTAGTAAAAGCTGTAGTAATAATAGTTGTAGTAGTAAAATTTGGTATGATTGAACTGTTTTAATAGTGGAAGCAGTAGTAATAATGACACAAATAGAGCTAGAAATTTTCATTATATTTTTATTTTGTGTGTGTGTAGTATTATTATTATTAAATTCAGATGCCTCACCTTGACTCCTAAGCTCCTGAGGGGTGTCCATTTGCCGGTGCATGCTGTTTTGGAAATAAAAATCTAGACATCACTAATGCGCATTGAATTATTGGATACGGTGGGCTGTGGAAAAGAAGGCCACATTTGTTGGCATTTAAAGGAGGCTTCAAAATGGGACGGCCCACATTGCACCAATGTGATGCATTTGGCCCTCGAAGGATGTAGCCCCTGAATTGATTGAGACACAGCTAGATGCACAGGCAGATGCGCATGCACCAGTAAAAAAGAAAAATCATTTTTTTATTTAAAAAAAATAAAAAAATAAATAAAATATATATATATATATATACTCGACTTGTTGTGTCTTGCATGGATAACCTCCCATCTTGTCTTGTCTAGTCAAGCCAGAGCTACAGAAAGGAGCACAATGGAGGAAGGTAGCAAGTAGAGGAGATGGCACCGCTACAGCTGAGGTAATGTGTCAGGCAGAAGGTATTCCCCGTGTCGACTTCTCTTGGGAAAGAAATGGAGTTCACATGGACTTTGCAAACCCCAGGTCAGAGAGTAGGCATAATACTCTTTCAATTTTTTTTTTATTTCTGGCCACTTTTTTCAATACTAACTTCAGTGCTACTGTCAGCACTGGGTTACACATTGATGAATCTTCACAATTAGATTAAGTCTTACCCTATTATAATATGTTCTTTTGCTATTTCTTGCTATTTCACCACTAAATCCAGATTTAGTGCATTTCATACTTTGCTTTTCACTATGCAAATACCTGTTTAATGCTTCTGTGATGTGTGAAATTGGGTGCCGTAGTGCAATCTGCAGGACATTACAGTCACTGCTGTCTGCCTGCTCAGGATTTATCTTTCTTGCTGTGTGTGTGTGCGCGCGCATGCATGTGTGTGTTTGCATGTTGCAGATATGAGGAGCATACAGTGAGGGAGGGCTCCCTCCACACCAGCACAGTTCGAGTCGTAAATGTGAGTGCTGTTCTGGACTATGCTGTCTTTAGCTGCACTGCTCGCAACTCTCTTGGAGAAGACAAGCTAGACATCCAGCTCATCAGCACAAGTACAGTATCTATGTGCATTTGTGTTTTCTGTCTTTATGGGTTTGTATGTATGGCAGACTGAGCTTCTCTCCACAGCATCCTTTGTCCATCGAATGCCATGTATCAACAACCCTGTCTCAGTGTCATAGCGACTTATTTTTCATACATTCTCCGTCTTTCAATGGTTTATTTGGCTTCAGATAGAGGAGAATTTATGCAAAGATATGCAGCAAAGATATGTTAATAACATTTTTGTTTAATTGAATCAAAATGACTCGGTTGTGTGAGTCACTGGTAATACCATGCCACATAGGAGTAGCACCCAACTCGACGGCTCCAAAAAAACTTTAGGTCCTTTTAGCCACTTTTAGCTCATTATTTTGGCCCTATGGTAGAGTCTTACTGCTCTCATCAACACACTCTCTCAAATCCATGAAAAACAAACACCACCAAATGGAGAATGCACACCATTATGAAGAGTATCAAGCATCTAGTGGTAAAAAGACCCAGGTATAAACAGAGTTAAAAAGCTAAACCAGAGCTACAAGTCAAGTGTATATGTGATATATCTGTGTCGATGTCCGTGATGTTTGCTAAATCACCATAATAAACCTGCAGTAAAATTCACCGACAGTAAACCAGCTTTAAATGGCACATGATCAAAGTCAGAGGTTGGGGCACATAACAGGAAGGGATTAGCCATGTACGTACTTGGCAGTGGAGCATTCATTTTTCCTTTGGTTTTAATTTGGCAGCATCTTACAATAATTGTCTGTAGTGCTTTGTCCAGGGTTTATCAGCCTTTTCAACATCATTACAACAGTGTGGGAGGGCCATTGAACATGCAGAATTCTGTAAACTGTAGAGAGTTGTTAGTCCTGAATGTCAGCTCTGTAAGGAACTTATTCCATTGCTTTATCTCAACCTTATCATTTAGCCCATAGCACTACTTCTCCCTCAGATAATGCTGCAGTGATATTTTTTGCTCTCCTGGCATGCTTAGAATTTCTGCCTTCAAGCTACCACTGTATCCCTGCACCACCATCATTATCATAGCAGTCCTGGTCTCAGCAAGGGCCCACAGCCATCTTTGGACACATTTAATGTTTACTGTCAAGCCCATAAAAATAATCCAATATTGGCCGTGTTTTTCATCAGTTGTTTTTTGTGCTGTGAATATTCATAATTAATCTGCCTCAGTGATAATACATTTTATATGCTTCCTTATCATTTAAGAGCCCAAGAGGAAAAGAAAGTTCTTTTTTCTTAGCGTGGAGCTTTTTGGATTTGAAGGAGACGAGATCCAAATAAGGCTGACCCCCTTGCCCTGGAATCTTATGAGTGGAGCTGATAATGGAAATTATTTACCCTACAAACTGCAGCCTAAAGCTAGAGACCAGAAGAGCATCCCCATATGTTGCCGCTCAACTATCTTTCTTCCTTCTCTCTATGACTATCTCTCCATTTGCACGCAAAAACCACCCTTCCTCTTTTCCATGCTCCAAATGCAAATAATCCACTTTCCCTTCCCTGACAGAAGCAGTGCCTCATGTCAGACCGAAGGTCTTGTTGGCATCCTTTGATCCGTCCACAATATTGATACTAATCAAGAGGTTTTTCATTTTTCATTGCATGACTTGTATTGGACAAATCAGCCATTTCATTCAGAGAGGGATCGGCTATACGTCTGCCCATGTTTGCTGATCATTCATAACACAATGCACAACCTTAAGAAAAAGCAGGTCGGGAGCAATGCACTGTTGAAAGATGCAAAGCTGTCAAAAAGAACAAAGGAAGAAGTACATTGTTAAAAACCTAAAAAGGCTTTGGAGGCTGACTGACATGTTTTGATCGTTGTGATCATTTCTCCGCCCTGGTAAATTCATTCATTATATATGATCAGCTGTGAAATAAAATATTGTAGAATTTACAAATGAATGATAAATCAATATTTGATTGTATCAGTTACACCCACAAACATCACATACATACATAATGTTTCTAATATGATATACATCAAAAAGTTTGTCTTCCCCTTCTTTTTCTATGCAGAAGGGCAGAAGCTCTGCACTCACTATTAGTAATATTATTTTGACTGTTTATAACCACTCCGAAGCAGAGAGGATTGGCCAGCGGTGCCTCATGTATTTCTACACATACACTACCAGTCAATAGTTTGGACACAGTTACCCATCCACTTGAATGGGAAACTGTGTCCAAATTTTTGACTGGTAGTGTATATCACTTGACTCTTTACATTTCTTAACACTTGAAGCCTTTTCGAATAGCCTCTTATAATAGTCAAGTTAAGATAAGAGCAGATTTGATTTGTCCACATTTCTCCTTTTCATTCACCCTCAGATCATCCAGATCCTCCTTCATCGTTTGGCCAAGTTAGCATCACCCACGACTCGGTCACTCTGGAGTGGATCCCCGGCTTCAATGGAGGTTTGCAGCAAAGGTTTCGCATAAGGTGAGATTTCAAGCGAGGATGTTGGTTTCAGAATGACACCCTCTAATAATCAAAGAAGTGTACTTGACGGTGCCCTTCGGTTGTCAGATACCGTTGGGATCAGTCAGCCAGTTTCCTGTACATGGACGTCTTTCCTCCCAGAGCAACAACCTTCACTGTCACTAGCCTGCAGCCTGCCACCACCTACAACTTCTCTGTCAATGCCATCAATGCAATGGGAGAGAGTGACTATGCTGACAACAATGCAGTACTGACCATCACCACCAAGGGTCAGTTTGGAGTAAATACAGCCTGACACTGAAAAGACTGGACTGTACAACCATCTAATGATCTCTGATTATTTAATACAGACTTATTATGCATACAAGTGTGGCATGTAAGTTTTGATAATTGCAATTCTCTTTCTTTTTCTACAGAGAGACCAGAAATAGAAGAAACCCCAACAGATGATGACTCTGTCTTACAGAGTAAGTCTTTTATCACAATTCCCTTGAAAAGCTCTAAAGGACTTGAGGGAAATTGCTGTTTGCAGAGCAGCTAGCTTCATTTAGCTAAATCATGTTAATGTATGCACCTCCAAGGCGGTTAATGTTTGCTCTGTGAGAGAAGCGGTTGTCATGGCACCTACCCACACTTTTCCCTGTTAGTCTCTGCTCGTTCAATAAGAGGAAGTGATTGGGTCAGTTTTTATCTTTACAAATTTCCATATTATGTCCTCTTTAACTTTCATTGTTATGCATTGAGCTAATGCATCTAATGTTTTATGAACTAGGTCCAAGTGGACTGCCAGCCTATTTGACAGTAGTGTTCACAGTGGTTTTTGGAGTCATGCTGGTGTTAAATTCACTGGGATGCTTCTTTGGAGTGTCGTGGAAAAAGAGGCGAGGCCAGACAGGTAACTGTGCTGATTTCTTTCATCTATGGACATGTTTCATCCATCACTGTCTGTCATTATATTTCTGATTCCTCAAGACATGATTCTGAAACATGATGCAACTGTCAGCTCAGTCTCTCTCCTCTTCTCATCTCTCCATGTCCCTCGTTCCAGCCATCTATCCTGTCTCCTCTTCTCATTCTCTAAGCCTCCAACTTTTGCCATATTCATCCTTCAAAGCTGTCAGGGTTTTTTTAAATCTCATTTGCCTCCTGTATGTCCTTCCTCTATCTCTCTGTCTATTTTTATTTGTTCTTCACTGTCAGGTTCTCCCCTCTCTATCTTTTATTTTGCATTCCTCACCTTTCTCTTTTCTCTGTTTTTCACATAGATTTTCACCGCTTACTTGTCACAGCTTACTTGTCTTTATTCACTCTCCCTCTCTTGCCATTTTTTGGGCTAATCAATTTCAGTGCTCATGAGATGATCCTCCTTTTCTCAAGTTCTAACACTAAGCGTCTGTTTTCCCGTTTCTGTTTGCCCTGCAGGGGGTAGAGGTAGAGGAGACACTGTGTTGGATGGAAAGAAGAATGAAAAGGAGCGGTAATTTGAGGCCCTAGAGCAGAAATAATAAAAAGAAACATATCCAATCCACTCTAAGAAGGCTGAGAACAGATCCATTGACTGACCCTGCTATACTTAAACAAACAAAAAAAAAAAACGTCTGTAAATATTTATTTTTATGAATGCCATTGAGAATTCACCACAATCCTGCAAAAAAACAAAACAGATATCACATCACACATTCCTACTAGTTGGGAAATTATTTGCAAACGTTAAAGTCGGTGACAGAATCAGATTTCTCCATGTAGGTGCAGTCAGTCAACTGTAAGCAACTCCAATAAGTATGAGAGCAGAGAGAAGATCAACACCACAGCCCAGCGCACCCTCGTCATCGACTCTGGATCTGAAACAGACAGCAATGTCTATGAGAGCTATGCTGTGGTAAGAGCGGGAGAGTGGAGGAGGAAAGGGAAGAGTGGGATGAGGGTCTTCTCTGCGTGAACAGGT
The DNA here is from genome assembly GCA_037577475.1 of Chaunax sp. Z400. Taxonomy (NCBI): domain Eukaryota; kingdom Metazoa; phylum Chordata; class Actinopteri; order Lophiiformes; family Chaunacidae; genus Chaunax; species Chaunax sp. Z400. The sequence continues at coordinate 17,110,484 of CM075190.1, forward strand.
GACGGGGTCAGGGGTTTGGCAGGGGTGGAGGAGAGGAAATAGAGAATTCAGCCATAGCATGGAAAATAGTTAAATTAATGAAAACTTTAGCTGCATAGAGATGGAACATAGATCAATACCTCAAAATTATTATTCAAAATACACGTCAGCAGCAGAGAAATTATCATTTTGTACTTAAAAGGGGGCAACATGGATTTGAACCTTGAAGAAAAGTGAGAGAGGTTGAAGAAAACAGCAGTGTGTTGTCAGGATGAGGTAGAATGAAACCTCAAATCCCCACAGAGGCAAATAGTACACCGCTGTAAGAGTTGATGCGGCCAAATCACCCAAAATAATCTATTCCCTCATTTACATGTGGTGATATCCCCAAAAATGCAGCTACTTTCAGTTTTAGTTGCCAAGGTTTTGAGATTCCTGCACACCCTAATCCAATGGAGGTGATTCTCTCAGCATTGAAAACAGCAACATTTCGTTCTATAAACAAATTCACCATTACTATGGATGTTCCTTGAGCTTCACCGTCATCCGTTCCCACAGAGACTTTATCTCCTGTTTCCTTTGGTTAGTCCGATTAAAACAGCAAAGTGTATTCACATCCGCTGTATTGGAGGGGAGGCAAAAATCCCAGAAATCATGGCGATAGATATATGAACCATGGTAAATTCAACCAACCCTGTCTGTATGGTTCTGTTCTATTCAAGGCCAGTAGGGGAATGAATGGGTGAACCGACGTGACTTTACTGCAACATCCTCTGCATGAATATAGCACATGTGGAAAAGTCATTTACCTGAGGTTACTCAGGGCCAAGGCTGATCTGATGGTATCTCTTCTGTTTCACTCATTTCAGGAAAGTTCCCACTATTATTACCCCACCGCTGACTACAAGCAGCCCCTCAGTCCACACCCTGAGGAAATACGCAGGCTTGGTAAATAGATATCCGTCAAAATAAACAAGTCAACAGCTAACATCTCATGGCCAAAACACGATGCTGTCCGAGCCAATGAAGAGCTGCTGTACATTTGTCCTGATTTAAACTTGTGGCAAACAACTTGAGAAACAACTGCAGTATTTTCTACATTCATACTAATGTTCGCATATATTCATTTAATTTGAAAGATTGTATTTTCCCATGTTTATGTTTTGTGTGTGTGCTCTTTAAGATGTCACCTACCACCCTATGGACGCCCACAGCCATCTGTATGAAGATGTAAGAGATGGGGGTCTGTATCAGGACATCCTTGCTTCCTCTCCCTCTTCCCCTCTGCCCTTGTTTGACCACAGACCACCTCATTACAGGAGTGAGTGGAGACCACCTACACTCCCTCAGGTCTGTAAACAAAACCCCAGTCAATGACATGATGAGAGCTCCTATTTGATACGTTATTCACAATTGTTGATATCATGATTCAAAATAAATCATCGCTAAAGGTAGATGATATATTGTATATAACTGCAACTGAGATGAAATCCGTCTCTCAGCAGGGCACTGAACGAGTGAGGGAGTTGCTGGATGTTCGACAACCAGGGGGAGACTCTGGTCTTCCTTTTGAACTACGAGGAGAATTAGTCTAGAGTGAGACTAATGAGAAAAAAAACTACTTCATGAAAGGGCTCAGTAGTCATTACAGTGTTGTATGGCAGATAATGACTTACAGTGTTATTTATTTTATTGTTTTTGAAAACTCAGTGGAGCTAGAATGATTGTAAATGTCGATTAAATTGGACTGTTTCTGTTATTATTCTATTATTATCATTTAAAATTTCCTAAAACGACTGATTTGAGGCTAAACAAAAGCAAGATAGAAGAATGATGCCTCAAAGACCTCAGGCAATCAAGAAGGTCTTGAGGCCATCGCCCTCCTCCTTTGACCTCTCTTTCTTCTTTCACCTTTACCGTTTTATTTATAGCCAAGTCACAGTCACTACCCTCCACCCCCCCACTCACCCCTTCTTACTTTGGCCTGCAGGTAAACATAAAAATGTACTGACAGCACTGGTTGGCACTGGGGCAGAAAGCAGCCTAGACTCATGATGCCTTTTTAACAGATGACATCCTTTTTGACCCATTTTCCAAAATGTATCCCCATGAGATTGTTGTCTCATCTGGATACTGTATATGATACTGGATCCTGGATATGACAACAGTGGCCAGTTTCTGGCCTCGCTACAACTGGAATCCCTACAAGGGGATAGCACAGAGTAGTAATTACCGTGGTTGTGACTTCAGGAGGTAGAGCGATATCTAGGGCCAGACTGTAATCCTGTTTCCTCTTGAAGTTCAGCTCACAGCAGCAGGGAGAGAGAAAAACTATGCAGGGATTTTGACTCACTGAGGGTGGAGAGTAGAAGAGAGATAGGAACAGGAAGAGAGGGTTACGTTAAGCTGCAAGGCCTACTGTGGCTACTGCAAAAAAAGAATATATATATATACACACTTTTTTGGTATTTTATTGTTGTTCAAAAATAATGTAGTTCAAGGAACAGAAATTCACTTATTCACTGATTTATTTCTGATTAGAATTGTATTTATAGAACACTTTCAAAACCAAAGTACCACCAAAACTATGCAAATTATAAAATGTAATATGAAATTTAATAGGATCTAATTGATTAAATTTTATAGCAAAGATTACATCAAGTAATATAACTAAAAATAATACCATTAAAAAAAAATTCCCAGGAGTCTACAGCCAAGTTAGCAGCTCTGTGAAGCTTTGTATAAGTACAGCAGGACTTTGAGCGAAACAATTAGCACACTAACATGCTCACAGTGACAATGCTAACATGCTGATGTTAAGCAGGTGTGATATTTATTGAGTTTGCTGCCTTAGTTTATTTAGAAGGCCTGTTAGAAGCATTTGCTAATTAGCATTAAAAACAAAGTACAGCTGAGACTGATGGGAATGTTAATAGCTTTACAGATATCTGTCATGAACCAAAGTCAGTAGATTCATCCTGAGGGCACATGAATGTTTGTACAAATTTTCATAGCAATCCATTAAGTTATGCCTTCACCCTGTTTCTGCTTCTAGCTTCTGCTTTTCCCTCGAGCACGATTTGTCACATCAGTCTCATGAGCACACACGTAGCCCAGATCACACATACAGTCCATTGTGACAAAGAAAAATGGGTATAATCTGCATTCTCCTCTGTAGAAATACCCACTATTTCTTTATTCATTTGGTCTCCTTCATGATTTCTTTTTCTATTTATTATTTAAAAAAATACTCAAATAATTTTCAAAGCATTATTTGCCCTGAAATGACTGACTTTCAGTATGTGAGAGGTGATCTTTGAATTTGGTTGTTGTCCACACATTTGTCCAAACTACAGCATTCTATTTCATCATGAGGTTCTGACTGCCAAGAGATAAATCTCAATGTCTCACTGAGCTGTGTTCCCTCAATTAGGCTCGCTATTCTCCATCATGAGCTGTCAAGATATGTTTGTCTCATTACTGAACAATTGTTTAACTTCCTGTCAAGCTGACTGCTGTGTTTAAACCAAAGCCTGTACATGAAGCATCAGTTCAGCTCAGGCAGGAATGGTAATCTGCTAAACTGAAGGTTTGACAGCTCAACACTGTGTGTCAGCTTGCATTTTTGTTGTGCTCAGAAGAATCTCAAGGGAGCTTCAGCACACAAGGCTGCATGGGTGCCCATGTAAGTCAAAAGAGGAACAAATAAGGGAATTTAATTACCTCAGCTCTAGGAGTGTTATCACATCTATGTTTTTATGCCTCACTTGAATGTCTTAATTTTGAATAAAGCTCCTGTATCACTTAGATAGATTGTGCTCAGTTGGAGGCAAATTTAACTCAAATCTTTGCAAACCAGCTTTCATTATTCCAATTTTTTATTAATGTGAACTAAATAAGAATCCCATCAAAATAAACCACAGCTTTTACAAATTTAGTAACAACATTTTACTGCCAGTTATTTTGACCCACTTTGTGTGTGTGCTATCTTATTGTCATTAATGAGGATGTAATCTGCTGTCCAGTTTTGGGTGAAAGAATAAAATGAAGTTAATACAGCAATATGAGTAAATTAAAAAGAAATGAATACACCATTAATTGTTCATTTCAATTGTTCAAATTGTTCATTTAATTGAGGGTAGATCTAAAAGCATATTGAAACAAACTGAGCAAGTGATATTTTTTGATAACAGATGATTTGATGACAGAGTGTATGTGTATATACTCAGACCACATGAAATGACAAGAGTCTAAACAATATTATACTACAGTAGGAGTAGACATGTAGCCTGGCTTGCAAGTAAAACAAGATGGTTAGTTTTATTTTTATTAAAACACCCCACATTAACAGTCCACATTTGTCCCTATCTAATAGTGTAGGCTTTATTCAACAAAATTCAAATCCAACAAACGCTACTCTCCTGATATTTCCCCCCAAAGGCATACAATACATCTAAACATAAGAAAATTAGCTTTCTTCTTTCAGTCCCATTTAAACCCACACATATTTTTTTGTTTTTCATATGTAAGCACATTTGAATTCATACATCTCTCTCTACATCGCTCTCATTTAAATGCACACCCGCTCCCACTTAAACACAAGGATAAGATGAGCATTTTTTTACATTCATAAATCACTTTATATACTGTGATTGTTATTGAGATGGACAGGTAACTGCTCTTTAAAGACTGTATATGTACTGCGCCTATGTCTGAAATGTATTTTCATATGTCTTACTACACATACAGTAGATAGGCATATATTCATGCTCAAAATAAAAATAAAAAGCCTAAGTAAATTCTTCAATAAAGAATGGGGGCGGAAACGAAGACGTTAGTGATGAAGTAAATGTTATATTAAATGGTATGACAACAGACTGATCCTCCACCGTTGACAAAGACTGCTGTCCTCTGCTAGTGTGTATGAATTACAGGCTTTGTCTGGTCTAATAACCAAGTTAAGTATTGCTCTTGGGTCACAGACCAATCTTATACAGCAATGAATTAATCATTGAAAAATCTGTAAAACCCAAGGACTTCACAGGATGGTTATGTCACTGAATAACTGGAATTCGATATGATTAAAATGATAAAAAGGATAATTGTCTGCAGTCATATGTCATGAAGTTATGTCTCTGCTTACTGGCAAAACAGAGAAGTTCTAAATAGTAATGAAGAAGCAGAACTTCTTTTGAATTTGTGTTGAAAAGGTTGGCATTTAAAGTACAGCCATACATATTTTAGAACATCTTCAATGTCAGTATGATTAAAAGAACTAGTAAACCTCTTTCTTCACCAATAAGAGAAAACACTGTAATTAAAGATTCCACCAAAATGTGCTTTAATTTTAAGGGAATAAATATATCGACCATTTCTTACATCAAGGTCATGCATTTCTTTTCGCAAGACATGCAACATGGACACAGATGACAGATGGATCTGTGGACAGAGGAGAGTTAGCAAGACAGGATGACAGACAGGCAAACAACACAGTAAATGACAGCATACTGTCAGGAATACAGGCACAAAGGAGGAATACAAGCCGCTATGCTGAGAGATGGCTGAACTGCAGACGGGGTGAGTGAGAGTGGAAAGCTGGGAGCAAAAGAACAAGGAGGAGGAGGCCATGACATGAGAAAGAGTGGGTGAGCGAGAGACTCAGAGTTCAGACAGTTGGATGAGGAAGTACAGCTCGTAGCACATGGGTGTGGTTGGTTAACTGTTACCGCATCAGTCTATCAGAAGTGACACACAGAGGAAAGCACTGTGGATGATGAGGCTGTGGATAAATCTCTGGACCGCAGCACCTCACAGGATGGATACTAAGGTAAGCATAAGAGCCTGGATGGATGACCACATATCAAAGGGCTGAGGGGTGTTTTGGTGAGGCAGACCGAGAGGAGATTGATGGAGGATGACAGACAAATGGATGAACAGACAGAGGAGAGTGAGTGAGAGAGCTAGATGTGACAAAGAGTCAGGCAGGTCGGGCTGGGGAAGGGGAAAGACGCGTCTACAGCCCAGGGGGAACAGGCTCCATCTTGACATATGCTCTGGAGTGAAATGAAGATTGGCATTACCTGCTAATCTGAGCTGTCACAGCTCATGATGACCATGGACGCTCACCTGTCACAGTGTTCCAAGCCTGGAGGACGAGCTGCCACCTGGATAGGTCAAAGATCGAGATTCATTTTCTGCTGGGGGTGGATTCGAACGAGCCACCGGCCTAGACTTCCATCTGTCACATCACCTGCCTCTGCTGTACTGCCTGGCACTTGTTGTTTTTTTGTATAGTCATAAAATCATACAATACGGGACATGTTTTTGCCTACTTCTGTTTTTCTGTAGTGTTTTGTTCCAAGCTGGGGGCAATATGTTGTGAGGGGGAGGAAAGAGCATGTTTTCCCACTGATTCAGAAAATGCTGCTCACCAGTGCAGGATTTCCATTATGTTAAAAATGTCATTTTGACACATCCTCCGATGCCATTTTTTAATTGGTGACAGTAGCTAACTTCAAAAATATGAAGACGTTTGATCAACGGTGCCATGAAGTCAAACACAGACTCGTGTGGGAGGAGTGCATACACAATGTGTCCTCGATCACTCATTTTTGACAAATAAAAACAAAACTTGTGGTTGTGCGTATCTTATAAAGTTTGACATCTAAAGTAATGGTCTGTTTTCTATCATGCTGTGAGGAGTGTGGGTGATGTTGCCTGTGTGCTTTAGGAGGAAGGAGAAATGGCCATGTGGTACAAAACCTCAGCAAGTGCTTAACTTCCTGTCTGGTAGATTTGTAACATAACAAAATGTTCTCTTGCTTCAAAAATCGAAGCAGATCCTTTTATTATTATAAACATTTGTAACATCATAACTAGGGCTAAAGAGACATTGTATACCTTGCAGTGACTGTGTGCTAATGAGCAGACATTTTGTCTGGATGTTGTATGTCTGCTTCAATCCTCTGCAACAGATCATTTATCAGTATATATCTGTAATATCTGAGAGGCTCTGGTTGACTTTGCAGATCTTAGATGAAGTGTTTGAGTTCATTTCAATCGTATAAGCTGTGATGGAGTGCAATTTGTGAAGGCAGGAGTTGAAATAAAAACTGCTTTTCACTGTCGCCATAATTGTTTCAACTCCTCTTCTTACATTATGTTTTTTTCTTTCAGATCTGTTTGGTTTCCTTGACCTCTTTCCTGTTTGTCATGTTACAAGGTGAGGGCCAAACATTTCCTATGGCACTGATTCAGCCAACTTAGAATTCACTGGTGAATGACTTTAAAGCGAGTCCATGTAACCATTGCTGAACAGTGAGCGCTCTGGTCATATATCACAATCACAGGATAATGAGTGTGGTAATATACTTTACACATGTGTTTCACAAGGTGGTGAACTTCAGCCCATCTTTCTTTGTGAACAACTGAGCCTTTTGAGGATGTCCCTTTCATACCCAATCATGATGCTTCCATCTGTTGTCAATTGACCTGTATACCTGTGAAATGTTCCAATCAGGTGTTTTTGAGCATTAGTCAGCCTTCCCTAGTCTTTCATTGCCTCTGTCCCAACTTTTTAAGATGTGTTGCTGTCATTAAATTCAGGAAAAGCATATATTTACAAAGCTCAATTATGTTGATGTGATAACATTGAATATATTGTCTTTGTACTGTTATCAATTCATTGTATGTGAAAAAGAATTAACAAATTATCACATTCTGTTTTACTTATGTTTTACATCGCATCTCAACCTTTTCAGTGTTGGGATTTTAAATGCAAATATGTAGCTTAGTCTAGAAATTGATGAGTAACTAAAGGCAGTTAAACACAAATATCTAGCTTAAGTTTGCTAAGATTAGCTAACAGTGGCGGATTTAAAATTTTTCTAAATCAGGGGCCATAGAGGGGCCACATTTTTTACAGAGGGACCAACTATATGTCCAACATTCATGCACATTTCCTTATTCAGTAAGATGTATACGCAGAATATTTCACCAGTCATTCATTGTTTGCTGTTGGCTGCATAGCTTTTAGTAAAGACACACATAATTGAATATATTATGCAAATTGTGCCTTTTTCAGGCAAATTGTGTATCAAAAAGGTTTAGCAATTATTGAATTTTAAACTGGGATGCATAAATAAATATACTTTTTTCCAATTATGTAATACATTAAAAAAAAAATTTAATTTTACATTAAAGAAAATACTTATATACTATATTACAGCATACACAACAGTTTAGAGGAGAAAAACTTGACACAGTCAAGTATTCAAGTTGTAAACAGACAAGTGACAGGACAGGGGCACTTCAGGGGCCAATCAGATTTCAGCTGGGGCCAGTGCCCCTCTGGCCCCGCCCCTGGATCCGTCCCTGTTAGCTAACATTATGATGATATCCCTGTCAAAAATGACCGTTCCATTCTAGCTGATTATAAATCCATAATAATACACTTATTATCACCTGATGTTGTGTTTCATCTTTTTATCAACTCAAGTTCTTGTGAACTTTACAAGTTTTGTACTTCCATTTGCTATTTATGGGCTGTAGGCCTCATTAACCTGAGTTCATATCTCTTGGCCATCATGCTGCCAAAGAACAAACTGTGAACAAGGCCTCAAAAAAGCTTTATATACCAGAGCAGCAGAAAGTTGTATATAACACTGAAAGAATGTTGTGGTTGTTTTTGTCAATTGCCAACAGGTGTGGTTTCCATGGGGTAAAAATTCTATTGGGGCTTAGAACAAAGCTGTTTTTGCAGGCGTGAGTAGTACCAGAGACTTATACAGACTATAATATGCATCTGTATGATAATGTAGTAACTTCTAATTATCACATTATGGTGTGGGTCCCTTGGTCAACACTCATATTAAGGAAAAGTCACTTAGTAGCCACATATTTGTGGGAAGACTAAATGTCCAACTTTATCTTCCAGAAAGGGACACATTTGTTATGAACATATGGTTGTAACACATAAGGTTTATTACAGAAAAGATCCACAGACAATATACCCGACACATTCAAACTTAGCCTCAGCTATAAATCATTACACCATTACATTAGTCAAGTTCTATGATATGGGTTTATTATAGATGTTGTGATCACAGCATTAGCCCCAGAAAGTAGCGTTTTAGTAGAGCTTCAGCTCTAATTGGAAGGTGCTGAGTGAGAAAACAGACAACGGCCTCACTGTCCTTCACACAACAGTCGAGCTCTGTTGTAGCCACAGCATTTGTAAGAGCTACTTCTTTGCAACTCTGCCACACTGCCCTATTCACAGGACTAATACTGAGACATATTCTCAATGCTTATGCAGACCTCTCTCCCCTGCCAGGCCAGACATTCTCAAAATATGGCCTCTGTCACAGCATTGTTTTAGAGTCACAGGGATGAACAACAGTGTTCTTTGTTTCCTGTAAACTGTATTGTACTGTGGCCTCTCCATGAGGCTTCATCAGACTTCTGTTTTTGGTCCTTAAAATGTGTGTTTTTCCTCTGCAGTGTCAGGAGCTCACAGTGTCACAACCACAGATCAAACGGAGTCTGAGAGCACCAGTAAGGAAAAGACTACAACAATGACCCCTGCCCAGAGTCATACTGGTACAGTACTCATGGTTATCTATCTATCTATCTATCTATCTATCTATCTATCTATCTATCTATCTATCTATCTAACTATCTATCTAATTCCAGTTACCGGGGTAACAGGAAGAAGTGCGGGAGGCAGAGTCACCTCCCCAGAAAGTTCCCCTGCTGAACAAACTACAACCACAAACCGAGTTATCACCACCACACCCGAAGTTAAGACAGGTATAGTCTGATGTGTGTCTATGGTGGTGTAAGTAAGACAAATATTTTTGGTTTGACCTTATGAAATTGTTATCTTTCTGTCCCTGTAGCTCCAAGTTGGCAAACAACGCCACAAAGAAAACCCACATCCTCTTCAGGTAACAATCTTCACCCTCTCCCTCACATATCTGAACAGTTGGTGGAGCCCATGAATTTGGCTGGTATAAAAACCATGAGCTCTCCACTACGCTATATAACATGCCTTCACACAAACAGCAGAGGCTTACAGTAGACGTTCTCATCAAGAAAGCAGAGAGCTTTAGAATTATGTATGAGGCAATTAAGAAATTAAACTCTGTGTCCTTGTTGAGATATAGGAGGGAGTATTTCTGCTGCATTTTTCAAGAGAGGGGAATGAGAGAGAAGTAGAGTGAGAGTGACAGAGAGAGTTTTAAAAAAAGTGTCAGCCTGAATTTCCTCTGAGAGTCATTCCACTGAAATATTCAGACATTCAATTAAACATGGAGTTAAACATAGGAATGCACCTGGAATTGTATGAGAGGTAATTATGTATGGACTCTATAACAAAGATGACGAGTCAATATGTTCCCCTATATAAAATCATGCTTTTGACTTTTTGAACATGCATCTCATTGAGAGGGAAAAGGAATCTAGAAATTCAAACAAATCATAAAAACTAATGCCTCTACTGTCTATTTTGTCTTTTCCAGGATACAATGTGACATCCTCCCAATCCATAACTGAGAAAACCACCAAAAACGGGGCCCATCCAACAGTTGCCTGGGGTAACTAAAAATTGTACTACTCCATTCTTTAAATGCCACAGGCGTTGTGGTTTTATTGTTATCTCATTGCAGACTGAAAGTATCTTGATTCCCTGTCCTCTATACAAAGCCCATTGCAGAGTAGATCCCCTCGTCTCTATTTCCAGCAGATTAACGCTTGTTTGTACTTCATGCAAGAAGAGATAAGATATTTGAGTTCTCATGCTGTGCTGTCTTACCATCGGTGGGGTTCTGATACACCATAAGCAGCATATCAGTGAGGCCAGTAGATCTGTCATGCTATCTCTGACTGCTGTTCCCTGGTGATCCGCTCTTTTTTCTTCCTTTTTCATAGACTCTAAGTGGGATGAAGATTTCACCTATGGTAAGAGGCCATATTTGCTCGTGTTTCTTGTACAAAATATTATTATTACCTGTCGTGTTTATGGTTGAGTGTTTGATTTGTGTTGTATACGTTCAGATTATGTGTCCCTGCGCCGTGCTGGACTGTCCATTGCAGCATTTCTTTTCGTTCTCGGCATCATGGTCATCAGCTGTAAGTGTGACTCTGAAAGCAACTTTTGTGTAATCTCTTCTTCTTCTTCTCTCTTCCGTCAGTCTGCAAACATTTTTTGTCTGGGGCATAACTTAAAAAAACAACAACTCAGTATTCTTTCATGAGACTTGACTAACACATCAAACATGTGCAAGAGTGGTGCCTCTCAGTATTTGGGGATTTTTAACATTTTTATTATTGTCATTTTGAGGAAAAATATTCAACTTTCATTTTGAGTGTGGAGTGTTTGTATGGAGCGTAACTTTAAAACTATTTTATAAATCTTCAACAATCTCCTGCGGCTCTTATTACTAATAACCGCCCTCCTTCCTGTTTTAATCATCTCTGACTGTAGGTGGCAGGGTTTGCCATCTGCCCAAGTGCCACAAGAGGTCATCCAGGTAAGTATTTATTGTCTTTTAGTTCATTAATACTTGTGAATGTTCATATTTTCTAATTGTATAATGTTTATGAAGTGCATAATTAGTACAATGATGAATAATTTAAGACGATGAAATCTGTCATTGGACTCAACAGTCCATGTGCATGAAGGGTAGAGGTGCTGTTGGGAAACTTCAGGTGAATAAGAAAAGTAATTTATATCACAGGCAGCTGGATGATATATAGCACACAGTGACATCAGACGTATAGCTCAGCAGAATGCTAACTAAAGCCTCTGTGATTATAAAAGATCAATTATGATTAAGCTATTTGTTGGTTGAAACCATGACAGACTGACTGTAAACCGTTTTTTTCCTTATGTAGTTTATTTCTTTACTTCTTTAAATGTTCTGTGTGTTTATTTTCCAGATCATATCATGTGGTCCAGGGATAAGGAAAACATCTGTGCATTGATAAAAGAGAGCCGCAAGAAACCAACCACGAGTCCATCAAGAGAAAAACACTCAACCTGCACCTGGCAGCGTGTGTGTGTACATGGACTGATTAATTGTATGCTGCCTAGTAACAGAGTCAAAACATGCATTTATGGTGACAACTGAAGAATCTGGAACCACGACCTTGTTAATCTTTGACAAATCTTATTTCTGTACTTGGCCAAACTTCACGAAAAGAGATTATCTTGACACATAATGAAGAAATGATTCATGTTTTAATCACACCTACAGCCACAAAGCAGCCTTGTTTCTAATTATCTTTGTATCTTGTAACTGATAATACAGCCAGTGTCTCACAGCCAGGAATATTATTAAAGGTTATTAAGAATAACATCTCATATTTTACAATCTTGCGGTCTGCCAGGATCTAAAAATGAAGCTGGGTAGCTTTCTCTTCCTGATAGATGCTGCACACTCTTTACTCTCAACAAAAATGTGATGTTTAGTAAAGGGTGTCTAAGCCTCTTAGTGGCTCTGTGCTTGTAAATGAGTAAAGCCCTAGATTAAACTAGATCCACTGACACATTATCTCTGTATCCATATGGCGTTGAAATGATGCAGGCAACAAACTTGGAGAAACCAAGCAAATTTTACAACAGCTTTAATGCTCAAAATCAACACAATCCAGAGTTCAGCATACCTACATAATATACAATAGTATTCACTGTTCTAATTGCCATCAGAACAAAATCAAGGTCGCAGCAGCTGTGCAGACACAATAAATTCAGGATATACAATTCCTTACTGCAACTATTTTCTTATGAGATATACTATAATATAATACAATACATACAGCATGGGTTAATCTGGATACACGAGTGCATATGAATATAAGCACTTGCATTATGTCCAAATTAAAACAACTTGTCCAATATAACAGTAAATAAAAACAGTTTCTACAAAACATTTTGGCAAATAACTGACTCCCACATACCATAATATTTATACACTAACTGAACAGTGAAGAGAAAACATTACCTCTTAAACCTCTTAAAAGTATAAAAGACCATTGAGCCAAATACAGTATTTTATTCCCATCAAGAAACAATGCATAGCTCAGTAAATTGTAATTACATACAATATACTATATATTAAAAACTTTCAAAATTGCACAAGTTCAGACAAAACCTTTAGTACGGTGGCCCTTAAAGCTCAATGCAATGCGACTTCAACATATGCAAATACTGTACGTTAAACATCTTCAATTTGACGACACCTGAGCAGCAATAAAAAAGGAAAAAAAAGGAAAAAAAAAGATATAAAGGGCGCAGATAGCGCAGTGGTTAGAGCATACGCCCCATGTACAGAGGCTATAGTCCTCTAGTGGTCGGCGCGGATTCGATTCCGAACCGTGGCCATTTGCCGCATGTCTTCCCCCGACTCTCTCTCCTTCATTTCCTGTCACCTCTTCGGCTGTCCTATCCAATAAAGGCATAAAATGCCCCCCCCCCCCAAAAAAGATATAAAGTGAGAAAAAATTGCCAGATACAGACATACACTTCAAAAACTGAAGACAACCAAATACAGAAAACTCAACTGAATTTTTTTGTTTTCTTTGCTTCACACCTTTTTTTAAACGCTTCCCATGTGTTGTCAAATGGATGACGCATCTTTATTTGCCTGAGTTTTCCTAACTAGCAAGGCTTTGAGCTCTCAGGACCAACGTATGTTCATCTGAACAGAGAAAGAGTCAGCCCGTTTAAAAAAAAAGCATTATCTTTTTTTTACACATGCAACCCTTTGAGGAGGAAACAAAGTTAAAGGGTTACATTTAGCTACATTGACACCAGTAGGGTCACAGCAGAGACACTTTATACGTAGGTGGGAATAACAGGGTTTTTCTCTATTGTGGAGCATTTGCTTTATTTGCTTTCTGGATTTTAAAAAACAACATTCAAAGACAGTACTCTGCTGCTGATGTTATTGGGTTGTGGTTTATCCATCCAACCAATATAGTGACAAATTGATATGCAGACTACAAAGACATAAAAAACTGAAATGTTCTGTACTGGAAGTTTGTCCAATTGTCCTCCCTTTGAAATGCTGATACATAATGAACCTGGTTGGGAAATACAACTGTTTTAAGAAGTAATACATACTTTACACTCTGTGCTCAAATACAAACTGAAGAACAAATGCACAAATAACTAGAATAGCTCTTTATTGAGCGCAGCCACCCCTTCACAAATTTTCGTGGAAATCAGTTCAGCAGTTTTTGCGCAATTAGGGAAAATGTCCAAAAATACCCCATCTAGCAAAGCTAGAAAAAAATTAAATTAAATTCAAAAAAAGAGATGGATCAGTCCCTTTATCTGAATCTGCACCAAAATGTAATGGGATTGTCCTGGCTCATACCCCATCCTTCTACCAAGTCTAATGAAAATCCATAATAATTACATTTGCCAATTTGTTAAATAGTTAATCACTTCAGCAGACCTACAGACACTTTGAAATCTGAACAAGATGTGACTACACATTTGTTTTTGCTGTGAAGTCTGGCTGCACTAGAGCCAAGCCCTGTCCCAAGTAGCCAGAATAACTGCAAGGTTTAGAGGAAGTCCAAAGTGAGATCCTACTCTGATAAATCCAGTGTTTAACCCCTTCAGCACTTCTGTGTTGTTGTGCTGTGCTCCTTTAGCCTTTGCTACAGAAAGTCATCTTCTCCGTGATGGAGCAAATAAGAGATCCAGTCCCTTGGGTTCTCTGACAGAAAGCTCTCTTTCATTTAAATTGATTTACATTTAAATTAAAAAGGAGAACCCATCACAGGCTGTATGACTGAAACAAAGGCATTGAAGGTATTTCCCAATCATCTAAACAATTTACTTGATATGAGACTTTAACCCAGCCTCACACATATATACACAGCTTCTCTCTGCTAGTGTGTGAGGTATTAATCCAACTTTCTACTGCATTCAGAGGGCTACTGTATATACAGTCTGCAAGACTGAGGTGAAAGCCTTTGAAAACCAAAAAAGAGTGGGAAAAGAAAACATCATCACTCATGGCGGTCGATTAATTTGCTGCCTTGCAAGATGTTCACACTGGCTATTTCCACTTGTTTCTTTTTTCTTTTCTTTTTTTACTGAGGTTGAGATGAATTGGGTGCAGGTTTTTATCTTCCTATTACACTGCCTCCTGTCAGTACTAATGGGCCAGGAACAGAGGATGTCAGACAATTGAATGGGAGAATGGAGTGAGAACTAGGTTGGCTTAATGTGGATTAGCATGGTTTGTCTCAATCGTCAACCATGTCAAACTGACAGGTCTGTTCCACACCACACCAAATCAAACACAAATACAGATTTCACTGCAGAGCTGGTGGGAATAATTTATTTTAGGTAGTAAAAAAAAAGGGGGGAGCTGTGGCTGTGCTAAATTATTGCTTTTAACAAAAGAAGCTTTGAGCCATATTCACTGGGTTTGATTCGAATTCCTCAAATAGAATCCAATTAGAGTGTTTGAATATGTTCCAAGTGTCCCGAGCTAGATTACATGTACATTAAAAAAAACCAAAAACCCATGTATGAACAGAATGTCGAGCATGAACTGGATGGTTGGAGGCAAACTCTTGTACAAAGAAATGTTAACTGTCCTGAGTCAAAGAGGAGGAGATGACATAGTCCACTGCATTGCTCCTCTCTTGTCTGCATGTCATAAGGACTGCTACTCCCACCAGGAACTAGACACCTTTGTGGTTCTGCTCTGTAGGGACTGAGTAGATCCTGAGGAGAGACAGGAAGGAAATAAAAGGCACAGGAGGGGTTAGGATAGCACAAGTAAAAGTATGTCATGTTTAAGATATTTTTAGATTCTTTCTCATTTTGTTAACAGAGAGACAGAAGAAAAGTCCCTGTGTGTCGGAATTCAGGAAATGGCATGTCT
Source organism: Chaunax sp. Z400 (assembly GCA_037577475.1). NCBI lineage: Eukaryota > Metazoa > Chordata > Actinopteri > Lophiiformes > Chaunacidae > Chaunax > Chaunax sp. Z400. The sequence goes on from CM075190.1 coordinate 17,126,374, forward strand.
GCCTAATGCTGCAGGGCTCTGACAGGCGCACGGCGACTACATCACCTAAAAACACAGCTCATCCCCAGGTGGGACTTATAAACCTGGCAAGGTCCTGTTGATTCAACAAGCTAGAGGTTGCTGTGTGATTAAGCCTCTTCAGTGGAGCGATCAGTCAGCACCAAACACTGCCAGAGCTGACTGCAGCCTCAGGAGGCAGCAAATAATCCAACAGAGGAATTTAACCCTTGCAGATAGTCCTAGGTGTCTGCTCCACAATGGCAGTTCTCCTGCTGCTTGCAGATCTCCGGAGACTAATTTTAGCCCCCCTCCCAACCAACCCATAAATCCTCTGACCCAACCTGCAGGTCATATATTTTACTGCAATCCAGAACAAAAGAAACCTGATTACTCTGCAGAATGTCATACTACCGCCAACTGCAGTTAAATTAGCAGCGTGGAAATGAAGCAAAGAGAGAGAGAGAGAGCATCTCTCTGTATAACTGGTTTAGGCCGTTCTGCTGTCTGATTGCTTTTGGCAGATTGTTGTCATGGCGCCAGGATTATGTTTACAATGTTGTTTTATTTCTGAGTAGTTGACTCAGACCTCAGTTCATGAGGTAAGCTTCGGAACAGGTTAGGTCCTGTCCAAACTGATCAGTCATACAGGCCCGGTGGTGATGTCTTAGGGCTATTGTTTGATGGATAACATAGAAAGGTTGAGCAGCGGGGAGCGTTCAAGCAGCAGCCTCAGACTATGATACTAATTGCTGTACAAGTCCAGACGGGCTCAAGTGGGTGGATGCTGGTTGCATTTTACCACCAGAGTATTTTTCTCGGTTTCTGATGCTGATGGGTTGAATGAAGTCATGGAAATTGGCAAAGCAGCAGAAAGGCTGTTACCCACCAGACTGGTTCTGTCACCTGCAGGCTGACTTAGAGTAAAGTGGAACATGTATTTCTCAGTAAGACACTAACACAGTATGTAGAGAGGCCATGGGGCCATGTTGTTGAAAATGAAGTACATAGAAAATAAGATTGTATACTTCAAATCCGAAAGGCTGCATATAAAATATGAAGATTTAAATAACAATAAAATGTCAAAAGTAGGGGAATTTGACCTTACCCTTGCTGCCGATTGTGCATGTGACGTCTTACTAACATTATAGCTGCAAGAAAGAGAAATATAAAAAGGTCATGGCTGCACAAGAGAAAAGTTCATATTTGCTTTAGTATTAACAGCTTTACAAAGAGACACAGAGACTACAGTGATTTCAGTTAGGCACTGAAAGACTTGGTGGATTTGTCAACAGTGTGAATGAAAGACGCTCTTTTTCACATTTCACGACATTATGAACAAAACATACACTTACTGACTATTGCTGCAACTGACAGAGTCAGCGCAGTCACAGCTACAATGATGACAATCAGGGTGAACTGATCTGCAATAGAAAACATGAAATGTTTGACTGCAAGTGTAAGCATTGCATTTATACTAGTTTATTATGTTATCAATATTTCATAATTGCCGATATTCATTTTAATGCATTTAAAGTATATCGCTAATTATAATGAATCCTACCTCCTTGCTCATCTTCACCTATATCTGGAAGTGTGTCAGGAGCATGTTTGCCAAGAACATCTGTAATCACTATAGGAGCAAAGAGAACAGTTAACACAAGTTATGTTGATTTCAGATGCACCGTGCATTTTAACTCGCACACAACTTAAGTACTGCAGTCATTATAGAAATAGAACTGAAGAAGCCTCTTGGATAAAAGGTGAAACGTCTTCAAACCCTAAACAGAAGTCCAGTTGTTTCAGATTCAACCTTGAAGGATTGTAGAAATAGTTCTACAAGTTACAAATTATAATGTTTTGCTGTTTTTGCTGAGAGTAAAATGAGAAGATCAATATCACTATCTGCATGGTGCATATAAAGCTGCAGCCAGCCGCCTTTCATAACATAAAGACCGATGACAGCTCACCTGGCTCTGTCCAAAGGTAATAAAAGTCAAACACCACACTAAATGCTTATTTAATTTGCACAAAAAGTAAAATTTGCTGGGCCAAGAATATTCATTTTAAGTACTAAACAAACAAAATGTTAAACTAAGCTAAGTGGATGTAGCTTCCTTTAACAAGGCATGAGAGCAGTATCGTGGCAATCTCCTCATCAAACTCACAGCAGGCAGATGAATAATGAATAATCATAATTCTACTTCTTTGAAGGAAAGCCTTCTAACTTGCTTATGTTTAGTGTTGTACCATATTTACAGATTCTTTAACTTTATTTATTGTGTGTTTTGCCTCTTGTTATCTAATAAATTACTCTCAAGTGTACAAAAATACACTTAATGATTAGTGAAAAGGCAACCAGATGAAATTATAAATAAGAGATCCACAATGACTAATGCTGATGCTGGATTATTTACACAATATTATCACATGTGATTATGAACAAGATATCAATATTTCATTTTTTTAAACATCATGGGTGTTGCAATATATCGCAACATCCACACTTCAGTCACTTAAAATGTTGCCTACTTGAGTAAAACTAAAAAAAGAAAAGAATCAAAGGGGTGAGGTTTCGGAGGAGAAAAGCTGCTTCTCTGATCGTTGACTGGTCGTGGCCCTGTTCTAAACAGATCTGTAAATCTATCAAATAGCCGTCAAAGCAAAGATGAGGAGTGACGGAGAGAGGCGCAGAGAGAGAATGAGAATGCCAATGTTGATTAGCTGACCGGCAGGATGGCGGAGATGTCGACATGGACATTGGCCTTTCGGCAGAATCCACAGGGCCCCTTCCAGGGAGCTAATTGATTTCATTCAGAGCTTAATGGTTGGGAGAGGGCAAAGCCAAGAGGAGACACAGGCCTTTACACATCCTATTGGCCTCGTGCGCCCTACACACAATAATTGACTTACTGGCAATTATTACAGAGGCCATAACCGTCACATACTCTGTGCTAAACAGTTGCCAAGGCAGCGTTTGCGGGTTGGATGCATTTTGAAGCTATAAAATCCTACAGCCCTCAAATTCACAAGTAGAAATTTATCTAATAAAGTCACCTGCTACTTCCTCATTTAAATCTTCATCATCCATATCTGTGAAATAAGAAAAAAAAATCAGATGCTTGTAAAAATAGCACAGAATGCATAACTTGACAAACAACTTTATTTAATAACAAAACCCTAAATCAGGAAGATAGGTAAGAAATTTGACTTTCAAGTGAGAGTAAACACACATGCATGCAGCACTGTTGTGCACTTGTGTAAAGTCAGAAGAAATATAGAGACGGTAGACAATCAGACATACAGAAAAGGTATGCATGGTTTCCTTGTCCAGGAGACAATTTTGTCTTTCATTCTATTTGACATGAAATTCACTAATTCTGGTTAAAAAAAAAACGTGTTGGGTGTGATCATTGAAATGTGGTTATGTCATGGTCAAAAGGACCCACTAAACTTCTAATTCTAAAATCAAAACAAGAACCAAATATTGGAGTTGAGAACAGAACAAGACTAATTTATGAAAGGACAAAGGACCTGAGAATTAAATACACTAGAATGGCCCTCTGTAGAGCATACATCTCCACCAACATGTATCTGTTTATCTTATCTGACCCCTGCCCCACACTCTACCAAGTTTGGTGGAAATCGGTTAAGTCGTTTTTGCGCAATCCAGGAAAATAAAGAAATGCCTTATCTAGCAGTGTTTATAAAGTGTTTCTGTTATTCCTGTTTACCTCCATCAGCTGATCCTTCATTTTCCTCTGAAACCGCTGCAACGGAGCAAACAAAACAGGCTAAGAGTCAGAGCACATTCACAACACATAGCTTTTAAAGAATAATAGTGAACACAACTCTGCTGAAGAGCACTGTTGCGCTCAGAACATGCTGACATGGACTGTACAGCACACACTTATGGGCTACAGTGAGTATATTACAGTTATATTTTTATCATGTCTACTTGGTGCCGTTTATATTCTTTTCTGTTTTTCTTTTATTTCCATACCACATAGGAACAGCATTGGGAATGTTCTTGCAAATTTCACCATGATTCTCTTCAATGTTATTCTTGCTTGAGCGAACACTTTGCTTGTATAACTGAGGAGTAATCTGCACAGAAAGTGTGCATACATGGGTAGGTTAAAAAAAACATGCTGGGTCTGCTTTGCATAGACCATGATTAGATGCTTATCACCTGAAAGTATCACAGGGATGAGAACATACCAGTGGTGGATGGTAGCAGCAGCAGCAGACACAAGAACAGCAATCGAATCATCTTCAAATACTGTGGGGGGGAAAAGAAAAGTTAAGAATATCTGCTATTGATATTCAGTCATTGATGTGTGAGGAAACTTGGTGTTTTAGTTTAGAGATAGGGTGTGATCGAAAGCGGCAATGGTGTCTATTATTGGGGCCAGTCTGGCACTTTGAGTTTCAGGATCAAATACTGCTAGTCAGTGGAAAACTCCAAATTCCAAGACAACAAGTCTTTCTACTGTTTTGACTGGTTTAAAAGTATGCAAGCAGATAGAGATTGTAATCAGAGGTAGATGGTAGCAGAAAGGTCAGTGAATGACAACCTATTTTCCCACAGTGCTCAGCAGAAACACTGTTCCAAGGGTTCCGTCAGTGTAAGCTGGCAAACAAGTGTCTATTCAACATTTTCCCCTTCCGATCCAAAGCCTGGATGCTATACCAGGTGTTGAGCAACAAAGAAGTGATCAGTGACTTCCACTGGCCAAACAGAAAGGAATCAAGAATTTTCATGTTTATTGTATCCTGCTGAGAGTAAAAAGTATAAGCTAAATTTCACTTGAACATGCACTTTCTTATCACAGTAACCAAATGATAGACTTAAATTGCCTGCGATTCCTTCTTGTGTGCGTGTTGTTGATCTTACACAGAAATCTCACAACTTCCTCATGGCACAGATCCTACTTCCATTCCCGGTCACCACCACCGTGTAGATGTGAAATGCAGATGTTCTTAGTCAGTCAAACAAAGCCCCAGCTGTACGCAACACAATACGAATGGTGATATTTTTAAATGGGAAAACATGGTACTGGTCTCTTTTCCACTTCAGGTCCCGGATGAAGCCTCAGATTTAGCCACCGAGGTCGGCTTGGGATCAGGAACAAAAAGTCATTCATGCAATGAGTGACACTGTACACAGAGGGAACGCTCCCATTGACCTTTGTGCCAAATGTTCTACTGTAGACGCCTCTTCATTGTTAGCCATGCCTATTGTGTCCTTGTTTCCTTTATAGTTAATGACCATGTGGAAAGAACTGCAATGACCTGCATTGTTAGGGTGCAGATTATCAGACAGGACTCTGAAGAGCAGGAGCAAACCTTATAAACACCCACCCTACACCCGCACACAGCAATTACCGATTTACTGCATCCTACTCATGACTACAATTTAAGGAAGTAGATTATGTCCACCATATGGCAAGTGGAATCAAATGATCTTTTATGGTGAACTGAAGTGAAAAGGAAAGTATGCATAGGTATTAAGAGACAAGTAAATATCAGTTTTGACAGCTTTATGAAAGACCTAAGCATCAGGAATTTGTCCAAATACTCTCATAATCTCATCTCTAAATGCTGCCTTGGTAGTTTGTCTAGAAATCATGTGAGACAAATGTTCACCCTGTAGGGCTGCACAGGAACAACCATACAGCCCAGTTCACAACAAGATTATCTTCATGCTAAGTTAGCAGAACAGCATTAAGAATTATTTTGGCTGACTATATTGGAAAAAGATGTTAATCACATAACTGAGGCTGACTGGAGAAGGAGTGTAGTGTGGGCTGCTCTGGCCTATTGAATGGCTGCTGTAAATCTCTAAATGCAAACAACCTAAGATGCTGCAAATAAAATCTCCCTCTGAATCCAATTTGCTTTTCAGAGTCGCTTTGGGTGAAATAATAAGATGATCCAATTTGGAAATATTTATCAACCCAGTAAACTGCCTTTGTATCAAAATGGCTCCAGAAGCCTGTATTATATTTCAAATTGGGTAATATATTCTTGGGCATTTGAATGCCACTTGAATTTGCTCTTCAACAGCAGACCCAATTTGCAACATATGATAACCAGTGGCTTGCTTATACAGCTGTCTTCAAGATAGAGATGCAAAGATCATAAAAAGGTAAATGCAGAAATCTACAAATATTAAAACAAGAGAGCAGTGCTGCAAGAAAGGCATATACTGTCATTGCTGGAGGGTGAATGTGCTTTTGTTTCATTTTCAGTGCAGTTTTCCACTGACAGCATTAACCCTGACTCTCATACCCGTGTGGCCAGGGCAGCCTGAAGTATACCCAAATCTTGTTTACCAGGTTTAATATTGACTGATGAATCCTTTCCTTCCAACCCACCTACTGCTATCAACAAAACGCACACACACATACAGCGGGTAAAATAAGTATTGAACACGTCACCATTTTTCTCAGTAAATATATTTCTAAAGGTGCTATTGGCATGAAATTTTCACCCTGAGACCAAAATTGAACTCTTTGGATGCCATAATACACACCATGTTTGGAGGAGAAATGGCACTGCACATCACCCCAACATGGTGGACATTTCAGCAAGACAATGATCCCGAACACACAGCCAAGGAAACTCTCAATGTGTTTCAGAGAAAGAAAATAAAGCCGCTAGAATGGCCCGGCCAATCACCTGACTTGGATCCAATTGAAAATCTATGGAAAGAACTAAAGATCAGAGTTCATAGAAGAGGCCCACAGAACCTTCAGGATTTGAAGACTGTTTGTGTGGAAGAATGGGCCAAAATCACACCTGAGCAATGCATGCGACTAGTTTCTCCATACAGGAGGTGTCTTGAAGCTGTCATTACCAACAAAGGCTTTTGTACGAAGTATGAAATAAATTTCAGTAAGCGTGTTCAATACTTTTTCCCTGTGTCATTTCACATTATCACACATAACTTAATTTATGGACATCTATGGTTTGATTTCTTTGCATGTGTGGATTGCATGGGTTGTTACCAGCATCTGGTGAAAATTTCATGTCAATAGCACCTTTAGAAATATATTTACTGAGACAAATGGTGACGTGTTCAATACTTATTTTACCCGCTGTATATACTACATGTACAAAGACAGTCCGCAGAGCTTATCTGCTCTCAGTGATAACAACTCTCAACCACAATGCATCACTAACACAAAATTGACGCCACAGATAATAATCACTAAGGTGCAAAGATATTATAGATACCGTGGCTGAGAGAGTTCATAAAAGAAGGAATACAAGTAAGAAAAATTCAGAGAAAAAAACAGAAGACAGTGAAGAAACATGTCATGATTATTTTGACAATATGTCAAAGCTAAAAACAGTCTCTAAAAAAAGAATAAGCCCAACAACAAGGGAAGAGTAAGAAAGGGAAAAAGGCACCCAGATCATTAGTTATTCATTGCCATTCAATCTCATATACGATGTCGCTTATTCTGGTTAATCGAGAGAAAATATTCTTATCTAAATGTGGTTGAACAAATTCCCTTTCTCTTTCAGAACATACTCTGTTAAGCCACTGACCCGCTGAACAAAGGAACCACAGATAAAAAAACAACAACAACCGGACAGCGCTCAGACAGCGCAAACCTCATGCAGCTCAGTTTCCCGATTGTTTCATTGCACCAAAAAGCAATAGTCCCATGATAGTTTGACCCTCATAATATGACTCCTTAACCATGAAAACCTACCTCTATAATTTAGAATCACATTGGTGTATAGTTTAAGAAAAACGATTTGTCATTAATGGTAGTTTTCTCCATGATCTAGCTCAGTAAATACTGAACATACAGCACATTTAACACCTAACTGATTAAGCATGGTTTCAGCTACACTTTGCATTGCGGATCAACAGATCTGGAATATTACTTGGATCCAGATCAGACTTTGATGCGTGGTAGTTTTTACGGAGATGACACTGTATAATTTCTATCCAAACATTATCCAGAGGTTAGAGGGCATAATCTTCTGGAACCTGGACTCTGGATCCAGATGATGATCCAGACAACAATCTAAATCTAATGGATTTTTCTTGGGCCATATACCTCTCCAAAAGATTTAAGATTAAAGATTTTTGACTAATCCTACTAACAGACAGACAAGACAAGCCAATGCTGGCGAAAACATCACCTCCTTTAGCAGAGGTAATGCACATAGAATAAGGCAAAACTAACAATACCTCAGTTGATGCCATGCAAACCGGTGAGTGATCTACCATCGACTCACAATGAGTCTGAACACTGGGCAGTTATTTCCAATAGAAGTGGTCTGTGGATGAGCATCAGGTCGACAAGGCCAACAGTACAACAAATAAGAGGATATGAGAGTGTGCATGAGTAAGACAAGCAACTTGGAGACGCATATCCTGTATTCGCCTCTCTCTCTCTCTCTCTCTCTCTCTCTCTCCTTTAAATTCAATTCACAAAGCTTTATTGACATGGGAAACAGATGTTTACATTGCCAAAGCAAGATAAAATAAGCAATATAAATAATTATAATAAAGTGAAAATAATAAATACTATAACGTCTCTCTCGCTCTCTTTCACTCTGTGTGTGTGTGTGTGTGTGTGTGTGGGTGTGGGTGGGTGCATTTAAAACTATAAAAACTGTGAACACACACAAGAATGACCAGATATGATTCTACAGCTGAGACAAATGGTGGAATTTTCAACCTCTACCAAACAGAAATAAACAGATTTAGGACAAACAGGACTCACGGTACATCTCAGGTCTATATTAATCTTTTATCAGATGGTGACAAAGTGTACTGTCAACAACACTCAAACTCATAGACATACCACAGGCAGCCACATTGAGGGGATCCACTGTAAATAAAGGGTGTCTTTAAAATATAACTTCTTCTTTTTTTTAAACTCTGTACAGGTAAAGATTTAGTGCCCCTGATTCACCACTTACACTAAAACAGGTCAAGAGAAGACCAAAGCATGATAACCTTACATACACACACACACACACACACACACACACACACAGGAAGGCAGAGAAGAGGCTGCAGTCAGTGTTGAAGTCCGTAGTTAAGAACTATAAGACCCCTATATTATAGTGAATGAATGAACTCAAAGTTATTGTCACTCAAACTCACCCATCCTCGTTACAATAAAGTGCTCATTAGTAGTTGCGTAATTGTTATCTTTCCATCCTCGTACGGACATTTAAAATGATAAATAACCTACCCACACCGGTGAGAGACAGCTCTATTGCAAAATGTGAACTCCGTTTGAGGAAATTAAGGCTTTAAAATCACCTCACTTGAAATGTGCCACAGACGAGCCGACGTGTTAACAGGAAAAACTCTTTGCGGCTGTGCTGACCAAATTCAAGAGAAAACTTAATTCTCGCATTCAGAAAGGGGTTTTCACGGCTGCCTTATTTCTCGCCGAGCTGCACCATGTTAAGTCTTTTCCTTGCCCTTTTGAAAAAACACATCTCGTGAGTCAGAACTGCTGCAACAGTTTCAGGTCAGTTTACCGCGACGGAACATGACGAACACCAAGTGCAAAGCAGTGATGCATAAAAACAAGGTAATTTACCACAATTCCAAGGTAAAATTGGCGATTATTTGTTATTATTTCTTGTTTTGACCAGACGTTACAAAAATATTTCGCAGCCGCAACCTAATTAGTCAACAGATGACGTCAACACATGGGCTCCTACTGACAGGCTCCTATGTGCATTTCAAGCTCAGGTGTGCTGATAGTCTATCTTTGTACTCTTTTGCAGTGTGTTGCTAGTTCATCAGCTTTTTGTGTTTTCTCAAACAAATAGCCATGGATCAGTTTTAGGGGAAACAAAGAATCCATGTAGTTGTCTTTTTCGTGCAAATTGTCTCGTTTCAGTGCAATAATGCACTTTTTTCTGCGTCTTTTTTGTTTGAAGGGAATTTAAATTGCACCCCAAGGTCATGTGCATCAACATCACAGCATAACCTGAGTAGTATTTCAGTCATCAGCTAAGTCCAGTGTTACCTTCACCCTCACTCGCCACATTTGCTGCACAGCTGCATCAGGTTATTCCTCTTTTTAACTGCAACACTCAAGTCTCAACAGTTCTGTTGTGTACCTTGAGAGGTTCTATTTGTCTAGTTTTGAGTGATGAATTGGGTGGGGTTATGTGCCCGCCCATGGAACCACAAAATACTGTAATCTGTGCACTGTTAAAGGGAATTACGTGCAGTAATTAATTTGTTGGGAAATACTTCGCTGTCTCACCTCTGCAATGTGGTTCGAAGTTACCATTGCATGTAGAAAATCACAATAACACATCTAATGTTTGCCTTGTTTTGAAGAACTTTTGCTTAGTAAAATAGAGAACCTGTTTGCTTTTCTTTAACATGAACTTTAACCATTTGCAGTGGCAGTCCATACAAAAACTAGAACAGTATTATGCAAGTAACCTCCTACTCATTTAAAACATTGTCAGAAAGGTGAACTTACTTTTAAAATGAGCTGTTGTTCAGAGTTGCCTCTATACGCTGCTGCTATATTGTCACTCCCGAGTCAAGATCCTTGTTATCATGGAAACTGCCAGAGTGAAGGTGCACGTTAACACAGGTGTACTCAGTCAGGAACTAGGAACTATGTTCTTCATTGGCTGCTGAGCTTGTTGAAATTTGACACCACCAGTCATATCTCTGTTGCACAAGTAGACCTGCTGTGCACACTGGGAACCTTGTTCACGGCTCACAGGGAATAGATTTTATCACTTCAGTGCAAGTGAGTTATTTACTGTCATAAAGTCTTCAACAGCTGCAAGAGGAATCCATCTTGCTATGGAAATTGTGTATTTGTTTACTCTAGCTGTGCGTTTCCTGTAGTTGTGGAATGGGAGCATAATGAAATATCTTATATTGAGTTAAAACAGTAACTCAATTTCATATTCTCCTCTGCAGACCTATCTGGTGCCGGGCCTGGAAGGAAGCTTCTGATCATGTTTCCCCCTCATAATGACCCAACAGCAAATGTTAGCCATTAAGTAACTAACACAGCCACTGGTGTTTGGACCCTTGTCACTGTTGAGGTTCTGGGAAGCATCGTCATACAACAGAACCTCTCTGCAAGCCAGTACGACAAGTGATCACCCCTCCTCCCTCCTGAGTGTGAAGTCTATAAGGCCTGTTACAGTCCTCACCTCTTTGTGTACACACACTGGTTGTGACCACAGGCTACTCCATGATGTGTCCTCCTGGGGGTCCCACTACTATCCCATCACTCCTCCCTTCCTTAAACAGACTCCTGTCAGCAATATGATGATCACAAGCTCAGATCACAAGACATCAGTGGACATCTTTCTCTCAGGGGAAATGCACTTTAAAGGCTCTATGTACCCCAGGGCTAGTGTCCTGAAGTTTCACACAGGATTGCTGCAGAGTGCTTACCTCTGGAGCAACTCCAGCCTCTCTCGCTCAAAGCTAAACTCCAAAGAAGCTGTGGGTGTTGAAGTTTGTTTTACGTGCTCCAAACACACACAAGTGTGAATTGCTTGTATATATTTGCTAATATGAAACCAGTGTCTCACTGGAGTTTTGATTATATTATCCCTCCCATGGTAAACACAGGAATGAGTTCCAGTTTCCTGTTAGCAATGGCTCCTATCACCTCTGAGATGGACATTACCACCAGAACCAGGAGAGAGAATGTGTCTCTCATTGGAGGTGTTATGAATGTTGTCCCACACCTTAGAAAAGAAATCCACATTTGTAGTGTCAGCCCTCTTCAACTTGTTTACTTCAGACATGAACAGCAACATTCAACTCTAACACTGCTGCCATCTGTTGATGATATCTGTCAGACTGTGTCTGTGTTTGATTGAGGCGATGGGAGTGAGCAAGAAAATTCATAATGATCATAAATTTCTTCAGGATACCAACTTTGCTCAGCTGCCTGATAATGCAAAGCCCAGGCCTCCTCAAAAAGACGCTATCTGAGTACCTAAAACAGACAACAGACGGACTGCAGCTTTTGTGAAGAGTTGCATTGTGGTCACAACCAGAAATTCTCTATCAAAGATGGAACACCACTCTGTTCTTCAAAAAATAAAATATGCACGGGGTGACTCCTACTACCATACCTTTGATGGAAGAGATTTTATTCTATAAGGAAACTGTAACTACACTTACTCTATACTTGTTCTGGATTGAGTGTTTCATTCCCATTGCAGATTAATATAGCCAAAGCATATTTGAATAGCGCCACTCTCTCACTATCTACTTGGTGAAGATCCAGGGCTTTAATATTTCCATAGTTTGAGGAGGAAAATCAAGTTAGGGTAAGTGTACTGAACTTATTTAAATTAAACATACACTTTCTGTAACTGATAAGCTTTCATGCACATTATCTGTCCTTGCATACAAATTCATAGATTAGCGGACAAAAGAGGAAACTGTTCCTTACCCTGGGAAACAGGGTCATCCAAGTACCTCCAGTGTCATCTTAGATACTGCCTTCATCAGGATGTCTACTATCTCCTCAAGGAGGATGTCTGCTTCGACAAACAAGAGCCAGGAGAAAAGTGTCTGCCAGCCTAACGCAAAGACAGCTGTCAGTGCTCACTGCCAGGATGGTAAAGTTTGCAAGCTTCTGAATGGAGTCCCTGCTGTCACATGGATGGGCCTGGGGTGGACAAAGCTAAAGGGGAATTCTCATCATGCCACCTTTGATCTCACTGTCCCACCTGGAAGACTTAAGTGTGGAGGCCCAGAAACAGATAAAAATGATACAAACGTTTCCTCTCAGTATGTTAAAATGGTGGTCTCTATTAGAATAGAGTAACATGGTTATAGTAGGGGCATTATTTGCCGTAGTATATCTACAAACTGATGCGTTATCCGCTTGCAGTGTTGACAACATTTCATTTTTTCAGGTAAATGGTCTGCTATTGTGTTTTCCATCTGAGGCGAAGTGGACCTCCCCCTGACTGGACTCTCAAAGTGTATGGAGGCTGACTTTGGCTGCACCACTCTGATGTCCTGATTGTTCAAATATCCAGGATCTACTCTGGTATTCTCTGCAGTCTGTGTGGGAACTTTAATGCTGATCCAGAAGACGATCTGTAGCCCAATGATAGATCTGATGTCTCTCTGGCCATTAGACACTGGCAAACCAGTGCTGCACATGAATGTGTGGATGTGCCAATGAAAGCCTCAGGTTGCAGTTTATAAGATCTGGCTCTTGACCAGTGAGAAGATTTCTATGGATGGCTACTGGATAAAGAGGGAGGGTTACAGAGTTGCCACAAAACAGTCAGTCCACAAGTTGCAGTGATAACTGTGTTCATGGCCTCTGTTACAGTAAACGGACTACCCTGTGTTTGATTCTGTCTTGCTATGTTGCTGAATGTCAAGAAATGGGAGCTATAATGAATGAATGTATGACATGCAATTTTTGCAGTAAGTAACCATTGAGAAATATCCGGATTTTTATCTTAAATTCGTACCAGATATGAATATTTTGAATGGAATTGTTTATTTTTCTTTGTCATTCTTAGAACTGTCATGCCCACCTAATGGTGAATACAGTCTATGCTCCAGTCACATGTCTGGCTGTATAGAAAATCCATGTCCTTTAGTGGTGAAATGCAAAGAGGGCTGCTTCAGCAGAACCAGGTTTTTTCAGGGTAGTGGGTAATGTGTACCAAACCCTAAGTGTGACTGCAATTACAATGGTTTCGACCATGAAATCCACGACACCTTTTACCCTGATGATTACTGTCAGCTGTGCTGCATCTGTTTGGGCCGCAGCACAGTGTAATGTACAAATCGCACGTCCAAATGGAACACAATATGACATCCAAGGTGGATATGGCATGCCATGCACCCCAACCTGTTACATGCACTGCCATGGCTGCAGGGCACTTCAGGAGCTATGATGGACGTAGATTTGACTTTAATATGGGAACCTGTCGATGATGAGCGAGTCTGACCCCAGTGTTATTATTCAGTAAGTTCAGCTGTGCCTCATGGTTCATTGAGTGAACAAGTCATTGCAGATGGAGCATTTGGGAAAAGTAAAGATAAGCTATTGCACATTTCCAAATACAAACTCTTAGCATTGATTGTAACTTTAATGTATTTAAATGTTTTTGCTGACTCATGTTGTATCATTGTCACTTATGAAGGACCTAGCCTGATACAAATGGTGATTCCTACCTCCAATACAAAAATGTGTGGTTTGTGTGGAAACAGCGCTTTTGATGCAGATGACAAACACAAACCAAAGGGCAGACCCGCAAGTCAAGTTTCCGTCTTTGCCTCTTCCTGGAATGAACTGTTCTCAAGAATGACATCACCGTTGAGCTTGTGACTCTGCAACGGCAGCTGAATCAGCATCCTACGTGTAACCTCTGCATGCTGCTTGGTCCTGCAGGATCATTTAGTGGATGCCACTCCACTGTGGACCCACAGCCCTTCTGCCAGGGCTCATTCTGTGTAAATGACTTGTGTATCTCTAATGCGAATGACTCGTTTCACTTCGTTTGAGGGGGGTACACTTTTGCATGCCAGGAGGCAGGGGCTAAAGTCAAACCATGGAGCGGTGAGAAGTGCTGTGAGTATTATTAATTTTGACACTCACATTTACATGTGTTTCATTAGCATTTTATGGTGTACCAGTGCATGTATATCATCTACACACACACTCCCGTGAAGTTGCCAGGTTTTTCTAAGGCTAATTGGAATCTGTTCAGTATATGATTATTTCCCCCCTCTCCACAGCAGTCTTATACCCTGAAAACTCTCAGTACAATATATGGATCAGTGCACACCCTGAGTTCTGTGGTATTTTATCAGCTATTCCCTGCCTGTGGGCCTGTTCTGAGGGATGTGAATGTGACTCTGGATACATGCAGAGCGGCGATGGCTGTGTCAAAGCTGAGAAAGGTGGATATTTGTTCCATGAGTCGAGTACTTATGTTTCTGACTATATGAAGTATACACTTTCCTTTAATCGTGGCAATATGATTTTTCTTCGTCTTGTGAGACTCTAGCATGTGACCTGACATTCTCGTTGCAGCTTAGTCGGATTTCTGATTGACGCACTGGTTCGTGTGATCACACTGCAGGATCAGTTCTAAACATACTGCCACATTCAAGCTCGACAAGTGACATGCCCTAGTTATTCCATTTTCATGACTCATTAACGTCTCAGCAAAACATACATATGCCTCACCTCAATCAGAAAAGCCTTGGCCTTTTGTTTTTGATATGTTGTTGTTTGATCTTTAGAGAACAGTTGGGAAATGTGCACAGTGACTCACTTTGCTCTGTAGATTGGTGAGATATCATGGACTGAGGGATGCTCTGAGAAGTGAAACTGCTGTGCGACTGCCACCATGTGCTGTGAGCAAGCCTCTTGCCCCGTGGGAGTGAGCTGCACCCTTACAATACCTGGGGCTGTGCAAGGAAAGGTATGGCCCAGCTGGTTTTGCTGGGTTGGGTAACATTTGCTTATTAGTTAACTGTTATTCACTCAGCTGCACCATGCAACAGTCACTGGTCTTGCATTGCAAAATGTTATGGGACTTTGTGGTATATATGATTTTACAAAACAAACAAGTCAGAAAAACAAGTTGTTTTTCTCTGACGGTTATCTTGTTCCTCTTTGAAAACACTTATGTACTTTGTTTGCCTGGGGCTCTGACCATGATTGCACTGCTTGTCAATCAAATAATTCACCACTTACACTTTTAAGTGCCCTGATGGAGGCATATGAAATGAAATGTAATTAAATTCCATCCAAATACAGCAATAATTTGCTTCTTTGATTACCGAATAATTGTACTTGAACTCAAAACGTATGTTTATGAACTTTAATCAATAATTAATTTTTATCTACAGCACTTGTTTTATGAGGATTGATTATCTGCATGTTCTACCTAAACTGACATTAATATTATACTTTTATCCTTTAATTTTTCAGCTGATAATGATTTTAAAAACTATGAGAGTAGTGAGACTTGATCTAATGCAAAGCTGAGTGTTGGGTACTTGGAGGTGTGTACACCTCCACACACTAACCCTAACCCTAACCTTTTTAACCAATTTGTGATTTAACTCTGATTATACGATGGATTGCCAGTAAACTGTAACTGATTAATTCAGAATAGCCTTTAAATATACAGCTCATTGTTTTTCATAATGTGAATGCACTAAACTTCAACGATTGACATTTCACCACAAAAACGCATTAAAGATGTGTTCCAAAATAATCCATATAAACTCTACAGTTTGGACTAGTGAAGATTTATCAGAGTGGCATGTTTATGGTTGTTGGATACTAGTCTGGGCATCCAAATTAAGTACGATTGCTCTCATGTTGCCACCTTCCTCCTTAATACAACAGAAGTCAGTGATATTTATGGGAATAATAATGGCATAGAAGAAGATGACCTCAGGACTCTACAGGGTGAGGCTGTTGATGCTACGACCTTCTGCTGGAGAATACCTCATTAGGAGGCTCAGTGTACAGTAGATTGTGGAGACGCATGCCCACGCTGCACTGCTGAACAGCTACATGAGAAAAGTGTAGCCAGTCAATGGATCTTACTGCCTGAGTCCATTTGGTCACCACAGAATTCTTCCTACTTAGTCTACTACTTAAATTATTTTTATTCAGTTATTTTTATTTATCTTTTCTTTATCACTATAGGGAAATCAGTGGAGTGGGAGTAGCTAGGCTTAGGAGAGCTTTTGTTTGCCTGTGTATGGACGAATGCATTTGTTTGTTTGCTTTATGTTTTGTATTTTCTGTATATTGGTGCTTGAGGACCCCTTTGAAAATGAGATGGTTCATCTCAATGGTTAATCCTTCAAATAAAGGTTTCAATTATGTTGTGTAGTCATTAGCTATAAAATATCCACAGAAGTGACCATATTTGACCTGTGCTCAAGTCATGACACCCAGAATGCACTCAAATTGGAGAGCAGGGGAATAGTACCTTCTGCCATGAGCTAATTTGTGGTAGAAATTTTATCAATTGAATACTTCTGATTTAAATTGTCTCTTACAACAGAGACAATTTCACAAATCTTGTATTCAGTTTTACATGCAGATATACTTTCACACACAGCTATACTCATACATGGCTATACCTTCATTAAAGATCTCAAAGATAGCTTTTAAATGAGCCCATTCCCAGTAAAATGTGTAGTGTGTCAGGAATGTTTGTGCAGTTTTTCTCCATGATATTGATCGTTTTCCTTCTCTCTTATCAGCCACATCCCACCCACTGAATAGCCATTATAGGTCCTGCCCTACCACCTGTCAGGACCCATTCAGTTCAAGACCCTGAGCACTGGCTTATGTGGAGACCTGCCAGTGAGACCCTGTTTTCCTGCTTGCGACACCTGTGTCCCCTTGTTCCAGTGTGACTTCAGTCACAACGGCTACCGTTACCACAGAAACCAGACCTTCTGGGCTGACGGGGGATGCACTGAGCAGTGTGATTGTGACCCTCACAGCCACCAGACCGGGTGCAATTTGGATTCCTGTGACCCAAATGAATACTGCGGTGTTAAAGATGAAGTCTGAACTTGTGTGCTGTACACTGAGCACACTTGCATATACAGTGGTCATCACGTTTTGTCATCACCTTTGACCAGCATGACTACAATTTTCCTGGCACCTGTGAGTAATTAGTTGGCACTGGACAGAAGGAAGGCCTTGATGCCATTCAGGTTTATGCACAGACAGATGGACACCATCAGCACCTCATGTCCTGGTCAATGTGAATGTCAAAAACACTGAGAATAATGGAGATGGGTGCCAGTAACATGATGTTGCACTGCATTTCTCATCTTTTCTTTTCATTAGTAGGCCATCTTATCATTAAACCAGGCTTCACAAAAACTTCTTTTCAACATGTGTTGTCCTGTACTGACTTTCGGATACAATTTTGGCACCCTCTACAGGTTGATGGTGAAAAGAGGAACACTTCAGCTGTTCTGCACTGGCTTTCCCTTTAGGACTGCACACTTACAGTACATCTACACAAACATGGACTTTGAATTAAGTCTCAGCACAGAGGGCTTAGTTAGCATTAGCATTATTGCCTATGTGGTAACTTCAACTCTGATCCTGCTAATTACCTCACAGACACACAGGAGTGTCTTAGTCCTGAGAATTTGGAAAGGAAGTCTTGGTAATACGGAGGACTGTCTTGGAGGAAGTTGTCCAAATTGTTCATCTGAGCGGCTGGTCCGATTCTCTGACCCAGAGGCTTGCAGGAAGATTCTGGAAGTTAATGGACCATTCAGACACTGTCATGGCAAAGTGGACCCCTCCAGCTTTTACAAGCGCTGCATCAGTGACCTGTGTCTCCAGCCTTCACTGTGTCACTCCCTGGCAGAGTGTACTACAGTCTGTTTTTCCCACAAGGCTGCAGTTTATGTGTGGAGGAGTCCTGAATTCTGCTGTGAGTGTTGATGTGCTCCCAGCTCTGTTGTGCAAGTGAATTAAATTATTATCATCTACAATTGTTATTGTGCTGTTTCGAGTTCAGCATCATTGCACAACAAATGAAATATGGGGAGTTTGCAGATGCTGTTTCATGTTCGAATTGTTATTGATCACATAAGATGAGGAAAAGAGATTATTTGCATAGAAATCAGATATACACCTGTAGGTTGTTCTCTTGTGTATTTACTGAAAGTTCAAATTTAGTATTGATTGAATGCACTGTGCCTTGACTCATGCAGTATGTTATTGCAGCCTCAACCTTTCCAAGTGCTCTTGGACCACTAGATGGTACTAATGCATCACTGGTCAACCCTAACCTCTACAAGATTTTCCTGTCTTCCTTCCCTAAGTGACTGATGTCTCTGTATCTCCACAGACCAGTCCTGCCCCATCCAGTACCAGTTACAATATGAGCTCTGCCTTTGTTCAGCTCTGCCTATTCTGGCAAAATAACACAGTAGAGGTGCCTCAAAAAACTGGAGAACTGCCTTTGTGTAGCAGGTTGAAAGCCTCTCTCCAGAAAACTGTGGCTGCTGTCATCATGGACAATACCTCAGAGCAGGACAAGAGATGTCTACATGCAAGCAAAGCCGTTTATGGTATGCTGGGCGACACATGACTTGTCATAGTTTCTCCTGCGGAGAAGAAGAGGCGTGTTAAAGGTTGCCACCCCGATCTCAAAGTGCCACACTGCTCGGTTCATGGATTTCAGTACACCACATCTGGTAGACAGACATTTCAATTTCATGTTTATGGAGTTAACGAGAATCTACATTCTTCTAATGGTGGATAGCCATAAAGACCCCACAGTAAGTTGAGCTTATTTCCGACCTACAAAACCACATTCAGGTCGCAATCCCTGACCTTTACAACCAGACAACCAGTTCCCTTTGTGGAAACTACAATGACAATTCATCAGGTGACCTGCATCTGGCCAACGACACCGTGATCGCTGATCCTGACTTTGTACCTTCATGGAGGTTGTCTCATATTGAATCATCCTGCATCAACACGTGTGACAGGGGCTGTGAACTATAGCACTCCCCTCTGACATGTACTGCAGCCTTCTCATCCATCCCAGGGGACCCTTTTCCTCTTGTCACCAATGAATGGTCCCGCAGAAATACTTCTCCCTCTGCATGGAAAACCTTTGTGTGGTAGGGGGTCAACGCTGGGCCCTGTGTGCATGTAAGGAGTCAGGAGGGATGGTTGACCTCTGCATGAACCCCACAGGCTGCAGTAAGTCTAACAGCTTTGTAAATCATTTACATTCAATGTCAGTTAAATTTCAAATGATTAAATACAGTAAAATATACTGTTTAAGACCGACTGCCATGTGTTATTTTGTGCTTTTAAGTGTCCTTAATTCAGCCGCTACAGCCAGTGTGCCAATCCTTGCTCCTCACTCTGTCCTAGAGTGTCCTAGAGCCAGATGGTTCAGTGCCCAGGGACTGTGAAGAAGGTTGCCAGTGTGATTCTGGAAAGCTTCATGATGGCTCGGCCTGTGAACCAGCAAAGCAGCGTGGCTGTGCACAAGACGGGAGCAGGTTTAAGGTTAGAATTGAACAGTTAGACTATTTCCATTTGCAATACTTCAGTGGAAAATTTTATTAAATTTCAGAATTATATTCAAATGCATATTTAAGTAAACACATTCTAATATTTTTGCTGAATTCTATCATGTTTGTATTTAAGGCCTGTGAGAGCAAATTGCTCCAAAACTGTACTGTTAAATGCATCTTTAGGCCTCCTGTCTTCTGTGAGCAATACTCATGTCCTCCACTACACAGTTGTATAGATTCAGATGCAATAATGGGTTGCCACAAGGATAGTGAGTTTTTAAATCAGATAAATATGTTTTAGTTACTGATTTGCTCACAAGAGCATACATTACTTTTCATTTTTACATTTACTGTATATCCCTTAAAACAGAGCTAAACTCACATCCATGTGAGGGAAAATGTGACGAAATATTGCCTGAGCAGTGAAGTGGCTGTGTGTGAGCGCAGAGTCTCTGCTGGGCCACGGGAGGCCAGCACTACCACACCTTTCATGGCCTCAACTATAAATTTGAGGGTGCTTATCTGTACCTATCTGCTCAGCAAAGGGAGGCACAGTGGTTGCCATCACATGCACACTAATCGTGGATAAAAAAGTTTATAGTAGTTAGTAATAGTTTATATCATACCATTCTTGCCTTGTATCACAAATACTGTCCAGTTAGATTTATTTTATGTAACTTTCTATGTGTCAAATATTTAAATTGATTTGGCATTAATACTATTTTGTTTATAATCAAAAGGTGAAGAACAAATAATCCAACGTCCGTTAATGGCTTCAGATATGATCCTAAACATATGCTGTGGTTTGTTCAGCTAAAGTAAGACCTGTTTACCCTCTCTCCTAGGTATTTCATGTGCTAAGAATAGCCACTATGAGCACTGTGGACCTCAATGTCCTGTTGTGTTCCTTGGACTGTCCTCACCAGTGAACTGTAGTGGAGTTTGAGGAACGCTGCCAACGTGTGACTGTGAAAGTGGAAAAGTGACCTGCAGCCTTGTGGAAAACTGCCCTTTCCCTGCAGCTCCTTTTGCATTGTTTGCTTGCTTTACCTCCATCTCTTTTGATGACATTATTCTGCCACACCATGGAGCTTGTATCTATCTACTGTTAGCCCTGTCTAAAGCAATGATACGCTGCTACTTAGCTTTAAAAAAGATGGGAATGGCATTTTCACAATCTGCAGACAAGTATTTACTTTCACCACAAGTGTCCATTGACATTGAAACTCTATGGAAAATACAAGTGATTTCTGCAATCTATTTGTTACACATAAGTTGATGAAAAATATTTGCAGCATTAATTTGTCTCTGTGCTTTCAGGCAAACAGAGAAGTTGGCCACAGACTGATTATGGTCACGTTATCCAGGGAGGGAATTGATCTGTCCTCTGTCCAGTACTTCATGATAACTGTACTGCAGCTTCATGAAGGTGCAGAGTCAGGCTATGTGGGATTTTTAATAAGGATAAGTATGATGACATGGAATTGAGTGGTATAGCGAGTAGCAATGTTGCCACACAGCAAGAAGTGTGGAGTTTTCATGTTTGGTGACTCTAAATTACCCTTAGGGGTGAATGTGAGTGTGCATTGTGGTTTGTTTTTCTATGTGTTGGCCCTGTAATGAACTAGCGACTTGTCTACACTTGTTTACAGAGAGTGTACCCCGCCTCTCGCCCAACGTCTACTGGGATAGGCTCCAGCCCCCCTCCGACACTGCACAGGATAAGCAGTTACAAAAAATAGATGGATGGATGGAACTGAGAAATGGTCATCTTGCCTAAAGCTTTGGAGAGCTCCTGTCCAGCTGGGGAAAAGTAGCTCCTGGACAGAATTGCACAGACACATATGGGAGAGAGTGTGATGACTGCAGTGTATGGTCTGCATGTGATATCCTGTTGATGAGTAGTGTTAATAAGGATTGAGACCCCAAAGAGCCTGCCTCCCATACATCATGGACACATGTTGTCTGCATGCACAGAGTAGTACTGCACCACTGCGTTAAGTAATCCTTTTCATTGTACTTTTTATTGTAATACAGTGAAGACGTTTGATTGATGATACGTCATGTAATGGTTGCAAAAATATGACAAGTTCATTTTAATCACATGCTGATCATTTAATTCAAAACCTGTATGTTATAAGGAAGTGAATGGTGTAATATGTTGACCAAGAGGCTGGGTACATGGAAGTACAATAGGGAAGTATGTGGAAAGTACAATATTAAATTTAACCATTGCTGGAATAGTAGTATAGGGCTCGATATTTACCAAGGTATGTGCCACAGGGCAGTTTGTGGTAGGGCAGGGCACACAGCTGCACTCACAGAAATATCTAAGCCTAATTCTTAAGATTTATCTATTTTAATTACATGTAAATTTTCCATGAATTTGAATTACATAATTTCAACATAAATAAACTAATAAACTTTATGCGATTCATATTCATCACTAAAACATGAATGAAATAAGTAAAAGTGAGATTTATGTAATAGTTCTAATAAACGTTATGTGTTTTAAACACATAATAAACAGCTTTATGTATTTATAATCAATAAATGCAATTTGTTTCAATTCAATATAAATATGCTTATTATTCAGAATGAATACATCTAATGTCTTTAAAATACTTAATAACTATGTTCATGCAATAAACTGAATTTACTCTAAATGCATTCTATTTATGTACTTTTTTTAAATAAACCCAATTTAATTTAAAAAAATTATATATTAAAAAAAAATTATATATATTTTCTGTTCACCATACATTTACAATCTGTAATTAAAATACATACAAGAACAGTCAGACCACCAATAAACCTGTTTCACAGTTTATTTGTTGTTGTTAATTCGAGTGCAAAACTTATAATAGGAAATGCCTTCAAATCCCAATAAAAACATGTATAGCAAAATATACATATAATAATATAATATACAATAAAGTGCCATCTTTTTTGGTTTTGGATCAGTCAATACTACGGTGGCGCACAAGGGCAAATGAGCTGCAACTTAAGAAACCACATGCAAATAGACAAAACACCAATTTGACAACACATGCAAAACCACAACACAACAGAAGTGTTTACAGTTGACACTTAAAATGATGCATCCCTGGTTGTGCCTTTTCTAATAATCATTTAAAGAATAGAACAGATTTAATACACAAACCTTTCATTTGTTGTTTTCATCCGACTAGTTATGCTTACCTTAACTTCTGGATCGTGCGGTCATGTGACTTAGAATAAAACCTTAATCAACATTGTGTGAATGCAACAACACGGTACCTAAAGCTAAACAAAGTGTATTATACTTGAAAAACTCTTATTCACCATCACACATTTTGACTTCTAGTGTTGCCATAGCAACATGCACACACTGGTCATAATGACCTTTTGTTTTCTCATTATCTCAAGAAAACAATCGCTTGTTGTAGCTTTGGTTTCAGTGTATGTTAGGGTTATTATTAAGTTTATTATATACACAGTGCAATCCCCCTGCATTGTACAAGCAATTCCCCTGATTGAACTTTTCATATAAAAAAAAAGCTCTTCCTAGTGAGTAAAAAATGAACTATCAGAGTAAAATAAAATATATACAAATAAACACAAGATAGACCTCCTCAAATTGATTCATATGCACCAAATTTGGAGAATATGAATCGACTCAAGGAGCTCTATCTTGTATATATCAAATTTTACTGTATTAGTTCATATTTTACTCCCTACAGGGAGCTTTTTCACGAAAAACACTGTTAACTGGTCTAGGGAGACATGCAATTTCATCACTGTACACTTTGTTGTGCAGAATCAAGATGACAAAGTTTTAGTTAACTTTATAATCTAAAATTTACACTTTATATTACCAATTGCTTCCTATTTTCCAGAGTCATTTACATGTGAGAAGCTTCTTGTTTGGTTTATAAGATCAATAATGCTCCACACTGATAGCTGCATAGTTCAGTCTTTTAGTACACACTTCATGCACATAGGCAAAGCTAGGATGGGGTGCCATTGAGGAAAGTGTCATGATTAGTATAAGTACTATCAATGAAAATATATCCACAACACAAAAAATTAAGGCATGCCTAGCACTGGAAGCATATTCTGCCACCTGCTAAACTAAATGGTTACCAGTAGGAGCGTGGAGAAGGAACACTCCTTGCGGTAAATGAACCATTTTGATCACAATTCAAATTAAGAGTGCATGATCCCCTCTAAATGATTCCTATTTCCTGTGTGTTGTCTCCAGCTACAACTCATGGCCCACTCTGCTCCAGCCTGGTTCTTCAGCCACTGTTCAGAAAGCTGCCAGTGTCACTGACAGAATGTGTTTGATGGGAATTAGTGAATCATTCATTCAGTGTGGATATACGATTCATGGTATTTATATCAAGGTAAATATCAAAGCTGAAAAAAGTAAATATGGTAAGTCCTATGTACATTTTCCTGGGAAGGGTGAGGCAAGTATTCAAATTCTAAATTAAATTTGAACAGGACTGTTACTGTTTTATTAACCAGAAAGTGACACCTTCATAATGTTTGTTTTTCTTTCCAACCAATCCAAACCACAGAATTATTAAGAAGTTGTGTTCACAGTTGTGAGCAGAAACCATGTTTTTGTTCTTTTGTTTGTTTGTTTTTTGAAGAATATGTAGCGAAAACGGATTGATTTTTCAACTAATCATTTCAGCTGTACTTTATGACAACCTTTTTATGTGTTTTGTGAGTAAATGTCTGTCAGATAATTGTGATGGGTCAAAAATACAGTATTTGTCTGAAATGTAGCAACGTACAAATTTCAGGTAATTTAAGTACAGTACTTGAGTAAATCTATTGAAGTGCTGAATATTTTCCACCACTGATTATCTGTTATCAAAAATTACATGGAGTATCTCAAAGCAGCTGTAGAATTTGTTTATTCTCTTGTCCACTTCTTAGATGATGGCAGACCATTTTGATATCTTAAGTATTGTGTATTGTTGAATGTTGTAAATACAAAAACATTAAAACAGTTTTTTTATGTTTATTTTTTTATATTTAAACATTTGATGACATGCCCTTCTAAAACATTTTATATTACACATGCAGCCCTCTTATAACTGAGGACCTCACACCTTTTTGAATAATGTCAAATACGCTGTTTGGTATCCAACAAAAAATAAGGACACACCTTTTATCTTGAACTACAAGTAAATAATCCAGGCTTACTGTTGCCCTTCCCAAAGGCCTTTGACCAAATTAGCACTGATTAAATATTTGCATTCATTGCAAACCTGTGAGCCAAGTTATATTTACTCTCTGTCAAGAGTAATTCCACCTCCACTTTCTGCGGTTATTCTTGGGTGTCACCCAAAACCAACAGAAACCGCCCTTTTAACCCAACAACTGCCAATCAGTAGAAATGTTGTTTTAATTGGGATTTGATCAGTCAGCATCGTATGATTATCCACCCATTATACAAGCATTACAAGTTTGAACATGTTTGATGCGTTGACTTTACAAGCATGATATTTTTAAAGGACACATTGTAAACATTGGAAGGATTAGATTTGTGTATTGAGTAGGGTTATATGCAGGGTTGGGAGGGTTATTTTTAAAATGTTTTTTGATACAGTTACCTGTTAAACCTGCACTAACATAAATATATTTATGCATTTTCATAAATATATCCTGTATGACAGCACAACAATGTAATATCAGAAAAGAGAGTGGGGAAGCAAATAAATGTATGCAATATTTTAAAGAAAGCCTACATAACACAACACTATTGAATATTTTTCCCAATAAAAATTCTCAAAATAATACAAAACCACATCTTTCCTGACTAGCTGCTGGAGTTTAACCACCAGGAGATCCATACCGGTTGTTCTGAATTTGGTGACGCACCACAATGTATATAAGTGAATTTATTAAATATTTTACCAAGAAAAATTCCCATTTCCCAAAAATATTCATATAGTATAATCAACACTATTCCTTTACTGTGTGTAATGATTTTGTAATGATCCTGTGACTGCACTGCATAACAGTGAAGTTGTTTTATGTTATGCACTTTGCAGATGGTCTTTGCACACTTGTTTGACAATATTTTTATAAACATAGTGATGGATATTAAAACCAAATTTCTGTTCAGTCATTGTCCTGGCACCAGGACTAACACTATATTGTTCTTATAATTTTTTCTGTTACTATATGTATATATACAGTATATATTTATATACAGTGTATTTTTGGAAGTACAGTATATATATATATATATATATATATATATATATATATATATATATATACTGTTGTGTATGTATAAAATATTTACACATATATATATATATATATAATTTTTTTTGTAATCCTGCTAATAATTCAAATTTTTGTAAATGTATTATAATCTGATTACATCTTTTTTTCTGTAACTTTAAAAGGAATATATTTTCCATGAATCCATGGTTAGCTGGCATATGACGCACAATAGGTGGGGACTACTGATAAAACATATAACCAAGTGGCAGAAGAGCATTATAAAAGTAAATCCACTATATATTTTTTTCCATTCCTCAAAACCCAGCCTTATCAAAGTAGACTTTCTTCATAGAGACTATTGGGTAACTTTCAAGATAAATGTGTTTGTGGACCTATCACTTTTTCGCCTTGCCCAGTTGAAAATGGATAATATTATTTGGTTACACCAAAACATACAAACTGCTGTTCAGTGATCCAAATTGACCTATAACTGTCTGGCACTACTTTTTATTTTATTTTCCACTCCACAGAACAAGACAAGATTTTCTAAAGACATTTTTCTTTGATAAAATGATTTCCTCCCCAATTATGAACTCAGTATTACCCATATCTGCAGATGTTTATCCCTAACACAAAAGCTTTATTTAGCTGTTCATGTAAGAATCCTTGTCCTCCTGGGTGTGGTGTCTCTAAAAACACATCAATGATTCATCACATATATGTTATTGACATTGGTTATTGTACTACAGTCAATATACAGCAAGAAATAGACTCCAATGCCAAGTTCTGCCTTAATTTGTTTTAGAGGAAGGGTATTGTTTTTCCAAGTTCATACCTGTTGGATTTTAAGGTTTCTGATTGGTTGGTGTTTTAGTCCATTGAAGTATATTATAGGATGGTAAAACGGTAAAAATAAAAGTCTTTGTACTCGGACCTCTTAGCAGGTAAGCATTGATTATTTATGTTGGCTTTTTTTTGGTCAAATTAATGCATTTATAAAGTTCAAACAATGTAAATTTCCAATATGTCTATAACTAAAACAAGGATTTCTGTCTTTCAGCCATGGGGACCCTGTTGCTGCTTTGTGCTTTGGGGGCTTTATTCATCTGTAAGCATATATTTGCATTGTCTTTATTCTCTTTTTTTCACTTGTGGCAGATCTCACTTGAATGTCATTCATTGTCAATATGATATATCATTTTGTCATCTGATTCAATTTTTCACAATTTTAAGCTTGATTTAACCTGAATAAAACATAGCGGCAGCAATGAATTCAGAAAATTCCTGAATACCAATCAAAACTCCTGCAAACTATTAACAACTATTAAATCTGACTAAATGTTTCTCAGCTCAATTAGTCACAGCAGCATTTCTTAAAACTTTGCTCAGAATGTCTCAGCAGGACATGAAGTCAAGTGATTGCTCAATTTGAAGCAATTTATCCATCTTGTCAACCTCATCAGTTGAGAGCATTGTTGTGCAGCCATACCCCAGGTGCTTGTGTGAATGAAGCAGAATGTTAAACAGGTGAATAATGTGAGACTGCCGCACGTAAAGGATAGCCATCTAAATTGAAATTGTCTTTTGTTAGGAATAGTATTTACCTTCAGCTTCTATTGAGTTGGAACTATTAAACTGAATGAGTGAACACTGAGAAAATGTAATCTAAATCCCCCAGGCCCAGAGTGAGCAAAGACAATATTCTTTCACAGCAAAGGCACAGATATTGATAATGTTTCCATTATGCAATTATATTGTCTGCGAGTGACTTATTGAGTGCTGCTGAGAAGCAGTCAAGTGACAATTCCTCAGTCGTCTTACACTGGTTATCAAGGAACAAAGCAATCCATCCACTATAGACTAGCATTCATCCCTGGTGTTTGAATGCTGAAATGGGGGTAATTTTCAGGTAGTTTCTCTTTGGTATCATATTGTTTCTTTGTAATGTACGTGATGAAATCTCAATGCCAAGTTCTGTATTAGAAGTCTGTGAATCCTTTGATTGCCTCTACACACTTAATCTAATTCATTTCCTAATGCTTTTTTTCCTCTGTTTTCTCCATGCACAAGATTTTTGGTACAAAAAAAAGTACAGTTTTATAGCTGACTACTTCAATATAGGCAACTTAAAGCAAAGTGTTCTTTTAACATGTGTTTTCTGTCTGTCCTCCTCCCGTCCATCAGGTCCATCTAGAGCTGGTTGGGCAGGGAGGGAGTTTGCCCTGTCATTCATGGAGAATTATGCTAAATATTATGACCCTCGCTTTCAGCTATACATCACGGCTGTTCAGGGCAACACTAAAGTGACAGTGCAAGTGCCTCCCTTAAACTTCAAGCAAGAAAAAACCCTAAATCTTGGAGAAAGGGTCATCATCAGTCTCCCCACTAGTGTAGAGATTTCCGGCACCATGAAGTCCCCCAACACGGTGCGCATTGAAGCCTCAGCAGATGTGTCGGTGACCTCCCTCAGCTACAAGCTATACACAGCAGACACCTCTGTGGTATATCCCATCTCTGAATGGGGCACAGAATATTTCATCTTTACACCTCCCGGATCCTATTTTTACAGCTATAAAGAGTTCTCTGTGACAAATGGAAAAGAGCGCAACAAAGTTGAGATTTTCCCCACGGGTTCAATCAAGTTCCAGCGTCGTGTCTATGGGCATGGCAAGCAAATGGTAATAGATCTCGAGCCATATGAGAGTGTCCTGCTCCAGAGCCAGAATGAACTTTCTGGCACCAGAGTTGCCTCCCAGCACCCTGTTGCTGTTGTCACGGGTCACACTTGCACCTCGCGCTTCTCGAAATGTAATCATGTTTATGAGCAGCTACTGCCAGTGAGCAGCTGGGGATCCAACTTCATCGTGCCTCCCCTGAGCTTCCAGAAGAAATATGACAGTGTCTACATCCAGGCCTCTCAGCCCACCCAAGTCACTGTCAGTAATGGCAACCGGAAAGATGTTCTGAGTTTGACCAGGGGGAATGTAATGGAGCTCCGCTACCACAATCCTGAAACATTATCCATTCAGTCTGATCATGGCATCCAGGTTCTCTTGCTCTTCAACGGTTTGAAAAGGAGCTGGTTCACATACTATGACCCTTTCTTGATGACCATTCTGCCCACAGACCGCTTCTGCTCCTCTTATTCACTAGAGGCTCTGGACGGCTTTGAAAACCAAGCCCTGATTGTGGCAAAGACCAATGCAATGGGAGAACTGCGTATGGACGGCACGGAGCTGCCCCGTAATGTCCAATGGAGTAAGGTTCCAGGAACAGATTTCTCTTGGGCGCAGATGTCCTACAAACAAACACCTGGCAACAGCAGACATACACTGTCCATCTCTGGTTCTCGCTTTGCTCTCTACAGTATAGGAGTCAGCCAGATGAATGGCTATGGTTCCCCGGCACAATGTTTACAGCCAGGTAGGTGCATACATTCTAGAACTTTAAGAATTTTGATTTACAGTATATTTACAAAAGTGGTGGAATATTTTATGTAACACCTAGATGAACTGTAATGATGTCTGCTTAGCTTAATTGTATATTTTTTTCAGGAGGTGGATCTTTGTCCTGCAGTACTATTACTTGTAGTGCTAATGAGGTGTGTGAGATGAAGGGTGGCTATCCCTCCTGTGTCCCCAAGCCAGTGGAAAGCAAGCCTGGTACCTGCTGGGCCATGGGAGATCCTCACTATAGTACTTTTGACGGGCAACGCTATAACTTTATGGGCACCTGCACATACGTCATTGCTAAAAACTGTGGAAAGGATGATAGTCTTCAAGACTTTGAGGTCCTTGCCCAAAATGAGAACCGAGGAAGCCTCAGGGTGTCATATGTCGGCCTGGTCACAGTGAAGGTGTATGGCTTCACCATCACAGTAGTTCGATCAGAGACAGGTCGCGTGAGGGTAAGGCTTGATTTTTCTGTAAAAGATTGCCATTGCCAAAGATTCCCAATTTAAAATATAATATTGACTTCAGTTTATTATAAATATTTTTGGGGGTTTTTGTTTGGTGTGACAAATGCATCAATTTAAATCTATGACTAATATTCAATAATGTTTCTATTATCTTTTGTTCAGATTGACAACAGTCTTTGGAGTTTGCCAGTAACCTTGAAAAACGACAAACTGGTTATGTATAAGAGTGGCCGCTCTGTGGTCATTGAGACTGATTTTGGTCTGAATGTTCGTTATGACTGGGAACATTATCTTGTGGTCACTCTATCTGTCAGTTACGCTGCTAAGACTTGTGGTCTCTGTGGTAACTTCAACGGCAACCCCAAAGATGATTTCACCACACCCTCTGGCACACAGGCAGGAGGGGCTGTAGCCTTTGGAAGGAGCTGGAAGGTGCCAGGGCTCGTGAAAGATGCTCTGTGCCAAGATGACTGTGTGGGTGGGTGTGAGAGCTGTGAACACAGCTTAATGAAGAAGTGGGAGGGTGACCTGTTTTGTGGGCTCATCACACGTATATTAGATGGACCATTCAGCAAATGTCATGCCGTCGTTGACCCACAAGTATATCTAGAGAACTGTAAATATGATGTATGCATGGGAGGAGGCCTTCATCTTTTCCTCTGCAGGGCACTGGAGGCTTACACTGATGCCTGCCAGGTTGCTGGGATCCAGGTCCAAGATTGGAGGAAGATCGCTCGATGCCGTAAGTAATATATACAGTATATTCAGCATATATAATTAATTATAATTAAAATGAACATTCTGTTTTTCTGTTTTTTTATATTATTTGTTCTTCCAAGTATTTTTAACACACTATTATCTCTCTCCTCTCTAAAGCTGTACAATGTCCAGCCAACAGTCACTATGAGCATTGTGGCGGTGCCTGTCCTGCCACTTGTTCTGACCCTAGTGCTCCATCCAAATGCAAACACCCCTGTGTGCAGACCTGCACCTGTAACACAGGCTTTGTTATGAGTGGAAATGAGTGTGTGCCCACTGCTCAGTGTGGTTGTGCCCATGAGGGTCGATACATCCCTGCTGGGGAGTCATTCTGGGCAGACCGGAACTGTCAACGATGGTGTACATGCAAAGCAGGAAGCAGACGTTTAGAGTGCCAGGATAAAGGCTGTGGAGCAGGTCAGACGTGCCAGGTGGTTAACGGCATAAGAAAGTGCCAAGCAACCTCCCGAAGCACCTGCCGGGCCACAGGTGATCCCCATTATTTGACCTTTGACAAGAGAAAGTTTAACTTTCAGGGCACGTGTGTCTACCAACTGGTTGCACTCTGCTCCAAGAATCCTGACTTGGTGCCATTTGAAGTCCTGGTGCAAAATAATAACAGGGGCAATAAGGCGGTTTCCTACACCAAGTTAGTGCAGATCAAGGTTCACTCCATCAATATTGTCATTACAAATACTCAGAAGGGCATGATCATGGTAAGAACTGCACAGAACATTTAATTCTTCCCTTTGGGTCAATTTAATATTCAGTCTCTGCATATAAATACAATTGTTTGTTCTTCTCCAGGTAAATGATGAGCTGGTCAACCTGCCTGTCACCTTAGATGGAGGACAGGTATCTGTGTATCAAAACGGCATGTTCGCTGTGGTCACTACAACCTTTGGCCTAAAAGTCAACTACAACTGGATCAGCGCTGTGTTTGTAACACTGCCAAGCAACTACATGGGAACTGTTTGTGGGCTCTGTGGCAACTACAACGACAATCCCAACGATGATCTGACCCCAAAGACTGGTGGTCCACCTGTCTCCCCGGCAGAATTTGGTGCCAGCTGGCGAGTGGCCGAGATCCCAGGCTGTGTCAATGGCTGTAAAGGGGTGTGTCCTGATTGTGACATTACCGAGAAGATTCAATATGAAAAAGGTGATTACTGCGGGATATTAAGAGACCCCAAAGGACCGTTCCGTGACTGTCATGCTAAGGTGGACCCAGATGTCTACTTTGAAGACTGTGTTTTTGATGTATGCCTGTATAAGGGCAGAAGGGATGTGCTGTGTCAGGCTATTACATCATACACATCTGCCTGCCAGGAGGTGGGGGCCAAGGTGTACAGCTGGAGAACCAATCATTTCTGTGGTGAGAAATGCAATCATTCTAATAAAATAATTTACATAAAAGGTGAAGTGAGCATTATTTACTGTAACGTGTAACTGTGCTGTAATAGTATAATTATAATAATGGAAAAAACACATTTTCTTTTACTCTTCTGTCTGTAAAGTCTGTCCAGTAACTAAAAAAACCCATTTACATTGTCTTTTATGTCCCTTGTGTACAGCTGTGAAATGTCAAATCCACAGCCACTATGAAATTTGTTCAACGGCCTGTCCTGCATCTTGCAATAATCTGGCCCATCCTCAAGATTGCCAAGATCATTGTGAGGAGAGCTGTTCCTGTGATGAGGGATACATCCTCAGTGGAAATGCCTGCATTCCCTTCTCAGAGTGTGGCTGCGAGTATGAAGACCGCTATTATCGCATCGGCCAAGTCTTTTATCCCAATGGACAGTGTCAGGAGGAATGCAAGTGCATCCAAGATGGACAGGTGAACACTTAAAGTAGACAATTGTGAACTTCTGGTACGAAAATACTTTTTTTTTTAGATTGTTTTATAACACTCCTCTTGTTTCCCAATTGTTTTTCTCAGGTTGAATGCAAGCCGTTCACATGTGGACCAAATGAGAAGTGTAAAATTGAGAATGGCATCCAAAAATGTCATCCTGTTGGTAAGGCTGTGTGCCGTGCCTCTGGGGACCCCCATTACACCTCTTTCGATGGACGTAAATTTGATTTCCAGGGCATCTGCACCTATACACTATCCAAGAGCTGTGGGGTAGAGGGCACCCACCTGGAGGCATTTTCTGTCCAGGTGGAAAACGTGCAGTGGGACAAGATGAGGGGGAAAAAAACGGTGTCTGTCACCAAGCTAGTTGCTGTCCAGGTTTATGGCTTCACTCTCATCATGAGGAACAGTATGTTCGGAGTCCTGGTGAGCAATGACACTTGGTCTTCTTTTGAACGAAACTCCATATTTGGATGCAGTGAAATCATGTAATATGTAGTGTTTGAATTATAAAACTAGCTAGACAGATGTATTTTTAACATTGTCATCGCTTTTGTTTGTTTTGTTTGTGACTTTCTTTTAGGTAAATGGAGTATTTAACAACCTTCCTCTAAACCTTAATGATGGCGCAGTGCAGGTCTATCAAGAAGGCATGCATTATGTTATTGCAACTAATTTTGGACTGGTTGTGACTTATGACCTGGTCTATCTTGTGACAGTCACAGTGCCTGGAAATTATCATGGTAAGGTCTGTGGCCTGTGTGGCAACTACAATGGTGACAAAAAAGATGACTTCCAAATGCCTGACCGTAAGGTCACAAATAATGTGAATGACTTTGGAAAATCATGGAAGGTCACCATCCCTAATGCGGTGTGTGGAAATGGCTGTGCAGGGAATAACTGTCCGAACTGTGACCCAGCTCGCAAGGCTGTGTTTTCAAATTCGGATAACTGTGGTGTTATTACAGCACCCAAGGGTCCTTTTGCAGTTTGCCATAATAAACTGAACCCACAGCCATACTTTGACGACTGTGTGTTTGATTTATGTGCCTCCAACGGTGATGGAAAGGTGCTGTGCAACAGCTTAGCAGCCTATGCCTTTAATTGTCACATGGCAGGAGTGGATGTCAAAAATTGGAGGACAACTTCATTCTGTCGTAAGTGAAATTTTTCGAAATGATCCTCTTGTTCTCAACTGTATATATATATATATATATATATATATATATATATATATATATATATATATATATATATATATATATATATATATATATATATATATATATACTGTATAAATTGTATTTTATTTATTAATTATAATAAGCATCATTTCTAATGCATGTTTTCCCTGTCTTATAATTTATTTCAGCCATGAAATGCCCAGCCAACAGTCACTATGAGGTGTGTGCAGACATCTGTTCTGCATCTTGCGAGGGCCTCACAAACATTGTCGAGTGTCCCAGCGGCTGTACAGAAGGCTGTGAATGTGATGAAGGCTTCTTATTCAACGGACAGGCGTGTGTTCGAGAGAATTTGTGTGGCTGCTATGACAGAGGAAGAACTTACAAGGTGCAATTCCACACCTCTGTCTGTACAAGAAAAGCCACTCAGGACACTTTGATGTACAAATGACAGCTTGTTAAGATCATAGAAGCTTAAGCAATACCCATAGCAACATTCATGTTGACATGAAATAAAGTTGGCTTTTCTTTTTCTGCAGTGGTGCACATAAGCTAATCTAATTTTAGATAGGTGCACTGTGGATTTCTCTTGAGACTTAATTAGCAGATTGTTTAAATTTATGTTTTTTTAATAAGATGGAACACAAATGAAATAATGTGGACTTCTCTTTAACCTGTCATGTCCCCTGTGTATTTTTGCTCCCTGTATAATGAGCCTGATCTATGTCCCCAGCCTAATGAAGTGGTGTATGAAAAAGACTGTGACATAAAATGTACCTGCAACCCAGCAAAGGGCCTGGTCTGTGAAGAGAATTCCTGCCCTCGAGGCACCAAATGCATGGTCAAGAAAGGAATTAGGGCATGCTACAACACAGGCAAGACACAAATACTATAGATTTGTATTGGTCAATTTTAATTATGAAATTATTGACTTAATACTCAAAAATCATATAAATTAACAATTCATTTTCCTCTTGGTGTCCCCTCTCTGTTTATCTTGTCTAGATCCCTGCAAAGATGCCATGTGTCGGGTCAAGGAGAAGTGTCGTGTTGAGAAGGGTGAAGCTTTGTGTGTACCTGAGTACACAGGCATCTGCTGGGCCTGGGGTGACCCCCACTACCACACATTTGATGGTTACAGCTTTAACTTTCAAGGCACCTGCAAGTATGTCATCTCTAAGACCTGCGGGAATCTGGCTGGTCTAGTGCCATTCTCAGTCACTGAGAGGAATGATAACCGGGGAAACACAGCAGTTTCTTACGTCAGGGAGGTAGATGTGTCAGTATATGGGTACACCATCACCGTCCGTAAGAGCCAAGTTGGTCGAGTCACGGTAAGGTTTTAATTTATTGACAAATGTGTTTGACATAGTGTTTCAATGTGTGCAGTATATACATTGTTTGATCAATTCCCTTCAGGTGGATGGAGAGCTGTTGAATCTTCCTGTGGAACTAGGTGAGGGTGAGGTGTCAGTGTTTCAGCAGGGTCACATTGCAGTGATACAGACAGACTTTGGCCTGGTTGTGTCCTATGATTGGAACTGGGAGCTGGTCATCAAGCTTCCCAGCAGCTACTATGGCAATGTTTGTGGTCTGTGTGGCAACTTCAATGGTAACAGCCGCGATGAGCTCCAAAATCCAGAGGGCAAAGCTGTCTCCTCAGTGATAGAGTGGGGCAAGAGCTGGCAAACACGTGACCAGAACGCCGACCGACCTTGTTGGGATTCGTGTGAGAAAAACTGTCCAACCTGTGAAGGTAACCAGCGTAAGCTCTATGAAAGCGAGGCTTTCTGTGGGGCCCTCACAGCGAAGACCAATAGTATGTTCCAGAGATGCCATGGAAAATTGGACCCCGAGGCCTTCATGAACAGCTGTGTATATGATATGTGTATGAATAAGGGAGACAAAAGGATGCTGTGCCAGGCGTTGGCCTCCTACAATAAGCAATGTCGTGAGCAGGGAATAATAATTAAGGGCTGGAGGAAAAAGTTTGGCTGCCGTGAGTACAAGAAACACACTTGAATCAAATATATCTATCAGATATGAAGGTAGTTATTTGTTGCTTATTGCCTTTAAATTTAATTTCTATCCAGCAATGAACTGTCAGCGTAACAGCCACTATGAAGACTGTGCCAGCCCATGCCAGCCATTCTGCCCATTCCCTGAGCAAAAGCAGATCTGCACCGGTGCCTGTGTAGAGACCTGTGTGTGTGATAAGGGTTACGTCCTCAGTGCAGGCGTCTGTGTGCCGGCGAAAACATGCGGTTGCTCCTATCAGGGCCGCTACTACAAGCCAGGCCAGCGCTTCTGGGCTGATGAGGCTTGCGGGCGTCTATGTGAGTGTGATACCAC
This sequence comes from Chaunax sp. Z400, assembly GCA_037577475.1. Classification (NCBI taxonomy): domain Eukaryota; kingdom Metazoa; phylum Chordata; class Actinopteri; order Lophiiformes; family Chaunacidae; genus Chaunax; species Chaunax sp. Z400. The sequence goes on from CM075190.1 coordinate 17,162,745, forward strand.
CCTGGACATGGTGATATGCCGCAAGTCCTCTTGCTCTGCCAATGAAAGGTGCACGGTAGTGGATGGTGAGCGGGCCTGCCGACCCATCAGTCACGCTACATGCTCAGCCTCAGGAGACCCACACTACCGGACTTTTGATGGCCGCAAGTTTAACTTCCAGGGTACATGTGTATATCAGCTGGTGAGACTGTGCTCTCAGCAGCCTGGGCTAGTGCCCTTTAAGGTGACTGTGCAGAATGACAACCGGGGAAGCAAGTCCGTGTCCTACACAAAGACTGTCACCTTTTCCATATATGACATCACCCTTACCATCAGCAGAGAATACCCTTACAAAGTCCTGGTAAGTATAGATGTGGAGATATGGATAATGTGATTTGATAAGAGATTAAATAAGTAATGTGACTGTTTTCATGTGTATTTTTGGAGAGGAATGAAATAGGACACTGCATGTTACAGTATTAAAAATAAATACAAGATAGATGAGCCTCATTCAAATGAGTGCATGATAATGCCTTCTTTCGTTGTGCTTAATCTGAAATTCCCCATTCTCTTCTTCATATATATTTAATTGCATATTAAAATTTTGATCCATGCAGACATCATTAAACTAAGCTTTACTGCACATTAGAATGGATTAGCAAGGACAGCAGAATTATTAAATCTATAATCTCCTAAAAATATTCTTTACTCCCTCATTTTCTGTTCATCAGTTCAATGGACAGCTTGCCTCGTTACCACTGGATTACAATAATGAGCTGGTAGTGTTTCTCAGTGGTAGGACAGCTGTAGTGGAGACTACTGCTGGTATTACGGTAACCTTTGACTGGCGGAGCACAGTGAGCGTTACTCTGCCCAGCAACTACCAGGGCGTCGTCTGTGGTCTGTGTGGCAACTACAACGGAAAAGCTCAGGATGACCTTACCATGCCAAATGGCCAGCTTGCTAATAATGGAGCCAAGCTGGGCGAGAGCTGGCAGGTGGCTCTGGCACCAGGCTGTTCATCAAACTGCCAGGGGGCATGGTGCCAGACCTGTTCAGACTCCCAGAGGAAAGAGTATGAAGCCCAGAGGTACTGTGGCATTATCGTTGACAAGAGGGGGCCTTTCAGAGATTGTCACAAGCGTGTGGACCCTGCTACTTACCTGGAAGACTGTGTGTATGATGCATGTCAGTATCATGGTCACCAAGGAACAGTCTGTGATGCTGTGGAAGTCTATGCCTCTGCCTGTCAGAGCCTGGGAATCACAATCTACTCGTGGAGAAGAGAAAACTTCTGTCGTGAGTTGTTTTGGTTTTTTTTTTATTATTTTTTGATTTCATACTTCAATTCTTGTATTTCACAATGTCTTATCTTTCATCTTGTTCCTGTCTCCCTCTTCTCATCCTATCCTACAGCAATGATATGTCCAGCGAACAGTCATTATACCCTGTGTGCCATGGGTTGTCCTACCACCTGTGCCAGCTTAACGTTCCTTACAAAATGCCACAGGCACTGTGCAGAAGCTTGTGAGTGTGACGAGGGCTACCTGCAGAGTGGGCATACCTGTGTGCCAGTGAGACACTGTGGTTGCTCCTATGATGGTCACTACTACAGGAAAGGAGATGTCTTCTACCCTGAAAACAAGTGTGTTGAAACTTGCATCTGTGGAGAGAATGGTGCGGTGTCTTGCCAAAAGACCAAGTGTCGTCCAGGGGAGACCTGTAAGATTGTAAACGGAGTGAAAGCCTGCCACCCTGAGGGGTATGGCAAGTGCGTGGCTTCTGGTGATCCTCATTATATTTCCTTTGATGGAAAGAGGTTTGATTTCCAGGGTACCTGTGTCTATATATTGGCCAAGACGTGTAATGAAGGCAAACTGATTCCATTCACTGTAACTCAGGGCAATGAGAAGTATGGGAATGGAAAAGTGGCTGTTACGAGGTCAGTGGCAGTGACAGTCTATGATTATGTGATTTACATCCAGCAGAAAATGCCATGGAAAGTCACCGTGAGTTCAACTTCAAAAACACTTATGTGGATTTTTGCACATATATTGATTTCCTCAAAATGATTCTGGTCTCATTCTTCCTCTGTCCAGGTGAATGATGAACTTCTCAGCCTTCCTCTCTCCCTGGACGATGGGGGCTTGAGAGTCACCCAGGAAGGTCGCAACATAATTGTCCGGACAGACTTTGGACTGACAGTCCTGTACGACACTGTCTATTATGTTGAGGTGATCGTGCCGTCAACATACCAGGGTAAGATGTGTGGACTTTGCGGCAACTACAACAAGAAAACAGGTGATGACTTCAGACTTCCTAATGGCGGACAAGTGAACAACGCCGATGTTTTGGGGAAGGCGTGGGTGGTGGACCTGCCTGGGAATGTCTGTGGGGGCTGTGGAGGACAGTGTCCAGTATGTCCACAGGCCAAGGCCACCTTGTATGGAAAACCAGACTCCTGTGGCATCATCAGTGCACCTAATGGGCCTTTCAAAGCCTGCCACAGTAAAATTGACCCAGCAGCATATGTGTCGCATTGCGTGTTTGATGTTTGTGCTTTGGGTGGTGACAAAGACACTCTGTGTAACAGTGTCCAGGCCTACGCTCTGGCCTGCCAGAGCGCAGGAGTGCAGATACAGCCGTGGAGGAGCAGCTCCTTCTGCCGTAAGTTACACACAACAGCCCTGTCCGTGCTTTTTATACTTTATATTTCACGTGCATGCACACAGTCTTACGAATGTCTTCTTCCCTCATAGCTGCTTCCTGCCCTCCACGCAGTCACTATGAGGTGTGCGCTGACACCTGTGGTGGGACCTGTGCAAGCTTGATCTATCCAATTACTTGCTCTGAAGGATGCTTTGAAGGATGCCAGTGTGATGCAGACTTTGTTTTTGATGGGGTCCAATGTGTTCCATTTGACAAGTGTGGGTGTGTGCATGCTGGCAGATATCTGACGGTAAATCTTAATGAGATTTGGCTTTATTGTCATATGTGGTAATTCTGCTACAAGTAAAAGGTAGTCAGGAAAAATTGTTAGCAAATAAAAAGATATTTGCTCTTCTTCTCATAGCATTTACTCATGCATAGAGATGTAGGATATTCAATTCACTAACCTGGAAGAGAAATGATTTTGATACACATGTATGTTTCCAGGTGGGCGAAGCAGTGGTGGACATAGACTGTAGGTCCAAATGTGTGTGCCAAGCCTCTGGGCTGGTGAAGTGTGAAAAGTTGTCCTGCGTCATTGGAGAGGCTTGTGGTGTAAGAGATGGGGTCAGAGGTTGCCACGTCAAACAGGGCCACTGCAGTGTAAGTGAAGTTGGCCATCTCACCTCCTTTGACGGCATGACTGGAGCAATAAGCGTTAAAGGGGCATTTGAGGTGGCCTCTCTGTGTGACGAGGCCACAAAGCTGTGGTTCCGTGTGATTGTGGACGTCAGGGCCTGCAGTAAACGCGGAAGTCCCAGTGTCGCCACTGTGTATGTGTTCTTCAAGGAAGTCACCATCGCGGTGAACAGCCAACATGTGACATGGGTGAGAGGAGCTGGGAGAATAGAAAGAATAGTTAAATGATCAATCATGAAAGTAATTTTTTTATGTAGATCTTTTTTATTTCAATTGATTTTTTCCTCTTCTCTTCCATTATTCATGTCAACAGGTAAATGGCAGGAAAGTGTCTCTTCCAAGCAAAGTAATGAGTGACGTGTCTGTCCAAATCTCAGAGAGGACTGTGATCATTGAGAGGGCTTCTGCTGTGCGGGTCACTTACTCCATTTCACAGGAGGTTGTCGTCATTGTTGACAGTAGCCTGTCTAGTAAAATGTGTGGTGCCTGTGGCAACTACAATAACAACTCCAAAGATGATATGAGGACTGCAGATGGGAAAATCATTACTGATGTGTCTATAATTGTTGGCTCCTGGAGTGCGGAGGACTTTTCTAGATGGTGAGTACTTGAAGAAGTGCAAAATTTCCTCTCTATAAATATAATGAACAAAGATGCATTGCTCCATTTAGTGCTCTTGCTAGTGCTTCACCACATGCACTCATCACATTATTCCCTTAATCCCTCTGATAGAATTCATTGTTTTAAGCAAAAAATAGATTTAAAAAAAATCCTCCTCATCTATGCTCTTAACCTTCTATTCTAGTTGTAGTGGAAGCTTTCATCTTGAACTCTTGCCCTTTATTATGCAATCTGCCAACTTAATTTGACCACTGAAATAATCAAGTACAGATCAGCAATAGATGGGACGGTGTTATGACCATTCAACCGCTTATTCTCTTAACAGCAAGAACTAAACAAGGACTCCACAGAGTCCTTTTAAAGGAATGAGAGTGTGGTTTTTAATTGCATTTGGTCCAATTTAATTAAGAAATACCAGAGAATCCCCTATGGTAATTACTGATTAAAAAGCAGGTGAGGCTGACAGGCATGGCCATCAAAAGCTACCAAGCTTGCAATCCAATCACTGCTTGTCATCCAAGGACACTTAAGACTCATCGGGGTGCAATATTAATTTGAGCCCTCATCTTTAGTTCTGTGTTCAGCCTTAAGTCAATCCTTTAGAGAACTGAGTTTGTGTATCCCCGTTGCTCTCTTCATTCAACATACGTAGGTGTCTCCTTGCTGGACTTTTTTATTTTTAATCATCAGACCCTCAAAAAAACAAAAACAAAAAAACAAGAGATGAAGCTTAAGAATTAGGGCTGTTCCTGCATGTTTGCATATGAAAAATATGGTTTTCAGAAGTGTTGTTTGTAATCTCTGAGCCCTATGACAGCATGTTTTCTTTTTCATTTCAGTGGCCTGTAGAGATGGTTGCTCTGCAGCAATAGGAAGCCTCTGGTACAAAGGTAAAAACTGAAGTTGTTTCTGCTCAAAAATATGCACTGACAGTTCCTTTTGAATGAAGTAGCTGCACAATGTGGCTCACATTCCTGCATTTTATCCCCATTAAACAGGATGAAGAGTAACATGAAGTCATTCAGCTACAATTGCTTGTTTACTCATCACACTTCAGTTCTTCCTCTGGATTATTATTAAAGGGTTTGGGTTGTTTACTGGCAGTGTGGTCCTCCTTTGTTCAACTTGTTACAGTAGAAAAATCTAGTTCATTCTTGGTCAATGTCTCCATCTAGAGGAGGAGGACATTATAGTTTCTCTTTTCCATAGAACCATCAGTAACTGGTTATATAATGTACCTGTCCTATCATACATGTCCAGATTTAAAAATATGCATGCTTTAATAAATATGTTATATATTCTCCTTACTATTCTGACCAATAAACATACTTTCATCTCACTGTTTGATATTTATTTGTGCTTCTACAAAGCCTGTGGACCTGCAGACCAGTCTTAATTAAAAAATGCATGATACATCTTGATACCTGATTCCTGAATCTAGCATAGTTGTTGACAGAAGACAGAAGAAGAAATCCTTTGTTAAAGACTTTTTTTAATAAGAAATCTCTGGACTAAGGGTCCTCTGTGTTGGGGGAGCCCGGGGGGGCAAGAAATTCCACAAATAACTACAGCTAATTAACCACTAGATGGATGACAGATATCATAGTCTGAATCAACCACAAGACAGGACTGCCATCAAAGTTTAGTCCACCCAGCTGTGTGCATGCAGAGAGTTGCAATCTGGAGGTTTGGCGTGAGAGAGACCTTGAGGAGACAGATTTCACATAGCTGAAAGAAAAAAAATCTCAGTGACAGACTGCGGCGGCCATGAAAGTTCAGCAGTGTTTGTTTTCACTTCACTGCACTGAGCCACTCTCTAAAGCCTGTGAATTCCACCACAGCACAACAAGCTCTCTGTTTGATGCTGCTTCTGTCTCTTATGTCTGGCTACGTGCATTTAAGAGAGAGGTGGAGTAGGGGTGGGGTGGAGGCTTGAGTTACAGCTTATTAGGAAATCATGTTTTATTTTAAATGCTGGGACCAACCGGATAGGACTAGTCCCCTCCTGTTGTTTACCTCTGCGCAGGGCAGCATAAAGTCTTTTCAGGCCAACTTGCGCTCATACCAGCACCCCGCCCCCTCTGTCTACATCTTATTCCTGAGACGACACCAAGCAGGAGCAGACTTACTTGGGACAGCCGAGTGCCGAGGAGCTCAACAGAATACAATACTGAACAGTTGCGTTTTTAATTTTTGCTGCACATAGAAGAAAGTATCGCATTTCATATTTGCTGCCTTGGTCAGAAGACAAAAAGTATTTCTTTTCAAATAGTAACTTTAAAAAAAAAGTTCTGCTCACTGGGCGGAGATTAGAGCTCATAGAAGGCTGAAACACGGTAAGTTAATTTAAATAACCGAAAATGTGTATAAAAGTCATGCATTTCTTTAAATACATATACCATATCATTGTGGTCGGAGATGTAGGTTTTAACAGATAAAGTCTGCAGGTCAAACACTTTTATGCGTGCACATGTTAGATTTCCCCTGTGCTTGTTTGTTTCACAAATGCCGCCTCCAACCCCCAACTTCAAAATATGCATTAGCATATGGTCATAGAGACCACTGCTTATGTCGCTCTTACAGACTTCAATACACAAGCCCACAAATAACGTGTGTTATTCCCATTCAAAGCCGTGTATATGATTGAATAATTTAGTAGTGAAAGTGTTTCCAGTTGTAGGCGCGGTGCGTCTGGAAAATTCCACAGCATTTGAAATGAGTTTAATGACGCTCGTTTGCGCGGAGCTCTGCTGGAATCACAACTGTTTAGGCTCGGCTAGACATAAAGTCATTTGGTCTGTGACAAGATCAACAGCAACCCAACAGGACCACTATGTAAAACGAGTTGTCTCGATAAAACGAGTCACACGCACCAGTACATGCTCAAGTCAGTTATCAATAGGTCTTTTGTCTTTAAAAAAAACAACAACAAAAAAAACAGGGCGTCATTTGACGCAACTTATTGCTAATAGTTAATGTAAGCATTCCCCCTCTTTTTTTTAATATTTACAAATTGTCCATGTTAGTTTTTTATGTGTTTGTTTATTTTCAACTCTGCTTCTTTTCCCATTATATTCCTCTATATTACTCATGAAACCAACAAACAAGATTATTGGATTGGTTCTTGTCAGAATAACTCACCCTTTATCTTTATCTGTTTCATGAAACCTGATTGGCAGACCTTTGTTGTTAATCCTGTCATGCGTGAGTCTACAGCATTGCTCTGGGCCAGGGAGGGGAACCATGGCTCTGCCAACATTGCCAAGCAAAACATTGCATTACATGGTTCAGATCTGCAGAGAGCTGTGTGTTCTTTCATTATATTTTAGTTGTCATGAGTCGGGACTTTTAATGGTATAATGTGTCCGTGAAGATAACAACACAGCAACCGCCATGCTCCTTGGTCAGGCCCTACATTGTGGACATTCTTCACCTCTTGAGTCCAATCATGAGTCTGGTTGTGGAGTGTTAGCTTGTAAACACATGGGTGTAAAAGTATCTCAAAGCATATTCTAGATAATATGTAGAGAGAAAAACAGCCCCAAGGGATTTGTCCTCCAAACTAGACAACCCAGTAAAACAAATCCAAACCCACTGTCTGAATATTACATGCAACTCAACACCCACCGCTCCGCCCCATGTCCTGAGCCTGAAATAGACCCCCCTCTCTTACCATGAGGCAGGACTGCATATTATTGAGGCACGTATATGTGATCCTGTTATGTGTCTTGCCAAAATGGAACTTTGTGTCCCTACTAGGCATGGTCTCAGTGAAGCAGCACTCTGATGAATTTCCGTTTACTCTTCACAGAGAGTACCGACTCATCACGTGAAGACTGTAATTATCCTCTGCCTGTGAGGTTTACTCTTTACATTTATAATACTCTGTTGCATTTTGGGAAATGTGAGATTCCGAGATCAGGACATCACAACCTCTGTTGCTTTGGTTTTTATTTCTGCAAGATGCGGTTTAATGCATGGAAACAAATTCATAAGTAAAGCATGCTCTCTAATTCTGATGCTGTTATTACTTTTGCGGAGAACAGCAGTGGCCTTAACTAAGCTTTACTGGCTGCTTGGTTGTGTTTTAGAGTTATTAGAGTTGAGTTGCTTGGGATTTTGAAAAGCAAGGCAGTTTCAGATGTTATATTAGTTATTATCCCCCACCACGAATAAAGTGAGAAGGGGGCTGTAGGAAAGCATTCCATCTGTCCGTTCAATATTTTTTCACAAAACTGTCCTCACACAACAACCAAGTACTGAAGTGGTGCCTTTAGTAATTTAGGACCTTTCATCATTTCTATTTGTGTCGTTTCCATGGTTACTAATTGAATTTTGGCTTATTCTGTGAGTGGGACATGTTCCAGACGAGGTTTTCTGGGGCATATCTCAAAAACTGTTTAATGAGGAAGCACTGAGTTACAAAGTTCATCTGCAAATCACTTCGACTTAATGTCGCGCCAGTTCTTTACCCTCCTATAACATCAGTCACCTCTACAAGGGCACACATGCCCTCATGATTGGATTAGGACATTTTTTACTTCTCCTTACTATTATGTACTTTCTATTAAGGTGCATGGATGCATGTTTTTTTTTATCAACAGGTACAATGGATCTCGTGGTGTTGGTGGCATTCAGCTCCTGGCTGGCTCCTGCACTGGGTGAGCATCCTTTTTATTAAATGTTTGGCGGCTTAACATCGTTCCCTGTTTCCAACCGAGCTATGTTAGTGTTCAGTCGCTTCCCCTTTCTTATATCTTTGGTTTTGTTTCAAGTTTCTCCGTGTTAAACAAGCTGATGTGTCTGTATAACAGGATCAGCTTTTGGCAGGGAAGTGTTTGGTAAGTTTCCTGCACTAGAGTGGTCACTGGCAATGCATGGACATTTCTTTCCGCTGCCTGCCATGCACTATCTTTGGTCAAATGTGTTTAAAAGGCCTTGTCTTAATGTTAGCATTATAGTGATATTGTTTCCAATATAATTTCCATGAAATATTTTCCATTTTAAATCATTACATGTCAGTGTTTTACTTTGACAAAAGGCCATGTTGGAATATTGTAAATGTTTTCTTGTACTGCAGTTTGAAAAATCATTTATTCAGACTGCTGCCAAGTTTTTTCCGTTGTTAATGCAGCTCCTGGGCTTTGGTTCATTTTTCTGTGTGCGCTGCATGCCTTCAGCTGAGCTTGATGTTAAGCTGATGTGCCTACATTAAGGGTTTTGTTATCTTCTCTGACACTTGGTTCTGTAAAGAGTCAGACCTTATTTTCAAAGGCTTGTCGGCACCAATATGGTCAAATGTATTTTGGCTTGATTGAGGAAGAGTCTAACACCAGTAGTTACTGCCTGATAAGGAGGTCAAAGTTAACACTTATTCTGCAGTGGGATGTGGAGTGTATTGAGCTCAGGGTTTTTGTATCATGCACATTTGTTACAGTTCATGTCAGACTTTATTGAATCACAAAGACACAATTCTTTTATTGGGTGCCAGAAAAATCTCTTAAGTTTCAGCTTCTAAACGTCCATTGAAGAGCCGTTGGACTAGACGTATTCACACTTTTTCAACGGTTTAACTGATTATCATTTAACTGTACATAAGCACAACCGCTAGGACTATATGACACTTCAAATGCTGTTTACAGTGTGAATATTCTTAAAATGAGACTTTAGAAATTACTCATTAATGGTTGCATTGCACAAGTAAAAAACTATTTTTGTAACCTCCTATGTGCTACTCTAAGGTTACATTGTTCTCACTCCTAACATTTGTGCTCATATAAACAATATGTCTTTTTATTATATCAACTGTCGTTGTTTCTTTTAATTACTCTGGTCATTTTCAGGTCACTGAACACAAGAAATAGTGATTCAGCTTGTTACTGAATACAATACAACTTTGAATTAAAAGATTTGAACGCAGCCAACATTTTTTTTCCACATGGGTGAAGAGAGGTTACAGGGCAGAGGGGTCTGTGTTTTCCCACAGCCATAACAGCACACAGAATAACGTAGAAAGTAACACGCAGCAGATAAACAAAGGTATGCAGAGTGGAGTCACACAGGCTGTCATTTTGACTTGCGAGTCTAATCTGTTGGTGCAGAATGTGACTCTGCCAGAAATTCAGCTTATTAAAAGCAAGTGTGTCTTCAACATGGAAATAGGGCTGTCTTAAATAGTCCAAAGCTTCGTTCAAAATATTGACTTTTCGAATTCCTTATCAGCATTTCTGTCTCTGACTCTGATCCGCTCTGTTAAATCGCCATAAATCTGCACAGCTGCAGATAAAGATGACTGAGATTCCACTGGTATGAGTGTCACTTGAGTGTTTCTGACTAATGTTGTCCAGACATTTCCAATAAATCCAGTGAGATGGAAAATCCAAAAGTCACAATTCAATGAATATAGATAGTTGTAATCATTTCAAAACAACATGCTGGCAAAACATACCAGTTGTATTTCAGTAAAGGAAGTTTATTTATTTAAAAAAAAAACTCATTTAACTACATTCATCATCATTACTCAAATTGTTGTTCAGGGAATTTTGTATAGGGTGATATCAGTACGAAGACAGACTTTCAAAGCTTCGTACAAAACCTCAATAGAAGCTTTGTAAACACAATGTTAGAGATGTTGATCTTTTAAAGCCATTTCTGCATTCATTGTTTATATAAGTATTATTACTATAGTATTATGTAAATCTTAGATACTTAAATAACAGAAATACATGCTTAGGTTTGATTCCTTTTTAGCCTCCGGAGAGTGACGTTGCCCCACTACCATTAATTCTGCCTTTTGCTGACATGTACTTAGACCAGCATGTGAATGTCTTATAAAGACCAATGATTTTCCTTCTTTTCACAGCTTCAGTGGCAGATAATGACAAAGGTGGGTATTATTTTTATAGAAGCTTGCAAAAGTCACATAAGGATAAGCTGCATACTCATTTTGGCTGGCATATAAATTGGAGCTGGCATCAAAGTAGCTAATGACAAGATGAATGGCCCTAAAACTGCTGTATAGCTGTCACATCATGAGTTCTTTGTGAAATGTGTCAATGGGAAAATCTGCATCTCATTTGTTTCCCCTCTCTGTTCTCTCCTGCTAGACTATGACAGTGCCTTCAATTACGGTAAGTGTTTAGTAGATGCTTTTAACGGACAACCCGCTACACAGGAAACATCTGGGAGGTTGTGATGAGTTTTTTCCTCTTGGTTTTCTAGAAGTAACAGAAAACTTTAACCCCAAAGGCCAACCGTCTAGAGTTGGCCCTTTGCAAATACTTCTAATCCTGTCTACTGGGTTGCGGACTGGATTTTCAGTTCACCCGAGGCATCAAAGAGAATTACTCAAAATTCACAAACAATGAATAAAAGTCAATAAAAATCAATAAAAATCAAGTCAATAAAAATCAATTTTGTTATCGTTATGTGGTCGGACATGTATTTTGCTGTGGAAAAGAATTTCCCTTTGGGGACACTTAAGTCTAAGTCTAAGTTAAATTTCACTTAATTGGGACAATAGACAATTTCAAGTCCAGCCACCACTTATTGGGAGAACGCTAGAGGAGTGGTTGTCAACCTGGGGAATCCTCAGAGGATCCCAAGATATAAACGGCAATAGGAAAGTAAAATGTATTTCTGTTACACAAAATAAAAATTTTCTCTGACTTTATATTGTGTTTTTTTTAAGACGTTACAAGTCTAAAAGGTTGATAACCACTGCGCTTAAGAATTTATGCAAGAAGCCCAAAAACTTCGAGACATTTTCCTCCACTTTCTTCACTCAGAAGAAAACATTTTTTATTATTTCAGAAAAAAAAGGTTTATTGCCATCTGTTTATTTGTCATCGTCATGCTAATGCCTGTAGTTTTGTTTTTGCCATTTTAACTAGGCTAACCAATGTTTAATGCATGTAAACAAAGCTGTGAGCCTATTTGTGTAAGTAACAACAAAAACAGGTGATGTTAGCATTATATAGTTGAAATGCTGTAGGGTTAGCTAATCATAATATACTCTCCACACAGTCTGTCTTATTTGTTATTTTGTTTGTTTATTTTCACCTCTGCCAGCAGTCATACAGTATTATGAGGGTCAAACTATCATGGGACTTTTGCTTTTAGGTGCACTCTGTTTCATCAAGTCTTATAGGGACAATAGCAGAGTTGAGGTTGACCCATTAGTGGTGTCCCAATATGACCAGTAGGGGGCTGCAGATTATTTCTGCAATGCTGCTCTTGGTTCAAAATGTGGATAAATGTCACAAAGACTTTTGAATTATGCTATTTTGTATCTCAAAATGTTCATATTTGACCATTCACCTCTGCAAACACTATAAAATACTGTATGTGTTTTTCATTTCAGACTATGAGTCTCTTCGAATCGGAGGCCTGGTTTTCGCAGTGGTTTTGTTCGTCATGGGTATCGCCCTCATCGTCAGTAAGTGTTTGACCACCTTAAGCACACAACAGAACCATAATGCCAAGTGTTCATACCGTCTTGAAGGAAGTCATGCTGAAACTCCCTGCACTCAACACTCGTGATCCATGTATCACAGAAATCTGCCCTTTAGACCTTATCCCTTTTCTCGCCCGCAGTGTCCTACCAAGGTTCCTATCTGCTAGCACATGCCCTTACTGCCAGTGGTAGCCCCGAAACTAGAACCAACCAACCAAATAATTCATTGGAACCCTCACACTCTGCCACACTTTCTCTCTGCTTTGACTCGCCAATATTTTGATATTTGATATATATATGAAAAAGGTACTGATTGGGCCTTTTTTTAAGTTCTAAACAAATGAGAGAGTTAAAACATATGTTTGATCGATAAAGATTTAAGAAGTGTCATTGAATGCATCCCAGGGCAGAGAGCTTGTGTTGCAAGCATACAAATAAACACAACATAAAGAGAGCAGACTCTGGAAATGTATTGCTTGTAATTTAAAATGTTTGATTAATAGATGTGGTGCCTCCTAGTGTCAAAGTGAGTGAATAGAGAATCATCTTTCAAGATGCTCACAGCTCTATTCTTAGCCCTTAGAGTAAGTGTGTGTCAGGCGCTGGTCTGGGTGTCCCTACTATTTCCGACCACACTAACATACCAGCCACGTATATACGATAACCTATATGTCACTCCTCATATGCTGTATATAAAGAGCCTGTCTGTTGGCTGTACAGTCTGCTTCACTTAAGGTTTCAACCTTCAAACGTCTTTATAGATAAACACAATATAAATGCTACCAGCTGGAAGTTATTCGACACACTGGCTTCTGCATATTGGACAAAGTTGAGCAAAAGATTCTGAGCTGTGATTAGCGTTACATAAGGGTATTCTTGATCTCCCGCCAATAAGCTGCAAGCTTACAGTATAAGGCTTACAGCCCAGATGGGCTTATTGGCACACTCTCAAGACTGCATTCATGTAGATATTAAGGCTTGGAACAACCTCTTCAACTTTTCATACTCGGGGTGGGGCTGACATATAGTTGCTTGTGTTCTTTTTATGATTTGAGATGTACCTTTTTTTGGCAATTTTAGACCTGTATGCATTTTTGATCATGTGTTTTCCCCCAAAACAGGTCGAAAATGTACCTGTTCGAAAAGTGACAAGTCCAAGTAAGTGAAGTTTTCACCCCTCCAGCCTTAATAACCTTTTCATTACCTCCACCAAGGAGATTATGATTTTCCAGCAGTGGTTTGTTTGTCTCTGTTAGCAGGATTATTGAAAAATTTGGGATTAGATTTTGATGAATTTTCTTTTTTTGGAGAAGTAGGGTAAGTCCCAAGAAACAGTCAATTAGATTTTGGTAGTGATCTGGATCATCATCTGGATTCAGATTCTTTTTTTAATGGATTTTTTTTTTTAACCATTGAGACATTGGGACAGTTACAAGAGTTTTGCTTTTAAATTCATAAATTATGTGACTGGACAAAAAAATTACACAATGGCATCCCCTTAAGATCTACCACACAGCACAGTATGATCTGGATCTAAGTCATACCACAGATCTGGAAGATCCAGAATGTTTACATTTATAGGGCTCATGGAAAATTCACTACAGTGAGATAACATAATACTACAGACTTCCACCTTAAGATCTGATCCTGATCCTAGATCCTGAAGAAACCAGCCATTAGTGAAATATCATGTTTCTTGAATAACAATGAAACAAATAATGATACCAATATGATTCCAAATTCAAGGGTGGTTTTAGTTTTACATGGTCAAGGAGGCAAATTATGAGGGTAAAACTATCATGGAACTATTGCGTTCGGATGCAATGACATAATGGGGAAACTGAACTGCCTGAATTCTCTGAGTGCCGTCCAGTTTTTTTGGTTTGTTTGTTTGTTTTTGTCTATTTTTGTTAGCATTATTTTCTTTGTTACGTTGTCATCAGTCCAGTGGCCTAACAGAGTAAATTATTTTATGATTTGCGTTCTCTGAATTTCTCTGAATGGTGTCTAATTTTACATGCAATTGTAAAATTGCAGTGTTTCATTATCTATCTGGTTTTTTTCCACAGGTCAAGGGGTGATATGGAATCAGGTGTACCACGGGGTAAATATGTTTCTTCCTTCTATAATAATAACTAGCCATGTTAAATGCCTATCTAGTACATGCATCTGATTTTTTTACAAAATACTAATCTAAAACTGTTCTTATAGCTCAGTAGACCCACAGGCAAAGAGTGCTAGAGATCTGGTAAGTGTGTTACAAATATCTGTAAATGTATTTACTAAGTGTAGCTGAAACATATTAGAAACTTGTCTTCTCTTTTTTTCACAGTGTTACTGACTCTTGCCATTGGATGGCAGCAAATACTTTGATCACAACTGAGCATTATGTTTCTGTGAACCCATGAAGCTTCCTTCAATTTCATATCACTTTTCCTTCTATTTTTTATTGTTTTTACCTCAATAAATGTAACAAGATAATGTGCCAATTTATATGGCGGCAATAGTGTGATTGTTTGTATGTTGTTGTTTTTTGACTTTCGGATTGTGGCCCAAAAAAAGGAATGTTTGAACAAAATGTCTGTTTTATACGTCATTATTTCATTATTTTCATCATTCATTTTCCCTGCCAATAGAAGTAGACCAGTGAACAGCCCTCTATTATCGTGCACACCTGCTTCTGCTGATGCTGCAGTCAGTTCAGTTACACATGCAGTAGTAACTACTAGCAGCACTGTGAATGATTTATGTGCTGTGTTGTGCAGCACTTGGAGAAAGCTATCCATGTGTTTAGTGCTGTCCATCTGCAGATTTTACACCAAAGTAAGTCTGGCAACCTCTGTGAATATAAAAGTTGCATATGTAGGCCGTATTTTCTCTTTGGAGTTGCAAGAGTGGATTTACTGCAATGCACAATGACAATACAGGAGACAGAAAATCTTGCATTTAGAGCATTCAAGCTCATATTTAGTAATAGTAAGTAAGAGACTGCTATGAATTTTCAAGTACAAGCCACAATCTTTAAATATCCAAAATACATTCACACACACATATTGTATATATAGTCCTCAGTTGAATATTTCTTGTCTTGCCTACATTGTTGCGAAGATAAATTAGCTGTTTGCTATATACTGTAACTTAAGGTGACTGTGGCGACCCACAATACCCACTGTAGTCCACGTTCTATCCAATTACCCCACCAATGTGAATGCAATGTTTTGCTGTGGCCACCAGAGGCTCCCCATTGACTTTAGTCACCAGAAGCAGTTCTGTCTGCTGTCCTGTCCATTTATATCCAACCTTCAACTGCAACCCAGCAGCGACCGGCTGAATATCACAGACACAGAGCTCATCTGCATCTCTACAGTGCTGCCATGGCTACCACAGGTTTGATCATTATTATTCTTTTAAAGGATTATAAAGAGTGCAATCTACATAAAACATTCGGGTTATCATTTATTTTAATTTGCCTGCTGCATTGTTGCTACGATGCCAATGTACTGCTGCTGCATAATGGACCAGCATTGTAACATAGTAAGTTCTTTATTAAACTCCTCACTGGGATGTGTTAAATGTGATCAAATTCTACAGTATTAACAACACTATGCGTGCTTAGCGCTTTCAAAGTGAGCAGTCTTTGTGACAAAGAGAAAGCAGTGGTAAGACATATAAACTGCCAGCCAAGCTGCATGGGAGTGAGAGTTCAGCTAAATTCAAGCCACATTACTGATGATCGATATCTTCACAACCTGCCACAGCTGTAGCCTGAAACACAGTGACTTATTTTGCAAAATAAATAACTACATTTGACAAAGGTTTGAATCTTCATTATTAACAATGATTTTTTTTTATTAGTTGCTCAAACAGCTGTCTTTGTGCTCCATAATTACCTTTCACAGTTACTATTACATTCAAGCTCTTTTCTTTGCTACTGTCATGACACCCTCTATCCATCCTCTTCTTAATGCTGCATCCTTTTTCTCCTGAGCAAAGATGCTGCATTGAGCTCCTCTCACTGGTTTAAAAAAAAAAAAAAAATACTCCAGAGGAGTTGTGGAGCCAAGCCTGCAGATCTGAAGAACTGCAAACCTTGCTGATCATGGTGCTGGACTGAGCACACACCTCTAAGCTTATTTAAGTCTTTGGTGCTGCACCAAATTTAACATTTATATTTATTAGCCTCTTAAAGCATTTCCCCCCCCCCCTTTTTTCCAGAAATGATGTTTCCAGACAGAAGTGACTTTGATTATGGTGAGATTTACACAAACTGCTAATTTTCTAAATCAAATCACCATTTTTAACATATCTTTTTCACTACAGTGTATTTTAAGCTCATCATAAACTCCATTTAGCTTGTTTAGCTGAGTCCTGTATGGTTTTGTCCTCAACAGATTATGAGACACTCCGGACCACAGGGGTTATCCTCGCTGTCATCATGTTTGTCTCTGGCATTTTAATAGCCCTGAGTAAGTTTAGACCTTGTCTTATACAAATCATTGGAATACAGAGGCTTTATCACATATATGTCAGCATTTTTGCTTCGTAACTTATATATATCATCCTTCAAACAGGTAAGAAATTCACAAAATGTGTAAAATCCTCATCCAAGTAAGAGTTTTGCAAAGCTTAGTGGATGATCCGCCTGTGCATGCTGTATGACTTTGACTTGAAGGAGATAAGCATAGTGGGAAACATCTTTTCCAGTGTTGTTCTTTGAATAAAACTGACTGAGTTTCCCACATCCTTTTCCGATCCCTGGCCTGGATGCCTCTACTCTATACCCCATCTCTGTTCTGCATAAATAAGCCCAAACACACTTCCAACACATCTAAGAGTTTACAGAGAACCTTGTGTTGCAAATCACATGTGGGTAGTGCTCTCGTGTCTTATCGAGGTGCTTGCTCTTGATTTTAAAATGTATGTACTTACCTGTTGTGTTGGTAGTGAGTGGGCAGTGTAAATTCTCAGCTGAGTGCATGCAGCTTTACGGCAAGACAAGAAGAAAGGCTAGAGCTGCTGTTTGAAAAGGACAGAAAGCTGCATTTTGGTCTACTTATACCTCAGTAACCTCAGAACTCTGTGGCTTCAACTGGATGCTGTAACAGTGACAATGGATCAATCGATCTCTTGATCAAATCCAAATCCTGGCTGAAGTTTGGCCACAGTTTTCAATCTATATTTTATAATCAATAATCGTGATGAATTAAAAAAAAAGACAAATACTGACTAATTCCCTCCTTTATTTTGGTTTGAAGTTCCAGCACATCTGGTACCCAAATACCAAAGACAGAGTGTAAGTTCACTTTACTGTTTAAAGTCATTATGTGCTTAAATTTCTTAATGTTTATTTTCTCTCTGCAGTCATCTCTGATTTATTTCCTTTTCTTTTGCAGTACCTCCTCAAACTGTGTAGCAAATACAGAATATCCTTGAAAGAGAGGGGGTCATCACAGGAGCCACGCCAGCACACAAGGCCATTCCTATTATGGCTAATATACCGCTGCCAGCTGGATGATCTAGAAACAGGTTTCCATAACCTGGTTTCACTGAATCTTACACTGAATCCTGCAAAAAGTCTTAAGTGAGGAAAATTGCTAAATATTGTGCAAGTGATTAAAAGCTCATCTAAGACAAAAAATAAAAAATAAAAAATATTCCCAACCATGGGACATAATGCTTATTTACTTTTAATCAAAGAAATGCAACAACTGCTGCCTGTTCTCCTTTAGTTTTACTCCTGTGAAAAATAACATTAAGAGCATCGATATAACAATGATATAACAAAATCTCCAGTTCAGAAGAAAGAACTACAAGCATTTATCAGTTAAAATATTTCTCAAATAATTTAGGTTGATTTTTTTTTTACCTTTCAATAAAGGTAAAAGAACTGGCATGAAACCAATAAATAAAATATGCCTACACATAATACACAACACAGCAAATTATGTTGATGAAATTGACTATGTTTAGAAATGTATTTTATTTTGAAAATGCTTAAAAAATATATATCAATGCATTAAATGTTGAAGTGTTGTTTTAGAGATCTGTTATCAGCAATTTCTTCCATTCTAATTAAAGGCAAAGGTATTACAGATAAAACAATTGTCTGTACACCCTAAGCAATGAGACCACTGTTTCAAATAAATACCTTGTCTACTCAAAAGCTATCTTATAAGTACTGTTAATAATAATCAAAATTAGAATTTTAAGTGAGCAAATGTTATGTAAAAATTAGGGAATAAATGACATGCTGTTATATGGATCTTGTCTTGTGCTTTATAGGAATGTACATCATCCAGAGATGAAACATAAGTGAGGGACAGTCCAAACCTTAACTATCACTCAAATTACATTCTAAACCTGACCGCATTTTACTTGTGACTGTGCCATGTCATGGCAGTAAATGTAGGTTGAAATTGGGCTAGAACAATAAATATGTCTCAAGAGTATTTAGATGCAGCCTTCAACTGGGATGTTATATTTTCTGTTCTGCACATAAGCAAATGTAGGCTAAGTGGGGCTGTTCAGGGGTTTCCTGAACATCTAAATAATTAGATGCAACTTTTTGACACAGTGTCATTGTACTTTTATTCATGACTAAAGTGTACAGTGAGTCACTGGAGTTGCCCGGGTAATGTGGCTGTGATAAGAACATTCTTTGTCATAATCAACTACAAAAACAAAATAGTTTTACACAGTAAAGTTTGTTTTTCCACAAAGAAAATAAATTGAACCTGATGTTAGTATGATGCATACAGACAGTTAAATTCTCACTGTGAATACACACATTCTTAACATAAGCACACATGATGACTGGAATCCAAACCATCACTCAGTGTATCAATATGATCACTTATCATGATGGGGGCTTTTGACAAGAGAGTCAGAGGGATTTCAGGGACATTGTCCTGGAGGTCATGCAAACAATTTCATAGAAATCAACATTAAATTGGGAGTGTAGCCTATTAGGAAAATGAACATTATTCATCTTAACTGTCTTTTTGTGGGGGGTGACTAATCCTCCTCATTTACATTCATTGAAGGGATTTTCATTTCAAAATGTTAGAAATCAGTTTTGACAAAAACATGGTCTCCAATTGTCAATTTTTTTTTTTAAATTTAAAAAAACATGCCCATTTGTCAGCAATAGCAGGAGCATTTTGTGAAAAGGCTTGATGTACGATATCACATTTTGGAATTAAATGATTCACCTGCACACGAGTACTTCACACTGTGCGTGGAAGTACTACATTTTTACAGGCATTACATCGTAGGTAAATTAGATTTCATGCATTGAAGCATCATTTGTCTAATCCAGTGCAAATTACATCCAGAGATTGATATTCCAGACTGCTTTGTTATTAATAATAAATAGGCTAGAGACTCCCAAAATCACATAACAATAAATCCTCTAGTCAACAGAGGAACCATGTTAAAGACTCATCATTCCCTCCAAATGGATATTACAAGTGGTTCATATTTATTCCTGGTCCTGCAAGGACACGATACGTCGGCGAGAGGAAGCACTTCGTTTCTTCAGCATGAGCTTGAGCTGCAAATGAAAGACAAATTAATGAGGATACCACATTATCTTTGATAAAAGCTGAAACCGCTGGACTAAACAGTATGGCTGTTAAAACGATGAAAGACTCACCTGCTCTCCCTGGAGGCCACTCTGCAGCAGGTGAGCCGGCTGATAGTTCTCCAGGTTACGGATGCTGGGATCAGCTCCTGAGCCCAGCAGCAGCCGCAGGATCTCCTCCTGGTGGGGGTTACCATGAAGACCAGCTGCCATGTGTAAAGCTGTGTGGCCATGAGCCTATGGCAAAAGGGAAAATGCAGCATGACTCAGACAATTTCAAGTCAGGTGACTATACAATACATATTTGCCCCTACACTTAAACATAAACACCTGCATGTGTAAAAATCCAGTTTTGAGTGTGTGTCAGTGTGGGGCTCACTTTCAAGTTGACAAAGTCTTTCATGTTCATCAGGGGAATGCTGAGTAGATAACGCACCAGATCAACATTCCCCTCCTTCACAGCCAAGTGTAGCACAGTCTTGTTACTTTTGATTTCCTGGAATTGGACAATTGGAGGTGATGGAAAAAACTAAATGAAACCACAAGATAAAAGACATTTAAATGTCAAACAACAAGGAAAACACAAGAGAGAGAGAGTGTGTGCATGGGTGCTTAGACTATGACATCATCATGCTTAGGTAAAACCTGGGCACTCCCCCTATAAACTGTAAATACATATAAAAGGTCAATAAAGTTTAGCATGTTGAACTTTGGTGCTTTTCTACCTGACTGCTGAACCCACCAGATAATAATCCTATCACTCATTCCTCTTTTAGTTTTCTGTGGCACAACTTTGTATCTAGACCTGTTTCTTATTAAAGCGGCTCATGAGACATTCAGAAAAAGCAGAGGCCCGGACAGTACCTGGCTGAGCAGAGACGCCCCAGTATTGAGAAGCATCTGCACACAGGAAAGCTTCTCTGCAGCCCTGGTCTGAAGACTAACATCTAGCATCCCACTGCTGGACAAAGCCTTCATGGTGGCACTGTGAGAAATGGCTGCACAGTGCAGAGGAGTCATACCTGAGGTGAAGTAGACACATTTTAATTAGAGCTCCAATGCTTTTCAAACGACGCTTGTGTGAAATGCATGGCTAGCTTCCTTATTCACAACTTCTACAGTTACCTTCAAAATTGCGGGCCTCTAGGTTAACTCCTGGCCTGCTAGACAAAATTGCCTGCCGAAAGAAAAGAATCTCTGTCAACGTCATGCTGTGTATGGTTAACTTCTCAGATCTGCTGTAATAAGTGATTGTCACGCTGAATTAATTCTTTAAATTAATTCTTTACCTGCAGAACTACAGGTAAGCCATACTGGGCCGCCAAATGAAGGGCAGTTTGTCCATTAACATCACAGGCATTGATGTCCGCTCCCAGTGACAGCAGATCTTGCACAATCTCTGGCTGGTTAGCTGTCACCCCTACTAGTAAAGCAGTCTGCACAAGCACACATCATTTATTTTGGGATTTTATGGTCCTGTACTTATGTTTGTGATAAAAAAAGAAAGATGCTTTTAAAGATTTATTTTTCTAAATACCTTTCCCTTATGTTCTTTGGCATCAAGCCTGTCGACGTCCCTCAGCCTCTCTGCAGCAGCAAAGGCACACTCCCTGAGCCCTTTGGCAGTGTAGATGTGCAGGATGCTAACAGAACAAGAGCAAATAATATGATTAGTTTCTATCAAGGCTGGAAATTCATGGTAATCCCCGCGTTCATTTTTCACACAGTTTTCTTTCACGGTTGAATTTGTCTTTGCATTTTGTCTGAGTTTCTAATCATCAAGCATGACCGGCTGACTCATTGACAACTTTTTGTTAACTTAATCTTTCTAGGATTACCCAACTGCACATGTGGCTCTCGCTTTTGAGTTGCGACTGAAAACGAAACTCAGATGGAAGTAAACAAATTTCACAATCTCGTGTACACTTTCACACGACACAGTATTGTCAGCAGTGGAGGTTTAAGTGAGTCCACAAAGACAGCGTGCACTGTTTGAATTTTTGTAAACTAAATATTCTGGTAGATAAGAGCAGTGTGTGTGTGTGTGTGTGTGTGTGTGTGTGTGTGTGTGTGTGTGTGTGTGTGTATACTATCAGTGTCTATCTTGCAAGATATGATCGCAAAAGAGGCCCCATGTTTGCCCATAATATGTTTACTTACATGAGCCACACACCAAAGACTCAGGTACATGCATTCACTCACGTGTCTCCATCTTCATCCTGCCTGATGGCTCTGCTGTAGTCCATCCCTCTGACCAGCATCCTCGCCTCTTCCAACTTAGTGGCCTCCATCGGCGAACCAAAACTCTGCTGTGCGGTCTGACTGGGGCCCAGAAGGGACCAAGACGAAGCCATACAGAGATCTGCAACTGTCAGTGGGCTCTCCTGTTCAGAGGAATGCAAGATATTTTATAACAGTAAGATGAGCTTATGCACCGATGCAGGCAAAGACAAGATGTCAGTAAAAGGGATTTTTCTTACATATGTTTGAGGTATTATATGTCTAAATCCTTGGACCTGCTGTGTGTTGTAATCAGATGTCATTGGGAGGCTGCAGGCTGCAGCATCGCTGGATCCTGGATGGGTGGAGTAGTAACTGGGTGTAGACTCCGGCACTGGAGTCCACTGCTCATAGCTCACTGCCATATCTGAAAAGCTGCTTGATGCACCTAGAAAGAATAGGGCAGACTGTAATTAATCCCTGACCACAATCAATATTATGCTTAAGATCCAATAATTAAAAGTCAGAGCCAGGTGGTATTCTACATTAAAACAAAATTCCATGAAAAGACCTGAGTCGGCAATGTGTTATTCTGTCTCTCAATCCTCTCTAATTTTAGTTTCCCTTCCCAAATATTTTATTCTTTCAGAAATTATAAATTGATTCCTATATCACTTGGGCGGTGCAGCTTTTAGCAACTCTACTATAGCAGGAGTAAATCTTGTATTTGTTTGGTATTGAGTTCTAGGATGGATTTGGTATATGGAGCTAAATCCAGGGTGCTATAGTGAATATTTAAAGCAGCATGACAGTGTATCAAAATAAACTACAATACCTGAATTCATCATTATGAGGGAGCATGTGATGAGGAGCAATTATTTGGCTCATTGATGCATTTTAATATTTTTCTGGACAGTAGTTGAGCCCAATGGCACAGTAATAAGCTATATCACTTTTTAGCTATACCCACAATAACTATTCTGTTCATTGCATCAGTTCATTGTGTTCATGGGTTTTCTTTACAATAAGTAGAATATAGAATAAATATGTAGAAGTTTTCCCACTTTTACCTGTACAGTTAAACGGTTCTAATGGAGACTGCTGGGAAAAAAGAAAAAAAGAGAAATCATAACCACATCTTTATGTTAATGATATCATATTTAGTGAGATGCTAAGCCCCTCTGTATGCTGCCTTACTGTATCAGCAGTGGATGGAACAGAGCTTGTGCTGGCCGTACAACAGGAGGGTGGCACAGAGGAGGTCACACGCCTCCTCTTCTGCTCCAAGAGTTTCTTCACTGTGGGCAGAGTGCAGTAAGGCTTCTCTTTTGGTGCTGAAAAGAAATGAGAGAAAAAAACAACAGGAAATGAAAATATTGGCATTTTTTGTTCATGTGATGAATATTGGAGATCAATAAAGCTTGAATATGAAACGGTCAGAGCTTTTCTCATTGGCCATTTTTGTTCAATTATTGATTACTTCTTTGGTCTGTATGATTTCAGAAAATAGAGAGATCATAAGGTGACGCTTGAGGTGACTTCCTTCGGTATCTTGTTTTTTATAATGAACAGTCAAAAACACAAACCAAACAAAGCACAGCTGCAAATGTGGAGACACTGGAGAAACTGGAGAAAAATTATGTGAAAAATGACTCTTATAATTAATCACAGCTATCAGAATGGTTACAGATTGTTTTTCAATGGATAAACTTATAGATCAATAGACTGTTTGTTTTCTATGACCGTTTACCAGAAAAACAAAACTTGTTTTCAGGAGTCACTCACATACGTAGATACTGTTTACTAACTAGTAATCTTTCTTCTTCTTTTTTCTGTGAATCACGGTCAAAAATATGTCAGGTAGAAAATAAATATTAGAGTAGATAATGATGTTGCATATAAAAAGACTCACTGTGTCTGTCTCTCAGCCCTTATGTCAAAATCTTACAATATGCTTGTAATGTCCCTTATTACAAATCTTATTTCCATCCCATCAAGAAGGGCTTGGGGAAAAGTTTGACAAAACAGAAATAAAATATGCATCATACGTTTTGAGTAACACTCATCTGAATAATAATAAAATGTTGGATGATGCTGCCTGCTCAGTTTCTCCATCATTTCCATTAAACATGTACTGGTGGTGAGAAAAATAGTTTCCAGACAAAATGATATGACCACACAGGTTGTTTCCTCAAAATCTCCACCCCACACATGAAAGATAAAGTGCTATTTCCACCCTGTGTGTGGAATTGGAGTGCAAAGATAAAGCTCTGAGAAACCTCCTCCATTAGGAACACACATCGTGTGGCCATGCAAACCGGATTCATCAGAAAACCTAACATGGGATTGCCACTGCTTATTTTCTATGACATCTTCCTGTCTCGCTCCATTACGCTGACAGAAACGCAAACCACATCTTCCTCCCTTTGGTCTGTCACATGCACGTCACCTTAACACGTGTTGTTGCCTTGTGCTTTCTAATGCCCCTACATGTCTGGGAGGCAGAGCAGAAGAAGAGTTGCATGTTTATTTTGCCGTCCCTCTTTTTTACTTTTAAACCTGTGAATGTTGACTATGCCATGGTAGACCACTCAGGTACCAGGCACGTCTATTCACTAGAGTAAATACAAAGAGTTCGGCCCTCAGAAATAAAGCAAACAAATGCAAATTCAGCACGTGAGGGAGAAATGTGAGTTCAAGTACTTGCCAGTTTAGACTTTTATCGGTTAGTTTTATTTTCTCTTTCTCAAAAGAAAAGACCTCATCGAAACAATGAACCCTTGTGATGCAAAATGAGACATAACTCCATCACAAGTATAGTAAAATGTCATCAATATAAAAGGTTATTGGTGTAAAGCAGTAGGTCTGTACATTTCAGTGACACAAAGTTTCATTTTCAAGTTCAGTAGGTGTTACTAGAGGTTACTCAATCCTGACTCATTTGATCTTTACAACAAAAGGTCGCCTTTGGGTTCTTTTGGCTTCATTACAGATGACGTAATGTTGCGACGTGTAACTAGACATGCAGTATTAAATGGTCGCCAAGTAGCATTTCCAGATGACAGCAGTTGCTCAACACATCACAGCTGAGAGAAACTAGAAGTGAGCAAAGGGCTTTTAATGGCCTATTAAAAGTGAGAGGACATCCTGGAACACACTCACACACACACACATATATTAGGGTTTACAATAACTGCCCACACTGCTTTGGGCTACTCTGTGCTACATTCAAATAGGAGTTGTGGAAAGTCCTGGACATTGAGTCATGTGCGTGGGAGATTGGGGATTCCGACGACCTTTCTCTTTTGGCTCCCTCTGCAGAGAAAGAAAGGAGCAGCGCAGAGCCCATTTCCTCATTTTGTGGTTCAACATGGCACGACACAATATGTAATCATTTAGGTTTGTGTTGAAAAAAGTTAAGCTGTCATGTTACAGAGTTTGCTTGTCTGGCTTTAACTGAAAGGGGAACCGAAAAGAAGCGAACAGGGGTGGAGGTGAATTAGGGTTTCCCCAAATGTCTTGAATCTTGGATTCACCCATTTTACGTTCTCATTCAATGAAAACTGAGAGAGGGGCAAGTACATGAAGGCATCAACAAACTGTACACTATAAGGAGAAAGGGATACTTACTGTATTGCCCTCTTGATTAGAAAACACATTTTAATTTGAAAACACACTGAGGCTCATTTCCATCAGATGTAGGACCCAATTCAAGTGAAAATAGAATCTGTCAAATGTTTTTAGGACTGATGTTGTACAAAATAGAGTAAGTAAAGTTTCACTGGCGTAATAAAAAGAAATCATTTAGGTTGTCGTTATTAAAGTCAAAACATTAGGCTTTGAAGCTGCACTCAGTTAGTTAGTTACTCAATATATAGACAGACACCACACATATATTCTGGTATAACAAACAAATTGGAACACATATACTCACATTTATCAAAGTGCATGTCAGAAACAATTTTCCTTTGAAATCTTCAACCGGTCGTCCTCTTGATCACTACTCCGTTCCAAACCTGATGGAGTGATTTACAGAGCTGCAGGGATCTGTGATGTTCTGGCTGTCTGAAGTCTCACTTGCTTGTTGTTTTATCACTGATGCTTGTACACACAGAGCACGTTGTTCCCCATCACCGCTCCGCAGCTGTGGTCCACGCCCTCTAGCAGAGGGGAAGCCACACATTCAACGCTTTGTCAAAACCACGGATGAGATACATAAAACTCAACAGAATGTGATAAACAGTTATCAGGTAAGAACTATTACGAGTATCAGATTAAATATAAAGGTTATAAGGTCCATTATGATTAAGAATAAAGATTTAGATCACTTTATTTAATGATATCTCTCTCTATCTATATCTCTCTCTTCATACATATATATATATATATATATATATATATATATATATATATATATATATATATATATATATATGTGTGTATATATACAATAGCTATAATTTATTAT